>CM068489.1:19042154-20354654 GCA_034769265.1 Remorina albescens | reverse complement strand
GATATTGTACTTGTCTCATATAAATATATTTATTTCAGGAAAAAGTTGGCCTATTTTATTTTATTGGCTATTTAAGATATTTTTTTATTTATATGTGCACTTTACGGAGCTTTGATTTCAAAAAAGGTACTCCTTGTTATACAGTATTTCTTTTTAACATTCTATTGTTATTTGAACAGCTGAGTATTTAATCATAAACCAGGTGAAGAAACCTGTTTATTAATTATTCATTTGATTTTGCAACTCTTCACTGAAGTAGCCAGTTTTAATAAAACTACTTGTGACGTGTCATATTTGGCTTTGACTTTGACTGAACAGTTGCTCTGACTTTGTGAAAAAGTATCGGGATATATATCGTATATCGATATTCAGCCGAAATATATCGGGATATGACTTTTGGTCCATATCGCCCAGCCCTAGGCTTAACCCAAGGTGTAACCTCATATGTTTTCCCTGGATGTCTTAATAAAGCCAATCGCCAGCTCTTTTAGACCTTGGCACATCAAACATTCTGCATGCTTAATGGCCTGCTGCTGTAACCTCTGAGGTATCGAAATTTAGTTCTGAATAACAAGACATTTTTTGATACTCAATGGTGTTGATGTATTTCAGTCTGTTGCAAAAAAGTATTCCACATACCCAGCTCTACCTCTCTGTTTTTTGCTTTTGGCATGTCATTTTCAGTGGTTACAATTCATATTCAGAGGAAATAGAGATTAAATCTATGGGGGCTTTGAGTTTTCAACACTGGATATGTTCAATACATTTAGATGAGGCAGACTGCTTTAAAACTCATGACTCAATAACCAGTGCCAACCTCAGTTATACTAAAGATGATGATACAAGACACCTGTGTCAAAAACACTGACGACTGCCTTTTCTCAATCCAAGATAATACACTGGAAACGAGAACATGAGGCTGTCGAGGTTGTGTTGGGTGAATATAAGCTCATTGTTTGCTAATACAGGAACATGTTCTATTTTGTCAAGATGCAAGCAATTTTTTAAGCTATGCTTTTTATCTTTAGTGTAAGACAACAAATGTTTTACATTTTCAATAGTTACACTAATATCTGCCAACTTTATCCTTATTTTGGGGCTTTATGGTAGAGTGGAAGGAATACCATTTATGCTTGAAGTCAAAGCAGGTAACATAACAACAAGGTTTCATGTTGTATTTATCATATCTTATCTTCTTTTTACTTGCCAACTTTTTTTTGTCTTGATTTGGTTTTTCTTTTAGCAACATGATGGAAGCTTTCCTTTGTCACTCAGTATTACATTCCTGAAACTGAAGAATTGGTAACACTCACTCACTCACTTACAACATTGTTTACACAAGCAGTTCCTGCAGGTGTTATGTACTTGAGCATCTTGGGCTCACCTTACATGGGATATTTTCTGATAAAATAATATAGATGTAGTTGTAGGCAGGTCCATGGTATGTTTCAGATCATTTCAAAAATCTGAAGAAAGACCCCAAAAAGGTGACAGCCGATATCAATACCCAACATCGGGCAACCTCAATCGTAGTTAATCAGTCTGAATGAAATAAAGAGCATTAAGCCGTTAGCCTGCTACAATAGAAAATGTTTTTGAGAAAATGTGTAGGCCAGAATGTGGGCTTATTTAATGCTGATTTTGCCAGAGACATTCAGATTTTCTTTAGATAAATTAAATGTTTATATTAATCAATTAAACACTGAAATGGGTCCCACACTACTGCTGACACTAAAAAACTCTGTTTTGCACTTAAATACAAACATATGCACACTCACAGACACACACACACACACACACACACACACACACACACACACACACACACACACACACACAAGTGTCTAATAAACAGTAATCATCTGGTCAGATAACTTTTGTTTCCTCTCAGTTCACACCATCTGGCTGTAGTTCCACTGGTGACCTTGTCAATTGGGTCTTATCAAGGCTCTCATTCCTGGGAAACTTTCCTGTCTGTGGCTTATTGATAGTGAAATGTGAGAACAGCTAGGTAGAGAGGATGCAATGCTGGTGATTTTAGCCTGGGTCACAATACATAAGTTAGAAGCTTTTTAAACTAGGGCTGTTCGTGATCAACTGCTTAAGTGGTATGAAACAAAAAGATGTTTGACTCATTTATACAATCAGTTAAACAGGTCAAATTCCCTGGTGCATCTGTACCATCCTAGTGGATATTTTCTTGGTCTGACAGTGAAAAGACGAGCTAAACTAACCCCACAGCATGTTGACATGTCATTGTGTCTGAACAAATTCTGCTGTGCTGTGGTCTGAGGAAGGTTTAGCCTGTTTATTTTATTTTTTTAGATCAACATTATGTTGCACAATCAGTAGCTTGGCTGTTCACATCTTAAGCGCATTTCTCCATACCAGTCAAGATGCGGTCCTGCTCCCCCTGCGTTTTTAAATTACACATAACCTTATAACTCCGTTACATATAGATGTACTGCAAGATAGACCAGCTGGGTCTATCTGTTTGGAGGGGCCTCTTTCCTGCCTGTGTTTCTCTATTTGTGTGCTTGTCTGTCCTGCTCTCAGTTTATGCAAACCAGATCGTTACAGCCCACTTTAACTTGCGTCTATCAATATCTTTTTAATGGGTTACAGATACACATTTATTATTAATAGTATTTCTAGTATTATAGAGCCTGTTTGTCAACAGTAAATGGCCGTTTAATGATTGAACTTCCCTAGTGTGATTTAAATTTTTATTATAATTTTTTTTCATTCTAGATAGATATCTTAAAGATTTTTCTATACATACAGACACACAATGACATAGCTTAGCTAAATTGTATGCATAGCGGTTGTGTGGGAGAGGAAAGAACAACAAGGAGGAGTTCAGATGAAGAAAAAGGCGCTTAAGTTTTGCCTCCTTGAACAAAGGAGCAGTAAGACATAGTGAACTGGATGTGCTTGGATGATCTTTGCTTGATTTACACTCTGGCAACTATAGATAGATTCAACTTAAGGAAGTGGGTTTCTTATAATTTTGAATGGCTAGTTCTCAACCTCCATCCATCTATTGTCTGTGCCAATATTCAGTGTAGGGACATTGGACAAGGACAGGTCACCCATGGTCTTATCACCATTGGATTATGGGAAGAAGCTGCAGTTCACAGAGGGAACCCACCCAAGCAAAGGGGAACCATGGAAACCCCACAAAGGAGGGCCCCAGGCATAGGATCCAAACTCAGAACAGTCTTGCTGTGGCAACAGTGCTAACAACGCATTGCCCTGCTGTAATTTTCTTTTCTTTTCTTTTTTTTTTGTGGTTAACTGTGAGCCTTGGTAAGAAGGAGAAGTTGATTCTTGACCTAGTATTTTTATTCAGCCTTTGTAAGAACATCTGTTGAGCTTTTTCTCTCGAGCAGTGGGGGAGTTTCTGGGTTTAGATTGGATTGTGCAGGTGGTCATTTTTGATGCGTCAATAGGCACCTCAATTCACAGATGAAGTTCCAAATCCATAGTTTGAGTGGGATCGCAGAGTTAAAGGCAGAACAGAATCAGTGCAAAGGTGGAGAATTTGAGATATTTGAGATATACAAAATGGTGCTCTCAGATGCTTCAATGGTTACAGATTTGAGGTAATTCAGGACTTGGACATAGGAATAACTGTTGGGAGGTTAAGGCATTGTGTAGTTGTACATTTGTTCTGAGAAGTGTATAAAAATCTCGGGCTACTCAGGACTAATCCTGTCTTGCCCTGCTCCTTTCCTGATGTTAAGCTTTCTTGAACATAGTTCCTACCTTATCCCCCTGGTTGCAAAAATGGCCATGGGGGTTGCTGGTGGAAAAGGTTTTTCAAACCTTGCACAAAACCTGTTTAGTTTTTAGCTTTAACATTGGTTATTTGTGTGTTCATGCACGTGCATGTGCATGTGTTTAAATGGTGTAATAGGAAACAGGCTGTCCCAGATCTGGTAAGATCATTCTGTCTGGCATTACAACAGCATGTATGGGAAGCTCGTCAAACCAGTCAGGAGACGTAAGCAGTTTTCTTTTGCAATAGTGTGCTATCTGCTAGATCATAGGTATGCTGTCATACTCTATGAGGTTGCGCCAATTTGCTGTTCAGTTGTCAACAGTTATGTCCTCTTTATAATTTATTACACAAACACTATTACACATTAAATCTGGCTTTTGATGAACATCAAAAGTGCAAAAATGACTATATAACGGGTAAATGCATGTGTGTGCATGGTTTTTGTGTGCTTATTTGTAGTAACTGTGTCTACTGTATGTCTGCTCAGCACAGAGGTAGTCCTAAAATTGCACAATATATTGTGTGGTCTCTTGTGCTGCAGCAGTCGTCTGATACCCCCACTCCCCACCCCCACCCAATTATTACAGTGGATGTCTGTAAAAGTATGCACATAGAAACGTGTGTGTGTGTGTGTGTGCGTGCTTGTTGGGATTAGGAATTTCACAGTGGTTTATGTATGATATCCCCATGTCTAATGGACTCTGTCTGTCAGTCTGGCTCTGAGGCATTAGTCTGCCTTCTCTCTCTCTGATCAGACCAGGCCAGAAACTAGATCCTGTATGTTTAGGACTGAATGAACTATGTGTTAAAAAAACACCAGAAAATGTGTGGCATGTAGGTTAATGTCTAACATGTCTTCTTAAGGACTTCTAACCTACAATGACAATGTGATTAATCTAAGCGCAGGATGTAACACCACTGCTGAGCACACTTCCTGTAATGCAATGACTGTTATATGAAGACATTGCTGGCGTTTCTTCGAAATCAGCTGACCTAGCCTCACTTCTGTAAAAAGATTGCTGATCTGTGGGGATACATCACACCACCCAAACACATGAGACTTTAAATGGAACCCAATAATTACGTGACAGTATTTTTATCAAAAATACCAATGATCTATTGTAGTTTTGCTTAATTGATCACACACACTTGAAAGTGACTTCCTTCCATAACACATTGATGAATAAAGACTGAGAACACCACACTTCTGTTCAGTGGCTGGGCTGGTATGGTGTGGCTGAAGACCACTTGAGCCGTGTGTCTCTGGTGGTTTGAAAGCTGTACAATGGCTGATGTGTCTGGGTAAGGCTGGCGAGATAGTTGGGCTTTGTTGTCTTCATCAAGGATCATTTCTCGCTGCCGGCCCATCCGGACATCCTGTGACCACTAGCTAATATCAGGGTGACTTTGCAAAGTTGACTAGTAAGGTGGCAACCCCTTTGCATGATCTTTCCTTAATAAGGGGAAAGGGAGAATTCTTAAGACTATATAGAGGTTTTCTTTCAGAGCAGTGGTAGAAATGCATGGGGGTTACCTTACCACCTTTGCTAACCAAATTTACGGGGAAAAACCCTGAATGAGTTTTGAGTATGAAATTTATCAGCAATGGTAGAGTTATCTCCCTTGTTAGGGACTCTTTCTTGATCTAAATAGGTAAGTCTTTTGATATAAATGTAAAATTTTGTATTTTTAGTCACATGATGTCAAAGGGCATCACCATCATGCTGTCTGTGTACATCTGTGTGTAGAGAACAAATCTAGATGATGATGAAAAATGCGTAACTGGTTTTTACGATAGCCCTGAGAACTAAACTCAACTTTAGGAAACATCTTCTACAATTTGACAGCACATCTTCTCAATTCCCATCACTAAATACACAAATACAATTAAAATTCATGCAATACAGCCAAATGTACAAATGCGTTGCAAATACTATAGGGTCTATATAGGTACCTAACCAACCACAGTCATTTTCACATTATATAAATCTGTGCATTTTAATGAAGAAGCTGAAATTGCTGAAACTACTACTTCAATGTGTTAAGATTGTCTTCACTATGTAAAAAGTTTGAATTTCATATTAAGCTAATATAGTCACACCATTAACATATTTGATTAAATTGTATCTTACATCTAGCAGATGAAATGCCTCTCTGGTTGTCCACTCTCTAATTTGTCTCTTGTCTCTTGCAGCTCTACAATGTGTGGATGATAAGGCACCTTGTGTTAACAACGCCACATGCCTGACCTTTGCTAATGGAACTGAATACTGCAGGTAAGATTGACTGCCCAAGACTGACATATGCTTTTCAGTAACTCAAGCTGTTATCCCAACACAGCAACAGAAATATGAATAGAAAAATCTAATGAGGAGATTGTTGGATGTGAAAGCAAGGACTGAAATAAGGTTTTTAGATTAACCTCAGCCTGTCTCTGGGAGCGTGAGGTTTTGCTCAGGCATGAAAGGGGGAATTAAAGATTGCTCTCCCTAACAAAGTACACAAGTACTGGGAACAATACCAATACAAACATTTCCATCTCCAAGATCTTATTGAGGACATTTTGGGAGGTTTGTCATATACTTTGTTGTTGCTATAGAACTGAAAGATCTAGGCCTTGCCAACATATTTTACCGTCCGTTGACAATTTTTATTAACTTATTCTCTGGAGCTGAAGGGAAAAAATCTTAAACTTGGCAGGCTGAATCAAATTGCCAAATAGGTTATTCATTTTTAACACATGTTAGTTATGCCCTTTGTTCCCTGGCACATGTCACGCTATTGTGGAAACTTTAAATAAACTTTAAGTAAGCCTCCTCTACTGCTGGTGGTAACATCAGAGCATTAGGGAAAAGTGTTTTAGTAACGGAGAGTAGTGGCCTCTGTGATGTATGCCTGCCACTTTCTGACAGCTTAACCTAGTTTGTAATTTAGACCAAGCTGTCTTTATAATTGTGTTGCCACTCCCTAGCCAAATTCCCTAAGAAAATACAGACATAGTCGGTTCATGAACCCGATCATATTTCATCAAATGTGATGTGAATCACACCATGTCTGTGTTCCCAGAGTTTGAGGAATTTCAGCATTCTGCTGCTTCTCTAAAAAGGAAAGAGAAAGCAACACTTGACAATCAGTGTTTTCCATCTGTTTAACTGAAGGCCAAATGGACATTGTGGTGCAGGTGGAAAGAGATTAATTGTGTGTAATATTAGTATGTGTCTGTGAATGTATACATTTTGAGAGGCCTGTAGAGTCTTAGTCCTGAGACCCAAGTGTTGTATTTAAGTAGAAAGAGGCCCCTAATGTCGCATCCATCCATCCAAGCCTCACTTAACAGTTGGTCTGCCTAAACCATGAATGTGATGTGATGTGGTCCAATTTCAGAGCTGTTTCTAATATAGGCTGAAAAACATACAGTACCAGTAGAACAATCCTTTGTGCCAATATCTACTGGCATTTGCTTCTGAAACAGTAATCTTATTTGCAGCAGTATATATCACTTGACCACGCGCCCTTAGTTTTTCTTTTTTATGTTGTTTTTACTACCTCTGCTATAATTATATTGCAATTTTAAATACATGTTATATTTTGTGTATTTTATAGTACAATGAAACTAGTAATTATTCATTTTTAAAGGTTTATTAAATTTCTCTTCTATTTAGTCTTGGTATTTCTCAGCCAGACTGTCTCCTTTGCTGACCATCAAGTCAGTATTTTTTTTGTCTGCAATAAATGATGATGTTGATGATAAAAGAAAACCAGAAGAGAGGACTTTTGCCCTTAAGACACACACACAGAGGAGTCTCCCAGTTTAGCGGAGTCAGCTGACAGAGCACAGGCCTGCTGTTACACTGATTAAGTAGTCTTTTTTTTTTTTTTCCTGCCATCACAGACAAATGCACACACTCACCCCCAGACACATATTTGTGCACGCAAAAGCACACACTTGCCTGTGTCCGGCTTGTCTGGTCCCTTCTCGTCTGTGCTGGTCAAAAGGCTCATTGTGTAAAAGTCTAATTATGTGTGTATTAATCTCCTCACTAAAGAGAACCATCTGTAAGTAAACAGTCACTGTGGCTTTTGGCTCAGACAAACGTAATTGAGTCATATGGATCGTGCCGGGGGTCAGACTGGTTGTAACTGTAATTAAATTTACAATTAACGTGACAAGTTTCGATTAATAAAGGACACTCTACAAGACATTTACGGCCCTCCTAGTTTATAGTCAGCCAGCTTTTTTTAATGTTCAGTTGGAAGAAATAATAAGAGTCGCCATGTTAATTTTTCTCAGTTTATGTATTAACAAAAAAAGAAGAATGATAGTAAATAATTCAGGTGAGTACAGAGCTGTTTTTAGTAAAGAAACAGCTAAAGTCCTAACAACAGAATGGGATTAACAGATTAATAACAGAAAGAGTTAACATGGATTAGTCATCCACTTGCCCAGAGTTGCAGATCTCCCATACGTCTTGGAAACTGAGAACAGAGCTCATCTATTCATAAGTATATGTCCGTTTTGTAAATAGATTCAGAGGCTTTTTATGCATCCATGCTCGCAACATTCAGGGCCAGAGGTTTTCATGTTGTTTTATGTACATATATCATATTATTTTGAAAGTGATATCTCAGTTACACTTTAATGATTTTCTCCATTTTTCCAAACTTACATTTGGATTTGGCTGAATTAATTAGATTTTGGTGGTCAAAGGTCCAGCTCACCGTGACCTTAGGTTTTTCGCTTGAACCATTTATGACACAATTTAACTCAGACATCCACAAAGGATAGAATGAAGTGACAACACTTTATATCCTAATGAAATCCATTTTGTCATTATGATGTTTTGCAAGAAAACCTTTTGCACTTATTCAGTGCTACTTGAGAATGGGAGATTGGGACTATATTTCCTATGACAAAGTAATTCCTGTTTTAATATCAGAGAAAATGAGGAGGGAGAAAGAAAACTTTTTTAAAATATAGACTCTAAAGTACCGAAGCTTTATGCTTTTGCATGGACAATAATAGGATGGTTCCAGAAAATATTTTTGTTTGCATGAATAGTTCAGGTGCATTATTGAAGTGACTGAGGATGCCGTGGGAGAGAAATAAAGCACATGGGAGAGGCCGACATGCAGCCTTGCAGAGCAGGTTGCAGGGAAGCTGTCTAACCGGTGACACTGCAAGCATTCAGCTTTAGGTGTGCAATAAAGGTGTGTGCTGTGAGTGAGCCCCTGTCCTGGTTTGTACATGTTACATGTGTGCATGGTAGGTATTTTTAAGTTGCATCATTGCTGAAGGGACACATGTATTATTTAATGAAGTATTGGCTAAGAGGACAGAAGATTCTTTACATGGAGTCTTAGTTAATACATGAGGAGTCCGAACAAGAGTGAGGCTGGACACGTTATGTTGTCCAAAACCAATTTTCTCCCAGAACAAGATCTCTTTGTCTACTGTCTGCCATAGTGCAAACTGATTAACTCTCCCTCCCTCTCAGTGGCTCTTTTTTTTTCTATCTCTTTTCTTCTTGTAGTCATTGTCATGACTTTGTATGTAAAAAAAAAAAAAAAAGTACTCTTAAGACTGAGGACTGAAAGCTTCTGTTTTGTGTAGACCTGCTGCCTGTTTGATCTGACAGGTAGAATTTGCCTGCTGGGTAGCTGGAAGAAGAGAAAGAGCCAAAAGAAAAGAGGAAGTCTTTTCAAGTAATTTGAGGAGGAATACCTTGGAGCATAACTCCTTACTAATGATGAGAGAGCAGCACTGAGGGGGGAAGGAAGATGAGCGAGAAGCGTAGCAGAGAGAGTGTAATTTCCCACTTGCTACGCCTCCTTCATCAAACTGTCACTCATCCATCTATGCCTCAGTCCCTCCTACTGTCTCAGGGATTTAGATGCCTCTGGATACAACTCACTTAGTCTTTTAATCCTTCTCCCACAACCCCAGAATCTTTCACTGCAATTTTTATTAATTGTTGTGAAATTAAATCCATTGTACAACCATTTGTTTGAATCATTTTTACAGTTTTTGCCTCATACCTTTTACTATAGTCATATCTACTTCTTCTTACCAACCCAAAGATTGCACAACTTTTTTGTGTGAAAACAGAAGAAAACAAACATATGATTAAGAAATGCTGCATCAATACGTGGGTCAGTGGAAGAATATGGCTCTAAGTATGAAACACTTTCCACTTTCAGTGTCTGATAAGGCTAAAACTGCACCTGCAATAAGAATGCAGTGCATTTACACACAGAGTTTCACTGTGTTAGACATGTGACCCAAACTAAAGTCAACAAAACCAAGTGGGAAATTGGAATTAGAACCCAAGGCAGTGATTTCCTGGGTTCACCCTCCAAAAGACTTATCTACTTCCCACAGCCCAGTTAATAACACTGTAGATGTGGTTTAGACTAAAACCACAATGATAAGAGTTTCTCTGTGCATAAACTGGTGTATGTGCTCTCTGTGTCTCTGGACAGTCAGGGGCACCTTGGGCCTGAGGCCGGTTCACAAACTGGCACAGAAAGGTCTGAAGTTCAGTAGGAGTCAGTGTTTGAATGGTGAAGATGTTATTCCACGTGCTGCTTGGGTATGTGTTCAGATGCCCAAAAGATGAGACAAGTAAATTGATAATCACTGCAAATCAGTGCTTTTTGAATGATTATTGTCAAAACTACACCCACCAGCTGGAATTAAATGTTTGCTTTAGTGCCAACTCACTAGAATCCGAGGTGAACATGACACATTGCCATATTTGTTGGGATTTGAGCCTGATGATGACAGTGGTGCAAAAGACAGACACATGTGTATGTTTATGTTTACAAACAAATAAACTGAGAGTAAAACACACAAACAGCAAACTGTTTGGAGGACATTCAAACCCCACTCTCAGAAAGAGGAAGCCTTACAAAACGGTGGGGAATGTAGCAACCAGACCATAAACCCACATACAGTGAGGTGATAAGTGGCTCTCTGTCACACATTGATGAGGACACTGTAGGGTCGGAAGTACCTCAGTTTCATATTATTCTGTTATTCTCTTGGTTCATTATTTTAAAAAATCCCTTAAATCTATTTTAATGTTAAGTTTTTTATGATATCATTAGCAGACAAACATAATTTAATAGAAAGTAGATAAAAGACAGCAAATCTAGTTGGGTGGGCAATAAATTTAACATTGTAAACAACAGCAATTTACTTATTAGGTGATCTTAATAGGAGAGTATACATCATATTCTTTTTGGTTAGAGATTGTTAAATCCACTGGTCATTGTTGGTGTATGGTGTAGACCTAGATAGGAACTGTTAAAGGGCGAGAGACCTACAGTTGGAGATTCAACTTTAAACAGCCACACAAACAGGATAATGAGAGAACAACATAGAAAGATGGTTAGAACCTTTTAGAAAGAAAATGGGTCCCGTGCTTCCTCAGATGACTCCTTATGAACATGTTTCTAAACACAGCCTCAGATTTTACCACATGGTGCAAGTTTAGACTCCACCCTGCTCTACACTACTTTATTCTGTCTACACAGATGTTTCTCAGTCTGGTTGTCTGGCTTCCTTCTGTCTCAAAATGTATTGCTCACTCGCTGCTTTTCTTGCTCTTCCACTTCATCGTGCTCTCTCCACTGTACCCACCTTCCTCTTTTTTGCTCTCTTAAGCATTTTTTTCTTTCTTCTGTGTAACTGTGACATCACAGTCACCTCCCTCAGCCTGCCTCCTCTGTTATTTTTTGCTGCCCCTGCTTTTTACTATGAAAATGATGTGAACAAGACTGTGCTTAAGGTTTAGGGTTAGAAGTGTTGGAACATGGCAAAACTTCACCTCCAACTCACAAATGCTGCAATGCTACTAAAGGTTTTTTAAGTGGATTCATATTTTCCCCCACCCCCCCAAAAAACCATAATTGAACCTCTTCTAAGTTTAGGGGCATTTTATTTTTCCAGTAGAGAACAGACTACTTCTTGTCTACGGCACCCTCTGATCTATGGGCTGAATTAGGCACATTAGCTAGTTTCTCATTGTATGACTGGCTTTTTACAGTGTATCAGTGTAAGAGAAAGATCAGGCAAAACTCTATCTAGGTAGTACCAGTAAGCTTTTGGGGATTTTTGAATTTGAAAGGGCATCACCTGATTGGCATGAGCTTACTGATGCTCTTCTTTAATGAATTTTGCTGACTTGAGTTGGTGGTTTTTACTGAGAAATGTAGTAGCACTTTTATTTGTCTGTATTTAGTGCATATTCATTTGGATTGACTGCATATAGTTAGATATAGATAGTTATCGAAAATGGTAATGTAGACTGCAAGCAAGATTGGAAAGAAATCAGGTTGAGTCAAGATCCCTTTTTCACCCTTTTGGTTTACTTCAGTTCGTGTTTAGTTCAGCTCTTTCGCTAGCATTTGGCTGTCCAGAAATGGTTTTAAGGCACTGAATGTGGACTTTTATGAGTGAATTTAGACCAGATAAGGTCACACACTGTTGTACCCCGCACAACTAAAATTATGGGGACACTCAAACCTCCACCATTCACCTTCGAAGTTTATGAACGTTTCTCTGTTTGTGTCACTTCTTGATCTGAGCTCATCACCCCCCTGGTGAAAGAAACTTTTTGATTCACATGGTGAAGGGTTTGGTGTCATGGAATGACTCCAACACTTTAAGCATCAGTGATTTTTCATATATTTGCCATATCACGGTATACTGGATATCAGTACTGGAGAATTCTGGTTATAATTTATGGCATTCTGGCACTAAACTGCAGTTTTGTCATTTGGACTCAACTTCTTCCAGACTTATGGTTCCATTAATGTTGCAGTTGTAGTCTAAATGGCAGCAGGTCTTTTTAAAATGAAATACTCCTGCTTCATCCTGAAACTCAAATTTCTTATATTGACCTACAGTTGGGGACAACTCGGTAGGCTGAGGATCTTTTGTTCTTGGTTTTCCTACAGAAAAGAGAATAATGTTGTCAACGTTTGACTTGTGATGTCCATACATGCACGCACAGGACTACATTACAGAGAATAGACCCCCTTTGCACCAGCCAAGACAAGGAATGATCCAGGGATTGAAATGTGAGCTGGCTTATGCTCTCCCCCTTTCTCTCTCATTCTTTCTCTCTAATAGCTGCAGGGAGAGAGCATGGTGGAGTTATTAAGCGTAGCTGAGACTAGAATAGTCGGTGGAGAAGGAAGTGGTGGAGTTTTAGTTGGGAAGAGGTAGGAGGAGAGAATTGGCACAAAAAAGGGGGAACAAGGGACTGGGGATGGGAGGAGAATGAGGAGCAGGGAGCCAAAACTTAGGAATGGAGGAAGTTGGGGATATTATATGAGTAATTGAGAATCGATCTACCCCTCTTGGCTCATTGAAGCCCCCATGGCCAGTCAGGACAGGCAGAGGTCAGCATGAGGTACATGAGGAGGAGGAGGAGAAAAGAGAAATTGAAGGACAGAAGGGGTACAGAGAGGGAAGGAGCTGGGGGTGTGTGAGATGGAGGAGCTAATGTGAACCAGCTGTAGAAACCTGACACTTCAAGAGTGGGTTAGAAATGAGAGGTGGAGGAGTGAGAAACTGGGGGCTGCAGGAAACTGCAGAGTTAGAGAAGGATGGAGAAAAGAGGAGGGAAAAAAAGCCCACATGGAGCTAAACAAAGAATCCCATAGATGAGTTTGGCTGCAGAAACCCTCTCTCTGTGTTTTTCCTGAAAGTAGAGCTGACTGTGTATAGGTGTCAGTGTGCATTCACCTGAATGCAAAGCTATGCTTGTGTTCTGTATATGTCAGTGGGATCATACTGCGTCCTGTGCTGTACTCAGCGACAAACTACTGCGTAAATCTGTTGAGTTATCTCTACCACCACTCCCTGACAATAATGTGAATCATGCACAGCCTTGTCTGTTTGCCTCTAGCTCTAGTGATACAGCCAGGGGCTAATAATGAGCTCTCTATCTGGCACAGAAACCTGAAGGACAGGGTGGTATCGTTTCCTGACGCCATGGCATTTCATTCTGTCAACACTGGTTAGATAGCAGCGATTCAAATTAATAGAGTCTACTGTGCAGTTCTCCTTTCAGCACTTTTACATTTTTAAAAAATCTTTAGGTACCAAATATGTTTTTTGAAAAGTAAAGTTGAGACACATTGCAACTCTGCACTACTAATTATAAAGCCAAATTTAGTTTCAAGTGATTTTTGGCTGGACTAAAGTTTTATTTTATGCAACAAAGAGGTTTCACTTGTGCACAAAGGAAAGTTTTAATTTCAAACTCAAAAGACTGACAATGAGATATTATAACAAGCAGAAGCTTAAAACTTACTCCCTCTATCCCTCTAAAGTGGCTTTGCTCAACTTTGAAAATACGTCTCATATTCCATGTAGCTTTTAACAGTGAGAATGTGTGAAATTTTCTGAGTGAAATGTAAACCTGGAATTAACCTGGACATAGTGTTCTTTGTGTTTCACCCTGCTAATGTGATGTAACTCACAGGGCAGAAGACTGTGCCATTACTCTGGGTCAGGGGCGGAGAAGTCGTCCAGCAGAAAATAAAGCACTCCTAATTCCCAAGATGATTGTTTTGTTGTGATACCATGACCAAGCTAGGTTTGTGTTTCAGAGTTGGGAGGGACAGCTTTGTGTGGGTGCATTGTGTGTGTGTGTGTGTGTGTGTGTGTGTGTGTGTGCGCGTTTGTGTTTGTGTTGAGGTATTTGTTTTGGGGTATGTAGGGGGTAGCTGTGCAGACATGCTTATATATGGATGCTGATAAGCAAGAGGGAAGGTGGCCATGTCTAATCTGACAAGGTTGGGGTGAAGAGAGTGACGTTAGTTGTTCTCTTTGAACATCTGAAATCACTAATCTACCATCTTATTTGTTTATCAGCCCCACAAGCATGTTTTTAGAGAATAATTTGTTAGGCTGCTACAGAACTTTCCAATGTCCTTTAAATCTGTTATTCAATAAATTTATACTTTAATGTTGGGAAAACATTAGTAAATTAATAGCATTTACCCACCAATATAAACTATGGAAGCTCTAAATATCATTTATCTCATTTTTGAACCATTTAAGATATGTCACTAGAGTGAGGATTTCTTTGTCATATTTGAAGAGACAGTGAATGACTCATTGAGTCATCCATTGTCAACAGTACCACAGATGTGATTGATCTGTGAAACGTCTGTCTGGTATGAATCATGACTCAAAGCCTAATGTGTTCAAGCTGCTTTGGGGTGGAGTGGCTAACGATACATCGAAGTTAGTAAGCATTAGATTAGTTTTCAGTAGTTTCTATCTTCACTGCTTTGTCTCCATTTCATGAGTCATAATGCAGATTTATTCTAACTGCCTTCTTCCCTTAATGTTTTTACATGTTTTTATACTAATGCAAACATATTTTTCATTTGTATTTGTTTTTGTTTTTGTTTTTTTTATGAAAAAGGGTATTAGTTTGCCTGTGCATGTGAATGTGTGTGTGTGTGTGCATGTGAGTTACTGTGTTCACTATTTCTCACCCCCATTATGTCACCTGAGTCCCTCTAGGGAGGCAGGTTTAGAGGCCTGTGTGAGAGGCAGTAGGTTGCTCAGTTGCCCACAGTCCCCAGACAGTGTGTCAGCCATGTGCCATCCACAGACACACAATATGACAAAGTGCTGATCAATATAGTGTACACTGGGAATTACATGGCCTTACCATTTTTGCTCAGTAACAAAATGTAACCCCATACCAATTACTGTCATACAAAGAGAAGTGATGAGTGAAAGTAGGAGGGACTGACAGAAAACAGGGAATAGAAAGTGGCCAAAAGAGCATGGTTTCTGGTGAGATCCCATGTGGACATGTTGTGAATATGGCCTAATATTTCCTACGAACTTTTCAGCATGCAGGTGAATCACAACTAACAAAGGGCAGAAATCGAAAGGACTAGGGGATGAACGTAGAGAGGAAAAACCGAACCAAACCAAACACACATGATTTAGAGACCAAATGAGGTCATGAGTCAGTAGATGTGACGTCTTACTTTTCTTTCAATCATGCACCATACCATTTGTTAACCACTTGCATTTGCCAAGAGTGGTTCCTCACCAATAAAGATTATATATATATATATATATATAGAGAGAGAGAGAGAGATAGATATAGATATATATATAGATAGATTATGACATTAATTATCTTTCAGCGGGAATATTGTTTATCTAATGCTTTGCTATAAAAATCCTGATGCTTTTTGCTTGTTGTTTCTAGTTTCTACCAGACTTTTGTCAACAACTTCCAGATGACTCCACCTTACATCCTTCTGCTTTTGAACTTCTTCTTTGCCATCACTGACCCCAGTTTAACCCTCCCACCAAGCTCAGCTTCCCCCTCTCTTGTAGCAGGGTTTATGGGGTAACATCGCAGGGTTCAGTGGTTTGTTCAGTAATCGTATGGTTATGTTTTGCGTTACGTTCTCCCCTAATCTTAGCAGCATCTGAAATTTCTTTAAAACCCAACCCCGAACTTACTCTGTCCAGCAGCTTATGATCATACAAATGTGTGAATGTGTAAATTGTGGTGCAAAAATCCCTGTACTGTAAATAGTTTCATATGTCTCTTGGAATAAAGACAATAAACCAATATTATCCATTCACCACCTATCATATGGTTTATTAATGGCAGTAACCAGTCAACTCATTGCTTTTGGTACACAACTACACACTGTTATAATACTCCTACTTAGAAATGTGGTTTCCCACATACTATAGTTTAGATCACTACACAGCAAATGCAAGAGTGTATTCAACAGTAGTGTTTACTCGTGCAGGATCATTAGTTCCTTTGATGTGTATGTGTACTACAGTACTCTTGTGTGGATGTTACTCTCAACTATCAAAGCTCTCTGTAGCACTTGTCTGATGTGGTGCAACACATCCACCTGACTGAAACTCACGCTTTTGTTTTGTTTGTTTGTCAGTCTGTCAAGCACACGCATAGATGTTTGTCCATTTGTTTTAACTCATCTTTTAACTTTAGTGTCTTCATTGATGGGTGATTAGCTTTAAATCCTTGTGTGTCCCTTTGCAAGCCTGATCACTGTTTTTTGTGTGTCTGTGTGTTTGTCCAGGTGTGCGCCCGGCTTCCTGGGTGAGTACTGCCAACACAAGGACCCTTGTCAACCTGGCTATTGCCTGAATGGAGGGAACTGCTCAGTGTCCATGTCAGCTGGTGTACCTGTACCAGGCAGTGCCACCTGCACCTGCCCCCTTGGCTTTACCGGACAGCATTGTCAGACTCCCCAGAACTCCACATGTTACCCAAATAATCCCTGTGTCAACCGCGGTGTATGCACCCTGCTCTCCCTCGACAAGTTCAAGTGCGAGTGTCCCAGAGGATGGACAGGTGAGACACTATTTTTCTCAGGTTTCCACAAGTGCATTGATATCTGACTTCTTTCAGTCACCGCAGCACTGATGTATTTTTAAACACTCTGAATGCAGATAAACTTATCAAGACTTTTAATAGCCTGTAACTGTTAATCTCCTTTTTAAAAAGTGTAGTTCATCCATCTGAGAAGCCTGTGTTTACTTTTGTCAGAGGTATTTGGTTTTTGCTCCTACTTGTTTGTCTTTTAGAATAATATCTTAAAAGTTGATAAAGATAATAAAATTTAATTGAAAGTAAAGCCATTGGTAAAAGAACAGCTAGACCCAGAAGTATCTGAAAATCTAGAATTTTAAATGTTAGCTATTTTAAAAAAAAAGGAAAAAATGGCAGTTTTAGCAGTGTTCTCCGGAATAACTGCTGATAAAACTAAAAGAAGCCCATCTTTGGCACATGCTTGGGCAACCTTGGTTTTGTCATCTGTGATAACTGTAAATACATTTTTAGAGAGGGCTTAAAGTGTCTTCTCAATAACTGTACTATATGTCTTTTGACAAAGTCAAAAGAAAGTGTTGATAAGCACAAATGCATACTGATCACCATATATTACTCTTCCACTCAGAATTGTCCATAGGTGGCACAAAGATAATCAAAGCATTAATGCTCAGCTCTTTTTCCTTTACTTTCTTTACTTGCTCAGGACCACGTTGTGAGTATGAAGATAGCTGTCTTTCCAGTCCCTGTGCCAATGGTGGAAAGTGCAGTTGTCCAGCTGCAGGTACCTTCAGATGTTCGTGTCCTCCAGGCTACACAGGTCCACGCTGCCTTAATGACACGAATGAGTGTGGTGCAACACCCTCTATTTGTCTGAATGGAGGAATGTGCATCAACACTCCTGGCTCCTACAAGTGAGAACCCACTTTGTAATAACCCAATTGAGAAATTGTCTGAACCATCAAAACTACTAGAATTTGACAACTACAATTTAACTGATTATTTTTATGGTATAGTTTGAAAAGGACTTCCTCTGTCAAGAAAGAATAAAACGAAACAGACTTTTGCCATCGCTACAGGTGCATCTGTGACCCAGGATTTACAGGCCGCCACTGTGAAAGCTCATACATCCCATGCAATCCATCACCATGCTTGAATGGGGGCACCTGCCATCAGAACTCTGAAACTAGCTACTCATGCCACTGCCTTCCAGGTGGGAGAATAAATTCAGAAAAATCTTTTTTAACTTTTGGATTGCCTTCAAAGAGTCAAAGCAACTTTTGTAAAGAAATAAAAATGAATGTAGAAAGAGAAAACTGTAGACACTGGAACTTGTATTTATCTATTAATGAATGTATCTTTGCATTTGAGAGTTGTTACATTATGCTGTTTGAGGTGTAAACAGTCTGATCCTGCTGGTTGTGTTGGGTTAGATACACTGTGCTCTCAGTTTGCCAAAGTTCCCAAGAAGGCACAACCAACACACATATGCTTGCTGTTTGTACATGACCAGGACCTTAATATTAAGTACATGAAAGAAAACCATATAAAATGCATTTGTTTATGTATATTGACAATGGACATTGAATTAAAACAATGAAAGATTAAATTCATGTTTTTTCTTTAATGGTGCCAGGTTTCAATGGGACTAACTGTGAAAACAACATTGATGACTGCCCCGGTCATCAATGTGCCAATGGAGGAACCTGTATGGATGGTGTAAACACCTACAACTGCCAGTGTCCTCCAGAGTGGACTGGTAAGGCATTTCAAGGCTCAGGCTTCATTTATTGTCATTTGTATGTCTGCACAGGAAACGAAATTTGTACTGACTTTGTACAGACTTCAGAGCCATATCATTAGGAAATGGCTGCCGAGCCTTTTCTTTGTTGCTTAATTTCTTTGGTTGAGCAGTGACGTGAAAGAAATGTTTGCGCTATGGTCAGTGATAATCACTTTGATCTTTTCATTTGTCTGTTTTGATTTAAAATTCCCTACCATGCTTTTATGTATATCTGTATCTATTTCTGAAGCTCTCTCCCCACACAAGGTGTGTGTCTGCTAACATGTGTGGCAAATTTCAAAGCAAACACAAATACATCTGCTTCTCTCGGCCTGAGCTTATGTTGCGCTAGTCCAACCAGAGGAAGCAAAACCAAAGTGATGCTGGACGTGGATAAATTTAGCTCTTGAACTGTACGGTTTCTGTGTCTGAAACAGAGTATGAGGTTACCCATGAGTTATGTTGTAACATGCTATTAACCTCATATGTTTAATTTTTTACTATCCACTATGTCTCCACAGGTCAACATTGTACAGAGGATGTGGATGAGTGTCGTCTACAACCAAACACTTGCCAGAACGGTGGTACCTGCAGCAACCTCATCGGTAGCTACGTTTGTGTGTGCGTTAATGGCTGGAGTGGTCCTGACTGCTCTGAAAACATCGATGACTGTGCTACAGCTGCATGCAGCCAAGGCTCCACATGCATCGACCGTGTTGCCTCTTTTATCTGTGTCTGCCCTCATGGAAAGACAGGTGGGCCAATAGTGGGAAACCACATGCACACTATTCACATAATGCAAGAAAGGATAAAACAGCAAGGTTGGCATTGTTCCATAGGTCAGTTAAGATTTGATGTCATTGTTTGTTGATGTCCAAGGGGAAACAATTAATTAGTTGTTAAATGCACAGAATAAGAAATTAGCATTGGTTTCCACACAGAAACTGTACCTTTTCCTTGCTCATGAATACTTAAAGTTTTGAAATGGAAGGGCATTCTATGAAACAAGTCTAACCAGAACCAACGTTTTCTTAAGCAGATAATTTCATAATATTCATCAAAGCTTCTTTACCAAGGAAAAGGCACTGAATGTGTTCCATGAGAAATACAAAATATGACAAAACAGATTTGCACTTTAAGTCTGCTGATTTGAAGTTTTGCTATAGGATAAACCTCCCCCCTAATTTGTCTGTAGAATTTGAATTTGTGTTTTTCTCTGGAGACAGTTTTCTAACTGCAGGTGAGGATTGTTTGCGTCAGGATATTTTTTTCCCAGCGCATGTTGTTACTTATTTCTTGGCAACTTGTTATTCTTTTCAGGTTTGCTGTGTCATAGGGATGATGCCTGCATCAGTAGCCCATGTAGAGAGGGCTCTCTTTGTGACACCAATCCCATCAGTGGCATGTTCAACTGTAACTGTCCCCCTGGATATGTTGGCAGTACCTGCAACATAGACAGAGACGAATGCAGCATTGGTGAGAACGAATGCTGCCCCTCTTAAATTTCTGTACATACAAAACCTTCACAATCCATTACCTTAGTTCAGACTTAAAACATTTTCCTCTTCACCCTCAGGTACAAACCCTTGTGAGCACGGTGGTCAGTGTGTGAACACTGATGGCTCCTTCACCTGTAACTGTGTCAAGGGTTATGCTGGCCCGCGGTGTGAACAAGATGTCAACGAATGTGCTTCAAGTCCTTGCCAGAATGATGGCACATGCCTGGATCGCATTGGGGACTATACATGTATCTGCATGCCTGGTACATATACATTATGTCTTAACCACTTTGACCTGGCATCCAGATAACCTCTTTAAAAGTACAGCATTCGGAAAACATTGTTATATACAATGTTAATTACTAGAGAGCATTCTGAAGAGGGCCTAACATCTCCGATGCTACACAACACAAATTTGTAGCAAATTTGTATTATAATTGTCCTAAAAAATGTTATTTGCATTTCAATTCAGACGTTATGGAACCAAATTCAATTGCTTTAATGTACAATGATATTAATCATGTGCTACATTCTTTCTATTCAAAGGAGTGCATTAGTTCATGGGAGAATAGTACTATTAACTACAGTACTATAGTTAATAGTTGAATTCCACTGAAAAAGGTTGCACATTTTTCTAGATATCCAACTAACAAACAAGTAAGGCAAAAAAAAATCCAGTGCAACTGGTTGAAGTAACACAATGGGGGGCTGACAATTTTCATAACCTGTAAACTGCAAAGAAGTAGGACCGGAAACATAACCTTCTTAGGTGATGTAAATTTGAATTATTGAAGAAACAATAAAAACCTGTTCCTCTCCATTTGTGCAGGATTTGAGGGGACTCATTGTGAGATAGAGGTGGATGAGTGTCTCAGCTCTCCATGCTTAAACCAGGGTAAATGTCACGACCAGGTCAGCCGCTTCGTCTGCGAGTGCCCAGCAGGTTCGTACACATAAAGCTGTCTGATGACTTATCTGCTCGTGAAAATGAATATTCATAATTTGCTCTGTTTTCAAACTGTTCTTTAGTATATTAAATGTATTTTAAATGTAGCATTTCTATGTTATTCATGTTCTGTGTTGTGTTTTCAGGTTTCAGTGGTGAAATGTGTCAGAGAGACATTGATGAGTGCTCCAGCACACCTTGTTTAAATGGGGCCAAATGTATCGACCGACCCAATGGATATGAGTGCGAATGTGCTGAAGGTAAAAGAGAAAATGTATTAAGTTGAAGGGAAAGGCACATTTCAATTTTGTTTCATTCATCTAGTATTTGACTCCATGTTCCATTTAATCCGTAAATAATCAAAATCAGTCACATGATTGATGATTCAGCCACTTTGGTTATTTCTCTAAGTAGAGATGTTTTCTTACAGGTTTCACAGGCCTACTTTGTGAGGAGAACATAAATGACTGTGTACCAGAGCCATGCCATCACGGTGTGTGTAAAGATGGCATCGCCACCTTCTCCTGTGACTGCTATCCTGGATACACAGGGTCCATCTGTAATATCCAGGTCCAAGAGTGCCACAGCAACCCCTGTCAGAACCGAGGACACTGCATCGATCTGGTTAATGCTTATCAGTGTAACTGCCCACCAGGAACTACAGGTAAGAACATCGTGTGCTCAATATTATTGCCTGTATATTGACTCATTAAACTGACAGGCAGATGGTTTGTTAAACTGAACCATCTGGGAATGTTTCTTTGGAAATAGTCTGGAAAAGGGCAGACATTTTCAAAAGCATCTTTAGCAGATCTGATGAATCATCTTTCTATAATAATTTAAAATAAAAAATATCCTTTTTTTTCTTTATCCTTACCAGTTTGACTACTAGTGGAGCCACTTGAATGAAATATCCATAATTTTAAATCAACATAATAGTTGTATTAACTTTTAACTTTTTTTTTATTATTTAATGACCATTGAAATATTAAAAAATCATAACCCATCCACACCATATAGCTGCCAGTTATTCCACCCTCATAGGATTTGTTTGTTTGTTCTGAACCTCTGTGGCTAATCAAAAAGTGAATAGCTTTGACATTGGAAGGCAAATTTTTGATTTTAGGAAATCCAGTGCAAGGTTAGTGAGCCATGTTTCACTCACACCTCAGACTGGTGTGATTAATGAATACATCATAAAAGTGCTTAGTTCTGTTTTTTATCTGCATCCGGACCCAGTACCTTCCTTGTATCTTTCACAACCCAGTATAAGATAATTTTGTCCACCAATTGAGCTGCCTTGGCTTTTGAATGTTATATATATATATATATATATATATATATATATATATATGACATTTTGCTGCTGTAACAGAAATATCACAAATCAGAAAACATTGAGTTCCACTTCCCCTCCCACATCATCACACAACACACCACAGCAGCTCCACAGAATACTTTGAATCAATCTAAATCTCAGTCATTGTGGATAATGTGTCTACTAGATTATTATAATTTAGAAAACAGATTATTCTGAGTTGATGTCCTTCTGAGAGTTGTTTTTATTTTCTTTTTCCTTTTTCTTGTGTAGACACAACTGTTTGAATTGATTGTGAAGACCCCAATTGACCTAATCTAGAGCTTCCTGTATAACTTTCAGTGTAGTAAGAAGTGTCAACCACATGTTGTCACAGGTCTGTTTTGATCTGTGTGACCCCAAATTGCTCTGCAGATTAGTAAAAAAAGTTGTATCACTTGATCACACTGGATTCACTTTATCAAAATTGGCATCAGATCGTCAGGTCTCACTTTCATGTTTCTGTACACTTCCCTTCTTCAGTTGTGCCCTGTCTCTCTCTCTGCAGTTTTCTGGTCTTCCTCCTCACTCACTATCTTACTTACTCCCATTTGAAACAATATTTGCCTCTCTTGTCTGTCACATATGTCATATTTATATTCTTTTTTTAGTACTGCCCTGCCTCCATTTTTGTTACCATTTCCCATTTGTTGCATTACATCTTTTGAATGTACTCTTACTCCCCCTGGTGGTCAATTAAGCTTTTTTCTGGAGGGGTGACTTGATCTACTTAACCCCAATAGATGCCTTACTCAGTTCAGCCAGAATTATGTGACAGGGATTTTTGTTGTGCAATTTTTTATTTATGTGTTTATTTTTTTTATCTCAGAAAAAACTATATTGTCAGTTAAAAGATGAAGCATATAAGCAGAATTTTTTCACACAACTTGAAACTACATGCATTTTTCTCCTCAGGGGTGAACTGTGAAATCAACGAAGATGACTGTGCCAGCAACCCCTGTGAGTATGGAGAGTGCCAGGACGGCATTAATGAGTACAAATGCGTATGCGCCCCAGGATATACAGGTAGGATTTGCCAAGTTCTATTAAAATCAATGTTTTTGTTTTTGTTTTTTAATTTAAGCTGGTTACAATGACAAGATATTTAGATCAACAGGTCAGTTACATGTGCATTTAATACAATCTTTAATACAATCTTTTCTTTGAATTGCTCTTTGACAGGAAGCAAATGCAATGTGGAGATCAATGAATGTTCCTCAAACCCATGTATGAGCAGCGGAACCTGTGTGGACAAACTCAATGGGTTCTACTGTATGTGCCCACCCAATACGCATGGTCCCCTGTGCCTCTCTGGGGCAGACCACTGTGCTACTCAGCCTTGTGTGCATGGAGAATGTATTGAACAGCAACATGAGTACGTTGACCTAATACCGCTGCTCTTACATCTAAGTTTTATGTTTGGAGAGCCATCTTTTCTTACCAAATCCAGCCCTTTAATAATGTTACATTACATTGTGTAAGTGGCAACTGAAACTGACCCCTAAGGTAAAGCTGGCATTGGGCCAAATAATTATACCCATTTAGTTTTATTTTAATAGTTTTTTTTTTTACTCTATTTGGATAATAAGGTTATGTTGCAGCCATAAATATACTTTCAGCCTGCCTTGCTGTTGCCCCTGCTCTAAAACTGCATAACTGCGATCACATAGTAATCATAATAGTAATCCAAGTATTAGCCTCTTTTTAACAGAACTGCTGGAACGGATGCTGGAGACAGACTGCTGTTATTATGCTGCGGATTTCACTTGTTCAACTTGTGCTTTCCTTTCCTATGTGTAAAGATACCGCTGTGAGTGTGAACCTGGCTGGGAGGGACAGCATTGCGACCAGGAAAAGGATGAGTGCCAGCCCAGCCCATGCCAAAATGGTGGCACTTGTTTGGATCGACATAATGGCTACACTTGTATGTGCCAACCAGGATTCAGGGGTAATAACACTCATACTAATTGTTTTGTTTTGGCATAGAGTATTTTGTAATGTATTTTTGACCAATCAATAGAAGATAGGGCACTGAATTACAATGCTCTCTCATTAGGTGTGAACTGTGAGAAGAACATAGATGAATGTGCATCTGGACCCTGTCTTAACCATGGCCTTTGTGTAGATGGAGTCAACCGTTATACCTGCCAGTGTAGTCCACCGTTCACAGGTTAATAATTCCACTTTTCCATTTGCAAAAGCAGTCTTAGTACAGCCAGCTGGAGTATCATTTCAGCAGTGATGTTCATTCACTGTAATTGCAATTTTATTCAAAGTGTGTGCAATCCCACAAAATAGGTAAACACTGTGAGGTAGAACAGGTTCCCTGTGCGTCTCATCCATGTGAGAGAGGAGGAGTGTGTCATCCAACAGCAGACTACACCTCTTACACCTGTCGGTGTCCAACTGGTTGGCAGGGTATGTATGTTTTTATGAGCTACTGTTGGCTTGTGTGTCTAGTTGACGATGACAACTGCTAATTATCGCTGCTAAACTGATCCTGTACTAACAATTGTCCACAATTGTGTAGGTCAGCGTTGCAGTGAAGACGTGAATGAATGCAAAAATAATCCATGCAAAAATGGTGGCCATTGCATGAACAGCCCCGGCAGCTACACGTGTAACTGTGCATCTGGGTACAGCGGACACAACTGTCAGACAGACATTGATGACTGCTCTCCTCGTGAGTTCCTCTTCAGCTAATTTGTTCACTTTGCTACTGTTGTACAGACCTAAGGAATCCTACTTGTCTATAATTATGTCCATGTATTATAACACCTAGGTATGATGTATTATTGGAGTCTGACAATAGTCACAGCAGACAGAAGCATAGAGTCTCCCAAGATGTTGAGTTATACATGGGAACAAGTCTGCACATGTTGTAAAATTATTTTTACCCAATTTACCCTGTAGATCCATGCCTAAATGGGGGCACTTGTGTGGATGGTGTTGGGAGTTTCTCTTGTGCTTGCCACCCGGGTTTTGAAGGGGTGCGCTGTGAGACTCAGATAGATGAGTGCGCCAGCCGACCCTGCAAAAACGGTGCCATCTGCTTGGATTACGTCAACAGCTTTGTGTGCAAGTGCCGACCAGGCTTTAATGGACTCCTCTGTGAACACAACATCCCTGAATGTACTGAGAGGTGAGCCGTTCATTCAGTTCCATAGGATAAATACTGCGTGAATATGTCTAATTGATTTATTCCTCCTTGATGATAAATGTCTGAGTAGATTAGATCATGGTGGTCAAAGGTCACTGCAATCATCTGCTAATTATGACACAATTAATGTCTAATAGGATAAATTGATGAAATTATGGCAAAAATACTTTAATTATTAAACCCTGTAATTTAGGAAGGGAGTTTATGTGCATATTCACTGCAGCTTGGCTGTGTGAAGATAATTTTGGGTAAGCACTTTTTGTTTCCCTCCAGCTCTTGCCTGAATAATGGGACTTGCATTGATGACATCAACACTTTCTCTTGCAATTGCCGTCCTGGTTTTCGCGGGCCATTCTGTGAGCACGAGTATAATGAGTGCAACTCCGAGCCCTGTAAGAATGGAGGAACCTGCATTGATGGCCTGGGCACCTATCGCTGCAATTGCCCCATAGGATACAGTGGCCACAATTGCCAGGTAATTTGTCTATATAGTCTTGTTAATTCAGACTTTGATCAGCGTAAGAAAAAAAGTTTAGCTCAATGCTGACTGTAAGCCGCTAAATGACTGTTTTGTAAATGAAGGGTGGTTAAAAAGGTGACTGGTAGTCTGTGGGCAGATGTAACTGTTTTCATAGATCCAGTTAGCCTAGTTACTACACGTGATGTGACTATACTCTGTTCTGTGGGTTACATTTATTCAACTGTCTCATTCAAGAAGGTTGTCAATTCTGCCTCTCTCACGCCTGAAGCCAACTTTTTACATTTTTATTTCCCGGCAGAACTTTGCAAATCTGTGCAGCCAGGTGCAGTGCCAAAATGGAGGCTCTTGCTCTCAGACAACAACCTCTTGGACATGCCACTGTGATGAAGGATGGACAGGACTGTACTGTGATGTCCCTGGCTTGTCCTGCCAGGATTATGCTGCCACAAAAGGTGAAGAGCCTGAACAGAATAGATTATTCCAGACTCAGAAGGGGCAGACAAATAATTATATCTAGGGTGACGGTGAAGTCTTGCAAGGTAGAAACAAAGTCAACTCAGCTAGCTAACCAAATATACCATTTAAATGTTGTTCATTGAGGGGTTCCCTGGTGGTTCTCATACCATTTAGTCTTTGTCCTAACCACAGCGGCTCAGTTTCCAGTCAGACCTAAGGCTTGTGCTGGATGCCATCCTCTCACACTTTCTCCTTGACTTTCATGTTACTCATTCATTGTGTCTATCACAATAAAGACAACAAAATGGCCAAAAAGTAAAAAAAAAATGTTGAAATGTTCATTGCAGCCTGACAAAGATCAATTTGCTGGTTTCAAGTGGACTTTTTCACCAGACAAAATAGGCAGAAATTATATGCAGTAGGTTCACTTGTCTTCTTTCCCAAATTATTGCAGGTGTAGATGTGGAGTATTTGTGTAAGAATGCTGGGAGGTGTCTAAATGTGGGGAATTCCCATAAATGTCAGTGCCAGCCAGGATACATGGGCAGCTACTGTGAAGAGATGGTTGATGAGTGTCAGTCAAACCCTTGTCGCAATGGAGCTACATGCAAGGACTATCAGGGCACATACGAGTGTATAGTAAGTAAATTCTTAACTTCTTTTGTAATAATGCAGATTTTATGTTACAACCACACTGAAAAAAGCACACTTGGAGCTAATCTTTGTTATTTTTCTTGTTGCTTCAGTGTAAACCAGGCTACCAGGGGGTGAACTGTGAGTATGATGTTGATGAATGCCACTCCAAGCCCTGCCTCCACGGAGGAACCTGTATCAACCTCATAAACCGCTTCACCTGTATCTGCCCAACTGGAACCCATGGTAAGACTCTAAATAACATATCTAAATGAAAACATAACCACTTTGGCCTCGGCAGTGGCAACTAAATATTGTATTCCGGGAGTGTTTTATGTTAGAGTTAGTTTGCTTTTTATTTTACCTCCTAGAGCTACATGTTTTCTGCTCTCTGTTTTGTAGGGCTTCAGTGTGAAACGAATGTAGATGACTGTGCGCCCAAACCTGGCTCCTGGGAGCCACGTTGTCGCAATGGAGGACAGTGTGTGGACGGTGTGGGCCGTTTCACTTGCTCCTGTCCTCCAGGATTTGTTGGAGAATACTGTGAGGGAGATCTCAATGAATGCCTGTCTGGGCCGTGCCACGCTCCTGGCAGCCTTGACTGTGTACAGCTGGACAACAGCTACTGGTGTCGCTGTCGCCTTGGATACACGGGTTTGTAAATTTGAACTGGTTGCAGGGACAACACATCAACATCTAGTCATTTTCTGTGTCAGAAAATCTGCAAGGAAAAAGTGTTTTTATGTAAATGTTTCAATACTGTAAATGTCTGTGGTGATGAATTATTTGAGGTTTCTGTTTTTTTTTTCTTGTGTAACATTCTCTTTTTTGCTCATGTCATTTATGCAGGTCGTAATTGTGAGTCCATGATGGATCTGTGTCTCTCTAAGCCGTGTCACAACGGTGGCATCTGCTCCATGAACACAAGCTCACTACATGGCTACATCTGCTCCTGTGCTCCTGTAAGTTTCTTTCATATCAGCCTTTTTTAGCATTATAGGATAACATGGTTTCATTCAATTCTCCACTTTTACTCTTTACAGCAGACTTTTTACAGACAGGCTTTACTAACATTGAGTTTTCATGAACTCGCATGCAGCATTATACTACAGAAAGATCACCCTGTTTACCAGATGCAACTGAGAGTGTGAGTGCGGAAACAGAGCACTAATTTTTAATACCAGTGAGAATCCTACACTTTCATGATAAAATTGTTAATATTTTCTGAGCTTCCATTTGCAAGTGATATTCCACTGAATCTAATGACTGTCAAATATTCCTCCAACTTGATAATGATGCAGAAAATGTTACGTGTATCATGTTTATTTTGGAGTTTTAAAAAGTTTGATGAAACTTTCACATCATTTACGATTATAAAAGAAGGCAGGAGGCCAACATTATTACCTTTTTTTGGTTCTCAGGCTAAAACAAATCTTTTCACTCTCGGTTTTCCTTTCACTAACCTCTTGCTCTCTCTCTTGCTCTAATGCTTGCTTCAGAGGGCCACGCCATGGCTCAGGTATAGTAGAAAAGTAGCAGATTTGTTGGTAAACCTAGACGTGTATTACTGTAGTTACAGTAATATGTATTAATGGAGACCCTTTACAGCTGCGTAGAATAACATCCAAACTGACCCCATTGTCGTCACACTTTAACATCCTTTCATGTTTTACAGGGCTTCACTGGGTACAATTGTGAAATAGAAGTTGGAGGCCACTGTGCAAAGCTACATTGTCAGAATGGTGGGCGCTGTCTGCAGTCACAAAGTGGCCACCTGTACTGCCATTGCCAGCCAGGCTTCACTGGGCAACACTGTGAGAATGAACAGAGGTGCTCAAGAGCCTGCCAAAATGGAGGAACTTGCATCAAAGACCCATTCAACATGAACCAGTACAGATGCGCCTGTACCACGCACTTTTCGGGACGATACTGTGAAACCAGAGTAATCACACAACATACTCCAACCTGCCCCTATCAGCATTGCTCAAGGCAGTCGGGGGACAAAGTGTGTGACGATCAGTGTAACAACTATGAATGCCAGTGGGATGGAGGAGACTGCTCACTGAACTGGAATCAGCCTTGGATTAATTGTACTGCTAATGTTCCTTGCTGGGACCTCTTTAAGAATGGACGCTGTGATAAGGAGTGTGACAACCCTGGATGCCTCTTTGACAGCTTTGAGTGCCAAGAGAACCCACAGAGCACCTGCAAGTATGTGACCACTCTCTTAATATTTTTTTTTTCTTGCAAAAATCCCAAACATGTTTAGGATTAATCAACACTTATTTCCTTTGTACTTTGCATTTACAGATATGACAAATACTGTGCAGACCACTATCATAACGGCATCTGTGACCAGAGCTGCTACACGGAGGCTTGTGGCTGGGACGGCCTGGATTGTTCTGCTGACATTCCAGCCAAGGTGGCAGTTGGCACGCTGGTTATTGTGGTCCGGCTTCAACCTGAAGAACTGCTTGGAGATTTAACCGGTTTTTTGCGCTCCCTGGGAGCCCTGCTGCGCACCAACCTGCATGTGATGCGGGATGAAAACAATAGGTTGATGGTGTATCCCTACTGTGGTGAGGATGAACAGGAGGGACAATGTGTACAAAGGAGCAGGAGCAAGAGGGAGTTGGAGAAGGAGGTTATTGGGTAAGGACAGTTATTGACAAGATAGTCAGATAATCCATCCTCTACATATATAAAACTCAGTATTTTGAGAATAATCCCAAATTAACTGCATGTAATAATGCTTCTACACTGGCAACAGAGAGGGATGGGGGTGTAATGTTAGGAGTTGTAGCAAGTTTGCTGCAGATGTCCACTTGGACTTAACGATGAACCTGTCAGTAATCAAAGGTCAATGTCACTGTGACCTCAAAGAACTTGTGCCACAAACTCAAAAATTTTAAATTCCAATTTTGACCAAACTTATAATAGGAAAAAGTGTTTAAGTGATGATATTTTAAATCTGAATGGTTAAAGGTCTATTTCACTGTGATGCTGTTGGTCATTATTAAATGATTGTAACTTAGGACCATGTTGTGTAACCTAGCTGGGGGAAGGCATACAACCATGAGGCAATAATTCTTGTTCACTCACGTTCTATTACCACATTTGTCTGTGCAGCTCAAGGGTGCACCTACAAATCGACAACCGTGAATGCTCCCAGAGCACCGCAGAATGTTTCTCCAACACTAAAGAGGCGGCGTCCTACATTGCAGCAGCACACATTAAGGCAGAACTGCCTTACCCTCTAGTGTCTATTCGCAGTAAGTACGCCTGTCATTCAGCAGTTAATGGCACTTGACTCCTATGACATAGTGAAATGAAGTCAGATGAAAATAAAACCTTCGTCCTTGTATCCTTCAGGTGATCCACCACAACCAGATAAAATAAATTATCTGATGTACCTGATCGGAGTGGCAGTGGTTATTGTTCTGTTAATCCTGGTGCTGGGGATGCTGGCCGCTAAACGGAAGCACAAACACGGTGTCCTGTGGCTTCCTGATGGCTTCTTGACCAATAAAAATGACAAGAGGAGAGAGCCCGTAGGACAAGATGACTTTGACATGAAGTGAGTTGATATACAGAAGAACAGCTTGTTGAAAATTGATTTATGGTAACAATTTCTGAGTGCTATAGCAAAAAGTACGACCAGTAGAAGAAGACTGGTTGTACTTGCCAGCTCCTAATGATCAACAAAAAAGAGAGTATTTGGGACATGGCATTTCTCTTAATAAATTAAAATAGAAATGTTCGTGTCACTTACAGTTTTGCGTATTTTTCTGTCCTATAAGAAATTTCAAGACCCCAGATGGAGCCATGATTGATGGAGGTCAGAGTCAGAGATGGCTGGACGAAGAGGTCCCATCCAAGAAACCAAGAGTAAGTGAATTGAAAAAAGAAAATTAATGGACTAAACAAAACTGATGGATTGGAGCTGTGAAAATTAAAATTGGAACAAAACATTTGAAATATCGGTTAAGATTTTTGGTTGATGTGACCTTTGATTCAACTTCTGCTGTTTTTTTTTCTAGACTGAAGACAAGCCCCTACTGCCCATCGCTATGGATGGAGGCATTGACCGAAGGGAGTGGACCATACAGCACCGCAAGGCTGCTGACATCACGCTCACTCCCCCACAGGCCGACCTAGATACCGACTGCCTGGATGTTAATGTCAAGGGACCTGGTGAGAATACTGCCAGGCTTTTACATCTGATTCCTTTTCAATCATTTCTGTCATGACAAAATTATCCTATCTCCTCTCAGACGGCTTCACCCCACTGATGTTGGCATCGCTGCGCAATGGTGGAGGCCAAGACTGCAGCCTGCATGGAGAAGAGGAGGAGGAGAGTGGAGGAGATGAACCAGGCCCAAGTATTATTTCAGACTTAATTGCTCAGGGAGCTTCACTGATGGCCCAGACGGACCGCACAGGAGAAACAGCACTCCACCTGGCTGCACGCTATGCCAGAGCTGACGCCGCTAAAAGACTGCTGGATGCGGGAGCTGATCCCAATGCCCACGACAACATGGGAAGAACTCCTCTGCATGCAGCAGTAGCAGCGGATGCCCAGGGTGTCTTCCAGGTAAGTAGTTAGTAGGAGTATTTTACTCAAGTAGAATCAAAATGCTTTTATATACCTGCCTGCATTCTTTTACACTAACCATTCACATCAGATGAGGTGATTGTCTGATCTTGTACTTGCCTTATAAACTTATGATAAACTCTGAAATCTACTTTGCTTCATCATTATTTATCATCTCCTCTGTGTCTCTGTGTTCTCTTAGATTCTGATCCGTAATCGTGCAACAGAACTGGATGCACGGATGAATGACGGCACCACTCCCTTGATCCTGGCAGCCAGGCTAGCTGTGGAGGGCATGGTGGAGGAGCTGATTCACTGCCATGCTGACATCAATGCTGTAGATGACCACGGTGAGGAAACAATATTTGATAGATCAACATCTTTTGTCAAATATTTTTCTTTTATTGTGGATGTCTGCTCCACATTGCAGCCTGTAATGCATGAATCCAGTAATTTCTTACTCTTTAGCATGGAAGTCCTTCCTTGTCTTATCTCACTGCCTTATTGTTTCAGGCAAATCCGCTCTACACTGGGCAGCTGCAGTTAATAATGTGGAGGCTACTCTTGTGCTTTTGAAGAATGGAGCCAACCGTGACATGCAGGACAATAAGGTTTGTTCCTGTGTTTTTATGCTGCTTTTATGCTGTTTCACATGTCAATTACTAGTTTGTGTACTGATTATGAATACTCATAAAGCCAATGGTGTAACTGTAGGCTTCAAACAAAAAGACATAAAAGCTCCCCCGAAACAAAACTGTAAAACTGATTCAATGTTTTCTCATACATTAATATAATATTTGTACATGGTCATTTTCTTTCAGGAGGAGACGCCGCTCTTTCTGGCAGCCAGAGAAGGCAGCTTCGAGGCAGCTCAGGTTCTCCTTGACCACTACTCCAACCGTGACATCACTGATCACCTGGATCGGCTGCCCCGCGACACTGCTCAAGAACGTATGCATCACGACATCGTCCGCCTGCTGGACCAGTACAATTTGGTCCACAGTCCACACAATGGACCCAACCACATAGGTGGAGGAGGCAACTCTGTCATGTGTGGAGCCAATGGAGCAGGTTTCATCGGCATGCGCCCTGGACCACAGGGGAAGAAGAGCAGGAGAGGTGGAGGTGGGGCAAAGGTGGGGAATGTAGGTGGGGGAGCTAAGGAGCTAAAAGACATGAAGGTGAAGAGAAGAAAGAAGCCTGCTGGAGGTGAGGCTCCAGGTGTGGCTGCTGCAGTGGGTGGAGCTGGTGCCGGAGGAGGGAGTGCAAATGGCGTCAAGGCATCGGGACTACCAGAGAGCTCTGTCACCATGTCACCTGTTGACTCCCTGGAATCACCACACTCATACACTGGCGACGTGTCCAGCACTGTCTCCACAACAGCAAACTCCCCCCCCCTCCTAAGTAGCCCCACTTCCAGGCCAATGCTGCCCCCTGTTAGCCATATGCTGGGACAGCAGCAGGGCTGGGTGGGCATGACCAAGCGTGGCTACAGCAGCCACATGTTCGGCCTCGTACCACACCAGATGGGGGGATCTCATCCTGGCATGGGCCAACACCACGGCCAGGGTCCCATGCTGACCCCCATGAATGTCACCATGACTAGAGAGCAGCTGCCCCCCATTGTCACGTTCCAGATGATGACTCCTGGAGGAAGCCAGGCCATGCTGAAGCAGCCACAGCCAGGACAAGTACAGGTCACCCAGTCCCAGGGGCAGAGCCAGAGTCAGGGTCACCCCCAACAGGCAGCAGGCCACCTCCACTGCACCCAAGGCATGATATACCAGATGCCTGAGCAGATGAGCATGACACACGGGCTCTCCCACACCCTACAGCACCCGCACACTGTCGGCCATGGAGGGCACGGAGGAATCGACGGCCAGTCTCGACCGCTGCCCTCCTACGCGCCCATGCAGAGTCCTGTGGATAAATACCCCACGCCCCCCTCCCAGCACAGTTACGCCACTGCCGGCTCAGAGGGCACCACTCCTGGCCACTCTGTCCACCCACCCAGCGAGCACCCGTATCTCACCCCCTCACCAGAATCCCCAGACCCTTGGTCGTCCTCTTCGCCACACTCCAACTCAGACTGGTCTGACGTCACCACCAGCCCCACTCCACTAGGGAACCCCCACCACGCACCTCCATCATCACACCACACACACATTCCAGATCAGGTGCAGCCGCAGCCGCAGTCGCAACAGATGCAGCAGCCCTCTCAACAATCTCAGCTTGGAAACATGCAGGTGTTTGCGTAGGGCAGCCGGAGGAAAGCATGAAAAGACTGACTTTGGGGTTTTGTTTAGTTAAAATAACAACAAATAATAACTCATCCAATGCTTTTCTCACCTCTTTTGTTAATTCTCTTAATATGTTCTTCATTATTATTATCAATCACTGACTATTATCTGCTAGATATTAAAAGTCCCGTTACCAAAAGAGAGCATTTCTTCACTGTAGTCCTTTTGGTCCCAGCCGACCATCTCTCTTCTGGCTGAGTCAGAAAGTTTATGCAAAAACAAACATTTTGTCACGCTCATTGTAACTATTGTGCCACCAAGTTGGTTTGTTGTATGATGAAATGTACATAGACGTATAGCACATTCTGCTTGTTGTTACTGACTTTAATTTGGCAAAGATGTGTTGACTTTTTAAAATGTCTGTTTTTATTTTTTTTATATGAATACTGTTGGCACTTCTTAAATGATTCTGAATGTTACAGAGGTGCATGTTCTTAACTTTAAACTGCCTCTTTTTAAAAATACTTCTCTTCCTAAATCATTTAACACTTTTGCCTTTTGCTTAACTACAATCAGTGTATCTGTACACCTTTTTAATTTGTCATGATTCATAAACCAAGTCTGGAGGCTTTTTTTTGTTTGTTTGTTTCTTTGTCTTCCTTCTTAAAGTTGATGTTGAGCATAATGTTGTGTGACTGCTCTGTAAACACAGACAATCATTCATTGTTTTACTTTTTTAAACTTTTTAAAAAAGGAACATCATTGTCTCTAAGACTTTTTTTTCCTTTTTTCTTTATTCTGCCAAAAAAATTTACATCTAGTCCAAATTTCAATGTACATCTAATCAGTTATTGTCCTTGTTTGCAAAATATTGCGCAATTGTTTAGCAGCGAAACACTCAGCACACACATCCTGTAACAAGAAGTGTTGCCTTTGTTTTCATCTCCTACTGTATATGTCTGAGTATACAAACCAAATTATTCATGTTTCATCAATGTTCTCAGTATCTTCCTTTTGTACTTGTACTTAAGATGTGCCTGTAGTTCCAACAAGAATTGTACATGTCAGTTCCCGTACATATGCAACGCTCTTTGTCTATGTTCTGTATATAAAATGTTTGGGGTTTTTTTTTACTCTTTTCTGTTAACCAAATAGCCTATAATACACATCCTATATGAAGTAGTTGTCAAAAGTTTTTATATCAGATAGACTAAAAGTGATAAACCTTTGAAAAAAAGAACCAAATGATCAACCAAATGTGCTTTCTGAAATAAAGCCTAGATCTTCATAGATGAACGCTCATGTGTGTTATTAATTTTTTTGAGCAGTGTATTTATGGTGACCGCCAGTGTCAGTCAGTTTTAATGGTTTCACAATAAGACCTTTATCAAGTGCTGTTGATTCACATGCTTCGTCCTTAAAGATGCGACTTTAATAGTTTATTTGAAAATATATGCAATAATGCACTAGAGTGTTTAATTCAGTAGATTGTATCGTACCAGTGTTGCAGAGAATCATCTCCACATTTTGTATTTTTCATACCACGGAGAATTGTGAATTCGCTGGACAGTTATGGAGTGTGTTTTATTGAAAACATGTTCCTATGAATACATCTGAAATGACCTTGAGCAGCAGTATAAGTCAATGGTTGGTAAATCTTTATAAATGTGGGCTCATTATTCAGTCTTTCCCTGCTGTCAGAGACAAATATTCAGATACTGATGATAATGACTAAAAATATTACCATTACAACACCCCCACCCGTCCCAATGATCTCTAAAGGACAGACAGTAAGAATTTCATTGTGTTTTTAACAGCTGATTTTTTTAATGTGCACATGACAATAAACAACTTAACTCTTGAATGCAAACGCATTAAATATTTCAGACTTTTCACTGAATTAGATAAAAACGGATTTGGGATGTTCAATACAAAGTTTCTATTGAAAAGTCCAGCATATCCCTGAGAATCCCTGGACGTCTCTTAATAACACTGGACTGTTTGTTTTTGACTCCAAACTAAACAAAACCCCCAAACAGTCCTTCATCTTATCCTCATTCATCAGATGTGAGACCTGCAGTCCTGATCCGGACCAGCAGGAGGCGCCGAGTCCGGCAGGAGTCCCGGACCAGGACCGGAGAGGAAGAAGTCTGTACACGGAAGTGACTCCGGGCTCTGCTGTATGAGATCGTCCCTCTCTGGACTGTCTCCCCCTCTCTCTCTATCAGTAAGTTGTTTTTGTTTGTTTTCAGTTTTTTGTGGTCTTTCATCCTGGCAGTGATGGTGGTGAGAGCGGCCGCCGTGTGCGCGCTGAGCCGGGGCAGATAATGAGCAGGTGTCCGCCGTCGGTGGATCCAGCACACGGGCCGATGGACGCCAGGAGCTGAAGCTGGATTAAAGCGTCCAGAACCTGGTCTGAGTCCGAGTCCGAGTCCGAGTCCTGGACAGGCTTTTATTCTGTGCCGAGACTTTAATCTGGGTCTGCCCGGTCCGCGTTAAAGGCACCAGAGACAACAAGGAGGGAAATGTGAGAAAACAGATTTAAAATCTTTAAATCTTCTCCCAGCGCTCATTGTGCTTCATGTATTTACCTTCAAATATGAATTACATACCTAAATACCCCCCCTCCCTCCAGCCACCCACCGACCTGTGGCCATGGCCTCGTCCCGGCTGAAGTACCTGTCCTTGGGCGTGCTGGTGTTCCAGACCACCTCCCTGGTCCTCACCATGCGGTACTCCCGGACCCTGCAGGCCGACGGCCCCCGGTATCTGGCCTCCTCTGCGGTGGTGGTGGCCGAGGTCATGAAGATCCTCACCTGTGTGATGCTGGTCTTCAAGGAGCACAGTGAGTGCACATTTTCATCAAAACAAACCAAAAAGAAAGCATAAATAAACTCTAACACCGGGTCTGATATGATAGAAATAAGGTCAGTTCCTTTTTAATGTATTTAATTGTTTGTGTGCTAAAAACCAGCAGCCTAACACACCGAAATATAAATTAGAATAGATTTAAATAGAAAAGAAAAGACAAACTTCAGCTGTTGTCTTTACGCTCCATCAGTGACTGAAATTATTAATAAATAATCAAAATATTAGTTTAATTTTCTGTCATAAACAAACTGACATAACTCTCACAAATATGAATGAAAAAAAGCACAAGTATTAACACACTGATAACATGAAACACTAAAAGCAAGGATGAATAATTTTATTTTTTTATACAGTAATGAATCAATAGATGTTGTCAAGGTATGAGATGTAGGACTGGAATAAAATGGAAGATAAGACATTTACAGCATTCAGTATTGACACATTCAGCCAATGAGCAATCTGTATCCGGTCTTGATGCTTTTGCACAGTAAACAATTTGTGAATTGTAAAAGAAATCTGTCCTAGTGATGAAGAAAGCAGGTTTATTTAAGTTTTGGTTTTTTTTAATCAGATAATGAGATAAATATGCTGAAAGAAACATGCTGCTAGATGATACTTCATCATTAAAAAATGATTACTGTGCAGTTTGTCTAGAAACATATTTAAAATTTCTTATATCCTGCCTTGAACCTGATGATTGGAAATTAGAAATTAGATACATGTTGACTGGTCTAACCTGTTCGTTTTCACTCCTCAGGTTACAGCATGAGAGCTCTGAACAGCGTCCTGCGGCAGGAAATTGTCCACAAACCCATGGAAACGCTGAAGCTGGCGATCCCCTCTGGGATCTACACCCTGCAGAACAACCTGCTGTACGTCGCTCTGTCCAACCTGGACGCAGCCACCTACCAGGTACGGCAGAGGCCGCGTGGCAGAAAATGACTCACGGCGGGGCTCCGTTAAAGATGCATGTTTCAGCAATCAGAACCTCATTCTTCCTGTTTTGTGTCCTCCAGGTGACGTACCAGCTGAAGATCCTGACCACGGCTCTGTTCTCCGTGTCCATGCTGGGCCGCAGGCTGGGCGTCTACCAGTGGCTCTCTCTGTTGATACTCATGGCTGGAGTGGCTCTTGTGCAGGTCAGCGTCAGTTCTCTTAAATGGTTTGTTTTTTCCAGAATGTGAAATACTGAAAGACTTCAAATCAAAACTCATAAATACAGGAAGAAGGAAACTTGTTCCTTTTATCAACGAGTCTTCTCTGATCATGGACACATTTCCAGCCTGGTTTACTGAGTGCTCGGTCCGTCTGGAGAGTCTCTACACGTTCAGCTATTGGAAAAGGGGATCAGGTTTGGCAGGTGCTGCTGTCATATTGGAGCAAAAAAGAAATTGAGAAAGTGAATTAATCCATACTGCCTTATCAGAATTACACGTGCCCTGATGGAGACAGTAGGTTTACTGAAGTAGCTGTCGGATAATGAGGTAAACACCGTCATAACGATGCTTGAGCCGCCAAATTTTGAGCTGTTTCAGAAATCTCTAATTTCTGCTTGTGGAAAGAAAAAGAAAAGCAACTCCACTTCAGACTTACCTGGTTAAAAAACAAAACAATAATGAAGCCGGAACAAGAACACTGAATAAATATTTACCACCAGTGGCCACATGGGACCTGCTGATGAGGGTTAGTGTTTGATGGTTGTGAAATCACCTCCTCTTCCTCCTCCTTAGCAAAACAAAGAAAATTAGAGTGGGCCGGTATTACACCGGATCTGATTTTGAGCTGACTGAGCCTTAACACAGACAAACAATGGTGGGGAGGAGGAGGAGGAGGACACGGAGCTCCACCCTCATAAATCTCCAGGATCATCCAGGTAGAAACATTCACTCCGTAACTGCTCTCAGTATGATCAGGTTGAGTGCACAAATGGGACAGTGTGTTTATATGTGACACGTCCCCAAGCCCCCAACAACAAACTGTCGCATTTAATATGATATGAACACACAGCATCAGTTTTACTGTTTGCAAACATCGACGTGCACACGCCTTTGAAGACTGTGAGGATCAGCTCAGAAATAATCAGCTTGTTCCGCATTAATGCAGTGTCTCATTTTCACTTTTCTTCTTTGATGTTTGGGGCGTGTTCTCACCCATCAGGGGCTGTTACAGCTCCTTCTCACTTCCATGTGGGGTGGAGGTGTGTGTCATGCTCAAGATCGGCCCTTCTGCCAGAGGCACAGGAGCTGACAGGGTTTCTTAGCTGTTCCTGGGAAAGGGAGCACAGATGTTGTACCTGGAGCTACAGTCTCAGTTTGTGAAACTATTAACACTTTTTGGGAATCATTCCCTTCAGTCTTTTTCTGCTCCCTCTTCCTGCTGAAACTGTCAGCTGAGATTACACATCCATCACAACTGCCCTTCTCTGCTCCATGTGAACTACCATGATGTCTGGTTGGTCAGGCAGCTGCTGGTCAGTCATCCCATTAATATATATATTTAATCCAAATGAACAATTGCGTTAGCTACAAAGCTACAATACATTTCTTACTCTGCACAACCAGAGATCAGCATTTTTCTTTTTTGGCATTAATACCCATTTTCCTGCTTACTGCAGCACTCCATGCTGAAACACTGCAGCATTTTTACAACTAGGCAAACTTGTGACAACATCTTTTTGTATGAATTTCAGGGTTCCAGCATTACAAAGTTGGAGAGAAATCTATAGATAGATCAGAGTATAATTGTTAAGATCACATTTCATTGGTGTGTTTTATGCAAGTATAAACCTTCCAGCACCTCCAAAGCTCCCTTTTAACACTTTATATCTTGTTTGTCTGCTCTGCACCTAAACTAAGATCAAAGTGTTGAATAAATTGTTTTTTAACAGCAGGTTTTGTGTTAACTGTATCTTGGCAAGGCGTCACTTAAATCAGTTGTTAAAACACATACGGTCAGTTTTTATTATTATTATTAATTTTATTTTTTTCATTCCCACATTGTGGGAATAAACAATTTCAAGCTGTTTCCTTGTTCAAGAACACATTTTCAAGCTAAAAAAAAGTTAATATCACACTTGTTTTAGTTGATGTCGCTATATGTGATTTCAGTCTTCGTCAGTTTTGCAGTCTATTTTCACAGAAAAAAAATTTAGATGATGATACATCTCACTTGTGTCTCACCATGTCACGATAACAATGCACAGAACGGTTGTGACAGATTTTATCAATCTGTCAAAAGAAGCGCCGTTTCTGCAGTTTGGATATTGTACTTGACCACGATGTCCTTTTGAATATATTTTGATTCATTGTGCAGCCGTGTTCTAAGATCAAGGGTCATTATAACCCCAGTGCTTCTCTTGTGCCTGCAGTGGCCCTCTGAGTCCCCTGCAGCCCCGGAGAAGGAGGTCCTGTCTGCAGGATCCCAGTTTGTAGGTGTGATGGCGGTTCTGGTGGCGTGCTGCTCCAGCGGCTTTGCAGGTGTCTACTTTGAGAAGATCCTGAAGGAGAGCAAGCAAAGTGTCTGGGTCCGCAACATCCAGCTGGGTCAGTATTTAAAGCAGTCTGCTGTTTGGACTGTTTAGTCCGGTCAGTTAACCAGGTTTTCTGAGGCGTGTAATGTTATTCAGTGCAGCAATGTGAAGACGCAGAGGACAAGAACTTTCAAAAATCTCCACAACCATTTCCTGACTTTCAGTGAAGCAGGTTTCTGAAGTGAGCTTGTGCACAGTTTCCTTTCCTGCAGGGAGCCAGCTGGGCTTTCTGCCTCCGATACATTTCTATAAAGATGAATGTTGCTGGTCTGTTTATTTTTACCCTGGAACTTGTGAGGTGTGTGTGAGGTCTCTTGAGATTCCTGGTGTGAGCTTGGAGCTTTTTCACCAGGGTTAAAAATTCGAGCACAGACAAGAGTGAGTTTGAGTAGTTGTAAAAAAGGATGCAGCAAAATGCAAAATGAAGGGAATTGAGATTTTGTGCTGAAATAATTAGTTGGTTGAAGATTTTTAATAATGTAATTGTTAAAATCATATGACAAGCAAAGTGCCACACACTTGAATTTTTAACCTTTAGCTCACTCTTTTATGTGCTATTTTTCTGTGCTTCCAGGCATGTTTGGCTTTGTGTTTGGCCTGTTCGGGATGCTGGCCTACGATGGTGAGCGGGTGAAGGAGTCGGGAATGTTCCAGGGTTACAACACAATCACCTGGACGGTTGTGGCTCTGCAGGTAACTCTTCAGTATGTGTTTCCCACCAAAACTGTGAAGCATATTATGTAGCCTCTGGGGTAATGGACTACTTCACTTGGTGGATCAGACTCCCTGTCAGCCCGTGCAGGTCATGCCTTTGTCCATCTGTGTCGGTGTGTTTGTTGTTTCTCCAGGCGCTGGGTGGTCTGGTCATAGCAGCGGTCATCAAGTATGCAGACAACATCCTCAAGGGCTTTGCAACATCGCTCTCCATCATCCTGTCGACTCTGATATCCTACTTCTGGCTGCAGGACTTCGACCCCACTGGGTAAAAGGAAATAACCACTATCTTTACCTCCGTCTCTCCTCGGTGGATTTTTCATCTGTTTTTCTTTCTCACAATCACAAATTTCTCGGGGTGACAGTAATCTGCTCTTGTTCACAGCATGTTCTTCCTGGGGGCCATCTTGGTCATTATGGCCACTTTTCTGTACGGCTATGAAGGCAAGCAGTCCCCCAACCCCAGCAGGGCTTAGGACACTACGGCAGCAGTAGGAAGTCCCGTTGATGTGCCAAGATGAGGCAGAGAGAAGAGGACGGGGATGAAAAGAGGGGAAAGGTCTTTATCATAAATTGTCATTGTTAAAGGGAGGAGCCGAGGAGTAGGAGGAAGTGACGAGGGATGACGTTTTGGAACAGAGAGGAGAGGAAAAGTGAAAGCAAGGACAATGCTGCGATAGGTCTCAAACACCAAAAGTGCCTCAGCTGGGAAGAGTAACCAGTCAGAAAAAAGAACAGGCAAAATGAGATTGTATGTTCTTCTTTCTTCCTATAATTACCGCTGACGAGATATTCTCGACAGGACCGATTGATTGTGTTCACCAAGAACTTGTTACTGCCACTTCAGTCTCACATGTACAATAAGAACGGTGACTTTCAAGGCCACATTTTTCAGAAGCAGAATGACTTCAGCCCAAACTGTTGGCTCACTCACCTCAGACGTTCAGCATTTACAGCTCTAACAATACTGCAACCAGCTCGGCAGTCATGTGGTTTAGGCTGCAAATGGTCATAGGTAGCATAGCAGCTGTGGGGGGAGTTAGTGCTCTGCTACAGAAGGAGGGGTCCACACACAGCTTCAGAGACCTCTCTACCTGAGAGACACAGCTCGGGGCAAAAAGTCATCAATCTTACAGACCCCTTTAGACTACAGTAGTTGAAGTCACCGCAACTAGTTCTGTTATCTCAATTGTGTTGTTTTGTTCGTCTATTTTTGGAAATGGTTTTTGTTGCCAGGCAACATATAGTCACGGGGCCATCTTGGTAACGTATACAGATCACTGGGGTCTAGCTGTAATCTGGTTGTATGAATAAAATACTGCAGGAATGAATTAATCTGACACTTCAGAGATGCTGTTCTGGGCTGTAACATTATTTAAAGATTGAAATGTTTGAAAGGACAGTTTGATTCTATCGTAATTTTGTGCAACTTAAAATGATGTTAATCGAAGGTGTAAATAATAGCACCATTTCAGTTGTACCCTATAAACAAAATCGTCTGTTAATTTATTAATTCATTAATCAGGCTTAAGTTTACACGACTTTTCAAAGCCACCGATCATTGACGTGCAGTTCCATATGTCCTGTACGTGTGAACAACATATTCTGGTGATTCAAAGTAAAAATGATCAAAATATTACTAAATGTGACCCAACAGAGTCTGATCCGACTGGGTTACTGATCCTGATTACAGCACACATTTGTGAGGTGTTATTTGCATACAGTAACCATCACCTTTACACTTTAGCGAAAGTTTTTCCTCTGGAACTACTTTTTTTTTTTTTTTTTCTTGGGATAAAGCGGGTATAATTATTAACTTTATTATTTTAATTATCAACATGTGAACCTTTTATAAAAGAGAAATGTTTCCTTTGATTCCAAACGTGTTATCATGTTGTTGTGTCTCCTTCCTGATGTTTTCTATCACGCAGGCCCCACATTTACATTTTATACTGACTAGAATCCACCTCAGTAATAGTTGATAATGCACGTCGCATCAGAGCTGCAAATTATAAACTATGAATAAATTCACACTTTGATATATTTGGCATTTGTTTTAATGAGGTTAAAAACACTGCATGCAAAAGCCAGACAGTCTGAAAGAAAGGACTGTAACACAGCAGAGTTTCATGTTCTTCATATTATAACACTGTAAACCACCATCACCCAGCCGCCTTTAAACAATAACTGCATTAAACGCCAGTCAACCAGCAGAACGAGCCAAGTCGAGTTCCTCATGACGGGGCCATGTATCGTTCTACCGAGTCCTCAGGCACACCTGTTACTGTAAAAGACACTTGAGGCCCACATGTACACAGAAAACAACTGTGTGACCTCATGGTCAAGTATAAATGTATTTTTCTTTAACACTTCACTTTCAATGGGGCAACTTGTGAAAAGGAAAAAGGGTCTCCATTTGTTTCATCTTATAAAAGCATCAATCCTCTGAATAAATTCACAGACAGATAAAAGTGCCGCTCTAGATGTTTCCCTTGATTGTCAGCGTTGGCTCTCAAAAGCTCTTTGTCTCAGACACTGCTCCCATGTCGTGGCTACAATAAGCGTGTTAAAATATCCCCTTGTCCATGAGGAGTGTGTTGCAGGGCTCACAATAGCACGGGCAGAACAGTCCTCCCAGTGATTGTGGCTCAATAGTGGTTCTTGATGAGGTGTTTCTGTGTGTTTGTGAGAGTGAGTGAAGGCTTGTTCGGTTTGCACCAAGAATAATGAGCAGCACGGGTAAAATAACATGGTTACATCCTCCACCTCACTTAATCTCTGTCTCACCTGGAGCAGCTCAGCAGTTTAGGCTGACCTGTTTTACTGGCCCACTGTACGCTGAGTGAGTACAAACAGCTACAAAGCTCATAGACCTGCTTGGAAAACAGGAAGCATCATTTTACTCTCGGATTCAGCTCGGGTGTGAGATGTTCTTACTCTGTAAATTGCCCTCTGGTTATTATTTTCAGTTAGAAGTCAGCATAAAAACACATTTTGTAAAAGATTAGAATGGCACAAAAGACTGAATCATGTCAACCAAACAACTAAACTTTCAAGGCCGCTTACTTGGAGCTGGACCTAACAATGGACGGAGATTGTTTTAGCTTTATTTTGGCAGTTTTTGAAATATCTGTGAGGATTCTGCCTGCCCTCTAAAAAAAAAATCTAACGGGATTAGAAAGACGTCTGTGGTGCTCGGGACATTTACAAATCAAACTTAAAAATGAACACATTTAATTTGATTTGCCATTCACAGAAATGGCAAATAGAATGAAATACTTTCACTCAGACAGGGCTGTTATACAAAGTGTTTGTTAGTTTTTAGTGCCCTGTCTTAAGGGACGCCCATGTCCATCTCTCAGATGGTTGGTCAGGTAGTCATGTTCGACTCTGGATGAACTGTAGTCATTTTTCATGTAACACCAGTCTGTCAAAAACACACATTTTCCAGCAGTTTACAACCAAATACCCAGAAAGCACACAACATTCATTTACCTCAGCTCTACTACTAATTAACAAATCATCTGTCATGCTTAAACCCATTGTAGCTGTTAAGGAAACACTGTCATTTCAAACATGTTAGTATACTGGCATTGGCATTTAGCTCAAAGCAATACTGTGCAAATGTACAGATGCTTTCTGATTGTAGGGTCTCGCCACCTTTCTCAAAGGTGTAATAACTCTAAAGAAAGAACTTCAAATCTAAATCTTTCAAATCTTCCATTGTATCATTTAAGAGGCAGCAACTCACAGACAGATATTTCAGAAAAACCCCCAAAATCTGTTTGGCTAGATAGAACCAGAGGTTAGTCACAAATTGAGTTTTCTTGTAATTTGGATGAATCAGTCTTTAAATACAGTTATCTTTCATTCCAATCTCTGTTCTTCGCCATCATACACCGACTGAGTGAAGACATATTACAGGTCTTATTTGTCCTCTCGCAGCCGCTGTGGGCAGACTCATTTTATGACCCTTAAAATAAAGTAACCCTGCTGCTTCACCTCACAAATCTGATAAGATGGGACATGGGAGAGGTGAGATCATGTTTCTACTGTAGGAGGCTGTTATCAACACAGGCATCACTGGGTTTTAAAAGGCAGGGAGGGAGAAGCTCTGCAGCTTGGATGAACTGGCCATTTGTGATTGGGAAAAAAAAAATCCTGCTGCAGGGCTTCTTTTATGACGGCATCTGTGTATGTGTGTGTTTTTGTGTGTGTGTGTATGTGTGAGAGAGAGAGACTAAATCCAAACCGATTCTTCTACATTTTCCATGATATGTAAAAAAGCAATGTAGCTCTGATGTATGTTGACAAGTTTTGTTTTTTAAGTCATCCTCAAAAAATTATCCTGCAATAGCATATAATCACCCCCTATTTGCTTGTGTGTGTGTGTGTGTGTGTGTGTGTGTGTGTGTGTGTGTGTGTGTGTGTGTGTGTGTGTGTGAGTGTGAGTGTGTGAGGCAGTCTGGTGTGGCAAAGCAGCAAGCCTGGACCTGACCCTGGGGCTCCATTATAGAAAACGCACAACCACAAACACATACACACATGCCTGCACGCCCACACACACACACACACACACACACACACACATTATCTCTGAAAGCACACCATCCAGTAACATTTCATTTGATATTATAAGTCATGTTTTGAGTAAACTTCACAGCAGTGCCGTCCTCCGTGAGCCTGTGTGACACATTAACACTGATACAACTCCTTGGTTACACTCTTACACCGCACGTCATTGTGCGGGAGAGTGCAGGCCAGGATTATGTCATCATTAAGGCCAAAGAACCTTTTTAAAAAAAACAAAAACCAAAGCAGGGTTTGTGTGTATAGGCTCGATCATTTCTTTCTGGGCCTGAGTAGCTACAGTACAGCTTTATGTTACATCCCAGAACTGGTGGTGGATTTTCAGTGATACAATTCTTTGCTCAGTTGTGCTGGGCTGGAGGAAAAGCCTGAACACCCAACAGCTTAACAGCACCAGAAGTAGAGGCCAGCGTACTTTCTGGATCGTCAAAGGCAGCAGTGAGGAATTAAGGCAGTTGTCCCCTCAAGATTATACACGCAAAAGACGTGACTCTCATTGTGCCGTCGACATTTCACACAAGTTTCAGCCTGTTTATAGATCCTCATTTGTTTTTGTTTTTTTTTTGTCTTCATCTGTTTTCTCATCAGCCGTTTCACCGGAGATGTGGCCCATGATGATATGATAAAAGAAGCGGCCATTGTGATTCTGGCACTGGTCTATTTAGGCGGTATGACAACCAGCGGAGGTCCTCTTCTCGGCCTCCACATCAGAACCTGGGCGTCGTTGGCATTGGGCCTCCCCATGGCGTTAAGAGGGATGGGCTCCATGCGGGTCAATACGCGAGGCTGGTCCTGATGCACCCGGCCCACCAGCCTGGCCCTGGAGCCCAGAGGCAGGGACGGATCCACAGCGATATCGACCCTCATCCTCCACTTGATGGTGTGGAGCAGGATCTTTTCCTTGGACGTGGTGTTGAGCGCCACCAGCCAGGTGGTGAAGCTCTGGTCCCTTTTGATATTAGTCAGCAGAGGTGTGTTGGATTCACTGACCGGCACTGCCCAGGTCACGCTTGGGTAGAAATTGTCATTCATGCTGACGATGAAGCGGGATGGCTTGGAGGTGGGACCCACTATGGTGACGGTCTCTGTTGTGTTTCCATACCATGGGTAGCTCACGCCATCAGAGTCGCTGATGGCCCTCACCAGGCCCTCTCGAAGCTGAGGCAGCTCCCAGCTTGACCTGGGGAGACAGAAAGTATGAGACTGCAAAGAAAAACGTTTCTGTGTGCCAATCATCTAAAGACTAGGTGTTTTTATTCTCTCCGTGAAGAAAACAAAACCAACTTTGACTTCATTCTTCAAACAAATATCGTGTGCCCACCGAAGTCCCCTATAGCTTATTCCTCTGCACCATAAACGCGGACTGCTGGTCCAAACAACCATTAAAAACACATTTATAAACCACACTGCGCTGTGTGACTGCATTATAATGCACATGGGCACTTATGTCCATTTGGAGTCAATTCCACTCAGTCCTGGTGACCTAAAGACTCACTAAAGCACCATAGCAGGAGCTGGAAATATGTAGTCCTTAGTTTTCATTTTGGCCTTTTTACAGGAAGATTAAAAGGAAAATTAGATGTCAGAAAAGAGTAACAATGAGACTACAGCAACTGCCTGTAAATGGTGTCTAGTGGTTCAGCATGTCAGTGGATTATCATCATCTCTTTGTTGTACCCAACAATTGTTGTCATCTGGTGCCCCCCCCCCCCTCATCTATTTGTCCTGCTTTCATGACAAATCTGATGAGACCCCATCCTCAACCCCTTCACCCACCCACTCCCTAAACTAAGTAGGATTAAACACCCCTCATACAGGCCTTCCAGATAATGCGTGTTGTGGGGGTGTGAGGGGAGGACGAGTCTCCGTGGGCACAATTTGAGATTGAGAGCAGCAAACTGTTGTTTAGCTCCTGTAATAGCAGCTTTTCTATTTAGGTGCCAAAGTCACAGGAACAGAATCTGTCGGTGGGCGTCTGAATGAAGCCGAATGATCGGCACAGTTAACCTGCTGCGTGCACAAATGCTCCGCTGTGCTGCACAGGCATGGACACGGTATCATAGGGAATGTAATGGGCACCTCGCGGGGGGGGGGCGGTAATGAGGTGACGGAGGTGTGAACTCACATGCCGACGTCTCCGTAGGTGTTGTAAAATTCCATCTGGGTGCACGCCTGGATCCAGCCCACCACCCAGGTCTCGTTGCGCGGAATGGGGGGCATCACGATCCGCGCCGAGGCTTTGAAATAGGGCGTCTTGTACCGGAGCACTATGGGCGAGTTCTCCTCGATGACAGTCGGGCAGTGGTCTATGGTGGCCGACAGGTCGTACACCACGATGTTCTCCCGTTTGATGCGCGACTTGTTACAGGCTATGCTCTGGATGCAGCCCATGTCTGTGCAGGTGAAGGTGATGGTCAGGAGCAGCCAAGTGAGCCTGACGGGCCTGGGGAACAGCACGGCTGACTGGGACTCGACCAGGATCAACACTATGAGGCCGTGCATCAGATGAAGCTGTGTAAGGCAAAGGTGGGTGCTACCACGCTGAAGCCCCGAACCAGAATCGCGATAAGGCTTCAGTGGGATCACAGGGGGGGGTAGCGGGACTGATGGGTCCAGTGAGACTGGGATCCAGTTTCAATCATTCTGTGCCATCAGGCTGTTGGATGGGCACATGTAGAGGTCCCTGCTCCTGTAGCCGACCCCTAACCTCTGACCCCTCTGGAGGCTGCGAGCCAGCAGAGGAACGCCCTGCAGGGATTATCTGAGTATCACATTAATTTTCCTAATCTCTCTCTTTCCGTGCGCCCCTCTCCTCAGGGAACGTGTGCGATCCCGCTTGAACCCCTGCCCCGTAACCTCTGATCCTCCTCCTCCTTCCCCGAGCTGTCATGTCACAAGAGGCGTCGGGGGACCGGCGGACACCGGGGCGCCGGCAGGGGGACCCGGTGGTCGGGCGGCGAGGCTTGTTGATGCGGCACTGCACATGGGATGCTGCTGCTGCTGCCCAAAGCCCGAGCGGCGGCGTTACCGTCCGTCATACCTGTCGACCCGACGGGAGGGAAACCCGGTGAGATAAACAAAACCTGCGAGCCCGACCATCTGTGACGGTGAAAACAGCCTCCTCCTGTAGAGCTACGGACGACACAGCCCGGTTTTAGGCGATCAGAACGGCGGAGACGATGAGCTGCAAATGCACCGACTGTAAAGGCGGGACATGCACCGATAAAACAACGTCTGTGGCACTTAAATTACGAACTAAAATGAATAAAAAGCAGATCTCGTAGTAACCGGGAGGGCCAGCAGCGCGCCGGGCGGCATCCTCATCAGCTGCAGCTGCACGGCCGAGTGTCGCTGTTCAGTCTGCGTGGTGCTGAACAGCCTGAACGGACCAATGAGCGGCGGAGGAGGACTCGGGGCGTAGAGAGTCTTCACGGTGGAAGCTCTGCCACCTCGTTCCTCCATATTGGAATCATCTAATCCCACCAACACAAAGATAAAGCCCTCAATGGACACTGTGGCGGGAGAGATGAGCAGCGACAGGTCGCCCTTGTCGCGTGCCACAGATTGTTCGTGTTGCTTTTATTAAACACCAACATCCAAAGAGAACAGTTACCCTGCTTTGATAATACACTTTCTATTATTAAATATCACATGTAATAGATTTAATAATGGGGGAGAGTATTTGATTGGTTAGTGGAGCTCAGTTACCAGCAGAGTTGTGACACTTTTCAAAATAAAAACGAGCACCGACTTCATGCTAAGAAGATTAGATAGATTTAGACTACACTTCTAAAAATAAACAAAAAACAAACCTTGAACATTTAACTTTGTAGCACTAATATAGAACCACCAACAAGGAAAAGCTATCACACCTCCTTCTCTTGTTCCTCTCGTCAATGTAGCTTACAGTTACAGATTTAATTTGAAATTCGTCCCAATGCGCTGCGCGTCTGCGTCATTTCCGGGTAGGCGGACTGCTGATTCACGTGCAGCAGCCAGGAAGCGATTTGGAAATGATAAACATGTTGCTGAAATAGACTGTTGAAACTCAACTGCAATATTTTCCGACAAGTGAAGATGGTAACTATTTATATTTTTGATCCGGTAGATAACTCACAGCTCTCAGAAACGGAGAATTTGACCCTTCAAGGGTGCTAAACTAAAGTTAAAGCTAAACTGAGCTAAGCTAAGCTAACGTCACGATATCTTGGTTGCTGTTGTCTGTTTGTTTGTCTGTTGTAAGATTATTGTAAAGGAAAAAGAAATAATACGAACCCATTGTATTATCAGAAACTTACATATTTTGTACAATATCGAAATGATCCGAAATATCAGGTGGAGTTTAGTCGCTTTCATATTTGAGATGTGAAACGTAACAATCGTGAGCGTTGAGAAAATATATTTTAAATTAACTCACCCTGTCTTAATACAACCCCCCCCCCCAAAAAAAATCAATAACGTAAAGAATCCATAGTACATAATAATGTACAAGAAAATATATGTTAAGCGACATGCAGAAAATGTTTCATATTTCTACCTGACCAGGAGTTGGCTGCATTATTATTTTTCTCTCAGAAAGAAAAGGTCCCTCTCCAGATGTGTTGTGATTATTTTTTTATAATTAGATTTCCTCTGTTTTTTAGGTCCCTACAGACTTTAAAGGACTAATCCAGAGGTTTTACCACCTTCAGTCTGAGCGAGTAGAGACATATCGGCTGTTTGAAGAGTAAGTTTGGGTCACACATCCTTTCACCATCACATTTCAAGGAATCATTTGTCTTGATTCAGAAGCCCATTAACATAGGAATCTGAATTGTATCCTTCATAGGTTATTTCTCCTTTCTTAAATATTGTTTTTCCTTATGACTGCCTTCCAGGGGACATGAGGCCTACTTGAGGACGGGGCCTCATTATGACTTTGACCACTACCGGCAGCTGGTCCATGAGATAACGCAGGCCTTCTGCGGCATTTCCAAGGAAGTGCTGGAGATCAAGGGCAAGCTGCACAATGAGTTAGACAGGCCAGACCTCTCTGAACACATTGAAAAGCTTCAGAGCAAAGAAAAGCAGAAACTTGAACTGGTAGGAAACTTTCTTTATGGGGTTCATTTTTGTTTCTGGTTCAGATACCAACAGACAGCACTGTTCAAAACAAGGAGAATATATAATAAATACACTTACATAAGTACACTATTGCTCTGATTTAGCACAACACAGCATATTTTGTGGTTTGGTAGACCTGCATGTTAAATACTTGGGCACTGGTCATCTTACACACAGGAGGGAAGTTATATCCTGTATTGAACTAACAGTCAGCATATTAGCATCTATGTACTAAAGAAATATTTCATTTATTTGAATTTTTTATTTGTAAATTTAGCTCAAATTCCTTGTACAATTTGTTTACTGTGTTATTAAATGTTAACTTAACCATGTACAGGAATATCTGAGGCCTCCCCTTACCAATTAGTTTGAAACATGCTCCTTATTTACCAGAATTAATGGCGTTTAAAGTTTATTTTAAATTGATGGTTTGTAATGTAGTTCGTTGTGTTTGTGAAACGTTTGATACAGTTCCCCAGTTTCACCACATGGAGGCAGAATTATTAAACTAAGCATATCATTGCTGTTCTCCCTCCCAAAGCTCTCAAGTTGTTTTTGTGGTGGCAGCTCTGTCCTAGGGGTTTAAATGTACATCATAAGTATACACCATAAACATTTCTAATTAGCCATACTTAATATTTAGTCTTTGTGTTGCATTCATAGTAAACACTGCAGTGTTTTCAAGTTAGCGACACTCATAATGGCTGAGAAACAGTTTGTTGGGAAAAGTAAAGTATGTTAATGGTTCATATTTTTGATCATTCTGCATTTCATACATCTGGTGTTCAGTGCTGATTTGTAGCACTTTTGTGTAAAGTTTTACATCCCATCGTAATATTAACACAATTTCCTTTCTTCCAGTAATGTTATAAAGCGTCTATTATTTCAGAGTTCCTCCGTCTCTGCTCCATCCTCCGCTGATGAATGGTCTGCATAAATCTTATCTGATGTGCCTCCTCAACAGACAGCCAAGCTGCAGCTGGCCAGGCAGCGGGCCCAGGATCACCCAGAGGATGAAGACTGTCAAGAAAAGATTCAGGAGATCAAGCAGGAGTAAGAGCAGCTCTTACCACCCCTGCGTTTACTGCATTAACTCCCCTCTGACCCATTCAGTCACTTATTTTCAACCTGCTGTCAGCTGGGAAACTGCTCAGGGCCTCACTTGCTTCCTGTGTCTAACTTAATGGCCTATCCTTTGTTACGACTTTTATTTAATCTAGTAGGGAAATAACCTGTCTTGAATGTACACAACTAAGTGAACACTGTGGTTTCCTATTAAATGTGTGCCTTTGTTCTTCCCTTGTCCAGAATCATCAAGAATAAAGAGGCTCTGAGTGAGATCATGCAGGACTTTAAGTACGACTCAGAGGAGTGTGATTGACAGGGGACTCCCTGGGGCCCAGCAACCGCCCCCTCACATCACCAGACAGCAACGCTGACGGGTCAACTCAGTCCTGCTGCAACTTCCATCTTGGACTCCTCAGCTGCATTCATCGATCCCCCCTGGCTCCACCCTGCAAGCTGCTGCAGTTTTATTCCTTCCAAGGGGCTTTTCACATTCTCTCTCTCTCTCTGTGTGTGTGTGTGTGTGTGTGAGTGTGAGTGAGAGTGTGTGAGAGAGTGTGAGAGAGTGTGTGTGTGTGAGTGTGAGTGTGAGCGAGAGTGTGTGTGTGTGTGTGAGTGAGAGAAAAAGTGAAATAATACTTAAAAACTCATCCATCTTTGTTTATTTGATACATTATATTTTTAATTAAAAAAGAAAAACACAATTATTGGTATTTTCTGTTCTTTACTGCACTTTTAGAAACATTTCATATACTTAATTTTTCAGATTTAATGATCAAAAGTATATAACTTAGACAGAATCCACTTTCTTTAAATATACAGTTATAAAAATAGATTGTATCACAATATCTGCTGAGCTACACAACGGTATGTACACTTCACAGATTGGGGGATTTGGCTTATTGGGGATTAATTACTTAATAATTAATTCTGCAATTTAGATATATCCAAATGAAACTACACTGACAGTGACTTTACAAATTCATTTAAGCTCAAATGTCGAGACACTGATATACTTTTCTAGAAGACATAAGCTCCCATAACTGTAAGTTTAACATATTCAGATTTTTTTGGAGAGTTAAAAAAGTACAGAACTGCTAACCACTGCTTTACAACATTTTTTTCCATTTCTCATCCTGCAAACAGATTATATTTTCACTTGAGTTAATGCTTTACTACAACTTGCTAGTCTTACATTGCATTAAGTTAAAAGAACTAGTACCATAACGTCTTTGTATATTTATATATAGAATAAAAGTGCAGTTACTGCGGGCTTTTGTTAGTGTTTGTGCAAAGACAGATTTGGCGGGCGGATATGGCAGAAAAAGGCTGCATTGTCTCACATCGGTTATCTTCCACCCGGGCCCTTTAAACTCAAGGCTGATGACTGAACACTGCGGTATCCCTCAGCCAGGCCGTTGGACCTTTCACACAGCTGGGACACTCGGGTCCAGTTATCTGTCTGTGTTTCTTGAATTAAACACCACAGTGGTGCTGAGCAGGGTGCTATGAATTATCGTCCTGTAGAATCTGAAAAGACAAAAGAACATAGTTCATCCTGTGGTAAATCCAATAGGAAAATCATGTAATTTATAATCATTGGGATAACTCTGTGTGCAGTCTTTGTGTGCATCATTTCTTTTTTTATTCTCTTTGCCTCATTTTCAGCCTCCTGCTCCTTTTCCCAAGATAATCAATGGGAGCCTGTCACACCCTCAGAACAAAGACATTATTCAGGTGACAACATGTGCCTTATTAAACACACAAAAACTGAGACACTGCTGAGCTTATTGAGTCAGGTAGAGTGAGGGTTTCTGTAAGTTCAAGGACCGAGCTCCAGAGGATGTGGCTGAAAAATCTGATCTCTTCACAAAGTCACATAAATGCACAGAGGACGCTGGGACTCTGCGGGCAATTTGGCCTCAGTTATTTTCAGGAAAGGAGCTCCTTATGCCAAGAAAAAACAAAACACAAACAGGAGACATTACAGTGGGCTGTTAATTGCATTTACATTTTTTTTTGCCCTTTGTTGTGGTCATCAGATGTCGAAATCATTAAAATATGCAATAAAATCAGAGTGCATGACTGAGAGCATATTGACTTTTATGCTTCCACTTCTGGGCCAGTAAAGCCAAAACCGCAGACTTTACCTGATCATAAAGTAGGACTGAAACTTCACAGAGCCAGTCTTGTTTATGTTTGTGAAAACGCTCACCACATGGTTTAACACAGGCTGGGTCAGAAATTCAGTTAAGGACATAAGTGCAGCAGTGGCTGATGTGTGTGTGTGTGTCTGTGTGTGGTAGGATCCAAAAAGAGATAGTAAAAAGAGAGATTCTGCTTACCTACCTGGTTGCGCGTTCTGTGAGATTTCTGCAGCCACACCCGCCACTGATCATACAGTTTGATTGACATGCCGCTGCAGCCATACGCATGCTTGCGTACCCAGCCAAAGAACTGCTTGAGTTCCCGACGCAGGGTGGAGTTCTGCTCACTGGGCTTGGGATCACACGAACCGCTCTGCAGACGCTCTGGGAGAACAAAGGAGGGAGGCAGGAGGGAGGAGGGGGTGAGGAAGAAGAGAGGAGAGAAAGGAAAGAGAGGGAGTGAAGGAAGGAGGAAAAAGGAGTGACGAGGGGAAAACAAGACCAGGGTTATGATTCGGACAGTGTTAGCAGAAGGTTGTGAATGGATTATATGGATTATAGCCAATATACCAGGTGGCATGATGGAACAGAGATGACTGACAAATAGGAAAATATCTGAATACATAGAATCAATTATTTCAATTATCAATTGAAAACCCATAAAATATGCAAATAGAATAAACAAACAACTCCATTCGTTTTATAAATGCTTATTATTGGGCTGAAATTAATCTTTTCAAATAATCTATGCAATTATTGTTTGACTTGTTTTAACATTTATTTTGTTTGATTTGTCTGCTAAACATATTCCAATCAGACCCTGTACTTTGTGTTTAGCGCTAATTAACTCATTTTAGTGTGCTAACACTCAACTACATAGGTTGATCATTTGAGCAGGTTTTGAGTACACAGTGTAGCTAATGTGAGAAAATCTGACATATTAAAGTACAATATATAGAATTTATTAGTATATTATGGGTGTAGGACACAGACTTGATGAACATACATACAAATTAGTGCTTACCCCAAAGCAGAGTACAACATTTTTTAGAGGGAGAGAAATTTAGCTTTTCTAATATCAGAAATAAAATTAGTTGTCAAACACTAAAATATTTCTGCAGTACGTTATGAGGAAGTAAAGAACAAGTCTGCATGTCTCTGATCATTTGCTTTTACGTGAACGCAGTGGTCCTGAGCGAACATTTACAATGAGTGATGTTGTTTAATTTCCCATAACAAATGTATACTGGACTACTGTTTCATATGGGCAGAGATGTTTCTCAGTTTAGTCTCCTGAAGTCCGCCACGATCAATTCTTTATAGCAAACAACAGAGCCCAATAATAGCCCCCTCTTGCCTGGGAATAAATACCACATAACCTATGTAACTCATTATCTGCTTCTCTTGCTCCCAAACCTGCTTCCACTCAGGCTTTATAGGCCCTGTGTGTGCTTCCAACAGACAAACCAGCTTTTAACTTGATCAATCTTTGAAGCTAACGACAAAAATCTATCAAATGTCCCCCCGGCACTTTGCAGTTCCTTCTAACCCTCTGCTGGGAGATTTCTATCAAGGTATCAGGCCTATTGATGTTTGCGTCCTCCTGGGTCACATGCGGTTTAGATCTGCTTGTTCAGGATGTGGACTCACAGATCAGGACATTTTTTTTCTGGCTTTAATTGATGATGAAAGGTTGATTATTAGAATGGAAAGAATATCATGAGTTGTGGGCATCACAGATTTTTGGGAAACATAAATCATTTTAGCCATGGGAAAGAAAAACTTGGATTGTGCTTCCATATATTTACTTGGTTAAGTCTGGGCTGTCCACAAAGCGCAACTAATGTTTATATGTTAATATATTAACATTTGTGTAATTATTCACATTTTCCCCTGTAACCAAAAAACCCAAGACAAAGAGCTTCTAATGCTTTGGATTTATTTTTCTGGATTATTTTTTATGTGATGCACTCAGTAGAGTACGTACCACTGCTGGGAGTGGAGGCAGCCGTTGGGTGGCTCCAGTCACTCCAGATACCAGCCTTTCTGGAGCCGTAGATGCCCACTGGGTTGCACCTCACCTGGACAAAATAGACCGTCCCTGGCTGAAGGCCTGCCAGTCGACATGATGTCTGGTTACTGACGTCATCCACCACCTGAGAGAGGGGGGAAAATGCCAAAGAGAAAGACAAAAAAAAAACAAACAAACTGGATCTGTACCAGAGTACTAGACAGTCAGAACCAACACAAACTGAGATAACTGCTGTTACAGATTAAAATGATATTTTATCATCTTCTTTTTATTTGATTGTGTTTTCACAGTTTTGAATACAGCCTGGTCCAAAGATGCTTCACCCATTCGAGGTTGCAGAGGTGAAGCGTCTCACTGGAGTGAGATTTGTTTTATGAAGAAAAGAGGCTGAGAATGCAGCACGAACATCTTTTATGTTCACTGTTTAATGGATCAGGAGTCATAACAGTCGGAGTGGCTGCATCTGCAGGGCAGCGTGTGCTTTAGTATCTCGGCGTGTATACCTTCCACTCAGTACTGTCCTCCAGTCTGTAGCGGATCTGGTATTTGGCTTGGAACAGGATGTCCTTGAGCTCGGGGGGGCTGGCCCAGCGGACTATCAGCTGGTCGTCGAGGTCGCCGACACGACTCACTTGCACGTTGGCGGGAGGGTCTGTGGTTACTAGACAGACAAGGACAGGCATTGTGAAGTTTGATTAGAGCAGATGAACAGTATGTAGAGCAAGGCTCCAAGAGGTCTGGTTGACCTCCAGAGAGAGAGACGAGACACAAAGAGCAAACAAGCTTCATATCATGTGGTGAAGATAGTCAGTGCTGAGCAAACAGCCAATCTGCCTTACAAAGGGGGATGTGGTGAACCTTTATCATATCATCAAATTGTTGAATGCGTGTCTTATCTCTTCTTTGGCCAAATTAATTTGAGCTAACTGTTATGAAATGGAGAGAATCTGTAAAGATAGCTGCAAAAAAAAGTTAGACCTAATGGGGAGTGAAAAAAAGGAACAGATGGGCTGATAAACAAAATTTCCACAGACTCACATCTGCCACCATGATATTACCATATGTGTATTATGGACACAAAACCCCTATTTCATTATTGAAGTAGTCATGTCTCTCCCACACATTACCTCATCACCAATCTAACAGATTTCCAGCTGTGAGAGAAAGAATTTTATATATAACATACATTCAGTGATACGAACATGTGCACAAAAGATTTAATTGCTAAATTGAGATGTAAAAACTTACGAAGTTGTTCAAAACCGCCTGCCAGAATCTTCATCTTATATTTAAAATTTTAGCATGAAGTATTTTTGTCCGAAATATTTCCAGAAGTCTTTCACATTCTCAAATGGCACGCAGAGAAGCTCCCAAGCAAACGAGCAAATAGAAGATTTAATACGGAAAAATTCACTTCACAAAGCAACAGTCAGTATTAAATAAAACATTTTAACTTCTGCAATAAAGTGTGCAAACAAATCAAGTGCTTTGACGAAGAGAAAGACCAAAGATAAAAGGAAAGAGACAAAGGAAGGCACTTATTAAATGTCTTGTAAAAGAGTTTCCTGTTTTTAACCTTTTACTTCAGACATCCTCCACTGCTGCTGCTCAATGCTGTTTGTCATCTGACGTACTTTATTTGTTCTAATGCATTCAGCTTTAGAAAACACATTTTCTCAAGCTTATTGTTTCTGCTACTTAGGCAGCGCAATGCATCATGCACATGGCATCGCTCCTCCTCCAACCCGCTCTCAGCCTCTAGGTTATCTGCTCCTCCATGTGCTGTGAGGATGAATGGAGAGAAAAGATGCTCAGTCACGGACAATAAACGCTGCTGTGAAAATGTGGTATTCACTAGTGGCCGTGAGACGACGCCGTTGCAATAAAGCTGCAGAAATAGTCAAGAATGGCTGCAATTTCTCAAAATCTGTCACTGAGAAATCTGTGAAGCCCTAACCTCAACTTTTTTACAGTTTATCTTGGAGAGTTGGAGCTTGAATTGCTGCTTCAGCGGTGGGCTGGAGGGAGCAAACCATAAAATTAATCCCCTCTCTCCTGGAGAAGTATGTTGGCCATATGCAGGAGATCTGGAGACCAACAAATATAAATGACGACAAGAGAAGAGAGCAGAGGAGGAGAGGGAAGGAAAGAAAAGATCTATGGAAGGACGCAAAACGACACACATGGAAATTACAGCACAGGAAAAGAAGGGAAATAATTGTGTTAAAACACAGATGTACATCAGCATCTTACTTACCCACATCCAGGATGTCCAGGGTGGTGATGTCGGAGGTGGCGGTGCCCAGCTGATTGGTTGCCTCCACCCAGATCTCGTATGGGGTGAAGAGGGCGAGGTTGCGGGGGATGTAGCAGGAGTGCCGCTGCTTCCCCGAACTGTAATTTTCACACTCCTTTTCTTTCCCGTACCACCTGGAGAGAAACACAACAAACACGTTGACCAAAATAAACTCTGTCGGTGAGAAAACACACTGACTATTTTTAACAGTTAGCGCACAAGCAGAACGACACACTGCAGCCTTTTAGTGTAGTATGTGCTACAGATGGCAAACTGTGTGTTTCACATACTCCATTTACTGCTGGTCTACCTGAGTGCTGTTGGACGAGGTGATCACCTGTGAGCTGCAGCAGGTCTGAGGCGCTCACCTCAATTTGTACTTGAGGGCGTATTTGGTTCGGATGTGGGTTTCACCTGGACCCCCAGGCCTCCACCTGCAGCTCAAGTCCTTTGTGTTGCGCGACCAACATGTTAAATTGACCGGTTTTTCTGGAGGCACTGTGGGAAAAGCCACATTTTAAAAAAGAGAGAACAAGGCTTTTAAAGAAACAAGCATCAACATATTGAAATTAAATGTGATTAAAATTAAAAATTAAAAAAAATCAATGAATTAAAATGTATTTCTTTTCATTTTGAAATCAAAAGACAAAGAAGGAGTAGTAAGGCCAATTTTAAGCTTAATTTGTAGTCCATCATCAATGTATTAAAAAAAATCTGATTAGTTTTACAACCAGCTTCAAAGATCTACAGACAACTAATCGAGAAAAAAATACTTTCATGCAGAACCAAAGACGAAAAGAAAGTTACCACTTTCCACGTGAATCTTGTGAGGTAATCATTCCTTAAAAAAGATAAACAGTGGGAGAAAACACTCTGTCTAAATGAAGCTCAGATATTATGTCATTAATGATGATCAAGAATCAGCTGACATAGCTGTTATTATAACACTGGGAGAAATAACCATAGATGGTATTTGCAAACACACTCAAAGTAATTTTGGAATATTTTTCTATTTACATGGAAACTGGGAACGTTTTCATAAATTTACATTTAAGTTGAAAAGTTGTTGGCTGGGGAAAGAAATTAGATTTGCTCTAAATTGGAATTTAAAAAAAGAGCAAAAAAAAAAAAAGACAGTATGATTATTTATGAAACTACAACTCTTAAATTTGTAGACAATACATATCTACGACAAACTGCGACAGTTGACAGGATTTTGGATTTCCTAAAATTTCGAAAAAATTATGTTTGACCCTCTTTTTTCAAAAATGTCTTCTGAACATCATTTTGATTTGATTTTTAAGCATCCTGTGGCATTTTAATCCGGTTTGGATTGGATGTATCAATTTAGTTTTATCAATCTTAAAATCTGGGACCTTTCCCAGCCCCCCTAAAAAAATATATATATATATATATATATATATATATATATAGTTTTAAAATAAAATGTACATCTGTACTCTGTACAGTTAGTTTGGCAGCAGAATGAAGTGACAAACATTAGTCACCAAAGAGAGAAAATACTTTCTAAAATTTGCCTGTAAAACGAATTTTCAATCTGATTAGTAGTGCACTTTTTCACTAGTTAGTATTTCAGAAAAATCTGTACCATAGATTTGACTTTAATACGTTCCTAAAAGCCCATTTATTCTCTATCATATTATATTAGCATGCCTCCCTTCTTGAAAGCCCTTCGCCAGCCTTTTCACTATCAAAGCCTCCACTTACTGCCCACATAGAGACAAGAGCCGCCAAGGACGTGTCCATCTGCTCCGTGACACACCAGGTTGTCTCCAGACTGCTGCTGGGAGCCGTTCAGGTTGTGCAGGGAGACGCTCAGGATTTCGGAGGACACCATGCTGTACGTGCTGCTGGGCAGGCGTATCCCGTTAAGAGTCCAGTACAGAGTGCTGGCGTGGAGGCCGAACTCAGGGTTCAGTGTGCATGTGGCTGTCAGGCTGGAGCCGATACACATGACGGGATCCTGGGGGGAGACTACCGCTATATCTGGACAGACACACACAGTATAAATATTTAACAATTACCGATCATTTTCACAATGAATTAAGGGTGAATATGTCTTCAGATAACATATATGTGGCCTCTATATGAAGCCCAAAAATATCTTACTTTATTTTAGTTACAAGAGTCACCTACTTATTTTAGCACTAATCTCATTAAATACTGAATGAAAACTTGGTTTTGTTCTCATGATTTCATCTATTTTTTTGTTTGTTTTGTGCCCTTAGGCAACAGTTGTATTGTGTGTTTTGAGCCTAATGAAAAACTTTCTTTCCCCTTTACATTTAGTACTGACCGTGTACAGAAGACCGTGTACAACTTGTCTCTCCTGTGAACCTAGCTACCAGCTGTGTATTAAAATACACAGAATTTCTATAATACTGTTCACAAAAATATTGAATTTGCCTGAGCTGTAAAAATAAATAAATAAAAAATTAAGATGTTGCCAATGTTGTTTTTCTTCCAAAGAATATAATGCGATTAGATTAACATTTGAGATGTTTAACTCTGTGTCACTCATTAATTAGACTCACCTCAACCACATCATGCTTTTATTCCTGTATGGCTATTTGAAACTTGAGGCGATATTGGAAAACCAAGAAATCATTAGGCGTCAAGATTTCCTGCCAGCTTTAAAACAAACTGTGTGAGGGGAGCAGCAGCACTGCACCACAACAGAGCAACAGCTCAGCACATATTTATGACCCTGTAATGAAGTGGATTTATGGAGCCTCAAAAAGGTCACCCTGGTGTGTCCATAAAATCCTTGAATGCTTTTCCATACCGCAACCTGCAGTATGGAAGAAAACCTGAGAAAACCTGCGCTGTGTGCTTGAATGTTAGTCTGTGAGCTTTTCACAGAGATATGAGGGTTAATGTGTGGACTTTTTTTTAACCGTGCTGCAGGAGGCCACTAGACAAGCTTTCTAACATATGTGCCACTACTCCGTTCCCAGCCTGGCTGGATTTCATGTGCAGGAAAATGCACAGCAATGAAAAATGTATCTATGCATGAGAGGGATTCACCTTTGGGCTTCGGTGAGCTGGAAGTGATGAATGTGAATGAAAACGATACATATATATATGTATTTGACATGCATTTTTCCACACACGCTTCGAGCAGATGATTCGCTCAACTCTGTGATAGTAAATCTCTACGTGATAATGACTTTAAATATTATCTTTCTTGCTTTTCCTTCATACAACACTATTTCATTTATCACTTATCAGGTCATGTTCTCAGTCTAATTCATTGTTAGGCTCAAGGTCATGACCTAATGAGGACGCATAAAGTGTTGTCACTGCATCTGGATTTATTTGAGTGTAAAATGCTCTGATTTGGCTGCACGTTGATGGTTTTTCATCATTTTTGTTGATGCAAAGTTATTAGTCAGCCAGTGTCAGAAAAAAAACCCTCAAAAGAGGTTTCCAAAGTGTTGGAGTTTCATACACAGTGAAATAAGTTAAGCCTAAATTATCTATCACTTCACTGTCACACCATCTAATATTTCTGAAAGCATCTGTTATGCGTAATACTAAATTTTTACATCAATACTTTTGCATCATCATGGTTAAATTTCGCCACTCCTTCCAAATCACCTTAAATCCCTATCTGGTAATTTTATCAAAGGATCACAAAGGATTAAACATGATAGGTAATGTAAAAAAAAAAAAGAACTGGATTGAACATGTACTTGGCTCCAGAAAAAAATCTTGTCAGGGCGAGTAGATATTTGCGGTCACTTAAGAGTTAGCATAGCGTAGCATTATAATTATTATAATGGGGTGATAATGAGTGTTGGAGTGTTGAAATGTTCTTTGTGCGGATTTTAATTAAGTTCACCCACTGATCTGAGGTAAACAGGAACTCGTTTTGTTAGTTTGGAGCCTCCATATAGATCAGCCCACAAATCTCTAAGAAGCGACAGACAGACAGGTTTCTGCCTGTCTGTCTATCTGTCTATCTGTGGAAGTTTGGTACTTACGTGTCGAGGAGAACAACACATGAGGAACAAGCAGCAGCAGAAACAAGAAGTGAAGCATGATTGTGCCTGTTTGCTGTTTCTCCTGCTCGACTTTTCCAAAGAAGTGATCCGGACACTTTGAGGAGGAGGACCGGGAGGCTTCAGGGTCCAGCGGAGTCAGATCACATCAAATGTGGCTCCTCAGTGAAGACCACTCTGTCTGCAGGAGAGGAGGGAGACACGGGCTTTACTTTCCTTTTCTTAGAAATAAATATATAAATAAAACCACCTCCAGACTCCTCCACCGCTGCTGCCGCAACTCAGGTTCACACTTTGGCTCCTCCCACTCCTCCTCCTCCTTACACACACACACAAATCATTATGGTGCTGCTCAATGTGCCCTCTCTCAGACACATACCCACAACACACACTCACTTTGATCCCCACAGGTTGATCATCGGCCCCTCAGCTGAGCTCCAGTCAGCGCAGCCAGGTATCACGGGAGTGATACAAGCATCATGGTGAGTGCAGAAACTCAGATGACGTCATGTAAAAAAAAAAAAAAAGATTAAATGAGGATGGGAAGAATAAATACATTTTTCTGAACGTCATTTCATTTTTGGTTTTGTTTGTAGAACCTTTGAAGATCCTCAGAGGTTCCACCAAAACAAAGTTTGATAAAATATGACCATCTGCTTCTTAAATTCTTTAAAGGTTGCATTAATTGGTGTAATCTGTAAAGGTTAAAACTTTCAGGGAACATGAATGGAACTTTCCCCTAAAGTTTAAGTTGGCCCTGTATTTAATACTGAAGAGCAGGAATATTTCCTGTTCTAAAAATGTAAGAGATAGAATAAAAATACTGCAGTGACTGAAGTGTGTTGTCATTCAAAAGGAAAGACTTAGCATCTATCTTCTAGATTTTGTTTAATATTAATGTTACGCTCAGGGTTTATTTTATTCATGTTTTGTTATGGTGGACTGGGGTATTTGTCAATTGTTAATGTGATCACAAGTTTGTTGAGACCTTTGTATTGATTAAAGGCCTCCAGAAAATGTTTAAACACTCTTTTTTTCCCTCCAAGCCTAATAAAATATCGAACATGTAGCCATGCAGGGTTTTGGACACAGTTATTCCTTTAAAAATTAACTTTCCTCATTCACTTACAGAAACTACAGTCCCTCCACTGAAAGTAGCCTACATGTTAATCTTACATTAAATATTCTACTGGCCCAAATATAAGATTACAGTTACAATATTTAATATACTTACATCATCCCTCGTTATTTTTTCTACCAGACATCTTTAAAAGCGGAGTGAGTGCATCACAAATAGGAGACACTGATGAAACTCACTTCACTGTTGGTTTTAAGTTCACTCTGCATGCTGACTTTGGCTCTCCACTTTGCGACATGAATGTGCCCCATCTTCTCTGTGGGACATCAGACACGGACCCCCCCAACGAAACACACACACACCACCACCACCACCACCAACCCCCCCCCCACCACACACACACACACACACACACACAGACCGGCCCTTCCTCCTCTATCTACTTCTTTTTTATGAATGTCATCATTGCTACATTATGCACTGCAGTGGAGGCTCTTCTGCGGGTTTGGTGTGTGTGTGTGTGTGTGTGTGTGTGTGTTGAAAAGGGGGGGGGGTGGGGGTAGCGCGTGCGTGATGATGATGATGATGATGATGAAGCGTGTGACGCCACGACCAAGAGCAGAGCAGCGGAGCAGACAGGATCCAGGCTGAGGAGGCAGCAGCAGCAGCAGCATCAGCCCCCTCCACCAGCAGCAGCAGCACCGCCACAAAGGGTCTCTCCGCTCCTCCTCTCCAGGGTTTGAGATGCTCCGGCTCGGCGGCAGGATGTGCGGCTTCTCGGCCCTGCTCTCGGTGCTCCTCGCCGGACTCGCCGCGGCGTCCTCGGACCTCTTTGACAACCAACTGGGTGACATCAATTACTGCAAGAGACAGTGTCAGCTGAGCATCAAAAACAAAAGCCCTGCCAAAGTAAGTTATTCCTGCGTCCGGAGCGGAGGCTGTCTCTGCAGAAAGCGCATTTTCAGCAGCTGACAGCTACATCCTGCTGTCCGACATTTCAGCTTCTGCAGTGAGACACGGACAGGTAGAGCAAACAAACAGAGAAAGGCCTCTTTACTGCAAATAAACCACCAGTAAAACAACATAAACGCCTTTCAGATCCGTGACAGACTCCATGCCGGCTCCGATTTTTCGCTGCATCCTCCTGGATGTTATAGCGCAGCGTTAGGCCGAGGAATGGTTGCAGCTCATTATTTTTCCTCTCTGCACCTCAAAGACTCGTTCGAGAAGTAAATTGCATTCAAGCTTATCCTCAAATGTGCACTTTAAAGAAACTGCGCCACTATTTTACCACCATTTAGTCGCAATTAAAATGCACCAGGCCAGGCGTTGGTGGTGCAGACTGTCAGAAAGACTATTGAGAGCCGTCCAACAAAGACCCTTCATTACAGTTTGCACACACCAGGCCAGGGCGGTAGAAGGGGAAGCAGTGAATTTCTCTTAGTTTCTGTGCCTTAGAGCTTTGGATAGGCTATATATATTTATTTCTCACTGTCGGATGTGTCCCTCCTCCCCCTCCTCCTCTGCTGCCTTCAGGTGTGGTTCAGGCATCCCGCAGGGCGAGCAGGAGCAGATCTGCAAAGCAGATCACCGTCACCTGGCTCCTCTGAGTACTGTGACGGAAAACACAGGCGTGTGCATATTTCTTATGATATTGGTCGGCAGCTGCAGAGATGTCAAATAAGCAGGAGGCATCCAAACTCCAAGTGGCCTCCAAGTGTCCTGGTTTTGGCTCAAACCCGCCCCTTATTTTTCTGCTGCCTGTGAACAAACGGGGGCGGGGGGGTGCAGGGAGGATGATAATGGTAGACACAGGGCTCAGATAAAAACGTCCATACTCGCCGTCAGGGAACGTCTTTGTCTGCCTTATTCTCTGAGAGGTCACCAGGGGGCGCCGTTTCTTTATTCTGCAAAGAGATTAAAGGCATGATGACAAAAGTAAGTGCAGCACCACCTCTTCCCCCAGTGTTGTACACGAACGGTTGATAAACACTGGCTTCCCTCAGCAGTGGTTGAAAGCTTCTCATCAGTTGTTTCTGACAGGCTTTAATCCAGCAGCCGTCCCGTGTCATTAAGAGATACCATCACCCATCTTTGTAATATTTACCTACAAGGTTATCTTGAGTTTATCCAAGAATGCAGGAGGCAGCTCTAATTTTGTACCTCAACCTCCCTCTTCTATCTCTGCCTGGCCTGTAGGACTCCATAATGAACGCCTGTCACCGTGGCTGTCGCCTCTATTCCATCTGCCAGTTTGTCAATGGCAACGCCGGCTTCAACACCAGCAGGGAGGAGTGTCAGGGAGGTGAGTCAGTGTGTCAGTCTGGACGGGTCATTTGTTTGAATGGCTTTGGTCGTGTTGACCTGAGGTACATGTTGAAGCTGAAATCTTGGGGTTGGGGGTAAAACTCTGTCAAAACGAACGACGGAGTTGAACGTTGATATAAGTAAAATTCACATGAGGTCAATGCCATAAATTTGAACATCACTGTACTTCAAGACAACTTTTCGTTACCATCATTGTTACTTGTAAGGTGATTTTTAAATACCAAAACATTCGAGTCATTTTTACAGGTCGATGTTGCCACGATATTTCAGGTGAAAATCAAAGAGATAACAGGTTATCGAAGCAAAACCAAATAAGAGCTACATCGCATTCACAGAGGCTTCCATCTGTCTAACTTTACAATGCAGTTTGTTTCCTGAAAACTGGCAGACTGCGGATATTTTATGGGTCTTTGAGGTTCTGGGTCTGTTTGTCCTGCTTGAGATGCTGAAATCAGTGCTTTGATTTGCCGGCCAGACAGCAGATGACCTGTTGCCCCCTGTTTCAAATATGTCAGCAGGAATCGTCTCCGTAGGGGCCGGCAGATACATCTCACTTGCATCTCCCTTCTCTTCCCAGATAAACATCACATACCTTTTTATTTCTTTCTTCGGCACCACTTGACTGACTGTTGCGCCCCTCTGTGCTTCTTCTTTCTCCTTTCCCTTGTCCACTTGCATTCTCAATTTCCTCTTCCTCTCTCCACCTTTTTGACCATTACGTGTCTTCTTTCATCTCTCCAGCCTGCCAGGAGGCATACATTAAGCTGCTGGAGCAGGAGGCCTGCAGCACCGGCTGTGCCAGCCAACCCTCTGAGCCTGAAATCAAGAGAAGGAGGGTAAGGAAGGCCGATCTGCAGTCAGTGACACACACGGGAAATATAGATAAACAAGCAAACAGGACCGAAAATGCCTCAAATACTAATATCAACACTGAGAACGCAGGCGTGCACAAATATCGAAGGACGTACACATGCATACAACAAGTTCCCTGATACAGTGGTGTCCTACTCTGTTGTTCTGCAGCTGAAGGCCATGACACTCCGCCCAAAGCCCCCCTCTGTGATGGAGGCCGTATCCAGCTGGTGCAACGAAATAGTCAGCTCTGCTCAGAGCTTCATCTCCTCCACCTGGACTTTTTATCTGCAGGCCGATGATGGCAAGGTTGTGGTTTTCCAGGTAAGCCCAAACTAACTGTGTGTCCTGGACAGGCATGCTTTGCTTTTTGAACAGAGACTCTTTTTTTTTTCCCCCAGCAAAAAGTAATAAATATGTATTTATTCAAGGTTTAATGTTTGAAGATAAATGGTTCATGTCATGACTTCATGATGTTTTTAATCAAAACTCATTTCCTAAAGCTTTTGTGAACCTGATAGATGATATGTATTTGTAAGAATACAAGACTAAAGATCCAAAGGAGCGTCAGATTCTGCTGATTGTTCGTCCACAAAACACGCACATAAGAGCTCACTGATATTCCCTATCTTCTTACAGTTATGAAGGCCTCCTTAATCATTTGTTTTTATTTGGAGGTTTAAAGCAAGCACATCAGTAGATTATATAGATTATTGGGTTCTCTAGCCTTGGCTGCCTATTAAGAGTGTGAAATATATCCCATGTTATATGGTGCTTTACAGCTTGCGTTGCTGCCAAAAACACACCACAACATTGGCACATCAGTGAGGGTTGAGCGAACAAGGGCACCCAGCAGGGCAGGGAAAAGGTGGTTGAATTCAGAAGACTGTAACTTTTTTTTTTTTTTTTTAGCACTGCAATTGTTTAAAAATGTCCTTTTAAATTATGTCACTGCCCTTCAGCACCATGCATATTTGATAACCAGAACTCGCCTCAGGATAGAACCGCACTGCAAGATTTAAGAGGCCGGACTGCGCTTAGAAATAAGGTTTCTGGCTGTGACAAATAAATATTCCAAGGTTATTTCAAAGATTTAAAAGGCGTGATGAATTCAGGTTGAAGGGCTGTATGATGAAGAGGCTGCCTGCTCAGGTCAGTGTAGTAACCACCTATGTGTTAAAGTTATAAGATTTGGTCTCTCTAACCATCACACTACTCAACCATATCCTCTAAATTTCATAAGCTGGTCTGAAACCTACATCTCTGTCTCGGTTCTCCTCTTTGGATGATGTGACTTTGATGGCAATTTTAGCTGCATAATTAAAGGCCTGAATGGGAAATGATAGTATTTATGCATCTGTAGCCATACAGACGGACCTCTTTATAACAGAATAAGCTGAAAATCACTATTAGGTATAAGACAGCTGTGGGCAGGCTGGGCTGTGTGGCTCCGTCTTGTATATAGAGATGCAGCAGCCACAGAACATGAAATTGCCAACATTTCTTTTGGACTTGGTGATAGATGTTTGCTCTTTATGGCAGTAACGTGCAGGCTGAAGCGGCGAGGGGAAGTCAGGCTCCACGGGGCTGTGAGAAGACTATCAGGCCTGTGTTTAGTGGGCAGCTGGCAAACATCCACCGACCTGACAGACTGACTCTCCGAGTGTTGAAACAACAGAAAAAGTCTAGCAAAGTTCAGGGAAAGCACAAGGGGGGGGGGGGCAGGCCGTTGCTGTCTACAATACAAATTATGAGTATATCCGTAATGGACAGGGCTGTCTGCTGTATATACATCCGTCTGTGTGCTCATGTGCAGGTTTGTGTAACCTCAAGCAGTTAGAGCAGCTTAGTTGTGTAAAACCTCAAGCATCATAAAAACCAACCAGGAAGCTAAGATTGGTTTGAGTCAGTTTTAGATCAAGGCTTTTTCACCATGGAAGGGAAATATAAACAAAACTTGTAATTATAAAGAAATACTCTTAAAAAACAGTCTTTTACCTCTCACCACCTCCTCGTAATTTTTACAAATAGATGGAGAGATGGAATCTGGGACAAAAGGGAGTCCAGCAAAGATTTCCTACAACTGAACTGTGGTCTGTTAGTGAGCTGGCCTGCAGTACAAATTGAACTCTCTGTACGGTTTAATACAAAGACAGAAGCCACAACTTAATTTGTTCTTGACAATTGCATTTCTCATTCTGCAATTTTGAATGAATTTTATTGAAACAAAGTACCCTGAACGGGACCCAGAGAACTGGCGACGTAACAGTCAGTGTATTTTCTCAACTTGGTTTATCCATCCAGTCCCAAGTAATGTGCCCGTACAACTTAAGCCTGAACAGTCAGTACATGTGAAGCACATGTATGAAGGTTTATATGTCTATAAAATTTAGTTTTATTCTGTCTCATGTTTAGTTGTAACAACTGGCTGTACTCTACATTTTCCCTATTATCATCAAATCTGGAACAAATGTCAGAGTTTGCCTGACTTTCCTGCTCTGTGGTCAAATTTGCTAAAACAGCTGAGCCCTGTAGTTTATAGTAAACCTTATTCAAATATATATTGCCTGTTTGTATTTTTAGCAGATTACTCATTATGGCAGGAAGATGTGGGGGGTAAGGTGACTGAGTCAAAATGAACTTTGTGTTCATCTTAATGAAGAGATGAGTCACCAACTGCAGCTCAATAATGACAATGGAGCGCAGAGGAATGAAATATAAAAAGTTTTGGATGTATAAATAAGAGTTTTTAGTAGTTGTTGATAACAAGACAAATATCAAAATTTATTTATGACTGAAATGCAAAATCCATATTATATTCATATTCCACGCTTAATGAAAACATAAACATAATTTAAAAAATGCCCTCATGTAATTCACCCTCAATGGCCAGATGGGGGAGCTTTAATTATAGATGTTAGACATGTTTAATATGTTTATTCAAATTCACTTTGTTCCATCCATATTCCTCATAGACCAAAATGTTTAATTTTGCATAAATATTTTTGTTTTTACTCTTTGTTTTTTTTTTGAGTTGCATCAAACTAAATGCAGAGAGATATATGACACACTATTAAAGGCTCAAGTTTGGAAAAAAAAGAACCAAATCTATAAAAGGCATTTACTCTCTACTGTCTTAAAGTCAACTTCTTAAGAGTGTCTGTCGTTTCATAAGAGATCTCTCTGTGTGGCTGAGATGTTTGTGAATTCTCAAATGCCTCTTACTTTCTTTCTCCTCTCTCTCTCTGTTTAAGCCACAGCAACTTTTTGCACTCCTTCTCATAATGCATGACAGATGCAGATCAGACTCCGCTTGTTCTGATGCTTAGATCTCTTTAGTCTGCGGCCAATGAGAATCACCCCCCTCACATCTCCCCTTGCCTCTCCCCAAACTGCATGCTGGTGCTGCATCTGGTTTCAATGCACTTTGTCAGAAAGCATGCCTCGCGAGGGGTAATAAACCGGGTCGTGAAATAACTTTTTCAACAACAAAGGTCTGAAGTGTTTCAGGGTATAAAACTAAAATCGAACCAGCCGTGTCACATCTGCACCATCAAATACAGCATTTTTCAGTTTTGTCACTGTCTCTTTGTTTTCAACAGTGACAGCACAGATACGTGAGTGTGTTATTCTGCATGAGTGACTGAAATCAATTAAATGGCTAACAGTTCAATCACTTCCTAAATAAAGTGATGAATGAAACTGAATTTTGCCGGTTCAGCATTATAACGCAAGAAGCAATAACAGTTTTATTGATCAGGTTCAGTGTCGGAATTAATGAATACTGGGAGGTGGACACTACTGCAGTGGGATATACTGTACTGTTCTACATAGCTGTGTGTGGTGTTGCTGAGGCCAGCAATAGTATTGTTACAACTGACTACAGCTGCTCTTATAGTGGGGGAGGGTATGCAGCGAGGAACCAAAATCCCCTTTTAATGAGTTCTCCTGGGGAACCAGAAACACAGCGCACATCATGCTTTTTATCTGGGTGTGTGTGTGTGTGTGTGTGTGTGTGTGTGTAGCAGTAGCTTTGAAAATTATTTTACAGAGATGCTGCCCCACTATAAGAGGTTTTACTAATCTGATTTAGGTGGGTGGAAAAGATGCTGTGAAAGACACCTAGTCACATTGAATAGGCTTAAAAAAAGCATGAAAATCCTTATTTTACAGCACATTGAGATGAAAACATGGTGTTCACAATATGAATGTGTAGACATGTATTTTCGCATTTAGTTGACTTTGTATATTCCCTTTTTAATGCAGTTTAGCCACCTCACTATGATCTGTCAGGCTGCAGTAGTGTCATTCATTTTTTCCCCCTGGTCCACATTCTCTGTGTAGGAATGGCTGATTCATTCACGACTCATAATTCCAGGTCTCGATTCTTTCGTTCATTATTCACGTGGTTACAGCAGTTTCTAGTCTGTGGAAGGGTCTGCTCTAGTCTGTGGTGGGGTCTGCTCTAGTTTCTGGAGGGAGAGTCTAGTCTGGACAATTTACAGTCACCAATTAACCTTGACATGTTGGGGGCGGGAACCGAACCCGCGACCTTCTTATTGTGGGGCAACAGCCCTAACCACTACGCCACCGTGCTGCTCAACACACACGGCAGAAAACTGGAATATCAGCAACCTCCATCCAGCGTTTCCTCTACATTCATTCATTTCCTCTAAATCCATCTGCCGCTCCTTCAAATGTCTTTTTTTTTTTTTAATTGTCGCAAATGCAGCACCACCGCCGCATTTCTCCACCTTCACAGCACAGGGGGGGCGCAATCCTATTGGAGTTAATACGACTTTAATTGAGAAAACATGGCGTCACGTTGTCCTGGAAATAGGGCAACGACTTACCGGAGAAAAGGTAGACTTATTAGCTGAAGATAACTCATCATAGATTTTACAAGTTAAACAGACATTCACAAAGTATTGACGGCCAGCCAACATTACGTCACATACCATTAGCTTAAGTTAATTTGGCCCGGTGCCAACTCTGAGCTAATGTGGGTAAACTAATTGACAGTTTTAAGTTAATATCTAAAGAAATGATTCATCAACTGCTGACTGCATTTTCAGATGAGCTTGGTCAAATAAGAAGAGAAAGACAACTGATGAAGATGACCTAGTCAGGTATCATTAGCCTTTTACTGACTTGATCAGTCCTTGGAGGGAGGGATCCGGTCTGTGGGGGGTCCGGTCTCTGGAGGGATCCGGTCTCTGGAGGGATCCGGTCTCTGGAGGGATCCGGTCTGTAGAAGGGTCCGGTCTCTGGAGGGTCCGGTCTGTAGAAGGGTCCGGTCTGTAGAAGGGTCCGGTCTCTGGAGGGTCCGGTCTGTAGAAGGGTCCAGTCTCTGGAGGGATCCGGTCTCTGGAGGGTCCGGTCTCTGGAGGGATCCGGTCTCTGGAGGGGTCCGGTCTCTGGAGGGGTCCGGTCTCTGGAGGGGTCCGGTCTGTAGAAGGATCCGGTCTCTGGAGGGATCCGGTCTCTGGAGGGATCCGGTCTGTAGAAGGGTCCGGTCTCTGGAGGGATCCGGTCTCTGGAGGGATCCGGTCTGTAGAAGGGTCCGGTCTCTGGAGGGTCCGGTCTCTGGAGGGATCCGGTCTGTAGAAGGGTCCGGTCTCTGGAGGGATCCGGTCTCTGGAGGGATCCGGTCTCTGGTGGTTGTGCTGTGTGTTACCTCGTGTTACTGTGTCTCCTATTCACCTTGATTAATAGACAGTAAACTGTTATCAAACTTAGCTAAGAATTCAACATCTTTTCTCTTTCTAAACTGTTCAGACGATTCTGCTGCTCCGCTAATCTAACTAAACGATTAGCAATGTCCTCTAGCTCTCTGTCTCCACTCTCTCTTCCTCCTCCTCCTTCTCCTTCTCCTCTCCTCTTCTGTCCTGTGTACTACATGTCTAGTTCCTCCTCGGCCTCCTTTTATGATAATACTTCTTGTCATAGATGGAGGATGATGGCAGAAATGGAGGCGAGAATTAGTGAGTTAGAGTCACGGCTCCGTACCTTAGCTAGCCCAGCTTGTGCTAGTGTAGCTAACCGCCCCCCTGTAGCCGGTGCGGGCCGACCGAGAGCAGCTCCTCAGGGCAGCCGAGAGACTTTCCTCCCCCCAGATCTGGTCAGGGCGGCTCGGTGACCGCCCGAGACAAGAGGCATGGTCGTAGCCAGCAGCCCCCGGTTCACCGCCAACAGGTTCTCCCCACTCAGTGACACACCCGCTGAGAAGCCGACTCTAGTGATCGGTGACTCGGGAGTAACAAGTCATCTCAGTGGGTGATTCGTTCTTTTTTCCCTGGTCCGCGCATGCGCGCCACAGGCTCAGATTCGTTCACGAACGGGTCTTTCTGCCGCATATTCTCTGTGTATGAATGGCTGATTCGTTCACGACTCATAAAATAGGGTCTTCGGGTCCTGAGTCTCTAAACACACTCACAATCAGGTATCAAAAAAAGTGTTTGTCTCCATAGCTGTTTCCCCCTTTGTGGCAGCTAAGGGTGTGCAAATATTTTTATGGTTTAAACGCAACCTAATACAGGAATTGAAGGCATGATTTGGGATTGATATGGGTCATTTCATTCAGTCAGGAAACCTTCACAAACACTGACAGCCAATGTGTTAAAGGAATTAGGAAGGAATTTGGGATCTTGGGAAATGAATTTTTCTGCTTCATTGATGAGAGCTGAGAAAAATCACTCTCTTTTCTCTGTGTTAATGTGAAGCTGGGGCTAGTAGCTGGTTGGTTTAGCTTAGTTTAGGATAAAGACTGAAAACACACAGAAGCAGCTTGCCTGGATTTGTTTACAGGTAACAAAATCCACCTGCTGGTTCATCAAACAAAGCTACAGTTTGTTGACTTTATACTTACATTTCTCCCAGATGTTTTCCCCATACTTCAGTCTTTGTATAACTCTATGCTGACTGCCTCCAATTCAGGCTAGATTGTTAATGCACAAATACAATTTTCTCTTCTAAATATCAGCTATGAAACTAAATAACAGATTCCCCCAAATGTCAAACTTTCCCTGTAATATTTAAATCCTCAGGTCTCTCCTCACATTTGTCATGTTTGAGTCATCTCCTGTAGTGTTTCTCTCTTTTCCTTTTAGTTTCCCAGCCATGCAAGAGCTCCTCTGTGGTGCGACCTTACATGTTACAGTGTTGAACAGACTCTTTTCCTGTCAGTTCTTCTGGTGAATCACTGGGGTGTAATTGTTGCCATGCTGTTGTTGTTTTGTTTTGTCTTTTTTTTCCTCTTCAGAGCCAGCCAGAGATGGAGTACTCTCTGCCTGAGCTGCAGGCTCCTCGATCCAATGTGGCGGACAAACCCTGGCCTCAAGTCCACTCTCACACCCAGAGACCTCATGGTGAGAGCATAACATGCACAGTGCACATACACACGTTTATCAGGGCAATGATATACATAGTGCATGCAACACATGTCCGCTGCTTCAATAATCTCTCGATTATCTCTTCAAACTGATTAGTATCCAACTTAAATATCCTCCCTTTCAACATGTTGTGTTGCAGGTGTGAGGGGACATGGAGAGAAGGGATCAGCCAAAGCAGGAGGCAAAGGGAAGCACCCTGTCCAGCACACAGACGACCCCACAGCTGAGCACGACTTCCTCGGCTGCATGTCACGGTGAGTGGGAGCCCGAGTTACCCTGCTCAGCAGAAGAAGAATTGAAGGAAACCACAGGCTTCACAGTCTGATTTACCCCATCTCTCTGCAGGTAATGCCAGTATGGAAATGAATGTGTGGAGGCTTGTGATAGCTTATCCATCATTTCAAATATCCTGTCTCCTGGTATTACTGTCAGAATTACAATATTATCATGTCATCTGGCAAGGCACTCATTTCAAAATAATCTGCACTTTCATTTGCCTCACCTTTTAATATTCTGTTACTGAGAAAAACAGTCCACAGGCTGATTTTAAGATAATATATGGTCTAAACTTGAGGAAAAATAGAACAAATCATCTAAAAAAACACATTACATGGTTGGTATTTGCAAAACACTGCTTGTATTGTTGAAATTTAGTAAATCTACCCTGAATTGCATCATAAAATCACAGTGAGGGTGCATAAGAGCTTGGTTTTAATGCATTTATTTACCCTGAGACTTCTTTCACTTGATGATGTGATAATTCACTTTCTCCATACATCCTGCCCTCCTTATCCTCTTTCCCTAACGTCCTTTCTCTTCTGTTCTCCAGACGTTCAGGCCTTCCACGGTGGATTTTAGCGGCCTGTCTCTTCCTTTCCATCATGGTTATGTTGTGGCTTAGTTGTGCCAGCCTTGTCACTGCACCGGAGCAGCACATCAAGACACAGGTACACTCACACACAGATCAGCTCCACTGTAATGAATACAAATGAAACCAGTGACTTAATAAGCTGAAGTATCAATTGCAAATTCAAGGGATCTACCTAATCCTGTTTATTGACTCGGTGTGTGCTGCAGTGTTCCTGGCACTTCAGTAACACACTATTCGCTTTTCAGGCTTCTTTTCAGTGTTTTGGGATATTGCTATGTCTTGCACATTCACAGACCTCTCCAAAACCGCACCATGCTGTTATTTATATTTTGCTTGTGTCAACTGCTGATGATAATGATAAACATCTGATTCGTATCATTATGTCTCCTCCACCACAGTTTGTGGGCTGTGTTACAGTATTCTTTTGTTATTCAGTTAATCACATGTTGTCATTCATCTCAAGGTGTTTACCATCTCTAATTTTAGTGACATGCGTAATCAAACTATGGTTATGAAGTTTAAGTTTATTATGGTTGCCTTGTTTAAATCTTATACATCCAACCTGGAGCAAAAAAAAAAACAAACAAAAAACTGCCCAAAGCACATTTAAATGCACGTCTCTTTTAGTTTCTGCACAGCTTCACGGATAAAACTTGTAAACTCCCTCTTGTCTCACTCCAACTCCAGACTGTCTGTTACCATCAATCTGAGTTATTAGTGTAACAGTTGTGTGCTTCTCCATAAAGTTGTTGTAAGAACTGTAAGAATATAAAACCACAAATGGCCTAAAATTGACTAATTTTTCAGTGATTTACTAGCATCATGCAACCAACCTCAAAGGTGAGGATAAGGTGTAAAGTATAAAAGGTTTTTCTCACAGTTATCACTGGTTCTGTCTTTGTGTCTCTCTAGCTGAGCATCAACGGAGACAAAGAGTTTCTGGACAGTGCCCACAAAGTCAACCCGTACCACCTGAGTCCTGTTATCGCCGTTGCTGTGAAACAATCAGAGGAGAGCCAGGAGGCAGGGCCGCTGCCAGTGAAAGTTGACCTCAACAAAACTTGTGTTTAGAAAGGACCAACAAGAGAGCTGCTGTCTTGTTTCCCACAGAGTAACCATATCTGAAAAATCTGTGGCTTGTCAGCAGAATTTTTAAAAACAAATTTTTAAGAGCATGGCACCCTCTTGTCTTTTGAAATGATCTCACTGAAAAATTTAGCTTGTGTTGATCAGGTTTTTCAGTTAGCCACGCCAGTCCTTTCATTTCCTTGTACAGTCCAAGTATGTCCATCCTCAAATTATCCTCAGTGATCAGCCCGCTCATTGTTTATTGATAGGACAGCACTCTTCTCTCAGAGCTACACTGGAGATGAGCAGAGCAGATGGATTATGGCTGAAAGCTCACGTATAATTTTTCATGTCGAGTGTGGACAAGAAAAGACTGATGCTTAGATTCATTTTAGATTTAATTTTCCTCATTCTCACAGGGAGTTTGGATAAATTAATGGCTGCCTAAGAGCAAAGAATAGGAGTCCAAAAAAAACGTGAGGACAGGATGATGAATTACACATGAACACTTCTGTAAGTGCTACAGAAAAGAGAGAGTGTTGCTCAGTTGATGGTCAGTTTTCATAATCAGCACCATGAGCTGTTCAGTAATGTTGCCTTCGAAAAAATAACATAAAAATTCAAAATCATGTTCAATCAAGTCTCTGGTGAGCGACCCATTCTCACTGAGGTCAGACACACAAAGGCATACTTTGCTTGAAATAGAAAACAGCATCTTTTGCCATATAATTCCTCTTTGTGTGTGTGTGTGTGTGTGTGTGTGGATTGGGATGTGTCTGGAGTGTATGTGCAGCTAAAAAGAGCACACATTCATTTTGATTAACACATTCAGAGGCGGACCTCGATTCAAACAGGACGCTTTGTCCGAGACTGGGCAGACGTGACACCTCTATTTATTTTCTTCCTTATTTATTCAGAATCGTCGACACGAGTCTTCTGATAAATAGTGTTATTGAAGTGCCATGTACAGTTAATTCATCATACAAATCAAATTGCTCTGTATGTAAAATATATTGTAACACAGACTGGGAAGAGACACACAGAGAAGGAGTTCCGCACCTATTACTGTAATATTATTATTACTATTATTATTATTATCATATTATTGCCCTTATATCACTTAAAGAGTTCCTAGCTGTTATATGTGCCATGTGCTTTCTAATAGCTGACTATTTTGTATGTCCTATGAGCACATACTGAAGGATAACCTCTGTACCAATGTGTAATGCAAAGCTTTTAAAATAGACCTTTGTTTATGAACAGAATTGCACAGTCTTAGAGAAGATTTTTTGTTTTCCTCTCAGTGCTTTTGATGTCCTGTATCGCTCTCTTTTAATCCAGGCTTTGTAGACAATAAACCGTGCATGCAAGTGACGCTTCGATAGTTTATCTTAACCGCCCGCCGTGCCACTATGGCACCACTCTACTATAGACTTGTGACTTTTTGTGTTCATATTTACTGTAATCATTTAATAGAATGTGTAATGATGAATGACAATATCCTCATGATTTACAGGAAGGACTGTCAGTGAAATATCATGGAATATCAAATGAATTTCAAAATGTATTGTTTCCTTTTTACTGGTCGGTTTACTTTGAAATGGTACGTATGACATGATGAATAAAGTGTTTTCATTGTACATAAATAAGAAATAAGAATTCTGTTTTTTGTTTGTTGTTTATTTCTTTTATACATTGGATTACATATTTAATTATCCCCCAAAAGGAAAATAAAGATTATAATATGCAAATGACAATAAATAGTTATAGTAAATAAAGGTTCCATAGAAAAAACCTTACTTAATCCTGGAGAGGATTTGTCACATGGCCACAATGTATGTGGACATCTGAAATTTTCTTCCAGGTGTGATTGGTGAACATTTACACTTTTAATATGCTCCTCCATCGATCAATCAAACTTTCCTCTCATCCATGTGCTGTTACATAGAACTAAATTTCATAGCATATTGTCATCCATCTGCAGTGTTTGAATGTAAGAACTAAAATACAAGTAAAATACAAATACAATAAACGAATAAACAAGATCTTTAATGGCCACTACTCTTGTTGGGACACACACCAAGAGAATCTGGAGTCTGGTGGCAGAATTTGCTCCCACTTTTCCACAGCACCATTTTTGAGTCAAATACTGATAATGTATGGTCTGTTGATCCAAAGAGCTTCATGCCGGTCAGCTAGATTCTTCAAAACCAAACTCGACCTTGTTTTATGCACAGCTAATATTTTTGACCATGTATTGTCGTTTATCAAGTTTGTGGTGAGAAAAAATATTTAAATAAAAAACTATTACATTTAACACTGTTAATTCAAAAAAACTCGTAAGGATGTCAGCATGCCCAAATAACATCCCTGTTGTGTGATAAGTAATTTAATCCACAAGGTGGCAGCAGAGATCCAGCTTTCAAGAAGACATTGCATTGTGTTGTACTGTAGATGTGAACTACATTTGCTGAGTTCACCAGCGCTCAAGCTATGGCTTATATAATCATTCATGTTTGCATATCAGAAAGGATCAAAGTTTGAATTCTGTTCTTTTTCATCGTTCAATGCGACTGAGCGAAAGTTTTCTTTTGAAAAAGATGACAGCTGTGCAGCTGTGAAGAGGCCACATCATGTTGAGTTTAGACTGATGTGTAACCATTAAAGAGTAACTGTGGAAAAAGCAGACGAGGAAAAAATATTCAAGGGAAATAAATTAGGAAGAAGAAAATGAAAATCAAGACAGATGAACACTAAGTGAACTGGGAAATAAATGAAATGCCTACTTGCTTTCACCTGCAGGACACAAAAATGTGTAATTAAGTTCGTAAAATGAGTCACAACAAACTGAGAGTTGGCTTCTTATTGTAACGTAGCAGTTTAACATATCATTCATGTGATGTATGACATGTATTATTTTATATTTTTGTTGTTGTTTTGGTTTTTTTTTTTTCTGTCAGTGATGGCAGAGCCCCAAAATTCAATACGCCTTTCAAGAATGGGAGAAAATACAAGAGAAGACGAAAGACAGACTGGATAAAATCAATTCATAATCAAACACCAAAACCCAACAGAGCTTCCAGTGCATGTGTCCAATTAGCATAACATGCTGGTTGGCTGTGTGAAAACAGAGACAGACAGAAGGAAATATCAAAACATGCCTCCCTCTTGTCAGCTGTGACATGTAATCAAAGGGAAGAGGAGGTTACATTACATTACACCAGGATGATATTGAAGTGAAATAGTGTGCAGCTGCTGGTCACCATATATAAGTCTGCAATGTGCGTTGGCAGGTGATGGAAGATAATAAAGATTACAGGCTAAACTTTGCTTTCTGAGTCCAGGTCAGTTCCTAAAACTGTTGTATGGGTAGAAGGTGCAAATTAGTGTGTTTGACTTCCTTTTCACATGAGGTGCATCGATGGATCAGCGCTCCGACTTACCTGCCATACATTCAGACACTTTAGGCAAAGAGAGAACAATTGCCCACTGTAGTGCCACTTCAATAATTTGACCAGGCTGGCCTTCACTCTGTGTGCAGTGAATGAGTCTGGCAGAAGCTGGGGTCCCATTGATAACAAATGTAAGAGAGAAAAGGAAAATCTTGCCTTGGTACATGTGTCTCGCTGTGATCTGGGTAAAAATAGACCCACTATTTGTGTGCAGATGTGGTAAAAGCGGAAAAAAATGGAAATAAAAAAGGTGTAGGAACAGACCGTACTTTTCACACTGACACATTGACTCGTTTAATGCAAATGGGACTTGTTGTCTCACTCTCTCTCTCTGTCTCCGACAATCAGCCGGTCTCTGTTGACGCAAGGAAAGATAAACTGTGATTTTATGGTCCTTGGAGCCTCTGGCTCAGACGTCACAAACATCACACGAGCTGACATTTATGACCTGATGAGAGCCATGTCCCTGCTTTGATCACAGCGTGACAATGGCCGTTCAGTTACTGTGAGTTTGAATTCAGCCTTTCTGCACCTAAAATCCCCGGGGAAATCACTTTGACAGTGCAAGTGATGCCTCCTTTTTCCTGCCTCAGCCACGGCACCAGGTCATGTTTCCGGAGATAAAAATAGTATTTACTATGCTCTTCTCCGCACTTCCAGAACCCAGTTTCATAAATAATTCCTTTCTTTAGCTAGCATTTTTCTTTACTCATATGTGGCGCCAAAAATCTTTGAATCAGGCGATAATAACATGTTGTGTACTATTTGGGTGCTGGTTAAAACTCCACATTTCTGGAGGCAAACACTGAGCACACACAGAGAGAACAAATTAAAGGTAAGAGCATCGAGGTGGTGATATTAAAAGGTATTGGGCCACATACCACCTGAAGAGTTTCAAGGTGCTTTGACATTGATTTTCTAAGTTTCTAGACTCTGCTTAGAGGGATCAATATCATTCCACCAAAAGATATTCCCTCATTTGTTGTTTTGATGGCTGCGAGTGCTGTCTAACACATCAATCTCGACTTTCCCATTGATGGTTATTTAGGTTGAGATCTGCTAACCGTGAACCTGAGTGACCTTTCACATGATTTTCATTATCATCAACCCATTCTGTGGTCACTTTATGGGGGCAATGTCATCCTGGATGAGACCAGTCCTATCAGCATATATAGTGTGATTTGCAGTGACCCTTCCCACTAAGGAAACACGTGGACCCAAACCAGGCCAGCAAAGGGCCTCCTACAGTTTAATAAAGGGCCCCCGGGCCTCTCAATTTAATGGTCAAAAAAATCAGACCTCACTCACTGCTGAGGGATGATAGCATCTGACTATTTCACTTTATTACCAACATTTCTGTGAAGGAGCGCCTATTGTTTTTCTACAAAATAACTTTGTATTAATCTCTGTGATGCACCACAGCCTGTGTAATTGTTGACAGACACAATCTGATCATATCTGTGTCCCCCTGTCACCCTTGTCTTTCCTTAAACATCTCATTAATGTACGACTCTATTTACAGATGTCTCACCTTTAGATCTAAATGCAGATGTCAACTTAGTCACTCCTCCTGTTGAAACATCAACGCAGATGATTCTGTGTGACTGAAGCTGTGCGCCAATGATGAGCACCATGTAAAATCAGAACCAACAAGGCTTGTTCACCATTTTTATACCTCCCACATAGTATGATGGGATGTTGATTACTTAATTGTGTCATGCAGTGCATTGGTGAGGTAGCCTTTGCATTTAGTATGTTTCTCTGCTCATTTACTCAAGCCTTCCCTTGAGTTTGCCATCACCTTACCACAATGGTAACTACAGCTACTGACTCCACGTTACCCCCCAATCTTCTATTTTACTTTTCTTCCCTGTCCTGATAACGCTAATCTTTCTATAATTTGTTGCTTCTTTTGGTTAATTAACTCCAAATAAGTGTCATGAGTGGCTCATTCAGCAGTGGGAGTGCACAAACACAGCACATCCAGTCACAAGGAGCCCGTCACTTTGGGCTGCTACTCTGCTAATCACCCACAGGAGGCGCTATGGATCCAGGTTTGAGCGCTGGTGGCCCTATTATTACAATTTAATGGTTTATGTGACTGAAGAGGCAATGTTCCTCTCTCTCTCCCTCCCAGCTGTGTGCTGCTCTTATCTGGCCAGACCTGCTGCAGGAGCCAACCTGCAGTGCATTAAACAAACCGCCACCACTGACACACACACACACACACACACACACACACACACACATCAACAGGCAAACACACACAGGGCATTGTGGTGTGTGTTTGTGACTATGAAAATGAACAGAATAATGAGAGGGGAGCGACAGTCACAGTTAAGGGAAGGAGAAGGAGAGTTCATCAGGGGGATTGATTGGACTGTCTATTATAGTGTATATTTGTGAATAATGTATCTCAAATATTACACCCAGGAAATGTAATGCACTCCTGCTCTGTGTACCACATGCAAGAAGGTGGGAAGTTAAATAAAAGGCTGTAAGAGAAGCGGGAGAAATGGGCTTTGAAGGAAATGTGTAAATTGACATTTAAAAGTGTTAATAAGATAGATATGCTCCGATAGAATTAAGAATACATTTTCATTTTTCTTACTCTCAAATATTGATAGCATGCTTATCTGAACCGGTCATTCAGGTGGTTTGGACGGTTATCAGGAAATTTTAATCTTGAATGCTCATGATGTCTCTGGATCTGTCTTTTATTTCACTCACGTTTCCATTGTGCACATGGACAAATAACAATGGTAGCCGAGCATGAAAGCTGTCAACTTTGCAGCCATCTGAGGCTGTGTGACAAGTGTCACAGTGAATGTGATTCAGTGTCAGATCTGCTGTGACACAGTCAAAAAGTTTTTTGGGGGGTTTATGGGAGCAAAAATAAAGAAAGAAATAAAGAAATAAATGCTCCAACTACACACTCTCCATCCCGATCCGTGTGTCTGACGCTTTGTTTCACACACATGGAGGTTGAAGTCGGGGTGGATGTGTGGATGGAGGGGGCATCAGCACATCCACCAGAGCAGACTTGGTTCGAGGACAAACTTTTATTTCACCATGACATCTGTCATAAACCGCCGCTGCGCCTAAAACAAAAATTCAATCAAGAGCTTTAACAACATGTCAAATCAAAATGCAGAGCACATTTCTCTCTCTCCCTCCCTTTTCTGTCTGTGGGTCTTTTACAGCCTTCCCAGCCATGCACGTACACATGGGGAGGCAGACATGTACATACAGCACGGATGCTACCCGGACTATTAAACTCCGAGCTGCCCAACACGCCGCTCTTCTCCAAACTAAGCGCACAGGCATGAGCGGCCGGTTTCAAGCTGCCCCTCTCTGTGAATTGATTCTACTATGAGCCTACACGAATCTCTGCTCTCCAAGGCAGGAGGGGGGGGGGCGGTGTATGCAGTCCGGGTCCAAACCGCGCCGGACCCCCGTCCTCACGCAGACCCGCCCGTAACGAAAAATCCCTTCGCTAGTGTAGACCCGCAAAACGACACGTTTCTCCGGCGAATCTGGGATATCCGTCCGGCGGTGCCACCACCACCACCACCACCGCCGCCACCCCCCCCACCTCACCCCGCCAGCCGAATGGTACATTCCACAATTTATTCCAGGGAAAGACTGACAGTTTTTTGGGTCATGAAGCAGCTGTTGAAGTCAGCGGCCGGTCCCCCCTCCGCTGGAATAAGAAATTAGTCCATTTTAAAGTAAATAACTAAAGCCTCCGGCCGATAAGGAGGAATTATAAAATGATGTGCAGGCTCAATTTGACGGACGGAGAGACCCCCAGAACATTAAATCCAATAAATATGTTCGGGGTTTTTTTGTTTGTTTGTTTGTTTTTTACTCCGCCTCCCTCCCTCCTTCTTCCTCCATCAAATTATTAAACACATTGGTGCTAAGAGTTAGCCCAAGTTATTATCAACACAGGGGGAAGATGGGAGTCTGTATATCATGAGTAACTAACTTATTATGGGGGATGACATTTGCAGTGGAGTCTTATTTTCAAAGTGATGTGATACAAATGCACATATAATGGTGTAAAAATTTTTATTTCTGGCTGAATCGCAGAAGTAGGTCCAGCCAAAGATGTCCAGGACTGACTGACTTAATGTCTGAGGCCACAGCCAAACACGTTTTAAAACGCAGCTTCTTTGCTACGTTCACGCCGGCTGCTGAGCGCCTTAAACACAGATTTTTTTAGTAAAAGCCTGAATTTGATAAAGGCTGAAAAATCCAGGCTTGATTTTTAGTCACAAGCAACATGTTGCCATGTGGCCAGAAAATGAAAGTAACAAGGAGGTGTTGCTGCTCACGAATGGCTGCTTGAGACTGGCTCCCACAGCGAGTCAATCCTCATAGACCACCATGTTAAGATATCCACTTTAAAATGTTTACTTCCTGGTACAAAATGTGATATTTTATATCATTTGCCGATTTTCATTACAGGTTTCAATTTCTACATTACCAGGGGCGGGTTACTCTGAGTAAGAGGTCAGCGAGCCCATGCTTACCATAAACTGTCCCCAATGAGTTTTCGGCTCTGTACCCACCTCCTCTCTTTGCCCGTTTTTGTATTGTCTGGGAGCTCAGCACTCAGGAACAACCAATATGGCAATGATAGTGCAACCCACATTTATTTACAGTCTGTCTGTATAGTCTAAGTATTGGTTTTGAATGCAACGTTGACTATTAAGTTTGAAGTTTCGCTGACCTTACTGTTTCAGCCAGCAGCTCTCGTGCAGTTTTTTTCTGCCTTTGCTGCTCCTTGCTGCATTTATCCAGGAAAGGTGGATTACATGGACAGGCTGACTGACTGACTGACTGACTGACTGACTGAGTGATCATATTTTTACCATCGGTCAGCCAGTTAGCTAAATAACACGTGACATTCCCCATTGGCTGTTGCCCTTTCAAAATGAATTTGCAGTAACTGTTGTTATTTGAAGGGTTTCACAGCCCACAATTTGTTGTTATATGTATGTACTATATAGAAAAAATAAAACAAACAAGCAAACAAAAAACTAGTCTCGGTATAAATTTAGTCCATGGGTAGGTCATCTATGGGTACCAATCATGAGCTCCAGGCTACACCTCTTTGGGTAGTCACCTTGCCGGTCTGATTTCCCAGCTGCATGAGAGCTGCAGGGAATGGTGTAGCGATTTCCGCTATTTCTTTCAGAAGGAGACAGAGGAATAAATTGAACTTAACTGAGCAGAGAGAGCAGGAGAGTGCAAGCAGGAAGAAGGAGAGAGGTCAATTGTAACCGCTTAAGTAAAGAAACAGGTTTATATTTCCTATCTGTTAAAGCTCATTGTCACTGTTAGTAGTGCTAATACTGTTTTGCTCATATTACTGTCAACAGAGGCTTCATTTGTGCTACTGTCACTTAACTTAGTTGGGGTTTGACAATAATTTGATGAATGGGAAGAATACATGACACTGATACATTATATTTGTATATTTCTTCGTATATATTTTTCTGCTATCTGACATCATTACACTGAAATAATACAATTGTTGAGTTAACTCATTTATCTTTTGACTTTTCACAGGTGCTATACTTTTTAAAATAAATTTAAAAAGTAAATATTCTCGACTAAATGACTTTAGAAATAAATAAAAAAAAACCATGAATCAAATAAGCTGAACTAGTTCTATATCAGCTTACATATTTTTCAAAGATGTATTTTTCAATCTATATATAAATACAAACAAAAAACCTTGTCTAAAGTGTTGACTGGTGAATGTAAGAACTTGAAACTGACCCAAACCACGGAGAAAGATTTACCACATATTTGAACAAAGTGAGGTTTGGCCGCATTTTTTCTCTGCAAAACTTCTTTATCTTTGGTGTAAGGGATGATTAGGGTTGAAAAAAGTCTTGTGTTTCGTGTGACACACATTTGACTGCCTACAGGTAAATATTAAAAAAGTCAGGGTTGCTACTGGACTGCGTGGTATTGCACACTGAACGTAGTCCCTTTATTTAGGCGTTCCTTCACAACTACTTGAATTTACTTAAATGTTTTCTTCATCTGCTCTTTTAATCTCATCCACCTGATATATTTGTCTCTCTGCCTCTATATTTCTCTGTCCTTCTCCACCACTCTCCATCTGTTGGCTTCCCTCCAAACCCCCCCGCCCTGACTCCTGTCTACCCAGAGTCACCAGTCATCCACCAGCATGCGTTCCTCCTTTGGTCATAATGGAGATCATATGTTGAAGCCAGCACTGAAACCTAACACGGGACATCCACATCAAATAAAACTTGCTGTCAGCAGCAGGGCCTGGCTCTGCCAAGGGGAGTGAAACCATATCTGTGTCGGCCTCACCAACACGCCATAAAATGGAAGCCCAAAAGACTGAGAGACATAGAGACAGACCACACCTCTCTGGGAGACATTCCAGTCTACGCTTGCAAAACTACAGTTTCTGTCATGTATAGGTTGAGAGGTTTTCAGCTTATTCACCTGCAAATGCTTGTAGTTGTCAATCACTCAGAAAAGACTGAGCCGCACATCGGTTTGACTAGTCAAGCAATTTGTGTAACTACATGACGATTGAATGTATGTCATGTAAAAAAGTTAAATCTTTAATGTCAGGTCGTCACTGTGGTTTTCTCACAGCTACTTTTTCTATTTTTGTTGATTGCATGACAATCCTCACGGGAATACATTGATTTTTCATACTTAATATAGAGTAATGCTACATATCTGGGAGAACTTTGGCTTGGGAGATGTGTTGATTTTTATTATTGCTGTTGGACAACTTAAACTGCATTAGGCTGATTATAACTTTGACTTGACCATGATGATGGATTTTCAGAGTGAGTCTAAAATGATGAGGATGGGTTACCCAGAAGAGCTGAGCAAGCCCTTAAAATTCCTCTGCAGACAAATTTTAAACCGTTTAAAATACTCAGCTATAATAAATATTCTGTTTAGCATGATTTTTCCTCATTTAAAAAGTGAATAGAAAAAAGCAGAAACTGTGGGTATGAACACATCTAGACTTCCTTCCTCATTGGAAAATCTGGATTAGGACTTTAGCCCCCACCCCACCACCACCACCTCTTCCTGCACTAGGTTGACACGATGATTAGTGGAGGAAATGTCAGAGTGACTCAACCACATGTGTGAGCATCATAGAGATCCAGATTCAGGAGCTCATTCTGCACCAAAATCAGCTATGATTAAAATGGCAAGCTTAGTTAATTGTTTGCGCTGTTCGTTAGCTTCATGCTCTCTCTACTGACAAAGTGTTGGTGAGCAGTGTAATGCATTTCAAGATGTTTACTGTAAAAGGAAACATCTTTATGTTTGAGCTTTAGACAAAAGCAGAGTCAGATGAATGTGTTTTGACCAAAATTGGGAACCATCGGCCCATAGCTGGCAGCTGGCAGTGGCTGCCACAGTGTTACTGGGTATACTAATGCAAAGTATAGTTTATTGAACAGACAAGGTTTTCAGTTTGTTTTGCCCTCCACTTGATGCAGAAAGCTGAGAGGATTTGTTTTAAGGTGATAATACATATGAATCCCCGGCTGTCTGAATCAGTGTTTATGAGATCGCCTGAAACTAGTTCACTGCAGTCCAGAGCTGAAAATGCTCATTTCTGGCATTTCTCCCATGACACGTGTTGGGTTATGTGTAGGATGAGATCCATCTGAACCCTCCCTCATTGCTGATGAATTATATATGGTTTGGAAGCACAAAGCATTTCAGTTCTATCTGTACAAACCATTTTAAGATCACAGCAAAACCACAACAATAGAGGTTAATTTAGTGTTTTTTCTCATTTTGCGTACAAAAATGTGAAAATATCTCACGTGTCTAAGAACATATTGGTGCTTCTGTAAGCAAACTCCAATGTCTCCAATATCTACATGAGACCAGAATTGTTACTTTCAGGCTTCTACCAAAAAAGGGGGTGCTTACACAATACTTCTGAATATCGGATTATCATAAATCTGGTCTACCTGTTTAAGATCATAATCTGTTGAAGTTAGCAGGTTTGGATTTTAAAGGACTTTTTTTTTTTTTTCATGGGTGGGACTCCCCGTGTGGTGTTATACAGATGTGGTCTGTGGTCCCCTACACACTGATTAAGGTGGAAGCCCCATTTCTCAGCAGATATGAGTGAGATTGAATTGCCCCTGCAGTCCCCATGTCTGAGCTGAGGAGATAGAGAGCCAGGGTACGAGCTGGAAGATGGATGGGGGATTGGCGGTGATGGTACTGCTGCTGGGGGAAGGTCGAACCTGGAGTGTCCTGTTGTTCGTCAAGTAGCCAAGAGATCTGATGCTATCGGTCAACGAGGTGTCTGCTCTGTTCGCCTCTGCTCGGCAGGCTGAGCACTTCATGCAGCAGTTGGTTTACGTAAAGGATAAACAATGACCTCGGGGTTGTAATCCACTAGCAGGCCGAGCAAGAGCTGTGTGGATTACCGGAGGCTAACTGTAGTCTCTCCACTTGTTTTACATCCCAAGAGGATCCTAATTGAGTTAAATCTCATTATTTATGGCCGGCTATGGAGACAGTAATCAGAGTGGCTGGTGTGTCTTTAAACAGATCAGTCAAGAGAGCTGTGTCTCTTAATGCAAGCATGTGCCCAGTGCACAAACACACATTAATTTTTTTAGGCTGCTGTCCCAAAAAAAGGAGGAGAAATGTCATTCTCACTGTGTTGCACATGTAAGAGTGCGTGTTTGGTTGGACCTTTCATTCTTTTGTTGAGCACTTTGTAAACAAGGTTTTGCAACAAGCAATATAAATAAATGGAATTTCTCTTGCTTACAATCCCATGAAGACGATGTAGCTGCGAGCAAAAAGTAACTGGAGAAATGAACATCACGGTCACCGGAAAATGACAAATCTCATATTTTCATTTAACAACAGTTAAGAATATATTCTCCTTCCTCTTTTATTTCTCCTGTTTTAATGAATCCAGCTGATGTAGATCGAGAATATTCAATGCAAGCACCTACCTAGACCAGCAATTTCCCATATTATTAAAAGGCAGGGATCGTTGATATGAAGATATGGAGTTTCAATGCTGGCTGATATGAGAATTATGAATGGCGACAGAGGGCATGAGCTGACCCTGTCTGGAGTCAATGTGCTGAGGGGTCTGCAGCTCCACTCGCAACGGGGAAGTGAAACTCCACGAGGAGTTCACATAAATGTCACTCTTTCTGGACTGCTAATGAAAAAAAAAAAAAAAGAACATGGCTCATTATAAAAGCTTTTGGGGGAGAAAAAGAAAGTCAAATGACATAAGCAAGAAAGAAAAATAAAGACTGAGCGAGGCTCTGGAAGACATATTTTAGACACAACGGAAAAAGATATCACAAAAAACAGCAGAGGGGAAAATTTGCAAAGATTTTTGAGCCAGTTGGGGTGAGGTAATGTGGAGCCAAGTGAAAGAGAAAAAGAAAAAGAAAAGTGGGAATGATGGGGCTTCAGGAGTAAAGAAACTTCTCAACCATATGCATTTATTTGTCTGCAATAAACATGCAAATGATAGCATGCATTAGCAATGTGAAATCAATGAGCAGAGCCACATTACCCTGAACAATGCCAAACCCCAACCATCAACAAACAACACCAGACATGTTTGGAACTCTATTCTGCCCCTCGGCCTCAACACCAATTTCCTGTTTGTGTGTTGCAGGGATGTGGGGAGTGGTAGCTGACACCTGGGTTGATATGACTCAGCAGACATGTCTTGGTTACACTCACCTTCAGAGTTGGAGGATGAATTATATACACACACACACACACTACATCATCATCTGCATATTCAGCACATTTGTTCTACAAATCAAATTGTTAACATACAAGAAGAAAAAGAAGAGCTGCATGATGTCGCCCACACTCTTCAATACAGAAGACAACAAAGAAGTTCATTCTTGTCCTGCAGAGTTCAGCACCTTACAACTAAAGAGACACACGGAGTTTCAGGGTCAGCACTTGTCTCTCAAGTTAGCATGCTAATTAGTTAGCTCCAGCCATTCTTGTCAATTTCAAATGACCCCGTCCTCGCCCAATGTCAGCTGGTATTGACTCCAGCCCCCCATGATCCTGCACTGAAAAAGCGGTGTAGATAATGAATGAATGGATTTATGGTCTCTTGCAGATGGCTTGACTTTTCCTTTTCCATTACTGTGTCTAAATTAGTTTATCTTTGGTTTATAAAACACAAAACTAGCAGCACATTGCTTCCTCCAATCTTTCTCTGAAGACACATGTGGCTCTGCTCAGAGGACGTGGTACAGTATGAGCCTCTTGTCGTGTACATGTAACAAGCGGAAGCTCTTGTCAAGCAACAATCACCATTATCCACTTCTAGCAAGAAAACACATTTGGTGGCTGGGAAAATGTACTCATATTAATCTTCCTCATCTCTTAAAAGTCCAAGTCTGTACTCGAAACTATAGAAAAGCATATTCATGTCAAAACTTTTTTTTTCTTTTTTAAGTCAAAAAAATGACAATAATTACATTACAGAAAAATATAAAAAAATTTAGAGTTAAGGTCAAACACAAACACAGGCGTTGTTGGAAGGGGGACTTGGCTTTGATTTTGGCACACAGCTCATAGTGCTTGAAAGGAGCACCATTGTAGACCTAAAGCCCCCAGAAGAGAAGCTGTGTTTCCGGGTACCGATCAAGCTGCAGGATGTGGTAAAACTCTTATGTAGCAGATGTTTTATTGTGATAAATGAATTCTTGAGGGGACAATTTACTGTCCATTTTACATCAAAGGTTTTGGAGAGCAACAGGAGAAATATCCAAGTGTTTGAATTCTTCTCGTTTCATATTTGTGAGGATGACTGTAAATTTTGACAGTAAGGAGATTTTGGGGAAGTGAAGATATTTTGGTAGCTAATGTTCACTGAAATTACTTTTTGAAGGTTTTGAAAACTTTATGTGAACAAGGTCCTTAAGGTACAAATACCAGAAACCATTCAGTGATCACAAAGCCAATGTTTTGACACAACACAATATATCTGATGCATTAATCTTTAAGCACATAACTGTGTAGATGAACTTTTTAAAGTGCAAAAATAGCTGTGATGACTGTGAGTGTAAATAGTTTGATTCTATATTGGCCATGACAGGGCCAACATGTCTGAACCAAAGTCTGACAAACCCTGAGTGAGTAAAGCGATAAAGATAATAAATGAATGGATTTATTGTCTCTGGAAGATGGATGCTGATCTCTTGACTTTTCTTCTGCTATCATTGTGTCTAAGTTTTCATTTATCCAATACTTTGTATTGCGAACCACAAAGGGAATGACATTGACATCATTCATCCTCAGCTTTTCTATTGATTAACTAACAATATGTTAAAATAAAATGCTCACGGTACTAAACATTATCCACATGTTGACATTGCTACGAAAAGTAAAAGAATCTTCATGAGATTTTATTGAAAAAACTGTGATTTTGACAAGGTCTCAATCTATTATATCCACTACTATTCTGTGTTGTTAAATATATTCACTGTAAGAACTTAACAACCTAAAAGTGTGGCGGTAAACAGAATTTTTTTAATTGTTTTTTGTTTCCTTCGCTTAATGCAACAGCTGCCTGCTATCTATTAAGTGTAATTTTTCACTCTGTATAGCCAAAGTTTTGTGATTCACAGATTCACACGTACAGAAATCTTTCTTGTGTAAAAGGGGTTGAATTTTGTGTGATCAGTATTTGCTGGCATGGCAGCATACAGTGCAATCTGCGCTGTAAGGATGTAAATGGCTGCGTGTGACATGGCTTGTGCAGTATATGGAGGGTTTGAGTGTTACACGTGGGAGTGTGTGTGAGCGTGGCTCCATAAACACAGGAGTGTTAGAACAGGAGTTTAAGAGGGCGGAGAGGTGTGGAAGAAGGGGAGCCAGTGTAAATGTTTGTCCGAGTGGGAGCTGTAAAAGCATTAATGTATGTCGCGCACTGTGTTTTAAGACCAAAAGGTGCAAATATGAGTGTGTGTGCGTGTGCGTGTGTGTGTCTGTATGTGTGGTCTGAAAATGCGGCAGTGTGTGCCAACTGAACATATCTGATATTTTTTTATGTGCGGTAACATGCGTATTCTCTTGTCTGTGTTCGTGTAGACAACGAAGGAGCAGGCAGTAGAGAGATTTATTGTTTCTCTTTGTGTGTGTTTTGTGTTTTGCATGTACCTTTTTGTGTGTGTGTTTGTGCATGCAGGTCATTGTGAGAGGAGCTGGCAGCAGCCTCCGTTCTCCTCTTCTCTCCTGCAGTAATCAGTAAGAGTGGAGGCCTGGCCTTCTCTACCTCTCCCTGCCTGTGGTTTGTTCACATACCGTCTCAGCCGAGTAGTTAGGAATGTGTGTGTGTGTGTGTGTGAAGCATTTCGATGTGTTCCCATGTGTCTTTGTGCGTTTTACAAATTGTGTGCAACGCAATGTGTTAGTGTATCTTTTTATGTGTGTGTGTGTGTGTGTGTGTGTGTGTGCATGTGCATCTGTGTCTGTATGAGGAAGAAAGAGGATGAGAGGGAGATTTGGTGTGTTTGTGTGTAAGAAGGAGGGGTGGGGGTTGAGGAGGCCCTGTAAGGGAGAAGACAGAAAACCTGAAGGTAGTTAGTTGGCCTTTTCCCTGCAGTAAACAGCACACAATGCGCACAAATTCAAACCGGTCCACCGAGCAGTGAACGCATGTCATAAAAACATGAGAAACATTTTAATCTAACTGTAAAGGCGGCTGACTGAATGTTAGTCTTGGGTAATATTCATATTATAATGAAAAATAAAAAATATTAGAAACATGTACAGGCTTCAGGTACATTATGGCATAGTGTTGTGAGGGAAGAAATGCAGCTGCAGGCGTGTGAAGTGAAAGTGAGGTGAATACACAAGCTTTCGACCGGTGGTGTTTTTCACTCACATGTGGGTAAAGGCGGACGGAGGAAAGTATCAAAACACAGCCTTTTCCCAGACAGTCTGTGGACTTGGTGATCCTCTGCTGTTTCCCAGAAACCCATGCACGCACACACACACACACACACACACACACACACACACACACACACTTTCATGCACAGAAAGAGTTTCTGAAACTGTGAAGCCACACACATGATGGAGATACAAACAAAAGTCTTTCTTTCTTTCTTCACACACACACACACACACACACACACACACACACACAAGCTTCTACAATCAAGTCCATTAATGAATTGCAGCTCCCGAACAAGGCACAACGCAGGGGTTATGTTACAGTGGTTTGGCATGACCCTCCAGCTGATATAATCATGATGTGATGAGAGGTTGTGATGACACATGAACAGAGAACATTTGGTGCCTCTTGGAGAATATATCACTGTTGCAATAACCCACCTACGATGATGTTATTATGACTTTGCACTCATGGCAGAAATGCTTAGCATGTTTCAGTAGCATCTATTCAGTTCTATTAAACTAGAAATCACTCTACATCATTACATTAGAATTATTTGGTTCATGTTACTCATGGTTTTGCTGTTTTAGTTTTATGCATTCTACATTTTTGCAAAATACTTTCCAAGCACTGAAAACAAGGTATTCAGTGCTGCAGTTTGTGATGTTATCAAGAACCCCTCCTGGATCTGATCCATCTCCTGTGACTGGGCCAACTGCAACTAGACGGCATACTGTTTGCCAGGGTGATGTAAGTGCTTTATGGCATCCAAAAGATCTGCACAATTTGGTGGAAAGACTCAACCAAATGAATTTTATTCAGGTATGCAGCCTTTAAAAACTGATGACTCATTCTTATTGAGCAGTAAAGAGCTCGAGTCAGACAGCACAGTCACCAGGCTGAGATCAACGTCTGCTCCCGGAGCTGGGACTCTACAAAAAAGGCAATTTTGGTTGATAAAACTATCTTTAAAAGTGAACAATTTTTAACAAGGTCCTTGCAATCATTTTTCACTGTTACTGTCACTGTTGTCTGTCAGGATGAACTTTAAATTGTTGTGATATGAAGGGTCACATGTGGTGTGGTGCTAACCCTGAATGGGTGGGAATATACAGATTGTTTTAGAAAGAAAACATGAGACATTGTGGAGGAAGACAGAATCGAATAAAAAAGTTGACGTGCTGAATCTGTTGAAGCCTTTCAAACATAACCAACTTTGATACGTGCTAAAATCTCTCTATGTCCCAAACTCTTAGACCATGTTTCCAAAGTTTTAGACCGAACCGTATGTGCATACATACAAAGCACAAAAGTATTAGCGCACACATTTGGTGCCTTTGCTCTCTGTACTGGGATTGACTCATAGCAGAACTTAACCATTTTTGGAGAAACTCCTGAGGTATAGATAACATCACAGATTTGCATATTTTTCCATCACAGTCAAGTAGCTTTTGGACCGAGTTGTTCATACTTTTAGGTTGGAGATTAGCATAATAAATGTGTATTAGTGTTATATTGTCTGTGCTTTGGTTGCGATGAGAGGAAGATCACTGACTCTCTTGTAGAATCCATATGCAACGACGATCAGGCAGAAAAGCAGCACTTCTCACTCGCCAAGTGGGGCAGCAGCAGGTCAACTGGAATGTAATGTCAAATCTATAATTCAGTGTAAAGCATGGCAAGTGTTTTAGACAAGAGCTATACACAAAGACAGAAGGTGAGCACAGTGGCAGGAGAGTGGGAGAGGTAAAGACTTAAGTCAAGCCCATTTCAATCATTGTTGACAATGATTATAACAAAAAAACCACAACTTTCCTTTAGGTAACACTGTCCCCACAGCGTCCATTAATTACATAAATACACTAACAACAAAACAAAAGCATTTCAAGGGCTGTTAATATCTATATCATTTCAGAATGTTAACAAAGATATGTGTTAACATTACTGTAGGAAATAAGTGGGTAGATAATGACAGTGAAATTTTTATGACGCTTGTGTCTCTTTACAGAAAGATGTAAAGGAAAACAGGAGTTTATTATGGGATGGCTCAAGGAATAAGAATTGAAGGAGGAGGGTTAGGGTTAGGTATTTACAGGCAAACAGTGCAGATGTACTGTTTGGCCTTTCTGACTGATATGAACATTGAACTTGGTGGAATTTTTGCTTGCTCCAAAACCTTCTGACTCTCCACATGACCTCCGACTGATTTCTGCTCGTGAAAAGCCTAAAACTTGGGGGGGCGTTGCTCCACTCGTGATTGGAGTGATTGAAAGTGATTGGCATAAAACACACATGGATTCTTCAGCGTTTTTGTTTCTGGTCCATTAGACTGGATTTACCTGAATTGATTTTCTGAGCAGTGAAATGTACACGTCAAACTGGGAGCAGCGCTGCTAATACGATCTATAGATTTCCCTAAACGGTTTTCCATTTATGCCGGAATGTATGAAAACTTATTTCATCGCTGAAATTTTTTTTCTTTACTGATTTGTCTGGTGCATCATTACGGGACTTCTGGGTGCATTTGGATGAAGCTGTTTATGACACATTTCATCATTCCCCATCTCCACCCACTGCCACATATCTACACATCTCTTGGTTAAAAGGACAGTAGGAATATGCCCCCACTGCTCCGTCTCTCTCCTCTTTGAGCTCTTCCTAAGCCACCGCCCAGTCTAATTCCAGCCTGCATCTCAGTGCCTGGGAAAAAAAGGAAAACACAGAGTCATAAACACAGCAGATTAGGTCAGAGCTGGTTTCATAACCACTGCGTGACCTCTTTACTCCTGCTCTTTTTCTTTCTCTTTCTCTTTCTATCTGCCTCACTCTTTTTCTCCTTTCCTTTCTTCTCACTGTGCAGACCAATCTGTCTTCTATTTGGCTTTACTCTCTTTTCCAATATTCCCAATCCCCCGTTCTCTTTTTATGTGATCTTCACACTCTTTCACCCACTTTATAAGGTCCCGCTGTACCTCTAAACTTCACAACTCCCGCACTCCTTGTATATCCCTTTTTCCTTTTCTGTCTTTTTTTTTTATTATAATTTTTTTCCTCAGCCTGCTTGCACAGCTTACTTTTTTTTTTTACTTAGGTGAGGTGCAGCCATCTTAGTGACAAACGCTCAACAGCAAGCCATCTCAGTATGGCAAAATAACATTTCATAACAGCATCTACAGACAACATGTAAATATAACTTCCTATGTGATTTCCACCAACCCTAAAAAACACAATTATATTGATAAAAAATAGTACCTTGTTGTTTTACATTGAATCTTATGCATTAGCTTCACTGTTTGCTGTGTCATTTTTATGTTCTCCCTCATTTCACTCTGAACGGAATAAGTTTTTCGTGTTATAAACAAAGACATGAATGAATGAACTTTATTGTCATTATACCAACAGTACAATAAAATTTGTTGCTGCTCCTCTTTTAATAATATAAATACAGTAGAGTGTAAAAAAGATCTGAAAAAACAAAATGGAAAATAAAGAATAGAAAATAGACATGTATGTTCCACTTGGCTGAGAATGTTATTTTTGTGGATGAAGCTGAAGAAGATGATGAAGATCTCTTGCTGTGATAATCAGCCAGTTTCTCACTAACCCTAACCCTTGGTCATCAGAAAATGACTTTGGTGATGTCATGGTGATGTAAAAAAACCCCACAAAAATCCCATATTTCAAATTGTGTGGACATTCACAGTTGTAGGCAAGACAGGTTAAACAAAAGAAGCTATTGAGTTGCACGGGAAACTTTCATCACAAGGTGGTTTTAGATGTGTGGCAGGTGCACAACAAACCATTCAACTGTCTTAACACAGACTTTGGTTTTGGTTAAACGACATGTTGTAAGTCACTGTGAATTTTTTTGTGTATTAAAGCAGACCAAGTTATTTCTCCAGCCTTAACCAACTGCCATGGGTGTGTAAAAGTAAGCATTAAATAGTTAAATCATCAATACTGTACTGAAGTAAAAAAAAACCAAACAAACAAAAAAAACTAAACAAACCACACGTTAGTGTTATTGATAGGTTCAATATCAAAATATGGCTATACTTCAAAATGTATTTGTTATGTAGAGTACTTTTATATAAACTTAACTGACTGTTGCGTCCCTCAGAGAGATGTACTTGTCTTTGTATATTTTTCATTTTGAATGTCTGTAAAGGCTGCCCTCAGTCTCGCTCTGTTAAATTTTTACATCATGAATACATTCTTCTAATGACAGAAAATAAGCTTCAAATCTGTGAAAATCTACATTTGTGTCTTTGTGCCCTGAATTTCTCTTGGGATCAATACAATTTTTATCGATCCTTTTTTTTTTCATCTATCCATCATAATTTTGTTTAATGAGTTGAGCGAGCATCTTCATTCTTTAGTTTATCATTTCAAGTCAGAACACCTTATGTTAGAAGTTGTTTGTTAGCTTGTAACAGTGTTAGTTTTTGAAATAATGCAAATTCCAGCTCTCCTCAGGTATGCTTTCCTCCCTGCAGTCCCTGAAAATTGACAGGATTGGTTCATTAGTTATGTTACATATGAATCTTCAGCTTTTGCTGTCTGAAACAGTTTTTATGAGTGTGATGGTGATTCACTGCAATTCCAAGCTGTCATGGTGTTGACTGCTTGTTTTAGCCATTATGTGTCTCATTTTGTGTAAAACATGATATGAGGAAGACTACAAATATTTTAAATAAAATTTTTTGCAAACGCCAGCAAAAACAATACTGATGTAACTCTTCAATTAGGATTTGGCCATTTTTTATAAGTTGTTTTACAATTGACATCTAAGTCATGCCTGAGATTTATCCTCTTTGTCTTTCTTTGTATAGTATTGTTATTTGATTTAAAAACATTTACAAATTATTGTATGTTGCTCAGAATGAGCCAAAAGAACCATCTGAACCAAGTGATTCTTATTCCCACTGAGTGTCAGAATAATGAGAGATAAAACCACAGGAATGAAGCCATACGGTGCACCCTAATCTGCGATAAGACAGATCAACCAATCTTTATCTGGGTCAAAGGACAGCATGTGTAATATCCATACAAAAGAGAATATTGAAATACAGTATTGTAAAAACTGCCATGCTGCAGCTCTTAAGAAAGAAAAAAGTGTATATTACATCTTATCATGAGCACATGTGGAATTTCACAATCAAGACAATCTCCATAAAAACGCATTGCATCATATGTGTTGACTGGTATATTTTACTATACAAATGTATTTAGGAATTCTTGAGTGTGTGTGTTTTTAAAGTGCAAACTCAACAGTTGGAATGAATCTTGAATGATTTATCAGCAATAAAATTCATTGATCACAGCTTTTCAGAAACACATGATCTAAGTCAGAGTTGAAAACAAACAGCATGGCCACTGGGCGCGTTTGCGGCCTAATATTCTGTAATCTGTTGTGGTAATTTAATTAGTCAAGTAAGAATGTGATTAATCAAATCAATTATATTGCACTACAAAACATAAATCACGTTTCCCCAGTCTCATTATCAACCTCAGGCTGCAGTGTGTGTGTGTGTGTGTGTCTGCGTAAGCTTGTGCAGAAATATATGTGTGTCTCCTCGTGCCAATGTGACCAAGTGTGACAGTGAGAAAATGTGGATCTATCCTTCAGCAGCAACCATTTTAACTACAGAGGGTGGCAGTCAGTGTGTGTGCATGTGTATGCGTGTCTGTGTGTGTGTGTGTGTGTGTGTGTGTGTGTGTGTGTGTGTGTGGATGTTGGCGTGTATAGCTAGTGCTCACTAGAGACTAACTGAAGAGGAGAAAGAGAGGGATAAGCATTTGCAGGCTGCAATTATGGGTAATTTTCCAACAGCAGCAAAATTAAAGCCCCCAAAACAAAACAAAGAGGGCAAATTTACTCCCTGGTCGACTCTGTCACTGATGCACACAACACAGGGAGAGAGAGAGATGACTATGAGAGACAGAGAGAGCTTCTGGCAGCACCTATAGTACAAATATTTACAAGTGATGTTCGTCATGTTGTTTAGTCAGTTTGGTTCAAGCAGGGACTCATACAGCTTTCTCAACTGTCTCCTTTGGGCCCTGAAGAGGAGGGGTCTCACTTGGTTGCCATGGCATCCCCATGCACACCATTATATATCCAAATGCTCATGTTTGTATAATTCATGCGTTATTGAGATCAAACCTGTAGAGTAGCACTAAGCCCAGCTCCAGTTCAATAAGTGGTGTGAAAGATCTATATATTTATTCCTGACTCACATTTTATGTGCTCGTGCATTAATTGTTGTTGTCATTGAAGGCTATGAAACGAGATGAAAACACAACATTGATAGATAACAACAGATTTACATTCAAAAACTGCAACAAAGAAACATGATACTATGCAATTTGATTACTAAACCCATCCTTGAAACACAATATGTCCGTTTTTTTTAAACACCGTATGTCTCCATAGGAAGGGTAACTTTTGTAAAAATGTCTAATCTCATTACTTATTTAACATCACTGTTTTTAGCGGCCTTTAACAAACCTCATTTCCCGCGAGACTGAAATCATTACGAGATAAATGACACCATCTTAACAGCTTGAGGTGAGTCCATGGGCAAGTCATTGTCCTGTGGCAAAGTCAGACACGTTTGTAACATAATCATAGCAGGACAGACAGGAATGAATTTTGCTAAAAAAGTAACATTAGATGTGTGGGTCTGTGAGATTCATTGATCTCTTGATCAAAGTACCTGCCTTTTCTTCCATTAGAAGAATTCTTTGGGCTGTAGTTCTTTGTTTAAAAGAACTGAATTAGTTTCAGTGCTCATTTATTTTATCATTAGAATAAGAACAATAAACCCAGGAGCTTCTTTATTGAAGTGAGAGATTGTTCAGATTTATATATCTCACACCTTTTTGTCTTAAAACAAGAGCGTGTTACATCTGGAAAGGCTGAATGTAAGAGCAGTTTGGACAGTAGCTGCAAAACCAAGGTCACATAAAAACTAAGAGGGTGTGAAGTTGAGCTGAAAATTGTCTGTTGGTTTGTCACTGCTAGTGATCCCTTTCACCATTTTCCATTTCAGTGTATTATTTCATCCATTTTAGGTATAAAAAATGTTGATTCGCGAAGGTGCATGTGAGTTATTGGGTTGTTAAAGACAGGAAACAACAAAACTTGCAGTATGCATGCAAATAATAAGTAAATAATTTGTCTTCCAAAAAGTAGTTCAATTCAGTCTCAAGTTCTCAAAAGCGAGCTCTGAGAAAGGAGAGTAATGAAGAGTGCAGTTGGGTTGGTGTGACTCATCCTGTTCTGAGAATCACCAGAGCTGAAATTATAAGCTGGTATGCATATCAATGAGAATTGGGCTACCATGACAACTCTGGATGAGAGGAATATTTTTCACAACATGTATACCTTTTTCTCTCGTTTAGTTTCCACACACCGTCAACATGAGCATGCTGACATTTTGCACAAGTCCTGGATAAATGCAGAGTTTTTCAGTGAAAGGTCCCTTTAGAGCCGTTTGTCTCCCAGAGCGTGCTGATGGCAAGTAGCAGCCACGGCACAGAATAAAGGTTAATTAACTAAACCTTATTGTTCCTTTCCTTTCCCTTCCTTTCCTTTCCGTTTTGTGCCCAGGGCATCTTTCTTTATGCTTGATGTTGTTTCCAGTGACACCAAAATGGCCATCATTAAAAGCCAGCCGGTATATAACCCTCAACACAGTAATCCCATCAAAAGGAAATAGGGTAACAACCCCTGTCTAATCCTTCATCAGGCTGGCTCCTCCCATCGCATCCACACACACACACACACACACACACACGTACACACTCCAACGACTGGTTACCTCAACATGAAGTCGCCCTAGGTAGCAATAGTTGATCTCAGCTGCTACAAATCAAGTTTAAGTTTAGTTTAGAAATGCAGTAGGAAGAATGTTGTAAGTCTCTGTCTTTTTTCTCCCTATTACGTGTAGTCCCGTGATCTCAGGTCATGACAACTGTAACAAATTACCTTCCCAATATTCAATCAAAGTGAGGTGCTGTGTTATTAGCTGATAAATGAGTGACTGAATTATTTAAAAAGAGATAATGACTAAATGGCAAAGTCCTGACACAAAGGTAACAAATGATATTTGATCATTTAAAAGCAACATTATGACGCGAGGTCTCGTGCTGATGACAATTATTTTTCGGATCTGTGTTTGTTTGGATTGCACTGGGTTTTCTTTTTCCTTGTGTGAATGTGGGTGTGTCTGTGAGTAGGAGCAGGCGGGGCAGAGTGCAGCATTCAATTTTACACACCTGCAGTCCATCATCCCCGTCCCAGCCCTCAGCTGTATTTAGACCAGCTCTTCCTTCGAGTCATCACCAGGTTGTTTCTGGCCCAATGTGGTAAAGTTCTTGGCTCCCTGCTTGTAAAAGAGTTTGTATGTACTTTCCTGTTTTCTGGGACTCCGGTCTCTTTTTGCCTCCAGTTGAACATCCCTAGTTCAACTGCTGCTTTCCTGCCTTGCCTGCTTTCCTCTTCGCCGCCTCAGTGGTCTTCCCCCGTCGCTGTTTCCACCACAACTACAAGACCCTGGATTGCTCCTGTCTGTCTCGGCTCAGCTCCACTCAGCCCCTTCACCTGCTGACCTCCAGCTCCTGCACCTCTGCACCACTCTGTTGCTCAACCTAGAGGCAACGTCTGGTTTGAATCCCACTCAGTCATAGTCTGTTCAATGGTGTGGATAAACTTCTGAACTGATCTGTTAATTGTCTGCTACCTTTGAATCCACGCCGTTCTAAACTTACCAGTGTTTCCTGCAAACACCTTTGGTTCCCAGAGGTTGCACCCCCCGAAACGTTGAATCAAATGTGTTAGCAACTACTGGCTGCACTCCTGTGACATTTTGTACATACATACACTATGACACACTCACGTCTCCTTCAGCACAAATTATAACTTAAGGCCTTTAACTTTTCATCTTGTGCCATCATCAGGTTGAAATGCCTGTCAGTTATGAGGCTCAAACACCTGCAAAGAACTACTCACCTGTTTTCACTGTTGATTGGTATAAAAACGTAATTTTACTTTTCCTTTTGAAATGAACACCAGATCACTTTATTAGATCATATATAAACAGTAAAGTGTGATGCTTTGATGTAGAAATATTGTGCTATATTGGCAATTTTTGCAATATTTTTCACACACACAACACACAAAAAACAGAAACAGACACGCACATTGGTCCCACAAAGAACAGGTTTGACTTACAGCATTGTGAGGGACATTGTGAGTTATGCAAATAGGTGTTAACAACGACTCAGGTGTGGTTCATGAAACACTGGCAGGCCTACATGAAAATGTTCATCGCAGTGTTGAGTGTTTGCCTTTGTCGATACACACTGAGGCAGAACATGGATGAGCAGGAGATTAGAGGAATTTATATCATTGTGTCGCAGTTTTAATCATATTTACATCAGAATTAAAAAAGCCAAATAATGAGGTCAAGTCATGGTGAAAGCAGTAAATGGACAGTTTCAGTAGTTGAAGTTTGTCATAGAAAACAATAATGAATCTCTCTGCTGGTGTATGTACTTTATAGTTAGGAACTTCAATTGTGTATTTACAAGACCGGCTCATTGAAAAACATAACAAATTTATTATGTGCATATTCTCAAAAATATTCTAGTACTATAAACAGTCTTGCATAAATACATTTATTTTGAAAGTTAGATTTAATAAGATGAAATGTATCATCTGAGTGAGTTACAAGCCAACAACTACAGAAATCCTCCATGAAACTATTATAAGTCCATAAGTGAAATTATACAAATTTACAAAATGGCATTTCCAAAAAGATGGACGTATGCACTTATTGTTTTTTATTCTTTCAAAGCAAATAACTGAAGTTTTTTTTAGGAATAAACAGACAAAGAGCTGAAGCTATGACATGATAGTTGATCCAGTCATGAAAATCATTGCAAATATCTTGTCTTTCTTTTTGTTGAATTTCTTTGGCCCTGTTAAACCATCCATCTAAAATGCGGGTTTGAAAACAAGAAATAACACAACCACTTTTTTTGATCATGAAAAGTTTCCAATATATGTACAAAACTGGTAATATAGTCATCCAAACATCTTTTGATGTTCAGCATGTTTTGACCATGCTGAACTGGTGAAGTTCCAAAATTATTATGGCCATTTTTAATGGGATATTTGCACAGTAATTTGGTCTTAGCTCTTAACTGGTCCTGAATCCAGTCTGATTGTATTTGTGATGACTAAGAGGCTCTCTTGTAATATTATACTGTGTTCCCGCAACCCTCAAACTCATCATTCAAATGTTAATTTAATAGTTTTCATACATAACCTCACTCCCATGTGTTGTGGTGTGAATGTACATGCTGAAGGACCACAGCTGGTTTTCCTTCATCCATCCATTCAGAAGACACTACAGGTTTACATGCACAGTTAAGTCGAGCTATGGTTATAGCTCGATAAAGCCATCTCATTGGACTTCTGTCCTTGTCCCTGTATACATGCACGGGAGTGAAATCGATTTATTTGTTGAAATCATGTCGCCTCCGCTACGATAGGTGGCGATATGCACTCTTTTCGGCTTGTGGGAAATGGGCCACTACAGATTGACCTATGACGTCACAGACCACAATAGAGGTGGAAAGAAAAAAAGGTGAGCTCGCAAGTTAGCCTCTGTATCTGTCCAAAAATGAGCTTTTGCTGCAGATTTTGACATGTTGGACGCGTTAACAGTTAGCCGGCTTCTTTTGTCTGACCTCCTACTTTTACGTTTACATTTTAAATGCTGTTCGACTTCCGGGTCATAGCTTAGTGCGAAACTTTAGCACATGCGCAGATCACCTCCTCCAGCTCCAGTCCGACGGTCCGTATACATGCAGCAGTAGATTGACTTTCAATCGTATTATCTGGGTGTGTTAGTCCGACAATTAGAAATTGGACTTCAGTCGAGCTAACGTGTTTACGTGTACTTTAAAAGTCCAGTTTTGGTCGGACTAACGCAATAAAAATCCTCTATCTGTTCTGCAGTGGTCAGTTCTTCCACAGAGAAATCAGATGAGAACAAGGAAGCAATACCTCATCAGAACTGATCACTGGAGATCCATTTGAGATGCTCTCTGCAGTCCATCTGGAATTGATCTGGTCACAATCTAGATATATCTAGATACGAGCTATTAGGTCTGAGGAGTCTTTGTTCAGTCACGGTGGATTTCAGTGCTCAGGCTAAATGTTCTGCTCTTCTGTCATTGTTTCCAGACACAAACATTGTCAAATCAGTTCTGTTTGTTTACAGCGTTTCATTACCTGGATACTGTGATACATCAGCAGCAGTAAGAACCTTAAGAACAAACTTAAGTAAGAACAAACTTTCTTGTTTTGGGGGCATTTTGGACTTTTTTTTTTTTTTACTGTAAACAGTTTAACTGTAGAGACAGTAAATGAGGAGGGTGAGTGAAGTTATTTGAAACGCAAATTTTCAAAAGTTTTTCCTTTGTTTTCTAAATTCAACATATTTTTTTGGCTTTTTTTTTTTTTGCATTTAGTTTAAGTCTTACCTTCTTTTTGTCTTTTGAAACAGATCATGGCTACATGTTGGCAGATGTTGTCTATGGTTGTCAGTGTGAGGAAACCCAACCTTTTACCCTGCAGGTGATCAACTCAGAAATTACTACTTTGATAATATACAGTAGGAGGATCACACCCCCACACACTAAAAAGTCTACCTCTCCCTGTCCTCCCCCCTATTTGTGTCTCTTTCACTCTGTCAAGCTGAACTCAGGTGATCTGTTCAATCACCCAGGATCATTGAACCAGGACCCTGTAAAAAGTGATTCACTCCATTTCAGCCTTGCATACACCATTTGTCCTGTTCACTTCATCCTGTCTCCTCAGTGTGTATAGTTCCCCTTGGTCAACCATTGTAGCTCTAACACTCAGGCATGACATTGAAAAAGGCCATGAAAATTTTTCTATCTCGCATGTATCATGTAGTTTGGAAAAAGTACACAGAAACACATCTGTTGCAAAAGTGTCACTACAAGCCGTCAATTATGGTTTGTTTTCTGAGAGACTTTCCGGTTACTTTTACAGTATTTATTTTTACTTTTTGCTGAAAATCTGTGGAGTGCTAACAGGAACACACAGTGTGTGTTACCACTGTCTCGTTTGCATCCTATGTCTGACATTACTGTATGGATGCAGACTCAGATCTCACCATTTTTCTAATTTTTGTAAAAGTCAGACACTTGAAGAGTTTGACAGTGTACACCTACAAAGTACCCAATAGGTGTAAGACGAAAAACCTGATAAGTGGGTCAAAGAACTACATATTATTTCCTCCAACCTTCAGTTGATCAAGTGAATCTTGATCTGGAAAGAAAGAAAACGAAAAACACAGTTTTTATCCAAATAACATGGTAAACAATGACTCTGCCCTCCCTATTGTTTCAGCCGCTGACCTGTGACGGCTGAAAAGTGACAGATGTCTGATTGTATTGCGCTGTGGCCCTTCATCCCTATTGAGCGTGGCCACAAAATGCAGGGAAACTGGGCAATTATTTCTGATATATCTACTTGGACAAATCCTGGCATACTGAGCAAGGGTCCAGAATCTAGCTGAGGTTTGTGTCCTCATTATCGATACTCTCCATATTGTTGCCTTACTCTAGGCTTTTCCCTGGTTGTTCTTGAGGTCTATATTGCATGACTGACTTTGAGAGGCATGAATTTCAGTCATGTAAATGAGATCATGGGTGAGTAGGTCATTAAAGCGGGAGAGGCTGGCCTGATTTTGTCTCACAATTAAACATAATTGTTCATCCAAGATCAGATGTAATGATGAAAACAATATACTGAGTGTCATATGTATTGGTGGATAAAAGACAAAGGGGGGGTTGTGATGGGTGCACAAACAAACCACATATTATTTTCATAACCTTACCCAACTGTCCTGAAGTCCATTCAGTTTTTCTTGGAGTTAACTGCATTTCCTGGAGGCCATTACTGAAGTTGGTTGGGTGGAAACCAGACCTGCTCCCATGGTGTTAATTGCCAGCTGGGCTGCACCATGTTGTTCCAGCATGCTTTCAAGGGCCAGTGTTTTTCATTAATATTGAGTTTATCAAGTTTGTTGATGCCTCATTTATGGTGGACCTGAGAGATCAACCCACCACAACGTAAGAAAGCACACGCAAAAAGACAAGAACAAACAAATTCAGAAACCCATCAACAATTTGACATCACTTGCTGAAAATACTTATAACACAAACCAAATAGACAAATAAACTGCAAATACTTGCAACACAATAGAAGTGTTTCCAGATTTTTTTCCCCCTGGCTGACCACCACACACTGAGAGAGCAGCTCAAACAGACCCTCAAGCAAATGCTTTGTAAGTCTGTCAACAGCAATGGTACCAATTGAAATAAATGTATCTTCATTATATCTTTGAGTGAGAACGAACCACAGATGACTTTCCTCTGGACGGCTTGCTTCTACCACTGTGGTTCATCATTATATGAAAGGCTCAAGGTGCCATCACCAGATTTGCTGGGTGGAGGAGGCAGTAGCAGCATCCTGTGACATCCAGCAGTCTCTGGTTAAGAATCCAGGCGTCTGCGGTCCTGATTTGGAGAAACCTCTCGTTCTGCAAACAGATGTCTCTCAGAGGGGTGGCGATACTTTCTTTTTGCCATGAACACCAGGGGACCGATACCCCACGGCTTTCAACAGGAGTTCAATCTTCAAACTGATCACAAAGGCCCTCCAGGGGTTACAGTGGATGAGGGACATCTAAGTTTGTGCCTTTAGTGTTACCCTTGATGGTCTATGATGGGGCCCCACACAGAAGCTGCACTAAACAAAAAGGCACGGTGGTAACCTTTTTCATGTGTTGTTTACTTAGTTCAAATGTTTTTCTTTTTATAGCATGTCCTCAGTAGACATCTGCTGCACATTCAACTTTTCCTGGCAAATCATGTTACCACATTTGGAGTGTTGAGAGCTTTTTGAACACCCATCTTGCTTGCATGTTGTTCACTTGGGTATGTCTGGTACCACATGTCATTAACTTCCCACAGAACCCTCACACTGACTAGTCTATGTCGGTCTGGTTAAGACAGTAACCCTGACTGTAAAGTCTGAGATGTCCCATATCCTCAGTGGTTCTTCAGAGTCAGATTTCCCAGATGCATCTAGAGTCCCTGAGGGGTATTAGTTTGTGAAGGTGTTAACTGGGTTGAGCCACGTCTCCACCGCCACAAGAGTCCTATGTGTCATTGACTTGCTGACACTGACATCCCAACAGGCGCCACATTATGGACCCCATCTTATGCAAAGTGATTTAGAGTGCAAAGCAGGTGTCTTGGCGACTTTCACACAGACACAATTGTTAGTTTGCCATCTAGGACCGATGTTGTTAAATTAGGTAATAGACATGCACCCATTTAAGTGCCATGGGAGTATTCTATTAAATACTATTCAGCACAATACTATTGAATATTCCCACAGGATAGTATTTTTTGTGCCATTGTGCCAAGCAAAAAACCCAGTCTTAAGTCAGTGGTGCAGTATTTCATTGTTATTTTGTGCCTCACTGCTTCCCATTCATCACATTTGTCCACCAGAGTTTAACAGTGAGCTGAAATTCTATTCAGACTGCTCAAAAAAGAAAATAATAAAAGAGGGCTAACGTTATTTGTGCCATTACTTCTTCGCAGAGCTGTGTGCAGCAGACGGGTTCACTAAGTCTTTCTTTGCCCCTCGGCACACACAATGCTGCTGTGTGCACGGGCCAGGGCTGGGATCAGTGGTCAGTCACAATGTGCGATCAACTCGCCACAAATAAAATCTAATTGTGTGAAAGTGGGCCTGGCTTTTAAAGGAAATAGGAGATGACACCCCGATTGGTTCATTTCATATTATGTCCGAGACACTTACATGGCTAATCAAGAGACTAAGTACCCTAAAGTACAGCCCTTCTGAGCGATGCACCTGCTACAGAATTTTTTTTTTTTATCATCGTTAAACTCTAAAAGTCATATGGACACACCTTGAATGACTTGTGCCACACATTTCAGACAGTATAATTGATTGCTAAAATACAGCCCGATGTATATTTGGCAATGTAATTTGATCGAAGTAATGATCCTCTTGTGTTTCAGGAAGCTTTATTGAGGAAGTTTGTTGATGTGTATGTGGACAACTTTAACGTTGTTAATCAGGAGTTTCTGATGACCACTTAGCATTGTAGAGCCAAAATAAAGGTTCAAAAGAGTGGAGCAGCCATTTTTGGCCTAGATAGACCATAAGAACCTTGAGTATGTCCCATGTACTAAATGTGGATGTTGTCTCCAGGACTGAAACGTGAAGCCAATGCGCCTTAAAAGTGCCTTAAACAGGCTTTCTTTCAGTGTGACACGATGTGAGCAGTTTCTTAACAGTAGTTTACTTTAATAATCAGACTATGCAACACAAAAGTAATAGAGTGATATGGTTTTACTCTAAGATGCTGCATATAACAGAATATTCCTAATGAATCACGTCAGGTTTTGTGCAATCAGAGTTCTCCAAACATGCTCATCATGTTTTGTCCATCAGCGTGAACCTGTAGGAGGATGAGTATTGTAAATCCCTGACATAGAGATTCAGACACCAAATGTAAATGTTATCTTTTTTGTGCCCCCTGAATGTAGGTGTAGAGCATCTCTACAGGGCTTTGTTTTGGATCTATATGTATTTATTTATTTGATGATACCAACATCAGCAAAAATCCGCAACTCACTAGAAAGCCCGATAAACCTACACTCCCCCACAAACAACAAACTGACATGGCTCAATATAGGTAGAATATGTGGCAATTAATTCTCAGGCAGGCAGCGAATCGTACCGCCAACCAGCGAGGCAGGCGGCCAGGACGGAAGCATTCCTCAGGAGTGGGCCATGTCGCTTTGGCCACTGGTGTACGTATCTTGTAACTACGACTGTGCCTCCCTCATAGCCAGCACTGTGGCTTCACAGGATACAGGATACACCTCTTTGTTCCAACTAAATCCTCATTAGTCATGCCAAACTCACACACACACACACACACACACACACACACACGCGCGCGTGCTCACAAATGTATACCGATCTAAATCCCTCCAATTTCCCACCTTATGTGATTCAGTTACTATAGAACGACTAGAAATAACACCTCGGGGTCATACGCCTCTGCCAACCAGCCAAGTTACAGGAAATATGGCCACAATCTTCCCTTCCTGAGTTACAACATTGAATAATGGCCAGAGGTGTTTTACAGAACATTATCATGTCACGTGTCACAGCGTAGGTGACCTTTGGCTATTTGGAAACAAAATGTCATCACTTCTTCCTATTAGACATTTGTTTGAATTGTATCATAATTAGCATATTAATTTCTGAGAGCCAGATCCGTGTTTTTAGAGGTCACTGCGACCTTGACATTTGACTTTTGACACACTAAAGTCTAATTAGCTCATCCTGAATGTCAAATTTGAAGAAATTAAGGAGGTATTGTTCACAAGAATTAGACCAACTGACAACAACCCAAAACAACACACCCCCGGTCCTGGCTGTTACTAGCACTTAGGCATTATAGGGATTCACAGCAATCAGGTTCCTGGTTTGAATCCCACTCCTGGGGCCTTACTGTATGCTCCATGTGCCTGCATGGGTTCCCTCCAGCTTCTCCATCTTCCTCCCACAGTCCGAAGAAAAATGGGTAAACATGAATGGTTGTCAGTGTTGTGATAAACTGGCAAGAGCCTGTCCAGGTTTTGCCATACCCTCACTCAATGCCAGTTGGCTTCAGCCCCGAATGATAAGCAGTATAGATAATGGATAGATGACACATATTAGATCTCAAGTTTGTATGAATCAGTAACATTATCAGGCCCAGCGATTTAGTTTTATTGCCTGAACAATCTGTCTTTTAACCTAGATGACAATGTACAGAAAACTATTCTTGTTGGGCTTCAATGGCAGAAATTGTTGGCTTAACCATCACTGCTTCATGACCCTGATGATTAATATGGCTAAAGAAGAAAACAAAACACTGGTAAAGTTCATGCTGAATATGCTCTAGTATAATATACAGTGAGCTCATGATCTCTAAAATAACCTTTTGAATTTATATGACAATTAAGCAGTAAAATAAAATTAAATGTCATCCACATATAATGATCAAAGTCTGGTTTGTCAATCCAAAGGGCACTATAATGACCATGGCAAATTAGTGGCATTGCAGACTAATATAGATATTATATTTCCTCGTGGGTTTGTAACAACATAATGCAAAAGCTACATGCAGTGGTCAACAGTCAATAGTAAAGATTATTTTCTCTTTGTCAACAGACTTGAATATCTGGGCCCCACCAAAAGATGTAAATGGTGGCGAATGTCTGCTTGGTATGTCAGGGCCTGATGAGAACAAGAAGGAAAATCTCCTCTTTGGGAAGAGGAGAAACCTTTGGACAGAGCAGTCAGCTGCTCACAGGCTTGCAATGGATGATGATATCAGCTGAGTAAACATTAAATTTCAGGAGGATGGAGAACACAACCGAAAAACACAGAGAAATAACAATAACCACAGTAAAAACGTGTAAGAAATGATCAAAATTAGAGGCTGGGCGTTTCTAGTATCATACTCTGTCTGTTGAACCTCACCAGATGGTGGCCGTGATGTAAAATGCTCCTTACTGACCAACAAATAACGAAGAAGAAAAAAAAGATTTTCCCCTGTTTTTACTATTTTAGCATTTCAGATTCCAGATGGAGCTAAAAAAAAAATCTCCTCTAAGAATGCTAGAAAAAGCACTGATAGTGTTTTGGGTTTGTCCGCATTTAGGGCCCAGCCTTAGCAACTTCAGCAGACCGAGTGGAGGTACACGTGGATGCTTGCCTTGGTGGTATATTAAGTGTCATGTAAAAGCAAGTCTACAAAAATCAGTTTTAAGTGGTGATTTAAAAGGTGAGACTGGTTGAGCCAGCGAGCTTGTCAGACAGGTCGTTCCAAAGTCTGAGGCCACTAAAAAAGAGTGGCCAAATTTAGCTTTAGTCTTTTGAGAAGCCAGAGAGCCCTCGCCTTATGGTGAAAGGTATGTCATAGAGCGCAGGGCTCCAACTTCAAAACGTTATAACACTTGCGCTCGCTATTAGACAAACGCATAAAAGAAACTGAGCTTAGTGAATGAAGCAAAGCAACAATTGGTCATACATTTACAGCGCTTCATTTTAGCCATCAGATGAATATCTAGATGACAAAGTGAAACTGGGGATTGGTAAATCTGCATGATACCACAGACAGTGAATGATTCATACTGTATCAATAGGTTCAAGCCTTGTGCAGAGCACTATTTATAAAGCAGTGTTACATTCCTCTGACTCACCATTGCCGCCAGTTAAAGTCTTTCTAAGAGATGCGACGCCAACAATGACCATAGTGTTCATTGTGCTGCTCAATCATCAGTGCGCATAAGGAGCTGCAAGGTGCCATGACACACAGTATTATCCAGACACTCGAACACAAGCAGAGGCAAAAAATGCAGAGCTGAATTGGTTATATTTAAGTCTGGATGCTACATCACTGTGGTGGAGGCAGTTTACAGAGGATGAGAAGACGTGTTTGTGTCTGCATGTGTGTCCATGTGTGTGAGTGTTCGCACGCACACTTGAATCTGTTAATGTGCAAATATGTGTGTTCTTTTGAGTTGCTGTGTTCTTTTTAGCCATAAATATGCACAGCACATCAACTGTTTGTACTTAGGCAAAATAGATGGCTTTGCTGGTGAGCAAAACATCTATCATTTCTGCCTCTGATTAATAGTTGTCCTGGGGATGGCTGCTCTGCAAGCAGAGAGAGAGAGAGAGAGAAATGGGGGAAGAAATGAAGTAACGGATGAGAGGGGGAGAGAGACAGAGAGAGAGAAGGGAAGCGGGGGGGGAGCAGAACACAGCAGTGGAGAAGGAACAAGAGGAGAGCAAGTAGAAGTCCTGCTGCAGGGGTCTGAAACAGAGAGCTGAGATTTCTGAATGTCTCCTGTTATGTTGCGATTGTATGTTAAAAAAGGTTTATGAATAAAATCTACAGAGAGGGTCGTGTCAGTGGTAAAATAGTGAATCACAATATTGTTTTTGAGCATTTTTCATCCATGATTTGATTCATCTTACATTAAACGTAACACTCCTCACTGTCCTGCTCTCTGTCATGTGAGCACCTTCACGCAGGTTGTTTGCCAAACAGCCATCAAAATGGAAATAGTCAATGGCTATAGGCTTCCTCACATATTCATTGACATAAAATATTCATTAAGTCCCAGAGACCTAACCTAAAACTGTTTGTCATTGGTTTCCAAAACACCACATCACTTACTTACGCCTTTCTGAAATCATGACAAAACCTCAACAGAAAAGATTGAATCTGCCTCGTTTCTGACCTGCCACCGTTATGGTTAAAGCACCAAGACTACCGAGATTAAGGAAAGAAATAAAAATCAATTAATCAATCAAAGAGAAAAAATTTGATGAAGATCAATTAGATTTAGAATCTAGAATGTGATACTTTGTTAAAGTCAGGAAAGGTTTACAGTCATGGTTCAAAGAAAACAACACAAAATGGCCAAACCTATCCATCCCATTCACTGACCCGCTGAAGCAGGTTTTGCTTCATTAAACCATCAGACTATTTAAATCAGGAGACACTACAAAGAAACCTGTTCATGGGAGGGAGTTTTTTTGATTGGATGGCTTGATTGTAGGTGATTTGACATCTGCTGAATAATAGCAGAAAGAGAGAATTTAAGATTTTGACAGCTTACAAGTGATTGGCTGGAAGTCACCATGTCATGAAAACAGGTGGAGCTAATTGATAGCAGGAAGTGGCGCTTGTGATTTAGAAGACAGGATTGACTGAATTTGCACTGATGTTCATTTATACAATACAACAGTCATTATGGCCACTGTCTTCTAGAAATAACTTTTAAATACCAATAATTTGAATCAGTACTTAAAAACTCAGGGAAATTAAACACTGCCAGAATAGCCATATCTGCTAAGTTTAAAATGTTCACAATCAACACATCAATAAAATGTTCAGTGACAACATAAATAATTTTCTTTCACTGCAAAACCTGCTTCAGGCAACTGCTGTATGATTGTTTTATGATGATGTTTAGGGGAATTACAGTTGTGAGTTAAGGGAAGGATCACGGTCTTAATTAAATATAGAAAAAGTCAATGCTGACTTAAAGCATGAAGCAAGGCCCAACTCTGTACTAGTTTCAGGATTTTAGTTGAAGTAAAAAGACGTTGCCATCAGCCAAATACAAAAAAAGGGGGAACTGCAGAGTCCAAAACACAAAGAAGACAACTATTTCCTTTTATTTGAGCTTTATTTGTTAAATATAAGCACAGGGTGTTAATGGATGTTTATCGATTCATGGTTTTAACTTTCCACCTCTGAGTGTCCTCAGGTTTGCTTCACTAAAAACCTGAGGCCGTCTCTGAGCCTTTGCTCCAATTGGCTAAGGGTTTTCTGAATGACGCACAGCTGAGTCAACCAGTCGTTCTAGCTCACTGGCGAAACACAACAAGCAAACAAGTCAGTTAAGTTTCCAGTCAGACTGAAATTCTCTGACATCGACTTCAGTCACTGAGAGGGGTGACTTTGTAGGTGTGGCAAAATTGCATATTTAAGCAAAACAATGATAATTTTCTGATGTTAACCAAAGGACTGAGGATGTAAACCTTGAGTTCAAAGTCAAGGTCAAAGCCCAGCTACGAGGCCAGTGAGCATAGTCGAGGTACTCATTACTTTTCCATCAACACTTATAAAACATGTCTCTCCAAGATAATCTTGCCACATGAGACTCTTGTCAACGTAGGGCAGTTTTGGATATTTGACCAATGACAGATGGGGACTGCTGGGCTTATTCCTCTTTTCTTTCCTTCTTTCTCTCTTTCCTTCCTTTTCTTATTTTTACATTCTAGATCTTTTAAGTATATTTGTTTACCCTTTAATGTGCCTTCTACTCCCTGTGGTACCATCTGTTTCTCTGGATTCAGTCCTCTATGGTCATCTTCAATGGAGTCTGAGCTTCTTCAAGTAATTTGTTTGTCATGCAGTCCTCAAAATGGAAATTGTTAGCCACCTGGTTTCTCACACAGTCATCCATGATGGCCATCTTTTATATACCGTGCACACATGTACACGCACTGAATGAGTGCGTCTGTGGGTGCCATCTGCTCTGGTGTTTCGAGACAGTAAAGGGCAAACAAAGGACACTATGCAAATAATGTAAATAGCCTTTTCTCTGTCTCAATCACACGAGCCACTGTTATCTGGAGTGTATGTGTGAATGTGTGTGCCTGTGTGTGTGTGTGTGTGTGTGTGTGTGTGTGTGTGTGTGTTTACAAGAGTATGTGAAATATGGGTGTATGCTAATAAGAAGCCACATGGATACGTAGGTCACGTCAACCTATTTTTTGCAAGGTTTCCACCCCCTTTCCATGTAACATACACACATGTATTCAAGCATGCAAGCCATCACGCAAAACCCACTCATAAACGCACACACATAAACAGAAATACCCTCACAGCTATTCACAAAATTCTTCCTCACTTCTTAAAAGGCACGTTTTTAGTTGACGCCTCTTACTGACTGGTAAAGATGAGGTAGACGGAAAAAGAGTGAGAGGAAGGGATGCCGTCTTATATAGCCCAACAAACCCTTGGAAGCATCTCACAGAGTCTCCACCTCAGTGTGGAGCCTACGGTGGTATTCCCCGGGCATCCTATGGTGTTAGCTGGGTTTTGATTTTACTCTTCACAGTGGTGCATGCTGAGACAAAAGTGTCAGTGTGCTGTCCCTGCTACCTTCTTTTAGATTTATGGAGTATTACAGTGCAATTTAAAGCAGGTGACGGGATCCCATGGGTCCATCTATAGAGATGTTTAAGTGTAAGGAGAAGCCAAACAATACCTCCATCCCACTCTCCTGACAACATTGGCAGCTCTAAATTCATTATCCCACTGTGGCTATTTTGGGAACTTAAAAAAAAAAGAAGAAGCAAACTTCATGCAGAAGTGTCTCCTCATCTCCTTTTTTTGTTTGGTTCTGTCGCTCCCGATTCCTCCCACCATCTATGTCTGCCAGTCAGCTGGTGTAGGTGTTAAGAACGTTAAGAATGGCTGTTTACTTTCCGTGTGGTGTTATTCATATCAAAGGGCCCACTGCTGCCCCCGCCATCCTCTCCACACTGACAGGATCACAATCACAGTCTGCCCGCCCACCCCTACATCTCCACCTACCAGTGCACACACCTCCAGCTATCATGTCAGCTGCTGTCCCCTTAATGACCCCATCTTTTGCATCACACATGATTTAGCCAAGTTAGTCTAACATGCAAACAGCTGACAAGTCTGTCGGAACAAAACGCAGCTGACAACATATTAGTCTCACTCCATTGTCTCCATCAACCTATCACTGCCTTTTAATAAATACCAATCTTGCTTCTACGTCCTTCTATGTTGCACTAATTAGTTGGTGATGTTTTATGTTTAGGTGTTCATACTGGAAGGATGACATGTTTGGAAAATGATGAATCACTGGCTGTAGTGACAAATGAGTTGCCTCGTAGTGAAATTAACAGTGAAATGTTAAAAGGGTGTAAAAGTTGCAGGTTTCATTTGCTTGTTGTGAAGCTCAGGGAATGAAAGATGTTCATAAAAGCACCAGTTCTCTCTTGTAGGGCACAGAGGAGCAGACAACCGTCTCTCCCTGACTCCCTGGTGTGACAACCCCTATTACCCGTCTGCTTAAACCCCATCCCCCCCTGCCACACACACACACACACACACAGGCCCCCGGGGCAGTGGAAGGTCACAGTGCTCTGTGCTTGCTGGCTGGCAGTGGTGTGTGGGAGACATGCAGCAGAGACAAATGTATGTATGCGTTCGTGTGGCAAATGCGCTCATGTACATGTTTTGGAACGGAGAATTAAAAAATGTGACGGAGCAGGGGGAGGGAAATTTGAGAGAGGGGTTGCTAAATGGAGAGCAAGGATGGTAGAGGAGAAGGAGGAGGAGGAATGACTTGGCACGGCATGTTTTTTGTGGGTTCCACCGAGGCATGTTTTTGGCATGGTGGCTGCCTTCACACTGATGATGCAATTTCACCGCCTGCCTACCTATCACAGGCAGCGTGTGTTCCTCTGCCACCACCAGACCGACTCTTATCGGAGTGTGACTGCGGTTCACCATGGCTCCCCAGGTCCTTCCCAGGGGATCAGGGTACCGCAAAGCCTGTTACAGAAACAGTTAGCTGCCACTCTCACTTCTAACTCAATCCGGGTTGATGGAGGTCTGTTGTATTTCTCGGCACTGTCATGGTAATTTGACTCTCCGTCTAAGGAAGGCAAAGCCAATATATTGTGGTGGTGGGTATGTAGAGGGTGGCGGGGTGGAGCATGATGGGTAATGGATAATGGAAGGAGAGAGCGAGCAGACAGAGGATGTAACCACATGTTTTAGTGTGGCTCTGTTGGGCACGGGCCTAGTTGTTGGTGGTTCCCATCTAAAACTAAGCAGGAAGCCACACTGGAAAAATTCAGAGCAATTCTTCCTCACTGTTATTACACCAGCAATAAGAGGGATCTACCAGTGGTCGCATTACAGCCATGGTGAGCTGTATCGTATAAGATGGGATGAATCAATGACAAGGGAATTTGCTCCGGTGAGAGCAATGGTAGTGCTTCCACTGCAGTGACCCATCTGGGTTCTTTCATCCCATATCTTACAGTTTTCACTCACAAAACATCTATATTGTCCTGCCACCTTCTCCATGTCTCTCAATGTCTTAGTCCATATCGCCACCATTCTTTCCTTTTTCCCGTCTGCAGAGTATGATGGGATCACAGCTGTGGAATATTGTTGTCAACACGACTCTCTCTTCCCTGACTGTGACGGGACATGGACCCTCACTCATACGTCAAAAGTGTGTTGCTTTCCTGTGCACATGTGTGTGTGTAGAAATGAGCAGGCGTGTGGTCTTGCATGTGCATGTTTACGTTGTGGTGAGGCTGTGCCACTGCTTGCAGAAAGAAAACACGAGAGTGTTAACACCACCTCCCTCTCTCTCTCCTCCTATGTTTCTGCATATCTCCCCACCCTCTGTCTCCCTCCTTCTCTGTCTTCTTCTGGTTCTTAAAGCTACAGGGAAAAGATTGCCAGGTAAAGAATAGAAAAATTTTGTCATACATGCAACACATACATCTCAAGCTTGAGACAGTTTCACCACTATGATTTGTTTTTATTCTCAAGGGCAGCTCATTATTCATTGTTTTTCTGCCAGCATGGTCACAGGGGCCTGTGAGATGTAAATTTTGTCATCTGTTTGAGTCTGTTTAGAAACTTTAAACTTTATAGACTGGATGTAACTTCCCTGCACTGTACTCCTGAAACACACACATAGAACATGTCTGTGTATTCACAGCCTCAAATGGAGTATGTATAGATGTACATGTCTGTTGCAAGTCAGCAGCCGTATGATCAGGACTTTATTATACTGTATGTCATGCCCTCTGCACACTGTGTGATGGAATGCCACCTTTGAGTTATATCAGACTGTGGGATGAATACAAGCAAAGGCGCATCATCAACTAATTTAATTCCCTTAAGCCACACTTATGGTTCATGGTTACATCAGCTACTCAAACCAGCCCTCCTGAATGATTTCACTGGTACCTGAAAAATAAAACCCAACTCTTGTGTTTTCTATCGAAGTCCCTAGTTAGGCATCATCTCCAGGCTGAAGGTTCGATTAATGGAGAGGTGGCTTTGGCTGCTGGTAAATCTGAAGTAATGGCGTATACGGGCTAAAAGAAAAATAGGAAAATGTAACACAGATGCGTTTCAGCCATTAAGCCTTCTCTGCCATCAATTGCAATATGTTGAACCATGTTTTTAAAGTTTGCAATGACTTTGAACATTTTTACGAGGCAGCCTAGAGAGATATAGGAGATGGATTTTATTATTTTTTCTTTCATGTGTGTCTGCAACCTGTATCTGCAGAGGAGGAGCACAAAATCAGCTTGTGCCAAATCTATGCTTCTTTCTTTGTCTCTAATTATGGGAGCACTCAGAAGCACAGACTCTTTCTTCATCACAGCAGAGGCCCACAATAGCCACTGGGTGTCAGATGTATGAAGCAGAGGAGAGGTGCTGTGGGGAGGGTGCTGGGCGTTTCATAATGGCACAGACAAACCTGGTGACCAAGTGGAATGACTCAAATCAAAACAGACAAAAAGACATGAAGGCAAGCGGGCAGATATACCAGCTGCTAGGTAGGCAAGCAGATAGACTGTGTAGCACATAGACATGACAAGAGACAGACAGGTTCATATTTGGGATAACAGAGAGCTAGAAGTTATGTAAACATGGGCTTACAGCCTCAAAAAATCTTTCAGCAGCAGTGGATGTTTATCCAGGCTATGCTGTGCAGAGGGATATAATTGTTTACTGTTGCACACAATTCCCTACATTCCCAATGTTTTCTATGGCCTTTGTTGAGATAAGCAATTTTTTTGCAATTAAAATGATGAATAAATACCTTAAGATGACAAAACCCAGCAGCAAAATAAAACCGGTCTGTTTGTGGACGCATGAACTTGAGATCCTGGTTTCCATTCAGCGATGGACTAGCAGCAAAGGGCTCAATATATGTTTCATATTAACAATGGCTGAGTGATTTATTGATTGATGTCTCTCTTCAGTTTCCTGTGTAAATTTCACACTGACATGAAAGATGGGATTAGCACCAATGATTTTGCCACATAACTCCCCAGCAACCCCCACCAAACCTCCCTGTATTCTCCAATTTAATCTGTCATGCCTGCACATCTCCTTCCTCTAACCTGTTGAGTAAATCAGGAACATAAAGAAATTAAAGAGGCACTGAAAAGAAGCAAAGCCCTGTCAGGAATCCTGGGGTCCAGTGCCATTTCTCCTCTAGAAGTCAATGGTGTCAAGGAAGCGCAAATGAAAGATGGACTGAGAGCCAGGGAGAGGAGAGCAGGCGGATCAAGGGGCCAATGTGAGTCAAGAATGACTCATAGGAATTGCAGGGCGGAGGTTTCACTGCTGCCTTGTGTTTGGCTGTTTTTGGGGTAGTCTTGCTCTTTTTACTGGCCCTGAGGTGGCTCTTCCACCACACACACATTCAAATATTACCTACACATGCACACATGCAGGCTCTGGGGACGTCTCCTCAGGCAGGTGCAGAGAAATGGGCTGAGAAAGTCATCCCTTTCTTGGAGCTGAATTATTCAACCTGTGATTAATTATAATTTGGCCTCACAAAAGCAGAGGCTGGGGGAATTCCTCTGCTGGTCTGGACTGCAACTTATTGTGTTTTTCCTTCCTGTGCAGGCCAACGTTGGGGTGGAGCAGAGACCTAACGGGAGTACTGGTTGCCTGTGTGTCTAATGTGGACCCTCACTGCTGGAACAGTTGCATAACATGATGGGAAGGAGTGCACTTTGCAAACTGAATCAGGACAACAAGAGTTAAACATATTTCAGGGGAATGAAAAGCACTGCAGCAAGGGATTTCTTGGTGGTCCCTGGCTTTGAAAGTACATTGTTTCATTGTTTGCCTAAGTGAATAAAAGAATGCCCCAAAGAAAAAAAGACAGAGAGAAGCAGGAATAAAGTGTTCTCGATTAACTTAAAGTTCCTCACAAACTTTAAAAGGACTGTCCAAACAACAGACGTAATATTTTTCATATCTCTTGCGTTAAATTAATTTGTTAATCTGACCCAATGCATAAAGGTCACTGAAAGATATCTGTCTACACGCTGTATTACTTTAAATCAGTATTATACTTATCCCATATCAACACCATAATTGAGTTTAAACTTTGATTTCAAATGTTATAGTTTATCAAAGTGGTGTAGAGCTTTTAACTTTCACTTGAAACCTGTGACACATTTTTGTGTGTTATCATCACAGTTTTAAAATTCCCTACTTATTTATTTGAGTACACTTGCATTAGTAACTTACTAGAAGAGCTGGAATGACACTTTGATTTACCAAGTTTTTCCTGCCACCGATCAACACACTGTCAATATTCTAACATCGACACATCGAAATAATTTAAAGACGCTCCCTGTGCATTTCACATCTGGTTTCTCCCTTATGCCACCGGTCGGCCATACAGTATCACACTCTGATCTCTGTGAGAAGTAAAACGCACCTGATAAGTCAGTATGCTATAGGATATTAAAAGTTAAAGACCACAAGCACACTCCACCTTTAGGCTTTGCTGACACATAAAAGTGTCACAGGAGCTGCTAATCATAGATGCAGCTATACAAGCTGGTCACATTCAATGATATGGAGCGACCGGTGTGCCACCTCCCTACAGCTGTTTTCTAATTGGAGTCGGAGGTGTAAGAGTGTCAAGGAAAGTGGGTTGCCCTTGGGTCCCTGGTGTTTCAGAGTTGGAATGACTAATGATAAGCAATTTCCATTTAGCCTTCTAGAAATCAGCTAAAGATCTCAACAAGACTGTGGCTCAGTGAGAGATGTGAAATGTAAAGTAAGAGCTGTGCTCCAACTGTTGGGTGATTACTCTCTGTGCAGGACGCTGAACATGACTTGGCACTGGATACTGCTGACACACACACACACACACACACACACACACACACTACGACCAAGGACACAAGAACGCCCTTAATTAGCTCATTGCCTCCAACCTGTTCATTTTTGACAGTTTATTCTTCAAAATAACCAAAGGTCACATGACCTTTGCTGTCCAGAAAGCTGACTCAATAAAGCAAACCTCAGAACTGTTATGTAATAAGTTTTAGTTGGACCAGAACGCAACAATTAATTTCTCTGTTCAAGTTAAATAATGGTGAATACAAATGGTGCATGAACTATGACCTCATCAACACACACACCTACCGATTTAAATAAAAATCAATAAGGTTTTCTAAATATACATTATTCAAAGGCCTTTTACGATTACCCTTTTGACAGTACTTGCACCATTGATGCCTATTATAAACATTTCTCATGAAGTTGCAGGTGTCTGGCCCTTTAAGCATGGGTCAAGAGTCGGTGAAAAAGTCTTTTCCTCTGTCCTATGACCTGTGTAGAGGACCTCCATCAAGTTCAGGATCTGAGCCATGTGTGTAATCTGGGTTGTTTGATGAAGAGGTTTGACAGGATCAGTGAGTAGAAAACAATGTGTCGCTTTCCCTGACCCTTGTTACATTCCCATATGTCCTGTGGAAGGAGCTTGATGCAGGGATATTGTGGGTCATCAGGTTTGGTCTGAAAGGGTCCAGCACAGATTACACCTGTGCTGGGAGACGTTGTAGAGTTCAGCAGAGTGCTTTTCCTCCAGATTGAGTTTGGTAGCTTGTGTCAGCACACTTTGGAGGATATTATCAAAATTTGATGATTGTATATCATAAGGCATACAATGAAGAGTAAGTTAGTATTTTTCACAATTACAATAAATCAATGGAGCATTGAGCCGCTGTCACTATGGCTACACTGCGTTTAATGTGTTTTATTTAGAATAATAGACTACACATACACACACACACACACACATATATATATATATATATATATATATATATAAATGAAATTTGTTTATCCATTTTTATCTATTTCCTATTTGAGGGGAACATAAAAAGTCCAACCTTGAGAAAACAACACAAATGCTGGAACAACATAATGATATCTGTGTGGCAACTAAACTGTATTTAGTGAACAACAAACAACGAAGTGCGACCATATGTCATGCATTGGCCCTGGATGTAAAACTTACAGGTTAATTAGGACCAATATTAAAATTTCCATAGTTGCTAACGCACATTTCTCAGCAATTCATTTTTCCAAAACTCTTCACCCAGGCAGCATAGCATGGTCAATGCAGACTAAACTGTGGATCACTTTTCATCACGTTTTTCGAATTTAATGAACAGTTTCTAACTCAAACTCAACCACCACAAAAACTGTGCTCTTATGCGCTTTACATTGTGTTTTAAAGCATAAAATACATCAAGAATTAGACAGTCATTGAGACAGTCTGCTAATTTCTTCTAAGAGAAATAAAATTTTTTGATAGAAATGCAGACAAACTTAATCAAGACACACAACACTGAACGCCTTCTTTGGCTCCTTAATGACAGGGGGAGGTGAAGCCGAATGCACATCGTTTCAGGATGAGTGGTTTATATGCTATTCCAGGACGGTGTCCCTTTCCTTCCTCCCTACTCTCAATTTCTCAACCCAGTTCTTCCCTTCTTGGGAGGGGAAGTTTATGACCGCCAGCCATGTGATCCACAGTGTGCCCCTCTTGGACTCCATGTGATAGAAGTGTGAGGATGGGCTGAAAATATAAGTATAACAAAAGATGGCCACAATTAGCTTCGTATTTGGTCTGAAATTCACTTCAGTGTCTATATCAAGGCCAAACACTTATATATTTTCTTTGGGATGATATACAGAAAAAAACAAAACAATTTGTTTATTCATAAAATGCAGCAGATAAACTGTGAATAAACATTACAACTTGTTAGATCAGAGATGTGGATGCAAAAATTCCTCCCATTGGTAACACAATGTTAAAAATGACAGTGTGGAATGATTAAAAACAAAATCATTAAAACTACCCCCCCCTCCCAAAAAAAAAAAAAAAAAAAAAAAAAGCTGACCCGGGGATCAGACCTCTCCTCATGTTTCTGAGGTCAGTAAACAAGAAGTGTGTGTTTCCCTTTAAGGAGCCCCCTCCCTTCGCACAGCGGAGGGGGGCGGAGCGGGTCTGCGGAACAGCCGGCTGAGGAGGGGAAAAAAAAAAATCCAACAAGAGGACGGTTTCAAGTCCCCCCCCGATAGAAACTGTGCCTGATTTGTGGCCAATGTTGGGAGATGTAAAAAAAAAAAAAAAAAAAAAAGAGAAGAAGAAGAGAAAGAGAGGGAGGGAGAGGAGAGAAGAAGAAGAAGGAGGAGGGAAGGGGGGGTGGGGGGGGAGGGAGGAAGAGGAGGAGGGTAAGAGGGGGAGGAGGAGGGGGGAGGAAAAACACTAAAGGGGTAGCTATGGAGATGGAGCGTTTTCCTGGCTGCTTTCTTTGACAGGTGTTGAGTGGGGCAAAAGTCTTAAAACAGAATCCAGCATGTACGCCAAAGGTAAAGGAGCTGTCGTCCCTTCCGATAGCCAAGCGAGAGAAAAGTAAGTGAAAAGATCGGCCGCTTCTTTTTTTTTTCTGTTTTGTTTTGTTTGTTTGTTTGTTTTTGTTGTTGTTGTTTTTTTTTTTAAACGCGAGACTTTTTACCTGCTTATCGTGCGACGACGCGAAACTGGGGGGGACAGAGGAGGGGAGGCAACTTTTTAAAACTAGCTACTGTAATTTTAAAGGAGTGTACTGTATTAAAGTGCGCCCCCCCACTACCACCACCACCACCTACCCCCCCCACCCCCTTCTACCACCACCAACACTACCTCCACCTCACCTCCACCTCACCTCCTCCTCCTGCCCTCCCACCTTAGAGGTGCGTCTCTTCAAACTTTTTATTTTGTTGGTGTTTGTTGTTGTTGTTGTTGTTCGTTTTGTTTATTTTTTAAACGCAATATTTCTCTTTGGTTGTATTTATTCGTTAATCATTTTTAGTTGTTTGTTGTTTTTTTGTTTTAACGCACAGGATGCGTGCTGATGTTGTGTGTTTCATTGTGTGCAGCGAGCAGGAGTTGTGTTCGTAAATTGCTGCAGCAGCGTGTAGATCCGCTTTGTCGCTTCATTCCGGGAGAAACAACGTGTGTCTGCCGGGCTGCCTGCTCCGAGCTCCGGCTGCTGCTGCATGCTTCAATTCATTTATTTCTTATTTCGTTTTATTATTGTATTTGTTGTTGTATTTGTTGTTGTTGTTTTAAAAGGATAGAGACGCCGTGACTGTGCTCTTCCATGTTGTGTGCTTTTGGAGCCGGGCGCAGTCCAAAGCTGGCGGTGAAGGGAAAAGTTTCGTCCCGTTGGGCAGTCATGCAGCGGTGGTAAACTTTTTAAGCATCCGCTCACATGAAGGAGAGTCGTGCTTTAGGTTGTGGTGGTGAGGCAGACTTGTATTGTACGGCCAGTTGACGAATGCAAGGGTCGCCTGCAGTTACTGATGGTTATATCGTGCAGATTTCAGCGAGGTGGGCTTTTTAAATACCACTCAGTCACCATGCATGCCTTTCTGCAAATTGTTTCAAGTGAGAAATCTAACATATTGTTGTGCTTGGCGTTTCATTTTTATTTCTCCTATAAAGTGCATGTGTCGGTACATGCAGTCACGCTCTCTAATAAAACACGTGAAGCCGATGTAACTTTTAAATGTCACCCTCCCTCATATACTGAAGGCTGCACTGCTTCTCCTTTTAATTCTCTAAACTAGAATATTTCTATGTAGGACCATTCAAAGAGTTGGACCCCCTCCCCCCTTCCTTTTGCATCCCAGCACTTCAGATCAGTATAGTCTTTTATCATCATTAGTTATTTTTAAGCATGAAACAGACTGAGGTTAGAGGAGTGAGTAGGAATCCCTGCTGAGATACAACTGTAATCTAAAAAACACTGTCAGGTCCTGGGAGGCTGTGCTGTTACACAGCACTTCATGGATCTGTAATAGAAACAAAATTTCTTCGGAGACTTGTATTTTTTTTTAATTTTTGATGCGATGCCATGCCACATTCAATTGATTAAGCTTTCTAGAGATGGGGCTTGCTCGTGTGATTAGTGTAAGCTTCCTAGAATACGACTTTGTCCATGTCTAGTGCCAAGAGTGTTTAATTTCACTCCGAATTCACATCAGTTTATTGGGAAATTGAGCAGCTCCCCGTGTGTTTGCGTCTGCGTCGAGGCAGAGGAGTGAATCCTAAATGAAAACAGTCCCATGTGGTTTTATGAACAGCAGGCAGAGTGACCTTTGAACCAGCATAGAATACTTCAATATTGCATATGAACCGTGAGCAGACGCCAGGCTGCTTTTACACCTGTTTGTGTGCTTTATCGTCCTCACTCTGTCTACAATACATTAAAAGCCATGGGTTGTTTGCTGCTGTGTTTTTTAGCTGTTCAGCCCATGTGGCTTGTGCTTCATGTTATTGGTAGTGAAATCAGCGCAGAGGCAGCATGTATTTCAGATGATGGTGTAGGAGGAGGATTAATAAATGAACTCAGAAGAAATCTCAGTCTTCTTAGAGCTAGAAATGATGAATGCCTCTGTGTTGAGGCAGCATGTGGAAACCCAAACCTTGAATTTATTTCTTCAAGTCTGTTTGCACATCTAATCCTTACTTATCAGAAGCCCCACAGTAAATATGATTTTATTCAAACCTGTGTGTATATTTACCTTACTTTGTGTCTATGTGTCCTATGGTCACTGTCCACACGTAATGGGCCACGCTTGCCCTCTCCCCTCACCTGTCTTGTCACCATAACCTGCCCCGCAGGGCCAACACATGTTTCCTTGTAAATGCGGAGTTCACAACAGCTGCCTCGATGCATCACTGAATTAGCTCATATTCATATTTGCATATTCATTTGTCCCTTTACATATTCAGTTACTATAAAGAGGGGACTCCGGATGGACTTATATTGGATTAAAGCAGGCTTGGTTATCACAACTACTGCTTTTGCTTAGAGGATTGATAATCAAGTCATATATTTGGTTAATTAAATAAACTATAAATTAATAACATATCTATCTTTCCGCACAGAGTTAGGTTAGAATCAGTCAAGCACAAAATAATACAAGAAAAAATAGAAAATGCTTGTATCAGCTCTAATCAAATATCCTCCATAAATTTCAGTTTATGTGTCATATTCTCTTTATTTAGGTTAATTCATAATAGTGCTGTTAAATTTGACAGCATACACAACTTTTCTGAAGGACTAGTAGTGCAAAACCGCATTTGCTCCTTTTACTGTTTTCTTGTACAGTTTAAAGCAGTCAGACAATACACAACATATAAATTACATTGGAGCAAAGGAAAAATACTTAATGATGAATAGATTTAAATTTTTTATAAACTGCCTCCTCAAGAAGTTCCCTGGAACCACTTCAGCTGCTGCGAGTATTATTTGACAGTGTCGTCTCATTTAACTCTAAAATACTTGACGTACAGTATGTACAGTACACGTACCAGATTTCAAAAACAGAGGCCCTGCAGAATGTATCTGTTAACATCCCACTTACTCAGTATGTTTACATGCACAGTTAAGTCGAGCTATGGTTATAGCTCGATAAAGCCATCTCATTGGACTTCTGTCCTTGTCCCTGTATACATGTACGGGAGTGAAATCAATTTATTTGTTGAAATCATGTCGCCTCCGCTACGATAGGTGGCGATATGCACTCTTTTCAGCTTGTGGGAAATGGGCCACTACCGATTGACCTATGACATCACAGACCACAAAGACAAAAAGACCGCTGAGCTCGCAAGTTAGCCTCTGTATCTGTCCAAAAATGAGCTTTTGCTGCAGATTTTGCCATGTTTGACGCGTTAGCAGTTAGCCGGCTTCTTTTGTCTGACCTCCTACTTTTGCGTTTACGTTTTAAATGCCGTTCGACTTCCAGGTCATAGCTTAGCTCGAAACTTTAGCACATGCGCAGATCACCTCCTCCAGCTCCAGTCCGACGGTCCGTATACATGCAAGAGTTGATCGACTTTCAATCGCATTATCTGGGTGTGTTAGTCCGACATTATAAACTCGATTTCAGTTGAGCTAACATGTTTACATGTACTTTAAAAGTCCAGTTTTGGTCGGACTAACGCAATAATTCGTTTTTTTTTAGGTGTCATGTAAACATGTTTACTGGCTTTTGTTAGCAGCCTGGTGCCGTTGTGAGTGACGGCGAGTTGCTCAGGCTTTTTGGGGAAACTGAGTATTAACCTCGCTCTGGATGACTTGGAAGAGCCAAAAGAAAGAGTATCTTTATAATTGCTTTTCCAACCCTTTCTCTATCAACTACGAGAATTGAGAAACAAAAAGATTTTTAAAAAAGATCTGATAGGTGTATGTTACTGTATGTGCTGTCATGTTGTCAGTGCTGTAGGTGATAGATCCTTTTGTATGTCCTCTTGTTGTAATTCCACTAATAACACCATAGGAAGGGTTGCTTTGTTTATTGCAGGCAGACAGTTTTTGAGTTTTGTTTCAGCTGGTGCCTTGATGCCTGTTACCTGTTGTGTACAGGTGTTCAGCGCGATACACAGATAAGTTAAAAAAGAAAAAGCAAACACTCCTCTATAGCATAACATGTCCTCGTGTCCTCAACACTTCAGTCAGCAGCCAGTGGTTCTCTTTAGTGTACAAAATGTTCCAATTTACCAGCTCAAGTGTGTATTAAAGTGTGTTTATGATGCTGCTACAAGGCCGTGTGTGTTTGGTACTTCCTTTTAAAGCCTTGAAACCAAGGTCTGAATCCGACCTGTTTGTTCAGAACTTCAGCATAGGCAGTTGCACATACATTTCACACTTATGTGGATTCCTCCGCACAACCAAGGCCTCGCATGTATCAAGCATGACTATGGAGTGAAGTGTTTACTTTGCACATCCTTGAGGAGCGTTATTGTGATTAGACATTTTGTAAGAAGAGACGCTAATAATAATGATAAAGATTGAGAGAGAACTGGTGCCCTTGTCACCAAAGAAATTGATTATTCTCCACTACTTTTTCCCGGTGTTTTTATTTAATTTAATTTGAACAGGGGTGACACAGCAGCTTCGATATTAATGTCACCTTATTATTTTGTAACTGGAACCTCTTTGAAATGTGCACTGATGAATTCAGCTTCTTAATTAAAGGTGCCATTCAGAAATTTTTTCATTGCATTATCAAGCATCTCATTTTTTAAAAGCATGTCCTTAGTTTTCTAAAGAATTCTGCTGCCTGCGTTTATTTTCTAATACTCTGTTTGTTTACAGACATATTTGTGAGATTTTGAGGGTTTCTGGATTTGTTTGGGGAAAGAACTTCAAGTGTAAAGTTAATCAGTTTGTTTTGAACATGGGGTTCTTTACATCCTCCACTCCTCCTCTGGCTCCTCCCATGTATTTACATGCCGTTTAATGGGGATCTTCAGGTCTGAATGCATGGTTTTGATTCTACACAGATGGCTCTGCCATCTGCATTTTGGTCTTTTGAGGGAAGCATAAAGAGCGAAGCACTACCATAGGCAGAAACACTACACTAAAAGTAAAGAAACCCTTGATTTACCCTCGGCACCCTTTGGCTGACTGTGCTTTCATTCAGATATGTCAACAGTCAATTAATGCTGCCTTTCGTCAGCTGTTTTGGGAGCATCCGCACAAATATGTTAGATTTCTCACTTGAAATAAAGGAGACAGTATAAATATTGAGCCTAGGTGCCTGAAGTTGTTAATCACTTTGGCAAAAGAGTGCACAGAAGTGTGTAGACCCTTTAATAACACAGGGAAAAGTATGTGTGTTAAGAGACAGAGTAGGCAAAATCTGGTAATGTGCTCCTGAATATGGAGTCTTTTTGATGGAGAAAACGACTGTTGGATCAATTTTTTTGGGAAGCTACTGCATATTGTTGTTCTCATTAACTGCTGTGGGAGGAGGCTGTGGTGATAACTAAAGTATGTCAGCTATGTCAATAATAATCTCTTATCATAAATCAGTGTAAAGCTCTCTTGTCTGCCTCGTCTCCTTGAAAACATATTTGTGAGCGCAAATCAAACCACGCTGACAATGAACAAGTTATCAGACAGTAAAACTGTGAGGTTAGAGGACATTTACAGGTGAGTCTGTATGATGGGGAACGCCACAGCTGGAGGAGTGAGAGTACTGTAAGTGTGTGAGTGTGTGTGTGAGAGAGAGAGAGGCAGTTGGTGGATTAACCCATGACTAAAGCCAATGTATGCTTACATGCTTATAGACACTGATTTGTTTTGACAAAGGAACTGCCATAACAAAGCCAAGCAAATATAAACAGTGTGTGCAGTGGGAATAAGCTTTAGTGAAACAGCTTCACAGTATCACAGGTGTCTCAAACAGGCAACCAACCTTTCATTCACCTTCAAGTGATACATCACTTCATTCACACCTGTTCACCACCATAGTGTCAGATCTTTGCTGCTTTTATAAAATGTCTATAAATATTTAATATTTTGGAGATAATATTTTATGTTTTTATTCAGTTACACTTCGAGTTACATTGAGGACGCCGCTGGATCTATAAATTATGCATGCTTTATATCTTTATTCTTTTCTAGATATATGTGAAAGGAGATGCGGTGACGTGCACTGCTTAATCGTTCTCCATCACTTCCTCTTTGCACACCTTTCCTCGCCCTGCCCCTGCTCTCGCTGCTGAATTATTGAAACCAAGATATGAAAGTTAATTTGCTAACTGTCTGTGCTTTAGCTGGCTAAACTCAGCTGATAGGCTCTTGTCTCTGGAGGCGACTGAAGGAAAGGGGAGGCTGGACGTGGCAGCCCGGGGCTAAATGTCAGGTGTGTTTCCTGGGGACAAGGCAGCGGCTGAGATCTCCTTGATGTGCAGACATGGAGCAAAGTCCTAGTTACGCCTCATGAGGTCAGGGCCAGGAAAAAGAAAGAGGATTAGAGATGGTGTGGTTGCTTTTCTTTTTTTCTTTTATTTTGTTTTCTCTTTTTACAGTTCAACCAAGCTGGAAAACTGTTGCCAATGGCTTGCAGCTTCAGAGAAGGAGCGTGAGAAACAGACAGCAGATCCCCTGCTTGGCTTTGTGGTTTCAATGTAAACTCACCCACCAGGTTTATATCGTAATAGCCAGTCAGCAGTCAAAGCAAAGGTCAAACGTTCCTCCTCCCACTCAGACTGATCTCCTGCTACTCGTCATGCAAGTTGCTTCAACGTACGCTATTGTTAAATTTCATTTGTGGACCTTTCTGCAGAGGAAAGAGAGTGAACTGTGTAGGAGAGGAAATGTGAGATGTGAAGTGAACTGTGTGTTGTTCTGGTTTGCCTTGTAAGCATCTCATCTTTATTCCTGAGTGACATGTGTAACTAGTGCAGGGTTCACAGGGAAGGAATTCAAGTTTAAAGTATACACAGAGGTAAAAGTTGTGGCCCTGACCTTCAGGTTCCCTCTGAAACAGCTCTCCTGTACTGTACACCCACCCCCATGTCTCCTTTATCTACCTGGCCTTCTTCAGGCTCTGCTCTATAAGCTCGCAAAAAAGTCTCCTCCTCAAGTTGAGTTACACTTACTGCTTCTGACAGAGTATAAAAAGGTGTCCCCTGAAGCCTGGATTGAATGAGTGTTTTTAAATAATGCATTGCAGCCAGGGCAGGTGCCCATCGCTGGGGCATAGAACCCCTCAGATCACACCAGGCTCTGCCATGAAAATTTCATTGCTCAGTGCTCATGGGAATCTCTGTTCAATGCTGTACAGTGTGAACAGGGTGTATAGGAGCTGACGCCTGCCGCCGGGTATTTCACACTCGAGAGAAGGCTTAGGGTTTTTTTTTTTGGTTGTTTTTTTTTTTTATGTTTTAGCCCAATGGATTCTCTTAAAACTTAAAACACCCCTGAAGGGTTCAGGTGGATGCTGCAAAAGCACAGGTAAAAGTTTACATCAGAATAACAGTGATTTGATCTTTAAAGTAATGTCACATTTAACTTTGTTTCTTCCGTTTCAATTTGATTTACTCAGTTAAAGATAAAAGAGGACCTGGGTGGGTACCCTTGGCTTATAGCTGTAAAGGTTCAGGTGTACCATCGAGATGCATATGGACTTTGGGCTTTGAATTTTGACCCTCAGGCAAGAGGCAAGAGTTTTCTTGTGTTTTCATTTACAATTAACATTCTCCATAAAAACATCAATCAACAGGCAGATATCAGTTACTGGTTGGCAGTTCTTATGTGAAACACAATAACCAGTCTTATTGTATGTTTTTTGCTAGATGTGAAACCAAACTCGGTGAAATAGAAGCCTCTGAAGTGAACAAATCACACAGCAATTTCATTACACAAATTCTCAGGCAGTAACACGTAATTAAATGCGATGGGCTTGCTCCTAAACACAACACTAATCAGTTTCACTTGATGACACCAGAACAGCCGCTCCGTCTGAGATCAATATTAAACATTTGCAGCATTTCAGCAGTTTGCTCCTACCGATCCTTCTCTGTGCATGCAGTCCATGACCAGGCCTGACCACACTCATCACCCATCATCATTGTCACACAACATGGACATAAGTATGTTTTAAGAGCGTCTTTACATTAAATATGTAAAATGAGCGTTGACTCGGTTGTGACTGATTTAAGAGTGAGAAATACAAGATACAATAGCATCTATCGTCTAGTTGAAACTGGTTTGAACCAGACGTAGCGGATGATTTTCTTTGAGTAGTTGCTTGATCAGACTTAGCAGTGAAACTCAGCAAGAGTAGAAAGAATCAGGTTGTTCAACTCTGGCCCAGCTTATTATTGATTCATTCAGTATCATCCTGCATCAACTGGAGCATCACAACTCTGTGTCTGCTCTGGCCTTGACACATGTGATCTGTTTAAAAACAGCCGACCACCGTACGCAGGCGCTCGGCAGCTTCACTTCTACTTGTGGTCTGTCCAGCCTGTATGGGAGTAAAAACACTTGAGTTGCTTCTTGTGCTAGCAAGAAGACAAAGGTTTCCTTTGTGAGTGTGGACTCCATGTGGGTCTTTCTGCCAATTAAATTCTGAGATGATTATTTAGTTGTAGAGACAGAAGAATACACTGTTATTGTTGTTAAAAAGGTCTTTTCTGAAGTCTCAGGCTCACTTGTTTTGATTCTGCTTTTCTTAGGAATATGTGCTCCCAGCTAACAATGAGATGGCCATGGGAAGTAATGAGTAAAAGAGAAAAATTTCACTTTGTGTTATAGAAATGTGATTATTATTTAATATTTTTTCATCATTTAAAATCTATAGATAAAAAAAATCTTCATTAGATTTCCTGCAGTAAAGACAGGCCTTTGTTCAGTCTAATCTAATTTAAAGTGACATTTCTCACACAAATGTAGATAAAAAGATACTTCACTCATATCTCTCTGTTGTATTTGAAACTATAGCAGTGAGATATTTAGGTTGCTTTAGCAAATGGGTGGGAAATTAAGGGAAAGGGTTAACATGAATCTATACGGACAAAAAAATATGCACACCAGCACAACTAAGACAATGATGTTTGATCTTATACAAAATGAACTGGTCTGAACCAAACTGTTGTTATACTGTATATCTGTATCTCTGGGCCAGAAGCAGTAACTTTTTAAAAACAAAGTTACTGAGTGTGTTTTATATTTTGGTCACTGTTGTGATGGGTATCTGCAGAGTCAGAATTTGATCATCATTTTATTGTGATGTGAAAGGAAATTCTTAGAGCCATCAAACAATCAGACTTTTCAGCCCTTTGCTACTTGTCGTAGTGATGTTTCTGTTGTTGTTAGCCTATGGTTGGGTCCCAGTAGTCCTCACTAACACCCCTCTATTTGAACCACATTTGAGTTTTATGGACTAAGTTAAAACAGAGGATTTGTTAGGACATGAGATATGACTCCAACGGGATGGTCATGTTTCTCTGTTTCTGCTGTTGATGTTAACTTTGATTGGACTGTGTTTCTGTTTGCCGTTTGCCAGATATTTGTCCACCTTGATGCCTGATGTATAAATAAGCATTAACACATGCAATAACAGGGATACAGCAAGCAGTGTGGTAATATCTGAGAGTCCAACTTCAGCCACATCTGAGGATATATTTTGTCTTTGTCCATTTTTCCCTCAGTGTCTACAATGTTTTGTTTTGAGCCTCCGTGCCTCAACAGCAGAGTGCCTAAAACCACAGGGAAATGGCTCAGTGCCACCGAGGCTCTCAACCTCAGAGCTGCAGAGCTTTACATCACACATTTACAACCCCTCTGTAGCGTATATGATCTCCATACTGTAAAATCTTGTTTATCTAGGCTCCATCTCGGATGACACAGTGATAATTTTCTACCAGTTGTGCACATTTGCTTGCCTATAGTTGATGGACGACGAGAAACGAAACATAGTGTGACATATTTAGGGATGAATGAGAGAGCATGAGCTTGTTTTATTTATTTATTTATTTATTTTTTATTGTGAAATAATCAGTCAGATATACATTGTTTTTTAGAGTGAAGGGATTTGAAGAGCAAATTGAACGTAAAAAGATGTGACACTGCGCTGACTTATCTCTTTCTCTCTCTTTGTCTCTGTTTTGCAGGTTAGCTTTATACGTGTATGAGTACTTGCTGCATGTCGGCGCACAGAAATCGGCACAGACCTTCCTGTCAGAGGTAAGAAGTTCTCTCAGTTCCTTTTGTGAGGAAAAGGATTCCCCTTCTATTGTATGACCAGGAATGGAATTCACATTATAGGTTGTTTGGGGGTCAAGCAGCTGTTGAATAATCTTCCTCCACACAGGGGTCTGGACTTTCAAAACCACATACTAAAGTTAAGGAGCGAGGACCGGGCTTATTCTTACAGTTAGTGAGCAAAAACAATGTTCATTTTACTGTTTATTACATTGGACAATGTAAACATGGCGTCTGTTGGGTCACTTAATTACCCGCCCCATAATATTAGCTCTAAATTGTAACCATAAAGTCTTTATAATCAGTGTAGCTTGACACACTGTAAGCACCAGTTGCTGCTCGCTTTCAGCTGTGACATTTAGAAAATGAAGCCAGTCATTGGTAAGTTAAATCGACTGTACCTTTAACGTTTGAAACCATTCCAAACATAACCATTTGTCGCAGGTCTGCTGGACTTATTAGTTTCATATTAGGCCCCTGAACTGTCGACGGAGTAAGGGCTCTAATGTGTTGCATCCTCTTCCTTAATGGACATCCTTCCTGCTAATGGTCCCGTTTTCAGTCCTTCTCCCGTACAACACCTCTCCTGCCCACCGGCTTTATTCAGCTCCACTTAAAATGCTTCCCAACACTGAGAGGGGGCTTTAATGGCAAGCAAGGGCAGGTCTATCTCATTCAAATTTAATACTGACATAATTTCATCAGGTGAGCTCAGTGGAGAGTCAACCAGTGATCGCGGGCAGATACACACAAATGATACACACGGTGAGAAGTGAAAGTCTAGTAAGCTAGATGGTTTTAATGAGCAGTTCGGCAGGTCAGCTGTAAAATTGTTACCAACAGGCATCAGTAATGTGGGAAAGTTGAGTTTTAAATTTCTCTTTTTACTGATTTTGGAGGAACCAATGAAGTTCAGAATATATATTCAGTTAAAAGATTAATTTTATGAAATTCCTTCTTTTGCTGAGTTATACCCTAATTAATATTTAAAAAGTGATATCTTCTTCAGATGAGATAAAAAGCATTTGGATTTTTTGAGGGAAAGATATTAAGAATAATAAAAAAAAAAGACACTTGCCCTAAGTCACATTCGCTGGGACAGATGTGTCAATCAGGTACAATCAGACGGAAATTGTTTGCCTTTGCTTATAGTATGCGAGCAGGCAGGTGGCTGGGTGGGCACCGCTGCTGGAGGCAAGCCCAGCTGCTAACAACCAGGAGTGGACATCCACAATATGAAGCAGAGATGGAAGCGGCACAGCAAAGGGAGATTTAATGGTCGGACTGCAGAAAGCCTCACTGATTTCTGTGCCCTTGTGGGTGAATCTTCTCTCAGAGACTAAGTGTTGATGGTGAGCTGCTGGAAAGAGGGGGAAATTCTGGGTCGCAGACAAACCAGAGGCCACATGCACACACAGATTCACACACACTTGGCCTGAAACAGGAATTAAAACAACATCTATGCAGATCGTGGATTAAAACAACATATACACAGACACGTCCACGAGGCATGCATGCTAAAACTGCTAAGTCAATTTGACATCAGTTGTCTTAGATGTTGCGCCTGCAACATTATATTTCTTAATGATTTAGTTTAGTATTTAAACAACAGCTTCGTTTTTGTTTGGTTGTTTTATATGGTTGGAGTCAGTTTATTAGGATTAGACTGACAGCATTAGGTACTTATAAGCAAACACTGCAGCTTGACCTTTGACCTTTTCCTCTCCTCATCCTTCTAGCTGTAGGCTGTAACATGTTGAGGGATTTCTTGAGAGTATTTGAAAGAAAGTTGCAAATGGACTGTTGAGTGTTTTTACACTCATCTACATCACTCAACATCGACTGACCGTGTTAGCGCTCACTCTCTGTTCACCATGTCTTCTTGAAGTACATAAGACCTGATCATCCTGTCCTTGCTTTCATCCCCCTCCCTAACCCACTTTCCTTTATTTATACGTTAATCATCCCCTTTTCCCTCCTTTCCTTCCTCCTCTTAAACCTCCTCACTGTTTAGTGCCTCCCTGTTTCCTATTCATTCTCCTGCACCGCTTCTCCTCACTGCAATGAGACAGTCGCCCTGTAAAACACAAGCCCCTAGTTACTTGTTATTGTTAGTCGACCTTTAGTAACTGCAGTACTTTGGACGTGAGGAAAGGAGCAGGCTTGGGTGGATGGATGGATGGACAAAATAGACTACAGGCATATAGAGGAGGCCTGTGTTATAGGCCCATATTATGTTGTCAGGTATTACCACTTAAGTTGGATTGGTTAATTTTGCATTTGTCTGGAAATAATATAAAATTAATGATATATTTTTTTGAATGACTTCATGTCTGGAGAATATGATATTCGTCTCTTTGGCACCGCACTACTTATGGTGCTGTGAAAGCACACCAATGTTCAGTCAAAACTCCTTTTGAAAGTCGAAAGCAAATTCAGATTTTTTTTTTTCTTTTTTTTGGTCACAATCCAATTTTTGATGAACACCCTCAAGGCTAATGAGTATAGTGAATATGTTCAATAATGTCTGAAATCAGCAATAGCTTATGAAAAAACTAAAATAAACCAAATTTCATTTTGGTCGTAACACTATACATTTTGGGTGTTGTTGTTGTTAATTTAATGTCTTGGCAAAGGGCTGAACATGTTTCTGCTCTCCCAGCATCTGTATATAACTAAATGAGTCGTCATACAAACACACCCACACACACACACACACACACACACACACACATATACACTCACAGAGAAAAACATGCAGAAATGTTTCAATAGATTGGGGATTTCTATCCTCATAGGTAAAGGCACACACACACGCACACACACACACACACACACACACACACACACACACACCTGCTCATCTAATGAGAGCACTATCACCTGGACTCTCTTGCCTCAATTAGCCTCTGTTCCTCCTTCAGAAGAAGAGCGTACACACACGCTACCACATTTGTGATTATAGTATGCACACAATACACCTCTGTCCCCAGGAGGACCTACCACTCTATGCTCTCTTGCACAGTGCACCGCTCAGCTCTTTAGCAGCATTAAATCAACAGGCCCACACCCACATACGGCACATCACTATAAACTGCACTGGGGAAATCTATTGAATAGAGCCTTTAATAGAAATCTGAGGCTTGGATGTCTTTTTCTAAAAATATTATATGTATATGTTTAGAAAAAAATAAAGAAATCTTGCTGCTCTCATGCTGTCCTCAAAGCCTCTGGTGAATCATCTCTCAGATGTGTTTGTGTGTGTGTGTGTGTGTGTGTACGCCAAGTCATGCCAGTAGGATTGTGTGAAGCAGGCAGTGGGTCTGCTATCTCTCACTGGATCTTATCTCAATGTCCAGATACAGATACAGGCAGGAGCTCACTGGGTTTGTGAGGGCAGTGGAGAGGGCTGTCGCTTCAAGACAGTCACAGTGTTTCATCTGCAAACTTTGCACTGCACTGCACTCCACTGCTCTGCTCCTCAGACTATTTTTCTGTCTGACCATTGCTCTGTCTATCTAAAGTTGGAATGACAGTTGAGCAAAACGATTACATTATGCATAAAACATGCTGCAGTGTCTTAATGTTTCATTTCTTTTCTCCATCTTTCTCCCTCAACCCTCTTTCCTCTACCCCACGTCCTTCTCTCAGATCCGATGGGAGAAGAACATCACACTTGGGGAACCTCCAGGATTTTTACACTCATGGTGGTGGTATGTATACATTGAAGCGCTCTCTCTTTCTTGACCACACACACACAGTTTTTTTTTCAACCTCTCATACTGTAGACGTACTCTTGGTGGTGTGAAAGAATGTGTAGGGGTGGAGAACGACAGTAATTGCAGGGAATGCTAAGTGCATCATCTCACACATTTTTAAGTGCTGTACTCTTGACATTCCTTCTGATTGACAAGTGAGCCAACTTCCTTTGCTTTGTTACTTGAAACCCGAACCGTCACTGTGCACCTGCCAGTTGAATTCAGACAGGTCCTCTGTCATGGGATTGTTCAAAATCACCCGAGAAAAAAATGGGATAATTGTGTCCAAATCAATATATCTGCTTTAATGGGATGTAAAAAGGACTGGAGGTCATTTTTAAGCTTGCATTTATAAATTAGCATCATTAAAAGTATGCTCAATGAACTGTTACAAGTTGATATTTGTCGTGCACCCATGCTATCACGACATTACTTTGATATTGATGACAACTTAAAAACATGATGAATTTCAGAAAACTACTGGAGTCATGAGGAGCTTCTCTTTTATCTGATTTCAAAGGGTATTTATGTGGATTTATGAATATTTATTTGTGTTGGACATCAAAGATAGTGACAGCAATTTATTAACGTAATTGCAGTTTGAAACCTCTGCTCCATCACAAAGTTTTCAATTTTTTTTTGTTTGAGTTGACGCTGCCTCCTACAGAAAGTGTTCAGACGTGGCTTGTCCCTCTTTTCTTTCAGTTTCTTCAAATAAATCTGTCAGATCTGTTAATGATAGATAAAGAGAGAAGTGTGTTTCCAATCCTGCTGCAGGAAAGGGGTCAGTGGGCTTACAGCTGAACACGCACACTGTTTTTCTCCTTGTCTGAGTAAGAGGGAATGGAAACACCCAAATGTAGGATCCCCCTTTTCTAGTTGTCAGGCCAAAAGCTAGAAGTTGGAAGTCAAAGAGTTGGAGGGGCATGTAGTGTGGAAGAAGCTGGGCAGTTGGGAAGATTGCAGACAAACAGACAAGCAGGGAGGTTGAGAGGCTGAATCATCAGCAAGGCAGCATGAGAGACGAAGAGAGCCAGGATAAAAGGTTTGACAGGGCTCGCTTTGTTTGTCATTCATGCTATCCTGCTCATCCCCAAAGCCCCCCGGTCAGCCCTCTGTAATAAACCCGGACATGCTGCTTCATTCATTCATCCTCCGTGGCCTCAGCGTGTGTTGTAATTGTGCTGCCTGTTGACATGGTTCATAATGGTCCTTAAAGAGCCTGGCTTCTCTCAACCTGACAGCTCTCAATTGGACAGCTACCAGTAATACTGACAGAGTGACATACACAAACATACAGCACACTGTAAGTTTGGTCTTGCCTCTGCCTGGACCAATAAGAGGGCCTGTGTGTGTGGGAAAGAGAATGGGGAAACTGTACTACTTTCTGACTGAATTGATATAGCAGTTTGGGAGATGACCTTGTGCGCGTGTGCATGTGTGTGTGTGTGTGTGTGTCTGCTAGAGAGCAGTTGGAGAGTAGGCTGATGATTAGCCAGACTGAGCAGGGCAGGACTCCAATGTAGTATGACCTAGCTGAGGGGCGTCTGTCTGGGCCACGCAGCACATGGACATGGAGACTCACAGGGGGTGGGGTCCTGGGGTCGGCTAGCAGAAGGGGGGAGGTGGGGCGGCAGAGGCCCCCCCCCCCAAACCTCCAGCCTCTCCCAAAACAAAAGGTCCAGATGGTAGGAAAGCTACCAACCTCCCTCATCCCTCACCCTTCGCTCCCCCTCCCTCAACCTTTGTCTGGGGGCCCGTCCCTTTGTTTGCGGAAGAGAGACCCCCGAACGGATTAACTCTTTGCATTCCAGTCTCTTTTGTGTTAAACAGCCAAATCTAAGACCCCGACCCCACCGCCACCGTCCCCTCCTCAACACCTCGCTGGGGTTTTCTTCCCTCCTGTCTCTGTTTCCTGTAGGACAGCGTTAGTTGGGGGGGGGGGCTTCTGATTAAGACCATGGCTGTAAGAGGGGGAAGGGGAGGGGTGTTGGTGGAGGAGGAGGGGGTCTGGTGGTGGGGGTCACTCATCCACATCTGTTGTTATGAGTGGAAGGATAAAGAAAAGGCTCAGAGAGGGCTGCAGGTGTTGATTGTGTCATTAGCTCCTTCTCTATTGGCTGCAGCTAGTTGTCTCCTCCTTATCCCAAAATCGATTGCTTTAACCAGTTTTCACTGGATGGCCACTGAATCCTCAATACACACCCCAAGCCCCGATCACAGAAAAACATTAATACATACAAAACCCTCAGCAACAATAACAACAGTATGTAGAGGGATCCTCTGTGCGATAGCCTCTGGCTGAATTGCTTGTTTGTGAGGGGCAGAGAAAACAGAGAGGGTAGCAAACCGCTGCTTTTAAAGGTCCGGACTACTCTTCTTTCTCTTCTTCACTTAATAACATTAAGATTGTAAATATGACAAAAACAGTTCTCATCAATCTCCAATTTGTAATTCAGAATGGAGATATGTAAGAAAACAAAAATGGCTCACTTAGGCCATTTATCCAGTTTGGCAGCAAGATAAGTACTGATGGTAGCCATCTTGGAATAATAGAGAAAGATTTTATGTCCTCAAAAGTCTGCAGGCATTTCATGAGCACACAGACACAAATAAAAGCACACACATACAAATAAAATCCGAGCTTTGTAGAAATGTGCAGGTTCCCTCTGAAAGTGGAGGCAACAAGCAGCTTGAAGTGGTTCCGTTTGCAGTAAACAGGGATTGGTTACTCCAACAATCACGCCAGCCAGACTTAGAATCATTTCACCGCACCCGAGTAAACCTTCAGTTCAACGTGTGATTTTGCAGCGTTGATGGCAAAACCTTTGAAACACTGAAGTTTGAGGAGTCGGACACATGCAGAGTCAGTAATAGAAGCTGTGCTGCTGGTTTCCAGTCAAGTCGAGGGACAGGAGAAGACGGTCAAGTACTTTTTCAGAAACAATCCCTGTTAACTCGCCTTATGCATAACCACTAAGAATCCAACCGCGGCTATGCATGTGTCAGTTCATTTTTTTCACAGACACGCGTCTGTGTGATCAGACACTTTGTCTCGGGCTGAGAAAGAATCTCTCTACCGTGTGCCCAAGTGCAGGAATATCCTCCACCTCTATTTCTGAACATCTAACAAAACTCATGCAGCTTCAATTTTTTGTTGCTTCCTTTTAAGCCAGTAATCTTCTTGCAATGACAGTTGCTGTATTTATTAGCCACAGTCCAAAGGGAGTGTTGCTGATTTACATGGCACTGTGATGTTGTTTCCTCCCGCTCACTGAGCGTGCTCTTGCTACCAGGAGAATAGCTACTACTTGAGTCAAGGTAATAAAGGCAACTGGAAGAGTTGCGTTTCTCCACCTCCTCTGATTGCAGCATTTTGTCCCATTAAGAAGAGCCTGTTCTGACAAGAGAGGGAGACTGGAGGATGGTCAGCGCTCTGTTACTTTATTTTTTGAACTCTTTCTTTCTGTTATGCTCTGTCAGCATCCTTATCTCAATTTGTCACTATCTCGGTCTTAATTTCAATTTTTTCTCTCTTCTGACTGATTTACGAGCTGGTTAGATGGCCAGCCAAAGACACAGATGAGATTATCATGTAGACCTTCCACCAGCAGCCCGTGTTTCCGTGTCTTTGTTTACGCTCCTTATTATAATGGAAGAGCACATAGCAACCATGGGCTTTGTCAGCCCACAGTTTATTGCAAATAATTATCGTGATGGTATTTCATTTTAGTAATTGTCTTCTTTTGGACGGCTGGACACTAATCTCTGCCTCCTCTGTACTGGATACAAACTGTGTGTGTGTGCTGACCGTGCCAGATGTTTTTTTTTTTGTTTTTTTTTCTTCAGCCTTGTTTCTCATTTGAATGAATGGTAATAGTAAAAAAGACTTTCCATGAGCTGAAATTTAAATTTTCCTGTGACCCTTTGAAGCACAAGCAGTTAAAAGTTTCCCTTATCAGAGAGTTATGTGGCTCGAATACCACCAGTTACTAACTGTAATACCATAAGGAGCTTCTCATGATGAGATGATTAGATTTAAATGATTAGATAATTGGATAGAAAATTTACTATTACAAGGGTGTACAGAGTACAAGATTTCTCACAGATTGCTGGTGCTAATTAACCACAAATGTTGACTTCCCAGATAATTTCTAAAGATTAATGTCTGTGAAAAGGAAGTGACAACAACTATGATATGGGCTTTCCCTCTAAATGTGGGCGGGAATGTCAGATCAGCATTAACAATGGTCACACCCTCACCTAGCAATACACGAGATGACACAGTAGATCACATTTTTTTCTTATTCCCCTCATGTATGCACCCTGACCCTGAAAATTTAGTTTTCAGTTTAATTAGGAACCTAACAGAGTAATTTTGCTCACTAATATAACACCTCTTCACACCTAATGATCCCCTTCATCTTCTTTTTTTCTCTCATTCTAACTCCATATAGTCAAATTTATCTTATGTCAGCCACCTAAAATATTATCAGAATAATGAAAGTCTTGGTTTCTGTGTTTAGTCCCACCCACCAGTGATCCTGCTTCAGATTATGCAGATAGACACAGAACGTGATTTCCCTGCGTGGCTCAGGCAGATGCAGGTCAGCTGTTCAAATTGCAATGTATTTCAGAATTGCGGGCCAGGAGATGTTAGATCGCCTTGCCCTCAACCCCTGTGCCTGTACCTGTTTGTGTCCTTTTGGAAACAAACTGTTACCTGCATCCCGTTTCATTTCCCTGAGAGCTGATTGAATTTGCGATGGCCGCGCCTTCTTGCCGCAGCTCGGCTGATGGAGCAGCAATCTCTTTAACACCAAACGTTAGATATGATAATTTACACTGGCGTCATTGTCAAATGACAGAAGGGGAGCACAACACAAGCGCCGTATGTGTTTGTCCATCTTTGCACAGGCCCTCTGTTCTCTGAGCGCCCTCCTTGTTTAGAGGGGACCCCAGCGCTTGCTGAATGCCTGAGGGCACCAACTCTTTTAATCTTTAAATAGTTTAATAACACATTTCTATTTTAGTTCATATGCTTTGAGAGGTTGGTACTGCCACAGGGTCAAAAATTATTGTTCATTTTATTTTTAGGACACCTATCGTTGCACTTCTGTGTTCTTATGCCCCCAAATACGTAAAGTGAAAGGGACCTAAAGGACAGCGTCCATCAGTGATCAACAGTGTTTAGTAATAACTGTATTCAGGAGATAATAACACTAACCCACGAAAATACTTTTCTATGGTGGGAAATCACCATCATATGGAGACAGGTTGCAAGTGAGCAACTCTCTGTCAGTTTTGGGCAATCAGCTAATATTTTCTGCTCCATTTCGCAGTCTGTCATATCAAGTATCAAGGCTGTTCCTAACATCAGCACAAAGAACGCAGTTTATTTGCACCTTTTAAATGACAGCAAAAAATAAATCCTCCCCAGTGTTCAGCAGGTTTTTTTTAATATATACTGTCCATGAAATCAGTATTTTGAAGAAAGAGAATTGCTTGATGTGAATCGGCTTACCGGGTACTTCATTTCATCGCAGTAATTAAGGGCCCATTTGGAGCTGGACCCGGTGGCCTCTGCTGCCCTGGAGGAGTGAGATTGCTCTAATTAGCCAATATGAGTATGGCTGATTGGGCAGTAGGTAACATAATCACAGCTGATTGGACAATAACCTCCAGGTCAGCAGGGCAGGCTGAGAGGAACATTTGGAGCCTGGTCCTACCTGGATAAAGGTGTTGTGGGGCAGAGCTGGAGGCTTGAGGCTGGACTGTCAGATCATAGTGGCCAGGGTGAAATCTGCACCTTAACGGACAGTCAAGGATTTTTACAAGGCTTTTGATAAATGGGGCTTCCAAAACACTTAGTGAGGGCCCACCAAAATGTGATTATTGTGTTCAGTGTTAAAAACCCTGAGTTTGTTAATCAACAGCAAGCAAATATATAAAAATAAAATAAAAAAAAAAGTTTCCATCTTACTGTAGGGAACATCTATTATTTTCTTGTCCTGTTCAGTTGGTGAAGTCATTAAAATATGTAAACATTACTTTTTCCATCAGTAGCATATTTCTATTTATATCATAGTTTTGGTAATTTTATAAAAAATGTATTTGTAAAAAACAAGAAGACTCTTGCATGTTGCTTCTATAATGAAGACTTCATCATCACATCAAATTTGTGTTTTGCTCTCACAGACAAACTATTAGATTTGGCAACAATCTTGTATGACTACTTATGTTAAGAGGCTGTTAACTGTTGCTCTCATAGTCATCCTTGTGATATGATTAATAAAAACTAATATAATAATAATTACTCACGTTATCTTTTTATGAATCTTGTCGTCACCATTACCTTAAAAAAGTGCTTTTTATTACCGTTGACTAATCTGTATTTATTTTTTTTTATTTTGTCCGAAAGTACAATTTTAATATTGTAATAAAAGTATTGTACATATCTACATTCATATCTAACATTACCCGCTTTAGTAGTCTTTCTTGCACAGCCACCATCAGTTCACTTTAACCACTTGCACTCAGAATCCTGGGCACAAATTGTTTCCATTAGAGATTTGCAACCATATTCACAACAGAAACTGAAGAAGCAGGAATAATAATATGTCTGTGGATCAAACAGGAAAAGTGTCCAACTACTGTCCCCCTCTTGTCTTGTGTGCACAGTGTATTCTGGGATCTGTACTGCGCTGCCCCGGACCGGAGGGAGACATGCGAACATTCCAGCGAGGCCAAGGCTTTCCATGACTATGTGAGTGAACTTGACCAACCCTCGGGTTGTGTACGAGGGGGCACGAACATACACACAAGCTCTTTCACACACGGTTACTAGAAGAGAGTATGCACGCAGTGTGTATCAGAGAGAGGAGACTATTTTGGCTGTGATAATGCTGCTGGTTCTTGTTTTGACATGTTTCTTACTGTCTGCATATCTGCTGTGTCTGCTGCAGCCTTTGCTCTAGATGAGAAAGATTCTAAGCCAGATAGCTGAAACAGGCTGCTTTTAAGAAATGAACCACTTATGGACACCGGTTATATATTTCATGGGGAAGCCCTGAGACTTCTATCTTTAAATTTTTAAAGTCCAAAAGTCTTTTGTGACACTCTGCCTCATTTCACCCGTTCAGCCTCTATTAGTTATCTAACTTAAGCAGCAGAACGCATGTAGCTCAGCTGCTGGCTGCACTTCCACCAGCGCAGACCTCTGACCCCTCAGGTCTAAGAGAAATTGACAGCCTGAGGTGAGAGGTCACAGCACTGCCCTATTTATTGGTCCATTCCACTGTTTCAGGAAAGGTTAGAGCACATAAAGCAGCTGGCCAATCACATGTGCACATTAGTGCACATTATTGCACACATTGACACACAATACATATACACACAGGACACAATGAAAGCTGGAGAGGGCTTTTGCTAGGTGAGGCTGCAGGGACTGGACGGTGCGATGAAAGGTCAGGGTCTGCGGCCCCCTTGACCCTCTCCTCTTCTGAAGAGCTGGAGCAGTCGATCATCGACCTATAAAACAAACACTCACACAGACACACACACACACAGTTAATATTGGAGAGCTGGTGGATGTATGAGTGAAACATTTGTTAGTCCAGCTCTCATTATCACAAATGACGGTCATGTGATTGTAGCTCTCTGCTCTTTTCCATCACACTGTTTGAGTTGTGTTTGAAGAATTACACTGGGTTAGAATGTTGCCGCTTCATTACAAGAGTCCACCTTGGCAGAAATGAGACCTGAAATGGATTAGAGGTACTATTCTCACTGTGCACATTTCATTCAGGCTGTATTAGGGCCTGTAGCCCCTGTAGCATATGAGCGTGTGTCTGTGTCTGTGTCTGTGTCTGTGTGTGTGTGTCTGTGTGTGTGTGTGTGTGTGTGTGTTGGCACAAGTTGATGTGTGTGTCTCTGTACCTCTGTGTGTGTGTGTGCATGTGTTGGACAACCATAAGATTAATTACATGGTTAATTAAACCTAGTAGTTAATTAAATCTGACAACTGTGTCTAATTAATCTAAATGCCATATAATTTCCTACACCTTTCTCCAGAGGTAGGCCAGCTGGATACCTGCACGTCAGCTCTTTAACAGCTCCAGTTTGACAGGCCTGGTCAATATATGGCTGAAGTTTCAAGCTTCTGATTTCTGCCACTGTAAAAGCTGCATTTTAAAAGTCAATGTGTTTCAGTCTGTGGCTACATAAATCAGTCAGGATGGCTTATTCTGTTTATTCTTTCACTGTACAGGGAATTAATGATATGTAGACCTAAATTGGATCAAAGGACTTGAAAAGAGGGTATGAGGTCTGGTGATTTTTAGTTTTTTTCACCGACAAACATAGGTTTTTGTTGTAGTTCATTGATTCAGATTGTGCTGTTTGAACTTTTGACCTGGTTCAAGTTCTGGAGATCAGCGTGAGCAAGCTGTCAGACTGAGAGGGCTGATTTGCTGGTGACGGATCAGAGAATTTATGGTCAGTTCCACTTTTATTTCCTGTTCTGCAGTGTTAATGTTAGTTAGTGTTAGTGTTAGTGTTCTAAATGTCAGTGTTTGCCACTCAGCAGTAGTTGGCAATGATTTACTCAAGGAGCTGTTTTATAATAATAAAGGGCAACTATTCATTTCAATTACTTGATTGGAGTTAGTGTTGATTATAGGTGCTCGAATTTAACCCAAAGCTGCAGTCGAAATACGTGTGCGAGCACAGAGGGTGTAACAGAGACTACGACAATATAAAAAGCAAGTGTAGTTATGGGTGAACACATCAGCTTTTGTGACTGTTACTGTGTGTGTGTGTGTGTGTTTGTGTCTCTCTGCACATTTGTGTGACAGAGGGGGAGAGAGAGTGTCAGGGTCAAAGCATGTGAATCCCCAGGGTGATGAGGGGTCTGTCTGTCTCTGATTAACTCTGTCTACTTGGTCCCAGCAGACCGACGGCCTGATCAAGTCTCTATCACGGCCCCTTGCTGATAACGGCTCCGTCATTCCCCTGAGTCGCCCTGGATCACAGAGTGAAAAACAACACGGCTCCCAGGAGTCACACACACTCAGCTCTGTGTGTTGTTCAGCAGGGATAGTAAAAGGGGAATGTGTGCAAGATAAACCAGGATTGTTTTTTATATGCTTTATTTTTTCGTTTTTGAAAATATAATTTACAGTCATCTTTGGTAGCCGCACCATTAGCTTGTTATGGATAACAGTGAGAAAATATCGGCCCCACCGCTGCAAACTGATATTTCAGAATACAGTTTTTCTTATTAGTTTCCTGGAAGTAATTTGGTTGCTAAGCAACATTGAGCCAGAGTAAAGTCTTAGTTACAGATTTGGTTTGGCTCAGTTTGGCCCAGTTTGAAGGCACCTCTTACTCAGCCCTGTCCTACTGGCCCTCCCCGAGAGTGACGATGTAGACTTTGTGGACTCTCCAGTTTGGGAAAGATAATGGAATATAATGTGCTAATCCTCAGATCTGGGGACCAGTTGACAGCTAATCCAGGGGAATGTGGTGGGATTGGAGCCCTGGCCACACTCCCAGAACTGGAGGCCTCTGACTAGCTGGATCGCTTGTTGGCTTCACCCCTGGATGGTGAATCTGCTATCATAGCCACGTGTAAAAAACTCACACATGCAGGCACATTTGCGTGCATATCACACACCCACACTCGTATGCAAATGAATGCTCACTCTCTAAAAGACAGCGACACGATACTGTATCATGAAGAGCTGGAACAGCCTGAAGTCTTGTACCTCTGTAAAGTAATTTAAGTGTTCTCTCTTGTCTTAATTGTTGGCGTTGTATTTCTGTCCTTCCTCTTCACGTTGCCTTTTAATCATGTTTATTTCCTAAAACTGATCTGCACATCTTATAGTCCTCTATTCTGCTGGAATTGGGATGTTCCTCAAAAGACCACTTTGTTCAGGAAACGTGTTTGATTATAAGAACATGGCACATCTTTAGTAACTCAATATGAATGATTAAAAGACTGGAGCTTTGTGATGAAGAAAGCATACATATTGACGAGAGAAGAAGCACTCTCTCTCTCTCTCTCTCTCACACACACATTCTTGCTCACATTAAAGAGGGCAGAAGAATGAGTCTCTGTTTTCTCTGTCACTGAAACACACACACATGCACAGCCTTGCGATCACAGACAAACAGTCTTTCAGGAAGTGATACACTCAGCTTTGTTGTTGCAGACATTTTGTTTTGCCCCAGCCAGAGGTCGCAACCCCAAACATCTGCGCTTCATGCCAATCCGGGTGTGCTGCCTGCGGAGTGTCACAGATTTAGTGCCACAAGTGCGTCATTCACATCGCAGTGCTTCACTGACTCCACTCGGCTCTCGGCTCACTGATGAGAACTGTCATGATGATGGTTGAGATGGAGGAGTCAAATATGGGCATCTGACATTTCCTTTAGAAAATCACACCTCATCCAAAAATAGACCACATTCAGGATACCGGTATAAATACTCTATGTGAAATGAAAATTCCCTGATCGCAGTGTCTTAAACGTGAGAATCTGCTCTGGTGGGGTCCAGCTAATGATTCTTTTGATAATAGACTATTAGTTTTGTCCACAAAATGTCAGAAAAGAATTCAATGTGCCCATCACTGTTTGTCAGAGACTAAGGTGATGTGTACCAAGGTCACCAGCAGCCTGATATTCAGTTTACTATCATATAACTCAACAAAAGACATTAAATCTTCAGGTTTGAGATCAAGTCAATCATTTGATGGTCATTCAAAATAGTCAACTATCAAATATTCTGTTCATCTCCAAACTAGTAACTCGATTAACTGTTTGAGCTTTAAATCAATGAATCCACATAAAAATATAATGAGAAGGACTGCCATAGTCCTGATCTGATCAGCGCCCAGGACGGAGTGCAAAGACTGTAGATAGATGGAGGTGTACTGTTGGCTGTTGCCTGGGGATTCTTTGAGAGGGTTAAACATTTGTTCGGCTGGACCACAGTAACAGGTGGCACAAGGGGAGGAGCCACACTCAGTAAACAACCGTTGATGGCCAAGCCTTTGTCTGGACTCTGTGTGATTTCGTGTGTGTTTTCCATCTCCTCATCTCCCTGTGTTGCCATACCAGGTGCTCACTTGGCTAATTTAATGCCACACTTCATCTGAAACCCTTTTTTCCCTTTCACAGCCATTTTTGTTTCGTTCCTTCTTTTTTTTTTCTTTTTGCAAAAACAGAATTTACTCATCCTGCACCGTTTTCCTGCTTCGATTCTTCCCAGGTCTTTTACAACCCCCCCCCCCAACATCCTCCACCTCCCCCTGCCATTCTTTCTTTCCTTTCCTCCCCTCTCTTTCTTTCTTACTCCTCCCCCTCTCTCCTTTTGCCTCCCTCCCTCTCTCTCAGAGGAGATTGATTGGGTAATCTGGCTGGGTGCCAGCAGTGCCCGCTTTCTTGCTTGGGGGAAGGAGAGAAGTGGAGGCGACATGACGACATGCAGGAATAATAATAACATCCATAAAATAGGCAGAGCAGGTATGGATGGAGGGATGAGGAGAGAAAGAGAGGGGGTGGGGGGTGGAGTCGATGTTGGCACAGCAATATCTTCTTCATACAGATTCCCCTGTCCATTTTCAGTTTAAATATAGCTTATACACACAAATGGCATGCCAAAACATTGTGTCTCCATTTCTGTCCAGCTCTATCTGTCTTCCTATCTTTCTGCCTTCCCCTTTCTACCACCTCTGTTCGCGCCTGTGTCGTCTTTTAATATCAAACAGTGCGTGGAGTGCAGGCTGCAGGCTGCAGGCAGATGGGCGTTGAGCGAGAGGACGCTGTCTTTGTGTGCCATTGTTTACCGTTGTTACCGTTTAAATGAAAAAGGCCAGTAGGCTCCTCAGTCTGTGTATACCTTTCCCTATCTGAGGGAAGCAACAAAGCCTGAAAGTGCTGCCCTCAAGCTGTGTGTGTGTGTGTGTGTGTTGTTGTGGGTTCGGCTGGAGTTCTGCAACTAACAGAAGCAGAAGCTCAAATATTATTTATGATCCCCTTCCTTGCAGGTTCATTCTGGGCAAGCTTAAACTGTGTTGTGGTTCAGCATTTGATCTCGACCCCGCAAGCATGTGCTCCTGATCGGTGTGCGACAGAGACAAACATGGAGACAGGCAGATGCAGGCTAGAAAACGGGGACAGAGTCAGACAAATGACAGGAAGTCTGCATTGTTTATAGCTTATGTGAGCTGTGCAGCTAACTATGCATCACATCCCACCATCGCCAGAGAGTGGTATAAATGCCATGAATCTGTCTGTGAAAAGTTATTGTACAAGCCAAACCCTGCAGCGTTTACTCTCCCTCCTTGCATGCAGATTTCAATCCCAGTCACATTTAATTTCCCTAACCCAGTTACCCATGAATGCCCTCTTAGTTGCAACATCATCATCCATAAAATTTAAACGAATGCTTTAAATGAATACTACACTCTGGGAAGTAGTGGCAACTCCTTGGGGCATTTGTTTATCTCTCCCAGTGAAACTCGGGTGAAAGCTGCCAATTTAGTTTCAGTTTAGTCATTTTCAGGAAGTGTATTATGGTTCAATAATTAAAAAAAGACAACATTCATCAGTTGTGTGCCTCGGCTGTAACCAGTTTACTGTGGAGAACTGAAGTGAGCAATTTTTCAGGGGGGCTGGAAGTTCAAGGGTGACCTGCCATGCTGGAGGTGTTTACGTCTCCTGGCATCTTGTCTGTGGCGTTTCTCCTGCCAAGCTTGCTTCTCCTGACTGTGTCAACATATTTACATACAGACATTCACCATCGCTCTCACATCTTTGAAGTTCCCAGACACTGGTGACTCCAAAACCACAACCACTTATCCATTTATTCATTGTGTAAAAACACCCTGTCCTGCACAAAATGGGATACATTACTGCACTTATGATCCTTCTGCTGTGTTTGCTTTTGCTTAGTTTGAACTTTCCTTTGGTGACCTGTGCTGACTTGGTGTTTTTATAACTCTGTGTCCTGAGTCTGGGAGGTGAGGGCAGAACAACCTGGTGTAAGTTATAATAAAGTGAGGTAGCTAAATGGTATTTTATGACTGCGCAAGAGCAAATTAGACTGTTTTACTAAGTCAATTTCAAAGATTTTTTGTGAGGAAACACTGCTGCCGTCAGACGACTTTTCCAGCACTGGTGCTCCCTATTTTTTTTTTTCTTTTTTCTTTTTCTTTTTCCAGAGCAAAGCTTGGAGCAGCACTCCATTACTGCCGGTTCTCATTAGGTATAAAACACTGACGGTGGTTACAGGAAATGTCAGGCGGGTCCCAGGGAGTGAAACCTATCTTTAAACATATACTCCCGTTGGTTAACTCCTGGAGTTGAGAAAAACCATTTCCTTCTTTAACACCAAGTCTCTAAATTAAATCAGTTCACACTGCATCCGCCGCCGTGGATATAATATGAGAAAAGTTAGATTTTTGATTTTGCATACTAGTCAACAAGCGCACATGAACTGTCCACTGAGGGATGTGGTGTGGAGGTGGTGGGCAGACAAAACTGAGATGTGGTGTGAAAGTGTGTAGACACTTTTAAGGCTGTAAGATTGGTCTGAATGGGATTCTCTACATTCATTGTTTGAGTTTTAATCATATTACCTGGAAACATTAATATTACATTACAAACAGCAAATATAAGCTGTACTGTATAAAATGGTTTTCACACATAGATCCTTCACGTTATGGCTCAGTCACAGGAGAGAATATTAACTGTACATAAAAATATGAACCAGCGAGGTGGCAATACTAAGGTGATGTCTGCACCTGTCCTTTCTGACCACTGAGAGGTTAAACTCTGGGCAAAATAATTCTCTGACTCATTGCTTTGAATGCAAAGTATTATTTGAAGTCTACTCACATGAGCATGTCAACATTTTTTTTTTATCAGCCCCTCTCTCATCTGGGCAGTCCAAGATGTGGCTGGTCAGAGACACGAGAGGAATAAAATCAGCTGGTATTGTGAAAGTGACAGGGGCAAATACAGGTTGATTGGGACAAGAGTCCATGATGGTGCTGGGTGTTTTTTTTTTTTCTTCTCTTCTTGCTATGTTTTATGTTTTGATACCGCAGTGTGTTTGTATAAAGTTTAGTTTTGTTTTTTTTTTATCCTATCCAGAGTTTGATGATTTTATCTGTGACCTGCACATAAGCTCAGCCATAGATGTCAGGACTTAAAGGAACCCTGAGCTTATTTAACAACATATAGTTCAGTCTCTTCTGTTGCCTCTGCTTTGTTATCATTCCTGATTGTTTATAATATCTCAGGAGGAAGTTTCTTCAAATCCGACCCAAACATCCACTTTTGATGAAAAGATTAGTTTTCAGTGATTAAAAGGTCAAAGGTTAAGATCCCAAAACATGTTTTTGGCTATAAATGTCTTATAGGATAAAATTCAGATGTGCTGCATTTTATACCCAAAAGGTCAAAAGTCATCACCACCATCCTCTGACCATTGTTGAACACTTGAGATTTCTATTCTTGGCTGCCTACTTTGAAACTGTGGTGATTGTGTAGATCTTCTGCTCCTGGACAGACCTGCCTTAAAATACAACATGTCGTTAATGTGAACTGGAATGTGGAGACTTACAACTCTGATAATTCTAGTTCTACCAGTTCTACTTTTCTAGTTTCTATTGTTATTGTACCACTGGTCACATCCAGGGGTGGAAAGTAACGAAGTAAATTTACTTGAGTACTGCACTTAAGTACAGTTTTTGGGTATCTGTACTTTACTTGCGTATTATATTTGGGGGATACTTTTACTTTCACTCCACTACATTTTAAGGACAAATGTTTTACTTTTTACTCCACTACATTTCTATTGATGCTCTCGTTACTCGCTACTTTTGTGCTTACATCAGCTGATGATTTTTTTTTTTCCCGCAAAGAAGAAATAAACTTTCTGCTGCTTCGCGTATGGTTTGCCTCAGCCATATTGCCGTACCTGTAGTACGTCATGCCATACAAGACGAAACATAACTTTGGCGGTGTGGATGAGATAGAAAATGGACGAAGAAATGGAGGAAGAAACAATTATCTCAAGACCACGTTTGACATTTTTCACACCAAAACGGATTCATTTCAGTTCAATTGTTTGTTGTGCTTACCACGAACAAGTTATATCACAGCCTACAAAAACCCGTCTTCCAACCTGGTCCATAGACTCAGATTCGTTCACGACTGTTGCGAATGTTACCTGGTCCGCACGTGCGTACCGCAGACTCAGATTTGTTTCCGAACAGGTTTTTCTGCCGCATATTTTTCAGTGTAGAGATGAGTGATTCGTTCACGACTCATAACTACGGGTCTTCGGGTCTTTTGTTCATTATTGACGTGGTTACGGTTACATGACCAATGCTGTCTCCACTACTACTTTGGGGAGTCCAGTCTGTGGAGGGGGGGGGTCTGGTCTAGTCTCTGGAGGGGTCCGGTCTGTGGAAGGGTCTGGTCTAGTCTCTAGTCTCTGGGGGGTCGGGGGGTGGGGGAATCCAGTCTCTGGAGGGGTCTGGTCTAGTCTGGTCGGTGGTGTAGTTGTTAGTGCTGTCACAATAAGAAAGTTGCGGCCCCTAACATGTCTCGGTTAATTGGTTAATTGGTGACTCTAAATTGTCCGTAGAGTGAGTGATGGACTGGGCTACAGCAAGGAGAAGCGGTAAACAGAGACTAGAGACTAGACCGGACCCCCCCCCCAGAGACCGAACCTTTCCAGAGACTAAAGACTACACCAGACCCCCCACCCCCCAGAGACCAGACCCCTTCAGAGACTAGACCAGACCCCTCCAGAGACCGGTTCTTGTAGGGCCTCTTTAAGTGAAGATATTTTTGAGCTATAAAGATGTCTGTAGCAGAATTGCATCAGTGTATTGTATAATGACAGTAAAGCTACTTTCCTTTCCTGTATTTTTAGGTATTTTTTTATGCTTTTACTTAAGTAATTTTTTAAGCAAATACTTTTGTACTTTTACTTAAATAATATTTTGACTAAGCTACTTTTACTTGTATTTCAAGTAGTATTGCAAAGAGTATCTGTACTTTTACCCAAGTAGTGAAGTTGTGTACTCTGTCCACCTCTGGTCACATCAAAGAGAGAGGCCATTCGTTCAGTACATGATTTGAAATGTCTTCCATCTTCAGAGCGAACAGGTAACCTCAGCTTCGCTTCCTCTCTGTGCTGAACTGCTTTTCTGCTTAGCTTTTGCTGAGTTTTAGTTTCATGCATTTTTTTGGGCTCTAACAGGCTCTTTTTTTCCCCCTAAAAGTCCCTCGTGCCTTTTTTCTTTTTTCTCCCTCATTTCTTTGTCCACTCTTACAATCTTTCTCCCTCTCACCCACACACTCTGTCCCGCTCTTTCTCCTTTGCCTCTGCCTCTCTTTGTGGCACTGGGCAGGCTTGTAGCTGGCAGACATTGCAGCCTGGCATAATGTGTCCCTGGCACAGCGGGTGTGTGTCTCTGCATGTGTGCGTGTGTCTGCTGTCTGCTGCACAGTTCTGCCAGTCCACCAGTCTCAAGTACCAGCTGGGCACCCAAGCTCACAACCAAAATAAACTGGCCGCGCTATCAATGAGTCCATGGGTGGAAGTGTATGTGCATGAGTGTGTTTGTTCGTGTTTATGTGTACATGCACTTGTGCATGTCTGTGTTTGTGTGTGTGTGTGTGTGTGTGGGGGGTGTTGATCGGGCACCCTGCTTATTAAGTCTATATGAAGTGAGTGTTGAAACAAACAGTCCTTCCTCAGATGAATGCCTGAGATGTTCGCCTGTCTCAACTTTGCATTACACTGAAGCCCTCCCTGCAAGGATTAAAGACTAAAACAATTACAAAGCCTTATTTGCAATTTAAATTCTCCTAAATGCAGACTTAATCCTCATTTTCCAAAGGCAGCAATACTGAGAGGCGGAATAAGTGTGTGAGAGAGATCCAATTCAAGCCTCTGCTGGGGTTTCTGATGCTAAAATAACACTTATAAGTTATAGGAGGGGGGATAATGAATGTGCTTTGAGCTGGTTGAGTTATATTTGGAGAACAGTTTGTTTCTGTTAAAAGCTTGTCTTTGCAATGACAGAATGAATGCACAGAATCAGCAGGGGAGTTGCTGATTTCACACAGAGACATACTCACATTCTCAGTAATATTTGCATTTCATTTCATTTGCATGCTTGTGTATTTTCATATTCACATGTGTGCTTTGAGGTGTCCTGATAGAGGGGGCCACAGTGAGCGTGCTTTACAGCTGCCCAGGGTATATTTACGACAGTGACTTTAATGCAGTGTAATGATTATTTTTATTCCAGGTACTTGGGCAGCCTGTTCGCTCTGAGTAGAATGACTCCCCATTGGCCCACTGATTACCTCTGTGGCTGCTGCCACACCTGGCTCCTTCAGCTCTCCTCTCTCTCCTCCATTACACCTTCAAAACGTCCCCCCTTTTATTGCTAAACCCTCATCTGTCCCTCCCTCTCTCTCAGTGTAACTTCACCCATCTTCTAAATTCAATAATGGATGCCACCTTTAGTTTGCTTGGTCTGTATCTTTGTAGCTGCACCTTGATCTTCTCCCCACCTCCTCTGTCTCTTTCTTCCTTGCATCATTACACTGTCGCTCAACTTTTCTTACTGTCGGTATCTACATTTCCCCACATAGCTTTCCCATTCCCTCTCTGGCTGGACTTTATATTTGTTTGAGCTGTTCAAATTTGATGCTAAGTTTTTAAAACTTAGTTTGAGTTATAAAGTTATGCCACTGATGGTACACTTTTCAAGGGATTGGTAGCTAAAATATGATGTGAGTATGCTGGCTGGCCACTGACTGTGCACTATGTACTATAATAAAGTTGTGTTACCTAGAAGGTAATCAGACAATGGGCAGTTGCTGAACTGTGTGTTATATCAAAAACGATATATAAATGAGCCATGGTTTATTTATACCTAACTTGATTAATGTAAAACCTGAAGAGATAATGCATTGATCTCTGCAGTAGATTTTTTTTTTTTTTGCAAGAAACTGTAGCACTGAAGATTTTCTGGCCACACCGCTGTTCATGCTTCTCTCTGCTGTTGCAGTCGGTTTGAGTTTATCTTTTGCATTGTTAAGACAATAGTGCTATTAATAGAAGTGTTTATATATTCGTGTGTCTGTGTGCACGTGACTGTTCTTCCTCTGAGTGAGCTGCAGTGCAGCTATTAGCCAGCCGAAGGGTCAGTGTAGGGTCGGGGGCTGCTCCTGCTGCCAATGTGGGTTAATTCTTCTGAGAGGAGCTGAAAATCCAAAACTACATATTGTGTCCTTAGTAACATCTGCATGTGTGAACTTCTAGCTTCAACTCTGCAGTCTGCACATAAAACTTCAAATCAAGTATTTCTATCTCTCCTGATTAAGTCCAGTGTGTAAATAGGGCAGCACATCTGTTTGGACTGATTTAAGTTTTGGTGTATGTTCATGTAAAGTATGCATGTGTACGCACATAAGAGAGAGAAAACCAAATGTTACAGTACATGTGCTATTCCTCTTATGATTCCCAGCTGCGCTGTTTGATCCATTTTCATATCATCAGATCTGGTCTGTTTAAAAAAAAAACAAAACAAAAAAAAAACAACACAAAACACACACACACATTTGGAATATAGAGCTCCACTACACCGCTCTGCACACTGTAAAAGGTCAGCCTTCACTGAAGGAGTGTATGTGACCAGCCATCGTGAGTGTGAGAGAAAAAGAGAGGTTTCTTCTGAACAGTTGGAGCAGTTCGCTTTAGTTAGATACACCATGGACTCCTGCTTTGTATGGACTTGGTTTGGATGATAGCTTGAGTTTCTTCCTCTCTGTAGGGAAAGCCGTTCTGCTCTGTGCTGTGTCGGACTGAGCTGTCCTCTCCTTTGCTGAATTGTTCTGCTGGATGCAGTAATCTCTTCAGTGCATGGCCAGATTACTGTCTGCTCCATATTGTCTGGTGGCGGGTTGCAGGATGGAGAGACGGCAAGAGGAGGGGAGAGAGGGAGGGAAGGAGGAGGCTCTGCTCTGATCTGCTGCTACATAAGGAAGATTACCTTTTTATTAATGTATCCATCTGGACATTTAGTATATTTGGTTGTTTGTTCAGCCTATTTGTTTCTGTTTAAGGACATACTGTATAAATCTTATGAGATTTCAATCGAGATGAATCAAAGCTGAGATTAGACATATGTGTTCTTTCCAGAGAGTTTCCGACCAAATCACATTGTAATATAATTATGTTTAGAAAGTAGTAAAATATGTGTTGTATTCCCTTTGTGATTAATTTTACAAATTTATTGTGCTATTTATCCAGAAAATGAACTTGTTTTTTTTCCTTAAACTGAGTGATTTTGAGTAAAGAAAAATGAAGAAATTTGAGTATTCATTGTGCCCACCCTCATCACCACCCCTTCCTCCCCACCGCCCTCCACCCTTCCACGCGTCTTCCTCTCCATCTCTTTCTGTCTCCTGTGCACTCTGTGCAGAAATGATTTCCATTCCTGCTGAATTAATGAGGTTCTGCTGAACTGAGAAAAGGCAAGGGGAGTGTGCACACACACACACACACACACACGCACATACACACACAGAGACAGACACGCACACACATAGATGCAAGCAGGGAGACACACATACACTGTCACGCACACAGACACACTTTGCTATAGCCATATTTAAGTCTGTATTCACTCTCACATTTGCACACAGTGATTGACTGAAGCTTGGCCACTTTTTGCCATTTTACACCATAAACAGTGTTTTATTTTGTTTGTTTTAAAGTCAATTTCAGGAAATACAGACAAAGATAAAGAGTTGGAACACAGTAATGCACAATCACAAATGAAGCTAAACTTTAGCAGCTTTAGAGTGACATACACGACACACAAAACACTAACTGTATACATGTAAACATGCAGCCTCATGACTCAAGCCCCCTAGCTGGGTCCAGTCACCATGGTAACACACTTCTGGATGTATCAAACACTACAGTGGTTTGGGACTGTTGAAGGTTGTTTAACACCCTCAACCGCTACACCACACACATACACAGACACACGCACACGCGCACGTACATTTAAATGCACATAAATGTCAGTGCAGCCCCTTCCCCGGACAACCCTTGGCATCCCCAATCTGCAGAAAAACCAACCTGGACATTTTGTTCCTGACTCTCACTTTAATTAACTAATGAACTCATGCAATAATCAACCAAACAGACACAAAGCTCAAAGGCCTGATGAGCCGACGGGTGGCCCAAGTCTAGTTCACACATTGTAAACACAGACAGTTGAAACACTAGTGAATGAGCACACAGTCAAAAGGACGTAATTGCGGTGCAAGCGGCTGTTGTTATGTGCCAGCTTGCGCGGCACTTGAAATTCAATCAAGGATTGGCTGAACAAAGAGGAGCAGAAAGTAACGGCTGATTCTGGGTGAGGTTCTTCCTTGTTGAGCTGATTTTTCCTAAAGTACTACTAATGTGTGGAGTTTTCAGGTGTGCAGCTTGCATGAGAGATCCATCCACATTACATTCCAAGCTTGAAGGGAACAGGAGCCTTTCAGTACCACTGGCTATTTAAAAGCTGAGCTTTCTTTCTTTCTGGTGTGTTTTTCTTAGTTTTTATGTCTTTCTTGCTTCTTTTCTTCATTAAATGCACATGATCAGACATGTGTATACACACACACACACACACACACATAAATGCAACCTCTCTTCTGCCCCCTGCTCTCTGCTGTCTCAGTGTTTTTCTTCTCCATTTATCATCACTGAAGCAAAGGACTTGATTCCAATTTCATGTTTTCATTCCATTCCTCTATTTGCTTATTTCTTCATCCCCCTTTCTCTATTTTGATCTAGAGCAACCAGTCAGCAGTCAATAATCTGTTAAATAGCATTGATCGTCACCATTTAGTTTCCTGGCTAGCTACTTAGGTTGTAAAGCTGATCAATGGCTTTGAATGGGAACCACCTAGATAGCAGATTGACTGCTGGGATGCGCACTGCAATCATATCATTTGTCTTCATTTGCTGTTCAATTATTTGTTGTAATAGCTGCTGTCAAAAACAACCCCATGCTGTCCCACAATGGCCCACGGAGCCCAAAATTGTAGAGAGGGGCGAGGACACTGTGCCAGCGTGCCTGACTCTCTCCCTTCACCTTGCCTCTCTGTGCCCGCCACTGCCACCGTCCCACCCTGGCGCCCCAGCAGGCCCCCCGCACTGCTGCATTATATGCTGGGAAACAGCACCAGCACCATCATATGTGGAGAGCAGTGTGCTCCTGTGTGTGGACTTAAGTGATTATGTGTGACTTGTGAGTGTATGCAGATGGTGTCCATGCCTGGATGTTTAGACGAAGTCTGATCCAGATTAGACTTCCTCTGGCCCGTTCATGAGATCATCAGTCATTTCTTATGGGACAGAGACACAGCCACATGTGTCCAGGTGTGTTTTATAGTCTTTGGCTCTATTACTTGCTAAATGTGACGTTTTGCAGAAGACTGTATTCATGTTTATATTGTAAAAAGGTGCAAAACTCTAAATTAGGACCTCCAATTTGTGATTAATAGTAAGAATAATAAAACATTTGATGGGGCTTTGCTGCAAAATCAGTGACACATTTCTACTTTTGTAAATTTCTTTTCACTTTCAATCAGTAAAAGCATTTTCTGAGATGTGACAGCATGAAAGAACCAGTGGACTTGAGTGGTGAGCATCCTTTTCGAACAGGAATCACCACATTTTAATGTGTTTAGACAAATCTGAAGAAAAAGTTTCACTTTTCTGCTAAAGTCAGAATAATTGGACGATAGCATCTTTCACGCCTTTTAAGCTGTTTTATTGTGTGTGTCCGTGTGTCGTGTGGGGGGGCGGGGGGGGGCATAACCATTCTGTCTTATCTGGCATCAACTTCGCTCTTTTCTACTGTACCCCCCTCTCTTTAAATCGCTGTCTGCCTCTTCTCCTCCTCCTACCTCCCCTGGTTTTATGAGAGACGGACTGTCCCCCCTCCCCCTGCTTGTTTGAGGCAGCCTGCTCATATATCATAGTCTTTCCTCACAGGATATCCTCCCTCTTCCTGTCTCTCCCCTTTCTTTCTCTCCTTCTCCCTCATTCTCTTACCCTTCTCATCAAACTCCTGTCTCAGCTGGAGGTGGGGGGATGGAGGAGGAGAAAACCTGTTAACTCTATTTCTTTTCAGCACTTCAACACTCTTTCCATATACCCAGGGGACCCCCCCCCCCACACAAACACACACAGATGATAATATAAAACACAGAGAAATTCAGCATCACTTGATTTAGAGTTGCTTTGTTTAATTAAATATTAATGGTGTTGTTTGGAGTCACTCTACCTGAACTCAAGTATGATGAATCACTTTTCATACTATTTGATTAATTGGCTTTATTCTGCTTTACTTGGTTTGTGGAGACATGCACTGATTTTCTGCAGTGTTTTGAGATTGAGATTGGAGATTTTGTGCATTTTTCTTTGAATTTCACAGCAAAAAGGAATGAATATTAATGTACATGCTCCAGAACAAATTAAAGTACTATAGTAAGGCAAATGTCTCTAACATGTAATATGGAGGTCAATATTACATCATTATATTAATGGTATTATATTAGCCATGATAGCACTGATCCAGCATGCTCCATTTAGGAGAGACAATACAATCAATCATTTTTCACATGCACTAGGATCCAACTTCACAGCAACACTTTTCATTTCTTCACTCATTTTGTCCTTCATGTTTGATGTCTATGACACTGCTCATGAGATTTTAACTAAACCTGAGGTGATGGCACATATCACAGCAGATCTGCGACTTTTTCATTATTAAACTAGTTGGCCCAATGGGGGGTGTCGGTGTGTGTGTGTGTGTGTGTGTAACAATTGGTCAGGAAGAGACAGCAGAAACAATCTGGTACCTATGGGCCATGAGACGATGGTGTCATTTTCTACAAATTACATACAAAACCGGTTTCATCATTCCATGAATGGGGGCGTATTTCAACATGGTTTCCTGTTTGGTTCGTTTTATTCACCACAGAACTGTCCTTCATCGCTCCCTCTCGTAACACAGTTTATTTGACTCTCATTCGTCCTTAATATCTTTCCTTTATGAGATTCATTATTCACTTCCTCCTTTTCATACTCCTTTAATTCAGCCCTGCACTGCCTCACTCTCTCTTTCTGCTTTCCTCTTTCTCCTGTTTTCTTCCAGTTTTTTTTTACACCTTATTTTTTTCTCTCCATGCCCTTGTTGTCATTTAGCTTTGCTCTGACCTCCCTCTCCTTTCTCTCTTGCCTCCCTCTGTCTCTCCTCCTTTGCTGCTATCTTACATTTTCTCTCCCCATCTATTTTTCTCTCCATCCCTCCCTCTCTCTTGTCCTCTCTCTCTCGCTCCCTCTCTCTTCAGCTGAGGACAAGAAGGTGAAAACCAAGCGGATTACAGTGGCAGTTTAATCTGGCTGACCCACCAAGGGATTGCTCTCTACTTTGCTGTGAGGCTGCAGGGCTGGAGGGCAGCAGGACTGGGTGGGTGTGTTGAGGGGGAGGAGTGGAGAGGAAGGCGAAGGAGACCAAGTTGTAGTGGGGTTGGGGGGGGGGGCAGTAAAGGAGGGAAGGAAAGAGGGAGGAGAATGGAAGCGGTTGAATTTGGGGGATTTTTCCTGTTTGTCTGGAGCTGAGTTGAAACGCTCTCCAGGACAGGACTGTTCGTGTGCACGAGCACATGTATGTGTGACTGGGTGTGTGCGGGTGTGACTGTGTGATGCCAGAGGTGGGGGAAGGGCTTTGGTTGTTATTAAGAGATGGAATATTAATGCTACTTTGCCTCTAATTTCTTTCCATCTGTCATCAAGTTGTCCTCTGTGTGTGTGTGCCTGTCTTGGTCTATGAATAGATACTCTTCAGACATTAACAGACAATTAGTCTGTTCTGTTTTTCAAAGACACAATAAAAGAGCGTCCTTGGTTTGATTTGTCTTTTCTTTATTCTGAAAACATCAAAATCTCATTTTATTCCATCTTGTCAAAGTCATTCAAACTCATGGAGCTTTCATCCCCAGTTAATGAACAGTTAATGCCAAAACAGAGGCCTCGCCTAATTTTTTAGTTCAACGAGCAGTGAACCATATTCTGTCTCTGCCGGCTGCAGGTCATTTGTGTTTGTTTTTTTTTATTGCTATTTTTAATCTCTTGAAATTTGAACATGAAGAGCGAGGATAATGTGACGATTAACAGTAGAGGTGCACCCAAGGACTTCAGTGGTGAAAGGGTGGGGGGGTGAGTGAGCGCATGAATTCGGACATGATTCAAAGGATTTAAAAATGTTAAAGCTGTCTTTTGTTTTGAGATATAGCAATAATACATTGTTGTGAACTGGTCAATAAGCTTTGCAAATAATGACTAATAAAAGGGAATAGGCATGCAAGTAAATTGCAAAAGCTCTCTCTCTCTCTCTCTCTCTCTATATATGTGTATATATATATGTATATATGTGTATATATATATATATATATATGTGTATATATATATGTATATATGTGTATATATATATATATATATGTGTGTATATATATATGTATATATACACATATATGTATAATTTTATTTTATTTTTTATAGACCTGTCAATAGGCCTTAAACTTAATAATAAATATTGCCAAGCACTGTTCTTGACAGCCATGTCTGATTGATGTTGTATTTGAGCATCTTTTTAAATAATATTTAAAAAGCAGTTTTTAAACCCCCCCCCCCCCGACACACAATTCATGACATATCTGCTCTATTCCCTCCTAAAAAAAAAATTATTTCAGATTGGGATATGTATTCTCATCCCCATTGGAAACTCCACTATTGAATTCACACTTTCAGGGTGAGCCACCTATTGAAATAAAAAAAAAAAAAAAAAAGAAAAACTTTTCTGAAACGTACTTCCTTTTTGTTGATAGAACAGTAGTGTTAAAAACAAGTTGTGTATGGCATTAGGCTTTTCTCTCATATCGGCCTTTGATTCCAATTGAAGCTCATTTTTTTATGGCAATCATCTGATTCTGGTTTAAATGTGACGATTTGGTCAAGAGGTTTGGCCTTGAGCAAACAGGATATTGATAGTTTTTTAGATATTAAGTGGCTTAACCTGTGCAGTGAGTAGCAGGAGCGTAGTAATGCCCACCTAAAATAAAGTTGGACACCAACCTTTAGTTTGAATTACAAAAATGACTCGGACGATGTTGAACTGTTTTAAAGTCCAAAATGCTTGTTGTACAGTGCTGAACGCAGCACGGGGGTCTGAGTCCGGCTGTGTCTGTGGCTCTGTTTGCCTCCACAATGCCTTTCATGTCTCTCATATCAGCCTTCCTTTCATCAGTTCATCCCTGCTGTGCCGTTTCGGAGTAGGGGTCCATTTGGCGAGCCGGATTAGCTTCCAACTGGTGCTTGTCCAGATTCAGATTCTGAAGGGGGGCTTAACCAGCCTTGCCTCAGAAAAGACGAGAGGGAGGAACAGGAGGGAGGGAGAGCAGGAGAAGAGAGGGAAAAGACTCCTGTAGGGGAGACGCTCCTCTTCAGTTGTTTATCTTGCAATTAATGTGCTGGATTGTCCTGTGAATAGGAGGGAAAAGTCAAGTGTGTAGACGACAGAGCAACAGGCCACCAATGATACAGATACAGAGTCTGACTGGGTTCATTATACTGAGGGAAGGGCCTGGGGTGCTGCTCAACACCTGCTCTATTGGAATAGTTGTGTATCCACACACACAGATTGTGCATTAAAATGTATAAAAGTAAACCTCCATGCTGTGAGTGTCATGGTAAGGGCATAGAAGATGGCATGGACCAATCAGCAGCAAATGCACCCTAGAAGTAAATGATCAAGACCATGTGTGTGTGTCTGTGTGTGTTGCTCAGTGACACAGTGGTTAACACCGACCCTCCAAGCTGCTGTCATCACTGCACCACCCTGCGACGTGGTGGCTGCCTGGGGACCTTATTTTAGGACACACCAGGTGCAAGTGTTTTTGGGCTGGTTACATGATCTTGGATGAATGTGTGTGTGTGTGTGTGTGTGTAGGGGGGACATAGCTATGATTGTGTGCTGGGTCAGGCCTGTGTGTGTCTAGAGTCCAGGAAAGGTCAGAGATTGGATGGAGGTGCCAGGAATAGGGGTGTGAGATGCCTGGGTGTCTACAGGGCCATGTGAGACACACACACACACAAATACAGGCGTAAACTCACACACATACAACGCCACAGCAGAACAAAAGCTGGTCAAAGTGGGACAGTTTTTGCTCCCTCCCCCCTCCATCTTTTTTTCCTCCTTTGCTGTCTCTCATGTATCCTCAGCACTGTCCTCCTCTCCTTTCCTCTCCTCTCCTCTCCTCTCCTCTCCTTTCCTCTCTCACGTAAACACGATGCTGCTTTCTGGATCTGGGATGCCTAAGGGACAGAGCACAGACAGGAGCCCCGTCACCATGACAACAGCTTCTCTGAGCTGCCTGACACCCAGACGCCATTGGCTGAGGGCTGTTGGGGGAGGGAGGGGGGGTGGAGAGAGCGAGAGAGAGAAGACTGCCAGAGAGAGAGAATGGAGAGTAAGTTAAGCAAAGGGTAGAAAGAGAAAAGGGGGTGTAAGAGGGAGGAGCAGTGTAGAGAAAAGGAGATAACAGAGGCAAACGGCCCCATTTCTCCTCATGGGGCTGTGTGGCCTGTTCATGTTCATGTGCAGGTTTGATATTAAGAGGGAGAGGCGGGAGAGAGGGCAAAGAGGAGAAGGAAGGGGTGAGGAGGAGCAGGAGGCCAGTGCATGTGAAAGGCTGTGGAAGCATGATCCTCCCCTTGTCATATAATAATGCTTCCAGTCCAGGTTGTGTGTTAATGTGTATGTATATCTGTTAAAATCATAAGCTGTGTGTATGTGTATGTGCATGTGTGGCCACATGCTTGCAGGCCCATGAGCCGCTGTCCTCGCTTTCTGCACATCAGATGAAAACAGCTCGTATTGCTCAAGACTGTCACACGTACTAAACTCCCTCCCTTATGTACCTGTGAGCTATCGTAAAAAGCTTCTGGTTTGGCTTTCAGATCATGACATAGGCACAAATCCTGTCTTATTGTGTATTTACTAGCATGCTTTCACATAGAACAGTTGTGTGAAGGTGTGTGAAAAGTGAAACCCATGACTATATTTTATGAATTTGATATCTTCTTATTATTAAAATAAAATACAATGTAGTTCTTTGCTCTAATTTGTACTGGAAGGATTCTCAACAGCTGCTGATGTTTTTTGTTGTATACAGTTGTGATTTGATGATTAAAAAAAGCATCTAAATGACAGTCATGCTGCTCTCTGAATGTGAGTGGGCCGCTGATCTCTCTTAAATATTTTCCGGTGTGTGCATTACTGTACCTACAGAAAGGCTGTGAAATGCAATGCACCATGTTTATGTGTAGCTTGGCAGCCTGCCGGCGCTGCTCGGAGGGGAAACTGCAAATGAAAAGTGTGTGTGTTTTTGGAGCAGAGGGAGAGGGATGGTGTGTGTGTGTGTGTGTGTGTGTGTAGCTCCCAGTGCACTGGGTCTTCCTGCCGTTCTGTGATCACTGGCATATTTAGACTAATCATTGAAGACAGTTAGCATGTGTCTCCATGAATATGATCTCGGGTGCTGCATGCTGTTTGTGTGTGACTGTGTGACTGTGTGTGTGTGTGTGTGTAACCACAACTCAGTCTAGATGCATAAATGTCTCAGGCTGTGCTTGCACACGTGTGCAGGATTTTGCAGGAGTTTATACGCACACACACACACGCACACGCACATGCACGCACACACAGATGTATTGAGGAGAAAAAGGGGTGAATTAGAGGAGGTTGCTTCTAAATCAGAACCAGAAGGTGAGATGGAGTGACGGAGCAGAGGCTCAGATAGGGGGTGTCGGTGTGTCGGTAAGTTGTGTGTGTGTGTGTGTGTGTGTGTGTGTGTGGTTGAATATGCTGGTGTATGTTGCAGTGCCTCACAGACTGCTCCAGTCTGGTCTGGCTGTCGGGGTGTGGAGGTGAGGGGCGGGAAAGAGGGATGGGGTGGGAGCACAGGGGGATGTGGGGCATTTAGTGTGTTCGAGAACAAAACTTCCCTCCAAACCTGCTTACTGTTCACTCCGAGCAGGAGTTTGGTGTTAATCCTGTCTGCTAACTGGTGACCCGAGCTATACACAAAGAGCGGAGGAATCTTCTCTCTCTGTCTTTAAATCTTTCCTTTTTCTTTCTCACTTTCTCTTTGTGCTTCTGTTTTATTCGCTCTGTTTCCCTCCTTCTTGCGCTCCTCTCTGTTGCTATCCCAGCCTTTATCTTCATGTCTCGGTCTATGTGTATGTGTGTGTGCGTGCGTGTGTGCACGTGTGTGTGTTTGTGTGAGCTTGTCGTCCCCTCTCTGGTTCGCTCTCTGTGCGTGCCAGTGCTGTGCTGTGCTGTGCTGGCTGAGACTATGCTGGGGATATTTCTGTCAGCCTCTGTTTATTTATTGATGGCGATGCTGATGAGACTTCGCCTGCCTATATGCTTGCCTGTGTTAAGAGAAAGTAAGATGCTCTCTGGAAATCTTCACCTGCACCTCTTCCTCTACGTGACTTCTTCAGAGTAAATATTTGTCAACCTCCATCCTAGTGACAGTGCGGGGCCAACCCAGGAAGTATGGGCTCTTTTGACCTCGGAGCAGCCGGATGTTGAACTAGCTGCTCTGCGCTCTCTGTCTTGTCTTGTATGTAAGATGAAAGGCTAGTGTCACTGAAGTGGAAGTTTAAATCATCTTTGAAAGAGCACCTCCCCAATACAGCTTTCTCTGACAACAAGCTACAGCAAGCTATCAGACACGCTGCCTGGCAACCGAAATAGTTCCTTGAAGCAAGAATGCAAATAGAGCACATTAATGTCAGATCGCATTGTGTGCTGGGCCCCACTGAACTCTGGGAGCCTGCCGACTGGTGGTCCAGAGGTCAGTGGGTCTTACCAAGGCCGTTTATCACCCAGTGGGTCTCCCAGGATAGACGGGGGGTGGGGAGCGGATGAAGTAGGCAGGCAGACACCCTGGTACCTACAATTACCTGATGCCCCATTCATGCACAGTGAGCAAAATGTGAAGAAATAGAAATTTCCCCACTGTTACAACCAAGGTGTGTTAAAGTCTCTTAAACCCCCCCCGGGCTAATGTTAGGGACAGAGTTCATACTCATCCATGAGTCATTGTCAACAATCTCTGTAGTTAAACACAAGTAGACAGTCACAAGGTTCTTCATCGCTGCCTTCGTCCTGACGTGTGATCACATTTGGCGCGTGTTTCAGCCTGAAGCATATCCATCTGTAGCTGACACCATAAATGTGGGACTATAAATCAAGCTTAAATGGAAACACAGATTGTTGTGGAAAGCTTTGGACATGACAGATACATTATTTAAGATGCTTCCACCTTTTTGGTAGGACTCCAATCACAGGCGAAAGAAAAATCATGTCATATCATAGTAAACAAAATGCTGACTGCCAGACTGAGCGCTCTTAAGTGTTAGTTATGCGTTAAGGTGGATGCATTGTGAAAAATTTAATGACGTGACTCAAAATTTTTATTGAAATATTGTCATTTTTAAATTTAAAAGAGTTATGATGATGATATAATGTTTTTGAAAACCGTTTCCTTTATACAGTATTTTATATATGATTTGTGTGCATTTGTGGGAATCTCAGTGGCACTACAGTGCTTCATTTATGGTCTGTTGGTCACATTTTACCTTTGTAAAAAAAAATGCAGCTCCAGTGATTTGGATATGCAGCCTTATTGTGATTTTGATTGCTAATCCCTTATATCACTGGAAGTCATGTACCAGGTAGTTTTTTACTTCCTCACAATTTCCAAGAGGAAACAGAGGACGAGGAGCCTGACTTCCGAGGAGGAGCTCCCAAACTATGATCCTTGTACTGTAACACTCTTGGATAAGGCAACCAAAAAGTGGCATGTTCAAAGAGGCATTCAGGGTATTTTATGCTAATGGTGTACTATTTTTTGATCTTGAGTTTTTTGTTTTTTTTTGTAGCTTTTATTTGATATATTTTGATTTGAATTCATTTAACTTTGAGGAACTTTGTGACTTTGTGAAATCTTGCTGTACAAACATATTTGTACAGCAGGTTCATGTGATGTCACCCTTGAAACACCTACTGACTGAGCTGAAAGTGCTCATAGGTAAACTCAATCTGTTTTTTCCCTCTTATGCGATCTTGCTCTTTTTCTGCATGTTACCCCCCCTCCTCCCTCCATCCCATTTTCTCCTTATCAGTTCCTTACAACAGTGCCAGCAGTCCCTTTCTCTTACATGTCCTCCCTTATTTGGCCACTTTTTCCCTTCATGTTCTTGTTCACCCCTTTATTCGCCGTCTTTCTTTCTTCTCCTCTTACTCCTTTTAACATCTCTCTCGATTTCTTTCTCCCCCTCTCCTTCAATTTCCCCTTCTTCTCCTCCATGTGCCCCGGAGCCTTCAGAGTCGAAGCAAGTCCCACAGACCGTCCATTGTCTTGGGAATGCAGTTTGCTGTCTCCCCTCTCCTCCTCCTCCCCCTGGCTGGCAGGAGACCGGGTTGGGTGGTGTTTGGCTCCTGGGTCCTTAAGGCCACTGAGTTAAAAGACTTAAACCTGACTAACCTGAGGTCCGGGATCAAATAAGATAAACTAGGAATTAGACTTGGTGTAAATCTAAAGACCGTTTTGAGATAATAGATGATACATTGTGTATTTATCTGCTGGAGGTGTGCAGGTGCTCCATCCAGATTGCTTTTGTTCACTACGCTGGATTATTGTTTACGTAAACAAAAATGTTTGGCATCCACTCATGTTAAGCATTAATTTCATCCTATACCCGGATCCATCTATAGGGAAACTCTTGCCGGAAAACAGATTTTATTTGTGATATTATTGTGTTCACTGTCGACTTTAACCTCCTGATATGTGTTTTATTATTACATGAAAGTAATTCTTGGAGTATGCGCAGTGGCATGACGGAGGAAATTATGCTTCATGTGAATTTCTATATTTATCAAAATATCTGAAACAGAGCTCATCATTTGTGACTTTAGAGGAGGAGGAGGTGGTCCGCATGGTGCTGCCTCTGGGTTACAAAATGGAAATTGATAGTGTGTGTCTGAATGTGTGTGTTTGTAAGTGCGAGTGTGTCTCACATGCCCAACCCCCCAACGTCTGGCACTCAGGAGGACTGTTCCTATGAGAATGCCTCCTTCCTGCCTGGCTTGACACGCACACACAGACACACAGGCTCACTTGCACAGGGACACGTATACTCTAAAATAGAAATGGGGTGAGTGGATCAGACTGGCGTGTGATGGTTTTAAATGTCTGGTCTGTTTCTGTTGGTTGCTAAACACAAGTGTGGGACAAAAACTCGGCTCAGAGTGGACGTGCATCAATTGTTACAGTATGACAGAGTAAAATCACTGCTAAGCTGTGACTGGACTTATTAGTGTCTTCAGCAAAATGTCTGCTCACAACTTTTTCACAATTACTACATTATATCAGATAATATATGCTAATTCTTTTACTGTTTCCAGCTAAAGACGTCTGACTTCAGCTTCGAGGACCTCCATGTTGCTTCAGGCTCTATGGAATGTGTACATCCAGACTGTAACTCAGCCGGCTGCGTCCTCTTCACCACTCCTTTTTTTTTTTTTATGTTCACAGTATAGAGTACCACCACTTCCCCTCTCCTTTTCATCTTGAACCTTCTCAGCTCTGCAGAAATAAAATCCAGTTGTGTGAGGATAACATGAGGGGAAAAAAAGGCGACAGAGGAAAAAAAAGCAAAAAGTGAGCGGGAGAATATGAAAGAATGCCAAAGAATAAGGAGGAGGTAGATATTGCTAACAAGGTTGCCAGAGACTCTTTTCATTTTTAATAGTCCCGCAGGAGGTCTGGCTGATAAAGTGTTATGTTATATTATTAAATCTTGGCAAAGTTTGAACTGCAACTGATTTGAACAGTAGCTGGTGTGAAAGTGAGTGTAGGTTAGACAAACTGCATCTTTCAGCCTGTTTAGACATGTGTCTATAGGAGACATGTTTTAAAATGTTTCTTCACACCTTCTATATTTGAGTAGTAGGTTTGTGTAGTTAATCAAAAATAACTGGCAATTTTTTTTTTACATATGCAAATAAGTTCTACGTTTTTTTAAACAACTATCGCTGAGTTTCTTGATGTGGTTTAAAAAAATACACAAGATGCAACATACAGTGTCGCTGATAGAAAACACAACAATTACCTGGTTCTAATCTTTTGGAGCACTCTGGCCAAAAGCAGCGCTGCGTTTTTCAAGAGGGCACAAAGTTAGCAAGGTTCAACTTTTTCGGCAGACGGCCTTGTTTTGTTTTGGCACCCACGGTATCTCCAGGAAGCTGCCACATTCAAATAAATGAGACTGCTGCAATTTTTCACACACGGCTTAAGTCTGCCTGGACACAAGGATGTCCGTAATATGAAACGTTTTATTTGACTCTAACATGATCCTATCATAAAGAGCAACTTAGTGGCTTCCACAATTCATTGTGTTTACATATTGTAACCCCTCCTCCGTATGCTGCTTTGGGTTGTTGTGTTAGACCTGAAAACGTGCAGTCGATGCACACACAACCTGAACACTGGAAACGATCGAATGAAAATATTTTCCTTGTAATCCTTTAATTTTTTTCACATTCATGTGTTTTGTGTATACTTTATTTATTATTATTATCATTTCCTAATGTGTTGCTGAGATCAATGAAAAAACTGCAGATTATCATCTCCCTCCATGCTCTACTCAAATTGCCATTTTCCAAATCATTCCAGTCTTTCTCAGGTCTTTTTTGATTTTATCATTATAAGAAACATTTCTTAATATCTAACTGTAAATGGAGACTATGTAGGAGACAGAATTCTAGCAAATATTGAAAATTACAGAATTAAATTAACAGTAAGAAGTGGTTGTGAGCCAGTTTGTCGGGTGTCAGAACAACATCAAATAAATCCTAACAGATATGTAAATGTCAGCTTGTTTTGCTCAGTAAGTGTTACAGTGTGTAATGCATATAAATACACACTTATATGAGTTTATGTGGTTCTCTGACAGTGTATTCATGTGCCTGAGTGGGTGTATATGTACGTTTACATAGAATGTGTTGATACATAAAAGAAAATTCCACCCTTGGATCCAAATGCTTTTATTTTTATCATCATCCTGAGATGATCAGCACGTTTCCCGAATAGTTTTTAGCTGATAAATTGTTTATATTATTTCAATAACTTTTGTGGCACCAGCTTTCTCTACCCTTTTCCTTGTATTCTCTTCAGTCCACAGATAGCAGCCGTGAACCTGTTGATTTTCAGCTGTGTTTTTCTTTTCTTGTTTTTATGTGTAGGAGGAAAGTGACAATGAAAGTGGTGGAGGAGGTTGAGGTTTTGTAGCTGAAAATAGTGAGCATCTGGCCTGGTTGGCAAACTGTGACATGTCTTTTGGCTGAGCAGAAGTTGTCCCTCTTTAATGAGGGATTTCTGCCTGTATGATTGTTGTAGGATAGTATGAAAGGGCAGCTGATGGAAGATAAGGATGCCCTTTGAATCTATTGTTCTCTCATCTAATGATTCCAACTGGCCACATGTGTGCACATGTGTCACTCTTTCTCCTAAACAGACATGAAATGAAACTAGAGATGCAACACACATGATCTTGTATAGCTTGACAAAGGTGTTCAAGTGTGTCTTTCTGTGTTGGTGTGCACCCTCACCCACGAAGTGGCCTTTCAGGGGATGATCTACCTGCTCTGTGCTGATCTGTAGCCTTCTCTGACCTGCAGAGCAACACAGTGACTGAAGCTCTGCTGGATACAGGCTGCACTTACAGAATCAGTGAATCAGAGCATGACACCGGCTGGCTATTTCAGAGGACAAGAGATAGACCTTGATAAGATCATTTTCGCTGACTCTCCCAAACACTTACACACCTTTCATTCTTCTACTGTATTCTTCAAATCAGGTTTTGTCTCACACCTCCAAGCATTGTATTATTCCCTAATTAGCAGCATTAATAATCTTCAATTAGGCATATAGCTTTGAGTGTATGTGCAAGTATGCCTCTTTTATTCAAGGTGTGTGCATTTGTGTGTAATCGTGTGTGTGTGTGTGTGTGCGCGCGCACGCGCACGCGTGTGCATGCAGATGGAACGTCATCATGGCACCCTGTCCTCTGGTTCTCTTGTGGCTTTCCACCCAACACCAACTGCTTAATGAGGGAGTGAAAGGCCACGGGTAGAGGGGGCGGGGGGCTGCATATCAGTGTGTGTATGTGCACATGTCTTTGTGTGTGTGTGTAATTAAAGACCAGTGCCAGCAGGGGGGACCTGTGTTAGAAAGGGTCACCAGAGCGAGCAGCAGGCCATCGCCAACCTTTGGTCATTAACTACCGACACAGCCAATAAAGGCCTCTGGGTGTGTGTGTGTGTGTGCGTGTGTGTGTGTGAGTTGTTAAGAAAGCCAGGTATTAAATTACTTTAAATCGTTACATGTTTTGACTGCTTATGGATGTATGTCAATTTTGTTATAGCCCTAAGGTGTATTGGAACGCTTCCTTGTATTTGCATCTGCATCTGAAGATTATTAACTTAATACCAATAATTTAATCATAAATTATTATTATAAATGATGATAATATAATTATTTTCTCAACAAAGCATTTTGTCTACAAACTTGCAGTTTTTCCAGCCGTATTGTACACAAAAACTGCTGTTATTCCAGTGTCATGATATCCAATAGGATAGTAAACCAATCAGCTTGTGATCCACACATTAAAAGATAAAATCTGACTTTTTAAGACAGTTTCTTATTCTTTCTGTTCTGATGTAATTTCTTGATTAACTTCAGGTTATCTTGTCTGCCATGTGTTGTGGATCTTAGTGTTCATTCTGTCTGTTGCTGTAAAGCCCACAGAGAGGCACCAATATCATGTTTACAGGAGGCAGGAATAGACAAGCAGGATCATGTGTGATTCTGCATTTGTTTGTTTCATTTCAAAGGAGTTTTTTCAGGTGTCTGCCTCCTTGTGTACATATATACAGCACGTACGTGCAGTTATGTGGGTTTTGTGAATGTGTTGTCTCTCCTGTCAGCGGATGTGTGGGAATTGCCGTGGGTTGATTGGTTAGCCTGAGAGGCAGCAGTGGGAGTTAAGGTAGATGCTCCAGGGCAGCAGGGGGAGAGCCAGGTGACACCCCCCAGCCACGGCAGCTTCCCTCTGGGTTTACAGCTCGGAGCGGTGCCTGGGTAGCTGGAAGGCAGCTTCAAGCTCCAGGGGCCCTGATGCTAGGAGGGGATGCTCCGGAGGGGAGGAGGGATATGTGTATCTGTGTGTTTGTTTGGGCTTGTGTGCGTGCTGTAGGGGGATCCCAAGCAGATTTGTTTACTGGTAATTAATTCACCTGATTGACATAACAGCTGCCAGAAAAGCATATGTGTGTCAGTGTGTGTATGTGTATGTGTGTGAGATGTGTAGCATCTACACTACATTCCCATGCTTCTTTACCTTGTGTCTTTGCATACCTGTGTGTGTGGTATGTACAGTACATTGCCAAGCATGCTCACCTTGTGTTTATGCATTCTTCTTTTGCATACCTCTGTATATGTCAGTGCGTGTGTGTGTGAGTGTGAGTGTGAGTGTGCAGGGAGTGGTGTCTGCCATTGAGGGCATTTCCATGTCACAGAGTTCAGAGTCAGGTTCCTGGCAGAGCAGCCCTGCAGCTTTCCATCTTCCATCGATTAACTCTGTCTGTCGGCCGGCAGCCCTGGTTACACACGCCTGCCTGTCCTCTAATCTTTATAGAGTTGACTTCACTGACAGTTATTGGAACACTTGACGCTGAGGTAAGAGAAGAGGAGGACTGTGACAGAAGGACAAATGGGGGAGTTGGGAGGAGAGGTTGATGGGGATGACAGTCAGGAGAGGTATGGAGAGGAACTCCTGGTTTGGTTATGGAAATGGAGATGTGTGAAACAGAGATGTGCAAGGAATTGCCAGTGTGATAAAACCCAAAAAATTGAGTGCAGATCAGACTGTAAGCCACAGTAACAACATGCATGGACACACAATGAATATCCATTCATGCATGACCATATCTGTATGTATGTATCCCTGCCCATCTTTGCTTAGAAATAACAGTTTGAACAGAAATATCTGTCTTTTTCTGACTAAGCCTCACTCTTTCTCTGCAGCCCTTGTGCATCAAGAACAAGTTCTTTACATTAACAGCTTCAAATTGTCGGGTTTTTTTCAGCACAATTTCAGCTTTGTTATGTAGCTGTGAAGTAGACAGAAAAAGAGAGAATGAAGCAGATATAAACAGAAGAATGAGAGACACAGAGAGCCCTTGTGTGAATAATGTAAGCTCATGAAAGAGTTGGATGGGCCTGTGTTTATGTGTGTGTGTGTGTGTGTGTGAGAGAGAGAGAGAGAGAGAGAGAGAGAACATGCCTTTCTATGGTTGCAAGGACATTTTGGACAACTTCAAAGGGCTGTTTGAGGGTTAAGGTTAGGCTCAGTCCAAACTGCAGCGGCCTGGGTTTGAATCCAGCCTGGGGCTTTTGCTGCACGTCATCTCTTTATCTATCTAACGCTGTTTTATGGCATTAAAGGGGGAGATGCCCCAAAACAATAACAATTACATTCAGGCTACATTTACAGCTAAGTCTTTATTCGTGATGGTTTAGGTCAGGGTGTGTGGCTAAGGATAGACTATGTCAAGGAGTGTCCAGCTGTCCATCCAGACAAGTGTGTGTGTGTGTGTGTGTGTGTGTGTGTGTGTGTGGGTGTGTGTGTGTGTGTGTGTGTGTGTGTGTGTGTGTGTGTGTGTGTGTGTGTGTGTGTGTGTGTGTGTGTGTGTGGTGGGTGGGTGCACTTTCATGTTTGTTCATATTGACCTTTAATGTTTTTATGTGTCTTTCTTTGTATTGCTGTGTATGTTGGAGACTTCCACAGGAGGAGAAGGGGGGGGGGGTCAGTTGAAGAGGATAGCCTGTACCGATTGAGCACTTACACGTGCACACACTCACATACTTACAGACACACACTAACAGGTCAGTATCAGTGTTGTTGTGGCCAGCAGGTAGCAGTGTGTTGGCCTGCTTGTCTGGACCCAGATAACAGCAGATCCATTACCCCCTAGAAGACGAGGTCTGATCACCACACAGATAGAGCCTCTCACTCACCGTCTGTGGGCCATCCAGCCAGCCAGCTAGCCAGACTCCACCGTAGAGCGAAAGAGGATCACAACTGGGGGGCCAATGGAGGGTGAACCCCTTCTGTTATGGAAATTATCAACAAAAAAAAAAAAAGATGCAATGATATGATAACTACACCAGGATTTTGCAATTCTCACACAATATTGTTAATGTCTAACTGTCTAACTGTTTATGAGATTAGCCAACATTTTGAGCATAAACTGATTCAGTGGACCACCATCTGCCTATCTTTATTATAGTCACATTATTGATTTTGTCAATGCTATCAGCTAACCATCTACTGTGAAGGTTCAGCAATGAGGATTGCCATTTGCTCTGCATCTGCTTTGGAGGAGAAGACTCATGTCTGCAGGTGGTTATCTTAGCTTAGCATAAAAATTGTAAATGGAGATTTGTTAAATACATGGTGCCTCAGTGGTTTTAACTGTCTCATCTGAATCTCAGCAAGAAAATTTCCCCAAACATCAAACTACTTTCAAAACATTTCTTTTTTATTTAATAGACACTGGTGAAACCGTGCTCACGCCTTTCAATGTACCTTCACATTCCTTCCATAAAAAAGAAAGGGCTTCATTGAGTTTGCTTCTGCTTTGTCAGGGAAGAAAATATAATGAAACTAAACATTTAACATTAACTTGATCACTACAAATCAGAGCCACATGATGGAGAACAGTAGACGTGGTAGAGAGAATATACCGACCAAAATACAGAATCTGTATTCTTAATGTAGAAGCTCCTTTTTGGATGGATGGATGCAGAGTGAAAAGTGATGATGTTATATTGTGTAACATAAGTAACATAATTAGTTAAAGATACTCATCTAAAGGTTGGTTTGCATAAAGATGATTTTTTTTTTGTGTGTGTGTTTTTTGAGGCATGGGGGTGTGATAGTGGAGTGTGTGAGGAGTTAACACCGTGCAGGTATTGTGTATCAGGTTTGTTTGTGTGAAGGGAGAGAAAAAGAAGGAGATAGCAGAGGCAAACAGGGCAGCTATCAAAAGCCACAGGCTGCTTTAAACTCCATCTCTTTCTTTTTCCTTCGTCTTCTCTTTCTTTTTTCTTTTTTTTCTTTTACTCTTTGGTGCGCTCGCTCTCCCTCTCTCTCTTTCCCTGCTCCCTGGCCATGTTGATGATTGACGGCCTGAGGGTTTTAATGGGCACTGGAGAGCAGGAGCTGAGGTCGGGGTTGTCATGGCAACTAGGAAAAGGGGCCTTTTGCTGCTGCTTCACCTGAGTACTGTGGAGCCTCGTTGGCTGGCTCAGGCAGGCAGCCACACACTCACACACACACACACACTTATACGCCAGCACCACCACTTCCATTCACTCTTCCTTCTCTCCCTGAGATGCCCTGCCGTTCATCCTGCCATCTCTGGCCTTCTTCTTTTCCTTTTTCTCATTTCTCAGCTCTGTCCTCTCTCTCTCTCTCTCTCTCTCTCTCTCTCTCTCTCTCTCTCTCTCTCCTCCTTCCTGCTGATCCTTTAATGTTCTCTGATACACCACAGCTGGTTAACTGTGGCCATGCATGTGTGTAAATATGGGGCATTTAACCTGTAGTTGGTGCTGCCCCATTGTCTAACAACAGCTCACAATTATACACTTAATAGGGTCCAGTTGAGGTCAGACAGGTCTTAAATCCCACTGTGTGTGTGTGTGTGTGTGTGTGTGTGTGTGTGTGTGCAAAGTTGTTTCACCTGTTAAACCAATTTCACATTCACTCTAGTATATATAGTATGGAGGTCTTTCAAGACCCAGGATACACCAGTGGAAAACAAACCCAGACATGCCTTAAGACAGAAGAAGGATCCAAGGACAGTCAGACAGGGCCCCGTAGACCAAACAGACAGAGAACGGCATTTAATAAGCAGCTGTTGAAAAGAGCGGCAATACGTTCCAGTATTTCCCTGCAGTTTACAGTTCACACTGGCTATCTTGACACAATAAAACACATTTGAAAGTCACCATGGTTGTGATAATAACCACGCTTAATAACAGGTCTACCCAGATCCACTCAGGTGTGATACATATGAACACAAACTAACAAAAATACAGTGGGACTCGGACTCAGGTGCTATAGGAACCCAGTGGGCGCATAAAAGTGGAGTTTCCTTTTCTTCAGATGATGTATTGCTTTCAATTTGATAGCAGAAACATAGCAAACATGACTTGTAGCAAAGGTCTCTGCCACTCATTTGTACACATCAGACCAAAAACTAAATATTATCCCCATCCATCGGGTTAAGTCAAATCCAATACTTATTTTTCATCGTTGTTAAAATGCAAAATTTTGCATGTGATATATTGTTTATAAATGCACCCCCTATTAGAAAACAGTATATGATGAACAAAACTTAATCTAAACTATATCTTTGTGGTATCGGGGCATTGTCTGCATTCTCCTGTACTTTCTGTTTTTGTGTTTTTGTAGATCTTCTTTCCTTTTGCCTCTTCATGCCTCTCAACTGTCACACACAGACACACACACAAAGCAGAATGCCTTAAAGTGTCTGACCTCATCACCCTTTAAAAGATCTCTCTCACACAATATCTCCTGTTTGCCAGCTTCATATGTTTAAATGTCTCTCTCTCTGTCTCCTTCTCATGTCTGACTCCAGTGAATGTCCATGTCTATGCTCTACGACTCTCATGTTTTGTTCAGAGAGTCCCACAGATTCACACCATCTCACCAATTCATTGCTGTGCTTTACTGTGTGTGTGTGCGTGTGTGCGCACGCCTCCTGCCTCTTAGCCTCAGGGCCTGTTAGTTAGTGTCTGGGCCATGCCGGTCAGTCGAGGGATGGAGGGATTGTTTGCTCTGGAAGTGAGTGAAGCTCTAGTTACAGTGGGGGAGGGGCAGGAAGCGTGTGTGAGTGCCTGTGATTGTTCAGTAGAGAACAGATTTCATGAAGGTGAAACCAGGATATTAAAACCATTAATGCTTCCTTAGTCCCTCTGTGCTTGTTCAACAAGTCCTCTAAAGTAATCAGTGTAATGATTCTTATGTGCATTTTCTGATCTGTCACCTTGATGCATGACGGTTACGTTTTTCAGCTGAAACTGCTTGGATGAGGTTGAGAGAAAATGTAGTCCCGTTTTTTTTGTCCCGCCATTATTCACAGAACTGTAAGAGGTTACTTGAAAACATGAAGACAGGGTGCTTTACGTATCTGAACATACGACTAGTACAGTTGTTTTTGCTCTGAGGACAGTGCATCAGCACAGAAGGGAGCTGTTTTCTAGCTTTATAATCCCTCTTCCCCTGTGTTGGGAACATCCTGTAGCACTTGCAGTTTTCACTCTGCCAAAATGTGTCCTCATTGTAACTTTCCCGCTTCCTTCTCTCACCGCTCTGACCGTGTGTGAATATCACGCTCTGACAAAGCAGTCATGACTGAACATTGACTGTCAGCCTCGCCACCTGGGAAGAAAAGCTGAGCAGCATCATATCTGTTTTTCTCCATAATCCTGAAAATCACTATAATTGAGAGCAAAGATAAAGGAAATACTGCCAGGAATATATTTGGAGGCCACATTCAAATAGGGTTTGCACATAGAAATAAAGGCTGTTGTAAAAATGATAGTTGTGCAACAGTGTGAAGTGGGATCAGTAACAAATACAACCTTTAACCAATTAAAATCTGTCGTGCATTGGACACTTTACAGTCATTCTTTGACCAAAAAATTTAAACAAAAGCACATTTGATAATGCATATCATTTTGTGTTTTGTAAAAAAATGTCTAGATTCTCCAAAATAAGGTATTTGTATTTATTTTGATATCAGTACTGAAAAAAGTGCTAACATTAAAGATTAATATTGCAGATATCCAGTTTTCACACAGTCACCCTGCATACCGGTCAACAGTCACGTAGGGAGGACTGGGCTAGAGTAGGCCACAGTCCGACAACAGTGCTTTTAAGTTTGGCTACTCCTTAAAAGTTGCGATCAATTTGGCTATTTGTTGCGTCGCACAAAGAAGTTGTGGGAGCCAGAGCCTGAATGTTTTCCCCAAATCTGCATTCTCAAAGAAAGTTTTGTGTGCTTCATCAGATAATTAATCACACTGACTAAATCATCATATTTCATCAGTTATTGGTAATTGCTCTGTTTGTAATGAGAAATTCCAGCGAGTGTAATCAGGAAGTTGGAGGTTTTCTGGCAAATAATTTAACACTTTTCCATTATTTTCAGCAAACAAATAATTATTTTAACACCTTGCTGATTGCTCATTTCACGCAACTGTGTTTTGGTCCAGCAGCTACTGAAAAAATACTTTTCTTTTTTGTTTTTTCAGAGTGCGGCCGCTGCTCCCAGTCCAGTGATGGGCAACATGCCACCCAATGATGGCATGCCAGGAGGACCCATGCCCCCAGGCTTCTTTCAAGTAAGAAAAAGAACTTTCTAGCTGACTTCATCCTTTGCCCACCCCCACCTTCAGTCATCACACAACCCTGATGGCCCTTCACCCCTCCCATATCCATCACTAAGCCTATCCTTCTGTCTCCTCCTCCTTTTTTAGCCTCTTTAGCTGTCCTAATCCCTGTCCAGATGTGTTCCCTCCTCTGTCTCTCTGCCTCCGTCCCATATGTCCATGCTCGGGTTGTTAACTCCTCACACTCTGCCTGATGCTGTGGATGCGCTTGCAGACTTACTGTGGCATGATGTACTTTCACAAAGACAAAATGTTGTGTAATTATAGGTTATTTGAGGAGAGAAGAGGCCATTCTTTCTGGTTTGCGTTGCTTCACTAATTACTCCTGTCATCACGGTTCTCTGAAGGCTGTGACGAGGGCACACACTCTCTCCTCTCTCTCTTTATGTTTTCATTGGCCTCTTCTTTTTCCCTTGTATGCAAACACACACACAAGCCCTAATTAGACTTCAGCACATATTAAACTGGTAACGATTTCAAAATTAAGGTTTTAAAATATGTGCACCCCCCCCCAACCGGTCACCTTAGCTCGGCACAGACTGAATGACTGAAAATAAGGGCAAACAGTGAGGCTGGCTCTGTCTGAAGGTCCTCTGATATAGCATCTCCATAACAAAACAGATAAACCTTCCTCAGTACAACAACATCTAGTTGAACTAACCCACTGCTGATTGTTGCTTCATATTTACTACACAGTTAAGAAAGTGTTTTATTTGCCCCAAATGTTAAGAACTATTCCTTTAAGTCTGATGTAAAAGGTTGCTCTTGCTATCGCTTAATTAGGGTAGCAGCTGAAAATGGATTTAATTAGTAAATACTTCATTTCATTTATCAGGCAAACGTATCAAATATTTTCTTGTATCACCTTTTCTAAATGAGGATTTCCTGCCTAATTGGCCATGACAGGGCTTTTTGCCAGTGTCACATTAAAAAGTCCATCAAATTTGAGTTAAAAGCATACAAAATGAATAATTGTACATGTATATTTGATATATTTGCTCTTACTGGGTGTTTAGTCTGCTTGATATACATAATATGTGAAACCGTCCAATCATTTGTCTGCACTGTCTTTTACCAGTTGATTGGCAGCATGTTGTGCGCAGTGCATCGTGGCCTGTGTGTGCTGTGTGTGTGTGTGTGTGTGTGTGTGTATGTGTGTATATGCTGGGGTTGTGGAGAATGTTAATGATGTATGAGTAATGTGCAGGGTAGGGGGAAAGCTATCTGATGGTGTTGCATGAGTGACATTGCTTTCCATAAATAGACCCAGTGTACATGGCAGACAGACAGACGGATAGACGGACAGAATGGGCAGAGAGGAGACGTGGAGAGAAGACAGAGGGTTTGGATGTTTTTTCATGATATTCACACTCTTCTCCTCTCCTCTCTCCTCTCTTCTCTTCTCTTCTCTCTGCTGAGCTCAGCTAAACTGAGCTGCAAAGCCACTAAAGGTGAAGAAAACAAGAAAATAGATGAAAATGTGGAAATGCTTCAAACTTGATATCAGATTTCCTTAATCAAGCTGCTGGGACAGACATATTCTAATATGTCGTAGCCTGTTCATGTGGCATCTCTCACCTTCAGCGGCACACAGATGTCCTAGGTAGCTGACTTTCTCTGCATGGTGAGCTAATGGCTGCAGTCCACACTGAATGTGCAGGCTACTGCGTTTTCTCTAGTTCATTTATTCATTCAGGTGAAGTTTTTTTTTATTTTTTATCCCACATCTTGTTTAGGCTTTTATATTCTCATCTCACTTCTCACACTTACAGTAGAAGAAAAGTCAGTCAATTGACAATTTGAATTTGTAGCCTCAAATGTAAAAGCCTGTAAAATTCTAAAATGTTTATAAAAATGAACAATGTTCTCAATGTAGACTTGTGGATTAATTGCATCGAGCAAATAATTTTGTGCACGCTTCATTCATTTTTCATCTGGAGTCCAGGCTGGCTCTCCCTCACCACCTTTCCTCTCTCCTCTCTCCTTCGTATGCCTAGCATCCTTCTCCATGACATTTCCTCAATCTCTCCATTTCCCCTGTCTTTGAAACTATTATTTTGCTCGATCTCACAGACTCTGCTTCAGTGACACATGCTTACTTACTGACTGTGTTGTGTGTGAACTGTTCACGTGCACGCTGTGAATGTGTATGTGAAATTTTCCAAACTTGGACTAGCACTGTAATTAACATAGGTGACCCCAGCACAGTTATTGGCTACAATCCTGGGAGAGAACGATGAGGGGCAAAGGAGGGACGGTGGTGGAAAGTGGAAGTAGACATAGAGATGGAGGGTGTCCCAAGCTACCCTAATCTGTGCGTCACAGGACGAGCCTGACATCGGGCTCCTGTGGTGAAAAAAATTTAGTTAAAAAAAGAGACATGATTTAGGGAGAGTGGAAGAAAAGGAAAAAGTGGCTATGGTGTAGACATATGGCATATAATCCTCCTCCTCTCAGAGAAAGTCCATTGCTGCTGCATCATGGCCCTCTGGGGAGGATAAGCAAAGGGGGGAGAGGACGCAGGGCGGGAGGGGGGTTGGAGAAAGAGAGAGGAGAGGCTGCAAGGAGAGACGGAGTTAATGACAGTCAGGAGGACAAGGAGGAAGAGGAGAAAGCATCAGAGAAGAGAGGACACTGAGATGTGTGAAAAGTCTATCAAGAATGTTTTTATGGGTGTTCAGAGATGTGAGTTCAGAAAGAAATGACAGCTGATGACAATAGTGGACAGTTGATGGATGCATCTCCCATCTGCTCCGTAGACAGCAACTAAAATATATACAGGAAAATGTTCCGATTTACAGTAGAGTTTCTGCACAGCGTGCACACAGCACATGTATAGACAATCAAACTGAATAATGAGAAAAGGAGACAAAGTCTGGAAGAAAGCAGCGTAAGTAAGAGCATTAGGCTTCTATCCAGGGAAAAGCAAATTAGATAAATTGGGTTTTGTGGAGAGATTTATATGGTGCATTTGTCAAAAAACAGCCCAAAATTCCCTCTTAGTTGACCTTATTCTCTAATCTACATGTGGTGCACCAGGTACTCGAAAAACTTAATGTGCTCCATTAAGTCTATAAACCAGTTAGGGTGGGGCAGCTTCTCTCTACTAAACTAGAATCGTTCGTCTTGGCAAAAAAAAAAAAAAAGCGATTTAAAGTCAAGGGCAGTGTGTTTTACAGCAGGTAATTGTGCCTCTTCAGGGACAACACCAAAAAAGCATAACAAGAGGATTACGTTTGATTACACATTTAAGGACAAGCAATACAGGTATCAAAGACGAATTTAAGAATCTGTTCAAAGCTGACACATGGCAGGCACACAGCAAATTAGGGGGAAATCTGCTCAGAGTAATTTACTTATCAGAGTTAAGTCTGATCTTGGGGTTCCTTCTGGTCAGATGTTTTACAAAGAACCACATTAATAAGGTGAATTGCTTTAGGAAGTGAACAGGAGATGACCAGACATGCTTGAAGAACGCTGGTTCAGGTCATTTTTATTAACTGTAAAGGTCAAATGTCACATCACACTGTTCTCTGTCGGTCCTTCAGCAAATTCTACGTGAATGAGGGACACAACAATAGTTGCAAGGTTGTTAAGTGGCTCTTAGCCAAAGAAACTGCATTTAATTTCCAAGCAACTGAAATCCAAAGTCGTGAGACATAATAACATGAGACTTTCTTTCTTTTTTTTTTTTTTGGTTTTGCCTGGACAAAAGACGGTAACAGATTTTGTAAAAAAAACGGTCTGTGAAACATTTTAATTATTTCTTTTTTATTATATCATAAATAGCTGTGAATAGAGGATACAAAAAGACAAATGCTTGAGGACCAAGAGGCGTGTGCAGGCAAAACTTTTCGCTTCTGCCTGATCTAACACCATTAGAGGGACTCGTATCTTCACTGACTATCCTTGAGAGTACACTGACAAGAATGATGCTCCCACAATTCTCCTTGAATGACAACTTGAAAATGAGACAGTCCTCTAAAAATGCTTTCTCTGTCCATTGTCTGCTGTAGCTACTGTTAAGCTTAGTTCAAACATGTTGATAACAGTCCCCTCAGTTAAACAGTGATTTAAATGTAGCCGTTTTCTCTTGCTGTGCATGCTTCATCCCTGTCAGCAGCATGTTATGCTATAAGGCATGTTTTATCTGTGTAGAGGGAGGCGTTAACGCGCACACACACACACATTTCCCAGTGTGATGTTGAAACTTCGTGTGGATGCTCCATTCAGCTGAGGAGGAGGAGATCACAAATGTATATAAATCATTTGGCACCTTCCTAACATGTTTAAATGGCTGTCAGCATTTCACAGCCGTCCTCTGGGAGAAAGCATCCCCCGTTGGCGTGTCCCCATCTTTGAGCTGACGTGTGGCCATGCTATATACCATGAGCTAGCAGGAGACCCACTGCTGACACCGCCACTCTCCTAGGAATGTTAGCAAGGAATGACAATGAGTGTGCACTCTGTGTGTCTATACGTGTATGTGTGTATGTGTGTGTGTGTGTGTGTGTGTGTGTCCGTGCATGCGTGCATGTGTGAGTGTGTGGTGCTGTCCCTCCTGGCTTTGTTTGTTGTGTTCAGTGATGCAGGCTGCTTTGTGTTCCCACTCTGTGTGTGTGTGTGTGTGTGTGTGTGTGTGTGTGTGTGCACAGTAGTTTGATGGCAGTTACATACTGCCCTCTAGTGCTAGCATCTGTACACAAGAGAAGGAAAACTCAATGACTGGTACTCTTCCATCTCTCCCTCTCTCTCTCTCTCTCTCTCTGTCTGTTAGTGGTCCATCAGGGGCAGCAGTGTGGGTCTTTCTTAAGCTGAAATGAGTGGTGGGGAGGCGAAGAGGTTGTGTTGATGGGTTTGTGGTACTGTGCCAAGCTGTTATCTCCTTAGCCGGGTAGAAAATTATTTTATTAATTGCTTCATTTAACGCGCCTCATGCCCCCCCAACCCCCTCCCCTCTCCCGTTACACTAATACACAAACAACAGTAGACGATCACGCACACTCTATCTAAGCTACTTTTCAAACTTGCCTTGTGTATACCTCTGTGACAGTTGAAACATTCTGCCTCTCCTCTCTGTGGGGGCCTGTAGACAGAACAGTATGGTCATAAAGGCCATATGCTGGCCCATTCACATGTAATGGCAGGAAGGCCCGGGGAGACCCAGCCTGAGGAGCAATGCTCCATTATGGCACATTATACAGAGGAACAACAGACAAGCCTTACATGTGTGAAATGGTGTATCACCAACATTGTGGGGAAAAAAGTCTGTTCACATAGCCACCTTATGGAGAATCATCTCCCATTTGGGAACAGGAAGCTGGCCCCACGCAAGATGAACTATTAAGTTTTAGAGTGAAGAGCTGGGTTTTGGTTATAGTTAGGATAAAGTAAGGTTATGGCTGGGGCAAGGCTCGCAGTGATTATGGTCACAGTTAGAGTAAGGCTCCGGAAAATAAATGTAAGTTAATGCAATGTCCTCTTAAGTGACTAAAACTGGGTCAAGTGTTTGTTTATATGTGGAGAAGCAGACTGCTGCAGCTGGGTCAGTGCAGCAAGACCCCGCAGGGATGTCTTGTTAGACACACACACACAGAGACTGCCTCAGTACCAATAATAACATCTGAGGTCAGACAGTACTAGTGCTGCATTACCCCCAGTCTGAACCTGCTGAGACACAGAGTGAGCCAGTACAGCTGGTGTTAACCACCCAAAACATATACACACAGAGTGGCAGAACAACCACAGTGGCACCCACACAAACGTCAAACCTCCACTCTGCCAACATGTTCAGAGAACAGTGACTGTGCAACACACAAACACTTCCAGACTGCATGTTGTGTTGCTAATAAGTTGTTTTACTGAAAACCTGTCTGCCTCTCAAATGATCCAGTTACATGATAGATGGATAGAATCAGTGCACGGGAAAAGTAAACTGCCACGTTTAAATAGGACAAGAAACACCTGTCTTCACAACCACTTTGCTGCTCCTGATCTCAACATTTGTGCCTTTTAAGGAGGGTGCTACAAGTTCAATAAGTGCTGACCAGCAGTATTGGTGTATCGTGTGTACAAGGTCAGGTCTCCTGCTAAAATCTGCGCTCTTACAAAGTGTACTTGGCAGCGCAGCAGCGTAGTATCTGCGCCTGTGGGAACACACTTGTCTCAAGCTGTCAACCAGGCATGTTTATTTTCCCATTGTAGCAGCACCCACAGGCTCCTGGTGCTCAGCTCTGTCGGCACTTCACCACCCGAGCAATGCCAACAGAGCATTCACACAGGGATGGCGGCACAGTGGGCAGGTTGGGAAAAAGTAATGGGGGGTTAGAGAGTGTGCGTGTGTCTGTATGTGTGTGTGTGTTTGTGTGCCACGAGAGGTGCATGTATCTGAGCAGCTGCCTTCTTAATGAAAAATGATGCTAATGTATATTGATGTTTGTGCTCAATGATTAGTCAATTAGATGAAACTAATCAACAAGAAATTCATTTATCAGATTATTGATAATAATGATAATTTACTTAATTGTTTTAGGCCGCTACGTGTAGCCTGTCACAGTCAATTTTGGCTCCCAGAGTGATGGGATCAAACAGACACTGTGATCTGCAGTGAATCCCCCACTGATCCGCCTGCATGAATTCAGGTCCATGAATAACCTGTACAGTTTTTTATGTGGACTGTCTTGTTTATCGACTATTTATCAAGCAAAAATGTGAATTATTTACCAGCTGTTTTGCATCTTTTTTAAACATTTCTATTTATATAACCAGTAAAAAAAAGCTGTGAAAATATTTGGGTTTTTTTTATTTAATAATAATAAATCTAACTATAATAATTACTACATCAATTAAATTGACATATTTAAGGAGCACATCTAAAAAATGTCAACTCAGTTAAAAAAAAACAAACCTGTGACTATTCTATATATTCAAGTGCAGGCAAAGTAAGTAAATAAGTCTACTGGAGTGTGTGTGTGTGTGTGTGTGTGTGTGTGTTTAAGGTTATGTTGCATTTGGCTGATCCCCTAATCCCTCATCTCTTCATACTGATGTTAGATATCCACCTGTTGAAGCAACACACTCCTACAGTATACTCTACATGCACAGTCATTCCAGCACACACTCTGCTTTCACTTGTGAAAAAAGAGAGAGATCACATATTCACACTCATCACCGCTCTGCTGCACACAAACACACATGCTTACACACTCCCTCTCTCACAAACACACACACACACACGTAATGTCACCTGATAGCAGAGTGCTTGACAGAGGCTCTGGTAGACTTGTATATAAGCCTATTTTGGCAGTGGGTGGTCCTTTTTTTCCATATTGATGTTCAGGTAGTAACAGATCTCTGTTGGAGTCATATGAGGTTACTGTAGGAAGTGACACAGAGGTCAGAGTTCACACAGTCGTCTGATTTTGTATTCACTTTAATGTACTTGGCATAGTGTTTGTGCTGGGAGGTTGACTGCTCTGAGGCTTTATTCGCTCCCATAATCCATAATACTCTGAAACTACAGTCTTCAACTCAGAGTGATTTGAGCAGCAGAATAATTCCAGTTATTTTCAGCCTGGGACAAATTTCTCTGTTTTACCATAATGATAGTTGGGTGAAATATTTGGTCAATCTCTGTAAAGGAAAGGTGAGCACCAGCTTCACCAATGTGTTGTCCTTTAACTGTATATTAGACAACAGCACCTTTGGAAAACTTAGTAAAAACACAGGTCTGAAAAGAATTTGAATATTTTTTGACAAAACAACATGACTTTAACTGAGCTTTGATTAAAGTCCCCCTCCTGAATTGAGCTGACCTCATCTGGGAAATTAATAATTCCTGCAAATGAAAATCAATGTGGGTCTCTGCAAACGTTAGTGACAAACCTTGTTACATGCATTTCTTGTTGATGTAGTAGAACAGATAAATGTATTGTAATTGCACACTTAGCTCGAACATGCTGCATTTACTGTCTGCATGAAATGCCACTTAATGTTGCATTAAGAGTTGATGACCTCTAGGGACAGAAAATAACTCAGGGAAACCTGCTACAACAGCTCAACAGTTACACGTTAGCATGTTAACACGTCCTTAAGCTCTCCAGACATAAAGTAGCATTATAATTTTATTAAAGTTTGGTCTGACTCAGGTGCATCCAATGATCACTGGCCTTTTAGCCTTCCTCTGGTGCAGCAGCTCCTGAGCTAAATCCTACATCTTTCATTGCGGCAACGTGCATCCTTCGCCTCTTCTCCGGGTCATGCTGGTCAGGTATCATACAATACCTGAGTCTGAGTGCTGGCGGCGTGCTTCATTGTGTTATATTGTCAGTTTGATGAGAGCTGTTGGAATGTAAATGTACTCACAGGAACATCAAGTATGTTTCTGAAAATGGGCATTTTTGTTTTATTTGAAATGCTACGGGCATCGCAAACAAAATTCCTTTCCCTGTCCAAATGAGTGTGATAAAATACGGTTTTTGGCTGAACTTTTGCATTAAATCTCACATCACATATTCCCTTAAATTAATAACTCCTGCGATTCCTCTGAAGTGGATTGTTGCATTTCTCCCAAGCAAGTCTGCATATCACCAAATACATTAGCTGATCATTCATATCTTCCTATCTTTTCTTCTCCAGGGTCCACCAGGATCTCAGCCTTCCCCTCACACGCAGCCTCCCCCACACAACCCCAGTAATCCCATGATGGGGCCTCATGGACAGGTAAGATTCTCTGTCTCTCACTCACTCACTCACTCATTCACTCACGCACTATGTGTACAAACAGCACACGGGTCCCTTGTTGTGCTAACCAACAGTATGGGCAACATCCATGATGGTAGGTTGGATGAATAATTTAGCTGTGTTGGCCTAGCTGTAAGGAGCGGAGGTGCATCTGGAGGGCCTCCGCTCTCCCTCAACCCAGCACTCACCATCCCATAGTCCATCAATAGACCATTAATATTGCAGCACATTCTGACATTGTGCAGCTCTTTGCGAACAAACCCACCATAGCATGGTGAAGAGGAGAAGACATGAGAGGAGAGGTAGAAGAGGGAGGGAAGGGGGTACAAAAGAAAACAGTTGTAAATCAGTCCTCCCCTCAAGAGGTAACTGGGATTATATAACTGGTCCTCCAATTATACACACACACACGAAACATACAGTTTGTAATTAACATTGAAAACCTGTCTCCTGTTGTATTTGTGTTGTGCTTATCTTGAGTGAAGAAGATGATATGAAAATTATTCTCTTGTTCATGCTCCGTGGCAAAAAACACACAACTCTTATCCAATCGGCATTGAAATCAGTTTGTTTCCCCTTGATACTGAAATAGTTGGATTGAGTTTGGAATTAATTCTTATCATCTGATACTGAAATATGGCTCCCTGGATGTGGGTATTTGTAGTTGCAGCAGTGTACTCTCAGGTAATTCTGAAAACCATCTGTCTGGGGTGCTTTACATTATTCACTAGTCTTGTGCTGGCTGCGGCGTGCGTGTCTCAGCCAGCCTGTTCTTGTCCCTTTTCTGCTGAAACATCTGTCGGGATGCTGTCTTCAGTTTCTCTCATGAATCCCTCTATCCTGGATATATTTTTGTTGCACTGCTGTGAGGTGATACATGCACACAACAGGAAAGAAAAAAATCGTCCAGCACACGTGGAGCTGCACAAAACAGACAAAGCTTCATGATGTAGAGCATTGTTTCTGCTCGTATCGCTCCTTCTCTCCTTCCGCTATGTCATGTGTCTCTTCTTTTTCTGCTCCACCTCCTTCTTTCCTGTATCCAATCCAAGTTTCCATTCTGCATGTGTTCTCTTTTGCCTTCTCTCTTATCTGTCGTCCTTTACCTTTATCCTAATGGATTTTACCACCTGAGGTCTTACTTTCCAAAACTTAATGACGGCCCCCTCCTACTTGAGGAGCATGTAACAAAACTACATAAGTACATTATTCCTTGACACAATAGCTCCCCCTGCTGACTAGCAACAATAATATTTAAAAATTGAACAGGACAGTGTGTTCTTTAAAATATATGGCCTGTATGTTTGTCATCTGGAAATAATCAAGGTGCAGATTTGCAAAAACAGCCCAAGATATATTTTATTTAGCAAAATTTTATCATAATATCAAATATTGTTTCTGTGTCCAAACACAAACAGCATCTTGGATCATTGGAGATAGATGAAAGAATCAACATTTGTCCACATTAAAACATCAAGCAAAGAAAAAGCCTCAGGTGTGATGTGATGTTATTAGGCATTAATTTGTGGTTGTTTCACTGATTTAATAATAACACCAACATGCTGAGGCACAGCTGAGCATCTTATGATTCATGTGTTGTTTCGTATCAGTCTGTCTATTTTGTTAGAAGTCTGTTTGATGACTCCTGCTTTATTATGTTACACATATTTCTATAAATAGACATTCTAATTATGACCTCATGATTATTTGACACTGTTTCTGAAGTCATTTGTTTTGGCTTTGGTTTTCATAAACTAGATGCTAGTTTTCGTGCCAACTGAATAAACTCTCTCTGCTGTGTTTTTGTATACTCATATTACAGATCTGGAATGCACTTGACTAAATCAGGGTCACAGATATTCTTGTGATATTTCAAGTACTGTCTTTTAGGAATTCAGAATAAAATAATCAGAGAGAACAATTATAGATGATGGTCACCTTTTTTCTGTCTGTCCTGCAGCCATTCATGTCTCCGCGGTACCCAGGTGGCCCAAGGCCCTCGCTCCGTATGCCAAATCAGCCTCCTGGGAGCATCCCTGGTTCTCAGCCTCTCCTGCCAAACAGCCTGGACCCCACCAGACCTCAAGGTAATGACAAACACACAGCCCAGAGACTTTAATAGTCCCATGTTGGCCTTTGAATGACATACAAAATAAAAATTGATCTTAACAGTGCTATCAACAAGCTGCACTATCTCTGTCTCACCACAGGACATCCAAACATGGGAGGTCCAATGAGAATGAATCCTCCAAGAGGCATGGGAGGCATGGGCCCACAGGTAAACATCAGTACAAATACTCAGTCACGTAGAATATAACACAAACGGCTGTGTCAACAAAGCAAGTTATGACAGTGAATGGTGTCCTTTAGTGGTATCAGCCTACTGCACTCCCACTCTGCAGCTGCCACACAGCCAGATTTGGTGCTTGGACTGTCAGTTTATGAGCAGACCCAATGTTTGGTTACCCTTCATTTAGAGCTACCATAAAACCAGCTATAACGTCTAACCAGTAGCCTATAAACTTCCTACAGATAATCCCTGTACTCTGCTGAAGAGAAGTTTTGGTTCTGCCAGCTCGTAACTTTGCCTTTAAATGTCAGAGCACTTTGATGATTAGCTTGGCTCTGACCAGCGCTCACCCACTGACAACGCCAGTTCTACACGTTAAATCCTACTCACCAGCTCCCACCTAGGGATACAGACAGAGGCAGAATACTCAGACTGCGCTGAGCAAGCTGCCACCAACGCATTTGCACCAAAAACAGTGCCAATTTTGGCACTGTTGGTTTCCTTTTATCGTCTTAATTTTTGTCGATGGGATTCAGTGTAATACATAAGACGCTTAAACAGTATCCTTTTGAATTACCATTACCAGACAGCTGCTTCATTCTGCACCCAACCACCTCCTGCTCTAACATCACCTCACAAACATACACACACACACACTCTCCCTGTGCCCCTCAGCCCCTCTCTGCACCACCCTGGCACGGTGACTTTGGCAGTTAGCGTACCAGCAGCTGGTGTGGCATCTGCTCGACAAGTGTAATCGTCTGCTGAACAAAACTCTTCCTCTGAGTGGAGCCGCTCTCTGGCCTGCCCCTCTACTCTCTCTCTCTCTCTCCCTTCTCTCTGTCTAAGTCACACGAACACACACACACATACACATGCATACACAAATACACACATCCAGTGCCATCCAAACCTGCCTGCTGGGCTGCCATGAAAACATACATGCAAATGCACAGAGGGGAGCAAACCCACATAGAGACACACAAATCATACATACATAGATATGTGTGTATACACAAACAGAATCACACACAGCCCACTCCAGCCAGCCCACACACAGTCCAAACTTGCACATAATTAAACACTAGTTAGTGGGAGACATGATCGTCACTGACCTTCATTAAGATTCAATCCTTTGGACAGAGCAGGTGTGAGACACTGTGTGCTAACTGTGTGTGTGTGTTTCTCTGTTTGTGTAGAATTACGGTGGTGGTATGAGGCCTCCACCAAACTCCATGGGGCCAGGGATGCCAGGCATGAACATGTAAGTAAACTGAACTTCTACTTCCAGGGATAAACCTAATTTAGGGGAATATTCTGCTTTTTCTTTTCTTTCTTTTTAAAAACCAGATCACTCTTTGACGGGCTTTGCTGTCTGGAATGATGGCACTTTCTCCACCAAATCAGCTGCTGACTTTGATGTCACAAAATCCCTCATTGCATTAAAAATGAATTTAAGTATAGTGAGCATGGTTTGTCAAACGTGAATCAGGGACTTGGTCTGAAAAGTCTAATGGTGATTTATAAAGAACTGAAGTCTTTAATTTAAATGCCCAGTTCCTGATTGCTCTTTTCTGTTTGCTTTTCTAGGGGTCCCGGTGGAAGAGGTCCATGGCCGAACCCCAACACCAACTCAGTGAGTCACAGTCTCTCACATCTTTATCGCCCACATGACTGAGTGTGTTTACAATAACTGTGTTTCCCGCTTTATTTCATCTCGGGGTCAACTCTCTCAACAGATAGCTTATTCATCTTCATCTCCAGGCAACTATGTGGTAAGTGTCCTGTCATGGACTCGTGTTCAACCACAGGCCATAAATTACCTGCCATGCAGTGACATCTTACAGGCAAGCTGCCGTCTACATGCACTCAGCACTCATTTCTCTTTTTTCTTTCTTCTTTACCCCTCAGGGCCCTCCAGGGGGAGGTGGCCCACCAGGAACTCCCATCATGCCTAGCCCCGGAGGTGAGTTATACATTTCAGTTTCCCTTCTGCTTTCTACTTTTATCCAGTATTCACTAGAACAGGGCTCAGTCGAAGAAACATTAAACCTGGTCTTTATGAGACACAGATCTCTCTTTGGGAATGAGGCAGAGGTAGGACTCTAAATACTTAAAGAATTGAGCCTCAAGGAATACTCTTGTGAATGTAAAACATCTAAAAATTTTGAAATATTGCACTGAATGGGTGACATTTGGTTGGGTATGGCATTTTGTCACTGTTCTCCACTTTGTGCAATCTGGAAAGCATCATAGTTTTTTCTGTGTTTTCTCACATTTGAGATAGTTGTATAAAAGAGAAGCAGAGGCATGGCAGTCTGCAATCAACCAACTGATCCGTCTCAGCTTTGACCCATCGGTCTAGTATCTCTGTGGAGGATTAGCTGCGAACAAAACACTGTGGGCAGATATCCTGTAGATGTTCTGTTTCTGTTGGTGTGTGGAGCGCTTCTTTTTGTGTCCACTATTTATTATTTATATATGTACCTCTATTGTGATTCGTTGCCGGGCAACCTTTTGTACAAAACGCTCCGGCTCACGTACACTGGGGGGGAAAAACATATTTCCACTGCAGTCGCCAAGACTGCACACACAAACACACACACACACACAAGCCTCCCACTCAGTATTGCCCCCCTCCTCCAGTCACGACATAACAAGCTAGATTCAGGGAAACTAACAGGCAAGATCTCTCCACCACTTTGCACTTGCATTATCCTTCTCCTCACTGTCTTTCAATTTGTTGTTGTTTTTTTGTGTGTGTGTGTGTCTCTGTGTGGTTTTCTCACAACTTTCTGCCTGCAATGCCAGATCAAGGACACCTCATCCCTCTGAATCTTTTCAGGACAGACATGAGACATGAGAAGTGACCCAGCATGTACTGGTTGTTGCTAAGTTGCAAGAGTGTCCATGTACAGTAATAACATGGCCTAATCTTCTGATTGTTGAAATTACACATAATGGGTGCTTTTTGATTGTGCAAAGCAACAATTGACACCAGGGTGTCAATTGACTGATACATACTGACATTATGTACTGCCTCTTAAAGTAGCATCCAGGTGGTCTTTGTGTTGTACTACTCTACCATCCCAGTGACTTAGCCGTATTCTCATTATTTCCCATTTCCTACCGTGTTCCTGTCCCCATTCGCCTTATTTTTTTACTTCTTTTAGACCAATTTGATACAGAGATAGACTTTCATATATTTCATTTATGATGAGCAAATTGTCTTATAATATTCTAATTTCAAGCATCCAATCGTTTTTTTCTTTGTTTGTTTGTTTGTTTGTTCATTTGTTTTTGTCAGATTCAACAAACTCAAGTGAAAACATCTACACAATGATGAACCCTATTGGCCCTGGTGGAAATAGACCAAATGTGAGTAGTTTCATTTGTTCATTTTTGAATACAATAAATAGCTTCTTTGTTTCTTCATCCAGAATTTACTTATATGATCATTTCTAATAAGCATCACAAAAGCAAACCGCAGGTTCATTTAAAATGTTCCTGTTATTTTTCTTCAGTTTCCAATGGGACCTGGTCCTGATGGGCCGATGGGTGGATTGGGGGCTATGGAGCAGCATCATATGAACGGATCACTAGGTGGGTAGTTAAAGATGTGTGCACAGTGTACATTGTACATGTCAGGTACTTGGTATGAGCCCTGGGAATATTCAATGAAGCCTGACACTTTCTTTGCACAGAGGCCTTCAGAAGTAAAGCTCTGCCCTCTTTTGGCATATGGAGGAAATGTTTCCTCTTAGTATTGATCAAAGCTGAACACATTAGTGGGGCAGTGAGTGGGGCAATTGATCCTGTAGATGGGTAACGTGGTCAGCAAAGCCAGTGCAGTTGGTGTTCATCTGTATCTGAAACAAATAGCTTAATTAAAGGCCATTACCTATGAGGGATCAGGGTGTTTTGTGAATGAAGTGGATATCCTGAAGTGATGTTAAATTAGCAGCTGATTACTTAGGATTGCTCAACTGTTGTTTAAAACTATTTGTTGTTCTCTCTCTCTTTTTTTGAATTTTTAATTACAGGCTCTGGTGACATGGATGGGTTGCCAAAGGTGAGACTGACTGACTGTCCACTTCTCCATGTATTTGTCTGTCTGTATGAAGTCTGTATTCTGATTGCTTCATGTCCCATCTTGTAGAACTCTCCTAATAACATGGCAGGCATGAACAATCCCCCCGGTACTCCGCGGGACGACGGCGAGATGGCAGGCAACTTTTTAAACCCATTCCAAAGTGAAAGTGTGAGTACCAACACACAAACTACAAGACTATTTAAATAAAAATCGTGTCCATCTGTAATAAGGATGTGTGAAAGCACATAAAATATTTCATACTTCTAATTCTGCTGATTTCAGTCATTTCTGCAGAAATGTCTACTGTTATCAAACACCAGGATCACATCAAGCCTTTATTTATGTGAAACTGTCTAACTTTTATTAGACTAATATAAGAGCAACACTAAGACCGGCCTAATGTGATATTATTATTATTATTATTTTTTATTTTTTTTTTGTGAAACTAGCCCCTGCTTTATTTTGCACATTTACAAAAAACTTTCTTGAAATCAGCCCACGTTGAGCTTTATTATTAGTCCTGTGTGTCGTGCCCTGTGTTCCCAGCTCTACTCAAAAAACAGCATGTACAAAAGCATGGAAGATAACCAGATAATATGCTTTCTCTGGTGCATGAAGAGATTGTCATGTGATTAATATGAGAATGACATTTTGCTCCAGTATCTTCACTGTCATCTGAAATTCCCTAACATTTTCTCCTTGGGCTGGACTCTGCTCTGCTTGCTGCTGGTTTACTGACATAAGTAAATTAGAAAGGGTTATTTGTTTAGTCTAACGTTTGCTGCAACAGGCTGGTGTACTGGTCATGGCATTTAGTTTAGTTAGTTGTATTGCTTTTATCTTAAACTGGGTAGTATAAAGAGGTTTAATCTAGTTTTGGCTTATCTTTTCTCCCCTCCCTCTGTTTTTCTCTCTTTACAGTATTCACCCAACATGACGATGAGTGTGTGATTTCTTTTTTTATCCTTTATTTTATTTTATTTTATTTTATTTCTCTTCCATCTCCCCTTATCCCAATCTCCCTATCCCATCCACCCGGCTGCATCTGGCATAACCTCCCTCCCTCCTTCCCTCCTCCTTGTGGATGGTGTGCTGTGCCACAGCCCCTGAGGATACCCCTGGAAAGCAGGACTCCCCTCAAGGCCCCCCATCCAAACGCCTGCAAAATGGGTGTAAGAACATGAAACAGCCTCCAAGCAACAGGAAAGGTCTCTTCTCTGCTTCCCTCACCTGCCAGGCCCCAACAAGGGCCCAAGGACAGTGAGAGCCCAAACCTGCTCCAAGCCTGTCTCCCAGACCCAGAAACCTGTCCCATGGGGGGATTTCAGCCCAATCAATATGCCCACGTGCATCTACCACCACTCCATTATATCACGCTGATCATAATTTATGATTATAATTAGGAGGGCACACACTAGTTAACTGACAGGGGAGGCGAACACCCTCATTCAAAAACTCCTGTGGCAATAATGATTTTTAAAGAAATGAACTGATGATGTTATTTTAGGGCAAGAATGGTTTTCATTAAATGTTTGTATTTTTTGTTGTTGATGATAATAGTGTTGTTATAATTTTCATAATTGATATTATTATACTAATGTAGTTATGATTTCCTGTAAAGGGCACATTTTATCTCAGCAGCAGCATCAACAATGACAGAATAAGCACACACTCGAAAAATGCACAATGATTTTCTGTTTACATGATTTTAGGTTATTTGTTGTTTGCTTTGTTTTTGTCGCAGTCAGACTCACTTCACATACCTCTCTTCGGAACTTTCTCTGAACTTGTAGCTTGTGTCTTTGCCTTCTTGATGTTTGTAACACCACTTCCATAAACACTGAAATTATGAGAGATTGGAAAATTGATTATCTTCACCTAATGAAGTAGTTTTGTGCTGAGGTGTCAGTATCTGGGCTAAAACAACTGTATCCATACAGCTACATCAGAGTCTTTGTCAGAGCATTACTGCTCTCCAGTTCAAAGCATCAGCTGATGCTCTCAAACGATCAGATGTCTAGTTATCTTGTCTTAGTAAGCACCCCTTTTCTCTCTGCTTTTTACTGCAAGAAAACAGCTCTGATAAAATCCTAATATGATTGTCAGGGCAGGTGCCAGTTCTCATTCAGTAACAGACAGAGCCAGAGAGCGTTTAGTCGGTCCTCTCGTCTCTTCTATGGATTTGGTCTTGTCTGTAAATACAACATATTTAGCTTGTATTGTGGTTGTTTTATTAATTGTTATTTACAAGTTGTCTGTGAATCCTAAAATGTGGTTCCCTCCCCTCCATCAGATTATTTTTGATTTCAGGCTTACTGTGGACTCTTTAGTGGCAGTTTTCCTCCCAGGACTCATTTTGGTCTCTCCTCAGTGTCTCCTTTTTTGGACCATGGGACCTCTGCTCACTCATGAAGCCCACTTTCAAGCTTGAGTTGGGTTGAACACACAGGTCCTGTATGATCCACTTTCTTAACCCAGACAAAGCGGGCTAGATAACTGTCTTCTTGGAGCTCCCAATGAACAGTTCCAGAGTATTGGGGGGCTGTAGCAGCACTGATCATGGGAGCAGAGTGATGTACCTTGGGGTTAACAGACCATGCAGCCACCTTGGTCTAAAGAAGAGGAACAATAAAAGGATACTTTTGTTATGGATATATTTCCATCTTATTTTGTGGATTGTTTTCATCAGATTGTTTTTATTTGAAATGTATTCAATTTAGAAAAAGAATTTAAACCCATAAAGCCCGTAGAATCTGCACACAAAGAAAAAAACCTGGTTACATATTACACTATTTAATTTGTTTCTTTCTGTATGTTATGTACTCTTGGCCTCATTGTTTCCAAGGGATAAAGTATCTTTCATTATCACTGGCATCACACTGAGGTATTTGTGTCATGGCTGTGTTCAAACCAACAATAAGTAAACGATGATTGTAGCCTCTATGGGTCATGGTGATGTACTTATCAATTTTTCTGATACCAGTGTGAACAGATTGTACCCTGAGTTAAACAGGGGCATCTCCAGGATTTGGCTGTCAGTGGCCTGGGAAACACACTCTCCAGTGTTTCTTCAACATAGTGACACACACCTCCCACCTTTCCTCTACTCCCACTCCGAGATCTCTCCCTCTTTCGCTATAATTTCCTTTTTTGTAAATACTGTATAATGCATTTTGATATCATTGACATGTTTTGATATGTCAGTCACTACCAATGAATAGAGCTGAAAGTAAATTATAAATAAAACTGTCCATGTTTTCATAGAGAAAGGATGCACAAACTTCCTGTTGCTAAATTTCCATAAAAAATGTATAGAACACAGTAACACAATAAATGCAGACTGTATGCTAAAGACTTGTATGGTGGGGAGGATAGGACAGAGAGAAGCAAATGAGCTGTGGCGTCCTCGCTCTGCCCTTGTCTCCATATGCTTCAGTTAAATGTTACTATTGGCTGCGAATAATCAACATCTGAATAACTTTTTAAAGGGCATCTTCTCACTAAAAACATGTGACCTCATATTGCAGTTTTTAATATGAAGGATTTTTATCAATTTAAGAAAACTTTTAACAAGGAAAAATACTTAAGAGAACCTCATTTTAAATTAAGAATGGATAAAAAGTTACTTATGGAGAAAAACTGTGTCCTTTGCTATTCGCTCCTTTAATAGCTTTGTATAGATTCAAGCTCTCTCAGTGATCCTCTCTCAGTCCTCTGTGTATATCAATTGTTGGCCATCTCTGTACTTCTATTGTGATGTATAATACTGTACCATTAGGAAAATTTGCTGGTTGGGTGGGGTGGTTATGTTGAGTTGGGGAGGGATGGGGATTCAAGGGAAGGGGATATAAATAATTCTCCTGTACTGTTCATGGTCCTTTCTGATGACACGGCAGTATTCAATATGAAGCAGTCTGTCTCTTGGGTTTGCTTTGTATTTCATGGTAGGATAGTTCAGAATCTTGTCTTAGGGACTTAGGTGTCTTGTGTAGGTAATAAAGATGTTCTTTGTATGTTTCTTTATATTGTAAAGTTTCTTTAGACTAAAAGAAAAACAGATCATTTGCTTATCAAAAAAAGAAACAATGCATCAATAATAAATGTCATTTGATTTTTTTTCCCTGTTGTTTGAGTCTCTTCCTATGTGCTCTCATTTAAACCCACATGGCACTTATTACGCAAACGGAGTTGAACACAGTGCAGGAAAGGATATTCTGACCTGCTGTGGTTGGAAAGAATTTGGGTGCCTTTGTTTCTAAGTTCCAACTTTTTCACTTAAACTGTACACACACATTTCCATAAGACATCATCAGAGATTCACTTCTATCTATAACTAGTTTGTTTGTTTTTACCAATTTCCATATCCATTTCTGCCATCAGCATTGAATTTGGCTCATCCCACCTCATTACAAGAACACCAGTATGTGCATTTAGGAGTTCAATTCATAGAAAAAGTATATTTTTATATTTTTAGGTGCTTTTGCCTTAAGAAAATAGTTATGTTTTTGTATTTCTGAATTATAAACTGATTCGTGGATAGTTGACCAGACGTCTTTGGAGGTAATTTAATTTATCTAATTGAAAGAGATGATGAAGAACTTTTTGGGGATTTCCATGAGGATAAATATTAATATGCAGTACAAGGCTCCAATAAAAGCTCAAGGTTAACAGGAAGCAGTTTGATGATGAGGTGGAGACGACGACGAAGTCAGTTTGACGTCGTTTATGCAGCAAAGCGCGCCGTCGCTTATATTCTCGCGTTTCCCAACAGCAAACCGACTTCACCACTGTAAACTGAAGGGGAGATTGCCCAGGACCAAAACAAGCTGCCTCCGCATAAATAACCATTTTTTAAGGTAAGCTTCAGTTTATCCAGATAAAAGAAATTACTTCATGTGTCTGACTCAGTCTGAAGTCGATATAAGTTGTGATTCGTTGCAAAACGACACGGAAGAGCCACTTAATGGCCGATAACATTAGCTAGCTAGGAACCCACCGGGATTATGGCTAATGCTAGTTTGTTATGCCAAGTGTGTTAGCAGCAGCCTGTTAGCCACCCGAGAAGCTAACAGCATGGTAAGTTGTTACAAACTTCTGGAGACGTGAAGCTAGCTCTGCTACTTTGGATCAGAATTTCCTGCGATAACAAAACACCACACAGGCTAACTGTTCTGTCATTAGCAGGTGGGCAGTTTTGCTAACTGCTGAAAATAATGGAGTCAGTTCTGCATGTTTTTCGGACGTCAATCACAGAGTCTGCTGTCACTGTAGATGTGTGAAAGGACAGGACACACAAGATTTGTCTCTTGTGTCGAAGTAGTTTAACATTTCTTTAACTTTCAATGTGTTGCACACGTTTTAAAGTTGATGTTGTATTCAAGCTGAAATCCTCCCGTCCCAGAGTATCCCACTGATGACTGAAAAAGGGGAGACAATGGATGCCTCTGAAATCCGTGACAGTCCGCCATCAGCTAAGAAAAATGGACGAACCTCGCTGCTGGACAGCGGGGAGGACTTCGAGGTTTTACACGATGAGGACATTGACGACGACCCCCCTCCTCTCGAAGATGCTGGAGGAGGAAAGGGGAAAGACACAGATGAGTCTGACAAGACAAATGCAGACTCAGATCTTGACACTTCAGGTGTAGTCGATGAATGGCTGGATGTTTTAGGTATGTTGTAGATGCACCCCGGTGGCATGTGCATTCCTGTAGAAGTTATTGGAGAAGTTTTTAAGTTAGTATTGATGATATGATTGTTATGAAATCAACACACCGTCCCTACTTGTGCTGCTTTTGAGCCAGGCCTCTGACTTGTGGTTGCTCCACAGACACTGAGCAGCAATTGGTGTGATATTTGTTCTCACTGTTATTATTGTCATTATCTCTCCCAAGGTAATGACCAGCTAAAGAAGAAAGTCCTTGAGACGGGGGAAGGACGAGACAGTCGACCACAGAAAGGACAGAATGTCAAGCTTAATCTTAAAACCTATCTGAAAGATGGCTCACTGGTGGAGGAGCAACCTGGCCTCACTTTCACTCTGGGAGACGGTGATGTTATTCATGTAAAAACTGTTTCTATATATGCTTCTCTTGAAGTTGCAAATAATGTGAATAGGGTTTGTATATATTTTGGCGTCTTTCTGCAGTGAGATTATTTTTCTTGCAGGCTCTGGATCTCACAGTCCAGCTCATGGAAATGAGAGAGAGGGCTCTCATCCAGACAGATGCTAAATATGCATATGGTACCCATGGGAGGTAGGCAGTCTAACTAATCTAATCTAGACCTGCTCTTTACACTTAACTAATAATTCTCCTATTAAATTCTGATGATGTGTAAATTAACTTTATTGAATTTGGTAAAAACAGCATAGCTTTTTTTCCCATACAAGTTATTTTATACTTAATGGAATCTCTATATTAATCTTTAATATGTTGGGATGTATGAAATTTATAATTGCATGTGTGTAATCCAATGACTGAAGTGTTCTCCTCCTTGTTTCCTGAAACTGACTGTGTTTCCTCCCTTAGTCTCGCACCTGAGGTCCCCCCCAATGCTGACCTGTCCTTAGAAGTGGAACTGCTGGAAGCAACTGATGTTCCAGATCTGGAGTTGCTGCCGCCTGCAGAAAAGATTACCCTTGCCAGTCAGAAGAGAGAGAGGGGCAATGTTCATTATCAACGTGGGGACTATGCTTTTGCTGTCAACTCGTATAGTATTGCCCTGCAGATAACAGAGTCTAGCTCTAAAGGTGAGTTGCAAGTCATGGAATATGGAGGCAGTGAAAACTTCACAGTAGTCTTTTAAGCTTAGGGGATACCAAACAGGAAAAACCCTAAACATTTAATGTGCAGTCATCTTGATTTTGCAGAGACTGACAGACTGTTAATCAGTCAATTTCATTTTAAGGTTCTGTTTTACTGTGGTTGGTTTTGTTTTGGTTTTTTTTTTACTGATTTTATGGTTGTATGCCTCTTTCTGCTGCAGTTGACATTAGTCCTGAGGAAGAAAACGAGCTGATAGATGTGAAGGTGAAATGTTTAAACAACATGGCTGCTTCTCAGCTGAAACTGGACCACTATGATGCAGCACTTAAATCTTGTGTCTCAGCTCTAGCACACCAGCCAGAGAACATTAAAGCACTTTTTCGGATGGGCAAGGTACCTGTTTATGTTCTTGTGTGTGTGTGTGTGTGTGTGTGTTAGCCTCCAGGAGATTGTATAATAATTTCTTTTAATTGTAATTGTATTCAAGGTATTGGCCTTGCAAGGTGAATACACAGAAGCCATTCAAACTTTGAGAAGGGCACTGAAGTTGGAACCAACCAACAAGGTATTTAAGCTCTTCTTTTATTGTCTGTTGATAAAATTCAGCCTTTAGTATTGAGAAATTGCAGTTGTCTCCCACACCCAGTAGATGGTGCCCTACGGTAAAATATCAAATCACCTAGTTCTGCAGTGCAAAGTCAGGTGTACTGCTGATTCGTCAGTTCAGAGGATATGTTTTCATGTTGTTGCTGTAAATAGGTTTTCAGTGCAACCCAGCTATATCTAATGCCTGGCCAACGATCCCATTGTCCTGCTTACGCAGTCATGTATATGTGGTTCTTTGGCCACAAAGCTACTTGACAGTATTCAGCTCAATGCGTGGGTTTCTTGGATTAGCTGTAAACTATAGCAGCGTGTACTCATGCCCAGAATCCCCCACTTCAATCCTACACCAATCTGTCAAGCACCACATGACTTGTCCAACACTCATCCAACACAAGCAGTATAAATATATAATGCATTTTGCAAAAGTATATATTAGGTGGATTGCTGATTTAATGGGCCTCTGTGTAGTTGACAGTCTTTTGCAAATCTGAATGAGTCCATTTGGATTACAGAGATTGCGTGTTTGTAATAAAATCTATTTGTCACCACATTTCTAAATTAGTACTAGAATTGCTCTTTTAATGTTAAAATGTATTTGTCTCTTTGCCAAAGTAATGAAATGACTCTTTAAATAACACCATGTTCCAACAGTAAGTACAGTGGGTGTACTTATGTGACAATACAAAAATGTACCCTTTATAATCAAGAGGCGGTTTTAAACAGGCACAGGCGTCATGAAGTGACAAGATGACGTGCACCATCTCTTCTCCCACCATTGATGAGACATGCTGTCTGATTTTTTTTTTTTTTTTGCACTATTCTCAGATTTCAACTCAGATGGATGAAAAGTGACTTATTGTGTCTGTGTTTTTGTTTACTTTTTGCGATGGTGCACAGGCGTGACAGTTTCAGACCACCTCAACACAGTATTTGGAAACACAGATGCTATGAGGACAAGATGTTTGTTTAGCCTGTTTCATCCTTGCTCTGGGAACGAGTCAATGCCATGTCATTTCTGTCATTCTGGTGGAAAGTTTATTGCACAATATCAGTGCAAACTTGCCATGGGTGCCCTTTCACTGTGCTGTAAATGCACCAGATTACAGTTAGTATTAGATAAGAATTGAACATATCCTCCATATACAGGCTTGAAGAGACATTCGAACTATTGTACTAAGTTCCCAATACATAATTTTGGCCCTGTTTTTTACATTTGCTAACAGTTTTTGAAGATCACAGAGAAAAGCCACAGACAGCAGCAAGAGTAAGAATCTCAGAGACCTGAAATATACTTAGCAGGTTAAATGTCTGGACCTTTTGGACAGTTTAAATTTAGTATTGTGACCTGGTTGTGACCAGCAATGATTAAAGCAACTGGCTCCTGGTGAGAGATCTTGTTATTTGTGACCGCTCCCCCCCACAATTGCCCATGTAATGATCTAAAGATTCCTGATTACTAGACAACACATATGAGCAGTACAGGCTGAGAATTTTGAAGAGCATATAGTGTGTATATGATATAAAGGGAGACTGCAATCAAAATAGTTTTGGGTTAATATTGGTCCATCATTCTTTTTGAAACAAATTTCAAAGCATAAATGTTTTGTTGTCTCTGAAAGCAGTGGTTTGCTTTGTCATTCACCAGCTGTAAGACCAATGCAGTGACTCAGGTCTGAGAAAAATGCTGGAAAAAAAAACTGAGTCCATATCCTGGAATAATTGTGTGGACATACAGGCTAAATAGCAGGCTAATTTTGTGATGCAAGCCTGTGATTTCTTGTGAGGCAACAAAGTCCGGCATAAACATTTGCTGGAGTTTGTTAGACCTTCACCCATCCACCATTTTTGTAAAAAAAAAAGATATTTAAACTAAATTTATTCATGCTTTTTCAACAAGTATTGTCATTCTGACATATTCCTGGAAAGTAGGAAGTCAGCCTTGTGTTGTTAGGGAATAGCAGGTCATCTTTTTACTGATTGGGGTAGTTGGATTGGGAGAGTAGACTGCTGTTTTGTGTATGTGGACTGGAGCCTACAACGCCTATTTGTCTTGTCTCTCCTGTCCAGACTATCCATGCAGAACTTTCCAAGCTGGTGAAGAAGCACTCAGAGCAGAGGGGAGCAGAGCAGGCCATGTATAAGAAGATGCTGGGTAACCCCTCAAGTGGCAGCAGCATACAGAAACACCAGGCCAAGTCTTCTTGGGTAAGACAGTCATTTGTATCTCTGGCCATCATTAAATGATTCTCAGGGACTGTCATAATTTTTCTTTCGGAGTGATATTTATGTCATTCCCCAAAGAACCTTTGTGTGGAAATATACAAAGATGGTCAGTAATAAATGATCCTAATTAGTGCTTTTCACTGTGACATGATTCAGCCTACTTAACATGTACTCTCTCTTTTTTATTCCTTCATTTCCCCAGGGTCTCAGCTGGAAGTGGCTATTTGGTGCCACTGCAGTAGCCATTGGTGGTGTAGCGTTATCTGTTGTCATAGCTGCTAGAAATTGAATCAAGCCTGTAGTGATGTCCTGACCAAGCCCCTGCAATGTGAAGGCCTAAACACAGAAGCACGTCTGGCAGTGCCTTCTGACCTTTGGTCAAAGGGGGAAATGTGACTTGGTTGGTTTCCTCTTCAGTTGTCACTTTCCTTTCTCTGCTATGTTTGAGAAGTAAATGTGACAAATTAGAAAAACACCAATATTTGCAAATGGATAATTTATTTCCAGCCTAATAAATGTGTAGGTTTATGCATATTTGTCACATTGCCAGACACAGTTTGTTTTGTTTATTTGGTTGCTTTTTTGCTGCCATTGTATTTCTTTGATAGTTTATGTTGAACAGTGACAATTTGAACATTAAAATAAAAAAAAAGTACTATAGATAGAGGCTATTTATAAGATATTTTCCCCATTAAAAATTAATTGTGAAATTGTCCTATTTTCTGCTATAGTTTTAAAATAGGGAGATTTTTCAGTTTAATATTTCCTATTCAAGAAAAAAAAAACATAATTTCACTTTGTTTTAATGGTACAATGTTTAATGTTAAGCAGTGAAATACTGGTGCTTTATTATTTTTTTTTTTTAAGTTCACACACTGGCAAAATACGCTCTTTTGTTTTAGCTCTCTCAACTGTTTTTAAAGACTCGAAGTACACTGTGTGTAGAAAAAATAAAAACACAAATGTAAGGTTAGACAACAGTCCTGCAAGGTACACCACTTATTCAAAGTCCTCAGATTTTGTTGACACAATGTCTTTAGTTGTTTGCATGTTAAGCCAGATACATGGTGTGCATTAAGGCTAAGGTTTCTATTGGTGTTACAGTAATAGGACCTACCTCATGAAAATATAGGAATAAGCGAAAGCATCAGATATCTCTCACAATATAATGTGAATAAAGGCAACACACCAAAATGGAGCCTCAAAAACTATCACAAAATGAATCAACACTTGTATCACCAACCATAAACAATGGCAGTATGTAAATGTTCAGAACTGCTTTAATGGATGGGAATTCAGTGTTTACATACTTGAGATCACCTTGTGTAATCACACAAAAAAAAGCCTCAGCTAAAGTAATATACTTTACCTTTTGTTCAGCATTCCTTATATCACTGGTTTATTTTCAGAGATAGTTTCTGCTCCATAAAATTCTAAAGAATGGTACATTGAGTTTATTAGTGATGTAGTTGGGCACAATGTTAAAGGAATGTTTAAATGTTTTGTTTTTTTAATCACGAAATTCCACTTAATTACACCACAGTCTCTCATTAAGACCAAATATGAAGGATGGCCTTCAGGTACAAATTGGTTGTGGGATGTTTTTTTCTTCATCCCACATATTTTACCTGTTAAGTTTTCTCTACTTGATTCTCCCTTGAGTGCTTATTTATTTCACTTTTTTGTTCTTTCCTATAATAAATGTGACACTACCAAATCTGTGGCTTCTTGACAATGATTGGTTGTCCTACAGAGACAAAAGTCGCATAAAATAAATGATGAATAAAATGATCCAAAATTGCTGCCATTCCCTGCATTTGTTGATTTTGTATTCATCATAATAAAAGTTATCTGTTATCAAACCATGTCCTCCTTTTTGTATCATGTTAGTATACCAAATAAGCAGCATTGGCAATTATTTTCATCTGATTTTATCTGTCCTCGGTTATTTCTCCCAGCATATATGCTCGTAAAACTGAAAGAATAGTCCCCAACAGTGATGTCTGTATTAGACAGACACCGCCCATTATAATTCCTGCAACATTATTTGTACAGCAACTGTATTCAAACATTCGAAGACAACATGACAACACCCTTTTAAAATATCTCGCATTTACATTTTCCCTGTTTTATTTGTTTACACGTGGGCATTCCCATTTTTATGGATATTCCCGAACTGTGTTTTTTCCCCAGACATTGACGTCTCACTGACGTAACGTGATGACCTGTCGTTTCCCTCTTCCTACGAATCACTGGTGTAATGCTCATTTCTAAACGCTGCGAGGAAAATTGCTTTTGTCACTCATTAATAACTATAAATTTTTTTTACGGCTTTACTGATCAGGATAGGATGAAATACACGAATAGATCCACGTGTTGTGTGCGAAATAGTTAGTCAAACTCCATTGCCGATAGTCGGCTGCTCAACAATATTTAAAAAAAAATCTCTTTAGTATAAGAATTTTACGTTTTGTTTGTTTGTTTGTTTGTTTTAGAATAAGTAGGATTTTTTTCTCTCTCTTCAGTATTAAAGATGAGCCTATATTGGGCTTCGTTACCGCTCGGTGACTTCATCATCGGTGACCGGTCATTGAATATTCATTGAAAAGCTACGGGAGTTCTCGGTTTACAACAGAGTGCGTCCGTGCGCGTGGTGGGAACGGTAGCAAGATGGCGGCGCTGAAGGAGGAGCAGTGCTACGGACTGTCCTGTGGAAGAGTGAGCAACGGCAGCAATGTGTCTGTCTTTCACGTAAAACTCACTGACAGCGCCCTGAGAGCTTTCGAGGGCTACCAGAACAGTAAGGTAAGAGGCTGTTCTCTCCACCGCGGTATTTTTTTTTTTTTTTTTTTTTTTATTATCATTAATTTTTTTGTTTGCGTTTGAAGTGAGTCGGGGCGGCTGTGACAGGCGGAGTGAGGTCAGTCCCCCCCGACCCCAATCGGCTCTGTCTGCTGCGGCTGCCCGCCTCCATGCTGCGATACACGGCCACGGCGGGCAGGTCGCGCCCGGCTAGTTTGGGCTTGATTAAGTGTCCAGTTTAACGGCCACCGGCTCTCGTCTGGCCGGGGAGAGGGTGGTGGGGGGGGAGGTTGATGCTGGATGTTGAGTAACTGTTCTGCCTTTTTTTGTGTGTGTAGCTACACCCAGACTCGCTCCGCACCGACTGTTGAACACCGGACTCGGTCATTTAACAGGCTCGGTGCTGCTGCACATTGAGCCCTGCTGCTTATTAATTTTTTTATTGTATTATAGTGTTTGGTTCAGTTGGCGCAACAGTTTTAACTCGGTGTCGTTGATAACTTGACTCCTGAAAGTCATGAGAATTTTAATTAAAAACACCGACTAACTTCTTATCTGTGTACAGAAAGTTTAAAGCTGTCAAAAAAAATCTGCTAGCTAAACTAGCCACACATCATGGTGGTGACGGCTACCGTTGGATATCTAAGCCCCTAACTTTATATTTCTTTCAGTCGTAAATCCAAAGAAAGCCTTTTCTTTGGTTAAAAATGTAATGACAACATGGTGAATAATTAGGAAAAGTACCCAGTATTCATCCGAAAGATGGCCATCTCCTTCCCTAACCACCCCCCCCCTCACTGTCACCAGTGGCTCATGTTCAGCTCACAGCTGAAGAAGTGACTCAAAGTTATTTAGCAGGAGATCTTACACGTTTTCATGTCAGTAGAGGTAGATTTCCAGATCTGATATCTAAAAAGGCTGTGCTGCTGCGCCTGCCGCTTGCTTAGCTTCTTGTACAGAGAGCTATAAGTCTGATGATGGCCATCTAATGTTTCAGCTTCTATAAATATTTGACAGGGAAAACCTGGCAGGCCTGGAGGAAAGGGCCTTATCTCCGGCCTCAGTGGCTGTGTACAGCATGACTGTATTTGATAAGTCAAACAATAACATTTTCACGGACATTTGAGTTAGTAGTCGTAGGCAACGTTAATTTAAAATGATTGCATGTTGTGGGAAATTGTTAGGAAAAGTGGTAAATCTCTCTAAGATCTTCTCTTTGTAGCTTCGATTGTACTTTAACTTGTTGGTTCTAGGTAAATGTAGGCTGTTATCACATCAGGGCAACTAGACATCATGGTAGCATGCTAAATTAAATAAGATAAAATGATGTTATTTATGGCTGAAATATGAAGAGTCTAACCAAAGAGATTTAAACTGTTCCTCTAATCTTTCACTGCTGATGATTCAAAAGAACTTCTTCACTTTTTGGCCATTACTCAGCCTTGATCAGAAAATGTGGCCAACATCTTTCATTGCGTTTTACAAAGAAAAAAAGGCAAACAAAAATGGCTTTATATTTTGATTAATATATATATATATATATATATATATATATATATATATATATATATATATATATATATATATATTAAGGATCTGTACAGCTCTGTTTATCATTTATTGTGTTTGTGCTGATTCACAAGCACTACAAGGAGGCAGGACAATGCACGCGATTGTCTCAAACATCTAGGGCTTCAGAACGTTAATGTTCATACTATGGCTTTCTCTCAGGGGCTAAATGTTGCCCCATATTTGGTATCATTGTTTTACTGCCATAAAATTGTAAATAATGCAATTTCAAATTCAAAATGCGTTACTAAGACACATTTTCTAAATTGATTAGAACTTTTTCAAGAGGAAATATGTTGTCTGAGCATTTGATCTTTGGCGTTGTTGATTTATGCATTCATCACTGAATAGGAATCATGTTTTCCCATTAAGATGCATCTTTATTGAGAGGTGTCTCTTGTTCAGACTTGCAGACTCATCATTTATTCAAAGAGTATTGTGCACGGTATCCCTATTCTACAACAGTTTCCCTTTTATCTAATTTCAAACCTTTACTCACTATTTGATAAGGTCTTATCGACTCAGTAATCAAAAGTGTGCATGATCCAAGGCTGGTATCTGTTGGGGTTGGCATGGGGGTGCATTGGTTAGCTTGGTCTTCTTTTTGTTTTCTGTCTTTTACACAATGAAAAGGTGACATATGACAATACAGTATGCTCAAAGAAGATGTGATTGTGACTGTTACCAGCTCTTGTCATGCGACAGTCACATTACCTTCATACAATAACATTATGAGTACACATCTGACACATAGTATTCAAGCATTGGTGCCAGTGTGCCACATGCCTAAATTTATTGCATTTTGTGCCTATACATATTATGTTGGATACAAAAATGGTCTCCTCCTTCAGCTGCTCACAGACACACTCAGAGCTATGCATATTTAAATGTACATTGAAATCTAGACAAGAGTTAAATGACAAGTGAGCAGTGCAAATATGTTAAGCCTCTCAGCTAACACAGACCACATGTACGAATGGAGATTGGCAAAAGATATCGCGCTACATGTGTCTGTCAGATTTGTTGCATGAAGGAGGGGGATCAGAAGCTTTTGGCTTCTCATTTGCTTCTGTTAACAGATTTCTCTGTTTTCACATTTAGCCATGAAATATGGGAAAACTTTACCCTGGCTTCACTAAAAATCATGTGGATGACCAGAGCTGTTTAAGATATGTGTGATGTCAGTTTCTAAGGTCAGACCAACTTAGATCAGAAAATAAGTCCATTACCTTGTTCTACTTATATTAACCACTATTGGGGTTTGAATGTAAGATAATAAAAAAAATTAAGGCCTACTTATTAGCACATAATACCACCACACCACAAGTTGAGCTTCCAGTATGGCTTGGGTATCTTTAAGGGAGCACAGCACCCTGGCTTCCTCGTAATTCACATTCTGGTTTGACCCAGCAGGAGTGAGCTGTGAACTCAGGAAAGGAAGAGGAAGAAAACTATAGAATGACATACGTCCTCCAGTGTAAAAGTTGTGGTGTGGTCAAGTATGTAAACATACAAAGTTGGTAATATCTATGGCCCTAGCAGTTTTGGGCCCAGCTGCAAGTGTATCCACTCTACAAGCACTTGCTGTACAGCACAGTATGTAATAAATTATACCCTCTAGCTACCAACAAGAAATATAAACAGCAGGAACAGCTGAAGTTGTCAATAGACTCATTGTAAAGTCTCTTTTATGCTATATTGTTGAAGATCAAGAAATAAAATGTTTATAGACTTGAGTCTCTTCCAGTGAACACTAACTAAATCCAAATTCCTGGCCCAGATGCAAAACTGATTCAGTTAGTTTGTGCAGTAGCCAATATCACAAGAATTGAGAGTCACTGTTGTTTTGGTGATTTTTTTTTTTTTTTTTTTTATGCATTTTTGCAACTGCCATTAGTAGCAACATTTCAGCTTCCTGTATGAGACTTGATTGTCAACCAGTTCCTCTGTTGGTCTGTCCGTGGACTGAGTCAACTGGAGCTCCCGCTGTGGGACTGGCAGTGCAGAGACTCACTTTTTCTTTTTTACCAGCTCTGAATGAGTAAGGCAATTGGAGCGTCATCAAGCTGAAGGTTATGGAGAGTGCAGATAAGTTTGTTTCAGGATGATTTGGTACAGCACAGTAGTGGAGAATGCAGTTTTTAGATAGTTTAATTCAGTGGTATACAGTTTTTTTTTTCTTCTCAATTATTGATCCAGTTTCATATATCTTCAAAAGAAAGTCCACAATAATTAAAACTATTGCAATGAAATAAAATATTAAGTCTGCCTCATATAAAATTAGCATTCGCTGGCAGTCTGGAAAGCATGCATATAAACTGACAATAAATCTCATCTGCTGGCACTGCAGTATTACACTGGTGAGAGATGAGTAGTCCCATTTGAATGTTAAAACCTTTTGTTGGCCCTAGTCACATCTTTTGTATTGTGGTGAGGTAATGGATTGGTGATTTTAAGCAGGCAGTCTGGATTTTCCATTCTTAAGGACCAACATCACACTGGAAGCACCAATACTGTGGTCATCAGCTTATTTTGTGTTGCATTTACATTTTAAGCCCTAGAATCAACTATCATCTACTGAAATTATAATTTTGAAACATGTCACAATGTAATCTTTTAACTAGTTATATTTTATAATAAACATTTAAAACAAATTTGATGGTTTTGGTGTTAACACAAGATACCTTCTGTAGTATTACTTTCAATAACTGTGTCCTGCCTTTTTAAATGGTTGTGTTTATGGTTGTTGAATTGCACAAAAATGTAAAATTATTGAATTATGTTTAACATTCAACAGATTTCATACATGACATTTATATCTTCATTGTTGTTGGATCAGACTTTGATTTTGTCAACATTGATAGCATTATGAAGTCTGGTGCTCTGAGCCTCTCCGTGTGCGCTTTGCTTTATTCACCGGCTCAACACCTTTTGATTAAAGCAGTGTTTAATTTCCAGAATTCATTATCTTAGAACTGTTCAGATTTTAAATTAAGCATTTATTAAAAAAATAAATAATAATTTAAAAATTAATTTTAAAAGTTGGATGCAGTAGGTTGTTCAAAATTAATCCTCAGTTAAGTGCCAGGCTATGACAGACTATAGGCTTAGTAAAGGATGTCAGCTTATAGGAAACCATTTTTGTTCCTTTGCCTGACTCCAATCTACCCATGTCTTGACCCCTATGGGAATGGTATGGGAAGTAATGGAGACTGGTTGGGGATTCTGTTGCCTGATGCTGGGCAGCCTGTGCTTGTGCAATGGTTATTTAAGGAATGCTGACTCCCCACTTTCAGTGGATCACGGGGCTCTGCAAGAGATGACCATAACTACTAAGGCCAAATTTGACTCTAAATGTCATGGTGTTCTTCTGTCCTGTGGCGGGGTTGCCACAAGTGACCATGTCAAGCCAGTGTCACAGCAGGTAGAGCAGACTCACTGACCTCCTATGTCTTTTTCAAGAGATTAGTCAGAACATAGGTCATGGTTTGGTCTCGAATCTGCAAACATATTTGGTGCTTGTGGTTTTTGGCTAATATTGGAGCAGTATGCTTGAAAACAGGCACAACTGCACAGTTTTGACTGAAGCTAGAGAAACAGGTTGTGTCTATGTATCAGTTATTATGCAGTCCTTCATCACTTTAAGGATTCAAAGTCTCAAATATTGTGGACTCAGAAAATCGAATCGGGCCAAAACTTGGAAGAATCACCCCTCATTATATGAAGGTGTCTCTGTATTTAAAAAGACTGGTTATAAAAGGTTTATTCTAATGACGCAATCGATCACAATCCAGATCATTATCTTTGTTAGTGTTGTCAGCCTAATGTCAATTAACACCATAAGAAAATAAAATTTCCTATGTCCACTGAGCTTTTTTTTGGGGGGGGGGGGGGGGTCCTGAGGTTCAACTATGAGACTATATCATATAGGTACAAATGAGAGATTCACAAAACTGCTTTTTAGTTACATAATTTAAATTAAGTCCCTCAGCAATGAAGTATTCAGGCAGCACAGCTAATGGTGTGACCCACAGATACTGTTACTGTGGAGCTCTTCACCTGAAGCCACTCATACGCCAGTAAAACTCTTCCACGCTTTCATTTCCTGTTATTTTTATATCCGTAGATACAATCTAAAGGGAAGGATTTTAATCAACATGTTCATACTGAACTTATTTTTAATAGCAGGACTTCTCTCCTTTAGTGAAGGAACAAGAAGTCATGTTATTGGCTGCTTAATGTCTTATCTTGGGTCCAGTTAATCCTTGATTCGGATTCTCAAAATGTATAAAATTGACCTGACAGGGAGAGTTATACAGTCATATCTTTCAATCAGCTGGGGATGTTCCTCAAGCAGAACTTTCACAGCTATAATAAGGATCAAAACATGTTTATATCCAAGCAGTAAATGGTTGCACAAGGTTCCTGTTTGTTTTTTGTCTGGCTGTTTTGTCTTTACCAACTATGCTTACTCTCGCTATAAGTGTCTTAAGTATAAATTTATTAAAACCTCCAGCCCAACTGCATGCATCTAGCAAACTGCAAGTCTAGTGCAAACTTCTAATGCCTGCTGAGTTATCACTTTCACATCACTTTCACGACAGCCTCAGATTCCCAGAAGAAAACAGATTTTAGGAGAACTTGTCTAAAAGGATATTGTTTACAAAGTTGCAGAGCAAAAAATGATACTAACTTCAGCTTTCTGATAAATATATTTTGTAAAGGGCGCTGGTATACCCTCATGCCACACGGATGCAATACATGCATTTTGTGCTTTTATTATTTTTATGTTGTCGCTTAATAGAGATGCATTGAAGTGAAACCTTATTGTTATGTACACATTAGGACCAAAACATGGAACATGGACCAAAACAAAGCCAATACAAGAACAACAAAGTCGTACTGTAGATTTAACAAATCCTCAGGTGTCATTTGATAGAAGTATCCAGTCACACCTTATCGTTGTTGTAAGTCTGTGTTAATGTTTATATTTATTTGTGTGTATGTTGTGCAGCACAGGTCTTTTTAATTGATGTCTCAGTGCACAATAGTACAACAGGATCAAAAGTTTTTACTATTTATATAAATTATAAAATATGATGATAATAATCATGGTCAGAAGCTGAAGTTTAACCAGATAAGACCAAATGGAGAAATTGAACAAATAATGATTGTTAGCATAGTTTGCTGCATAGTTTTGCAAACTCAAAGAGAAGTCAGTTCTATGAAGTTGAGTTTATTGGATATCATCGATATAAAATAATTTAAAAAGAAGTTGTGTGTTTTTAACGCACAACTTTAGTTAGTTTGATGTGCTGATTATTGCAACGACTATGATCACAATCATAAAATGGCACAAAACAAAAAGGTTTGATGCCATTTTAAGCTCAAGAGCAAAGGTAACTCAGCATTCACCAGGTGAAAAACTGTAAAAGCTTCAAAGGGTTTTTTCCATGTGATGAAGAGCCACTTGCAGTAAATGCACCAACAAGTAAGGCCAATTAAGCCTACATGCAAGTGTGCTACCTCAGTTACTCTCCTGACTACTCCTTTAAAATAGCAGTTACAGAGGAGTGAGTGTTGCACTGTGAGTGAAATGCGGTGTATCATGCATCATTTCTGAGTGTGTCCTGAGTATTGGGAGTAGGAACACACAGTACCATTTCCCCCTTACAGAGTGTGTGGCACAAAGTGCGCTGCCCGTCACTGAAATCCTAGCCAGGTGGAACATCGCATCAGTGTGACAGTTATGCATCTAAACACCTGACAATTTGGGTGACGCAACCATTATAGCCATGGACATGGCTATAATGGTGTTCATTTACTACAAAACAAAGACATCCTTTGGCAGTGAAACATAAAGACAGCAGAGAGTTACATTGTTTGAGCATCTAGTTTAATGGGGCCTTTTTCATGACTTGTGTGATTGTAAAATGCATCTCATCATCAAGCAGGTTTATAAGCTCATTGCAAGCTTTACTGTCTCACTCCCAAATCTCTAAAATAATACTTTGGGCACCTTTTGGCAAAGCAACTTGAGCATCGTAACTACTTGCTACGTTTGCCAATTGCTGACAAACATGAAATTTCAACATTTGTAAATGTATATATATTTTGTTTGGGACATTTTATGGCCAATTTGTGTAGTTACAGTTCCAATTGCTTTAATACTGTGAAGATATGTACATCAAGAAGGCATGATTTTAAGGCAACGAAAACTTACTTAGTGAAAATATTGTCATCAATTCAGTTTTTATCACTGGCAGCTTGGCTTCACATATACCCTATGTCCAGCTGATGTCCACTGTTGCAGATGGACAGCATGTGAGATCATCCATGGCCTTGTCATCGATCCATGGTCATAACCCGCACTCTGTCCCTAAGGTTAGCGCTGTGGAACATTCTGGGCTCAGGTCCCAGAGAAAAGTGACATGTCAGCAGCCCATTCAAATGAACAGGCTGAGGGTAGCACTATGTTACCAGTGCTGGGATGGGGGAGGGGTAGGGCAAAGGGTAGTGGTGCTAAAACTGGTGCTGTGTTAAACATTGAGCCTATTGAAGAACACCAGACTTTTCATGGAGCCACACTCCCCTGGTTTACCCTTGCAGAGTGTTTGGAGCGCTGATTAACCAAAACAATATTTCTCTGTCATCATAATTGAAACAGTGGCTGTCTTCTTCTTATCTGATTCAACTTTAATAGGACCAGAAAGGGGGTGCAAAGATGAAATTGCTTATCAAGAGTTTTCCCAAATGCCCTTTCATTCTCATATCATGCAAAACATGGAAGTCAATCTTCACAAAAGACTGTAGGTATATAGTAGTGGCTCTGCGAGGCAAAAATTATTTGTCAATAATATTACTAGTTTATGTATTGAGTTTTTAAAGTGATGTCAAATAAAGTGAAAGCTTTGATCTAATGAGGGGCTGCTGAAGAGCTAAATGATCACGCAAGTTATTATACTTGATAAAGGGACCGTCGCTGTTTGTGCCAAATCATCATCCAGTTGTTGAGATATTTCAATAAAAATACTTCAGTCAACTTTATGGTATCAAGGGAAAAGCTGGGTGATCGTAAATGTTTGGAGGCTTCATCTTTTTGTTTGTTTAAAATGCAATAGCAACCCATCCAATGGTCATTTTGTTACAATACCAAAATGCTTGACCAACTGACTGGCATGACCATCACGATTACCTCTAGAACTATGACACTGGTATGTCTGAAAAGACTTTGTGACTTGAACTTGGTACTGCTTCTAGTGGTAGTATTAGTATTGGTAGCTACAGTTTACAGTGGATCACTTGGTGAGTGAGTGACTCTTGTGGTTAAAGGGAAGGGTGGCAGTAGGTGTTTCAAAAGGAACTGAACATTTTAAACACAATCAAACGTGTTAACAGTCCAGCATCGTGAGTTGAGATGTTACAAAGATGCAATTAAATTTTACAACGTACAAGCCATTACGGCTTAGCTGGCAAGGTGTTAAGGTGAGTTGGTAACGCTCCACAAGAAGGGTTAGCAAAACTATCCCAAGGCTCTAAAGCTCTGGCACAAAGGTCATGGCTGGATTAGCTCAACCTCTCTACATCAATGTCATGAACAAAATTCCTTTGCTCAAATGCAGTTTTCACAGAACAGTAGGATTTTAAAGTGGTGAAACATCTGCATAATATCACAGCTTTTGGAGGCTTCAAATGTGTGGCTTTTTATAACACAGTGGCCCCAATCTCCTTACATGCTGATGCTCTCTGTATGTATAGGCCTCATTATTACACATAGCTGGCTGCTGTGTAAATATATCTGCTGCTTTCTGCTCATTCCAAACAATGTGCTTTGGGAGAAGGGTGTAGCTTTATGTACAATTGTAACAGCTTTTGACACCTGGATTACAATGATGAAACAACTGGAAATAGATCTGGCTTTGGATATCCAGCACAGATTCATTAAATAATGCCTTAATGGCCTTGGCATATATTTAAGGTCTACTAAATGTCATTGCAACTAAAATCTATGGGAATTGCCCAGGGCATCCGGTGGCCTAATGGCTAAGGCACATACCACATAACAGCAATATCCATGGTTTGGTTCATCCTTTGCTTTATGTCATGTCCTTCTTTTTCCCACAATTGTTGTTCCATGTCTCTTACAACATTTTCTGTATAAAATACATAAAAGCAAACAAAAACATTGCTTGCATGTTCCACAATCCAATCATACTTTAGTCACATGGCCTCCGTTGGTTCAGTTGATTTTTCAATAAAGTGAAGGCTATGATGTACAGTACGTGAAGCCAGATTAAGGCAATAGTTCACCAGCCTTTTATACATTCAGCATATCTCTGGGTCAGAAATAAGGCAGCACTACAAAGAACCTTGTGTCTCTGAGGAGCTTACTCTCCCTTAAACTTTATGGTCCCTAACTGGATCACATTTGATCCACTAAAGCAGTTCCAAGAAGGAAGCCAATGTCTTCCTCTTTTTGATGCTCATAAATGTTTAGTTCCGCAATGTGTAGTCACTCAAGTAAATAACAGTATGGCTATGGTTAAGTTTTGTTCATGGTTAAGTTACTCCAGTTAGCCATAACCAAACTCTTCTTAAATATTAAAATTGCTTTTTGAAAATTGTTTTTAAAAAATCCTGTTTCATCAGCCTATAGAATTCCATTGAGTGGAATGAGAGTACTGCTGTATCTTTTATTTAGTTAAGTTGTTAAGCTGAAACTAACTGCGGAATTATTAGAAGTGAAATGATAAACTAGAAACCCTTTCCTACCCTTCCTGTTTCCCTGCATTTTCGAAACTGACATAATGTGTTCAAAGGAAAACAAATTCCAACAAATGTATGTTTATGTGGGACAGCTAATGGTCGTTTCATTACTGATAATCTTAAAATTATTAACCATTGGAGTTGCATATAATCTATGACGCGGTAGTCGTTAACATTTGTTCAGTGATTAGAACATAACAGCATTGCTGCATTTCTCCCTCACACAATGACCATTATCTTCTGTGTCTGAAATTTTTTTTTTTTTTTATTATTATTTTTTTTTTATGTTAGTGATTGCATAACTGGCTGACTGGACAACGCGTGCACAGACAATTGTAGTATTTCTTTCACAGTTTATCTACCTCCCTGGCAGAGAGAGTGATAGCAGTCATTCTAACTGTCTAGACGAATTACAGGGAGTGGCCCTTTATTACAGTCTTTATATTAGTACATGTTTTTAGTTTGAGATGCGTAATTTACCTACTTGGAGAAATGGCGTCACTCAGTTGACAATATAATTTACATGCACTGAGATTAAAAACTTCATTTTAATGTCGTATGAGCCTTTTTCATAAATGTAAGTAATTTTTCTGAGTTACAGATAATCTGGCCTTGAGAAGGAAGTAACCACTGAACATTACCTTAATTGGACTTTGGTAAATGAGAGAGACAAATTGTTCTTGGCTGTTAACTCAGCCTTTGGGAGTATCAAATTAAGGGAGTACCTCTTTTCATGATGTGAATAGTGTTTATGCAAATTTAAAAATGTAGTCTCATAGCTTTGGATAGAAAATGATATCAAAATTGTGGTTATGCTGTGGCTAACAGCTCTGTAAGACAATGGTTTTTATGCAAATTTTTCTCAGCCTGCGTTAAACTGGTTTCATCCAGGATCTTGATGCATAGTCAACATAACTGGTCTTCTTTTCCATAGTTGAAAACAAAGAAATTGTGAATTCAAGCCAGTGCCATTTATTAATTTATATTGCAGTACATGTCACATGCTTCAAAGCTAATGTCATGCTTCGTTGTTGTTGGTTTTTTGGGGGGTGTTGTTTGTTTGGTTTTTCTTTTAACAATTGAAAGCTGCATGAGTTACTCAGAGGAGAAACTTAAACCTACCAGATTCCATCTGGAAATTTCTTTGAATGACAAAGTTGAATTTGTTTTGCTTGAGATTTATTGAATAATGCTGTTATTTCTTTGTCTTTTATAGGTACTTTCTTCACGCCCATTGATCAGATTTAATGGAAACCAAGGGGTAAGATAACTTTCTCTCACTGTCTCCTCCATTTACACACCTGAGTTCTGTTTATATTAATGAAAAATTATTTAAAATAATTTTTATTAGGTTATGATTACAGCTGGTCTGAATCACAAGGTTATTCATTTCAGACATAAATGAATGTTTATCAAGATGTGATAAAAGCTGAAATGCCATTTGACAGAAACACACACACACACACACACACACACACACATGCATACATACAAACACAGACCTGTGATTATGCCAATGCTGGTGTAAACTACAAGCTAGCAATTGTGTGCATTTGTCCCCCCCAACATGACACTTCTGTGCCATGTCATAAAATGTTTGCCAAAGAAAACAGTAAGAAAGATGCTGGAAGAGCCAGTCCAAATTTACCAGTGTATCAGGATGTCATGTGCTTTACCTGCAATGCTTGATGTAAATGTAATAGTGTCACTGAGACCTATATAAGCAAGTGGTTACAACTGTCTAATTGAATTACCATATCACTCTCACTCTGTACATTGATATATTTTTTAAGAGGATCAGATAACGTATTGGTGGCCTACTGTGTAATGGTTTTGAGCAGACATTACCTGATTAAGTCTCAACCAAATTACTTTTAATATCACCAATATGAACAGTGACAGTTACGGTTAATACAAGCATGTTAATCAGAGAATAGTTAAGAGAACAAAGCAGGCCCAAGACAGAGCAGACTGAAAGCTGCATGTGTGTGTAGTCGCCAGTGTTGGGAAGGATACTTTCAAAACGTATTCCGTTACAAATTACATTTTTGGGCATGTATTCTGTAACGTATTCCATTACATTACTCAATCTGAGTAATGTATTTTGAATACTTGGATTACTTCCACATTGAATTGCATTTTTTAAGTGTAGGAATGTGGCCATCATCCTACTAACTAAACAGGCCTCTTCTGGTGTGTTCTTCTGTTCCAACTGGCTCAATGTGTTAGGCCCAAGTCTCCCTGAAAGTGCAATATATTATATTTTGCTGTAGAGGAACAAGGACTATAAGGTTATCTTTATGCAAAAGATGTTTTGCTTGGTTGAAAAAAAAGAGAAGAATTTAATAATTTTCCCTGTTCAGTCTCTTTATTTACTCAGCTATCAAAAATGGGAAAATAGACAAACATAAAACATTCTGTTTCTGTGCAGAATTTGCTGTTACATCTGATATTTTTTTTTCACTGAGCAACTAAGTGCATAGGTGTTGCAAATTATCACCTTAAAATAAAAAACACCAGAAGGAAACCTGCATTTCCCTTACCTTTTTCCTGATTTTACAGGATACAACCATTAGGAATGACACACTAATAACGGTCCATCAAAACAAAACATGAACTCAAACTGAATGTGATGATGGCAAAATAATATTCTTTATTTTGAACTGTCATTTTACACACATGAAACAATTTTATATTGAAAAACCAACATTACTTCTTGGTAATGGAACAATAAAGGCTAGCAGCAAAAACCTATCCAAAATGTCAAAGTTGTACGTAACATAGGGTGAAAAACTCTTTTGCCAACATTTGCAGTACGCATGTAAGGTGTTGCTTTTATATGAATGTCAGCTGAACAAATGACAACAATGGGTTTTACTGAGATACTTAATTTACATGCATTGCCTCTGAATGCCTGTGAACCTATAGACCAATCTTTTGAGCCACTTACTTACATATTTGACCCACCTACACTACATGTCAACACGCCAATGAAGGAGGTTGTATCGCAACAGGAGAGCCTGCTCAAAGTGCTTATCTGTCATTTTGTTACGGTGTGGATTGAAAATAAGTCCTCCCTGGCTAAAGAGCTGCTCGACAGGAGCACTTGATGGCAGAGTAGTATTGTACTTTAAGAAGAGGGCTCTGATCATTGGATACATCTTAAATGAAGCCAATGACTTGTCTGGATCCTGGAGATAACGCTGTACCTCTTCTTCCGCTGATGAACTTGTCATTTGTGCTGTCTCAAAAGTGAAGAAGTTGTCCTCATCTTCAGGATCACCTACAACTGCTGCATTTCCAGTGGTGCTGGCATCCTCAGAAGGCTCTATATGAAGAAGATGAGTTTCTTGGACCATTGCTCTTTTAATGGCTTCCCTCTCTTCATCAGCACGCCACCACAATCGAAACTTTGGGATGGTGGAAGCCGCCATCCTTGCCTCATGGGAGGCCAACACCTGCCCAAATCGAGTGTCAATGGCTTTTATAACAGCTGAGAGGATGTGGGTTGAAAACTGCACTTGGGTTAACTTTTCAGCTAACTTGGCTTTTAGGCTGAGAATGGTGGGAACTATGTATCCAAAGTAACAGTTCTTTTCTCCCTGGAGCAGGTTGATTGAGTAGGCAAGAGGTTTCAGAATGGCTGTGTACTCTTTGTCTCTTTGTACTCTTACTCTACACATTGTCTCTTGAGGACGCAGTTGAGCCACATTCAGCTGGTCACAGAGTCCATTGAGCTGACTCAGTGAGACTCATTAACTTCTCAGTTGCATGATACTCTGAGCTCCACCTAGTCACTGAAGGTACCACACATCTCACTTGGGCAATTTCCTCAATTGCATCAGTGGCACCTGATGAGCGATGAGCTTTATTCCAGATTGCAGCACATTTTGACATTGCACTTCTGTATAATTTTCGAGAAACACCCTGTGAGGCAACTTTTTCAAGATCAGTCGTGGCAACAAGATTCGAAGTATGCGCGGCACATCGATGGTGAGGTTGGCAAAAAAAAGTTCAGCTCCTCTTCTTCTTGCTCCTCCTGAAGAACTGCAGAGACATTAGCAAACTGCACATCATTTGTGCTATTCATCTCATCATCCATTTCACACCCTCCATATTCATTGAATGCTTTAATGAAATTGCTGCTATTGTCAGTGACTGTGGCACTGACTTTGCCTTGGATCTGGAATTCTGCATGAATCTGACTAATTTTGGAAGCAATTACATCATAGGTGTGGCAGCCTCTTATCCTTATCCTTTCATATGCCAAAGCAGCAGACTTTCGATATAATGTCTCTGGTTCAGTCCAGTGACACATGATTCCCATGAAACTCCTATGATGAGCTGTCCATATATCTGCTGTTGTGCACACGGTTGGAACGTCCTGAAGAGTTTCAGTAAGTACCTCCTTCATATTTTGCGATCCTCTTTCAATACGCTGCATCAAGGTTTTTCTGCACATGGGTGTCCTACCCCCACTAATTCCTTCAATCATCTTACGGAATAGGGCATTCTCCACTAGTGAAAATGGCTGCACATCTGCAATTATGCACTCAAGAACCAACTACTTTACTTTCTTTTGGGTGATTGCTGAGGTGGTGAGTGTTGCTTGTTTGAAAGGAGGTATAGTGGGCCTGGAACTTCGTTCACCACCATCATCTGATGCCATTTCTGCCCTTTGCAAGACACTGGAATGCCTCCTCTAAAATAAAGAAAGACAGACAGAGCACGAGTTAACACTGAAATTGTTTTATGCTGTAACTGTATGTAACTGTATTCTGAATACCAACTATTTAAATTGTAATGGGAACAAAATACAGTTACTCATAATTTGTATTCTGAATACATAACACCGGTACATGTATTCCGTTATTCCCCAACACTGGTAGTCGCTCATATTCACCATAGAAGCAGAACTAAAATTATCCCTGCCTGTCACTGCTTGCCTTGCCTCGTAATTGCAGAGGCAAACTATTAAATGTGCTAGGTTGCCTTAGTGAAGTAATGCAGAAATTGGCCGTGGACTGTTTATATATCCTAGAATGCTCTTTACCCAGACAGGCATGCCAGTTCTACCTTTTACCTCTCCACATGCAGACAATAAACATCCTTATGTTCACGAGCTTTTTCTAGATTAGCAGTTGCTTCCTGCCTGGACTAAAAACATGTGTACATGTGTGAGCCTGCCTCTTCAGACATGCATAGACTGTTTGCTCTTCAATAGTAGCAAGTCTCAGTGATTCGCCACTCTCTAAACGTTGTGTTGGCTATCAATCCCCATCCAAAATGTTGTCATGATGAGCTTTTTATGGACATTGCTGTCACAAGCCATTGCTCTGTTTACTTCCTCCTTTGTGCACGTAGAAGCGCATGCACACACGCACAAGCGCGCACACACGCACACGCACACACACACACACACACAAACTCTGAAACCTCCTGCCTCCTCTGTATCTCCATGTCTTTGGCATGTGACACTTCATGAAAATTAAAATTAATTATAAAATTGGGAATGGTCCACTGCAGAACGCTTCAGTACTAAATACAAGCAGACATCTGTCACTTGTATCCTTTCATTGATTACTTTATAACCAAGTAAAATCCATTTTTTAAATGTTTGTGTACCAACAGACATGCCCTGGGATGTTTTGTATAAATGGCCACATGGTTCAGAATGGCCCCTTTTGATAATTATATTGTATAAGTGCTGTATAAAGAGCATCAGTCATTAGTTGTTTTGTTTTTTGCATTCATTGAAATGTGATGAGAAAACATGCATATGAATACATGAAATAACATGCATATTTTTAATCTGACATGTTTGTAACCTGCACAATTCAGATGTCAAAACCTGTCAAAGCAGCAGAGTAAAGCAGTGCATTTTTATCGATGTAGCAGGCTCACTCTGGAGGAAATTCTGTTGCTTTTGAGATCAGAATGCAAGTCAGAAGTGTGGAAGTGGCTAAATTACTGAGCAGATGGCCTGGCTGTCCCATTTTCATTCACTCGTTCATTCATCTGGTACAGCTCAGGCACGCACACACATACACACAAATTTTGGGAACTTTTTTTTTTTTTTTTCCCTTTTAGAAAGGAATGAATCTACATCATTTTTTCCAGTCAGGTTTGTTTGAGTTCAGCTTTTAAGTGGCCAAAGAAAACCACACATGTGGGTTCCATAAAGCATGTATGATTCAGAAAAATCTCAGTGTCAGTGACTCCTGCATCCAAGCTCTGATAAGGGTTTTCCTGCAAATCTCATTCTGGTTGTTTCACTTCAAGAACTATGCACAAAACAACACAGACACCTGCAGACACTTTGTACACAATAACACAACCGAATACTTCTATCCTTTAATACTGCATAAGTGGCCTGTAGAGATGAATGAACAGACATGGTCTATATTTGTTCCCTCTCAATCTGTCTTTATTAATTTCTCTTTGTTTCTGACTTGTGTTCTCTGCCTCTAAATCCGGGAGACAACAGCACATTGACTCAACAGTTTGTTGAGTCTGTGGCTCAATAACAACCATAGATTTTGCATCATATCTGGTAGCACTGGCATGCTGATATAGAAATATTGTCTGAGGGTGTTGGTTTGAGTGTGGTAGGTTTTGTTTGGTGTCACCTTATTTTCCATGTGTTCAAGGAAGAAGTTAGTTTGTGGTGTTCTGTATCCTCAGTTACTTATGATTTTTTTTTTTCCATTTAGGTTTTACATTGTTTTCATATTAGTAAACTCCTGTTCAAAAGCCATTTGGTTTGTCAACAAATCATACAACAGTTTGTTTAGTACTGAGCTGAAGTAAGTCCTTTTAAACTAAATGGACCTTTTATTTTTCCTCAAAATATTATTTAATCAAAGCATTACTTTGATGAGTCCATGTTATAAATTGCATTGTTCCATAGTATTTATTGCAATTAGTAAGTTGTCAGTAATACCCACTCAAAATACACAAAACGCACTACTGTTGTGTTGTCTAAATTGACATTTAAGGCAAACAACAAAAAGCCCCATTCATGACAAACATTTGGGTTGTGTTCAGTATATGATGACCCAATTTCTGTCTTTCTAAGAATTAGTGCTGGACGGTATACCGGTTCGTACCGAAAACCGGTTTTTATATTTGTTATGATATGAATTTTTCATATACCGGCAACACCGGTTTAAATAGCCTGAACATGTCCGGAACGCAGCACGTTGGTAAATTGTTTCACAGGGGACCCTTTTCATTGCTGCGCCGCTAAACACACATTGAACAGAGCAGAAATAATAGTGGAGTTGCTAAGCGTGGTGGACCTAAATATAAAGAGTAGACGCCGCATCAACTGCTACTGGCTATTTGCACTGACGAGCTGTAGGGCCGCCATCTTGGACCAGTCACCTGCTACACTCTGTAATCTGTTTGGCAGGTGCAATGAACTGCTAGCGCATTTAATCAATCATAACTCGCTACTAAACTGATTTTCATGCATTTGGTTTTTTTTTTCCTGCAAACGTCATACATGTAGCTATGAAACTAAAATCTGCACCTTCCACACCATCAGGTAAAACCGACGAAGCTAAAGGACAGACAAACGGACAGCAATTTGTGGAGCCATGCAAACCTGTAGGTTATTAATACTTGTGCACAATGCACAGTAGTCATGACCATGGATTGGAATAGGCTATTCTTAGCCAATATGCAGTAAATCTTCTCTCAATCAGTGGAAAAGTGGTCAACACTGCATCATGCATAAAAAAAAAAAATACAGTGAAACTGGAGTAATTCTGAAAAATACCGTGATATATAATTTTGGTCATACTGCCCAGCTCTACTAAGAATCGTACTTGTCCATGAGTCTATTCGTGTAGGCATTTTCTGTTTTCAACAACCCCAACTTTGTAGAGCTGAAGCTCAAGCCATTTGGTATGGAGGAGCACTTCTCACTCTTTCATCCTCCTTGGTGTGAGTCAGTTAAGTCATTCCCCTGTGCCTTGCCTTTCAGTCAGCTTCTCTGCCTCTAAGGCCCAGTCCCAATACACCCTCAACCCCTACTTTTTAGCCCTACCCCTAAATTTTGCGCGTTCCCACAAGGGTAGTGGTGTGCCAATTCCTTTTTTCACGTAGGGGTAGGGGGTATGAATCTAGCCCTTCAGAGCGAGGGTTTTCCAATGCTGACTTCCCGAGGAAGGGCCAGTTCTGCGATCCCCAGAGAGCGAGAGGATTTGGAGAAGTCGGAGAAAAAAACAACAAAAAATTCACAAGAGACCACAGACGTCGATGGTGTATTCTTCTCCGTGTACCTCTTGGTTTATTTATCAACCGAAGCATGATGAATGCTAAAAAAAAAACAATCGCAACCTATTGCGACCGTAGACTCCATGTTTTTGTTTTTTTGAGGGTTTTTTTTATATATTGACAAAATTTACATTGACAGAGTACGAACAGGGTGAGGGCGTTACATACGAAAATAAAATCATGCCGATTGAAATTTACATAAACTGTAGCCTCCATGTTGCTGCTGGGACTACGCAGTCACTTGTGTGGCCGAATGTAAACTACGCAGTGACGTAGCAAGTAGTGTCCCAATTCCTAGGGAAGATTACAAAGCCCTACCTCTTGTGGCTTCCTTTTGAGGGTTAAGGGGTAGTGGGTGAGGGCTAGGGGTAGTGAGTAGGGTGAACATTGCGATTGGGCCTAAATCATCTCTGGATTCACTTAATCTGTCTCTTTTTTCCTCTGCATTTCAGATAAACCAGACCTAAGTGTGTTCGAGTTTAAAACTGAAGATGATGGAAATGTAGTTGTCTTTTAACGCTACAGTATAGTAGTTAAGACTGAGTAGAGATAAAATCCTTTCAGCTTTGCTGCATTTTACAGCCTGGAGTTGTTTTTCTTTGTGTGTTTATGCCACATTTATTAGCACAGATGCAAGTCAACATGTTGGTAATGCTGTTGTGACTTGGTTATTCAGAACTAATCTCCTGTCAGTAGCACTGAGTCATTGATATCTGTTGTCAAGACTTCACTTCAAATGTGATATAGGGCTTAACAAATGGTGCTGTTAATGTATATTGTCTTTTATCCTGTGGACAGGGTGGAAGAAGCAGTCTAAGTAGTCAGCTCATCACAAGATTTAGGAGCTTCTTCATTAAGTGTTCAGTTTTGGTAATTGTGGCGGTAATGGTAATATCGTATGCTATAATAGCATCATCAGAGTTTTCTGCTTTAGGCATTTGGAGGATTTTAGCAGGAGCAGTGTATGTTACTCTGATATGAGCACAAGTCTTCCAAAGAAATAAATGAAGGATATTGTATTTATTTATAGTTGGCCATTTGCAGCCTTTACACATATTGAGGCCTTTGGAAAACAGAGCTGAGCTGCCTACAATCTGACCTCAGTCCTGTCACTGATTAAGGAGCCGGTGAGTGACAGGCTCAGCTTCTGATGTAGGTTAGGTCTCTCTCAATGAGCTGCTCACTGGTGAGGAGAATCTGTACTGGGGATCCAAAACCATCTAATTGGTAACTTCAGCTTTCCTCTGCTACCTTAGCACAGCGTGATGTGTCCTTCATGGCTGTGACACCGGTTTAATTTGCGCTCCAGTAAACAAACCTAACCATTGGGGTTGCCTGTCAAAGCCCCTTGGAAACCCAACCTGCTGCCTGGCCTCAACTGTTTTCACATGAATTTTTCTCAGCAGAACTTTATTTAGTCTTGAATTAATACTATTTCAATGTGAAATAGTTTGATCAAATGTGGCAAGGCGAGTTGTCAGCGCTTTCTTTGCTCCACCTTTTACAATTCATGCTAAGAAGATTACTGCCATTCTTCTTTTACACTGCATTAAAATGTTAACCATTTGCACCCAATGCCTATTATTAGTAGCACAAAGTGAATTTTAAAGCAAAGATGTAGCACCCTCATCCCAGTTCTCACTTCATTATTTTCTCTTTTCCAGCAGCTTACAGATGATAAAAGATTTGTTTTGGAGGCTAGCAGTTAGTTGACAGTGATTAACTTATAGTGTGGGAAGAAGATAATTTTGGATGTGGAATAGGATGTGCATGATGGCTTCAACGGTTGAAAAGTGCAGAATATCTATGAAAGTTCTTCTGCTACAGTGATTTAAATGTGGTTTTTCAAATCACACACTGGGAACGCAATTAGGAACTCTGCAGTGCACAGACTATTCAAGTAGATACAAGCTGGCAGAAGAGAAGCCAGTGGGTTTTACCTGCATTTTGTTAGGTGTTGAGTGTTTTTGATGCCAGCTAGAAAATGTTTCAAGGTTATTCACTGCCAAGTCTTTAAGGTGTACAGCACTGATTTATGTTAATAACACTGAATATATCAGACAGAAAAATTTGTGTGTTAATGTACAATTATGATGTGTGGTGCAGTTAGACATTCATTATTGGTCTTAATAATATACAGTTATAAAAAGAAAGTAGAAAACATATTTATGACAGCCAGTAAAACGGTCTTACATGTAGCTATGCAGATTTTAGTGCTTAGAAAATTCTGCCTCAATATGCCATGTTGCTTTGCTCTTTAGTGATACTTAAACTGTTTCATAGCTTGTGAAGGGACATCACGAATGTTATATGTTCCTGTTTTCCTTTTTTGTCTTCAACAGAAAATTTCAATACCACGGTCAGAAAATTCCAGTGAACTGCAAACCTTTACTTTCTACCTGTCAAATGTGGGCAGAGATAACCCCCAGGGCAGCTTTGACTGCATCCAGCAGTACATCACCAGGTGAAGGCAAACACTGAAACTCACTCACTTGTCTTATTTATAGTGTGCAACAAATCCTTCTTATTCAGGAATACAAATTCACACACTGTATGGGTTTTAAATGCTGACTCAACAGTCAAAGTGTTTCCCAGTAAACAATCAGTTTAACATATGTGAGACCGAAGGTGACTCATCAAACCTCTGACTTAGGCGCTTAACAGACATCCCTAATGAACGCACTGGGTACTTTGGCTCCAAGTAGAAGCCGTTAAATGAAAATATGTTTGACACATGGTAAATGATTGGCTTGGCCCATGCATTTTCAATAAAATAGGTGTGTAAAGATAAAAAGCAGTATCTAGTCAAAGTCCAGTTAAAACTGACGTTATACAAATATTTTTCTAAATTGTTTTATGAAAGAAATGCATCTGTGCAAAGTTGTAAAATAAGGATAAAATTGCTCAGAAAATAACTACTTAGACATTTTTGGCTCTTGCTCATCCTGCAAGTTCTGGATATCTAGTAGTATGCAGCATCCACAGAAGCCCTGTTTATAATGTGAGTCCACCCCCTTCCATGCATCAAACCCATTAACATCATTCTGCACAATTTTCTAGTCAAACATGTGCATAAAATGTTGGCTCATCGGATGAATATGCTGCTTTCTTTGAAGTGAAAGGAAGTAGAAAACCCAGACAGAGCAACAAGAGTCTTCTGCTTCTCTGTCAGGTTTCTGACCCCATTACTCTGAAAATATTTTTAACAAGTGGGTCAGCTGCAGTTCATCTGAATCTCTGACTGGATCCTAATCAACCTTGAGTTCCAATCTGAAACCCAAATGACAGAGCTCAGCTTCTACCAGGCCCACCGGCACCACCTCATTTTCAGCCAAATCATCATCAAAGTAGAGGGGAACCAAAGAGATCCGGAAAGGCGGGAAAGAATGGGATTTGATCTGGCACTAATTCATACTGTGGAAACCCACAGTTGGATGGAAATTGAAATAATAGTCAGGGTGTTTGATGGATCTCATATGGGCAGGAATGCACAGTGAATAGACGGGTTATTGCAAATATTGAGATTTATGGTTGATGCTGAAAATCAAAAAGGTAGTGGGCTTGTGTGTTTTAATGTATTATCCCCTAAAATATTTCATGACAATAATGTGCGGTCTGTCCATTTTAGGTAACTGACTATAATCGTCGTCATGCAGCTTCTATCCTTTTCCTACTGAAACGTCAGTTTGCTTTATCCCTGCCTTCCTCTCTCTATGTCTCTTGTTTGTTTTGGCAGTGAAGGGAGCATTCAACTGGATTGTTTGGGTGGGATCCAGGACAAGATTACAGTATGTGCCACAGACGACTCCTACCAGAAGGCCAGAGAAAGCATGGCCCAAGTTGAAGAGGAGACGCGCAGTAGAAGTGCTATTGTCATCAAGCCTGGGGGAAGATATGTAGGTGAGGAGACATAATATTTGTAAATGAATACCACAGGTCAGTGACACACTTGTTATCACCAGTATTTAATAAGTCAGCTTTAGGTGACTGGTGTCTAAATGGAAATACATTTTTCCAGAGAAGTGTCTGGGGTTAATAGCACTCTGATAACTACTCAAAGAATTCCTGTTCCCTGCAACTACCCACATACCCTAAGTGCTCGTGAAACCTTTTGCCACTGGGTGGTTTCGTATTGAGCTAGGCAGTTTGTTTGGGTCTGGACCTGAATGGCATAGGTCCAGCACATGGCCGACATGTCTCATCTGTAAACAGGATTTTATTGAATTTACTGGAGGTCAGTTCTTCAATGGTCAAACATGTAATGCACCACCTACACACTGATCCTCTTTCTCACTAACCCCATGAATGTAATCTAAACACAAAGAGGCAGAAATGTCCCCTGGGCATAACCCATCAAATTCCTGACTTTTTGTTTTGGTCTCTGACCTGCACTCTAAACCACATCGTGTTGAGCTGCATTAAAAAGCCACAGCAGCCCTGCCTCATTGCCTGCAAAGAGAGAAATCCAGTGTAGGCCTATTCACTGTATACCAATGAGTCAAAAATTATTAATTCCAACCTTGCTGTGGAACCAAACAGTATTTAAGTCTTGGTAGGAGGCAGCGCAAGATTGAGAATCTGAATAACCTGAAAAAAGTCTCAGAAGGAGAAGGTAATGATAGCTGATGTTTGTAAATTGAAGGTGCGTTTGGGTGGACATGGCAGCAGGAGAGATTCATCTTTTATGAGTAACCTGCCAGGTTTACCAGTCATTAGGTCACAGAATTAAAATATTTCGTCAAGAATTCAATTTTTTTTTTTGGTTCTTCAGAGAACAGGTGAGCACAGGCTGCAAGCAAAAAGCATACATGTCCTTCTCTGCCGGAGCTTTTGCTTCAGTGTTAGATTGGGGTGCAGGTCTGACAATTTCTACTGCAACTATGATTCTCATAACCTGAATTTCTTGTTGAAACTTTTGAATTAACTCTAAAGTAAACAGTTTGTTTTTTATGTGCTCCAGGAACCCCACGAGCCAAATTGTTTTTCTCTTTGCTCATTGTTTTCCTTCTTGTCTTGCTCCACAATGTAATTTTGTAGCTCAATTTTGATTTTAACATTGAGCATCAAAAAGGTGCATATAACAAGACACAGAGTAGAGTAGAAATAGAATATTTCTAGAATATGTACACAGAATAAGGTATAACATAGATGGAATATAAATAAACAATACTATATTTTTTCCCCACACTAACCAATATTGTTTTTTCCAACCTCTGTCATATTTTTGTAACTCCTCTCAGGCAAGAAGGTTCAGATCCGGAAACCGGCACCTGGCCTCTCAGACATAGCCCCGTTACGCAGAACATCTCGGCCTGTCATCATCTCTAGCAGTACTCTAAAGAAGAGCACGACTCATCACAGGCCGCTCCGAGAGCGCCTCATACACCTGTTGGCACTCAAGCCTTACAAGAAGCCTGAGCTGATCCTGAGGTTGCAGAAGGATGGCCTCTCGCAATTAGACAAAGACTCCCTGGACAGCCACCTGCAACAGGTCACACACTCCAAATCACACTTGTTCATTACCATACCACACTATACAACTTCACACAATTCATCATTCAGAACTGGGTGAAGTTGAACTCACCTGTGGCTCGTTTGCATTTTTAGGTGGCAAATCTGAATGGGAGAGACAACACCTTCACATTGAAGGACTTTTTGTATAAGGAAATTCAGAAGGACTGGCCGGGCTACACCGAGGGAGACCAGCAGCTTCTCAAGAGAATCTTGTTTAGGTATGTTAGAAATGTAGAGTATGTATTTTGTTACCAATTTTTTTTTTTCTTTTTGCTTAATCAGCCTAATGTCATATAATTGATCAAGTCTGTTTTTGTGTAATTTCTGACTGATGTGTCAGTGGACTTTATTTTGCAATTTTTTGAATAGGTCTTTTTAGGTGGGATAGTATACTTGTAGTCTGAGGTCTCTTAGCATTTAGGCAACAATAGCTAAAACTGTAGCAGTAACTTATCTTCAATAAACAACTTCATTAAATCTGATGGTTTGGAGCTATGATTTGGGAGGTTGTGGACTAAATTTCTGAGAGTGCAAACCATCCTAATTTGTTTGTTTGGACTCTTTGTGGGAAGGTTGAAGTCACAGGCTGATGCAGCGTGTAAGAATTGTAGAGGAAAGGCTTTCTATAGATGAGCAACATGCATTTATCAAAAATTCTTCAATTTTTTTATATTTTTGTACACAACAAATTAAGATTAGGGTAAACAAGATATGAATGGATAATGTTTTATTGTTCCTATTTTCATTATCTACGCTGTGTAAAACAACATTTGTGTTTGTTAGAATGGCAGGTGTCTGTCACTGGGAAGAATTGTGTGTGCTGTACTGAATTTCGTTCCGACTGTTGTTTGTTGACAGCATGAGCTGCTGGCCTTCTTCCCAGTGGAAAAATTGGGTTTCTCAGGATCTGGGACACTAAGGAAAAGAAAGATCCCAACTAGCTATATTTAGACCAGGCAGCAATGCTCACTGCTGAGGTTGTGTTTATGTAGTGGACTTGAGAATGGCTTCTACTCTCAATGATGAGCATAAATGTACCTGCAGCGCAGCTCAAGTGTTAAAACTGTGTGACCAGAACAATAGAAACTCTTTTAGTGCAATACAATAGCCCTACAGCATTACTTTGATGAATTGTCAATGGTTTTTTGAAACTCTTACTTGTATAGTTTTAGTTTTGGGACTGTGGCATTGCTTCGGTGTAAATGTGTGTGTGGTTCCTGCTCATTCAGTACATTTCCTGTGCTTCTGTGCAAATGTACTTGCATTTGGTTTGTGAAGGCATGCATATCTGCAGGTACTCAAGCCCTATTTTTGATTGGGTTTTTACTTTGGACTTTGAGCTCTGTTTGTGAGTTTATCAGCTGCCTAAAAACCATAGCCTCCCACATAATACCACCTCCCCCTCTCCAGCTTCTCCATAGTTTTAAGCTAATGCAGTCAGTCACGCAGTAGTAGCACAGCAACATGACTGGAACGCACATGATGCAACAGTGTTCCAGAACATGCTGATCTGTGTGTGAGGTGGCATTGGTCCAAGGTTCAGCCATATCAGTGGGCCTGCTGTCTCACTCACAGCTCCTGCCTGTCTGACTGTCCCCACCACACACATGCACACTAATTGAATAAGGGTGGGGCATTGACAAAACTTGGTGTATCCAACTGCCCCCTACTGATAATGTCATCAGCTGTGGCAGCAGCATCCCTGTATGTCCGCATCGTTTCAGAATGAAATGTCATGTCTGTAGCTGTGGCTTCTTAATTTGTGTCAATAAATCTTGAAACCAGAAAGAACTGTCTGTTCAAGCACTCAGACCAAAAAGAGCTGCAATAATCATGTGGATGTGAGGGAATCAGGTGTGAATCTGGCAGTTAGTCAAGACTTTCATCCAGTGTATTTGGGAATAGTTTGGCATAGAAATAAATGTACTCTCATGGTTCCATATTAAGACACTTTAAGCCATCTCTGCACTGTGCATTTTGCTTCTAAAACGTCTCAAAAAATTCAACCAAAAGGAATTTGCAACACTGTTAATGAGATTATACATTTTCTTCTTCAGCATCAGAGACCAGAGAAGTATATATCGACTATTTTTAAATACTGAAAACTGTTAACCTTGTCAAAAATATGTGCAGATTTCATTTGCGAAATTTTGCCTCACAAAGCTACTGCTGTATTTTGTTTTCAATGGCTTGTTTTTAATACTTCTGTTGTACAATCATGACAAAACATATAGTTTGGTTGTTTTTGTTTGAGTATAATTTTTTTGGGAAAGATCATTTTAAGTTGAAACTCATTCTAAGAGGATAGACAGATACAAACAAAATTGATTCTGCAATATACTCGCTGGTCTGCTCAAACAAGTTAGCAGTACTCACACTGGAGAAACGGTCATGTCCTTCCCTGCAACACCAGCTTTTGTGAAAATTATATTTTCCTCCTTATATTTTTCTTTTTCTGTGTGTTTCTGCTCATCATAGGAAACAAAACAGTTCTGCACCTCCACCTGAGAGCCCGCCTAAAGAACTAGCCAGTAACTCGCCCTCACAGGTGAGCTTCCTACTCTTTCCTAGTTATACAACAACTGTTTTGCAGTGGCCATAAAGCTGGGTAGAGCTTATTTCCATGATGACATTTGAATTTTGGGACTCCTGGATTGCTTGATGTAAATTTAGTTTAGAGTATAAATACACTATCCACAGCTAATCATTGACCAGAGCTAGCTTGCATTCAGGTGCACCATGTAACCTGAATAGAAATGGTAGAGAAATAGTTAATATCCTTTCCGATACACATCTTTTCACTAAAGCTATTAGTGGATAATTTTTTCCACCAGATATCCAAACATTACTGCCTGCAGTCTGGTGGTTTTGTGGTATTTCTCAGTGAGGATTCTCTAAATTCCTTATTTCTGCTTCAAACCTGATTTGTGCTTCTTCTCTCAATCAGTTTTTTTTACTTTTGTTTCAATATGTTTTTCTGAACTTGTTCCAACTCTAAGATGTTTTGTATTTGAATATGTATATATTGGCTAAAGCTTTGTTTCATCAGTTTTTCACCCCTCATTGCCTGATTCATTTTTTCATATTCCTTGTTCTGCAGTTCTGTTTTTATGTCAGTCCCAACCCTTGAGTTTAGCCATTGTTTACACTTCCATTAGGTAGAGGGAGGTGGAGCTGCTCTGTTACATTAATAGCTCCTTCCTTTCAGGTTCTTCTTCCACAGACACCTACTGAATGACCCTTCCTTTCCGCTCCCTCCCTCAGTAAACACAGTACACAGACACTTAAGCAAACAGTACCCCAGGCTCATTTTTAGATTCAGCTGTAGCAAATAAGCTGCATATACACCTCAAATAGGTGAGGGATGAATCAGGTAGCGCTGCAACATTACCGGGGCAAGAACATGTCTGTTAACAGATCTCCAAAGACAGTGTCACAAAAATGCCATATACAAGTTAAACTAACCAAAGTATTTCTTTCTTTGAAATTAATTTAGAAAGCCATCCAGGCCAAAATTGTGTGACTCACTGTGTCTGGCTGTTGTCTCAGAATGCCAAAGTTTGGTGACTGGGTCGGCCACTCCCAAAGACATTAGTGCATACTGGTCAAACAAGGCCTGGCTGTAATGTAATCCCTGGTATTGTGAAAAGAGGGTAGAGACTCAGTGCTACTGAGAATAGTTTTCCTCTTGTACATTTTTTTGCTGTCTCCATTTATGTGCTTATATTGGAATCCTTCTCTCTGTACAATCTCTTGTGCTCCATAGTTCAGACCATTTTTATTTGTTCTGACCTGGGTTTCAGTTTCCTCCTCGCTCACTTTAAGGTGAACTGACTTTATATTTAGCCGCGTTTGAGGTTCTCTTTCTAAAACCACCTTTTCTCTGCCAGAAACGGCCTGCAACTGCTGACTTCATTGACCCTCTTGTCAACAAAAAACCCAGGATATCGCACCTCGCAAGCAAGGCTGCAACAGCCCCACTTAATGGCAAGCTCAGCTCCTCCAACGGGAGGGGAGAGGTAGGAGGGGTGCAGACAGAGATGGTTCCTATGTCAGATGGTGGCACAACGTCCAGCTCCCAGCAGCTCCCTGTGCTGGACATACCTCGTCCTTTTGAAGCGCTGTCGGACGTCAGCAATGACTCCAACCACAATGGGAGAGATTGTGACTCTCAGGAAACGGCAGCGTCTGAGAGGCTCAGCCAACCTCCTTTGCTCTTCTCTCTGTCAGCGGGCCTCACTGCTCCAAGCATTGGCACATCATCTCCTGGACACTTCGCCCTGGATGGCCCACAAGACAAAAGTCTTTCATCCCTCAGTAGCAAGTCCAGGAAGAAGTCAAAAAAGCATAAAGACAAGGAGAAGAGCAAAGACAGGGAGAGGGCAAAAGAGAAGGAGCAAGAAAAGGAGAAGGAAAAGGAGAGGAAGAGTCGTGAGGAGCGTGTGCCTGAGCCTAATAAAACCTGTGAGATGAGCCCAGGAAACCTCAAAAGCAACAGTATTCCACAGAAAAGCACAGGTGAGACCAACAGACAGAAGTCATCTTCTTCTTCCACACGAGATGGCTTTATTTACTGAAAATCTACTTCACAGCTTTTGCATCAGACAAGAGATTTCTGGATAAAATAGCACTTCATGTGTGTATAGACACATTTAGTCGTCCCTATAAGTGATGCATCATGTGACCAGTATGGTAGTCACTGATTAAACAGAGACCCCTGCTGTTCAGCATTATGCATTTTATGGAGGCTTGCACACTAAGAGATTAATTGTGTACATAATAAATTATCTATATAGTAATCTCCTCATATTGCAGTTTTTAGAGACATTTTGATAAATACTCTTTTCTATGACTTAGTTTCAGATCTCAATGGAATGTGCAACAGTACCAGTATTCCTTCTTCCTCACCTGAGGTGGCAGACTATTTATTGTGAGTATTCAAGTTTTAAATCTCTGTAGAGTCTATGGAAATTTTGCCTAGGCTGCCTGGGAGCCTAAATTCTAAATTCTTCTGAAATTCATTATAATAAATCAGAGGGTATAAAACAAGATAGGACAGTTAAAGGGTTATGTGTTCTAAAGCTCATGTTCTAAAAACAGCAGGAAGTTGGAAAATTGAGTCTTGCCCACTTACTGACAGTTTCAGCAGTTGCTCCAGCATACAGCTCACTAAGGCATTGAAGTTCGTGCCCTTGGTGTCTGATTTCCAATTTGCCTTTTGAGTAGAAACTCTGAACACAGTAATGAGTTGCATATTTTTAGAGTCAGTACAATTTACAGTCCAAGAATATCAGTGTTTCATATCTGACTTTAAAATCGTAGAAAAGAGGCATCACTCCAGAGTTTGAGATTCTCAGAATTAAGAACCATCAGGATTTCTTGGTGGTTTTGTCTTAAAAAGAGGTTTCTAGTGACCTCTAGGTGACATACCTGCATTTTAAAACCTTATGGTAAACAGGAAATTTATTTATTTATTTTCCAAAGAAGTTACATGTTCACAAACAATAGTTAATTAGTTACCTGAAAAAAGTACGTGTTGAATACCATTCTCTTGTTACATTTGTTTTATTTCTGTATTTGGAGCATGCTTCACTTAATTTTTATGCTTTTTCCTTTTTTTTTTTTAAATGTTGGTTCTTTTTGTCCTGAGCTGCTCCCACAGCTGGGTAACATTTTTTTATTATTCACCCACTAGGAAGTACACTGTAATCGGCTCTCCGGAGCAGCGTCAGAGGTATAAAAATGATTTCAACGCTGAGTACAGTGAGTACCGGGGTCTGCATGCTCGGATAGAGGGCATCACCCGGCAGTTCACTGTGCTTGACAATGAGCTCAAACAACTCCAACAAGGCACAGACAAATACAAGGTAGAGTCCCAGAAGAGTGAACACACATTTGTTATTCTATTAGAAAAATCTTTCTTAAATTATTCACATCAAGTGCACTTTTTGTGTCTATTTGCAGACAATCCATAATCAGATACTTCAAGAATATCATAAGATAAAAAAGGTAAGCTTTCCAACTTTAACTGATTTCACTGGCATTCCAGTAATTTGAGACTATGACGTTGTGTTGTTTTTTCCATATCCCTTGCAGACTAATCCAAACTATAGCCAAGAGAAGAACCGCTGTGAATATCTACACAACAAGCTGGCACATATAAAGAGACTTATTGCAGAGTACGATCAACAACAACTTTAAAAAAAAAAATAGTTATTGGACATAGTTTCCCTGTTATCTCTCGAAACCAAGCAGATAAAGGAAAACTCTGCTTGTGCTAAATTTTTCCTCATGAATGATGCCATGAAGGGAGTATTTACTTCATTGGGGCCAAAAGCCCTAGTGAGTACTAAGCAGTACACATGATCTCCTTTCTCTTTCCTTTCCTTTGTTTCTTTTGTCCCCCCCCCCTTTAGATGGGGTGAGCCAGGTATGGCCAAGTCCATCTGTGTATTTACAACACATCCAGAAAGAAAGGCTCTGTGTGGCTTTGTTCTTTTTTTCTGTTCTGGTTCTGTTTTTTTCCCCTCAACAGCCCACTTTGCTTTATAGTGCACAGAGATCTGAAAGAGTCAAAATGTGGACAGTTTCCCATTTTCTTTGGAAACATCCAAATAATCTTTCCTGCTGTGGACACTGAGATGAAAATTGAATATTATAGAATGTATGCCAATAGCGATTAATTTGTTTTTGTGTTAAGAAAAATTAAGTTAATGATGCATCAGGTTTCCCCATATACTTAAATGAATGGTTGGGATCTTTATTTTTCTGTCATCCACTTTATTTATTTTTGACACTTAACTGGGGGGAATGGGTCTGTTTTACACTCCTCAAGAACCAGTGCTTAAAAGCTGTCTCTTATTTTTCATTCTCACAACTTGAATGTCAGCCAGTATTTTATTCAGAAGCTGCTTTGCCCATCTTATTGTCAGTCTGTTGGCATTGAATTTTTTTTTTCTCTTTCAAAGAGATGCAAATATTACTATTGATTAAATCAAAACAATGTCTCTAAATGCACACAGTCAGATGAAGATTTGTGCGCTTGGCCTTTCTTTTCTAAAATCATGTGCAGATGTCTTAATAGTGGGGATGTGTGCAAGTTTCCAGTCTAGAGCTCTAGATTTTGTACAACACGGTCTCCTCACTCGGTCACAATGAGCTACAGTACTTGTTCACCACTTACAGCAGCGGTTCTTACTTATGGTCCATCATTTTCCTTCAGTATTAAGCCCTTAAATGGTTGTCTTCCCAGTTTAGATTGTGATGGCTTTTATAGCAGTTGAATAATTCAGCTACCTGAGGAGTTCATTGCCAGCTTCATCACACTATAGAAGATCTTCTAATTGTAAGATGATGCAGACAGGGGATTGAGATCTATAGGCTTTTTTTTTTTTTTTTTAATCTTTAAAGTGTTCAAACATTTTCGTTGACCCACAGCTCTGATATCTCCCAAGCTAGCATCCTTGATAATTTAAGTAATGTTAAAGCAGCAGTGTTTACAGTGTCCATTAGATAATCAATTTTTGCTCTGTCTGCTCATCAACCCACATGGTAGTCCATTCAAGACGACTGTTAAGATGAAGCCATCTTTGATCGTGTTGCGAGCGAAACCCAGAGGAGTTCCTCCTTAGAGAAGGAATGCTCACATGTGACCACTTTTTGCCTTTTCTAATGTGATGTCAGATACTCAACGGAGGATGACGTGAAAATCCATTTCTTGGATCAGCTCTAGTCTCTGATAAGTGTAACATCAAGACTGATTCTCTCGACGTATCCGAAGACGAGTCAGAAATGCTTTTCCAGATGATTTCAGTCAGCAAATGCATTTCTTATATCGATCTTTTTATGTGAATATGAAAAATCAGCACTTTTTCTCCTGATCTTGCTGTTACCTGGAGGTTTTGTCCAAATGACACTTTTCTCTTTGTCCATCAGAGTGCATGCTTTATGAATGTGTTACAATGAACAGTCTTTATATCTTTACTTGAAGGAAAAAAAAAACTGGCCAAGGATATCAGAATCCAAGCAAAGGCCTAGTCCAGCCCAAGTTCATATGTAATCATTAGACATGGCTATGACCAGCATGTATACCAAAGTGCTTACTGAGTCAGATGAAATGAAACGCGCTACCAAATGTTGGCAACGGAACATGTCACATTTTTCTGTAGGTTCTGTTAACATTTCTTTTGTTCAGTTTATCATCCAGTGCAAACTTTCTATGTTTTCTTGTGAGAAGTCAAAGGAGGCTCCTTTACTTCATGTAGGATTCGCATGTCTGGGCTCAAGTGTTTCAATGTAATGTTGGGTTTCACTTTGTCATGCTCCTCTTTCAAACACTACATCAAGTCCAGTGTTCAGAGACTAGACCATAACAGTAATGCACTGGTCGAGACTGAGACTGGGTCTGAAACGTTCTGATGACTTCCAGTCAGGGGGAGATGTGAATGGTCGCCAGAGTGAACACACACCATTGCCCAGTACTGCACCCTTAAACAAGACAGACGCTTTTCATCAATTCTCATTGTATCTTAGTTTCAAGAAGCATTGTGATATTACACCTCTATTATGGTCAAAATCCATTGGGAGAGAGTTCATCAGTAGACACATTTTGCTCACAGGGAGAGCAAACAGAAAGAAATGAAATGCCAGCACAAGAGTACCATTGTATGAGTTGATTGTGCCAAAATGACCTGTTGTATAGGGTTTTTTGTTTTGTTTTGTTTTTTCCTTTTCTTTGAGTATATACATGCTGCTGTATAAGCAAAGAGGGCTTTGGAGAAGAGTCATGAAATGTTGGCGCTAAAACCCAAAGCACGCTTTTTGAAAACCATAAGGGACTGGGACTGAAATTGATCCTTGTTTCAATAAAATTCTTTAAAATCCTTATTTGTGAAATTCAGAACTGGTTGTTGCAGTCAGTTATTATAATGAAGCAGTATTTTTACTGGGAATAAAGATGTTTCTACTGTATTTCCTGAATTATTACGTTGCTGTAAGTAATGTGTCCAACATGGATAATGATGTCATGTTTCACGCAGAGAAAATATTTGACTTATTTTACAGTGATACATAACAGGCTTAAACAGACATTTCTAATATCTTCTGGAGGCACTTCAAGGCCATGTTTGTATAGACCATTACACAAAAATATAGGTTTGATATTTTTCAATGTGTTATTCCTTGGTGTTCTCAGTATTTTAATATTTGTTTACAATTAATGAGTTATGTAGTGGGCAAGGCCTCCTGTAGATGGCAGCAGTTTCAAAGTTTCCAAAGCTGCCTCACATTGTAGGCACACCTTGTTATTGTTCAAAAAAACAGCACACTGAAAAGCAATATTTTTGAGCCCTCATTTTTCCAACTATGCTTTGTTTCTCCTGCGGGGTAAACTCATGTAGGGTCTGTGACAACCTTAGATATCGGTCTTACTGCAAGGGAACCCAATGAGAGGAGAAGCTGGATATTTGTGTGGCCTGTTTTCTCATGTGCATCTTCCTATAACCCATCGATGTGTAATGTTTACTGCCAAGTCTGTGCCTTGCACTGAATCATGGATCCAAAAAAGGTCCTGGCATGGTGACGTGAGCAGAAGATGCTCCTGCAAGGCAACAGAGAGGAAAGGGCTCAGTGTAATCTGACACACGGTGAAAGATCCCAGAAATCTACATAGCGACTGTGTTCCAGTTGGCTGGGCTGAGTTTGTGCCTGAGTCTTGCTTTGCTGCTACTGGCTCCCATCCCAAAGTTGGCCTCAGCTCTGCTCAGGGAGCCGGGGGGGATGGAGGGGGCCTGGTCAGTGGGTTCAACGTGGCAGGCTGCCATTTCTCCCTCTTCCCAGCATACAGAAGCCTATGCACTGACATGTTTACACACACAGTGGAGAACCTGAGAGCCCCCCCACCTTCTCTGTGTTTTTCAGGGTTGCTTTAGTCAGACAGGATTAAAATAATCTGGATTTGAGTGGTGAAAAGGAGAGAGTTGTCTAATTGTATGCAGATTCTCTGATAATAGAGTAAGTCAGTGCTTTAATGTGACAATGTAGGTCATGGTTGAAGTAACAGCCGGTCAATTATTTGGAATAAGTGGTTCATTTGTCAGACATTTGGGGATTTATTAATAGATTCCAGAAAAGTGGTTTATCTGCACTGCTTCTGTCTAACCTGCACAGGGATGAGCAGCAAATGAGACCAAACAAGGACAGCCTCTATATCAATGTTTATTCAAAATAAATATGATCACTAAAATATAGTAAGGTTTGGGTTCATTCAAACTAAATGAACCAGACAGTATGATCAAAGCAAAGTCTAGCTGTACATGGTTCAATTCAATAATAGGATTCATGTTTGCCAGGATAAGCTCCGCTGTCTGAGTGTTTTCTGACATCTATGAATTTGGTATTGGAGCAGAGAAATGAGCACAACAGTAGTCATGCTCACTTGTGTTCACATGACCTGAAAGGAAGAGGGGGAGGCGAGCACAGTATAGTGTAATAACTGTTATGTGGCTTTAGGTCCCAGAAAGAAGTAATGTGATTAATGTCAATTTCCCCAATCAATGTTTATCATCTCAGGAAAATGCAGATTGAAAAAAGCTGTCAATTTCTTATGAACAATCTACAGTCCTCCCACACACTTGGTGTAACTGACTAACTAATATTTTTACTCGTATGATTTTATCATCTCGATTATCAATATCAGGCATCTGCTGTCTGGTGCTCTCTTGTTAAGAAGCCCGTGTCCCAGTATCTCAGTGGGGGACAGTGGATGGTTCTTAGTATTTCAGCTTCACATTGACTCTCTCCCTTATAACAAGGAGGAGGATTGTTTCCTCGTTGTTTCTCTGCTGTTGTGGTCTCTGACACTGCATCATCCTTTCAAGTTAAACGTTCAGGTTTTGACTGCTTTGAGTGTGTTGTTTAATTAAAGTGCTGTTTTGCATTCCTTGTTAAATTCAGTAAGAACAACAAATCAAGAATCCATAGGAAGTCAGTTGTGCTCTATTTGTGTTTGTGCTATTCCTGCAGTGGAACAAATGAGGACATTTGGCATCAGACTGCATTTGAGCTTAACACATGCACTCATCCTCACATTTAATCTTTGCTTCTGTCATTAAAAATGAAATCTAACAATAGCCATACACAAAAATTATTTCAAAAAAGATTAGACAAGTCAAACTAAATGTCATAATGATGTATTGGCTTAACTACATAGTAACCCATCACTACCCTTAACCACACAATACAGTATAAATACTTCATTATAGATACTTTATAGTTTTGCAGTTTTTTGGTCTGTTTTCAAGTAAAAGCTTCAACTCATTATAAACTTGTACTGCGTTCCACCTGCTGGTACACTATTCTAATGGAGACAGACATGGAAATCTTTCTATGTATTACAGCGAACTGATGTGTCTAATTTTTCCCCATTTTGATAGTTCATTATTCAACATCTATAGCTTTTGTTTTTCAATGAAGACTTTTGTTGGGACGGGACAGACGTTACCTTATGAATGCTGATGTAGGTGTTACTATGTCTGACATTTGTTATCTCTCTTTGTGTGTGTGAGAAAGATTTTTTTGTTTTGTTTTGCTTATGAATCAAAGATCAGCTAAATGTCTATTTTATGAATTTAAAATGCAGCCCAAGTAGAAGTGTCTCATTTTGGATTCCATATTCATGACTGTCTCTTGTTCCTTACAAAAGAAACATCCTTTTGATCCACAAAGAAACACAGCCTGAACAGTTCTCACTGTGAGCCAGTGTGGACTCCATATGCTCCTTCTAACACCAGACATTATCACCTGTGACAGATTAATTATGTTTCCAAGAGCAATTCTGCACGTTTGGAGGCATGAAAACAACACCAGGTTTACAGATGTGAACCATGTTTCAGTTACTGACAACCGATTTTAGGTTCCTTTGAAACTCTATGCAACTTGCAGAACTATGCCATTCATTTGTATGAATGAAACTGTGCAACATAACATATAAATTGTCACTATCTAAAACGTGTGACAAAAACATAGGTTTGATAGAGTGAAACACTGGAAGCAGTTAATCTGATGACGAAATTTCTTAATAATATTTAAGTATTGGTATAAAAAAGTTTATTTTTGTTTTTGTAGTTTTAATGTTTAATTAGTATTAACTAAAGTTTAGTGAGTCCAATAAAAGAAGCTTTAATTAAATTTGAAGGCCAGGTTGCTAAGTGCACTCAGTTGATATAAACAGTGTAAATATATTTGTTTTCATGCAGGTCTAAAAAAACACGTCCACTGAGGTTATGTGCTGTCACGCGCCGTGAGACGGGAGCTCGTTCGTGCTCTTTCTGGCCCACGCGCTGCTATCACGTCCCCCCGGTGACGTCTGTGTCCCCTCCGCTGCCAGTGGCCCCCTGCCATATTTATTCATGCCGGGCAAGATGGCGGCGATACGGACGTGGTGTTATTGCCAGTGGACATAAAAAAGGAATTTTATTCAAAATATAAAACCGACCAAGATCCGGTTTTCCGCTAGCTGGCGTTGCATGTGTGTTTACCGCGTGACTAGCGTCGACGTCGTTTTTTTATTTTACGCGTTCAAACGTTTTTGTTTTTTTCCCCCACACAAAATGTTCACGTTGTAGCTCGCTCGCTAACCGACCAGCTGGCTAACAGAGAGCAGTTACTAGCTAGCTAGCGATCCATCACAGCCAAGCCGCCGTGAAGTGTAGAATGGGAGAAAAGCTGGAGCTCAAGCTCAAATCGCCGGTCGGAGCAGAACCTGCTGGCTATCCTTGGCCGTTACCAGTATACGTAAGTGTTGATGCTCTCTCAGGTCTTTGGTTATAGATTTAGACTCTGTCTCTGTTTTTGTCTTTGTTAGCTAGCTCTTTGCTAACACTGGCTAGCTGAAGGAACCACGGCACGCTCGTCCGGGGATTCAGGTCATACTGGTCGGGATGGTGACAGACATGGTGTATCAGCCAGCTTACACTGGTCGGCCAGATGTTTAGCCGTGCTACCATAACTCATTCTAAATGAAATAAAAGAAAACACAATAGCAGCAAGCAGCCGGTGGTACATTTGTGGAGACCAAAGTAGCGACAAGTATGAGCCATACAGTGACAACAGCTACCAAAATAATTTTTGACATTCGAGTGACTCATACAAACTGCCTCTACCACCCAGTATTGTGTCAGTCTGTCCGTGCTTAAAATTTTGCAATTACTGAAATAAATGTAACCCAGGTTGCACAGTACAACGGACAGCCGGTTTTTCTCTGCATAGATCCACCATATGATACGAGTAAACAGACACAGACACGCCAGGCTACGTACAGGATCTAGCTGAAATCTGTGTTTTTTTAATCATATATGCGTGAGACGGGTGATATGACATTCCTCGAGTGCTTTCTGTGTATCTTGTTTCACAACATGTGTACGATTGAGACCAGCTGTTTGGTCATTTGAACTCTTAGACTAGACACCCGACCTATCGCTGCTCAAGACAGTCAGTCTTGCCTAGAAGGGTTTTCTCTTGGTTGTATTTCCATGCAGCATGTTGTCAGCACGTCAGTGTCTGGTTGACTCATTGGAGATAAACGGAAAGGGAAGTGGTTGTAAGTTCTGTGGTCTTTCAGTTCGTTTAAACTGAGTCTTGTCATTTATAGTAATTGCGGTAAGACAATCGGTACCGAATGAAAATCTCAAGTGAATTTCTCAGAATGTCTCTGGGTGTTTCTCTGCATTTCTCTTCCACCCACACTGTACCTAGTCTGGATGACTTCTTATTAAATTTCCATTACATAGTCTGCTAATGCTTTCATCTCAATATGAACTTAAAGGGCTTCAAGTCATTGAGTCAGAGTTACAAGTTGATGTAATCAACCGCCCCTCACCCTTGCTTTGAGTGACAAAGTTGACCCTCCCTTTTACAGGCCAGGCAAGTCTGATAAAACGCTCAGTTCCTACCCTCCTGGACTTATAGCCTCACCCATTTCCTCATGTTATGATCAGTGAAGATAAACGCTGAATCAAACATGTCAGGAAATTAATGTGCTATTGACCTACACAATAACTCTTTTACTAGGGCTACGATGTCATGCATTGAATTAGAAACAGCTGATCATCCTGCATGTGGAGTTCTGCAATATGGAGCTTATTTATGTCATGCGGTCCTCCTGTTTTCAAAGGGGAAGGGCTCCCCTCTCATCTCTCTTCCTCTCCTGTCCATATGGTCAACTCTACAGGGAAGAAGATAGAAGCAACTGTTCCTACTTAGCCATCCTATATTAATAGAATTGAGAAACATGCACGGATATGTGTACTGCACCGTTTTTTCCAGGCACATTTAATGACTGTTTTTAGCTTTGTTGAACTGCTTGCTGGTAATAACAGATCCCCTCCATGTAGATTCATTCTTCTCTCCCACAGAGCATTAAGGTTGCTTATCTCACCCACAGAGCATGAACACAGTGCTGTCTGTGTTTAGATACACACAACATGGTTGTTGTGCAGGCTATTGCAGCATGAAGCATGCTGCTAGAACCAAGTCCATAAAAATAGGCTTTCTTTCTTTGATTCTATGTTTCATCTTTGCTTCACTAAATCCCCACATTTCTTCATCTATAAATGCTTCCATATGAACAGCATCTCTGGAATGGTGCTCTTTATCCATTTGGTTCTGGGTGTGGGCACCAAACAGTCCTACATACCATTTTAAAGACACACTGCTACTTAAGTGCTGCTGAGTGCCTGTTTGGTTTAGTGCTCACCTACATACCTCACTTATTATTTACAAGCTGCTGTTAAAATTGAGTGTGAGGCTGAGTATAACTGACATGTAGTTTTTGCAGCCCTGAAATAGGAAAACCAAAAGGTAACGCATAAAGCATATTTACAACGTTGCCATTGATGTAATACAAGGAATTTTAATGTACACTGTTTCTGTGTTGGTGCTAGACACCCAGGTGCTTGACTGCAGGTCAGTTGAGTTGAAGCCTCCTCATGAAATCATCATGTGCTTATTTGTCGAGATAACAAACTGACATGTCAATACACCTCCTCTAGCAGTTTGTTTGAAATCATTATATACTTTATATAAATTCATTTCCCAATCATATATGTTTAAAAAGGCAGAAAAACCAGCAAGCACTACTGTCACTAAAAGAATTGCCTGTCTTTCGTGATAAGTAGGAGTTGTACAAGTGTGAAAGTTTCATGCCTGCCTTAGTCATTTGTTCTTGTGGGCTGCTGAGGTATACGTAGTGGCACACTGTGTGGCGTAAAAACCCAAACACCCACGATGCACATCACATGATGTGAGGAGTGATTGAATGAAGAGGTGGTTTTCAGAGGAGGAGTTATATGTGCGTCACTTGTACCCACACTGGTGAGAGAGGAGGGTCTCTTGTTCTGTCTGTCTGATTCTTGCTCTCAGACTGTGTTTATTTTTAGCAGTACCCCTGTGTCAGTGAAGCTGTGTTCACTCTTTGTGTGAGCAGGTGACCTACCCCATTCAACATCTAATTTGCTCGCTCACACACAGCCTCTTTCATGCACTTAAACAGCTTGTATACCTCCTCATGTAGTAGGACACCTTGTGTTAAAGCTGTTGTATTTTCTACATGCTCAGATATATTAAGAGCTTGTGTTGCTTATTAGCAACAGGGGTGGCATTTAGCCTGGTAATATAATTGCATCCACAAAACTATGCTGACAAATAGTGAAGACAAATAGTAGAAGATTTCCTGTGCTATCATGCATATTTGAGTGTGCGCATGCATGTTTGAGCTTTTGCGGAAGTTTGCCTTGTAGTGGCGGGCAGTATTGAGCGGGAAGCTGGGAGGATGTGAGCTTTTTCGCTGTGTCTGCCGTGCCAGGCCTCAAACAGCTGACAAATACAGGGCTTCCCCTCCCCTTTCTGGCCCTGTCACTCGCTCCAGTTTCTAACTTTCTTTGCTTTCACTTTCTTTCCTTAATCCTCTTTTCATTCTTTTTTTCATTCTCTCTTTCTTTTTTTTTCTTTTTTTTCTTTCCCTCTTTTCCCTCCACCAGAGGCTCTCCTTGGCAATGAGCTGGAGAAGTAGATAGAAAGTGGGTCAGTGGGTCAACTCAGGCAACAGGCTGAGGCTGGCTGCGCTTGGAGTGTAACTTGAGTCCTGTTCCTACCAGAGAGCTGCAGAGTGCGCTTCAGCTTAGATTACTAACTATAGATTGTCTGCAAAGATCAATAAAATTCAACTCATCTAATTTTATTGAGCTTTGTTCTGAACTAAAGTGCTTTTTAAACCGTTGTAACCTAAGTTGGTTTTCTTACATGTAGTTTACAATGGTTTGATTGACCTGAGACCTGAATTAACAGAAGCAATATCCTATAGGAGGGTGAGAACTACTCCTTTACTTGAATTTTCAAGGATGCTGTCAGTGCAAACAATTAATGTGTCAACTACTTGATAGAAAGAATTGATTTTTTGCAAGTCAGTAGCTAAATAACAGGCTGAAGGCATAATTGGAAGCCTCATGCACCTGTGTGAAAGTCTGATCTCATACACCACTTTCATCAGGGGCTGACCACCCCTTCACAGTGAAGTTCTGTGCTCTGCCTCATGCTCAATGAAGTCAATTGGCTACTTTGTTGGTGTTCGACTACGCCTGTATGGTTCCAGCCTGCAAACTTCATAATCCTCGACTATGCCTCCTACACAAGGCCTTGTCATGGCACCATCCCTAAGATTGTATATGTGTCGATAGCTGGAGGAACTGAGGTTTACATATTATGACTGATAAGTGAGGCCGTGCAGCACCCTCTGTGCACCCTAAAGGACAGGCACACAGAGGGGGCTGCCAGAAAGACAGACAGGGGCTATGAGAGGCAGGCCTGTTGTCGTTGTATTTCTCAGAGACAAAAACAAGGGCAAGGAGTGGGTGAGTGAAACAATGTCTGCAGTTCTACAATTAAATAAGATTTTACCCATTTGATAGAGTAAAAAAAGAAAATCCATACCTGGCATTCAGCATTAAAGCAAATAAATCAGTGTCGGAGAAACAATGCCGGATCTTGAACCCAGACAGGACTGGTTGCAGGCGAGGATTTGATATGTCACAGAGCTTCCAGGCTGCTTCTGTGGTCTACCACAACTGCAGGTTTCAGGGACTTGGGAATGTATCGTGTGGATTTGATGAGGAAAATCCAGCTGGCTTTGAGGTGTCTTCCGCATGTTGGGCTAAATTATGACCCTGCTGGTTATGGCCTCAATGGTTTTCCAGCTTCCTTATTGCTCTTGACTCACTACTTTTAGTTTGTGCGTCGCCTCTTACATTAACTTCAAACATAACCAGTTATACCATGTCTTGAGTTGTTTCCCACCTAACCCATGCCATACTCAACAGCTAACATAACTATTATATAATGCTGAGTTATGTAAAGTATGACCTGGTGACGTTTACACCCCAATTGCAAACATTCATCTAATTGATAGTAGATGCAAACTGAAGTGCATAGATTTCAGCTGCTAACGATACCAGTATAATATTAATATTCTTATGTATAGTGCAGCTACATGGTTTGGGAAACAGTCGCACAATAAATTCCGATGTCATTAGAGCTATAATGCTCCATTTTTGTAGTTTTTTATTTTAGAGTTGATGATTAAATTTTATAGTCATTTTGGGAGCTGTAACTTGTGGTGCTTTTGTGGTGATTTAATGTTAAGATGACTGTCCACTCTGTTTTCAGGATAAACACCATGATGCTGCTCATGAAATCATCGAGACCATTCGGTAAGTGACTGACTGAACTCATCTATTCTCCCTAAATGACACAGCTGGTTGGTGACTGTGTCAGGTGTATGATCTGATGGGGATTTTCATATTTACTTTCTCTAGGTGGGTGTGTGAGGAGATCCCAGACCTCAAACTGGCAATGGAAAACTATGTACTCATTGACTATGACACCAAGAGGTAAGTCTTGGGTCACTTGCACCAAAATAATTATAATTATAAAAAAAAAAAACAACAGCCTAGTCATACTGAAATGACTTGTCCTAAAACAATTTTAGGCAGATGGACAGTTAGTTTAAAAGCCTTTTTGTAAACTGAATATAATAGTTTTGGTAGAATAGGTTGGTTCTCTTATGGTTTTCAAACATATTTTTTGTCTTATTATCCTCAGCTTCGAGAGTATGCAGAGACTTTGTGACAAGTACAACAGGGCCATTGACAGCATTCATCAACTAGTGAGTCCATATTTTTTATTGCTTTTAACTGTTGTGTGGGTGCCATAAAAGTGAAAACTTTCTAAAAGTAGAAAATGCTCTATGTGTATCCTGTTGTTTGTATGTGTGCAATACATGACACCTCTTTAATTTGTGGGACAAACTCACATGTACCTGTATTTATTTGATTTGGGTTATAATTATTAATCAAGATGCTTTATAAAAGCCCTTTATCTTTAGTATGTGCAGTATTTGTGTCCAAAAAATTAAACATTCTTTTGTTTTTGTTCAGATATGTAACATTTTTCTACAGAACATTTTCCAAATGGTTTTTGTTTTTGTATTTTCCATGATGGATCTTTGAATGGCGAGTGGCATATGGATAATGCTTTATGTATTTTTATTTGTGATTAGACATATAAATGATTTTGGAATCTCATTTTATAGTGGAAAGGTACCACCCAACCCATGAAGTTGAACAAACGTCCATCTAATGGGCTGCTGAGACATATCCTACAGCAGGTGTACAACCACTCAGTGACGGATCCCGAGAAGCTAAACAACTATGAGCCCTTTTCCCCTGAGGTGTATGGAGAGACCTCTTTTGACCTGGTGGCTCAGATCATTGATGAAATGGAAATGATGGAAGATGACACCTTTGTTGACCTCGGCAGTGGTTAGTTTTTTTTTTCTTTTTTTTCCCCAAGTATTCAGAAAAAAATTTATTGTGCTCTATAAGTAGGTTTATAGTACATTAATAGTTCAGTTGGGATGGATTTTCATAAACAAATAATGACCAAGAAATTATAAACTGGTTATTTTATTATTATTTTATTTATATACAAAAGAAAGATGTAGGATTGTGTCATTAGCGTTATTCACAGCCTGGGAATCTTTATAAGTTTGGTGTAATATATGAGCATATAATTATCTTTTTAACCTCTTTTTTAATTTTTCAGGAGTGGGCCAGGTAGTGCTGCAGGTTGCTGCGGCAACCAACTGCAAACATTATTATGGTGTAGAGAAAGCAGACATTCCGGCTACTTATGCAGAGGTAACTACTTAACAATCCAGGAGTGAGACAAAGCACTCAGGACAAATATTAATTAAGCATTAGTGCAAATTAAATTATGGCTGCATTCATTTCAAGAATGGCACCATCTTACGAAAACAGCAATCTCAGTCATTGTAATAAAAGATGTGTTGGCATAGTGTTGTTGCCACCACAGCTGTGGCAATTAAGTAGAGTAGTCTGGCCAAAAGTCTTTCAACTGTGTATCGTCTTTATGTCTTATCAGCATTTAAACTGGGCCTCCTCTATTCTATTTCTTGTATTAAATTATCTGAGCAACACACCCAAAACATTGGAGTAATTCTGTGCAAGCATAGAATTGCTCCTCGTACTATTGTGTTGTGTCTTTATATGCAAAAAGCCAAATTTAGCTTAATGCAAATCCAACTCAAAAGCTCATATTTAGATAGTTAAATACTAATAAAATACACAGAGCTTCTTTCTAATCCCTGTTGTGTTCAATTGTAGTGTTAAGTTATTGATGATGATAATAAAAAAAAAAAACATTTATCATTTGTTGCATCCTTTCTTTTAGACCATGGATAAAGAATTTAAGAAGTGGATGAAATGGTATGGGAAAAAACACGGGGAGTACACAGTAAGTTGACTCAGTGTGTTATTTTCTCTAAGACATTTCATAATACACACACTCAATATATGTATTTCAAATGGGGCAGGTATTTAGCAAATCAACAGGTAATTTGTTCTAACACTTGCATTTTTTGATTTTCAGCTAGAGAGAGGAGATTTTCTCTCTGAAGAATGGAAAGAAAGGATTGCCAACACAAGGTGGTATACCAAGCCTGGTCACAGTGACCATATGAAAGACAAGATTTAATATAATGCAGAGTGACCATTATAATAATAGAAACCACAGCAATGCTGCTAAAATGCCACCAAATACATTATATTTGCCTGACAAAAGGCTGACTCACGTAATAAATGTCCCCATTGCTGAACTTTTCTTGGGTGATGTTTGCAGTTGATATGTTGCGTCCTCCAGTCATTTTGCAAAAATGTGTTCATACCTCAAAACTTTATACTTTCTTGGAAAATAAATTTATTCCATAAACTGTAGATCTAAACTATATCCCTCTTTGTCTGTCTTCCAGTATTATTTTTGTGAATAACTTTGCCTTTGGTCCAGAGGTAGATCACCAGCTGAAGGAGCGCTTTGCTAACATGAAGGAAGGTTTGTATTTTTCAGCTAACCACTACATTAATTTTGTTATTGTCCACAGCATCTTACTTATGACCAGCAGTTTGTGTGCGTTTAGAAAAATAACTGACATTTCTGACCAACTTTCAAGTGTTTGGGGTCATGATGGAAAGGTGTCATTGCATTTAAGTATTCTCCTGTCTGCTCTGTGTGTGTAAAGGGAAAAGCAAGACACGGAGAAACTCGAAGTAGAAATAAAATGTTTTGTCCATTTTTAAAAGTTTCCTTCTCTGGTTTCTTGGGAGGGCGGGTAGATTATTACTTGAAAGTCTTGTCAGCACTCGTCCGACAATGGAAAGTAATAAACAAAAGCTGTTTGCAATTTATGATGTAAATAGTGTGACATGCAAATTTAAGGAGTTATGGGAAAGCTTGTTTCACCAATACAAATATTTTTAGTAACTTGACTACAGCAGCTTTTTGCAAACAATTAAATAAGACAAAAAAATTGCATTCTCCTCCAGCTCATCTTTAAATCTCCCTTATTTGCTATGTATTAGTTCACTGTTTTAAATGTTGCCTGCAGAACATATGGTTGATGATTTGCAACTAAATGAGACATTTTGTTCAACCTCAGGTGTAATCTGATCAAAGGCAGGCAATTAAATAGCAGGTGTTAAATCCTTTTCTCAAGTCAACAGGGCCTCCAGAAAGCATCAAGGAGAAACAAATGAGCTTTGTGGCACGAGTATTTAGTCAACTGTTTCAGTGGTGGTTAAAATAACAAGGGCTGAAAGTATCAAGTGGCCACTAGCTCCTTTTTTCTATCTTTTCAAGGCAGCTAAATTCTGCCTCGCTATAAAAGATTTGAAGAGGGTGGACTTGTTTAAACCAGCAGTGGTAGAAATCATGCTTATGGCACAGAATGACAACATGTTGTACTTGCAACATTATGCCAGTTTTGTCTGTTCATCATACGCAAACAAAGCTGTGTAATGAGGGGTCTTCTTAACAGCCATATAGTGGGATCTCTGTTTACAGAAGGCTTCTGTGTCGACTCTTACAAGTTGACATTTGAACCTACAGGCTAACTATCCCACTTGCCTCTACCAGTTATGTGTCTTTGGTTTAATGCATTTTGTTTCATATTACTGTAGCTTGTTGTAGTGAGTCATAGGAGCTACGGATTTATAGCCATGCAGTGTTGCACCTAGAATCTTTCAGAAAGAAAAATATATATTTGTCTCTTTTGTTGCTTTGCGGTTTCATTTTTTCTCCTTTTTCTTTTGCAGGTGGGAAAATTGTATCCTCCAAACCTTTTGCACCTTTAAATTTTAGAATAAACAGTCGAAACTTGAGTGGTAAGTTTCTTAAGTATTGAAAAAACACATTTGTATGTTTAAAGCTTCCTTTGTTTTATATCTAATATGATGTCTTCTCTGATCTGCAGATATTGGCACAATAATGCGTGTGGTGGAGCTTTCTCCACTGAGGGGCTCTGTGTCATGGACTGGAAAACCAGTATCTTACTATCTGCACACCATAGACCGCACCATAGTAAGTCCTTAAACGTATTATCTTCATAAGAGCAAGACCAAAGTGCACTGATTAGAATTTATAGTTAAGAAAAAAGCACAGTAAAACACAAAATGACTGTCAAAATGTTACACATTATGCATTAAAGACAACTCAAGGGATTGTCTGCCATGATAACAGCTGATGCTGTCTTAATGACTAATCTCTCCCTTGAGTAAACAATCACGAGAGAACAAACAGGCTTGCACAAGGTAACAGGAGCCCATTAGATAATATTGAAGTGTGTCACTATGATAATTGGTCAAAGTACTCTCTGGTTGTCACCGGGAATCCTGGCGAGAAAGCTGACAGACTGCCCAAAAGGTGCTGGTGACACTCTCACTCTGTTGATATGTTTCTAGTTGCTGCCTGAAGTACACTGGCCTACTGTTCCTTGCTTAGTTGTATTTCTTACTAAGTGGATATTGGAGGAGTTTTGTACAATGGCACCACAGCAGTAATAATGTCTGTCTCCCAGTCAGGGTTTGACAGTATTTTCGTACATCTCAGAAAATGACTTTTGGTTAACAACATATCCAGATTCACTTTGTTTAAAAAAAAAAAATGGGGCCCTTTCTTTTTTTCTTCTTATATTTATTTATGTATTTTTTCTGGTGATGTAGTTGGGGTTGCTGGGTTGTCTGACAGAAAAGTTCAGCCAATCACAACTTTTTCTGCAATGCAGTGTTATATGTTAAAACATTGTGATGGATTAGTTTGCAACACTATATTTCGAGGGTTGCCAGAGTGATACCTTTTAACATCAAGCTGGAAAACTGAATTTTATGACTCACCAGTACCTTCAGCAATGCCTTTGAATTCAAGTTACTAAAAAACATAAGAAGTAATTAGATTTTAAAAGAAAGATATAAATGTACTGACATCAAGATACACACATTATTTCCTGAGAAATTGATGAAAAGGCTCTTACAATCTTAAACTAATTGAGGAATATTCTTGCTTTAATATTTTTCTCTGGCCTATACCCCATCCCTGGAATTGGTGCAAATTGGTTTAGTAAAATAAAAACATAAACTTCTCCTGAAGTTGATGATGATACTAATAATAATAGGAAGAAGAAGAAAAATAATGATTTTAAAAATAAAATGAATCAAAACTGATGTGTAATGAATAACAATTTCTTGTCCCTTTTACAGCTTGAAAACTATTTTGCTAGTCTCAAAAATCCTAAACTCAGGGTAAGTCCTTTTTTCCTAGTGTCATCATACTTCATGTAATTTAGCCAGTCAAACAATAAAAATATTATTTTGTATTAGGAAGAGCAAGAGGCAGCTAGGCGGCGTCAGCAGAAGGATACAAAGGACAGTAAAAGCAATACCACCACGCCCACAAAACCGAAAGAACAAAACAAGGTAAGATGTGCACAGAATTAGCGCATTCAGTTTTACCACATTGTCATTTTGCAAAGAGAGCTGTCTGTGCTCTTAGTGTTGATATATGTATGTTTGTTTTATGTATATGACAGCAGGACTCTGGTGGTGAAGAAGAGCACCCGAGCTTGGTGACAGTGGTCAAACCAACTGCCAAACCCAGAAGAGCCCGACTCTTGTCCAAAGGCCGCAAGTTGAACAATAAGAAACGCGGACGACCCAAGAAAGCTGCCCCGGCTGCTGAGCGGAAAAAGAAGAATCAGAGTGCGTTGGATTTGCTGCATGCCAAGACCCTTTCTGCAGCACCCCCTCAGGGTCAGTGCATTCACACACATAATATCCTACTGATTTTCTTCAGCTGAATGGGAAGATGAGACTAGTCATGCCGATTTTAAACTGCCTTATTCAAACAAAAGAGAATCTTCTTTATTTCAACAATGCATTGCTCATTTTGGTTTATGCTCATTTAATTATGCTTACTGCGCATGCAGATCCATACCGCCCACCTCAGAGTCCCTTCTACCAGCTACCTCCCAAGGTCCAGCACTATCCTTCAAGTCAACTGCTGCTGAGCTCAACTCCACCTGGTCTGCAACAACTGCTAGGTGGGTTAAAAAAGAATCAGTCTGTCAAGAATATTGTTCCAAATCAACAATTTTTTTTAATTTTTTTTTTTATAGCATTCAGCTTCATTAAAAATAACACTGCAGTGTTACTGTTAGGCTTCACTATGTGCCATAGGCATGGAAAATGTGATCTTTTTATGAAAAGTTAACAAGAAACTTGGTCTGAAAATGGTAAACAGCTGCTTGTCGATCTGTCTTAGTTTATTTATTTCAACAACCTAACTAATAATGTATCCTCTGTTTCTTGTTTCCTTGCTCCCCATGTCTTGAAACCACATCTATTCACAGATAACATCAAAGTTCAATACCTCCAGTTTATGGCTTACATGAGGACTCCTCAGTACCGCTCCAGCTTGCAGCAGCTTTTGGAACAGGAGAAGGTAATTAGTGATGTATCCATGACAAAACATAGTTATGTAGCAATATCTATCTGGTAATACACATTATCTCTCTGAAAGTATCTTTAATGATGTCTCATTGTCTCTTGTGGTTGTTTTTGTCCATGTTCCTCTTATTTATTCTTTTATTTCCTCTCTGTCTCCAGCAAAAACACAGAGATCTGTCGGGGCAGGCAGACCAGCTCCACTCTGTCTGTCAGTCTCATAAGGACAAGATCAAAGGGCTTTTTCAGACCAAACTAGATGAGGTAGGACCTACAACTTCATCATGCCTTTATGACTGTGATATGGAGGACTATTGACAACATGACTATAGATTTTTATTAACATCCCAAAATTTGCTCCACCTGATTTCTATCTCCTGCCTAAGTTATTATATTGACAACTTTATCATATGCTTAGTTATAGCTTAAGTACAATTAATTTCATGGGGAGTGTTAATATCACTCCATTCCCATCCTTTTTGCAAATCAACATGGTTTATAGAAGAGGGAGGACCCACTTTGGTGTTGTTGGATTGTGTAACAGTAGTACAAGATGCGACTGTGGTTAAAACTGTGAGGTCTGTCACGTCCCAGACACACCCTGCACCTCTGTTGGGTATGATCAAACCTGTGGTATCAAATTCTGTAATAGTGATGGGTGTAAACCTGAGTGATGTCATATTACAGTGATCACACCTTGAATATGCTGTTATGTTACTGAACCAGGTTGACAGCATAAGCCACTGGAGGTCAGCAAAGACAGGATTTCCAATTACCTTAAATTGCTCTTTAGGCATTGATTGTGGCTGATGTTTGGCAATCTGTACATGTGTGTTGTTCAGCTAGGAGTGAAAGCCCTGACTGTGGAGGACCTGCTACAGGCCCAGAAGGAGATATCAGCTCACAACCGTCAGCTGAAAGAGCAGACTAAGCAGCTTGAGAGAGACATGGCGTTGCTGAGAGACCATAGCCTGCTGCTGGTGAGACCTCAGTCTCTTGTTGTTGTTTTCTCTACCCAATTAATCCAACATTATCACCAGTGGTTTACACCTGTTACTCTTCCTTCCTCTCTGCATTTGTCTCTTGGTGGTCATTACTACACTTTTACTGCTTACTTTGCTAGCAATGAAAATCAAATAAATAAGAGCAAATGTGTATGTTTTTTGCTTTCTAGCTGAAGTCTCGATGCGAGGAGCTGAAGCTAGATTGGGGCTCTTTGTGTTTGGAAAGTTTGTTGAAGGAGAAGCAGGCACTGCGCAGGCAAATCTCTGAAAAACAGAGGCACTGCTTGGAGCTGCAGGTACACAGGGCACCTACTCATTTTTTTAGATCAATTTCCAAAGGCTTGACTCTCTCCATCCTTTATTACGTGCCTCCATACATGCTGAGTTCTTTCCCCTTTTTCCCCTCCTGCCCCCCTTTCATCTGGCTTCCTCTTCACTGGAATATCACTGGCTCTTCAGTGATATTCAAACAAATTGAACTTGTCAACTAAATGACTAATTCTAACTTAAAGGAACACTGGATGAATATCTATCACAGACATTTTCCTGGACATGTAAACATTGCTGTAGATTGTCTGTTTTCTGATGTAATGACTCCCCCTGGTGGCTGTTTGCAGATAAGCATTGTGGAGCTGGAGAAAAGTCAAAGGCAGCAGGAGCTGCTTCAGCTCAAATCCTACAGCCCCTGCGAGGGTTCCCCATACAGAAAGAGCCTGGAATCACGCTCGTCTACAGACATGGACTCCTCAAAGCTTGGCCTGTCCTCAGCCCCAGCTCACAATGGTGTTAGCCCAGAACTTTCGATAAACGGCACTAGCTCACCCTGTTTTGAACGGGCTAACACCAAAGGAGAGCTTCTTTCTCGCTACCTGCCCATCTCTCCTGATCACGAGATTGTGCCTACCACCTCTGATGCTCGGCAAAGGCAGCAAAGTTCGTCTCACGCTCTTCCTGACTACACCCGCTTCTCCCCTGCCAAGATTGTCTTACGGAGGCACCTCAACCAGGACTCCACCGCCTCTGCTCACTTGAGAGGGTCGGGTTTGACCACACACAGGTTAGTCAGTGCTGTCAACAGTTTTTGAACTTTCTTCTAAATTACTTTGAAGTGTCCAAATTGCTTACTAAAGGAATAGCACGCTAATTAGGTAAAGCTAGATTTGTCTATATTTGTTTGTCTTCCAGAGAATCGGGTGGTATTAACTCTCCACTTGGAGCGAAACAGAACTGCCCTTCTCCAAATGCATCTGATGTACAGAAAAGTTCAGAGAGGGTAAATAACTTTCTATGCTGCCTTCTTTTAATTTGTCTTTGCTTTTTTGGACCGCTGTACAGGTTGTTTTGACTGTTATTCCATTTTACCTTTGCCCTTTGTCCAAGGGTGGTAAGGAGAGGAGTCCGTCAGTTCAGGGTGACAGCAGCATCACAAGCCTTCCAATTAGCATCCCACTGAGCACTGTCCACCCAAGTAAACTGCCAGTCAGCATCCCGCTTGCCAGCGTGGTGCTACCTAGTCGTGCAGAGAGACTGGTGAGTTTCTGTTCGGTACTATGAATTAAGTTTTGGCTGATTCTATTAATCCTCAGTCAAATAATTAGTGACTGTGTACGTGTTCAGTGTTTTCTTACCAGCAAGATTTTACAGGGCAAGTGGTTAGGGTTTCTGACACACAGGCTACTTATGCTACGATAGTTCCTTGATGCAAATTCATTGCTTTTGTTGAAAATTAGATTGAGAGAAATATTAAGATAAGGAAAAGTAATGCAATGTCATCAACTATTGTTTCATGCTCTTTGTGCCTATAATTTCAGAGAAGTACTCCAAGTCCTGTCTCTCAGACAGGTCAGACCAATGGTAAGGATTACCCCTCAACTACTCATTTTATCTTTAGTTTTGTTACATTGAGCCACATTCAATTTTTAAGCTGTGGTCAAATAAGTGTATCAAATCAGCATTTCGTTATTAACTGTCTTCACTTCCTGTGCATCTCTTTGGTCTCTCTTCAGGATTTTCATCCAGCTCAGGGCTGTTGAATGGAGGTCCCCACCCTGAGGACCATAATGGTGCTTCTTCATCACCTCTTCCACACAGCAACACTCCTCTGACCGGAGCAATAGGCAGAGGAGGTCCCATCCAGAGTCCCCCACTCAGTACTGGAGGGGTACTCCAATATGCAGATGGACCCCCAAGAATTCTCCCAGAAGACGGACAAGACGCCAGGGGGGGGGAATCAGATAACGAGCCCCAGGACAGTGAACTGCGGAGGAGAATCTTCTTCTCTTCTTCCTCCTCTTCATCCTCGTCTTCCTCTTCGTCAGGCAGTGGAGGTAGCACAGCTGGAGCATCACGCCTCCACCATCACACTGGCAACTCCGCCAAGCAGGGATACCACAGCAACCATGGAAACCATCACCACCAGTCCCCCAACACACAGCACACTCACACACCCACACATGCGTTGTCATCACATTCCTCTCACAGCCTTGGCTCTCAAGAGGGACGCAAGCGGGGGAGAAGGAAGCGCAGCTCTGCAGGGGCTATCACAGCCAGCGGATCCCCAAAGAGGAGGTCATTCCCAGGGCTCAGCTCCAACAACCACTCCTCAGGATCACCACTTAATATTAACTCAATGGTGAGTCCCCAAATGCATTTCAAATGGTAACCAGCAGGGAACTTTGGAATATGATGTAAATTTTACATTTTATACACACACACACACACACACCCTTACAATGTATTTCAATAATCAGAATATACAGTAATGTCATGGTCTGTCAATAATGCCTTGGTACCTTGGATTTTATGAAATTGTGGTCTGGACCCGATGAGGGTCATCTGGTTGTGATTTGCCTTCTTTTTCCCAACAGGTTAACAACATCAACCAGCCTCTGGAGATCTCTGCTATCTCCTCCCCAGAACAATCAAGTCGGAGCCCAAGTGGGCTTGACCTGGACCAGCCTCCTATCTTGAAGAGAGAGCGCCCCCTGGAGATCAATGGCACAGGTCGTTTCTCATCAGCCCCTAGCTCTGATGATGAGGACTCAGGATACCCTGCTGACAGCTCTAGTTCACGGTAATATTGCCAATATCATGCGAAGATAAGAATAACAACAATTTACCTGCTGAGCTTTCAAGGTCTCCACTAGAGCTTCAGGCGTTTTTATTTTCTAAGTTTGTTTTCTTAATTGTTTCATCGTGACAAGGTCATTGTTTGCAGTATTTTTCTTGCTTTTGTTCCAAACCAGCACACTGATTTAATGGGGCTAACACACATTTTGTGTTCACTGTTGCTCCTTTCCTTTAGAATTGAAAGAAAAATCGCCACTATATCCTTGGAGAGCAGAGATGGACCTGGTAGATTAGGGGATAGTGAAAGAGGTAAGGTGATAAAATGTTGGACTTCAGTATGAATTTAAGCTCTTCTCTCTCCTCACTGTTGCCACTTGATGACAACTAAGCTTTTTCTTCTTTCTAATACCAGGCAGGAAATCTGGTAGCAGCAGTGGAAACAGCACTGGCAGTGAGGCCTCTTCTTCCTCCTCCTTGTCCTCTACCAGCAAATGGAAATCTACCTTTTCACCCATATCTGACCCAAAGCAACCCAACTCTGACCTGAGACAGGGGGGCTCCCCATTTGGTATGGGGGGGTCGAACCGAGGCACAGACTCTGATTCTGACCACAAACAACAGCATCAGCAGGTGAGAAAAGGGAGCGATGCAGAGTCATCCAGCTACATGACCCCTAATCCCTTCCTTAGTCAGGAGGCAGGGACTCGGGGTGGAGGCAGCGGTGGTGGTGGTGGAGCACAGGCAGGCAGTGGATCAGACCAACGCCAAGCCCTCCAGAAGCAGAGGGTTCCCCTGAAAACAAGCAACTCAGCCAGTCAGAACCTCTTTATTTCTGCTGCTGCAAGCAGTGGAGGGGGGATTCTGAGTGGAAAGGTGGGAGCCAGTCCTGTCGCAGTTTCTTCTACCACAGGGTCATCTGTGGGACAGTACCTGGGGTCTCAGTTTCCCCTTGGAGGGACTTCAGTCTTACAGTCGTTGTTTGGAGCCCAGACAGGTGGCCCCACGGTGAGTGGGACCCCGCGGCTTGTCAATGGACACTCTTCCCTGGGAACCTTCTCCAGTGCTGGGCTGGCAGGGGGAGCAGCTGGAGGTGAGCTTCATTGATTGGTTAAAGTGTTTCCTTGGGATTGTTGATGAGACAGAGTTGGGTTTAAGCCTTAGTCTGGGTCAATTTTTTAAAGAGTAGTCTGAGGGGAATTAACGTGATTGTAGTCAGGTAAGTGGAGGCCCAATCCTGTTGTCATTTTGTCTCCCTCAGTCTGACATTTGACTGAATGACTGACTCCCTGTGCTGCCTCGCTTTGACATGAAATGGCTGCTTGAATGCTGCAGTTGGAAACACCCCTGGAAAATGAATTTTCAGCAGTGTAGGCTTCATGAAAAAGCTGAAAATTGAGAAATCTGAATCAATAACATGTTTACACCATTATTACATTACTCTGTTGTCATTTTCTGTGGGTGTATCTGTTGGAGTTTTATGTCAGAGTCAGTTCACATGTTAACAAAAATAAACCCAGAAATCCATTTTGCTGTTTCATCCTAAATTGGTTTAACTGATTTCATTGTGTCTACAGTCACAGTGAACTGACTCAGTTTGCTTTTTGTGTGCTTGTCTAAGACTTGCTTGGCGCTATGCACAACCTGGCTCAGTCCGTGCTTTTCTCTTTGTCCCCCTCCTTCTCGCTCTTTTTGCTACTATTATCTGCTCTCTCTTTCATCCGTCTCCACTCTCTCGCTCTGCCCCTCCCTCCATTTTCTGCTGTATGATTTGCAGGTATATTTCACCACGTGGTTCCCTCAGTGTCCTCCCATCAGTTTGGGGCAACGCTGCCCACCCCTGGAGGCCTCAGCTCTCTGCTCAGTCTCTCCTCTTCTTCCTCTACCTCCTCCCAAACCCAGCAGCACACCACCCCCCAACCAGCCTCCACACGCCTGGCGTCTGTGTCCTCACCTCTCCCCCTCTCCCTCTCTCAGGCTCAGCACAGTCGCACTCAGTCGGTCCTGCATAGCCCTTCTCCTCCCACGCTCACTCTGCCCCCTCCACCACCCCTTCACAGTGTCCCCTCCTCCTTAGCACCCACGCACTCTGACGCCGCACCATCTTCGCGATCAGACACCCTCCACTCCTCCCGTCTCTCCCACTCTTCTCTCCATAATCAGAGAGCACAGTCATCCCTCGCTCTCTCCATCTCCTCCTCCACCTCTGCCTCCTCTGCCTCTATCTCTGCTGCTGCTGCTGCTGCCGCTACTGCGTCTCTCTCCTCGTCCTCTCTGTCAACCTCCTCCTCGTCTCGTCCATTCACAGTGCACTACTCCCCTCGGCTGCCCCCTCCACCACCAGCCACCAGTTCAGGTGGTGGCGGGAGCATGTGGAGGACTCAGGGCATGCATGGTACCTACATCACTTCCCAGCTCCCTGGCTCCCGACCTAGATAGTGTTTGGGGGTGAGGGACAGGGGGGGAGGATGGAGAGTGGAAGGGAAGAGGGCAATCAGAGGATGGAGAAAGGGAGAGAATGAGAAAGAGAGAGAGACTGGTAGGGAGTGAGTGGGACAGGAAGCCTGTTTTCCCTTTGCTCCCACGAGCTGTTGTTCTGATTGAACAAGGTAAGACATTTCTTGGGTTTAAGATTGAAAGTATAAAATCTGTACTCAAAGAGAAATTTCAATTTTGAAAGTAAGGAGATTTACTGACTACTGTTGTGGCTCATTTGTTGTTGTTTTGTTTTTTTGTCTAATTACTCATGTTTCTTTCATTTCTGTCTTCTTTGATCCATCAGGTAATTGATGCAAACTACCTCAACATTAAATAAACTATGCAAATGTCCAGGTGTGGACCAAGGCACTCTCCTCACTCATTGGTGCTTCAAAACGTCTGCACTACCCAAACGCCTCCAAGACCGGCCTCTGAACTGGGATCCCTGATACACACACACACACACACACACACACACACACACACACACACACACACACACATTCACTCACTCACACACTAACAACAACCCCCACCACCACTATGGTCACCCTGAGCAGAATTCATTGGTACTGGTCTTGTTTATGTGTGAAGTGTTGTTTGTTAATATGTTGGCTTTAAGATTTTACAACATGGAAACAAATACTGGCTGCTGCCCAGCACTGGTTTAGCATCAGGGTGCTCAGTCTAATCCTAGTTTGCCATTTCTTTGTCTTAAACATAGTATAGCAACTAGTGTTTTGCCAAATAATCTGTTTTGAGTGACTTTACATAACATTTATCAACTGATTAAAGCACACAGTCCACCTATTTGAACTGAATCTCATCTGGTGTCATGCGCCATGTCATGTGTGTGTGTGTGTGCACTCAAATACACAATACAGGCCATTCCAATGAACTCTGTTCAGATGTCATGCAGCTTTTCCTGTCTGCATGTGTGCTCTGTTATCTCCATTTTCTTCCATCAGTGAAAATCCGTCTTTGTTGCAGAATATTTAACAGTGAAATAAGATGAGGAACTTAATATTTTGGACAAAGTTCACACTGGATAGTAAGATAGTTACACATGTAGCAAAAAATGTACAGTCCTGACTGGATTTTTGACACCCCATAAACTGGCTATGTTGATAACTTTCTGTATTTTTATGGTGAAGAAAATTAACTAAGGGTTATTCACTTTGAAGACTTTAGCTAAAGAGGTACAAAAATCCTGAAATGCTGTTCTTGCTGCTCATTTGACACAAAACTAAAAGCGATTTCCTTTATTAACTAAGCAACAGAATGAAAATAATAGTTTTTTAATATCCAATATTTAAAATATCAGTTTCTTTGTCTATTCAAAGAGAGTGTTGGGATTTTGTGTAATAATCAGACATATTTCACATTCTCCAAATGACGAAAGAAGAACGGTGTATGGTTTGAAGTCCTAACACATGAAATGATTGGATTTCAACCTAATTTAGGAAATATGGTGAATTAGCAACATCTCCAGGGGTGCCAGTAATGCACAGCAGAACTGAATACATTTTAATATCTTTTTTAAAGACCCAGTGACCTTCATTCAATGAGATGGTGCTCTGTGTAGATAATGTTAGCCACTCGCTTGTAGAAACCCACTGTTAATGTTAGTGAGAGTTGTGGCTGCACTGTTGTTAAGTGAAGCTGAAACCAGGTGTAAAAGAGTACAGTAAAACCACAGATTGAACTAATTTCTCTATTTATTAACATTTTCTTCTTCAGCCAATTTGCTAAATCACACTACTCTGTGGAGCCACAGCAGGAATTTTTAACTTTTCTTAAGCTAAACTTATTCGTATTTATCTCTGCTGTTGGTAAATGCAGGTTTTAGAATAATCGCTAAATCTCAAATGTGGACACATGTAATGTGGAATTATACTGCATATAGTTTATACAAAAACAAGCACACAACACATTCATGCATGCAAATCCTCACACACTGGGAAAACATGATTAACCATAACCACAAACTACTGGACTCTTCACAACGTTTTGTTTGCTTTTTTTAATTGTGTAATTTGTTTGGGGTTTTTTTTTTGTAAACAATGTTTGTACTGTGAATGTGATTAATTCTCCAGCTGTATAGTTGTGTATAATTTAGAATATTATATTTATGCTGTCAGTCTCTCCATTTGCCTTGGTATTTGTTTTTCTCTTTTTTAATCCTGAAATGTGTTGACATTGTAGAATGCAATAGTGTGTGTACTTGACTCACAGTCTGAAAACAATGGTGCTAAATTTGGACTGTGCCTGAACTTATTTATTCTATAGTGAAAACATCAAAAACAAATTGAATACTTGGTGCTGTACACAGGGACATTTGTAACGCCTTTTTTTGGCACTTCCTTTCTCATATTTAATATGCTATTGTCTGGTTCTTTAAATGCCAAGCGTACAACTGTAGACACCAACCTTCGATAAAACTACTCTGCAACAACTGGCTCTGAGTAAACAGGTAGAAGTTGCCCTGTTCATATTTCTCACATAGATGTTTTTATCGTGCATCAGCTGGCTTTGCTCTCAATAGCAGGCTGCTTATTTGTTAGTGAACAAGACACACTGTTTTTGTACATGCGTTTTTGTTTTATTGTTTTCATCATAAGCATAAAGGTATATGAAATGTGTATCTATATACAGTTTATATATATGAATACATACATATATATATATATATATATATATATAAGTGAATAGGGGTGTTTTGGTGTTGGCATTGTGACCCTTAAGTTCAACCTGTTAAACAGGAGGCTTGAAGCCAATGAGAGGAAAGCATTGCCACCACAGGACCTTAACCGATGGCGCCTAACAACATGGTGACACAACAGCACTGTGTCTCACTGCAAAACTAGAAACTCAGAAGCTGTGTGTTATGTTGTATAGCTCCAACACAGTTGGATTTCAGCACTAGAGCTGTTATCACTTTTATCAGATGTCTTCATGTCTTTTTTTTTTTTTTTTTTTTTTCCCAACCAACCCAGTTTCTGCAGGAAAAAAAATGGTGCTTCTGTTTGACAATTCAGATTTTACTAACTAAATCGTTACTGGTGCATACACAACAAAGTGTAACCCTCTTTACACACAGTCTGAAGATGTCTTACTAATGAGGCCATGGCTTGTAATGTCAGCATACTGTGAGACATGCTGATGTCCAACACTTTTGTTTGTGGGTGTATTTGCATGTCACTTGGTTGGGAGTGAAAGCAGCCAAGCTTGTTTTGTGTCTGATTGTGGGAATACACTTAACTCAGTGTTGTGTGTGTGTGCGTGTGTGCGTGCGTGTGCTTTTCCCACTTGCCAGTACATATCTAAGGGAAGACTAGACTTATTATCAAGCTTTATAGAAAACTCCTGTCCTGTGTACTCACTCTGTAACACAAAGGTGTTTCTCGCCTGCAAGTGTTCAAGTGAAAAGAAACAAGTCATTTTAGACGGTAAATAGAGACATTAGAGTCCATTTGTTACCAGCACTGAGAGGTCCTTTGTAATTACTGTTGATGCTGTTATGATTTCCTTTTTCTTGGTGTTTGATACAATTGCAGTTAAATGTTATGCTTTTAATTGTCTTCAAATTCCTTGTCAGTTTTTAATACTACAAGTCAAACAGACAGCACGGTGCTCTCCTGCACTTAAAACAAGGAAATTGCAGCTAGTGATACTAAAATACTACTTTTCCCTGTTGTGCTGCAGGGTTTTATGGTTTAATAATCCTCAACACGAGCTTTTTCTGGATGGTCCAATCTAACCTGCATAAGTTTCTCTTCACCTGATGGGGCAGTGTGGTGTATGTGCTGTGAGAATAGTTTGTGGGAAGGGCAGATGTTTAACTCCTATATCAGATTTCAACCACTTTTGTAGCTTCTTATATAATCAGTCAAAGGGACAAGGTGCTGTTTTCAAAGTCCTTTTGCTTATGAGCATGATTTGAACTGAGAGCTTCTATGCAGTTCTCCAGCCTTCTCCATCCTGGTACATTATTGGTAGATAATCTGTGAGAGCGTTGTAGTCAAGGCTATTTACGCTAAATCCTGCCAAAGGTCTCAACTCAGGAACTTCCCAGATTGACTTGAAATTATGTGAACGGTTCTCTTCCAACTACTGCATGTCACAAAGCAATTTCACCATCTTGTGGCATGAAGAAGTCCCTCTCTAAGCAAACTCAGGACCAGGACAAACCCCTCAGTAAGTGTTTCAAGGTAAAAAATAAAAAATAAAAATCTCTGCTGCTTCGTCACAATCATTCTCCCTGTCACATACATCCAGCCTCTTCAGTGAAATGCAAAATGAATGAAAAATCGGTCTGATCTCAAGAAGCTGTGAAATGGCTCTGACTTTCAGCATCTTCCTCATCTCACAAATGCCTCCATCTAGATTTGTGTCACTGAGAAGGAGGTTCACTATCCTCCGTTGGGCCCCCCCTCTGTTAATTGGAGGCGGGGTCGTGGGGTAAACGGACATTAAAGGTCAGAGGTGAACTGCAGTGTGTGTCTTGTGGTCTCTGACTGGTGAAGCCAGGGCAGGTTTGAGGTGCAATAACGGCAAACCTACTTTCCAAAAGGCCCAGGTTTTCATGGAAAAATTGTTACTGTTTGGTGTTGGTGCTTTTATCCTAAGATGTTATAATGAAACAAATGGAATTAATGTTTTTTCTGCTGCATTTTATGTTTATTAATAAAGATGTTTCATATAATATTTGAATTAATTTTCATTGTGTAGTGACATTTATGTGCGCACTGGCTGTTTTGCCACTTGGAGGTCCAGTGGATCATACTGAGGTTTTTATATCAAAATTAATCTGGTTGATTTTTAAAAAGAACTGTGATGAAAAGAAAACAAGTGAATAAGGAAGCACATAATGTGAGGATATTCAAAGTAGTTAAATGGATTCATCTTGTCCATGATGGAGTGCTGCCACATTTCTGCCTTCAACACAAAAGGCCAGATCTCTGTGAACTGTTTAACTGTACATGTACTTTTTCCATTTGCCAGAAAGCCTGCAATGTCTCAGAGAAACCACCCAGCAAGTTTGAATAGGAACAAGAACATCGGAGATAACAGAAAGGGTAATTCTTGTCATTCCTCTCTGAAGATTTGTATTGTGAACGCGTGAACCTTGGCTTTATCTCAGCTCAGCAACCTTGACTGTCTGTAAAACAAGGCTGCAGTTGTGAGACCGGAGATGGAGCTTAAAGTTCTTTGATTGGAACCTGATCTCTCTGTGTTCTTCTCTGAATGCAAGATTTAACTTTTTTTTTTTTTTTTTTTACTTTATTTTCTGCCTATTGTTGTGCATTTGGGCCAAATTTGATTTGATTGTAACTGTTCAACTAAATATAAGAAATCTGGCTTTCTTTCAAGTAATTGCCTGAAAATAACACAGATGCTTCCTCACAAGTAGGTGAAATTAATTTACCTACCTAATTTTTTACATCTGTGCTCTTCCCAGGACAAAGTGGACCTGTGGCTCATGCAATGGGTCACACTTTTGTCATTGTTAGACACACACACACACACATTACCACCTAATGACTTCTTTCCTACTCATACACATGTACTTTATGGCAACTGATATGTAAACATGTTCTAAAAAACTACTTTCATATGCCTCTCTACATGAGGACTCAATGACATCAAGCAAACAAACTGAGCTTGTAAGTTTTATTCTTGGACAACAATGCCACTGTACAACACTGACATCAGGGGTCAAGGACTAATACAGTTACACAACTACACTACCACAACTCAAGCAAAGAGGAAAAAAACACAAACACTGGTCCTGTTTCTGTTGTTCTGCCTCCGTCCCAGCAATGTATGTTTTTGTTTCCAGGTGGTCCATCAAGTATGCTGGCCCTGAGTGTTCCACACGCTGCAAATTCAGAAAACATTTTCATCACGTTGACACATTAAATCACCCCCCCCCCCCAACGAAATTTTTAGATTCTGCAAACAACTTTCCTGACTTCTCCTCAAAATTTTTGTTCAAGGATACAAAAATTTGAGCTTTAAAGGAAGAAGCTGAAAGTACATTTTAGCAAACTTGGCTGAAAAAAAATCAAAAATCACAACACACATGTGAAACACTTCTCCAGTCTTGGAGGTTGTCCCACGCTGCTTCTCAGTCAGCTGGCCAACTGCGGTACCCTCATCAACAACATCCTATCATCACCACCAACAGTAGTTTTCCTCCACTAACTGGTGTATATTCCTGGCTCGTGAACGCTGTCCGAGCAATTCTCTTCATTTCTCTGTGAAGATTTGCTTTGTGCAGGAGTGAGTGTTGACTTTATCTCTTGGGATACACAGCTATTAAAAGGCTCAGACCTTGACTGTCTGTAAAACAAGGCGGCAGCTGTGAGACAAGAGATGAGATGTTCTCGTCTCTTGTCTCCAGTCCTCTCTACGTTTGCTTTTATTGAATGTTTTTCCTTTCCCACCATATACAATTGCATACTTTGTTGTGGACAACCTTCTCTAAATCCTGCTGTTGCATTAAGCATTATCAGCATCTTTAGTTAGTTAGTTTCTTCCTTTTTTCTTTTCTTTTTTTTTTTTTTTACTACATTGCAGGAAAAGTGGACATACACCTGAGGAGGAGGATTTCCATGAACAAGAAATTGGCTGTCAGTTATTACTGACTGTGTGAGGCCTTCCCACTGCCGGGACAGCCAAACATTTCTTCAGCTGCAGTGGATGAGAAGTATGTGTAAGTTCTTGAGAAAATATATATACTATATATATTTTAACTATCACTTCAGGATTTCTGCTCAGCTCAAGACTCAAATGTCTGTGTTTCTGAATAACATCTTAACACCCTGAAGATTTCCAACATAAAACCTCTCACCTTCCTGCCTCGGGGGCTGTTTAGGAAATTCATTCAAGGTTCATTTTAAAGTCACAGAAAGTTGATTCCTGCGATTTCATAATCTCGAATCCTCCTGTGCTGTGGGTGCTCACTCTGTCATTAGTCTCTCATAAACCAACAGAAACGCCTTTTCTTTGGCCTTATTTGACCATCTTGCTAGAGGTGAAACAAAAGCACCTTTCTGTCCAAACATCTCAAACAGGAATCCGCAGTCTAAATCTCCAAGGACACATGATATTCCTATTTTGGCAACTTTTCCCCCGGCATGTGAGAAAGGAAGGTGGGACTAACTAACTCCTGTGATTGACCCATTATAAAGAAGCGATTGAGAAAATTGTGACCACAAAGGCACAACTATGCTGGTTGTAAATATTCTTTACTGTGCAGCGTTGATGCTCTGCCGGACCTGGCACATCACTCATGGACAGCAGCAGATGCCATCCCACAATCCCACAGGTCAGACTCTACAGAGCTGCAAAAAAACAACAACAAAAAAACTATGCCTATAATCATGCATGTTTCTACTTTTTAGAAACACCTCCACATTTCATATTGTGTTGCTCTCTGGTAGCTTGTCAGTGTTGTATATTGTGCATAAAATTTGGACTGTGTGCATTGTAGTTCCTGATTGCAGCTTTTAATCTGCTTTGCAGTGTGTCATGTAATTTGTTTTTCCAAATCTTTTTAAGGGGACCACCACACAATAAGCTCGACAGAGACTACGGAAATAGAAAATGTAGATCACAATTTTCCACTATCAAAGATCTCATCGGCCTCCGCAACTTCTCATCAGCCCCCCGGTCATGCACCCTGCTTTGTGGATGACATATTCGCAGCTTTGCATGAAAGTGTCGAGGATGACAGCCAACTCACAAACCACAGTTTGGCTCTGTTTGGGATGAGTGCAGTGTCCAACAGTTTGTCAGCCTTGTTGGAGCTCACTAAGGAAACAAGCAGAGGCGAAAGAAATGGATTGGAGGTTTTGCATCCAACTGGAGGTAGATGAACTTTCTGATTGCATTAATTTTAGTCTCAGTGTTTTGTTTTTATTCTACAGCATGAATAATTTTCGCCAACAGTGCTTGTGGCTGAGGAAGATGACGGAGAAACGCTCAATCTGACCTTTGACCTCCCACCGTCTCCTTTGCTGAAGATGAGCCCTGTGCTGCTATTGGCATTTGAACATCCATTCAGAGGAAAAGTCATGGATGTAACTTTCACCAGTCAGTCTCTGCAGCCTAACACACAGGTAAAGAATAAAATTCAGTTGTAAGTGATTCCGAGATGTTAGAGAGGCAAATAGCAAAACTAAGGCACCTGTAGATTTCATATGGCCTAGAGTTAATGCTGTCTTGCACTAAACCAAAGTTTTCCAATCGGTGTTGTTTGCAGTCTGGATGTATTTCAGGTGAAACAAAGTACATGCTACTGACAGGCAAAGCATCAGATGCCACCTTTCACCAGAAATGGACGATTTCTGTTGAGACAAATTCCCCTATGAGTAAGTTCCCATGGTCTCATGTCTCATTTTCCTGTTTCATGTGTGCTCGTCTCACATTTTCTCTCATTGCAGAACAGACTCTAAAAGATGCCCTTATTGGTGGAAAATCAGGAAGTACAATCAGCATAACTCCACTTCTGCTTTTCTCTGGGGGAACAGGAACTGATACCAGGTTGTTTTTGCCAACATGTTCCCTACTGAAATATTTACCAGACTATTGTCTGGGTTTTGCTTACAAAGGTTTTTTGCTCTCTTTCTCAGATATTCACATGTTTCAGGTTCAACCCATACCACTTCACTGACCTTCTCCTTCCTCTGTGAGCTGAAGCGGTTCCTGGGTGATGTCCTGCCTCATGACAACCCAGAGTCCCCTCCGCTCCAGCTGGACTCCTTACCCTCCATGCCCCCTTTGTCACTGGACTTATCCTCCAGTGATACCCTGCTGGCGGCCCTGATCAACTCCTCTTCCCCCACAATCTTCCGCTTCCCTAGGTGGGGCTCTGTTTCTCAGTGGCATCCTGGACAGCTGACCATGTCGCCTACACTGGTGGAGGAGGTTGGACAGAGGTTGGAGCAGATTGAGTTGGAGCTGATGGATGTAATTAGGCTGAGAGAGGATGGTCATAGGGCCAAAAAGAGGCTGGAGAGGCTCCAAGCCCTCAGTGCATTTCCAACAAAAGCACCGGCAGCAGGTGATGTGCAACACTGTGCTTATATCTGTCCCAAACATGTTCATTTAAACTCCAGATTAACTTCATTATCATTACAACTGATGTCTCTATTTTCTCTCGGCACAAAATAGGAGAGAGCCAGTACCGTGGCTTTCTTCTGCTGAAGGCTCTGCAGACAGTGGCCCGTGTGTATTCAGCTCAGAGGGGACTCCGGGCCACCAGAGCCGACCCCAGCAACCCAGTGAGGAGCAGCATCTGTGGCCTGAGGAGCCTCACTGTTTCCCTGGAAAGGCGACTTATGGGTCCAAACACCGCCAACATCAACAACTGCCAGGGCTCCTGCGCTTTCCCCCTGACCAATGCCAACAACCATTCTGTCCTGCTCCACTTCTACATCGAGAGCGGGAATGTGAATGAGCGCGCTCCATGCTGTGTGCCTGTAGCCTATGAACCCCTTGAAGTAGTGGATTTGAATGAACATGGGACTTACCTCACGATCAAACCAGATGTAGTAGCAACAGAGTGTGGATGCCGCTAGAGCTGTTTTCTTTTTGGAGGGACAGAAAGAAAACAGCTGTGACAACAAAGATGTTTTACTTGTTTGGTTTATTAATCACTGACTGCAGCTTGTTAGGTAGAGGCAACGTGTCACTTAGTTTTGTCTTGTTTTTTAAGTACATTTTATTTACATTTCACTGATGCTTCTTTAAACCTAGATACACACAGCAAAACTGTTCTTACGCTTACAAGTAATTTAATATATTAGTTTATTGTAAAAAAATGTGAATGTGTTGACACACAATTAATATTACTATTGAAGTACCAGTATTATCATCTTCCTCTGTATGAAAATCTGTCTCAGAAGTTATCTCAATATTAAAAATCCATTGTCTTAGAACAATATTTCAAAGATAATGTGAATCTTTGTTTAAAGAAAAGTTTGCTCTAAGTCCTAAATAGATTTGAATAACTGATTGAGAGTATGTATTAGATGTAACATATATTTCAGAATATAACTCTAATTAAAATGTATTTTCCATACTCATATGATTAAATTCCACATATACTGATGACTGTTTAGACTTTTTATTCAGAACGTGCTGTTGTGACAGCTGATGACCTCTGCCTCTTGGCCTTTCACTCGTGTTTATGTTTCATTCTTTATTCTTTAGTTTTGGGTTTCAGGATTGCTTTGTTGCCCATTGGCTTTTTTCTTCTTCTTATTGCTCCGACATCTTCAGATCCCCACCACCACATGACACTGTCCCTTATGGAGATCTGGAGGGAAACAACAGGAGACAACACACAACATTCTTATTTCCATACTGATGGCCTAACACACATATTATACTGCACTACAAATAAACTTCAAGCATTAGATTTGAAAGTTTTATTTTACTTTTATAGCTAGTTCTGTTGTACTTAAGGGGAAATCCCCCACTAAAATGGAGCCAGTCTGCTAGTCTGAACATTGACCACAGAGAGACTGCTGACGAGACAAACCCTGAAGCAGCTCCACTGAGTGTCATAGGACCTACCACGGTTTCTTGAACACAAAAAATTTTACATGAAATTAAGTAACTGTAAAATAGAAAATAAAATGTTGACCTTGACCTTGTAAATTATAATATGCAGTTCTAAAATGAACTGTTGGTGTTAGCAACATGTGAAAACATTACAGCGGTGGACAATACCTGAGTTATTGAACCATTCTGCAGACTTCCAAAGAAAGAACTTAGGCCTGAGTCCTCAACAAAGGAATCCACAGCATCTGGAAGACAATGTGATCTACATTTACTCATTTTGCAGTAGTAACTTCCAAGTGAGTAATATAAACTAAAATAATAGTAACAGAAAGTTCAGGTATCAGCCAACAACTGTGTGACAGAAAATGTTCCAATAATATGCTAAAGAAGACCATATAATCCGAAGCAGGGGTGCAGTATATAAGTACCTGTATATGGGATGTTATGTACTCTACATTAGAAACAACTTGTTCGATATTCTTAGTCAGGAAATTTTATTTGAAGTTGTCTTTTCCTTGTGTTGCATGATTACAGCACTCACCATGCATTTCATTGATCCCTGAGGTCACAAGCAGCACAACCATCGCCAGCACTATGCAACGGTTCATACTGAATCCCTTCCATGGATTTGGAACATCACTCAGGTTTTCAATGGATAAAATACGTTCATAAGACACTGAGGAAAGACACAAGGAAGTCAGATATGTGTTCAGTGGTTTCTGTTAAAAAATATATATGCATATAAATTTTTTTATGGTGGACATATGCCTTACTTATGATGGCTCCAGGTGTTCCAACTCTGGCTTCTTAAGTCCTTTATGATGCTTTTTAATTTTTAATGTGCATCCAAAATGAGGAGGGAAATCTTTTTTCTGCACACCGACAATTAAAAATCACAGTTTTTGCTAAGCAGATGCACCTGTTGTCCCACATGCACAGTGTTGCACAGTCTCAGTGCTGTTGCACTGTATGTCATACACTAACATTACACAGCCTAAAATAGGCACTGGCAGCTAGTTGGAAAAGACAAATCTGATTCCAGGAAGCTCGATTTCTTTTCATATGGACCTCCACACAGAAGGAAAAGGTGTTACCTGATTCAATCCTTCAGTGGTTCCTCACCATTTAAGTGCAGACCAGTACAGTTGTTGTTGATGGTGATTTCTGCTGCAGGCACCACAGACGGTGTGATCCACTGCCTGCTCCCTGCTGATCCTCGGCCCCTTGACTGACAGGCACAGATGACAGTTGTTGGAAAAAAAAGGAAAACATTCAGTGTGTCGTGATACCATTGATACGTACCAGTACTTTAGTCTACAGGTGTGTCTGCCTTGCATTACTCTATATCTCTGATGAGAAATAATCCTAATAACCCTGCCCTGCTGTAGAAGAACAAAATAAAGCTTTTACATTTTCATTCGATTATTATGTTGGAGAACAGACTTCCCATTTTACAAGTCAAAATTTTGCATACAAAAATACAAATGTAGATAAAATAAGGTATAATGTTGGGGCCATTTCCACCATCTGCATCAGTAGACGCTGCTTAGACATGAATGCAGTAATAATTAAATATGCGTCAGTGTAACGTTAACAAGGGCTGGTCTGAAATAATTAACAGCGTAATTAATTATTGTATTTTTTAAACACGCAGACTGAGTGAAGTGGGCCATCATCAAAGATCTTTGGACAGTAACACGTCGGTGCGGAGGACACTCCCCTGACTAACACCCCCAGCCCGTCGACTCTCAGCCCGGCAGTCGGAGCCGAGGAGAGGACAGAGCGAGCAGCTGGTGTTGACGCTGGCCGGATGGTTAAATCTAACCTACAGACGATTTTGAATAGTCATTGTTTTGTAAGAGAAAAAGAGAGAAACTTATCCGACATGCCTGTTATCGAGCAGTCCAGTAATAAACCCGAAAGCGAGAGGTATGCTTGTTGTGAATTGTTACAGGCTAACTTAGCGAGCTAGGCTAGCTTTAAAAATCCGCGGCCTAGCTCAGAGCAGTGCTCCCGGTGATTTCTTGTTTACATAACAGCGCAGTTTATTGCAGTTTACGTCTGAAACTAAGTTTTATTGTGCTTTTTTTTCTCTGTGCTTTGTTTTATTACATACATTAAACGTCACCTTGAAGTGTAGTTACAATTTTGTAACGACGTTTTATAGTAACGTACCATCCTGTAAATGTAAAAAAAATCACCGTCGAAGCTGATGTAGATCTCCGTGTCCTAGCATGCTAAGCTATAAGCTAATACGTGAAACGCGTTTAGTCGAACGCTAGCTAGCTAACGTCAAAGGTGCCGAGTTTGCTGACGACGGCAGCATTTTATGTAGGTTTTTCTTTACATAAATGCAATCTGTATAAATACTAGGTACCCATTTTGGTCTTTTTTGGTAACCTGGTGTGTGGTGGTTTAACTCTTTTAACATGTACGTCAACGATTAGTATTTGCTAACTGCGGTAGCTAACAGCTAGTAGCATTTAAACACTCATGTTTACATTAGAGGCTGAAGGGAAAGGGCCGGCCGCATTTACACCTCAATATAAATATTACATTTCTTTTTGCAATTTTTGTGCTTTGATGTTAATCGAGCAAGTGTACATGTCGACATGTGGAGAATTGTGTAAATTTAGCTCGCAGCTAACGAACGGAATAGAAATAATGGCTAAATTGATCATTTGCGGCTTCATGGCTTGTTCTACCCCCCCCCCCCCCACCCGGGTTCAGGTGCTAGCGACTATGAAGACATCTTGTAACATTCCTCAAAATATCAGATCAACCGGTTTGGTTTGTGATGGGGCAATCGGTCCAGACAGCTAACCGACGATGCCAAATAAGCATTGCTTCGTGCTATAATCTTATTGAGCATCAAACATTGCGGGGCCATTTGCCAGCAACCGGTTTCTGCTTAGTTGGTTGACCCGTTTCAATAACGTGTTGTTTAACTGGAAATGAGTCTACCGTGTGTAGGGATTTGTCTACACATCAGTCATGGTGAGTAAGAACAGGTGAACAGTTTGCCTTGGGGTGTGAGTTGGATCTGCCTCAGTCGTGTCCTGACAAGATTTCGGTCGGAGCTGTTTTCTGGCTCTGTAGTATTGTGAGGACTCGTAGGAAATTTCCACTGCACTGCGAAGGAGGGGGTGGCTGTATGGGCGATTTGGAGTCCAGGGATGACATATTGTATACAGAAGCTATTTCTTATTCAATAGATATATGTTTATTTCCAACCTTTTTCCATTTAGCACAACAACATCAAAGCTCTTATGCAATACTCAAATGAGACAGATTGTGTAAAATGTGCAGATTTCTCTTTCAGCCATACCTTTTATTTGGACAACAGCAGATGCATTTATTAATTCATTCTGCCACCATGACTAATCTCATCATTTGCTTGGACACAAGGCTGATATAAACATACGTTGCCAATCAAAAGCACAAACATATTCTCATAACAATACTTGCAGATTGATAACCTCAGAGACATGATTGGCCCTGTACGGGATATTCATGCATGGTGAAGGTGCTCATGTAAGCAGAGCAGCTGTCTTCGTCGGTGTAACCCGGGGTTGAAATATTCTTTGCTGCCTACTGTTGTTTTAGGGATCTTAAGGAATGCTGAATGGAGACGTTGGCTAGAAACCTTGTGCAGTTTGAAAAAGAGGGAAGATCTTTATCTAAAGATGATATGTGGCTGTTTTACATGATCTGAACATTGGTTGGTTCTCTTGTGCCTCAGTTCTTTGCATGATGGAACCAGGGTGGATATTGCAAATTGACCTGGATAGCCTAAGTTTCACAAGTTAGAATATTTCTTGTTTGGGTTTCACACATCTGTTCCACATATAGCACAGCGTTGGCATTTGCGTAAGAGCATGTGTAAGTGTCTAAAAGCTGCTGTCACAGCGCTTCTGCTGCTAATGGGTTTGTTCCCGATTGGGGCTCTGAGAATAGTCCTCCTCAACTCTGTCATTTTTATGTAGCTACAGTGGCCTGTTCAAAATGGCTGATTTCACTGGGGAAACTGTTTTTTGTCCCTGTTGTAAACTGGAGCAACACGATCAGTGAAGGACTAAAGTAGGCTAATGGCTACAAAACAGTCTGTTTCCCTGGCAGCCTTCCCCTAAGAGTCATGTGAGAAGCTTAAAGTTAGACCTGAGCAACTGAGACAGATGATTCTGTTACTTTTGGGAAGTGACACATTGCTTTACCTACATGAATATTTCAACAGGGGACAGTGATGTGGGCCATGACAAGTCTTTGTGAAATGAAAACAAAACTTTGCTCAAGGGACTGTACTGAATATTTAACTGAAATTCATCAGTGATGTAGTAACATAAACCACTGTTGCGTCCGGTCTGCTGATTTAACCTGTACAAGTAAACTGTTCCTTGTCAGTCAAAGCATAAAACTGTCTGTGCCTACGATTGGGAATTATTGATTAAACTACTCCTCAGACTTTAGAAAATGTTTTACTGCCATGTCACAGATGAATCACCCAGTGGTGTAATGTGTACTAAAGCTACTGCTTATATTGAGAGTTTGGTTTCTGCTTTGTTCAGAACCTTGTGTGAATAGCCAATTTTAATGGCTCCATTTGTGTGTGTGTTTGTTTTGCCCTCCAGTATCTCCAGTCCCAGGAGGTGCTCTCACTGTTGCAGTAACCCGTGTCCGGGGCCTCTGTGGTGCTCCTGATGCCCCTCTCCCACCCCTGAAGATCCCAGGTGGGCGAGGGAATGACCAGCGGGATCGCAATCTTACAGCTAAGCTATTCTATTCTGTAAGTTAAACCACTATTATTACAATCATTCGACATCCTCTCTTAGAAGGAGTGTTTTTGATTGGGGCCAATGTGGACTTTCCTTGAGCTAACAACAGGAAGATAACTTGTTTGATAGTAATCAGGCCCATGTTGAGGTGTGAAAATTTTGTGTGCCAAGTCTGTTTACCCTAGAAACCTGCCATTGCCTTGTGTGCCTACATAGCTGTCGCCTCCCACAGTGTATATAACTGCTGAACTTTATGAGCTTGCTTTTTACCATTAGGTACTTACTTTACTTACAGCTTTATGTTTTCAGTTAGTTGGCACAGCTGCTGTTACCTGCCTAGACAGATTTTTAATTGTTGTCATAATTTTTTGTCACCAGTCAGTGTATTTGAAAAGCTTGTTTTTTGAAGTCGTAACTGGGCAGTTTTTTTGCCCACTGTAGCTCCCACTGAGCGTACTCTCTGGGGGGACTGTTGGATGTCATGATTTGGTGCTATACAAATAAAATGGAATTGAATTTTATTTTATTCCTGCATCCTATCAATGTTTGTCCTTTTCATCTGAAGTGAAAAGACTCCCCTGTCTCACATGTTCCTTGTTGTCCTCCAGGATGCTCAGTTGCTGGTTCTTGAGGAGCCTCCCGCTGCCAATAGCAGAGTGCGTTTCTTGCTCTTTGAGCCCCGTCGCTCTGAAGGGAAGCACTGTGTCTGGAGGGCAGCGCTGAAAGGGGGGAACATTTACGTCGAAATCCCTCCTGGAGCTTTGCCCGAGGGCAGCAAAGATAGGTCAGTTAAGGCAAAAATGTTTTTCAAAATGTTTTAAAGATTGTTTGTTTCATTGAATTTATCCTTGAAGTGAAATATATTAAATGGAAATTATTGATTAACTGCTAACAGAATTAAAAATGCCAAAGTAAATACTGACCCCTGAGTTTGGTTTGTGCAGTAGCTGAACTGTTCTTCAAAAGCAAAAATGTTTGTAAGCATTAAAAAAAATCATAAATAATTTGAAGAAGCCATTGGATACACTTTAAAGAGATACTTTTATGGATTTTTATGGTTCATAAAAATGTGCTTTGACCATTGACTAATTATTTTTCTAGTGAAAGACGTTAACATCCATCCAATGATGCATTAACAAGTTTTTCTTTGTTTTGTCTTGTCACAGTTTTGCGCTGCTGCTTGAATTTGCAGAAGAGCAGCTGCAGGTTGATCACGTGTTTATCTGTTTTCACAAGAGCCGTGATGATAGAGGTAAGAAATCAAAGCATCACCTTGATGCACTTAGAAGTTTAACATGAAATAATAATTACATGTATTATTTATTTCATTGAGGGTAAATGAGAAAATCAAAGTGGAGGCAACATATTAGTAGTGTAACCTGTGGAAAAACAAACAGTTTGAATATTTCAGTCTTTCACTATTTCCTCTTTGGCATGACAGATAGATTAGTTAACTATTAGAGAAATTTGCTCCAGACTGCCTTCTTAGATGAACTTTGTGTTCACCAAAAGTCTATTCTAAGTAAATATTTTCCCAAACCAGAGCTTAGATGGAGGCTATTGAGGATTCATTGTTTTTTTGTTTTTTTTTTCCTTCTAATGTAAACCTGATATTTAATGTGTATTCATGATGTAGATGTTAATGCACAGAAAGGGTGAAAAATCAAATGTTCTTGCATTTACGCTCAAAATTTAAGAAGATATAGTTTCTCTTACAGTCTGAAATCATCTCTGAGAGTTTTACGTCTGTTCACTTGTTGTCTCCTCAGCATCCCTGCTGCGTACATTCAGTTTCCTGGGCTTTGAGATTGTGAGACCGGGCCATCCCCTCGTCCCCTCCCGCCCTGACGCTTTCTTCATGGCTTACAGCATCGAGCGTGATTCTTCCGATGACGATTAAATTACGCTGAGCAGTTACAATTGTTTGTTGTTCTTATTTCGATCCATACCTGCACATCTTTATAATTTTTGAAAATGAATATATTATCCAAGTTCAGTATGGTTTAGGTTTCCTGTCAGAAGTTTCTTTTTGTTTGTCCCTTTACCTACCATGTGCTGTGTTCAGTATTTGCACTAGGGTAAAATGTTAATATACCAGGAATGTAAAGCAAGCGCCCACTTAATATCTGGGCATCGTGTCCTCACCACTATATCACCTTTGATGATGTGTAGTGCTGACTTCCTATTCACCCCTACCCCCTGAACTCTTTGATCATCTCCAGTGTAATATTTATGATACATTTAAATTCATCTTACTCAACTAAGTAGATATGCCTTCATAGTAATTATCAGTTGATTCTCCTGTTTATATTTTTTCTTTTTCTTTTTTTTTTTTATGTGTGCATGATTGATTTGTTTTGGTTCACTTGGTAAAAAAATCTGCTGCATGTTGTAACTACTAAATAAAAGTGCTCACCTTAGACAGTGATATCTGTGGTATTGTGAAATTTTGTTAACTTGTTGCCTGTGAGTTACAGTGTCTGTACTTCAAATGAGGCCACTGCTGTCTTAGGTTTAAAAACGTATAACTGTGGTTTAACTGTGGTCTACTTTTCAAAAAAGCTCTTTCACTTCTGCAGTTGAAGGTGTTTCCAGATGCCTCTACAGACTACTGAGGCCTTCATTGGCCTTGTGATCACAGCAATTTATTGAAAATAATCAAAGTAGGGACAAGCGAGAGAACTGTAGCAAAGATTTTGACTGGCATGTGTCTTAAAGCCCTGAAGTATCTGTTGGAAATATGGTGTTAAACAAAATAATTTTAAAGATAAAAAAAATAATTGAAATTCTCAGGAGCTGATTCAGAAAATACTTGACTATTTAGTTACTATCACAGCAATAAGCACTTAACATGCACCATCTTATCAGACATTATGGAGAGCAGTATATGAACATCTAAGTTCTTAAAAGAAATTAGGATGGAAATGACTTTTTTTCCTTATCCAAATGTGTTTGTAATTTATGCTGGACTGAAGCCAAACACAGCCAACAATTACGTTCAGTTTTTACATGCTGACCATACATGTCAGTTCATCTTCAGAGTGAGACAAGGCTGACTGGTCACACTCGTAACCATTTCGGGGTCTGTAAATGAGAGATACTGCAGGCACATGTGGTCCTCCCAGTCCAGAGTAGACTGATCCTGGATCAGCCCTCTTTCAGCCAGCTTCATCACCAGCAGGGCTCGTTTGATCGTCAGCCAGTTGTGTACAGCTGTGGTTGCGGAGGCTCTGTAACTGAAGAGCGGGACATGCGGTCCCCAGAGGAGCACCTGAAGCGTGGCCACCATGTCTGCTATCTGGGGCCTGCTGCTCTCACTGTGGAGCTGAGAGGCGAGGTGAAGAAGAGCCCTTCGGTAGGAGGACTTGGACAGATTAGGACCTGAAGCTACAGGTGTTGAGCTCTCTTGCGGGGCCAGGCAGTACTGAATCAGGGCTCCAATCTGGGACTTGAGGTAGGTGAGGGGGTGAGTCGCGGACGGAGTTGAAGACAGCGGGCTCAACACTACACGAGGGGAACCTTGCGTCCACCATCTTATCTGCATCTCCACTTTTTTCTCAGTCTTTTCCCGCCCATTTTCTTCTCCCAGTCTGCTGCTCCTGAAATTCCTCTTCACTTCATGCTGCCTCCCTTTGTTGTCTCCCTTGTCTATCTCACTGCTGGTCCACACTAGAAGGATCTTCCAGGGCCTGAGCTCCGCTGCAGTGCCAGTGATGTTGTAAAGGTGTTGAGATCCTAATAGTACTTGCAGCAACAGAACACACACCTGTCTATCATATCCCTCCCAGTCTGAGCTCTGCAGCACGCTGCTGTCCTGAACAAAGTCCTGCAGACTGGCATGTGGCAGATCTCTGTCAACACTCACAGAGTGTCCCCTCTGCAGCAGAGACTGAACTGACGTCGCTGTGTTGAGAGGATTTGTGATGTGTTCAGTGCTGCCTCCACATGGGGCAGCAATGCAGTCTGACTTTATAGGGCCAGAGAGATCTTGAGATTGAAGGGTGCTGGAGTCTGTCTGGGCTTTGCTGGGATGGAATTGTGCAATCACACTTTGCACATTAACGTGTGATAGCTGATGTTTGTTGGGAAGGTGCGCTTCATCAGCTTGTTTGTGTACCTACACAGACAAAGAAAACTCTCATAGTCACTTAAAACGTTCCACTGCAGTTTAGAGTTGATATACATGATTATTTTCATGTGGTGTTCCTGTTATAGTTTTGACACCTGATGACAGTTTAGAGGAAGTATTTTTAGAACCGCAAACAAGCACTTCAGTTGATAAAGATCATGCTTGTCTTACTAGTGCTGTGTGCAAAAGAAAACCACTTTGTTTTGCACATAATTTCAAGGGCATGTTGCAGCAAGAAAAGCAAAGCTGGTCTAACATATCCAATAATCACACAACAGACGGAACATATTGAAGGCTTTATGGTGAATAAATGAGCTGTAATATTACCCTTAAAGCCAGCACCATCCGTGGGAACCTGGGGCTGTGCAGGCTGTAGTAAACACTGTCACCGATCTGATTTGGCTGACTGCCCTCATTCAGCAGGAAATCCTGAGGCTGGTACGAGTTCACATCTTTCTCTGAGGCCTGTCCTTGCAGCAGGATCTCGGCCTCCTCGCTCTGTGCCACACTTCTCAGAAAGAGCAGGTGGCGATGCTGAATGCCCTGAGAAATGACCCTGTGGTCACCAAAGCTGCTGAAGAGGTGCAACAGAAGTTCATCTGGGGTGTCAAAGGAGAGCTGGGTGAAGGACAGTAAGGGCACAGGACTCTTTGGAACTGCTTTGACCTCTTCCGTTTCCTGATTGAAACGACTGTCAGATATGGGGACCAGCATGTACAAAGGGTTGTCAAAGTTTTGAGGGTGCTTTGGCGGTGGAGACAAAAGGGAGAGTGGAGATACATTTGGGTCAGGGAGGGAGAGGGTGCGGGTGAGCCTCTTCTTTGGAACAGGCGGTGGAGTTCCATCAGAGAAAAACCTCATCTGGTGTAGAGAGGGATCTGAGCAACATCAAGAGAGAGATTTGGGTCAGACTTGAGGCAAGACAACAGTTTGGGTGGTAAACTCTCCAGGTATCACATGCATTTTGTTGCAAGTTTCAGATGGTTACTTCCTCTGTTTCAGTTCACACAAACTATGAGTCAAACTGAGAAGGCTGAGCCATACTTTTTCACATTTACACATAAATCACATTTGTTTGTTTTCCTTTTTCTTCTTTTTAGAATTAAAGAACCATATGCATTTAGGGGTTGCACTAAAGTTAAGTGATAATTTTCAATGTTGTGACATATGTAACATCTTTCCCTCACTCAAACTCATCACCCTGTCGTCATCATCCTGTGAACCTACCGTAGCGCTGGTGTATGGGGCACTGCTCTGCATGACAATCAGTAGGCTCAGGGAAGACATCATTCCATGCAAAGTTATGACCAACGGGGCTTAGCATGCCACAGTCTGACTCCACGCTGGAGGAATAACTCCTGTATAGGAAAGTGAACAATAGAACAAAAACCTTTACTGTTCTTCTATGGAAGTGTGAGAGTGAATTTGTTCAAACAGACTGCAACTAAAAACGTCATATCTGTAAAAGTCAGAGGTGCATTTGACATCCACTGCAGTATATTTGACATGATCAAATAAGCTGAACAAATAATTTGTGCCCCAAGTTATTGATATCTTTTTTGAAGCTGGCACTAACCCCAATGAAGCATAATAAGTGAGATGATTGCATACTGCTAAGAGATGGATAAAATATTTGATTTGTTGGCCTTACCTGTGCTTTTTGACAGGCAGTGCTGGCGGCAGTTCTTCTGCACTGCCGGCTGAACCAGACGCCATCAGGAATCTACAAACTTACAGCAGCTCTCCAGCTCCTGCTCCTCCCTCACACTTCACTGCTGTCACATGCACATCAAGCTTACAGGTGGCTAACTAACTTTCTCACTGAATGACTTCCCGTCTGTCAGTAACTCCCTCCGTCACATTTTCTCTGCTTCTAACTCTCTCTTTGTGCGTGTTAAAGTGATTTTTTTTTTTCATGAGTCTGCTCTGCTTTTTTTTTTTTTTTTTTCTGAGCCGGAGCTTGAGGTTGGCACCGGAAAGGTAGTGTCAGTACTGAGGGCAAAACCTGATCTCTGCGATAACTTCAATTTGCCAAAATGAGGAAGAGCAGTTACAGAAGAAGCCCTTCAATTTGCACTCTTTTCTCTTTCTGTCTCTTTGCAGCTGATCTACATTCTTTGTGATAAACCTCTGCATGAACCCCTCTCTTTTAGCCTTTACATGTGCAAGGTGCTCTTCAGAGCTTGGTGCTTGCATCTAGTAGCTGTTGTTTTAATTGATTTTAAAGGAAAGCTCAACATAGTGCACATAATTTAGTGCTTTTTGACGAATATATATAGTATTATATAGTACTTTAGTGAACTGTAGCGAATATAAACATTGTGTTATTGTAAAAATACCTCTTAAGGTTGTAAAGGTTTTTGTTCGGGCAGTTTTGAGTAAGACTAATAAGACTAAATTTGGTGTGAAAGTCTACAATAATCAGGATTTAATGACACAAAGATTTTCATCCATCTACAGATACTGAGACAAGTCAGAGGAACTCCAAAGTCAGCTGGATTTTCTTCTGGGAACCACATCTATCTATCCATTTGATTAGTTAGACATAATTGTTTACGTTATACATGTTTTGTTTATTTTGATCATGATACCAGTGTAGTTTGTTTCTATATTTTTGCATACATGTATTTTGAATTAATAAAGTAAATCTATCTATCTATCTATCTATCTATCTATCTATCTATCTCAGTCTGGAAAGTGGAAAACAAGCCTTGAGGTTATGCTTTATTTAGGATCTAGAAATCAAGTCTCACAACATAGTGTCTACATGGACCTAAAGTGTGACTAACAAACTCAAGTATTAACAACCAACCTATTTTGGATATTGTAGTTGGTGTAATAGCACATTTGTGATGTCAGTGATGCCCCCCGCCCCCCACACACAAATGTACCCATAATATAATATTGTCATTGTTGTCATTGTTTGTGCCGTCGTGCTGGGTAGAGAGGGTTATTGAGGCAGAGTACCTGCTGCTGAAAGCAGCCAGATCCTAGAATGACTCACAGAGCATCTATTTCCTTCATGATCAGCTCTGCTGTATTTATGTCATGGCAGTAAGCATGTCAAAGAGAAACATGATGACAACCTATTGTGACTGACAATGTTGTGCATCACCAAATGTAAAACAACCAAATGAGGAGCTGAGGGGAGAAATTGGAAAATAAAGATGTTACATGTCGCACTCACTGCAGCCAAACAACTTCTCACTGTTAAAAGTGTCCAGTTTGTCCTTTTTCTTTGGTGAACGCAACTGGATGAACTTCTTGCTTTTCACTTCCGTCTGAGAAACAGAAAACGAGAACGATGCACACAAAGTCAAAATGTGTGACTGAATTGAGATATCAATCTTGTTAGTACTGATGGCTTCAGTGTGTAAAAAAGTTTTACTGTGAAACTGCTACAGTTGGAGATAGTTTTAACTATTTTATTTTTAAATTGGTTACCTGAGGGCACCAGATAAATCCCAGGGGTAACTGAGGGGAGAAGAAAGATGCTTTCGCAAAATATTAAATACGTTTCTGTCATCATTGATCATATTATTGAATAAAACCATGTAATCTCAGTTTAGAAGGGAAATTATTCATTGGTGGGAGACTGGGGAGAGAGGTTGGACAAAGGTTGGGAGGCACTGATAAAAATTAGTGTTGCTCTTGAATTTCTGAATGATGTAGGTGGTGAGTGCATTTTTTTCCCCCCCTGAGGTTCCTTTTGAAGCTTCATCAGTATGCTGTGATGGTTTGGGAGGATTTTAATTTGTGGTGCTTTTGAATTTTTATTGCGTTATACACATTGGTATTTCTACCCCATTTGTATAAGTGGGTTAGGGCCACAGACGTGGAGGTGAGGAACCGAACTGTGAGTGAACTTGACGAAAGCGGAAAGCCTTATTTGCCTCAGAGCGTTAATGAAAAATCAGTGAGATCATGCACATAAACAAACAACATGGCAGGAGATTATAAATTTAGATCACCTTAATCTATTCTTGTGTCCAGGGACTCACTCTTGTTTTCCACCTCTCCCTCCACTTAAAACCAAGCGTCCTGCATCATAATCATATATACCCACTAAATTTGAGAACAGAGGCTATGGATGCATTAGGTCGCCATCATTATTGTCCCTCTTCATATGCTAACAAGTGAGGAGAATGGCTCAGTTTCTCTCTGCCTCGGGGGCTCAGCAACTCACATCCAGAGCTGCAGGCTACAGTTCAGGCTAACTGCGGGAACAATACAGATATCTATATCAAAGGGAGTAAATAGGAGCCTGAGAGGGACTGACAATTATGATTCTGTGAGCAGTGGAGGAATTCATTAACCTTAACCATATGGCTAATGTCAGTTATTCTCTTTCACCACTTTGAGAAGCTTAAGGTGACCCTCGATACTCCTCTACTCCATAGTTTGCTTTTCTCCCAAGCAAACCCCTTTTCAGCAGACAGGAAAAAGGAACTGTGACTGTGAAACTGTGACACATAACACACACACAATATTATGTCCCTTCGTTTAATGTTTTAATTTTTTGATTTGATTTCAACTGGTATATTTTTCACGGCTTTTTACATTTTCAGTTGATTAAAAACATAATTTAAACGGGCTTAAGTTACATTAAAACACTTCTCCAGTGTCATATCACTTCTAATGGCAGGAAGTGAAGTGTTTCCTGATAACCTCGTAGAAGCGGTGTTTAATCTTGTCATCTGGTTGTCTGCTTGCAGAAGAAGGCAACTTTGTGTTGGTGGATGGGACAGAAAAAGCTTGTATCTCTGCCTTTATTAATGATCCTTTAGTCTGAGAGTCAGTTATGTGTTTAGGCAGTCTTTTGTTGGCTCCAGACACGTGGGAGGAGTTGTCTTTGGTGTCTCCTGTCTTTGTTCCTGGAGCTCTCCTGAGAGACCATGCAATCTCCACGTCCTTGGTTAAGCGGCGTAGCCCCGCTTGGCAGAGCAGCGCCTCCTCACTGGCCATCTGTGGGCTCTGGGTCAAGGTGACGAAGCCGTACGGTGTGGTGACTTTGGTCAGGTGTGGCAGGGAGAGGGCAGCTCTGCTGGAGGGGTCCAGGCAGTGCTGGGCCTCTGTGTAGGAACACGGGTAGGATCCTTCCCTTTGGAGGGGTAACCTCCTCTGTGTAAAAGGGTCTGAGGCACTTCGCTCAGCTCTGCGATCTGACAGAACCAAACTGAAGCTTGGGGATGATGTGCCTGATGAGGACGTGGAGCAAGATGGAGAGACGTACACAGACGTCTCCTGTTGTGAGCCAGAATCCTCCCAGCCTTCTTCTGACTCTCCATCATCTTCCTCCGTCTCCTTGTCATGGGATCTTATACTATTCTGCACAGACAGACTTGGTATCGTGAACTGTGGGATGTTGTCGGGTGTCAAAATATTTGGAAAGATGTTCTCCCGGCTTGACTGCCAGTCTGAACCCAGAGAAGAAGCGAAGGACTTGGCGCTGCTGGTAGCCTTCAAGAGAGCACGAATCCCTGCACCGCTGTGTCCGCGTGCCGTGGAGAAATCATCTGAGGCTTCAGTTCTGCTGCAAACAGCTCCAACGCTGAACTTTCGTGTGACTGTGCTCTTGTACATGCCTGGATGTCTTCCACTCTCACACAGGCTTGGCTGTGGATTGGGAGGCTGACTGACAACAAGCAGCTTTTATACATCTCCACCTACCACATCTTGTTCTCCAGCGAACGCATCAACAAATACGTAAATGTGACGAAAGTCGGTGCCGGAAATGATCACCAATTAAGGACCCTGTCAAGTATGGAAAAATAAATAAGTGGCCCCTCTTAAATCTCTTCATATGCTAAAGAGCAAACAAAGCAGCAGCTTCTCGAATCATCTGATGTCTCCATGAATGATGTATAGATTAAAGTTAAGATTTATTACACAACTCATTTTTGAGACTTAATCCTGTAAAAGGCTTTTTTAATGTGTAGTGGGCCTGCAACTATCCTGACCTTTTGTATGGTAAATACACCTAGGACTGAAGGTAAAACTGCTAAATAAGCTAAATTAGCTTTGTAGCAATAAAAAAATAAATAGCTCTTTCAATATTAGTCTTAAAACTCAAAATCATTGATTATTTTCTGTTTGATGATTACCAACTGCAATGTGCACGAGGACTCATCTCTGTATGTACAGCTGTGACACTCTTGACCTTTTCCTACATAAGATGCTGTAAATAAGACAAATGTGATTTGACTTGAATTATGACAACACTAAAAGCTAAGCTTGAGGTGAAATCTCCGGTTAAAATCTGCATGCATTTCTCATTTCATACTATGAGTGAAAAGCTTGATGTGAAAATAATTTCACTGAGTTGAGTTATTGATGAAAATCAACATAAAGTAAACTCAAAAACATGAGTCATATTTATTTGAAATTTGAAAATTAACACAGCAAACATCTTTTTTGAAAAATGCTTTCTTTTTCTTTTATTTGACTTATCAATTTGAAATTATATTCTTATTCAAAGAAACTGCTCCCTTCTGGTGACCTTGTGTCGCTGCATGGAGCAGGATCCGGTCACGTGACCATCCTGTTGCAGGTTAATTGGAGGACCTTGTTCATTGGCTCTGGTCCACAGCTGCAGGTGAGGCCGTTTGCATTGATTGGCCACCCAGCAGTGACCTCCGGGTACAACTCTTCCCTTCAGACCCGGACCGGCTGTCGTCCTCCAGCCTGCCCTCATCGGTGCACCCCGGCAGATCCACCAGGCGTTTGACCCGCAGCAGGATGACTTGTGAAGCCCGCAGAGACGCCGTGGAGCCGGAGCAGACCGCTAACACGGAGGTACAGGCGGGAATGTGGCAGCTTGAACAGGAGGACGTGAAATTGGGGCAGCTGTGATAGTTCGGTTTGGTTTCCTCCCTGCAGGACAGAGTCCGGAGGACGGACGGAGGTCTCCGCTCCCTGCTGCGCGGCCTCTTCTGGCCTTTCGGCCTGCTGGTGCGTTCAGCTGGTTTTTGGATTCAGCCTGTTTATCCTGACATCTGTTTATATCCGGATCTAACCAGTCTCGCCTTCAGGTGCGTGCATGCCAGCGGGTTTGGTGGGTCATGGGCTTCCGGCCGAGGGAGCCGGCCCTGGTTACCGTCACGGTTTCCAGTCCCGCACGCCAGAGCCTCGCCGGCCGCAAGCGCCTGCCCCGGGTCACCCGCCTGCTGATGTCCGTCCTGCCCCGGTGGGTGCAGGGCGCCCTGGGGTACCCGGTGTCCAGCAGCATCGGCCGCTCCCTCTCCCCAGGTGCCATGGCTTCAGCTGAGCAAAACAAACAAACAAAAACACTCTGGACTTAACTTATCAAAAATGACTTGTTAAAGAACTTCATTTTAAATATGCAAATATCATGTCAACTAAGGGTTTCCTGTTTTTCAAGCTCAACTGAAAACTCATGAGACTGGAGGTTTTGATGGATGTTTAGACTTCCGTCTCAGCTGATGCTTTGGCAGGAACATAAAGAGGCTTGTTTTCTCAACAGAAATCCGAGTCTCTCCTACTAAACCCTGTGGAAAGGGCAGCAAGAGAAAGCAGGATGAGTTGGATGAGGAAGAGGAGGAAGAGGAGCATCAGACCTGGGTGGAGGCACTCACTCAAGAGCTTGCTGATGATGAAGGCCCTGAGGAGGATCCTGACTATGAGGTTGGTGCTATATCCCAAACATGGATTTTTTTTTTTTTTTTTTTTTTTTTTAAGTGGAAAAATTAGATTGCTTTGGAAATGTTTAAGGCTTGTCTTAAGTGAAATAAAGGCCTTTTCCACCGCAGCATTGTGTACCAAAAGCCTAACTTCTTGTTTTCTGCATCACCTGTTTGGTGTCTAGAAAATATACTTCCTAGAATGAAAAGTATCCCAATTGTGCACAATTGCATCATTTACAACAAGCTTGTTTAAAAATGGCTTTGGAGGAAATGTACCTCATCTTAATGTTGACAACTCTCAGCCCAGTACAGTAGAGACGGAGAGTGAAGAATACTGTTCACAAAACAATACAGAAAGTGACATCGAGGTTCAGGGGAAAGGTGTCATCATTATTGAAGACGTAAACACGGTAAGACTGGCAACTTTTTTTTTTTTTTTTTTTTTTAACATGATGTGGCTTGAACAGACACTAAAACTTTTCTTTTGCTTGCAGGATTTTGAGCCATCTGCTCCAGTTCAAGTTGCTTGTCCTCCTGTTTAATGTGTTTTTGTTTTTTTTTTTTGTTTTTTTGAATGTTTATAATTGGAATAAAATTGTCCTTTTTGCCTTGATATGGAGGTCTCCCACTAGATGGCAGTAATGTTTATTTAGAAACGCTTGAACCGAAACACACGGGCAACAAGGGAAGTGGTAATGCTCTAAAAAAAATTTTTGATGCAATTGTTGTGATTAGTTTTCTTGAAAAAAATATCAGTTTGGAATTTCTTTCTTCACCACTGCAACTATGCATCCTGTTGACTGCCTGTCTTATCAAGCTAAGAACATGGCTGTCAAGTTACCAAACATACGTTTTTCCTGACTAGGCTTTATAAATGGAGCCACAAGTGTTGAGATTCATACAAATAAGTACAACGGTGGTCAATGGTCTGTTGGATTAAGCAACATGATAGAGCTGTTATCAGCCCATAAAGTACTTACAACTACAATGTGATGCATTGATTTATAGGAGTGTTGACTCTAATTTAGTGCCTCATATCAAATTTCTAGTCGGGTTGCTAATTTAACCCACAATACAACTATCACACTTGTCTGTACAGAAGTAATGACCTTTTAAACGATTTGCTTCTCTGGTTTTCACTGAAACTGCTCATGTATGAGCTGCACTCTTATCATAAGGTGTTGAATGTGAAAGCGGATAAACCAGAGCTATTTCTGACTTGATGTGTTAGACTTTCAGTTGTTTCGCCTGAGTTCCTCCAAGCAGAAAATGTGTTATCACAGAGCTCACGTCCCACCGGCTCTCTGCTGCAGGTGAGGGGGAAGCTGCCGCCATGAGGCTCATGACTTTTATGAGAGGCCGTTGAGCATACTTCAGAGTTGTTCGGTCGTACATCTCGTTCATCTGCAGACGTGCGGTCTTGGTTCACCTGTAAGTGTTAGTCATTAGCTGTTATGTTGGAGGTGGCAGGCGGCTGCTGCGATGAACTCTGTCATCCCCTTAAAGTTTACTGACCAGCTACGAGTGCTCCAACAATCAGTGCCCACTCTGTAGATAAGACAGATCATGGTTAGAGATATGTTGGTGTTTTCTACACTCTTGTTTCAGTCAAGATTCATACTAATGGTTAAGTCAGAGACTGTAAGTATCTATCAAGGTATGACAGTTTGGCGCATGTTTAATGCATAACTGTCAATTTGTCACGCAGAGTACTTTTCACTACATATCTCAAGCATGTACCGAAACGCAGGACAATTCAGACACTTCTGACATTTTCAACAAACATTTAAGGCTATGAGCTTTAAGCTATTTGACTACTTGAAGCTTATTTAATTGTATCGTTTTTCTAGTGTCACTTGTTTACTGTGATGATCCAAAGGCGGCTCTTAGCTTGAACAAAGTGTAGTATAAATGTGAAATATTTCAGTTCTTTGCACACGTCCATCTACCTTCAATTAATTCCTGAAAGCACTTGAGGCTGTTTTGACAGTGAACTTTTGCAACTTCCCTTTTTTCTTTCCATTTCAGATGTTTTTCACCTCCTGATGCTTGGGTGCAGAAGTCAGCTGCCACTTCACAGAAGCAATAGAGAGCACACTGGTATGAATTAAATGCATGATGTGTGTGTACGTATGTGCTGCTGTGTGTGTTTGTGGGAAGACCAGTAGTGGCAGTGAGAGCTGGATACGGAACAGGAACTGATGGTCTCAGGGGGGTTCTCATGGCTGTCTGAACGTTTGAAGGGTAGACTGCTCAGTGGTGGCAGCGATGGAGAGCATCGACCTCTTTCTCTGGTGTTCGGAGCCAGCGGGGGACTCCTTTTTAACCAGAAGCTGTATCTCTGCCTTTCAACAGCCAGGTGAAAACATGGTGTCTAGAATGGGCTACACATTTCGTGCACATTCCCTGATATGCTGTAGAACAAAGCTGTCTCCCTCATGCCATGATGCTCTTGTTGGTTTGTAGTGGACAGCTGCATGCAGCGTGATTTGTTGAGGCAATCATTTTAGATGCAGGCCGGTTATGCTGCAACCAGCAGGTTCCTTAATATTATGTCTCAGTCTTTTTACTCTTTAATAGTTTTTTTTTTTAACAAATTTATGTAATCAGCTTTAGTATTACTGCGGATTGTTATTAAACCTTACACATGTCTACACACACACACACACACACACGCACACGCACCCGAGGGCTCAGCACTCTGCAAAGCCACAACTAGGACATCTTATTGTCACCTTGAATGAATGGCAGCTGCTGGTGGCTGCTCCCTTGGCCCCCCAAGCCCTGAGCTGCAGGCTATCGTATGCTGCACCACAATGTGACTCTGTAATGTCAGCCAACAACAGAGCTCAAACTTACTCCCCTGCGTCGCACTTTTCTGCTATAAAACTCCTTGCCTCCCCCTTCACAGCCCCCCCCCCACGGCATCAGCACATCCATGCAGCGTGTTTCACTTTGTCTCCAGCCTAATGACAAGCTGTCCCCGTATATTTCAGGAGCGTCCATCATTTTCAGAGAAGTAGAACAGGAAAAGAGGCATGAAAAATGAAGCAGACAGACGCAGCCTTCAGTTAGTCATAGACTTTGATGGAGAGGGCCGTGAGGGCTTCCAAAAAGTTTCAGGCTGAGTAAAAACTAAAATGCTGTGTGGGAGTCAGGTTTTTTTGTAATCAGTGTTAAATCTGAGTGGTGCTGAGTGAAGTGGAGGATCAGCTGTTGGTGGTTGAGCAGCTGTTACCTTAAGCTACTGTCTTTTAAAATCAAGTCAATCTTCTGGGATAAAACAGAATACAGTACATTTGTTTTAAAAATAATTTAGCATGACATCATTTTTCATTTCCTTAATGTTGCTTTCACTCCCCTCAAATAGTTTTACACAATAATCTGATGACCTGAACTATTGCAGGTCAGTTTATCCTAAAGGTCCCCCCCACCCTGAGCTGCAGACCAGCGTCAACTCAGCTTCTCATCTGTATGAGTGTACTTTATGTCTCACAGTGCTCCTTGATCAATCCAGCAGGGTTTAAAGGCTTTGCTGCTATCTATGATTGTGATTGTCCTTGTCTGTCGAAAGGTCGCTAACGCCTCCGACTCACAGCATAGACGGCCAGCAAATTGTGCAGGGCTCTCAAAATGTGCCAAGCCAGCCCCTGCCAATGCCAGTGAGCAGCGCCATTCACACATTTAGGATGCTATTCTGAGCCAAGGCCCAAAGAGCAGCTAGATATAGTACGGCAACGGGAGGGATGGTGAGAGAAGTCACTGTGTATCACTTTGAATGCATTAGAGCTGCTGAACTAGTTTGTTTACAACAGCTGGACAGGTCAAAGGTCAAACATGGAGGCTAGACCAAAAAAGCTCCACTGGTCTTCAGGTCACAATGAAATACAATATATTTGTTTATTCCCAAGTACATATTTTGTTGCAGTTAATGTTTTTAGTGATTTTTCTTTTCTTTTTTTTTTTTTTTTTTTTTCTGGCCCTATTGGATAGGACAACTTGAACAGTGACAGGAAATGTGGGAGAGGGAGTGGGGAATAATATACGGCAAATGACATTGGATGGACCCGATCCAGCAGCGCTCTACCTACCAGGCCACCAGCGCTCCAAGCAGAAGTCTGCTTTTAATTTGATTTTAGATCTGGATGAAGTTTTATTGGAGTGAGATTCTACTGTGGTTTGGTTTCCTTTTCTGGTGAATGATACAATAGCGAAGTGAAACAAAATGGTGGCTCAGTACTTTTATCAGATTATTGTTAGTCTGTTGTTTCCAAATGCAGACATTGTCAAAAACACACACTTCCAATTTACTGGCTGCTTTGGACGAACATTTTGGGAAATGTCTGACAGGAGTCAGGCTACATGACCAAGTGATTTATAACTGTAATAACTGTGAGAAACAAAGTGTGGATAAATGTACTGGGTTTAAGATTTTAGCTTAAAGGCTAAATTAAAATGAAAATTTGGCCTGTAGTTGTGAAATGCAATCACTGAACACCCTAACTCCCCCAGACCTCGTTATTTTTTATCCTAATGATGCTCACTTTGGCAAAACTGTCAGTCTTTGATTCAGTAGACAGCAGGACACTGTAAGATCTTTGTCTCTGCGTACAGTCTGGATTTTTTTCTTTATAGCAGTTTTAGAGCAGTTGGACTCATTTTACTGTGGATATAAATATACTTCAGTACCTGATTCCTCTCCTTCCATCTTCACATGGTGCCTTTGCTGTTGTCATCAGAGTAAGTTCATCTCTACGAGACACAACTCCATCTATCTCCTGAGTGGTTTGAAATCTGCATGGTCCCATTGTGTGATTTCCTGGAGTACTATTGTTTACACAAATGGACATGGTGCTGTTGGTGGTTTGGAAATTGCTTCCAAGGTTAAACCAGACATGTCGAGGTCCAAAAATGTTTTTATTGATACCGTGGCTATTTTCTTTTGAAGTCTCCTTGATGTCAAGGTAAGAGGCCCTGAGTTGGAATAAAGTCCTTAAGATAATTGGCCAGGTGCAACTCGACTGCACTTTGACCAGTCAGATCAATCTGAGGCTCCTAAAGCCAAAACTTGCTTCCAAGCAGGTTCATGGCACAGTTAATTTAATCTATATAAATCTCTGATCGACTGGAATTATGACATAATTAAAATTAAAACAATATGTTGGTAAACAATAGTCAACAAAATTAATGTCCTCATGAATTCGTAAAAATGATAATTTGATGCCACTCTGGAGTACAAAAAAAAAACAACTATTTTATTGCCTTCTACCTAATGTGTATATGAACTTCTGACTTATCAACTGTTTGACATACTGTATTCTGCTGTAGTTTTACCTTTCAGTGAGAAACACTTTCAAAGTCAAAGCTTTGAAAGTATAAATCTTCTATTCGCAGAATAAAACTCCGAATGTCAGCACCTCAAAGCTGTACAGACAGCAGCTTCAGCTCTTGAATGAAGACCCTTTGACACTTTCCACTTTGTGTTGTCTTCAACTGCAGTAGAGTTCATGTCTGCATACGCGCTCCTCTCTTCTGAATTTCCATTACCCAGCACCTTTAATCCCAAACAATCTCTTCACCAGCTCATTGTACTTGAATAGTGATACAAAGATTTGAGCTTTGCTCTGTTACATTCAAGTGTTTCTTATTCAGAGCATAAATACAAAACCTGCTGCCCTCTGGTCAGAACGGGGTTGGTTTTTACTGGAAATCAATGTTTAATTTCATGCCAAGGACAGTGATGTTCCCTTTTTCCCCCTTTTTATAAAAAAAAACAAAACAAACATTTGCAGTAGTTATAATACACACAGTGTCCAGAGTGTGGCTGGTATCTCTCTCTGAAGCCAGCACAGTGACAGCCCTACCAGTCAACCATAGCAGTGACTTTTTTTTATTTTTGTTTCAAGAAATGGTCACAGGGGATTTATATTCCTCAAGAGCTGATGGGAAGGCAGCTGCTTCCTCTAACGCTGGCAACAGTTCATTCACCTGTTCCCGCACTGTGTTGGCAGATGATTTCAACAGTCACTTTTAGCTTGCTATATCAGAGTGCTATGATCCTCTTCAGATTGAACATTCAGCATGATGAAGCAAACTGTCTTTTAACGGGAGCAGACATTAGCTGCCGTTCAAATGAACAAACTTTTAGAAAAATATAACTCAATCCACTGAAAACATTTTACAATGATACTTTGAAGGAACAAATGTTTGGACTGACACATTTAAACTCAACATACGTGTTTTTGACAGGCTCAAAAATGCATGTGTGACACCACAGAGTTTGGATACCACGTATTCAGAAGAAAAATAACAAACACATAGTGTATAATAAATGCTTTATAGCATACCATGATCTAGTTGGGAGGTATGGCTTATCAATAACTAACAATTATATAATGACTCCCCCGATGGAGGCCAATGTGTTGCCAACAGTGTCAAAGCAAAAGGGCTTAGTGAGGTATAAACCCTCACTACTTATGATACTGTAGTATAGTTCATTTTTAGACTGTGAAGTTTCATAGCATTTAAATGTTTTTAAACTGCAGCATTGACTGAAGACAACCTTGGTGGAACAAATAAAATGGATTAAACTTGTAGTCTCTGATCTTTAATGTTTAAATCAGTTTGACAGTGACATCCTTTTTTCTGACTGATAGCCTCATTTATAAGGCCACATACAGTATTTTACATATTTTACACTTCATCACTTCAGAGTGTTTTGAGGCAGTCAACAGCGTGAGATTCTCCCAAATCTCTACTTTCCTGTTTTTCTATTTACCAGCTGCCCAATCAACCCATCCCCCCCCCCCCCCCCTTTTTTTGCAGTTTTTTGTTCTTGTGGTGAAACTGTCTGTTATATGGCTGGAGCTTGTGTTGATGCTGTTTGCAGAATGTAGGACAGATAAATAAAAGGATGATTGGGCTGTGATGGTAAACACTTCTGTTGGTTGAGGCTGGAGGCTGGACATCTACTGCAGAGGATTTTGTTGGACTTTCCGTGTGTGGCTCACGAGAACAGTATTTCTTTTGTGCAGAAAAAATGTTTTTCTGTTGCGTGTCTCCTAGATGTCAGGGTTGTTATGGCATGTCATTCCTTGTGCCTCGCTGTCTGCTACTAATGTGTTTGTCATAATTTTTTTTCCTGCACTGCTGTAGAGTCCCGCAATTTTTGAGACTGTGCCAGGCACAGCTGAGTGACAGTAGTGCTAACATGCAGAGTGAACACTAAGCTCCCTATTAGTCACAGGAAGACCTCACCGACACACTCAGACACACACAGACACACACAAACACAGACACGAGGTGAGAGAGTCAAATCCTAAACCTGCATCTGATGTGCCCACCACCACTAATGAGATTTGTCATCTTTACAGACAGAATTACTGCAGTCCTTGTTCTTTGTTTTTGTGTATCTCTGCATGAACACACACACAGAGGAGCCAAAGGTACAGGCTCCCTGGCTGCAGCCTGAATGACTGTAGTTGGTTGGGCGGCGTTTTGTCAGTGATTCAGCTTCATGTCAAATATGAATTTCCCCCGAGGCTTCAGAACGAGTGCAGGTATGTGCACTTTTTTGTGTGTGTGTGTGTGCTTTATTGATTTAAGTGGTATATTAATGTTTCTCTCAGACATCCTCTGGCTCCTTTCGCAGCTGATGATATCAGTGATTGGTGAGTCAACAGGAAATTAAACCAGGAGGTAACACCTCATAGCCTCAACTGTGCTTCAAGGTTGAGGTGCTTCCAAAGGCCTTAGGCCACTGAAAATAACATTTCCACACAGACATGCTGCTCTTTGTGCCATATTTCTGTGGAAACTGTACTGATGGAGACTGGATCTTTAAATAGGTTTTCATTTCTCCTCAGCTTGGCTGTCGGGCAGCTGGTTAATGGGTGCAGTACCTTTATATCACCGATCCTTCATGAGGTTTTTCAGTACTGTGATTGGTGTAATTGGCCATGAAGGCCAATGGCCCATTTGGCTTCTTCATTGCCTGTGCACCCACACTGAGGCAGGACTGAAGCTCTTGTCTAAAGCTCCATCACTGTGTATGATGTGAATTTGAATATTTAGTGATGGAAATCAGGACACACAAAAGACACTCACATCCAGGGTGAGCAGAGGGAGAGTGTGTGCTTTTAAAAACTGGCGCACGCAGAGTGTGAAATGCATGATGGACAGAGAGTGCCATCAGTAGCTTTGTAGCATTAGCAACAGCAACATAAACTGGCAACTGTAGATGCACTGCTTGGATAAAGCCTCCTTATGTAATGTAAAAATCATGAATAGAGTAGCCAGAGGCATGTGAGCGAGACTGATGAGCTGTTGGATACGAATCGTTCTTGATACCTGGAGACAGCAAAGCAGAGGCCATTCGACAGGTCTGAAAATAAGCTGCAGATGAGAACAATGTGGTGAGAGGCAGAGAGGTTGCCAGTATTAAGGTAAAACCTTTTATTTTTTTGTCTTCTCTCAGAAACGTATCCAGGGGCCAAGAGTAGCCTTTTGTGTGGTTTTGATAGTCACTGGAAATAATGTCACACCAAAGTAGCTCCAGCTGACTCATAAAGCTGGGTTTAGCTTGTCCCAGCACTCCACTTTTAAGTCTTCAGTGGGGTGCTGCTGTACCTAGAGCAGTTGCATAACCCTTGATTTATATGTGTGGACTTCTTATCTTCCCCTCTCCACTCCACTCCACTCCTGCTCTCTTCTTCTTGCTTCCTGACATTTGTAGTGGTGTTTATGTGAACTGTGTGCATTACAGTGCTCAGCTTAACTCGGCCGGCCACCCATCCTAATCGGCTCTCCTGGCTCGAGCGCTAACAAGCTTAAAGCAAAACAGAGCAGTGGTCAACAAGGGGAAAAAAAAAATGGCAGTCACGGATATTTTTGCCCTGTGGGTGACCATCATTTCTCAGCAGTGTGTGTGTTATGCAAATAGGGAGACTCCATTGTGCATTTGTGAATATTTCTCCTCTTGTACAAAACAGCCTGCATATAAATGAAGTCATATCAGCCACAGAAGTACGTTGTATAAGTTTTGAGTGAAACAGCGGAGGCCAGTGGGAGTATGTGATCTCTCTGCTCCCATAAAGTAATTTTAAAAATCCAATTTCTGAAATGTACACTTACTGATAACATTTTCCCCACTTCAGCACAGCCTGACCATGGAAAATGTGTCCTTTTGTGCCAGTCTAATTGGTTTTTATTATATCTACCCCGGTTCATTTGCTTGTATCATGGATTCCTCTGGTCTGAGTTGTTAACACTGGCTGGAAACAACAGTAAAGAGAAACACAACCCCGGAGCTTTCTAATCCACCCACTATCCTCTGCTCTGCCTGGATCTGCATACGATGTGGGAGGCTATTGTGTGAACTAACTGATCGAACGCTACATTACGTGTGGGCAATACACACATACACACAACCACTTATCATTCAGACCAGAACTGTAATCAAAAAGCCAAATGAAGTGTGCAAGGAGATATTTTATCGGTACGTGTTTTTGCCCAACCTATAGTGTTTTTACTCCTTGCAGTACAGATCTACAAAACGTTCGGTAGCAAACAGGGAATAAAAAGCATTTGTTGTTATTGTTGTTACTTTGACTGAAGGAAAGAGATACTCTGGGGATCATGGTGTAATATAATTTAGTATTCTTCTGTGTCTCATTTTGATACAGCATCCTCTTCCGCAGAAGTCTGAATAGATGCGATATAGATCTTATGAGCAGTTGTTGCCTCCAGCTGCACACAAACTCCTGTGTTCATGTCCAATTTAGTTTTTACATTCAGAAATCATGCTCAACCTGACTCATTCAAATATCAGCCACAACCCTCTTCATATCCTTCCCCAATCCTCCACCCCATTCCAACCCCAAAGATTTCTAACTTGTGGCACGATATCCTTTTGACCAAGATTTCCTAATCCCTGCTGACACATTCCACAGGCTACATATTTTTCAACCAAGCTTAAGTTATTTTTGTCTTGGCTTGTTGCAGAGGGTGACATCACATCACATCTGCAGCTGATTCTCTAGTGGAGTAAACATAGATACAAAACAAAGAGATGTTCTGTCATAATAATCCATAGTCAGTCCATGAGTTTTCATCATGACGTATTTGGAGTATTCTGTAATGGATCTATATATTTTTAGGGGCTTATCCTTTCTGCTCCTGGCGTTAAGCAGTTTAGTTTTTTTTTTTTTTTTTGTAGGAAAGGTGGAAATGAGCTTCAGCAGAGCAAGGCTCAGTAATCTGCCCTCTATGCCTTGCAGCCACATACTCTTTATTTACTCCTGACAGCTTCAAATTGAAACTGTGATTACATTTTCCACACTGTTTCTCAGCTATGCACACTTTCAGAGCTGACCAGCCTTAAACGGTGAAGCGAGCTTTTTCTTCTCTTGTTTCTCTCCCCGTCTCTCCCACTTGATATCTCTCTTTGCCTACATCTCTCTGCAGTCCTGCCTTACCAGCTGCCTTCTGGGATTCATCAATAGCTTACCCTGGCATTTGTTTTGTTTTGTTTTGTTTTGTCTTGTCTTGTCTTGTGAGTCCACCAGTCCCCACTCTCTCTGTGAATCGGACAGTCCATTTATTAAGATTGAAGGGGAAAAAAAGACAGAATGGATTTGAGATTGGATTAGAAGAACAGAGGAGAGAAGAGGTAGATTAATCAAGGGCAGTGTGTCTCTCTGGTTGACAGCTACAGACAGTTCTGTCATTACCATCTGATGAGATGGGAGCAAAGGCTTCTGCCTTGTGAGTAAATATGGGCTGTCTCTTCCTAAAACAGTTCTTGTTCTTACACTGAAAGGAAAGCGATGTAGATTTATTCAAGGACTGCCTCCAGGAAGAAGCACATACTGTGTATGCATTTAAGATTTATTGCATTTGGCCAAAATCCATCCATAAATTCAGTTCAACTGCAAAAGCAGGTATTGTAAGATGGTAAGTGTAGATAATACATTAAATCTATAGAGAAGATAGGAGGGTTCTGTCTGAACACACACATAAATCCAAGAATTATCCAAAAGGCCATCAGTATCTCCCTCTTTGATTTCTCCCATTTAAATACACACCAGATTTGTCCCAGCACACTCTTAACACACACAAGCTTAAACTCACACACGCCCCAAATGTCACACCATGTCTATTCACACACTTTCTTTGAAAAGGATAATGCAAAGGCTACCTATAGCCTGCAGCCAGAACTTATACACAGGGGTGGCTGTGACTGTCAGGCACTTTGTCTGGGTACTGGCTTTGTTCCCAGACATTTGTGATGATGTGGGCAGCGGATTGAGTGCTTGGCTGGGCTGCACATTGCTCATGAGCTTCCCCAGTGGCACACCGGACAGAAAACTGAGCTAAACATGGGAGCCCATACCCGGGCCCAAATAGACAGCAGGACTCCATGTCCATGTGTCTCTGTCAAGGTGTCCTTGAGAATTCCCATCAGTCTGTAGTTAAGAGGAGTTTTTAAATCAAATCCTTTAGATATAAGATCACTTCACTCACACATCCATCAGTTTTTATATAATAAGGTTTTATGTAACTTCCCCCCCCCCAAGTTCAATATGAGTCATTGCGCCAAGCTACAGGAAGAGGAATGAGAGACATATACATGTAAAAATGCTCTGTTACAATTCATACAGTAACAATTTATATCAAGGTCCATAGAACACAAATGAAAATGTGGGAGAGCAAAGCAAAAAAGAAAAAGAAAAAAAAAAGTGGAATAAGGGAAACTACTACTTTTATTCTGAAAAGGAAATAAAATATTTCTAATAAATTCAGTGTGGATAGGGTGTCAGAATTTTGTACTGCGTGAGTTTAGTCTTTAAAAGAAGTCATTTATTTGACTTGACATCAGTATCTCCTGAAGGAAAGTAAGATGGACTCTGAGTTTGTTGGAGACGGAAATGGCGATCGTGTGTACAAGTGGAGTCATGAGTGTGGACTCAGTTGTGTATCAGTGGGAGCAGATAGTGCAAATAACAGTTAAGTGATGTATAGGGGACACAATGTGGCAAAAAATGAATCTATACCTAACACTTCTTTTACATTTACATTTTTTCCTGCCTTTTAACAGCCATTCATGGGGAGCAAGGAACAGAGGCTTTGCTGTTCAAGTCCCATTTAGCTGAATGTCAAGCTTGTTGCTTCAATAATTGCAGAGGTTTGTTCTGCCAGGGGCTAAATAGTGATTGTGTCATGTACACCCTCCAAAATGTGGATGTCAAATAATGAAAAAGCAATTAACGGAGACTTGCTGTGACAATACTTCATTGAAACCCTAACAAGTATTTTATTGTGTCCCCACCCCCGTGTATTAGCGATATGCTGTTCTCTCTATATTGCTGTGCTTTGTGGGCACAAATATGTCTGAGTCTTTGTGCGTCTTGAGATTAAACTAAACACTTCACCCCTCTGTTTTAACATGCTCTGTGATTTCATGTAGCCTGGAAATATACATCCAGCTGTGCATTGTTGGCGACGCATATCTACATGAGACAGCATGATTCAGTTTTCTGGGTGGATAAGAAACACATTCGTTTAGAGACTTAGCTGTGCAATAAAGTGAACCAATTTTAATATTCATACATTCCATGGCTCTCTGTTCAGACTTCTGTATGAGAGAGAGCGAGAGACAAGGATGACGATGACCTGGAGCTGCCAGTCTGTTACAGCACTGGACAAATAGTTTTTGACAAGACAGTGACATTGAATAATTAAATAAAATTGAATGTGCTCTTCACTCGGGCTGTTTATTCTGTTGCTGCCACAGTCTGAAAATTCCTGCAGCGAACTCTACGTCACTCCCTCCTCCTCTTCTGTGACTGCTTCGCTCACTTCATTTGTGCCAACCTCAGCTGTATTGAGGCACAAATCCATGACTGATTTTCACCCACACCTTCATTTGCTGCCTCAGCTTGTTCAGGGCTAAACGTTTGTGTTCGATGGATGAGTTCAGCTGTCGTGTATTATCCTTGAGCTTCTGTGTGCTATTTTCTTTCATTTGCGTCTCCGTCACCAACAACAATAAAACCTCCCATTGGTTAGTCTGTCTCTCATCAGTATGATGCTACACCTCTAAGCTTCGTCCCCTCACTTCCTCATTCTCTCTGACATACATTCACTCTCTTTGACATTTAATTTAAAATTAAACATTAATTTAACTTTGTGGCTTTGTTATAAATAATTTCTCTGATTTTAATTAGTGAACCTACCAGGGGAATTTACTCCCATCCAAAGGGTTTGCTTTAGTCCTGAAGGTTTAACTTATGAATTCACTCACTGCCTGAGTCAGAGCTATATACTATGCGCAACACACACACACACACACACACACACAAAGATACCTACTACTTTCTCAGTTATTTAACATTTCACTGAAGCTGCCTGCATGGCTCTGGATCTGCTGAGCTGTGGATCAATAGTCCCATTGTCCTCTACACAGACCTATTCACTTGCATAGAGAAAAATGTTATTCTGTATTTGTATGTCTGTGTGTAATCAGATAAATGTCACAAATGTGTCCATTGATGCCTCTCCCTGCTGTTGCTGTGGGTGTTTATTCGCCCTGTGTGTCCCTGACATTGGCAGGAAGCTGCCGGGGTTATTCATGTGATGCAGTGATGTGTGTAGGGAGATTTTCCACGTTGTCTTTTGGGAGGCATTGACCCTCAACACGAAAGGCTAGGGACCGTCTCTGAAATGCAGCACTAACGTCTCACTGTAACAGCATTGACATTGACCCAGAAATGTGCAGCTTCCGGTCCTTTTTCTTTCCTATGTGTGTTGGCAAAGTGTGGGCAGCTCACATTTCATCCTTGAAGGGTTGGAGGTTCTTATTTCTCCTGCCTTCAGGCTTGATTGTATGTGGCAGACATAATATCTGAAAGAACAGAAAGTGGCTTAGACATTGACTTGCCAGCAAACTGCATGGATTGTTATTAATTGCTGAATGAGTCTGGCCAATTTGTGCGCTCCCAATTTAAACACAGTCGTTCCTCTTACAGCCTCAGATGACCAACTTTGTATGGTTTCCAAATAATGTGTAGTCCTAAATGATGTGGCCAATGCATTGTAATTTATAAGGGATACAACTGTGTCAATTTGTGTTCATTAGCTATTTAGGATGTTCCTTGTAGCCTGCTGCTGTAATGTTAATTTTATTCTCTGGGTATCAGGTCTCGCTTTACCTTGTGTAGTAACATCTGTGGTGAAGCATGCCTTCATTTGCATAGGTTTTAATATGTTTTAGTTTCAAAGACAAGAGTGGAAACTGAATGTGTCTGTTGAACTCTAGAAGAGACAAGAAGGTGTCTTTTGAATGATCTGGGAAAAATCTAAAATGCAATGTACTTTTTGTTCTCACGTCCAGTACATCACAATTTTAGGTCTTGGCTTTTGTTTGTAGAATATCCTGCCATATTTTCTACGCCAGGTGTCAGGATGGGAAACTCAAAGGGGGTAAAACAAAAGAAAGTACATTGATTTTCAAGTCCAGTGAACAAAGCAGCTACCAGAGAATACTGACACAGCACAACACTGCCCTGTCTAAATTCATACACTACACCGGCACATATAAATGTGGGCTAGTTGAGTCTAGGGATAAGTGATGGTCAACTCTAGTTCTAACCTACAGTGTTTAAAGACGGAATATGAGAAAAGAAACAAGCAAAGCTGCAGCTGGTTTCTATAAATGGAGAAACAGTCACACAGTTGGCTCACCTGCAAGTCTGTTAACAGCTACTAGCAGTCTTGACTGTGCTGGCCTTTCATCCCCAGGTCAGTTTTACAATATCCTGCTTTTCAGTTTCAACTTTGGGTGGTTGGATTCCAACAAACTGGTTCTCTTAAAAGTTCAGGGATGTCTTGCTTCTGTCAGGTGCGGTTGTCTTCTTCGTGACCGTTGTGTCATCTCTACCTGATGACTCTTTTCACTGCCACCTTCCACAAGTCTTTCTTCTGCAAAGCCTGCCCCACATCACTATAAAGAGAGGATTTTCACTCTCCCTCCTAAATCTGCACACAGTATGCTCGTGTGATTGAGAGTACTGACTGCAACATCTTGAAATACAACAAGTGCTTCACCTTTCTCAAATTATATTTGATGCTTATTAGCAGTGTATGAAAGCTGTTTGCCAGAAGTGTTAAAGACAGAGCTTGTGCCTCAGCTATATCAAAACTGTAATGTCCATAGAGCAGGACTGTGTGTAAATTTGGCTTGACATTGACATGTAACTTATTTGTTAACTCACACTTTTGTCATTGCGCTTGAAACCCCATGTGTGCTTTGGATCCTCTCATGTATTATACTTAACACAGCATATCGAGCAAACTGTTCTTCAGGTGTGAAGCCTTAGCTCATTGATATGCTATATTTTTTCTTTGTTTTATTATTTTTTGAGGGTCATTTTATGTCTATTATATAGGGACAGTGCAGATAGAGAGGAAATGTTGAGAAATAAGGAGAGGGGGATTGATAAGCAGTAAGTGGTCAGTTTGGATCAATATGACCATAGTTTAGTTTTTTTTTTCCAAAATAATCCTGCATCTTAAAACTAATTTCAAACTTGGAGTAGAGGTATTTTTTCATCTTCTTTCTAATAATAGCTTAATTTTCAAAATAAAAAAATGCAAAGCGGCAGGAGTCCTGTGACAGATAACCTAATGTCACAGTAAAGACCACCCAAAAGGCTCTCCTGGTAGGACATATACCATCGAGGCTCCTAACCACAGCAGCTCTGGTTCAATCTTAAAAAATGTTGGCAACGCCAAATTAAAGGTTTGGTTGGTATAGGCTGTGAAACGTCTGGGCTGTAGGCCAAGGCATAGTTTGTATTTTGTGTAAAAATGAACACTTTGTTAAGGTTCCTCTTCATTACTGATACGATAATGAAACATTTGGTTATGGTTAAAAATTATTAATTCAATGATGACGCATGAACTATTTGCCACAGATAGCCGTAATTATTGGATGATAATTATAATTATTATCCAATCCGTAAAATTTATTGAACAGTTTGTAGACCACTTGCAAAATCTCTTAACTATTTAGTTGTTTTTTCTTTTTTTTTTCTGGCCTCTGGTCTTTTTTCTCTTCCTCCTCCTCATCTTGAAAATGACAAACATCGGTTGTTGATATGCTCGATACAGTCTGCAGAGATCCACTCATCTAAGCTCTGCTTCAAACCTTCAAACTAGAGGTCAAAAGCTCCATAAGGCCGTTTTCAGATGATGTTTACATCACAGAATGTTCCAGTTTGTTTTTCAGCTGCATACTGCTCCAATGTTCTGCAAAGTGGTTTAATATAATGCAAGAAGTCAGAAGCTGCTTGAAGCCCTTAGCCACTGCAGCCCTGCTTCCTGTTGATGTAAACACAGTTGTAAGAAAAGAAAGTGTGTAATCGCATGAAAACACACACACACAAATGCACATCCAGTGCCCCAGCTGTCTCTTTATTTACTTGAGCAAATATAGTCTCCTGCCCAAATTTAAAAGGACTTTGTGTGTGTGTGTGTGTGTGTGTGTGTGTCTGTTGTTTTACTATGGAGTATGAAAACCAGGAGCTCACCATACCTGTGAGCTCCAACAGCTCTGTGGGGCCAAAATGCTGTACTCAGATAGTTTGAATGGCTTTTTGAGGGCCATGACTGGGTTTTAGGTGTTAGGGGACACAAGGGAATGAATCACGCCAATGAATATATGAAGACAATGGTGTGTGGGTTTGTGTGTGTCTGCCTTGTGTCTCCTCTCTTCTTTCTTTGCTGCTTCCCTCAGAGTCCCTGTGGGTGCTGCTCAGCCACTGCTTGTGGTATCTCCCTTCGTTATTTACTCTTTCATCTTTCCTTCACTCCCAATGGAACTGCCTTCAGGGGGAAGCAGACGCTTTGGCTCCTCCGCCTCCTTCCACTCTCTGCTTGCGTATTTCTCCTGTCCATTTGAGTCTTTTCAGTCCCTGTAGAACTCTCTCCTCTCCTCTCTCCTCTCCTCAGAGTTACAACTAATCCAGTTTCATGCCTTCTCCATATCACATAGGTTTTTTTTTTCCTTCCTGGTGCACCTGAGCTCTGGTGAGTCATCAACCTTTGTCCAAGCCTGCTGGTGTGCGACCATCCAGCCTATACACACACACACACACACACACACATAGTATGATGTCAGGCAAACACAAGGCACCAGCATGTTACTTATCCTGCCTCTTCCTGGCTAGAGCATGAAAATTTAAACCTTTAATATTATATAAACACATCTAAAAAGCTTGACAGACGATTAATTAATGAGACATGAAGTATGAGGACATTGCAATTAACAATTTCACATAGCTCACAGTGAAACATTTGTCTATAGCCACCATATTTGATTGCATCATGTCATACATTTTCCACATCTCATCTGATTCTGTCTTGTATCGTCATGCGTGTGTGTGTTATACATCCTCCTATTGTCACTTAATCTCTCTCCCTTCCACGTCTGTACTAACTGCACCACAGAGGAGAAACCAGCAGCTCAAAACACCAGTAAAGACAGATGTTGATGTTGTGACCATCGTGCTACAGGTTGATTAATGTAGTTGCTGCTGATGCCTGTTAGAGAAGTAAATGTGCCACCTCGGAGCTTGACTCATGTGCAAGAAGTCCGAAGCAGGAAGACAAGATGAGCATCAGCGATTACTCACAAAGCCTTTTTAACAGCTGCAGTGAGAAACTAACATTGTGCTTGCGTGCCTGCTTGCGCACGCTCATACACAAACACCCCCAGCTCGTCTAAGGAATGTCCTTCATCACTTCATCGGGAACACACAGTTGAGCAGCCAAAGGCCAGATGAGCTCAGCACAGCAATCACAGAGAAGCTGCAGGGTACACTCCTGAACACACACTGGTGTGCATGCAAAGCAGGTATGACAAACACATACAAATATGATGCCTCGTGAATATCCATTCACTGTCTTATGTACTCTAATTTACTAAACAGCTGGTCCCCAGATAGAGAGAAGATGACTCCCTGGGAAGAGCATTAAAATAAATGTGAGGCTTTGTGGAAATAATTTATGTTTTCATTATGTTGCTTATGTTGCTCTTTGAAACTGCTTCACGCTGCATAACAATGTAAATTTGCTTCTGAAACTGAAATTGAAATCCGGTCAACATGGTGAACCTGCTGAACCTCAGCTTGTTAGCATAAGGATATTGGCATTTAGCTAAGTCCAGTCCATGAACCTGCTAACATGGCTGCACACTTTATAGTTAATTTCAAAATACTAATGTGTTTACCCTCAGGCCAGTAAAACTAAAAAATCTCATAGAAACAGCTTTGTTTAGGAGTTGGCATTGAATCTGTGTAGGATCTAAATTTATTTTCTGTGATTTTTATTTCTCAGATATTCAGAGATTCAAAGATTCAAATGATGCATTGTCTTATAGGGTAAAGTATATTTATATAATGTTAACATAATTATTTTGATTGGTTTGTTAGCGTTGTTGTTCCAATGCTCTAAAAATTTCCTGTTCACCCATTTGTCTCTAAATTCATTCAGAATTACTTTTAAGGAAAAGTGAAGTAGGCTTGAGCCCCATCCCACAGATGTGTGTCTCTTTGTCCTTCTTTCACTGAAATCTCCACCTTTGCTCTTTGTTATGTTTTTTTGTTTTATAGTGAGTGGCTTTGTATTAAAAGGCAACACCGCAATAAATTGCCTAAGGCTCTTAGTTTGTTGTTTCTCTGCATGTGTGAGGGGAAAAGTTTCAAAAAATGTAACACTGGCAGAAGAGTCTTCTTGTAGAAGTTGCTGTGGCTGCAGATGTTTAAAGCTTAGAGCTGTGCTGCTGTTGTTAACAGCAGCTTTGTGTAGTTGATAATGAGGAGTTTCTGTTTTCTACTGTTGATAAAGGGAATTTTTGAGGTAGTGGTTCCTGTTGTCGAGCACACATACTTGTGACTTCTCCTGGCTAATGTGGCCTTATTGTGTTCTTCTCTTTGATTGACAGGTAATTGAAACAAACAAGATTTTCTGCCTCCGTTTGCTGCATTACTTTGCTTTGAAAATGTTTAGGTTGCTGGTGATCGGTTTTGAGTTTGAAAAGACTAATTGATGCGTGTGGGTGAGAAAACCTATGACCTTTATTAGATTGGTATTAGATTATTAGATTCTGATGTTCAAGCAGCATATGTGACTGGTGCCATTTCACTTTTTATTGTTGTTGTTGTTGTTGTTGGTTTTCTTCCATCTTCCATCTTTCCATCTGAAACACTGTTGACTAAATAAATCCCAAAAGGAAAGTATCAATAGCATATTTCTAAATTGTAATTGAAGACTGTGACATTGAGGTAAAGGAATTTAGTGGAATCATAGAATATGTACTAAATTGCTTAAGAAATGTACCCATTAGCAGAGCAATTTCAGCTTAGGGTGACAGCTGTGATTTGGTTTGTAACTCATCTCCTCACAGCAGTACTGTCAAAGTGAAGGTAAGAGCTACTTTCAATTCGCCAAATGAGTACAGAGCCCTAGGATTGATGTAACACCTTTCAAACTGCACAGTAGGCAGGTATATTACCTTCATGTATTATGTATATTTATCAACACCCACCACCTCAATATTCTGCTGAAACCCTTCTGCCTGAAAGCTCCCGGAATCCAGAGTGGACTTTATTTCATTGCTGTCTTCAGGTCTGAAGCACAGGAGGCCAGGCATACTGATTATTACTATGCAATGGTATTATCATAAAGCTGCAAAACAGCCCTCAGCCAAGTGACATTGTACCCTCCACCTCACACGGAAGCTTTTACCAAAAGCTTTCCAACGAAATGGTTGAGGAAAATGACATTCATGAAGGTCACCGTATGACAGGCTGCTGTATAAGGGCGATTTGAGCTTCTAAATGCTGTAATCAGAGGCAGTGTTCGGATTTTGAATAACAATTCACTTGTGTATTTGTCCGTTGAAATTTTTCACACCACGTTATGGAGAGTGACACTTGAGCGTTAAGAGACCGCACATGCACACATGAAACCAGCCCAAGGAAAGCTCCACCGTGTCTTTTGAGGACAGCAACATAGACTGCAGATAGGATGAAACACAGCACAGCTTCTGTCTTCACCTTGATATGACACTCCTGCACTGCCTCAGGCTTCGATTTGTGTTCTGTTAAAAAGCGGCAGTGAAAAGCTAAAGATGTGTGAGGACGCCTGAAGGAAGTGCATGGCTTTCCTTCCTTGTTGGAATCTGAGCCTATTATAGACTAAAATGTTTTTAAAAACACCTGAGAAACCAAAACAGGGAAAAATTAACAGCTAGTTGGTGAACACAGTGAAACATTTTGATACTAAAGGGCCAGAAGTTTCTTTTTTAGTGGAAATCAAAGTATATATTACATACATTCACCAGGTGGACAGTAACACACCTCCAAATGAATAATGATGTTGGTCAGTGTGTGAGGGGCTCCAAAATGGGCACCCGGTAATGTCCACTGTACCAACTGCGCATGTCAGTGTTGTGTTTATAGATTGTTGTGCTGCCACCAAGTGGCTGAAAGATCAGTAAATGTAGGTTTAAATAAACCGGTAAATTAATTTTACAGGAACATGCTACCTATGCTAACTGCCGATTGGCTGAAGCGGCAATAATGGAAATGTAAAAATACAAAATGAAATATGGAACAATAACAAGAAAAGCTTGTCATGGAGTTTCCTAAAGAGACCAATGAAAAAAGTACATTTAGTACAAGTTAGTACAACGTTTTTGACTATAATATTTAATTACTTCTAAATCTATTCATGTGCTTATTTTCTGTGTTCATCACTATAATTTGTTATAATTAGTGCAATTAGTTTTATTTAAATGTATATCATTACATTTCGTCTCCCATGGATTTCCATAAAATCCCTGAATATTTTGACTTGGCCATCCACCACCTGAAAGCTGAATTCTTAAGAAATGGGGGGAGGGTCTTCTTTATGTCTCCCACAGGACTTGAATGCAGCGCTAAACAGCCCGATAGAGAGAGAGAGAGAGAGAGAGAGAGAGAGAGAGAGAGAGAGAGAGAGAGAGAGAGAGAGAGAGGCAACTGTGCAGATGAGCCCCGGTGAGCAGCGGCTCAGTCCTCCCCCAGACACGCACACAGATGCCGGGACTTTCACACACATGCGATCCGGTACCGACAGCACCGTCAGTCCGAGCTGCCTGCCGCTGCCGGTGGCAGCCCTCAGAGCATCAGAACCGGGAACCCGCTGGGAGACGAGCTCCTGCCGCCTTCACTGCACGGAGAGGGGGAGCGGGCAGAGCCGGTGATCCGGTGATCCGGTCCTGGAGGTGGTAGATAATTCAGCAGCAGTGCGGGAAGGAGAGGAGGGAGGGAAAGTCAGTGAATGTGGGCCAGTCCAGCTGCTGCTGCTGCTGCTGCTGGAGGAGGAGGAGGCTCAGAGACTGGAGAATCACCGTCAGACAGCCGGCACAGATTAGAGCACCTTCAGGCTGGCAGATGTGGAAGGAGCGCGGTGCAAGTTCTAGTCCTGGGTGAGCCAACTTCCTCTAATTTCCCTGCAACACACACAAACACTCATCTAGTGGTACATTTGATCTGCAGTCTGACACGCTGACACATCTATCTGTTATCAGCTACCAAAAGGAGAGGCTGTGCACATGGGGTTTGTTCTCTGTGCCCTTCTCCTTTGCTGCTGCCACTATTTGTGCCAGCTTCTTTCTTTGCATACAGTTTGTTGTGGACGACTCTCACCTGAGCAGATGACCTGATGATTCACCAGTTCATCTCCTCAGCCTTACTCCACACTGTTACGGTGCAGGCTGGCTGATTATTGTGCATTATACCCTAGATGGGCATCGGGTCACTGTTCTTTTCTATTGCTATTCTTGAAATGGTCTGCTTGTGTATCCATGTATGCACAGCCCCGTGTGTGTATGTCTGCCAGTTCTCAATTAGGTTTTAATGATCTAAACATGGGGTAGCTGGTGGAAGGCAGCCTTTGATCAATCCCTGCAGTCACCCCAATGTGAAAGGCTCAGCGCCTGACACTGGTGGGACCCATCTTAAGCCTCTGCCTGTGTTTGCTCAGCCTTCTCTCAGCTCTTCCTGCCTTTGCTCTCTCTGTGCTCAGCTCTGGTAACCACATTTATTACTCCATCAAAGGTCTAAATACCATTTTACTTTAATCTGTTGTTTACCTGACCGGGTGTCCGCTTATTACTATTTTGGCATTTCTATAAATACTACAGACACAAAGAAAATATACACTACCAGTCAAAAGTGTGGACACACTTTCCTATTCATTCGAATGACTGGTAGTGTTTAGCAATGCATTGGCATCATGACCAAAGTCTACATGGATTTATCTTTCGGGGGAGTTTTACAATTTTTTTTTTTTTTTTTAAGAGACAGAGTTGACAGGAAATTAGGGGAGAAAGAGATGGGAAGTGATACGAAACAGAGATCTGTGGCAGGAATCAAACCAGGGATGTTTTACTTCGTTGTTGCTGCCTAAAGCCCCGGGCTGCCAATAAAACCCTGACTATGAACATCACAGTGTTGCCTGCTTTTTGTGTGGTGTGACTGAAGCATTAGTAAGTTTGCCAACCATCCAATTAGACAACTCTGCAGTAAGATAAAACTGGTAAACAAAATTTCAGTTAGTGGGGGTACAAGCCTCATGGGGACTGGATCTAGACCTAGTTTGTAAGGCGGCTGTGGCTCCAGAGAACACCATGTTGTTGAATAATTGTCGGACTAGTCGCTCGGCTAAAATGTTCCTGAGCAAGAACTGAACTGTTCGCTGTGGCCACCACTGGCGTATGAGAGGATGGATGGATGAGAGGCTTATTATAAATAGCGTTTTTTTCACCAAGGGAGTAAAAGGCTAAGTAAGTGCTGCCAATTTACTCTCAGTTCATTTATTTTACATATAGCACAGCATCTTCTCTCGGCTTACACCACATGTCTTTAGCGTCCCATTGATTCACACCTGTTTGGAGAGAAGCACAGAAGCCATAATTATCTAAAAATCAAGTGGGGAAAACCAGCATTCAAGTGAGTGCAATTATATAACAGCACTTAATGGTACCCAAGGTGCCATTTAGCCCCCCATCCCTGTGTGACAGATTTACAGTAATGAAATGTCTACTGACAGGTCTACGTGCCCCTGAGAGTGCATTGTTGAATCAGGACTGTTAGCCTTGTCCATTACTACGCCTACACTCACCTTCTCATTTTGATCCTTTCTGTTGCACATAAAGCTGTCGGCTGTGCTCAATAGTGACATTACCTCTGCTTAACACTGCCAAGGAACAGCCTCATTGTTTTCAACTCTGGAGTATTTATGGCACAGTAAAGCAGAGACGCATCTGCTGTCAGCAGGATGAGGGCATTGCTGCTGCACTTGATGAGAATGCAGGGCAGAGCGAGGAGGAAGGATAGAAAGAAAGGAGAGATAAAGTGATGGAGAAAAAGGAGGGAGGTCAGATACCTGCAGGCACACTGACATGTCAGCTGTCACCTTTAAGATGTCCAGTTGGAACGATCGTGGGTTTGTGTCCTGGCCATCCTCCCACTCCCTTCCGACTATAATGCCATTATAGATGTTCAGACAGAACTGTAACCTCGATGAAGAGCTTAGAGAGCTTTTGGGCTTTACATGTCTTTTATTTCCAAACATGATTGCTTGATTTCTCATGTGTCGTGATGACAGAGCCTCAGTTACCTCCTTAACTTGGGTCAACAACCTTATTTTGTCAGACGATGTCAGAACCCTGAGATATATAACTTTTCTAAGTTTATTCAGCAGTTGTTTTTAAGCTGCAGCAGGCTACATCAACAGTTGAATCCACTCCCTTTCCTTTTGATATTTATCACTTTTCATACTCATTACACATTGCATTAAATGTCATACATTATACATTCGTCATCCAGGTGTTTATATTTAATAAAACTTTTACTTTAATAAGAAGAAGGTCGCAGGTTCGGTTCCCGGGTTTGCCCGTTTGCATTATTCTCCCCGTGACTGCGTTGGTTTCCTCCAGGTACTCCGGTTTCCTCCTACCGTCTAAAGACATCATGTTTGGGTTAATTGGTGACTCTAAATTGTCCGTAGGTCTGAGTGTGAGTGGTTGTTGGTCTCTCTCTGTCTCTGTGTGTTGGCCCTGGGATGGACTGGTGACCTGTCCAGGGTGTACCACAATGTGAGTTGGGATTGGCTCCAGTACCCCCCGCAACCTAGAAACGGATAAGCGGTTGAAGATGAATGAATGAATGAATGAAAGAGGTATATTATCCATCAGCCCACTCGTAGCTGTCTATTATACATTATTGTACTTCTATGAAATATTTCAACATCTTATTATCTCACTAGTTTTCACAAGCTCTTAGGTGCATTATGTCAAGGGATTACCTTGAATTCAATATGTGGATACATTTTTTATGGAAACCACTGAATCTCTCTAAAATACTAGAATTACTAGTAGTACCGAGTGTAGTGTGCTTCACCAGAGTAAATCCAGTGTGTTATGTAAAAGCTGTATTTGTGACCTTTGAAAAATAGGTTCAGAATTTTTTGACAAATTAGTAAGACCGTGCACTAATGATGCATGAAGCACTGCATACTGCAGTTTTTCACTGCAGTGCCATTTATTTAGATGATGCTCATGGAACCACAAGTAACATTAGAGCTTTTGTTATGTTTTTGAGACCAACAAGATTAAAGCCAAAGGAACATGTTGACCCACCATAATGCAGCAGAGTCTTAAAAGTATATGTGCAGAATCATCTTCACCCGTTATCACCATTATCAAAACCATGTGTGAGTCAATCAAAATAATCTTACCTCTCATCTGTATTGTACAGAGTGTAAAAGCACCAAGTACTAAATAGAGACAGAAGGTGTCCTTCTCTAGACTGTTTTGTGTCTCCCCTCACAATAACCAGGTATCCAGACAGAGAGAACAAGCTAATGAGATGTTAAGACATTACGACATCTGTCTTAACACTATTTATTTTAGTGTGTAATAGCTCATATTTTCAAAGATCGAGCCAAAGTCAAAACAATTGAAGGGCCTTCTATCATTGAATATGTTGTACACGTTGTATAAACCAAATGTCTAAATGGTGTTTGAAATGGTTTCAGTCCTTCCATGTTTGTAATAACCACATTTGTAGCAGCTGAGCCAGACAAACATGGCTGACTGCATTTTGAACCGGTGTGTGGAACCACCTGTGTCCCGCAGGCTGACTCAAGTTACATCGTTCATACCATCCCTCCATGGACCCTGCACACCAGATAGCTCTGTAATCAGCTCTCTTCAATTATGTAGTTATGAACAGGATTAGATGCACACAAGTCATTTAATGGGTTTGTGTTGTAAGGCTGATTCAACAGACTGAGGTACGACACACACACACACACTTTTTTCAGGTTCCTTTGCTTTAGTCCTGTCCTTTGTGGCATTTAGGATAAAAAGATAATATAATTAGATTTAGCTCCCTAATCAAATTCAAATGCCTGTAACTGTGCGCACACACACACACACATGCTCACAAGTGAAAAGCATTGATTACCCCATTACAATAGCAGTTGCCAAGGGGTGTGATACATTAGACAGCAGTTCAAGTCAAGACAGGAAAAGGATCTCTAAGGAAATTGTGATGGTTGGATAGTCAGAACATTTCCAAAATGGCAGGTGTTGCATGGTGTTCCCAGTATGCATTGGATACCAAAAGTAGGCCTGTGAAGCTGAACTAATGAGCTGGCAACAGGTTCAAGGGCACCCAAGACTCAATAATAAATGCTGTGTGCAATGGCTTTACACCCTTCTGATCCAATGTGAAAGCTGCTGAATGCTGTCTGTGATAAACAGCATTAAAGTCCATAGCAGATTGCTGTGTAAGTGGCTGCAAAGTGGTCACACTGTCCATGTGGACTGCCCCCCACCCACTGCTGCACCTGCAATGCCTGTGAGCGTGTGAGCATCTGAACTGCACCATAGAACAATGCAACGGTGTGGCTTGGCCTGATGTTTTAACTTTTCTTTGACATCATGTGGATGACAGGAAGAGTGGATGGTTTTTAGTTGGCAGATTTCAGATTTCAGTGTGATCAAGCTTCTGTGTGAGATGTTACATAAACAAATCTGATGCATTCAGGTCCCACTTTGGAACTCTTGAACTTGAAGGACTGAAGGACAGGACCGTTTGGGAGACGAGGGGGGCTGCACACAAAATTCTGATCTGTGTTTCCACATGCTCATCACGTCGCAAACTCTCCCTTAATTGATTTTTAAGTGCTTGATGATCAAAAGTCAATTTTTTTGTTGTAATCGCCCCACAGACTTGAACCAACTAATGACTTCAGCTCTAATGAGATCCTTGCGTATTGTGGTCAGGCACACCTGACACTATCCAAGGGTATTAAGCAGTGGATTAATTAATCATTCTTCAAATGGGTCCTGCTATCAACATTGTGTCCATTCTCTGAATCGTTCACACGGCTGTTTCTAGGGTGATGATAATGCACATGGATCAGGATTCATGTGATTAGTTGTGCAGAAATAAATATTCCTGCGCACAAGATCTACTGTCTTTTGGTTTATGGCGCTCACTCAAGCATTGTCTGCTTCCTTCATGCTTCTGCTAAACATCCTCGTTGAAAAATTGGTCTTTGAACCCACTGAACCTGTTTTAGATATCCCAGTGAGCCATCAGTGTAAATGAAGATTAAAGATTCATGCCTCTGTGCGTCTTTATATTAGTCCAAACCCCCAACGTTCTTCTGTATCTATGGCAGAACAACAGCTGACTTTTATCCTCTTTCCAGTTGTTGAACAGAAATCAGATTATCAGTTGATCACATCAATTTCCTGAAGTGGAGATCAGTAGAACAGAGGTATGAGACTGAGCTGCTCAGTAAGTCTGTTTTCATTTGCTTGTTGCTCAAGTCATTGATTGTCATTTAATTGTTATGTCATTGTCAAGCATCATCTTGGCAAATCAACAGTATTGGATCCCAAAGCATTGGATCAGTAGATTAATTTTAAAAGATTGTGATCAGGGTGGAAGGAAACTTGGTCCAGCTATCTGCTGTTTATGCTGAACTGGTTTCTACCTTCAGCTACGTGTTTACCGCAGACACATGCGTGGTGTGAATTTAACCGTTGGGATAAAAAGCGGACAATGTAGGTTTTCAGCACATGTCCAGGCTGCTGTTGCACACAAGCATTTTTCTTTACGGCAACAAATTTTCTGACTTCCGCAGCGCCAGCTGACATGCACTGAAACTACTGTACCTATCCCCAGGTAACTGCTGCTCACCAAACATTTGCATTACCATTGCAGAATTGGATCACCAGAGGCATTACATTTTATTCCTCATTAATATACAGTATGCGTTAACAATGTGGGGGTCACAGCAAGGTCAGGAATATCCTGTTCATTGGTATTTTTGAGCTTGTAGCTTGGAGGCGTTAAGACACCACAAGTCCTCTGACAACTCACAAAAAAAAAAAGAAATGTATTGTTTTTGTCACTATTGGAGATGATAATGGGATGTTAATTTGAGCTGGGTCACTATTTGCAAGTGACCTTTTAGCTCATCAAAAAACAAAAGCATTTTCACTTGGGGTATTTTACCCTCAAGAATTTATGAAAATGTTGTTGTTGGCAGTTTTGGTTACTGGTTAAAATGAAATATTAAATAATGCCAGTAGTAATTACAATTATAAACCACGCCACAATATTATTGAAGAATGAAAAGTGATTGAGTTATATGATGGAAATGAGGGAAATAGGCATTCATTATATAAATGAATTTTATGAGTTTCTGCATCATTTGAAGTAATAAATCTCCGTCCATATGAGGTTGTGCTTAACAGACTGTGGTTCCTCTTCTTCCCTCCCTTGCTTTCCTCCTCTGGTCTTCCTCTGTCTCTGTGGGAACATACGGATTTGGTTTGCCTCTCAGAAGTGTCTGATCAGACCTAATCTGCTGAGGATCTGAGCTTTGAACTGACTCGTAAGCTGCAGCCAGCCACTCTGCTCATAAAATAGCAAGAGCTCTGTGCGTGCTCAGCCCATTTTTATATGTGGAGGCGGGCTACATGCTGCCTCCGAGACGTAAAGGGTTGTTTGTCAGTATAGAGCATAATCTGATGAACTGTGTGTGTCTATGAATATCTCTGAATGCCAGTGTACACATGCATGGGTACATAAACACATCTTTGTACAGTAGATTCATTGTCACATTAGTTCAGTTTTACAGGTCTTTCTAATATGAGCTGGTTGCTGGACTTCACGGGGAACATTATGAATTTATCATGGGAGCTAGGAGAGTCACAGCAAGACAGTGTTACAGGAGGCTGAAGTTTTTTTCTCATCTTCACAAGCTTGTCATTGCATGGGAGATGAATAATTCATTGTGTTTTTTATTTTTGTCTCAGAAAAACATTGATCACAGAATCAGGGATAAGCCCGGCTGCATGACAGTCGGCCTGTCAGACTCCACCTCATCTCTCTCTCTCAAAAATAACACTGCCTTCCTATCCTTCTGTCCCTTACGGTTTACACCCATAACTTTCTTTCAAAGAATTTTCTTCTCATCCTCCCTCTGCTTCTCGCATTTGTCTCACAATCAAACGTCTCATCAGAACTGCTTTCAGTGGATCGCTCGGCCGTCTCGGTGTGGGGAAGGCAGAGCCTCCAAGTCAGAGTGAACAGTTTCAAACGATCCTGTGAATAATTTGTACATCAGGATGTAGCTGTGGTTGTGTCTGTTTGCATGGACGTGGCTTTCTTTCTTTTTTTGTTCTTTCCTTTTTTTCAATGGAAGTGGTGCAGGGTGTTTCTAACTCTATAAGGCATGCTGTTTCATCCAAATGTACCCAGTGCTGAGTTCCTGTGTAATGTCAGAATAGATCTATATTTAATGCACAGGCAGGGCCTTATTACACTGTGCCAATGGCCCTACCTAGAGACTTAAAGAGGCCCCTTTGTGAGCCAGATAAAAGTCCACGGTGTCGTAATCCACCCCAGACTTGCTTGGGCCCGGCCGAGCCACGCCGTCTCATCTGTTGTGTCAGTTGTGTCTGTTGTGTCAGTGATGTGGACATTCGTTGTTTGCTTTGGGGTGAATCTCCCTGTCAAGAGTTATTTAAGGCCCTTTTCTTGGCTTCTTTTATTTTAGAGTTTGTGAATTTGAGAAGATGACATGAAGTGCAGAGGGGAGCATAGTCACCCCTTCTCTCTAGTGCCTCTTCAGCCCTCTTTTCCCCTCTCTTCCTCCTGGAGGCCGTCAGGGAGAGCAGCTGAGTCACTCTTCTCTCTGTCTCTCCATCCTCAATCTGCTCTTGCACCTCCGCCCTCAACCTTCTTTCTGTTTTCGCTCAGTAAGCGTTGTCAGAAGAGCTTGACAGCCTCGGTTGACAGTGTATTTTTTTAGTTTGAATTTAGTTGAATTTATGCATGCGATTTTGTGATTTTACTGTCAGCAAGCATGCCACCCTATTAGTTTGAGGTGAACCACAGACAGCAGAAGCAGCAACGCACTCACACTGTGATTGAGTCTCTGTTAGGTTGAGATTTACATCTGAGAGATAAGAGAGTGGCTGTCAACCAACCAACCAACCAACCAACCAACAGTGCACGCACACACACACACACACACACACACTCACACTCACACACACACTCACACACACACAAACACACCATTACAGTCTTTTTCTCCGAAGAGCCTCTCTTTCGACAGATCCATTTCGAGGGCTTTCCTCCTTCCATGGTTCTGTCAGGATGTATAATATCTCATCAGCTCCCGAAAATCCATTTTTGCTTTCTGTTTTCGTCTGTCATTCTGTGGAATACAATGCATCTCTGTGCAATTATCTTTTATTTTTCGATTTTCATTTTTGCGCAGTGCCCTTCTCTTTGATGTGTAATTGGTTGTCTTTCATCCTTATTTCGTTTGGGGCTTTGTTGTATTATTTTTTTCACACAGTCTGCACCTTCATATGTGCTTTTCTTTTCTGTCACTTCTCAAATGCTCGAGTCCTCACTTCTTTTAACAAGTATCTGTTGTGTCATTCGTTAATCTCTCAGAAGACATGGCACAGATACAGGGTCTGCTATTTCCTCTATTTCAGCTGACGTAAACATACAATGCTTTCACATCACCTCATTATTTAACCGACATGGAAAATACAAAACAAAAAGAGGGATGAATGGAAACATTATTTATTTAAGAAATTAATGACTGTCACCACAGTTTTTGCAATTATATTTGTCAATACAGAGCTTGAAGGTGATATTGATGTTCTAAGATTAATCAACAGTTAGCCACTGTGATGTGTTGTGCCGAGAGACTCTTTCTGTGCCTTCCTGTTGTGAGAGTATATTCAGTGCCAGCATTGTTGCCTGAGATCTCATAATTGCCTCAGAATTCTTCCTGTAATTAACACTGTTGGGTATTTACAGCAGAATCCCAGACCTCACTATACTCACATTATCAGGCTCACTGTAACAAAAATCTAAACATGCAGATGTGTGTGAGTAAGGACAGATGCATATACGCTATGTTAGACCACGAAGGCTACAAGCAGTTTACCAGATAAAGGGATTTTCACCTCAGTATTTTTGTTTGTTACTGACTGATGTGATCAAATTTCAGCTGAGGCTTTTTTTCCAACTGTCAACTGTCCCCAATTCAGAGCTGTCTGTGTCTTGGCTGCTGCAAGATTAAAGCTGAGTGTTGGAGAACTGGGAAGTGGACCGGGCAGTGTGGCAGTTCCCAGCAGCACAGGATTAGAGGGAGGGACAGTGAAATAGGCCATACAAACAGGCTCAACTGAAATATGGACAACAGTACATAAATGAGCTGGCTGGTCCAGTCCATTTCATAAGCTGTCATTATGCTGTAATCCCAAACCAGCCACTGGCTGCTTGTGTGTCAGACAGGGATAACCAATGGTCACTTGTAGATATTTCTGTTTCCACCTTGAATCTAAAAATTTTGATGTCAAACCTGCCCCATTTTTCAATATTTCAATAATGCCTTAAAAACATTTCTTCAAACTTGGCACAAACATTCATTACAATTTATGGATGAACTTGCTCAGTTTTACAATGACCTAACAATGAAAACATAAATTTGGCCTTATGAATGTTACATCCTGGAAATTCCTGAAGGATATCCCATCAGATTTGGTCATCCATATGGATTTTACCTAATCACCTTTTGATCTCACGAAATCCATTTTTTGGCCACATTTTGGAGAAAGTTCTTCTTAGCCTGGATTAGCTAAGTGATTATATTTATTTGGAGTGTAAGAACCACATAGTGTCTCAGGAAAGTTGCAGTTACAGAAATAGAAACAGCTGTGCAGAAATTTGTGGTTATGTCTCAGTTGGAGATGACCCATGTTAACCAAACTTAATGCCCTACTCTGAGGACTAAGAGTTACAAATATATTCACCACAATCTGTTAGTTTTTTTTACTATTCATACTAAGCTATTTGAATATATTCCACACTGTTCTGTGAAAGCAGAAAAATAAATGATGTGGGTCCGAAATAGAAACAGAGATTGTCAATGCCTTTTTGAAGCAGATGAGAAATAGATGAAGACGACGAATCCTTCCTGAATCTGAGAAGGCCTTCTCAGATTCAGGAAGGATTTAATGAGACTAACCACACAGAATAACATGATACACAATAAAAAGAAAGCACTCTGATTCCTTCCTCTTCAGTGAAAATGGAGAGCCCACTTGGTTCAGAGTCAGTAAAGACAGATGAAATTGAGAGGGAGGAAAGAGGTCAGGAATGTTTGCCAGCATCATCTTATAGCGGAGAGGCTCCGAAAAAGCCAACTTCAAATTTATTGTTACAAAAAAGCTTTAATGTGTAATTTCATGTTATTCTGGGTCAGTGTCAGTGACACTAAAATATAGTGAGCTCAACTGCAAGAGATGAAGAGGCAGATGTTGTAAGGAGCTGTAAAAAGTACACTGCAGATAGCGTAAATGATCTCCAGCCTTCTGTCTTTACTTTATCTGCCTTCTGGCCTCCCTATCACATCTGTGACTGACTCCTTTATGTCATTTTCTTACACTTCTGCCTCAGTACCATGATTTTAAGCTTCCCATTTATCCAATTCTGTTCTTAAAGTTATATGTCAGCATTTTGGGAAACGCCTGCATTCACTTTCTTTCTACAAGTTACCTGAGAGGATTAATACCTCTCTCAGGTGTAGGAGAAAACTGACATGTTATTTTTACACATTGTCACATTTTGTGTGGATCAAACAAACTGTAAAATGTTAGTTAATGACGTTTAGTGTGTACCCTCAATAAGAAGCTTTAGTTTTTTAAATGACCAAAAGAACAGCAAAAAAACTCTGATTAGTTTCAGAATATGGTCTCCAGGTCAGATTGATCTCAATGCTTCAAAATATCAGTTCACAAACCAACAACTGACTTTACTGTTTCCTTCAAAACTTGTAAAGAAAAGTTAAATCATAGAATTTGCACAGAAATCTGAAAATAAAAAACAAGGTGGAAACTGTATGAAACTGTTACAGATCCAATATACAATACAGAATATAAAAAATGATACTTAACGGGAGCTTGTGAACGTCTCTCGGGACATCCTTTGAAATATACCCATATAAGATGGAAAACTCTCTCTTTTTCTGTGAACTTCTTTCAAATTGGTAAGGGTCAACTTTTCCAGTGCTTGGTATTTCAAGTGGAATTGAGTGAATGTGATCCATGAGCTTTCTCTGTATCGTTTTGTTTGTCATTATCAATCATTGTGAATGACTGTAGCTGTCCCTCCAAAATCTCAGGATCAAAAAGCTTGATTGAAGCATTCCTGATGTCTGTAAGTCGCTTTGGATAAAAGTGTCTGCCAAATGAGTGAATGCAAGTTTAATCGATGAGCTAACAAACTACAGCATCCTTTGTCCCGTAAGTGAGGCACAGGATCACCTGCTGTTATGTTTACTCTTCAAATCTTATTTGAAATGTTAATAAATTATATATTATTAAATAACATTTAATAAATTATTAAATGTTATTTGTTCCTTAGAATTGTGGTGTTTTCAAAATATAACCCAGAATTCATATGGGCAATGTCAAATGCCTGCTGTCAAAATTTTTTACTGGAGATGTTCCATAAATATTTTGTACTTAGTGATTTTTACTACTGATTACAGTACCCTGTGTATTTCTGATTGTGCATATTGATACCATACTGCTGTGTAAAAAATTAACAGTATTGTATACTTTCCACCTTGGATGGATGAGTTTGCAATTGTCCATGGCAGGCCTGCGGTTTAGGGAATTGGCCGTCAGCCATAAAAAAAAAGTTAAAATGTAGGAGTAAATGACAGTTCATCTAAAAAAAGAAAGAAGAAATATAACTTAGATCGTAAATTGCATAATAACAGTCTAAACAGTATTTTTACAGCAACTTCAAAATGAAACTGATCTAGGACTAAATAACTCTTTTAGATAAGTGTGTTTGTGGAATTAATTCCATAATTGGTTTGTGGTTTCCGGCTGCTGCAGCTTGTCCCTTTTCTCTGTTCGCAGAGTTGAACTCATCCTTCTGTTGCACGATATGTCTTTAAATACTTTTAGATTTAGAAATGCGAGTACCTCCTTTGGAAACTACAGACCTGTATACTGGACACATTGCCTTTTTGCTAGTTTCACTATTTACTGAGAATCAGTTCTTCTTTGCTGCTCTTGAAACAGATCTTGGTGGCAGCTGCAAAGTGCAAATGATGGTTTTAGAGCTTTGAAAAGTAATTGATTTACAGCGTAACCTGTTAGCAAAATGTCAGTGCATGGATTTGCATTCTCAACAATGCCAGAATCCAGTTTCCCGGTTATGAAAGCTTCAACTAGAAACGCTTGGAAGCTGTCTTATTAGGACTCTGACAGCTCATGTTAGACTGACAGAGGTTCTGTCAGCTAATCTGTTGAACTCTGGACGGACAGCCTTAGGATCTAATACAAAGTGAATACGCCAACTTGCAGCTATCTGCTCCGTCTGTCTCCCTACTTGTAACAAGTGCTGTTCTCACCTGAGACTTTAAGCTGTAGAGAGGTTGATCAGCCTGATAACGTCAGTCCCATTCAAAGATGTCTCCCTGGTTTATAACAGGGACAGAACTTTCTCCACCGCACTGCTGTCAAGTGATGAATAATGAATAGATGTGAATTCAGCCGCACCGCCAGCCAGGCCGGAGGATTACTTTCAATTTGCACACCGCTTCCCCTGCTCCATTACTGGCTCGAGTCGCTAGTCAGAGTTTTTTCTCCACAGACCTTCGTGGCAGACTAGTTCGCTGCCTAAAACTGTAATGCTAACAATCATGTTAAAAAAGTTTGAGAAATTAATCCCTTTGGATGTTCCCTACATTTTATATAGCTACGCAACACACTCCTTTGTTTGGTCCTTCATTAATGGTATTGCATGTTACACATAGATATTTTGTAATTTTCCTTCTGGCATGAAGAGGAAACTTCATTGCATGGATGACCCCTCTCAGATACTCATTGACTCCAGATAATTGGTTGCAATTGGCCCGGTTGATGAGCAGGCGGCCAGCTGTGAAAAGGAAGGAGGAGGGACAGGATTCTTTTTAATGAAGGCAATGAGAAAGACACGGAGAGCCTGCGGGCTTCAAGAAGGATTAGCGCAGCCGCCAGTAGATTTAGGTTTATGATGCTCCACAAGTTTCTTAACCTTGAGGGGTGGAAAAGGACAAGGAAAGTGGAGGAGGCGGAATATAAAATGAGAGTTTATGTCTTTTACAGTGACACTCAGTGCTGTAGATTTACCCTCCCCTGTTATACTTGACATCTTTATCTGCTTATCGACCAAAAATGTTGGTAAACAAAAAGGTTTTTCTAAAGGTCACCGTCCCCAAGCCACTAACAACTCATGCACATTACTTTGAAGATGGAGGTGCATGTGTGTGTTTCTGTTTGTGGGTGAATGCGCATGTTTGTCTGCCGTATCTCTATTCCACTGTATCTCTGTTTTTGTTTTGTTTTTTTTTCATCCGTTCTTGTGTGTAAATTGTAACACATGAAATCTTGTGTGTGTGCATTTGTGTTTGTGTGTGATGATCTGAAGCGCAGGGAACTACAAGCGTGTGATGCGTGATGCTGGCCTAATATGCCCTGTCTCCATCTCTCTGGACGTGTCAGCAAGTTTGAGAGCAATGGACAACCAAGCCAGTTGACATAGAAAGAGCCTGGGCTGAAGTGGTGGCTGGTGAGACGTCAGACAAGCCAGCTAGGCAGGAGATAGAAGCCGGTGGGGATGCGGATCACGCTCACCTCCACCGCTTGATGACTTTGTCTCTCTGGCCCCTTGTCTCTGTGCCATCTATCTCGATGCAAAAAGTGTTTTCTATATATAGATAAACACTTGTAGCTGTGGATTCAGGGGACAAATTAATTCAAATTACAGGTCATGGTTAGATTCACAACTTCCTGAGGTAACCAGAGGTTTTAATCCAAGAAATCCTATGATGTCTTTGATATAGTTTTATTTGAAGCTGGAGTCTGTGTCTTGATTTATTGCCTCTAACATACTGTTCAATGGGATAACTGTGCTGAAATTACCCAGTATTTGTTGTTTTGGCCAAAGGCACTGAGGCCAGATGATGGATTGTCTCTGTTTGAAGAAATTTACAGTCTTGGGGGTCTGCTGTGTGCGAATTAATTGGAAAGGAAGGAAAACAACAGAAGTGCTCTGTTATAAATTGGTCCCAGTTCTGTATTCCAACAGCATAATGGGAAAAAAGAATAGTGTATTATACAGTAATCTGTTGGCTAAACAGGTTCATTGTATACTGAAGCACTCACAGCAAACGAGCAGACACTCAGGTAGTCTTTGCTATTGAGTCACAAAGTAATGGATGTTTCCAATTCCTTGCATTTAAAATGTGACACTAGTCACATTTTAAACTAGTCAGACACTAGTTATTGCCTTTCAAATTGGATTGTGTCATTCTAGCAACTTATCAGTGATTATCACGCAATCAGAGCACTAACCTCATAACAGATAATTTTTTTATTTTCCTTATTTAAAAATAAATAAAAACAAACCCAAATTAATTGAACAAGAAGAAATTAACATTTTGATGTTCCTGTGTCCTCTCTTTCCTTGTCTGTCACTTCTTATCCCCTCTGAAGTCGTCTAAGTAGCCTGAGAGGCTGCCACGGGAAGGGGGACGGCTGGTTGACTGACACTCTCTGATCATGGCGACTTATGGAGAGGATAGCCATTTAATAGGCTAGCTGCTAGTAGCAGCCTGTCCACATGGCAAGTTGGCTGAAAAGACTGACGGGTGACCGGTGTTATCATTCCACTGTGACACGCATGTCGCTGTGTCCATAAGCAAAGGTCAGCAGAGCCACCAGTGATACAAATGTCTCCATGTGGCCATTTGGGTTAGGGTTGGTTGTTTGTTTGTTTTTCTAGTTTTTATGCCAAAATGACAGAGTGGCATTTCAGAGAGTGACATTTTGAAAATAACTGATTTGCTGTTAAGAAAAGCGGAGCAGGGAACTTAAAATCTTGACATTTTGGGATATTATGATGAGAAATTGAGATGAGAAAATTAATATTACCGTACCAAATTAACAATGGAGCTTTAGACATATGGGGTCTTTTTTATTTTATTTTTTTATTTTTTTAGCTTTCTACAGAGCCAAACAAACTTTATCTAGTCTTTATGGTAAGCTAAATGTAGCTACTGGCTACAGCTAAGCTAAACCTTTTACTAGAAAAGCATTTGGTAATTATGCCTTCAAATACCCGACAGGTAACACCACCATTCAAAAGTTTGGACAAACTTTCCTATTCATTTGAATGAGAAAGTGTGTCCAAACTTTTGATTGGTGGTGTAACATGTACCACTTACACTAACTTGATTTTTTTTCATAAAGGTTTAATCGTGGGCACACATTGGGAATGTTTTTGGTCATATCGATGAAGAAATTTTTGATGACTTATTCTAAGGTTTAAATAGTAAATAATTAATTCCCATAACTAGATTTTTAATCATCAGTTTATTCAGGACAAGCTCTCAAGTCTCATGAGACCTTAAACAAGCAGCAGATAAATAAGTCTGCCACCCATGTAATAGGCCTAAATTGATGGAGCAAAATAATGAATTACTGTTATAGAGCGCTGCTAATGAAAGTGTGTTGGGTCGTGTGCTGATACGATAACATTGAGGGTTTTATCAGCCTCGTCTGGCATCACCAAATGTGTGAAAATGACTGGGGGAAGATGTGTCAACCTGCATTACGGCGATGGCCTGTGGTCCCTCAAAGAGCGACATCGAACTTAATGTTCTTTTGAGCCATGGATCACTTTGTGTTAACTCAGTGTGACTGCATTGGGAGGGTTTGTATTTGTGTGGGGAAGTTTGTGTAGGAGCCCCAATATTCATTTTATCCGTCTGCCTGGTGCAAACTGAAAAAAAGAAAAGTGGAATCTATTTGAAGAGTATTTCAAAGTTTTTACGTAGAAAACATGGATAGAAATATTAAATGTATCTAGTTTATGTAGTTGAGTACCACTGGACTGCATAAAATAAAGAGGAACAAGTAACCTGTTATGACTCTAAACTGCTTTAAAACATGGGACACTCATATCAACATTGCCCTTGTCATACATTCTCATTAATCATTTTGATTAATGACCTCATTAGAATAGATGTTATTTTCAGAATGTCATGCCGGTGACTTTGAAACACTTGGCAGCCTCCTGTTTAATGGGGAATTTTTTTTTCTTAAATAGATAATTTCAAACATTATCATATCTAACAGAGAGGCAAAGCAACATCCATCTGTGAGTAACTACACTGGGAGAAACAGGCTGTCATCCAGTTTGTGTCACACAAATCTTTATATTTTAGTTGTTTAAAATGTTGCTGAAAAAATCGCAGGTGAATCCATATTAAGGTTTTATGTTTGTTTAAAGAGCAGAATAGCGGCTGCATCATTACATGACTGAGGAGTGTGTTAATCAACAGTCACAGCTGTTTATTAGTGATGTGTCGTTCATTTTGAACTAATCTTTTGTATGACTCGGGATTAACAAGTCATCTCAGTGGATGATCCCTTCTTTTTTCCCTGGTCACCAGGCTCAGATTCGTTCACGGGTCTTTCTGCCGCATATTCTCTGTGTAGGAATGGATGATTCGTTCATCACTCATAAAATAGGGTCTTCGGGTGTTTTGTTTTGTTAGCAGTAACATGACAGATGCTGTCTGTATCTGTGGGGGAGTCCAGCCTACTCTCTAGTCTCTGGGCGGGTAGGGGGGTCCGGTCTCTGTGGAAGGGTCCATCCTCTGGAAGCGTCTCTGGGGGGGGGGTCCAGTCTAGTCTGTAGTCTCTGGGGGGATCCGGTCTCTCCAGCCCCAGTTCATCACTCACACTATTACAATTTAGACTCACCAATTAACGTAGACATGTTGGCGGGAACCGAACCCACAACCTTCTTATTGTAGGGCGACAGCCCTAATCACTACGCCACCATGCTGCTCAAGACACACGGCAGAAAACTGGTATATCAGCAACCTCCATCCAGCGTTTCCAGCGGGGGGGCGCAATCCTATTGGAGTTAATACGACGTTAATTACTCGCAAGAGCACGGCCTTGAGGGTGAAGTCACGTCAGGCATCAGGTCAGAGAGTCAGAGGAGTGTCGACCTGGAAAACAGGGCATCGACTTACCGGAGAAAAGGTAGACTTATTAGCTGAAGATAACTCATCATAGATTTTACAAGTTAAATAGACATTCACAAAGTATTGACGGCCAGCCAACCTTACGTCACATACCATTAGCTTAAGTTAATTCGGCCCGGTGCCAACTCAGTTACGCTAACGTGGATAAACGAATTGATAGCATTAAGCTATCTACTCGACATGATGTATTAACAGCTGACTGTATTTTTGACTTGAAAAAAGATTTGTTAATTTTACTGAACGAGATTGAAAGACCTGAGTCAGTAAAAAGATCCGAACTTCCCATCACTACTGTTTATTCAGTGCTGTTTTTGGTGCTGTGGTAACGCCATGTGTTCGTTCCTCGCTGTCTTCAAATATGTAGCTATTGCAAATGCAGGTAATGTCTCCATGTCAGTGGGTCTTCACCATGCAGCATAACATCGTCAATTATTTAGCTCCTCTTCATAGAAGCCTTTAGGTCCACAAGCCCTGAAACAGTTCTGTCTTATTAAAGATTCATGGCACATGGCAAGTCACATCATTAATCATCCCATTGTGTCCTTTGCTTTCACTGTACAGGTTTTTCATAGGACAGAAGTGCAATTCAAGAATCTCACCGTAATCCATTATTGTAATGAAAATCCCTTTTGGCACCTTTAAACTAGTACTTCATATCAATCTGCATGCAGCGGTGAGGTGAAATGGAAAGTTTTAAACATACGATCAGTTAAGTGTGGCACTTCAGTTACGCACAGGCCAAGGACGAAACCACATTAAATAGGTGGACTGTTATGCAATGCCTGTAATCCTTCTTCCTCTGACTTCTCCTGTCACCTCTGTGTCTGCTGCAGCTGCCGGATGAGCTCCTGTGTGGTCAAATACTTAATACACACATCCACTTGTGTACACACCTCGCACAGGCAATTAATATTTATGTATAAATGTACATAGACTCATAGAGAGAGAAATAGATCTATATATAGATAAAGATATATATATGCTCACTCTCTTTCCAAGCCAGCACTCCCAGATTGCTCTTCTCCACTCAGTGACTGGGTGCCCTTGCCTGTGGTGGGTGGTATGGCCCTGCCAGTAATAACAATCCATCACTGACTGCAAGGATAGAACCAAAATAAAAAAGAAAGAAAGAAAAGAGAACAAGCAATTCAGTGCTTTTTCTGTCCAGGCTCTTTCTCGCTCATCAGGTGAGCCTGAGTGTGTGTAATGGTCCATGTATATGTGTGTGTGTTTGCTGGACCATCCACCACCGGGGGCTCCAGGGTCTGTATACGCAGACTGATGGCTATCCTCATTGTAAATGAGTAATATTTTTTGTCACCGGGACAATGTGACATACACTACAAACACACAGACACACACACACACACATAGAACTGTGCTTATGTAAAGCATGGTGAGTGGGCACAGTGGAAATTAGTGCCAGTGAGCGAGTGCAACCATTTGAAGAGCTTTTGTGGATGTTATGCCTCAGCCTCTGCACCTTTCTGGAGAGTGCTTGACTACACCTACACATTCTCCAACACATTTCCTGCTCATTTGTCAGCTGTGTCCTACACTACCAGCATGATTATCAGTCTGGCAGTCTCACCCTCTGTTCTGCTGCTGTTGATTCTTCCAGGCCTCGTCTTGGTACAAATTATTCACCCAGTCTACAAGTTACTTGGCTGCATTTTCTCTTATCTCTCTTACTGTAGTGACACTCACACTCCCACTTTTTTTTTTTTGGCTTATTGGAGAGGCTTTTTTCATATGTTAATTGGGTTTGTGTGTGTTTAATGCCTGAGATTTAGGCAAGTATGAGCAGTGCCCTCTGTCTGATCCTTTCCTAATATCCTCAAGTTGAAACATGTGGGGCCTTCACAATCTATTATTTTGCATTGCTGAGAAGGACAGCGTTTGCATAAGGCCCTTAGTTTAATTTGCTGTCATTCAAGCACTAATAGCATCCGCTTGAACAAAACGAGAGAGGAGAGGACAAATGAAAGGTAGTTCCAGAAATAAGTGGTGTGATGAGAGAAGATGAGGAACCATCTTGCTGCCACTGTCTATCCAGCTTCATAACCATCTTCATTGTTTAAATGTTCCCATTGAACCTGTAATTTTTTTTCTTTAAAGTTCTCTCTCTCATTGGGTATCTGCAGTTTTTTGGATGGCAGTTGGGTTGTGGTCAAAGAGCACATGGATCCCAGGCCACCCACTCTGCCATCTGTACTTCACAGAGTCAGAGTGACCCAAGCAGGAGAGAAGGGACACCTGGGAACCAGAGAAATGGATAATTGTTGCTAGACTTTTGCTTATCACTTCAGCAGGCAGGTAAATAATTAAAGCTTCAATTTTATAGCACAAAAATCAAGAGTACAATCCACAGAAAACCTATATCAAAGCATGTTATCATTATAAAGGATTTAGAGGCTCTGTTAGAATATGTAGTACTACTGAAATATAACAATTGGTTCTGAATTTACCCCGTGACCCGACCCCGGATAAGTGGATGAAGATGGATGGATGGATGGTTCTGAATTTAATTAATACTAAATGAACACAGAAAATTTGTCAAGTTTAATCATTACAAGACAGGACTTTCAGAGACAGGTATAAGAATAGAGAAATCTGACCTAGTAGAAATTGTAAAGACAACTAATCAGCAGCAGTTTAGTAACTGTTATTTATTTTACAAAAGATCATGAAAGATTTTAAAATGCATCAACAACAGTTCATCTCACAAAGTCTCTTTAATGAAGTTTTAATAACCTCATATTCCCAGTTCAATCAGTCAGTTCCTGACTAAAGACTGCTCACAGCTTATTCCAGAGTGATCTCTGCGTGTAACTGTCACCAAACAGACCTGTGCTGAATATTATAATCTTTCATGAGCATAAACTCAGCAACATAACTGAGAGGGAAAAAGATGTTGTGCTGATGGAGTTCTGAAGTTTTAATATTCCTCAATACTCCTGTATCGTGTTTAGCACTGTCTTTTTGTAAAAATGTAAAAGAATATTTAACTGAAGCCACATTTGAGCAGACCTTTACTTCTATGTGAGTTTCATTAAGTCCGTCCTTCATTAGTATTTGAATGTTTCCAGCTACACAAAGCTTTCTTAGCATCATTTAGCATTTTATTTTTCTTCAAAGTGACACCAAAACTGGCAGTTTGCTGAGAATGTTGAAGAAGGCACTGATTAATCGATATAGTTTCAACTAATAGATCAAACACACTTTTTTTCAGTTTTAAAAGCATTTGATGGTTGTATTTATAGAGTAGTACGGTATATGGAATAGACTTTTTGACATTTTAAAGCTGGAAAAACACTGGTATCAAAGGAATGAATGCTGATTCCCATTTAGATACATCAGTTTCAGGGTCCTCACGTTGTTCATGCTGGTTTACTGTGACATTTCAAAAGAACAACTATGACAACATAAGATTTGCTCCCTTTCTCTTCATGATAATTTATGTTGGGTAATTTTTTATAGTCAGGTGGCTTAGGGAATACTGACCCATGACTCAGCTCCATGCCCCTTTTCAACCTTTTGCCCATTTCCCAAGTTAATTCCACTGAGGCTCTGCCAAGATGATGACAACTCACCACTGGCTTCAAATATTATCTTTGGAGAACTATAGGTGATATCACAGAGGCTACATCCATTTTTATAAACAGTTTTTGCAACAAACTCACTAAGTTCTGGCACTATCTTTTAAAGCCTTTTGCCTTTCCTGAGTCATTACATTAAAATTTTACATCTGAGACTACCACATATGTAAGGCTTTAAAGAAATTGATTTTTTAAATCAATTCACCTCTGTAGTGTATAAATATTTAGCCATTTCCAGAATAGAACATCACTTCCGACAGCAAGGTTTTTCTGATAGAAAGTACTGGAGAAGTAAATGTCGCCTGGCAACAAAAAATTCAAAATAAGTAAAACCAAACTCTTTTCTAATCATATTGGATCCATGAACAACATATGCTTACAATTATTTGATATAATTCATATGTTTGTGAAAGACAATGACCAGGCAGCAAAAGCTAAATGCAAACATAAGACACAAGTAGAGCAGAAAGGCAAGAACTCACCTATCTATATGTGTGAGGCAGGAAAGAGTGCCTCAAATACTAAAGCAACCGGGCAACTGTCAGTGGCATGCGTGAAAATACTACCCTTGATAATTACTGAAGAGCTGATGAGCAGCAGTTGTGCAAGTGGGGAGTCGATGGCTGAGTCGCTCAGGCGAAGTCAGGCAGGAAACTCGCTGAGGACGTCTAGTGGACAGGTGCGGAAAATACCAGAGTGTGAAGAGAGATTGAAGCAAGAGAGGTGGGGGGACGGGAAAGGGGTACTGGAGGGAAATGGTGCAGGCGTTTCCATGACAACATGAGACACCCACTGTATTGTCCTTTCAACACTGATCCGAGCATTGCAGTTTGCATCAGAGCTAAATGTTGCTGCCTGCAAGACATAGCTGCTTCAGGTCACCCTGGTTAAGATCCCCTGACATTACAATGGAGTTTTACCAGAACTATACTGAGCATTTTGTTCTGCCAGCAACATAACACAGTTATTTTACATGTTTTATTTTGCAGTTTCGTGTTTTGGAAGTACGATACACTTTTGTTTCACTATTCAAAACTTGTGACGCACCAGCAAACTGCCTAAATCCACGGCAGGAGCTTAATGACTTTATCCTTAATGAAAAAAAATGAGGAAATGAAAAACAAACAAGTGGATGCCAGTCCTGTCTCTGTCAGCTGAATGTCAGCAGGGAAGAGCAGTGCTGTGCTCCTGCTGCACAATCAAGGAGATGTGACACTGGTGGGTTATTTTTGACGAAGATTACTACCCGGTAACAATAGCTTCTTGGACAGGAGCTCTTTGTGGAGCTGCCTGGTGCCCACATGGGGTGGGAGGAATGGGGGGGCCATGCTTTGCACAGTAAATGCTCATTGGTCCATCCACCTGCTGTTGACCTGTGGTGCATTACTTGGCTGGGGCCTCTGGGGCTTATTAGTTTGCAACTGCTACCAGATATGCATTTCGAAAACCTGCCATGCAACTCACAGGGAAACTAGAGACATTTTTTAATAGTGGAGGCGGGGGGGGGGGGGGGGGGGGGTTTGGTGGGGTTAAGGATGAAGTTTATGATTACTGTTGTTTCTGTCAACGTCCATCTGCTGTTGATGTAGAAATAGCATTTCAGAGAAGCATGTGAGTTGGTAATGTCTTTAACGGAGGCTTAATGGCCCTATTAGTTATACTGATGTGGATGAAATGTCAGGCGGGACAGAAGTCAACATGCAGACTAAACTGGATGGTTGAAGTCCTTGAAACTATTTAATGCCTCATAATCCTGGAAGTTATTAATTAAAGTAATCCTTGCATGTCGTGTATATATCTTATTAACTTTGGGATATCATCACTTCCTCAATACTTGTGTGCAATTTTCTGACACTTGCTGCAGAGGAGGATAACACCAGAAATTATTTACAGTTTCATGTCTACTATTCTTTACTATTTTCTAATGAGTAAGTAGTAGCATCAGATTCGGAGCTAAGTTTACCTTCAGGTCTCATGAAATAGATTTATTATCATGAAACAACTAATAATTTGTCAAGAATGCAGCAAAACATTCCAAACTAAAAAACAAGATCATTGCACAGACACTTATGCGAATAGTGCTGTCTCTTTGCAAACATCATTTCCTTTCCGCTAAACAGAAAGTAAGAAAAGAAACATTGATGGAAAGACCCTGCTGCTTTGAGTTCCAGTTTGAACCCAGTTACTAGCAGCTTTTCATGCAGTGAATGAATAACAGGAGTAGATTATAATATTGATGACAAGCACTGCCTTTTAACTTTTAACTACATTACTTTCCATTTCTGAAATTTGTGAATATAACCTTGGTGTCAACATTTCAGAGTGTAATTTTCTTGTTATGTTATCCACACATTCATTGTGTGTGCAGGGTCGCATGGGGCTGGAGCCAATCTAAGCCTACTGTATACTCTAGACACTTTGCCACAAGGCAGAAACATAAAAGCTCACACAGACTACCATTCACAGTCATGGAAATTTTAGTCACCAATTCACCTAGCCTGCATGTCTTTGGACTGTGGGAGGAAGCAGTAGTACCTGGAGGAAACCCAGACAACGTACACCACCCTAGCACCTCCTACTATTATTCAAATAGGAGTTTTGTGAAATTTAGTAATGCCTCCAGAACAGCTGTGTCTTTAATATTTATGCAAATTTTTACTGGTTTAAAAATCATTTTGAAGTAACATTCTTCTCATTTAAAGCCTGTTTGTGACCAAATTGTTCTGCTGGCATTTTCAGACAATTAATTCAATGAACTCAGTCAGGTCAAATATAAATTACAATATGTGTTGAGGTGAAGGCTGTTCAAGGAGTTATTAAACCATCTGCAACAGTAGCAGGTGGGTATTTGATACTGATCAATAACGTTAGTCCGCTTCCAAATGCTAAAATTCCCTCTGTTGGTATGACATGCTTATGGTTGTGAGCGGTTGGTTGTGTACCCGTTTGAATACAATTTTAAAAGTATTATTAAGATAGCTATGCTATATTTGGACTTTAGGTCCTTGTCAAGCATTATGATCATGCACAATTTTAATTTCACAACACTTTACATTACTTTTACTGCAGATAATTATTACAAATGTGGGTGAAGGTGATTATATCAGCCAGCACATATCTACCTCCTAAAGTGTTTTCTGGAGCAACTTTTCATCCCACTAGTTGGGGTTTTATGATGGGTTTATAAAGAGATTACCGCTGTGCTGCATAGATTCTGGAGTGTGGCAGAGGGAATGAGAAAATGTGCCTGTGTGTGTGTGTGTGTGTGTGTGTGTGTCATATGAAACCCATAGGCAGGTTAGACAAGTCAAGCTCCTCTCATAAGCCTCATGCCTCAGAGACTTATGCAGATAATGTGATGGACTGAGTTATTGTGATGCACTGAGTCGTAGCCTTCTGCTATGGCGAATGACCTTGTCAGGCATTTACTCAAAGACGTTTGGGGCTGGATATACTGTGCTGTGTGCCTGTTGATTGGACTTTCATATTTTATTTAGCTCATTTACATACCAGTTTGTTTGTTTGGTTGGTTTTTTTTACACATTCCTCTGTCCTCTGTTTCCTGGCACCATACAAATGGGCCAGTTGACTGCATTTTGCTGCTCTGCTGGGGCTAAAGAGCATTACTGTATCTTCCATTGTTTTCCCTGTTTCATGCATTTTAAGATGTCCAACATGAAGTCTTATGATTACAGTAGACTTTCAATTTGCCTGTTTTCCCAAATTTCATTTGAAAGGCATGCAATAGCTAGAGAGCCAAACAAACATCTCTTAAAAATCTGACTCGTAGCTATAATTAGATTTTTTTCTTTGCACATACTGACACATGATTTTAATACTTGAGTGTTTGCAATGCAGTTGATTACTGTAAACCAAGTGAATACAGACTCAGTCCTTTGAGGATTATCTTGGAGTTCTGGTTTCACTTTCACTGCTCTACGAGGTCAGTTAGGGTTTGTAATTGTAATTCTACTCATTTAGAGTTCTGTGATCACTGCTGTTGAAGGGGAAATGAGTTTAATTAATTTGTTTCACAGTCTGTCCCTTTGTTTCTCCCTCTCATCCTTTCTGCCCTGTTCACCCTCCTCCTTTCTTTTTCTTCTTCCTATTCTTTCTCTCTCCTCAGGTGTCTGGCCCAGTGATTCAACCCCTGACAGGAGCAGGAGGAAGCAGTGAAAATGAGGGCGATGGGTGGGAGACTGGGCCAGGATGTAGGCTGGCTTCTGCCTTTCCTGTTCCTGCTACTGATGATCACAGTGTCACCCAGCCAGACCCAAGGATGTCCCCAACGCTGTGACTGCATTGCAAAGCTCAAGGCTGTCTCCTGTTTTGGTAAACGCCTGTCTGCACTGCCAGATGGTATCCCAATGGACACCAAGATCCTGGATTTAAGTGGGAATAAGCTTCGCTGGGTAGAGCATGGTGATCTGCTTTCATATTCACGTCTTGAAAAGCTGGACCTGAGTGACAACATGATTAGTGTCCTGGAGCCAAATGCTTTTTCTAGTCTTCAGTATCTGCAGTCTCTTTCTCTGAGGGGTAACCAGTTGAAACTGGTGCCCATGGGGGCTTTCTCACGCCTCTCCAACCTAACTTCACTGGACATCAGTGGGAATAAGATTGTAATTCTTTTGGACTTTACGTTCCAAGACCTGAGAAGTCTGAAAAACCTGGAGGTCGGAGACAATGATCTGGTTTATATCTCCAACAAGGCTTTTTTGGGTCTGGTGGGGCTACGGGAACTGACCATTGAGAGGTGCAACCTGACTTCTGTATCCAGCCAGTGTTTGTCTTACCTGTATAACCTGGTGACTCTGCGGCTCCGCTACCTCAGTATCTCTGCCTTAGAGGACCAGAACTTCCGAAAGCTGGGAAACCTGAGGGGGCTTGAGATTGATCACTGGCCCTTTTTGGAGTACATTTCCCCTCACAGCCTGCAGGGCCTCAACTTGTCTTGGCTGTCTATTACACACACCAACATCACCTCTGTGCCGACTTCTGCACTGCGCAGCCTGGCTCATCTCACCAGCCTCAACCTCTCCTACAACCCTATCTCTGTGTTGGAGTCCTGGGCGCTTCGGGACCTTGTTAGGCTGAAAGAGCTGCATCTGGTCAACACTAATCTAGCAATAGTGCAGCCGTACGCCTTTGGGGGTCTAAGGCAAATCCGCCTTCTCAACCTCTCCACTAACAACCTGGTGACCCTTGAAGAGGGAGCCTTTCAGTCCGTCAACACTCTGGAGACGCTGCGCTTGGATGGAAACCCTCTGGCCTGTGACTGCCGCCTTCTCTGGATCCTTCAGCGTAGGAAGACCCTCAATTTTGACGGTGCTTCTCCGGTGTGCATGATGCCTGTTGAGGTGCAAGGACGAGCTCTTAATGCTTTCTCTGATTCAGCTCTCTTTGACCACTTTACATGTCAGAAGCCCAAAATCCGAAACAGGAAACTGCAGCAGATATCTGCCCGTGAAGGACAGGTTGTGTCATTCATTTGCAGAGCAGAAGGTGAGCCAACACCAGTGATATACTGGATCTCACCTCAGCGCCGCCGCATCACTACAAAGAGCAGTGGGCGTCTAACTGTATTACCAGAGGGAACATTAGAAATACGGTATGCCCAAGTAACAGATAGTGGAACTTACATCTGCATAGCCAGCAATGCTGGCGGAAATGACACCTATTTTGCCACACTTACAGTTAGTGGACTGCCACTGGATGCGACCCTTATGGCCAACCGCACATACTATGCTGGGGACCTTAATGATACAAATCTAAATGACACCAGAGTCTTCTTGAAGTTCACTCTGGATCTCAAGACCATCCTCATATCTACGGCTATGGGCTGTATCATGTTCCTGGGTGTAGTCCTGTTTTGTTTCATTCTGCTCTTTGTGTGGAGTCGAGGGAGAGGGCAGCACAAGAACAATTTCTCAGTGGAATATTCTTTCAGAAAAGTGGATGGACCAGCTGCCAGTGGAGGACAGGGTGGGGCACGCAAGTTCAACATGAAAATGATTTGATTATTTTGGCTCTCGTTTTCTTATTAGTGTTCTATCTTTCGTACTGTTTACAGTCATGAGCGAGAACATAAAGGGACATAAAACAGTGGAACAGGAAATTATGCTTGCAAAACATTAGAATCAGTTATTTATAAGACTTTTTTTGTGACAAGTTTTTGTTCTTGAAACATGATTCTGTGTGGAAAAATAGGCAATCTGTATGGATTTGATGTACTGTGTTTATACTGCTCCATTGTGTGTTCACATTATTGTGCAGAGGAGAGCTGGATGATATTTAAAGATGTCTCAAAATCCTGAAGAAACTGTTCAAAGCCCAAGCAACAATAGCACTCAGAGACCCACCAGTCTTTAAACGCCACAAAGCTCTTGCCAACTCCGTCTTTCTTGCCCATGAGGATCTCTATTCTCTTCATCAATTAAGGAATTTGCCTTTCTGCTCCATCTGAAACAATTCAAGCTCTCTACTTCCAAATTTACACATACATAACAACAGGGTGGTGCTCAGTGAATGCCAAGGACTTGCCAATATGTATTTGAATAGTTCTAGCTATATACTCCATCTTTAGATCCATTAACAGTCAGGACAGTGGGTTTGTACAGAATAAATTAGATACCAGGAGTCTACTCCCTGCAACACTGCCAATTTAACCATACAGTAACATAGCATCACTGTCAATGTAAAGCCATGATGTAGAGACGTTTCTTCTTATTGATTAGAAGTTGCTCTAATATGTTAAGCTACAATTGAACGACCCATGCATATTTGTGTGGTGGCAAATCCATACATGCAGATGCACATTTGCTAATTACGTTTTTCATTGTTTACTATTTAGTTGACACACTGGAGAAGCCCTCTTCATCTGAAAATGTCTGACGACAAATGCATGAACAGAGACGGACTTTGAATAAGGTGTAATTTGTAAATTAAACATTTGATGGGATGCATTTATCCCCAACAGATCATACTGTATAGATAGGATATTGTATAAGCTGTAATATATATTTTGTAATCATTTACATCCTTGTTGTTTATAGTAATGTTGAGTGAGATATTATATTACTGTTCCTCTCTACTTCCACTGTTAAAGTCTTCTTTTGAGATCAGTGATATCCAGCTTTTACAATCTCACTGTACATTTCATTAGCTCATACAATAAATAATGAAGGGTGATGTTTAGTTCATTTGCCTATTTCTGGCTCTGTAAGTGACAACAGGGGAGGCTTGGCTGACTTGCAGCAGGAAGAGTTAAGTGGGTTCCCATCGGGACCTCAATCTGTTTGAGACATGTCAGGAAAAATGTTAATGTGGTAAAGACCTTGCAGAATTGAAAAAAGGTCATGAGGAAACTGAACCGGAAAGGATTGGGAGTTGAGGTGTTCCAGGAAGACACTAGAACAACAAAGGGCTGTGTGGTTGATATACATTGCTTTTAAAACACAATGTGCAACATTTTGTAAAAGTTAGAAGTGCAGAAGTGGTTCTGAAGGTAAACTCAACATGCAGTATTCGGATAAATTAATTGGGATCAAAATGTTGTCAAGTGTTAACACAGGGTGTTTCAATATTCCCTCACATACCAAGCAGAACTGTTCATAAATCAATGAATGAATGGTTTGAATTTGAGAATGCAATGCAGTGTTGATGTTTCTTGCACTCATGTTCACTTGTGGTAGTTTTCATACCACATTATATCAAAAGGCCAGGAACTAGATTTTCCCTCCTAACATCAGACATGATTTGGAGAGAGTCAAAAAACATGTGAACTGCAATTTATCTTTCAAACCCCATCGATCTTTCAGTGTAGCCCACACAACAAATGCCACTAATTCAGTGATCAACCCTTTCTGCAGTGATTCGCCTACGGCACTGTATGTTTATGCCATGTTCCTCTGCTGCCATCTGTTGGTTTTGAATTATGGCTACCTGTAAACTACATAGTATGCAGTTTATTACATCCCACAAAAGGTCATTTTGAAATTGATAGCAGGCTGATGTATTGAGAGTTAAATGCTTTTAAAATATACAAAAAAGTGATGACATAACATTCTTCACAGAACAAGCTCTCACCTTTCTTCTTCCAAACATCGGAAAGTGTCATCCCATGTTACGTGTTCACACTGAATGAATGAACTGTGATGTATGTTCATGGGCTGATATGGTACCAGTGAAAACTCAGCTCTGTGATTAAAATATGTAAACGATTCAGTTGTATTTTTCATCAACGTTTCCTGAAATCATTGTGTAAATATGTAAACTGTCATCTCTGGAAATTGTGCTACGCTGTTTTGTATTGTATTGTTTTATAAAATGAAGCACACTGTTTATAAAGCATGCTACAGTATCTGTTATGATGATGTCTTGTCCTCTGCCTCATTTTTATAGGAGTGATCTTCTCCCTCGACCCTTATGGTGGTGGTCTAAATTACATCTTTGACCCTGTCACTGTGAGATATTGTGTTGCAGATTTTATTTTGGTAAGTTTTCCCAGGAGTTTGTCATATTTTTAATTAAAAAGAAAAATATATCAGTTCACACCGATGGATGGATGTGCTATCTGCGTCACACACAAAATTATAAAACAACATTTTTGCCCTGATTCATTTTAATGTTATCGGTACTGCATATACTGTATGAGGAGGGTTGATATTGTTCATTTTCTATGCATTCATTAAACCACAAAATACATGAATAAACTTTTGTGAGCAGATAAAAATGTTTATGCTTTGATATTTTATTTATTTGTTGCAGGTGTTTACACCTGGACTGTTCAACCATTTAGCTATACTGACTATTCATTGGAAAGGGTGTAACTCATAAAACATAAAGATCAAAAGATTCTTATGTACTGACTGGAAACTGCCCAGGCCAAAGTAAAATATCGTGTGGTCTGGATTTTATAGACCCCTCAAGGACCAGGTAGAGCAGGAAAAAGGAAGGACGGTCTGAATTTAGAAAATTTAAATTGAAAATTTTGGTCTTTACAACATTTTGCTCCTTACATAACTGTGTTTCTTAGTGTGACACCAAAGCCTGTTTTAAGATTCAGAGCTTTAAACTATTTTCTTTTTTACAAAAGGTCATCAATTTCTGCCCCAAAAGAAATTCAGTGCCATGACACAGGGCAGGAGCTGTACTGGAGAAATTCACATGATTCTTTTAAAATATTTCCCCTTGTTTGTGAAGAAAGGCCCTGTCCAATGTGTTAGAAAGTGTCTGTTAGTTATTATAAAGGCTGTATAGCATATGATTCATGTCATGCTCATCAAACCGTTTAGCAACACCACACCCTCCAACTTAGAAATTTTTCATCAAAGTAAATCACTGTACAACATTGATTTACAGAGGACTCTTCCCTTTTAAAAGAAAAAGTGATCAAGTGAGTGTGTCAGGAACTTATTGAACAGATCCCCTGGACCTTGCCTTTGGGGTCAAGCATTAAACCCTGTATCACATTGTTGGTTGTCCAATGGCTGCACTCCCCCACAAGTTGAAAAAAATGGTTTAGAGTGACTCATTTGACTGCGCTCTTATTTCCAAACCTCTGTAGACCAGTTTGTATTGTGTTTACTTGTTTGATCTCTCAAATGTGTTTCACTTGCCGCCTAGATCTTTTCCTTCTCCACACCTCGATTCAAAATAAAAGGCACCTGGGCCTGATCAGCACTTTTATTCATGTCTGTAGGAATGACATGTTAATTGTTCAACTGATCATGCACTGCACCTGACTAGAGACATCTCACTGTATGTACTTTTTTTCCTTAAATGTGCCATCCCTCTGCATACGAATAAAAACATATTCTAGCTTTTTTGTTTTCAAACTTACAAAATATTTTTGAACTTGGAGAGAATATCTGAAAATTTCGAGGTGCATGTGAAAAAGAATTTCCTGAAAGCGTGTGAGCTTATGACTCAGAGTGGGTTTCTAATAAGTGTGCATAGCTTTTCCTATGAAACAACTCTTCTCATTGAAATTCATTTTATACATTTGAAATGAGGTATGTTATGTATTGTAAATACACATTACTGGCATTCTACTTGACTTCCTTGTGAAGAGTCACATAGGTGCCTTTCGAAAAACACTTGGGGAAAATGGAATTTGACTGTAAAATTATTAAACCTGTCTTTTCCTAAAAATCTTTAAAAATCAATATTGTTATTGGCTTGTATTTCTAAGTGATACACCTGCCCTCTTGTTAAGAATATGACTGTCTCATTTCACATGAGCCACTGAAAGATGTGTCATCAACTTATGATGTGACATTGAACAACAACTCCAAACTGTGAAATTACAATATAAACCATCTGATGGGTCTGCCCTACATTACTAATTTCATATTAGTTTAGAATTAATGGAAAGAAATTGTGAAATTAAAAATGCTCAAGCCCCCGACCCTCACCCACCTTTCAGTACAGCTTGTGTTTGGTTAAGAGAGGAAATACACTTTAACACACTCAACTTCTGCTTTAATAAGGTTATTTCTAGACGTATGATGGCTATGCTGACGAACAATAAAAATTATATAAGAAACTTGGTTTTAAAGCATGCATGTCTATAAGGTTTGTGGGTAGTAATCACACTTTATCTGTTGCCATGGTGTTGAAATTAGTTAGTCTAAATGCATCCATAGTGGTTAGCACCTGCTGTACATACAATTGATTTGCAAAGATTATGTGCATTTCTTTTCATCACAACATGGTCTTCCTGTTGTTAAGTTGATAAATGCAAACAAACCAGGAAAGGGTTACATCTTGTCTGTAATCAGGAAATCTATGATTAACACTAAGCTACTCTAAAAAGGCATTTGGTTTTTGTATTTTGCTCCTGGTGGTGACCCTGGCTGATAATTCATTCAAACCTTTTAAATCTGATGAGACTTTTTCAATTTAAATTTAAATATTAAATGTCAGCTGAGACCTAAATCTCATTTTAACTTCTGAGTTAGGACCAAAATCACTTGAATGTCACATCTTACATTTTCAACTTAGGCCCATCGTCCAAAGCTTGCTTTTGGTTTCGGAACATTTTGCATAATTAGTTTCCGCACAAAGGGTTGATGGTGGTAGCAGCTGGTGACAAACATGATATATGATCAGATGGTGCGGTTGCAGAAGACTTAAGTTTAAGTGTCATTACCATCGCAGATGCAGTGAATGTGATGTATTCAGATCTTGCCGTAGAGGGCAAACATGAAGAGGGGAATCACTTTCCTCCTTCAAAACCACACACCATTAAACCTTGTATTTGACCTTCAAAACCCACACCCACGGTATATGTGACTCACCTGGCAGAGAGCATATCAGGAAATCATAGTCCTAGCCACAGCGGCCCTGGTTTGAATCCAGTGGCCATTTGCTTCACTTCAATGATATGCCAACCAAGTTTACCTATAAAAACTTTAACTAATTAGACTTTGATTAATATTGTTTTATTTTTATTATTTAGGTTTAATATATACATAGCTTTCATAAATAGATGACCAGAGAAAGCTTTGAACCACCATTAAATCATATGCATAAAAGAAAATTACCAAATTCATAAAATAAAGATTATTTTAACCAAACAGATAAAAAAAACCACAACATGCAAACACTACATAGAGAGTTTCATCTTAATTTAACAAGCAATTTTCACCAGTGTGGGGTGTAGGACTCACAACCTTCATGTTCTTTGACATTTTGTGGTATAATGTGGTTTTGGAAAATATGTTTCATCAACCAGCTAACCAAGACTGCGATTTGAAAAAATCCTTTCTACTTAATAATACTATATATTTAATACTGTATGATCCATATTGTCCCTAAGGTCGGTTTGATTTTCTAATTTTACACAGAAAGGTGTTGCAACTATACAAACGTTTTGTTATGTGCCTACATGGGGTCACTGTAAAAGAATATTCGGTAATCCAATTAAGTTTAATTTGAGATTTGTTTCATTTGCTTGTTTTAGTTATAAAATACTACGAAGAAAGTGCGCTATGAGGGCGTGGCTTCACGCACGTAAGATAAGCCCCAGCGACTCCTATTGGTTGTTTGGGTCATGACGGAGGGCGAAAGGGGCCTATCAGTTACGGGCGCGCGGGGGCTCAGAATATGAGCCAAAATGGCGGAACAAAGTCTACCAGGGGCCCTGTCTGGGATCTTCCTCAGACCAGCTAACGTCAGTTTGTGTGGTTGTTTCCGACTTATTTTACAGAAAACAAGCAGAATAAAAAGCAACATCACTCTCCCGACACGTTTTGTAAGTATTTCTCACTCTGTCACGCACGAAGTGAGACAGCACAATGTTTTTTGTTTTGTTTTTTCAGTTGTTTGAGTTTAAGCTAACCTGCCATAGTAACAATGTGACAGCCGAAGTGCCTTATAGAGATATGTGAAAAGAAACTATTGAAAATTAGATGACTGTTTTCCTGACAATCAGTTTTTAAAGCAAATATCTGCAATATCTTAACTGATCAGTTTATTAATAATTTAATTTACTAATTTAGCATTCATGAAAAATTTACAGCTTTTTGGCCCTGTTTATTAATCCCAGCCACAGCAGCTCATAAATTATTGCACAGCAGTCTGTATCAAAAAAAAAAAGAGTTTCATATTGCAAAAACACTTACTTAGCACCCAACTACTGTCTTTTTCTTTCTTTCTGCCCCAACACCAATAACAGCAGGACTGTTATTGGTGTTGGGGCAGAAGCATTGGGTACTCCTGATGAGCAACAGATACCTCCTTAGAAGATGAAGACAGTTAACTAATGATTCTGTAACCTAATGCAACATTTTTGACTTTTGCCTGTGGTCAGATGGGCTTATTTTTTGTTCACTGAAGAAATCTCTAGTGTGCTGAAGGCTACATCACTGAAGGAGTTGGCCCTACTTGAACATAGCTTGTATCTCCTCAGCTCCTAGGATAGCACAGAAAATTTTACATCAGTTTCTATATGACTGAGAAAGGAGAAAGTTACGTCCTTGTTCATAATGCATTTTTGTAGTTGTTTTACTCTTTAGAAATAAATTTATTCAACAGTGTTGGTCCAAAGGTATCAGGATATTAGAGGGTACAGAGACATTACAGCCACTGCGTGTTTGAAGTTTTCCTGCCAACCTGTGAAAACCAAACGATGGAACATCGCACTTGACTTTTTCCTTTAGGAGGGAGGTCGCTCACTCTACAGAAATGCTGCCCGGTTATCACATGAAACCATATGATGTTGACAAGTTGAACCTTTTTACGATTTAAAGTTTTTATTTTCAGTAAATCATATTCTGAGCTGCATTCCACTGTATGAGAAAAGTTGGAGAGAAATCATTTTTATTTTTTTACATTTATTGAATCACAGGCACAACGGCTGTTATCAGATGTCCACATTGGCACCATAACCCACATCTGAACATTGGATTGAGTTTGTCTGCAAAGACGAAGGAGCAGCTTCAAAGCTGTATTTTTGCAAAGAACATGCCTACATAAATGGATTATATTCAAATGCTTACAAACATTTGAGGTTATAGACAGGCAATATTTTGTTGATGTGGCTTTAGTGTGAGTGATTAGCATTCATTAAGAACTATCTATGTTGTGACTCAAACACCATGTGCACTTAACCATACTTTTTGAAAGCAATAAGCACCATACTGCATCAATTTACAGAAATTCAGAACATAAAGGTACTTTTTAAGCACAATATCAAATTTTAACATGATCTTAAGATAAATGAGCAAGTATGTACATCGCCAAATATTTGTCAACGTAATTTTTAAATGCATTGTTTTTGTGGGGAATAGTTTCTTCCTCTTTTGCTTGTGATTTTGCAAGGCAGAGCAGAACATGACTGGGACAGTATTCCTGGGACCTGCTGCTCTTCCTCCTCATCATCTGAGGTGGCACTCTTAGGAGTCGGTTTAAATATAGAAGCTCCCTGAAAAGGTGAATTGGTGGGCAAGAGACTTCGAGGGAGCGCAAGTGGTGGGACAAAGCCAGAGCTGGTGCCACCAGATGTGTTTAAGTATGGGAAGCCTGTCATGTTATGAAGAGCATATGCAGGAATAAAAAGAGGCTGAGAGGGTTGGTGGCTCGGCATAAGAAGGGAGTCTCTACCATGCCAGTAGTAGTCTCTCTGCAGGGACGTGTGGTGGGTGCTGCTGTGAACACCTTGCATTCTGTTGCCTGTATGAGGAGTGAAAGCTGCAGGATGAACCAGCCCAAACTGGAGCTTGATGGCCATTAATTCAGCACTAAGTCTGGCATTTTCTTCTTTTAGGGCCATGAGATGAGACTCCAGCACATAGTCATTCATCCTTCTCTTCTCCCGTGACCGTTTGGCTGCTTCGTTGTTCTTCCGACGTTTCTCCCAGTAGAGAGCATCCTTTTTTTCTTCAGGTATGAACTCTCTTTTGCGACGGTGTCCCTTACATGTGAGATCATTTTCTGCATTTAAACCATGGCGTCTGCTTAAAGGAGATGACAGGGACTCCATAGCAGATGAAACAGTAACAAGCAAAAGAAACCTGAAATTAAAAGGGAATAAAAGAATTTTGGTAGACTGGACAACTCTGTTTTAAGAAAACATTTTTAAAACACATTTTGCTTACTACTTACTTTTGCACAAATTAATGACTTGCATGACCTCTGTCACAACATTGTAGGCCATTGTTAGCATCATAAGCACATAAGCATAAGTGGCACTTCTAAAGAGACCAATCATATTCCCCAGAGGTGAGGCAACATGCTTATTGGTACAAACCCCAGCAAAATTATGATTTCCATTCTGTTTTTTTCCCAGGGAAAATTAAATGTGGAAACAATCATTCCAAGAATCTCTTCAAAAATAATCTCAATATTATTATTATTTTTTAAATCATGCAGTCCAAGTATAAAAAATAAAAAACTCTTGCGTAACTACTAAAAAACATGTTATTGTATGATATGATTGAAACCATATGGCACCCCAAGTGCAAAATAAAGGTCTATAATTAATATATCATTATATTTAAGTAATAGTGGTGTTTAAAAACTATTGTTTGGTATTTTTAAAATTAAAATATTTGCAGTGCATTTTTAGTGACAAACTGAGTTCACTTTCTAGACATAAACATGATAAAAACTTTACAGTAATATTACCCATGGCTTAAAATTTAACTGTGTAGTAGTATTCAGTTTAGTTTAGTTTTTTTTTTCCTTTCTTCATTGTTGTTTTGTTTTTAATCTAGTATTTTTGGAAAAAATTCTATTTTGTGTTTAGGGACAATATTACTTAATATTATATTACTCAGTGTTGAGTGAAGAGAGAAACGTGTGCTCTCAGTTGCCTCTCCAGCCCCACTTCCTGAGCCAACCTAACCTCCCACCTCTCTAGACCACATCAGAAATTGTGACGGGAAACATCAAGTTTGACAAAGAAGAATGTCGACCACTGTGTTTCAGAATCAGTGTGTTTTTATGTATAGTCATTTCTAAATATACTATTATAAATGTGTAATTGTATAAATGTACAATTACAACAGTAATTGTGTTGTTTTGGCTCAACTATATAGCTGCTGCACTAATCTGCTTTACAGATCGTTTACATCTCACTGTGGGGAGTTTGTGCAGGTAATCTTACATATTTGTGTGGCTAGGGGTTGGCAGGCAAAATTTGCTGCTTTTTTTTTGTGTGTGTGTGTGTGTGTGTGTGTGTATTCCTGGATGGCACTTTTACAGGGGGCAGAAAGTCTTTTCATTTTAGTGGAATGGTGGTGAATTTAATTTGCCATCTGGAAATAAATAAACTTTTCACTATCAGGATGGATTCAAAAAAGATGCTATTGTATAGCTGTCGTGTATTGTCCCCCACCCTTCTTTGATCAACATGTCCATCCAGTCGCCACTTCCCCTTCCCCATCCATTTTATGAACTTGCTTTCTTCATCCCTCTACATTCTGGGAACCAAAAAAAGGTGCTGAGAGTTTCAGTTTCACTGGATAGCCTACAGCTGAAAGTAAAGTAAATTGGGGAAATGCTTTGAATAACCAAACAGAAAGGAATGCAGGTAGCTTTTGATAAAATTTCTTTTTTGCTCACGTGGGTTTGTGGGTGGTTTCATGGGAGGCTGTGCAAGAAGGATGAAGATTGTGTTGAAACCACAGCAGCCCCATGTATGTGCAATCATACTCAGAAACACACAGTCTCACACAAGCATCGAGCTCTCACTGATGTAATTTAACTCAATGATGTTTCCCTCACACCCTCTGTCTTGGAAACAACACCATAGCTGATAAGTTAATTTCTTATCAGGCATCATACAAAACTTGTAATACTACAATGCAACACCCCCCTAAGAAAAAGGCTTTGTAGACCATTACCTTCCATGCTGTTGTGAGTACTAATTTTAATTTATCTGAATTCCCACTTAAAGCATTTTCTTAGTGCACTCACTACTCACTGATCTTATTCATATTTTTATGTACCAGTCAGACAAAGCCTGAGGCTTCAAAACCAAAGTTTCAAAGTCACAATGCACCCAGTGTTCTGTGGTGAGAACGTACGAGGTTAAAAATATTCAAGGCTGTGCCCAGTGAGAACGTCAACCATAAGCCCATATGTGTTTGTATGTCTGTGTGAGAGCATGCACACCTGCATGCCAATGTGTGATACAAAGCCTAGGCGTATACTGAAAAAAGCAACAGCAGGAAGAGAGAGAACAACAATCATACAAGGAGACACAGAGAGGGTTCCTGAGTGAAATGTCTCTTGAGGCTGAGCCTTCACACTATTTTACTGCACATTTGCAGCTGTTTCTTATTGACTAATTATAGCCTGCCTGCTTTTTAGTAAGGAACTTCTTCTTTTGGTCTATCCGTTTTCTTATACTGCACCATCTGCTGTTGTCTTGCTTTGCACACTGACAGCCACTGTAAAAATAACTCCTCATGGTCAGTCCATACCTCAATGTACTATGTTCACTTCTTTTCTAAACTGCCACTTGGTCATTAGAGTGAGTCTATTTCCCTCTTGGGGGTATAAAGAATTATGTGCAGTTCTTGGCTTGAATTGTCTATTAATGCATACATTGCTTGAACGGCTGTGTTAATAACTCAGCACCTGCTGACAAAAGTATCTACACCACTGTCACCAGAGGAAATACGTATTATTCTCTTTCTCTGTAAAGTATGCTGCTAAGCAATTAATATTAAATAAACTTATAACTATTGAGAACACATACACAGTTGGCACTAAAAATCCAATCTTCTTTAGAGTTGCATACAAATACTGTAGCAGGCTGAAGCTGATTTATACTCTATCGTGGCTTGTGGAATCTCTGAGCTGAATTCCTTTAAATAGGCCTAGTTTTAACAGCAAACCAGCATTCTTTTAGTTTGAACACTTCTGCATGTGCATGCAAGAACATAATGTGTGATGGGCAATACTCTATGCTTCTGATTGATAATTGAGTCTGAATGCCCAAAAGGAATATAAATGCCAGTTCTATGCAATAAAAACAAACAAACCAGTTATGCTTTGGTTTTTAGTATAGTTTAGTATTGAAGTCTGATATTGAACGTTTCCGAATTAAAAGGTATTTATAATGTTTCATCCAACTATGCAATACAATAGGAAGGTGTAGAGCTTTTAGAAAGACTCGAGACCAATTTAGTCTGAAATGGCACCAGCCACAGCTTTTTAAGATTCTGAATCTGCTACAGTGACATCAAATGGGAGTTCATAAAGGAATTAATGAATTAAATTTACAGATAACATTACAACGTAGATATGTTTGTACTTTTTTGGCTACTTAAAAAACTGAAACATTTCTTCTTTTATGTTTTGGCTGTAGAAAATATCTTGCTTATGGACTTTATTTGGAATCGGCAGGATATGCAGTAAATAAATTAATAAAGTATCTATCTATCTATCTATCTATCTAAAGAGTGTAACGCTCATGGGTAAAGACTGGCTTCACATACCTTTACAAACTCCGTTAAATGTTAATCTTAACAGATGATAACCAGAATACGACTATGAAATTATTTATTGGTTTAGCCATTTGTAAAACAAAACATATTATAGAAATACCCCATGTACTCATCTGTCCTTATCTGCCAGATATTTACAAGGTAGTAACAGTTCTTCCTCAAACAATTCTTGCCCGATAACAAAGAAATATTTTCTGGCATTGTGTGTGTGTGTGTGTGTGTGTGTGTGTGTGTATATGTGTATATGTATATATATATATATATATATATATATATATATCATAATATGTGAATATAAGTATCTGTTGCCTTAGTGTACTTTGTAAACAAAATAAGACCAAAAAGTTTACTAAACTGAAACCACTTTGTGTTAAAATGAGCCTATAGGCCTTACCTTCAGCTTTTGTGTTCAGCAAGTCGACTGCTGTTGAGGTGTCAGCGACCTAATTTGGAGATAGGCTGCTTTTATCCACAACTTATATACAACTCAGAGCACCAAACTCTCGTGTGAGACTGTGTCAAACAATTGATGCACTTAAAAGCAGAAGGGGTCTCATAAAGTCGTGTTGCTCTCAGTCCTGCCCTCTCAACTCTCTACTTTGCTTTCTGTCACTCTTTAGGTGTTGTTTTTCCTGTATTTAACTGTCCACCTCAGTTGTCACATGAGTGTCTGACTGGCCCCCTTCATTTTGATGGTGTGGTGTCAGTGGCTTGCCATAGCAGGGGTCTCCCCTGAATGATGCTGCTGCTTGTCTCATAGTGAGATATTTTATGTGTGGTATTCTCAAATTGAATTCAAATTGGAAAAGTCATTGCTGGAGTATATTCCTGCTTATGATTATGTATTACTGCTGTCTGTCGTAACGTACTGTGGCCAGATCATTATGCATGGTGTTAATAAGTCAATTGCATGTTTTATCCATATTAACATTTCATATTTCAGGCACTTACCTGTTTGCTCCTCCCAGAAAAACGCAGTTGCAGCACCATTACCAGAAACTAAGCCATAACTTCCAGAGAATAGAGAGAGCTCCGTGCCCCTTAGATATTTAAAGTGGAACTCATCAGATGGGATAAACTGACGTGATATTACTGGAGGATTTAATAAATCTTCAGCACCTCTGATTCACAGAAAAGGAGAAGTATTTGTTGCTTGTCATTGTCGAAGTTGCAGCATGTGTTCGCACATTCAATATTTTCAGCATTTGGTATGCTCACTGTACAACTGCATGTTTTGCATTACAGAAGTACAAATAGATTTTATAAAATCGAATCTCACCATGTGTGTTAGGCAGGACTTCAAATTTTACCTCAACCCCATTTCAATGTGTATAGGCTAACATACAGATTTTTGGTTCCTGTTGTGTTACCTTTAAGCTGTAAGCCACGAGGTCCATAAAAACACTTAATTGTAACCATATGTCATACCATATAGGAGGACCTAGTATGAGATGAATATAGACAAATTTTCACTTTTTTCGTTAACATCTAGATTCTAGAGAACTGTCTGTTGCTTTTATTTGTTCTAAATGTCAGTTGTGTGTGGGATTGTTGAAACTGTGAACGTCTTGTGTCAAAACCAGAAATTATAATGCATAAACATTCAGGTTGATTTATCTGGTTTTATATTTTGCCCACAGCAAAATGAGATATTGGTTTTGTATTGATATTGATAATCAAAATGAGAAGTTTATTTGTCTTTAGACTGAAAAGGACGACTTCCTTTTGAACTGGGTCAGAAATATTCATGCACCATTGAAAACAAATTTGTTGTAGCATTTTTTTTTTCCCCATTTAAACAAATTCTAGGAATATAATTGCCTAATTCCGATTTGGTATCTGTGTACCTGTTTTGCTTTGTTAGAAGAAAATATAATTATAAGTTTTGCTACATTATTTGTTCTGTAGCGCCCTCTGTCGTTGTGTTTAGGTACATGCACAGCTGGCTTTCAGTTATTCTGCCACTGCTGAGTTTTTTCAACGATTAAACGAGTCCAAGGCGAAATAAGTGAGGATTTTTTTGTAAAGCTTTAATAAATATCTGACTTTATTGTATAGAGATTGAACTACTTTGAAAAGTTTACAACAACTCTCATTCAAATAATTCCAACAATGCCTACTGACTTGAAATATAAATGATTTTTCATAATTCATCACTTTTAATTGAAGCTTCATTGACGATCACAACTGCGGGGAAAGAAACGTTCATGATGGATTTTCTGAGCCGTCCATCAGGAACATTTTTGCAGTTTGGCCTCATTCACCCTCCTGCATGAAGATGGGCCTATATTCAACAAATAGATCAAAAGTTTCCAAATGAAGCTAAACTAAATGCAGATTAATTAGTTTTCAAACGCAATTTAAGAGCTATAATGTTTAAAATGCTATCAGTGTCTTATTCCCCAAGTCATGGCTAAATAAATGGTATTACCTATTGACATTTTCATGATGGATCCTAGATTATATACGTGCATGTTTTTATTTGGAATTGCAAACATCTTGAAGGACATTTTTTTAAGTTATCTTTATTATTTTTATTTAGTATTCCTGCCTAGAATATAATGTTTGTGCAGTCGAGTTGAGGTGTGACAGAACTGTAGGTTTGATTTTCCACTGAATTAAAGCCTGCTGGAAATCACGCAATGAGGGCATTAAAGGGGAATGCCAAGTCTTTATGTAGTCAGTTTCGCCGCAGATAAACGACTAAAATAAGGTCCACAATAATAATAAAAAAAATACAAATCCAGCCCACCAACTACAATCAAGTCAGGGATTTAATTTATGTCTTCAAAAAATAGAAATTTCTTTTTGGAATCAACAGGGCTGCATTTAATAATTCATACTTATAAAATCATTGATTAAAAAGTAGAAATAAACTGCAGTTAATATGGCACTTTGTTTAAGGCTTAGTGGTCCTTGTTTGCAATATAAACGCTGTTTCATCCAAGTAGAAATAACCATTAGATGGTAAATTCCCAGTGGAATCAATGTATTCTTATTATTTCACACTTACTCGTATAAAATAAGCCACTTGCTTGCTTTTTAAATCTGAATGACAAATAGATGGGGTGCATTTAGCTTGTGTTTAGGCCTTTGTACGGTACTAATTTTTCATTACAAAATATGCATATAGTCCAAGCTGCAGTTTCTCGTTTCGCTAAACAGCTGCAACATGAAAAACACACAGTACTCTTTTTAATATCCCTACAATGAACCGTCAGCGTCCATCAGGACTGAGCTGCATCCCAAGCTGAGACAGCCCGGCTGGCCCACTGCTGAGCCGGCTCCTGAGGCCTCCCTGAAGGTTTGCCTCCTCCAGGAGACCCTGGCCCCCTCTGTCGTGGATGTAGAGAGGCAGGCCGGGATAGATAGAAGGCGGCGGCACGTAGGGCTGCCAAGGCAGCAGGAGATTACTACAAACTGCCGAGGGACCCAGTTTGGGAACCAGCCAGTTTTGAGGCGTGTATGCCAGGGTGGAGGCAACATGGTGGCGGGAGTCAGGAGACAAGCGCACAGAGGAGGCGGGATGGGAGGACTCGTAGGCGGAGTGGGAGGAGACCTGGCGTTGGGCATCCATCTTCGGCTCTGTTGACCTCCTGCCGTCCAGCGCCGCTTGGGGAGAGATGGCACAGGGCCCGGGGAGGGGGAGGGGCAGGATGGCACAGCTCTGAGAGCCTGTTGGGTTAAAACTGCCAGCATCATTAGCGGAGTTAAAGCACGATATGTTTGTCTGGAAGGGGAGGCCGGCTGTCTCTTGGGACGTCACACCCAGGAGAGAGGCCGAGGTGCTCCTGCTGCTGCCCCAGTGTCTTACCTGGAAGAGGTCATTGGTGTGGGCAGGCTTAGGTGACAGGGGCAAGGTGGCAGCTGCAATAGGTGGAGGGAGTGTTGGCTCCAGAAAGGCAGCTTTGCTCTTTTCTGCGCTCAGGTTGGTGTGATACTGCAGCCTGAGCACATGAGCCCGCAGCTGGGTGTTCTCCTCACTGAGGGCCAGCAGCTGACCCTCCAGGATCAGGTCGCTCAGCCTCCTTTTCTCTCTGGACCTCTTTGCTGCCTCGTTGTTTTTCTGTCGCTTGTCCCAGTAGGTTGAATCTTTCTTGTCGGCAGGGATCATCTCCCTCTTACGGCGCGGAGCGGGACCTGCGTGGCTTCTGCAGGAGCGTAAACGCAGGAGACGTCGAGCCAACAGGGAGGATCTTGTGACCGAGAGCTGGAGTCCGAGGCCTGCATCGGGCTCCATGTAGCCGCTGCTTTCCACCGATGAGGGGGGCTGGCATGGAGCACAGGCTCCTTCTACATCAGGACACTTTGGTGTGGCCATGTCACAGATCTGGGGCGAGTCAAAGTTTCAGTTAAAACGATTTTAATTAATCTGTCAGTCCACATTCATTTTGAGTCTCAAATAATGGAGTGATCAATACTCTGCAGTTATAGATTAGTTAAGAAAATGGGTTAAAATTAAAGCACAGCCGTCAAAGCATCGTAAGCACACACTTTAAAACTAAATAAAATTTTCTAAGAATACTTGTTAAATTAACATATTCTGACTGAAGTCAAATTAAACTTAGACTTGTCATGAACAGTTTCAATCTTGTAACCAAGATCCGATAAACCTACTTCTTCCACCACGAAACTTAAGTGTAGGTGAAAATGTAGGTGCCCATATCTTTAGTATGTTTTATAACACGGTTAAACATAAAATCGAACCCGGGTCACTTTACTCAGGCGAAAGCGGGAGAATTTTAATGAAATGTTTTTTTCTGAAGACACCCAGACAGCGATGCACTGTTAAACTCGGCGCTCGGACCTCAGTGAAAAGATGACAGCGGGATCAGCTTAGTCTCATAAGTCTGCAACACATATCCACCTGCAGCGTTAGACGCAGCACCAGCACTTATACACCATTTTACATACAAGTTCGCGGACGTGGAGAGACGGCAGCGCTTACCTGTCAATCACATTGAGCGGGGCCGAAGACAGCGGAGCCGCCGGGCGGCACGCGCATTTACTCTGTGCGCGCAGCCAATCGCGTTGTCTACTTAAAGCCGTAGAAACGTCAAGGAGGGCGGAAGACACCACTGCGGGTTAGGGTCAAATGAACAGGTGACACCGAAATGAGTCACTTTGGATCAATTGCCCCACTTATTGTCTTCTTCAAAGTTACTGCACTGTGATGCGCATAATCAGAGCTCGTAGCCCTGCGGAGAGACGCACTGACGCAACCATTTAAGCTTCAGTTACAGGCTACACAGAGTACAGTTTACACCGTGCTTTGCATCGCAGCTGGAGCATTTTGTTGGTACAAGCCTACTGAAATGGGAATTTTGATAGCCTAGAGTTTGGTTTATCAATAAAAAAAAGAAAGGTTTAGTTAGCTCAGGTGTATCTTTTATCTGTTCCCCTCTGACGCATTGTAGCACATAAAGCAAGTGTCCCCCACAATGAAATTCATGGATGGATTATGACAATGTCAGTTTGTCTGCCAATCAAACATCATGTCACATACAGTACTGTAAAAAGTGAGGATGTTTAAATATATCAGTTACATTCTTACACAGTGCATTAAATTTAAAATTATCTGGTTGATTTTTCGAGTGTCATTTTCTTGCTGCAGAATGGATTTGGGATCAATCAGATTCCTCAGAAATATTGGCAATGGGTAAGAATCTAAACAACCAATGTGCCCAAAGCCACTGTGTTCTTGCTTTTCAACAATTTCAAAATGTAAGTGTTGGTCAAATGCAGTGCACAGTCCTTTCAGTTGGTCCATTGATGTTACTGTCCAAGTAACACAGTTTTTATATTGTTTTTAAAATGAATGACTTGCTGTCAACCGCACTGATACTTTGACAGTAAGAGCAGGTTAATGCTAAAACTAACTGAAAAAAAATGCCAAATCAGAGTGCAAATGTGTCACTATCAAATAATTCAACAGTTTTTTCTATTTGAGTGTCCAACAATCCAAAGATTGCCAACTTTAGCATGATAGCTAAGAACATTCAGGGTAAGACACTACAAGGATGTCTTCAATTGAATTCCTCCTCACCTCTTAGGAGTATTCATTTACCCCATTGGACATAACAAACTGCAGCAAACAATTTTGTCAATTCACCATTGCACCAACAATCATGAGCTACAAACTGTCCCATCCAAACTTTCAACATCTTGGACGTTCAGTTCGATACAAGAGCTGCCACTGGAAGTTCAAAATGCATTTCTCTTAGCTTGGCTGCAGTCTTTCACTTTCTGTCATTTTGAAGATTTGCTGTCAGACTTGCAAACACAACTGCACTAAACAATTACACCAAAATGGAAAACAGCACAACATTTTACAAGCTTACTCTAGGTTGTGCTGAAGATTTCACTATGGCTTGCTGCTGTGTGTTGAGGCTGTCCAGAGCAGGAGCTATCAAGTTTGTGTGTATTTAAAAAAAAAAAAAAAAAAAAAAACCTCTGGCAGGTTTCTCTTTGCGAGTCACAGTAACCACAAAGGCCACAGTCTCCCATGTTTCAACAGTCAGATTATTCTTCTGGTAAGAATATTGTCTACAGATTTTTTTAAAGCGGTAGTAATTGCAGATTCTTGTATGGCTTCCTGAATATTAGTCTGATGACTTTGAGAAGTGAAGCTAAGAACATGAACACTCACACATATACACACACTTCACCATCTGCACAGGAAAAATATCAACATGCCATTGTTACCAGAGACAGGAACTTGTCTCTCTGAATTTTACTCCATCCAGTTCAACCATCAAATGATGAGTGAGCTCAGGGTAAATTGACTAATGAATGACCGATGTGTCTTTTTTGTTGTTGTTGTTTGTTTGTTTGTTTTTTATGTCAGTACTGCTGAAGAATAACATACAATCTGCTCCTTTTGAAGATGACAGATTCTCATTGTTCAAATGAACATGTTCAGAATGCATTGTGGTACAGCACAGTGGGCCTGCATAATTTTCACCTCTGCTACTTTCTCATTGTGTGGCAGCACCCACATCCTGACTGCATGTTGCAGATGAGTTGTCTTCACGTGGATGATTGTCTAAAACATTGAAGGTCTTTTTTGGTTTTATAGCAATAAGGTGTCCAGTTAATTACACAGTTCAATCTGAAAGGTCAAATGAAAGCCAAAATTCTGATAAATGCTGGGCTCCTTGTTGTAGCTTTGCATACTGGAAAACAGACCACATACTGTGAATTTGTCATAATGGTTACAAATGATAAAATACATGGTTAAGCTTATGAAATGGTCAGTATACATCACCCAGTTCCCTTGACAAGGTCGTGGTGGTTCACCAGAGTGCATGAATAACAAAAGGCTGTACAGCTGCACTGGTAAAGAGACCAGTTTCCATAACAATGAATAGTCCTTGGCAGCCTCTCTAGACTTATTTAGCCACACCTTTGCGTTTAGGTCTGTTAAGATACACAAAAGCTTAAACTTTTTTAGGGCTCATTATGGGTTCCTACAGTGCTTGCGTGGAAAACTTATTGCATGGGATTATTTTAATTGTTTTAAAATGGTAGACCTGTCTAGATTTTTCCCGATTACAACTAAATTGTCACTTACCTATGTGAGGTGTGGGTTAGGGTTATGTCACCTGAAGGTAATGTCTTGAATTTTCCTAATTTCAAAAAAAGTTATAGCTATTTCGTTAATAAATTATTGTTTTGATTTGTTTTGTACATTTTTGCTAAGTCATCAGGCTGGATAAAACCTCCATTTCTCTTGTCATGCAAGCTATTGATTGCAGTCTTTGCAGACTGATCTTTGATTTCAGTCATCTTGTCATGCTGCCAATGAGTTCACAAAACATAAAAAATGTATCATTTTGATATTTGTTTAATATAATGTTTGACAGTACAGTTACAGATTGAAATGTTGTGTCAACAGTATTTAAGTGATGATACAGACATGGTGTATGCTTTCCCTCATTCCCACATTCAGTGTAATTAAGTTGTATTCACTTCATTGAATTGGTGTCCATGTTGTTTGAAGTTGCATTTGTGGTGTTATCCACACAATCACACTTTCTTGCCCAGATCATGTCAACCACAGCTTAATCATTCCTGAGAAGCATGACAGTGTACCCACTCATTTCACTCAACTATATGATACAAACAGGTGACTCATCATTGAGGGTTGGGGACTGTTCTGATCACTTTATACCTGTAAACTTCGATGTTATTATGTCACCCACAAACAATGCCATACACAAACACTCATTCCCACCTTAACCTCACCACCGTGTCCTACTTTAGCAACCTGTTTTCCTTTCTGTGCACTCAAAGCTCATTTAGTTTGAAAAAACCACAGCTGTGCTTTGGTTTTACCTGTTTAGCATCCATTTGTTTGTCATGTCAAACCTTATTTCTTTCACTGCCCTTTCAAGGAGGCCTTTTGTGGGATTGTAGTGGTTGACTTTACTGGCCTGATTCCTTCTCTTTAACTCGGCTGTGCTGTTAACCACTCTTTACAGGAAGTTGAGTCTCAGCAAGCATTGGGGGTATCACCTTCTTCTGCTGCACTTTTGTATAGCCTCACATGAAAGCTTACAGTAGTATGGTCACCCTGGAGAGAGCTCAGGCAGACAGCACTGAGAAGCTTCCCACAGCTTTTTGGCTCTCTCACACTTCGAGTTTGGGTCATGCACTGCTGAGATCTTGTGAGATACAGAATAGGATGTGAACAAACAGGCTCACATTAAATTTGGAGTGGAAACTGGGCCTGTATTTTTGACTGTGTGATAATGAGCATGTCTGTTTTAGGCTGGCTCTTGCCACTTGTGGTTTTGATTGTCACTAAGGTTTTTGTAAGGCGATGGCTGTGATACAGTTAAACTAGACAAAATGTAATCTTGCTGTACCTATTGATGCTTTGTTGTGTGATTATCATTCATATCATTAAATTATCAATCAAGTAAACAAAGGCATATTTATAGAATTATTTACATCACAATGACTTCATTAAAAATAACAATCAAACACATCACTGTCTATTCATATACATTTCTGACATGTAGCATCTCTGTTGCTGCAGCGGGTATTGTGTTTTTATGAAACGCTAGGTGTTAAGTTAAATTTGTCTTCTTCACTTCTTGTTATTCTCACTAGCTACTAACACTGTGGAACAAATTTGAAACATAGCTAGATTTTTTTTAACAATAGCTGACATCTTTGTCAATTGGTCAATTCTGAGAACCTAAAGCCAATGGCTTCTTCTGGCACTTCGCCCATGTGTCACAATGTGTGAAGACACTTACTTGCCATTTCCCTATTTTACTGCCTTTTAGCAAAAATAAATAAGTTGAATCTTTGCATTGTCCTAACACGGTGGTGGCTAAGATCTAATTATATCTAACTTTTCAGTTACGTGAATCTCAGCCAGCATGCTTCTAGCTAGCATGTTTATGCTCATAACGTCCAGATGTAATTGAATTTTCTTTTGTCTGTCTTGAAAAGAATTAAATTTTTGGCTTGAATGAATTATTAGTTGAATTTTATGATATTTTCTTTGAAATTATTGGCTCTAATTTATAATATGCTTACACCTTGATACAGCTTGATCCTCTCTCTTCATGAACCCATTCACTCATGACTGTTCATGGCTGTGAGGTCTGGCAGTCGTGATGGGCGACGGTTAAACTGTGGTGGAAAAGCCTAGCCTATGGATTGCCATTGTTTGTGGAGGAGCACCTACTCCACACCACTGACACATCAGCCTAACCACTGAGATGCATAGGCCAGCTGTAAAAATAGATAGGAAAGATCTCCTTAGATATGAACATACACCCACATTCTCACTTGTAAGATGTAAGATTCATACACGCTCAGGTGTTGATGTGTGGCCTTTGTGGGAACCATGTCACTTACACAGGGAAGAGATATGAGAGAAAGAGATATGAAACCACGAATGCTTCATTTAACTGACATGGAGTCTATAAATCCAGTGAACTACCTTTTGTTCTTTTGTTCACAATTTCACCCTCCTTTTACCTTCATCTAGTGGTTGAACTGCAGCATAAGCTTATCTCCACCAGGTGGCATTAGATTCACAGAGAAGCAGAATCTTAAACCATTAAGACTTTGAATATATAACATATATCAGCTTGAAAAAGGCTAATCTTAACCCAACCATTAAAGTTGAAGTTTACTTTTAATGAAATTAGGCAGGTAAAAATACTATTATCTTAATTTACTTACTTAATTTAATTCCACTTACCTTTAAACCATTACGATAGCAATACCTTATCATAAGGTAGTTCCTGAGTGCATATGAACAAAATTATTATTTTTTTCTTTTAAGGTTGTCACTACAGTCAAGTTATATAAGTTAGTTAAAAGATTTATCCAGTTGGTATGTGCTGAATCTTTCTGGGTGCGGTTTTGGGTTGCAAACTTCCGAAGGCCCAAAACATTTCTGTTTTTACCCCTAAACAAAAAGCTATTTGATATGCTGTGTACTCTACCAGCTTAAGTGCCCCTGCTCCACTCCTGTTTGTCTCTTCAGGTAAGGTGCATGGGGAGTAGAGTCTGAGACTGGAGCTTTCCCATGGGAGAACAACAAAGGCAGGGCTGGAAACAGGAAATACCCGGAAAGGCAGAGAAGAAACAAAGGGGACGGCCGAAACAGGTGGCTATTATGAAAAGCAGCTAAAGAATGCTTATGAAAACAATCATGTTAATCTCTAACTATGGTCAGTGGAGCATCTTGATTGACTGCTCAGCTAGCTCACCTGGTTGCTCGTGCTACACAGTGCTCAAGAACATTATAGGCAAACAATGCAGGTAAGTGCATGACTCTTCTGAATTGTGTTGATTACTCATGAGCTGCTATTAATGATAAATTTCGGCTACATTAATATTAACAGCTTTACAAAAAAAAAAATCATTAATTGTTATACAATACTAGTTTAATGTCCACAAACTTTTCTCCACGTTAAATCGAATTATATATTCGAGCTGAGAAAGAATTACTTAGAAACAGGAAAAATATAGTGTCTTTTCAGTTTTAGCAGAGATTAATTTGCTGTGACTTTGTGTATGAATTCTCACAGCTTTGACGCAGATGGTTGTTTGTGAGCAGTCTCAGTTCTCCCTCACCAGGATTGTTCATACAGCTTCCAACGAAGGAGTTACTCCATTTCTTGGTATTTCATCACATAGAAACAAGCAATGAATTGTCTTAACTTTCCCTTTTGTATTTTGTTTGTGTAATAAGGTGGTTAATAGATGGTGGGTAAGGTTTGTGCAGCTATGGCTGGCAGTGTAGTTTGTTTAGATCAGCAGTGATGTATAACCTTTTGTCTGCTTTGCTGCTGTTGTATGTGAGCATGGTAAGAGTTTAATGAGTTGCAAGACTGATAAATGTGTATTAAATAGTCAAGGGGAAAAAAGCTAATGATTCACTCAGATGTCTCTCTCGTAGCATTACACAAGTCTACAAACAACACAGCGCACCCAGCATCATGTCGAAGGAAAGTATTGAAAATGGTTAGTCATCCTTGATTTCTATCATTCATCTTTCTTTCCCTTTACCTGCTGACCACCATATCTTTATCCATCCATCCATCTTCTACCACTTTTCCGTTTCCTGGTTGCGACCATATCTTTATTTCAGTTCACTGAGAAGTCAAGTTCAGTGTTTTTGATTCAAAAGAAACACTTAATTTATATCCAGTAAAACTAAATCTCAGTGTCTCAGCCTGGACGTCCATATTGAAATTTACATCTCAAGGGGAGCCTCAGGAGCTGCTGTTAAAATCAGTATCACCTTGTAACTCTGAATGTTGTGGATGTAAGAATCCCTTTAAGATATGTTTAACGGCATAAGACTACATAGGCCTGCATAGTAACACACGCATAGAAATGTGCACACACACGCAAACGCACGTCTGTTGCCTGCTGATGAAAACGATACATTAAATCACTTTGTGCAGTTCTCCTTTGCACAAATGTCTGACTAATGTGTGTATGACAGGCCTCTCATGGGAGGTGAGGGCAAACAGCCGCTGCTACCACAAATCCAAACAGAAGAAATCCTTCTTGTGCTTCCGCTGGGGGCAATATGCGGTGAGTCCCTCCTGCATTAGCCGCCTTCCTTCTATATTGTACCCAAATACCTGTTAGCTTTTTGATGCACAGGGAAACAGGTTGATATGTTGATGGTAAAAAAGTAGATCACTGTTGAGTTTCTCTCACTGTAATGCCTTTCTTGTTGGTTGTCAGGACAATAAGGTGCGCAGCTACAAATACTCCCCCCTGACTTTCCTACCCCTGACACTGTTTGAACAGTTCCAGCGAGCAGCCAATCTCTACTTCTTTCTCATAATGGTGATGCAGGTCAGATAACAACACTGTTGTCTCTCACTCTGTCTATTCATATTTTGTTGTCTCACGTTACCGATATTCAAATAAGCAGAGGAGCAGGTAAATAGTAATAAAAACATGAGGAAGTAGTAGGTGATAACAGGCCCAGTCGTAACACAGAACGGTTGTAACACCTTGAATGTCTGTAATCATAAAAAACAAGTGTGCTGAAACTCATTGTGCACATGCTCAGTTAGATTGTCTACTAAAAAAAAAAAAACCACATTTGAAACTACCAGAAAAAGTTATAACCAAAAGTGTTATTTATTTATTTGTTTGTTTGGGGTTCTTTTGTTTTGTTTTTTTATTTTTTTGAGTAAAAAAATTATTTTTGTATCAGATGTATTTTTTTTTAGACTGTCCAGAGGTCAAGTGTTGAGGAATCCAAACACTTTTTGTAGGCTAAAAATAGAAATGACTAGGATGTGTCAAGCTAGCAGTCAAGCTAGTTCTCATGAGGTGAAAACATGTGATACAGGGAAGGTTGTGACGCCTTGTTATAACCTTCCCTGAACCAACTAGTCAATGATTTCTTTCTCTTATTCTTTCCTTTTAAAAACATAGATCATCAACATCGGAGTGGACTGACTGCAACCAGTACATATTTCATAAAACCACTTAGATGCATTTTTTCGGTAGTTGACACACTGAAGTCTATAATACAGCAAAGTGGCTGTTTCAGTGTAAACGGTTTTTGATTTATTGGAAAAATCACAAAAACTGAGTGCACCAGCAGGTTCGGCGAATACTGCCATGATTAACACTGGTAGTTCTGTGACCACAGCTCCGGACAGCCGCCTCAGCAATGGCAGCATGGAACTTGGACCGATCAGATTTCATGTCCCCCACCACCCCCGAAATATGGCTGAAGTGCCGTGTTCCCAGCAGACTTCACTATTTGTTTGGCCCTGCTGGGGCTGTCCAGCATCTTCCTCAGCCACCTGGCATTTTGTTCTTTTAGATTGGCAGCTTGACATCAGCTGGACTCAACCTTTCAGCAGAGCAGGAAGACAGTGAGGGGTTTCCACACCGTAGAGATCAAGGTGTACTCGTGATAATTCGCACCTTTTTCATTAGAAATTCATTTTCAAACAGATTTTTCCTTTTTCTGTACATTGGCAAAAAGTATACATTCAACTCATTTGTTTTTTTTTTTTATTGTACTTTGACTTTTTCAAAAAGTTTCACATTTTCTGTCATGGGGTCATATTGATCAATACAAAAAAAATGCCATATGTGACATATGACCTCATGTAGTTGGAACTTGCAACTGACACTGTAGGCTACAGAGTGCTCCACACAAATGTAGTCACTGTGTGTGTGTGTGTGTGTGTGTGTGTGTGTGAGTGTGAGAGAGAGATTAGTTTTGTCTAAATTTAACATTTTTACCCTTTTTAGCTTACATTCTCATTGTCCAATTGAGAAACCCATTAAAATTGTCATTTTCCATATTAATTTTCATTACACTAATTAGGCCCAGCAGAACTGAACTTGGTCCTTAAAAAGTGATATTGGTTAATCCCTAACAAACAGTATTCAACACTTACATAGCTTAGCAACAGCTGAAAAGAAAAGAAAAAATAAACTTAGGCAGTGACATGACGGAGCAGTATAATATAAACCAATTAGTGTTGTGGTCAATAAGTAAAACAAATTTGAAAAATGTACTTTGGTGTCTGATTTAAAGCTGGTACTTTTGACTAAAAGTCAAAAGTACCAAAAGTAACTGGAAGACCATTCCAGTCCAGTAGCAAATTGATCACCCCATGACATTGACCTGGAATGTAACCCAACAGATGCGACAGACCCTTTCTAAGAGACAGAAGTTGTCCACTGAGATAACAGTAATTCAATAGATAATTTTGTCTCTGTGGAAAGACGAGTAAAAGTTTCTTATGCACCTCTTGAACTAACTGTACTACAGTTGTCGCCTCAGGAAAAATCTTTAAAGTAAAAATGTTCCAGATTAATTTTTTTCACTGCATTGATTTGCCACCTTGCCATTTAACCCCGACAATCATGAGTTCCTCTGCTACAAGATTATCTGTTAGAGCTGTTAGAGCATCTGTTTGTTTTATAAGATGTGACAAAATAACCCTACTCTTTCTTGAACTTTAATTAATCTTTTAAATGACTTTACATTAACAGCAATATATTTCTTGAGCTTTAAATTACTTATTTTATCATCTTTACTGTGTATGGTGCACACTTTAATTTTCTTTCCATGTGAATTTATCCTTACATGTGGATTCCAGTCTGTTCCTGCCATCTCTTCCATACCCTGGTACATCACTATCATCCCGCTGGTCATGGTGCTGTCTGTGAGGGGGCTGAAAGATCTCGCCAATGACATGGTGAGACCACCACTCGCTCCCTGTGGTGGCCCCTATGTCTGCCAGAGGGAGTCTTGGAGGAGGGATATCCCAGAGTGCTGAATGCACATGCTCACACACAAATGCATGATCTTAAACACAAATATACGACCGGCCTCATGCATGCATTTATGCACCTGGCACTTAAGGAAGTGCGCACTCTTTTCTCTCCTTCGTTGTCCTCATTGACTCCTTGTCCTCTCCTCATTGACAGAACCAGTCATCCTAGTAGCATTAATTTTCTCTCCTATCATTAAAGCTTTTCCTTTTAAATGCATGCGTAATGTTTTGCATGGAGAATTCTATGGTTAAGTGCATCACTGAGTTACGGTCGTTAACAGCTCTGGGTGAAACGCTTGCTTGACCCCTCTCTATTGACTAATCATTTAGTGGAGGGTGTAAATCTCCCAGCTGGTGTCACTGTAGAGCCTCGGTAATGGTGTTTCTCCTTTCTCCTCTCTACTGTTCAACCTTTCATGGCCACCCTCACTCCTTCTGATATGCTCCCTGTCCATTTCTCTTTTTGTACATCCTTGTCACACTTCAAAATCTATATTTTTCTCTTCTTTCTTTCATTCAATGTTATGGCCTGTGTGCCTCTCCTCCTCTCCTCCTGCTCCTTCTCAATCTCTGGTCCAGGCCAGGAGACGCAGCGATTCTGAGATTAACTCCCGACCTTGTGACGTACTCATCTCCCAGAGGTGAGGACAAAAACAGTGGGTTAGTCTCTCAGGACTCCGTACAGTTTCTGTCTGAAACAGTCTTCTAATGAGGCGCTAATGAAGTGTAAATGAGTGAATCCCTCGCTGCTCCGTGCATTAGAGTAGGGCAGTGTACTTTCAACACCTTTTTGGAGAACTACTGCTCTTGATGACATCATCTCATACCTTCAGAAATTGTTTTTCTTGAAATCAAGTAAAAGTAATAGTCCATTGTTTTTTATTTTGTTTTGGATTTTTTGTCTTTGACATAAAAAATTTATTCCCCACCAGAAATGTTAAAATATACAAATTTGTTCACATACATAATTAGAGTGAAAAGACATATCTGTTGTTTCTTAACTTTTCATTAATTGAAATGCAACTCGTTTAGCTCTTGTTTTACAGACATTTGTAATGAAATGCTCATCTGTGCTGCTTTCTGCTAATCTGACTCTGTCTCAGTTTCAGTTTAGTACAGTGGAAGGATGTGTGTGTCGGAGATATTCTGCGGATCCACAAAGACCAAATCATCCCTGTGAGATTATCAATTTATATAAAAATGTATATACAAGCAAATCTTATAAAACAAAGTGTCTGGTTTAATTATTGTAATGTGATAATGACCATAAACAAATGTTGAAAATTTCACCATGCTGCAGTTGCATTTTTTAAAATTGTAAATAAATGCTGTATAGCTTTATTTGAATTCTCAGTGGCTTTACTTCTGAGGCTGCTCTCTCTTATTTTTCCACAGGCAGACCTTCTGGTCCTGTGTAGTTCGGAGCCTCACAGTTTGTCTTATGTGGAGACAGCGGACATCGATGGGTAACAATCAAAAGTCGACTTAATTTATATATTCACGCATACTGATGACTTATTCTTCAGACATCATGTTCGTCCTCGTGAAACCATTATAAACCTCATACATGGCGAGTAGTATTAGCTCAAAGGGGATTGTGTGTCACAGTAGAAGTGCGTTTTCATGCAGAAGAGATAAATAAGTGTATAATAAGTGATCTGTATGATCTCAAAAGCAGCTAGACAACTGTGGACCAAAGTAATCAGTGAAAGAATTGTATCCATTTTGCAATAGCATACCATCTTTGCCAGACCAGTTTACATCCTGTTTTTGGAAACAGTTACAAACACCTATGGTTTTATGCATAGTTAAATCAAATCAAATCAGATTTATTTATATAATGCCAAATCATAACAAAGTTACATCAAGGCACTTTACATATAGAGCAGGTCTAGACCAGACTCTTTATAAAATGATTTAAAGAGACCCAACAGATCCCCCGATGAGCAAGCACTTGGCGACAGTGGCAAGGAAAAACTTCCTTTAAGAGGCAGAAACCTCAGGCAGAACCAGGCTCAGGGGGGGCGGTCATCTGCCTCGACCGGTTGGATTGAGAGAGAGAGAGAGAGAGAGAGAGAGAGACATACATACATGGGGGGCAAAGTTGGGTAGAGTAGGGAGAGATGAGAGCAGGAGGAAGGGAAAGTTAAGAAAGTTTATGTCTTAGTACATAAAAGCCCTAACTGTTCTCAGGATTATTAATAATTTTGGAAATAGGAGGTTGTTTTTATGATTATTTACTTGTACACCTCCTCAACTTCTTACCTACCCTACTGTCCTGTCTTTTCCACACACAGAGAGACCAACCTCAAATACCGTCAGGCGCTCAGTGCAACACATGCTGAGTTTTCCTCTCACCCCTCAAAGGAGGCCCTTGCTGCCTTTGATGGTGGGTGATTTCTATTACGAATGCAGATTCCAAAATGTGCTTACTTTTCAACAGAGTAAATGTGACCTCTCATTTCACAGGTGCAGTGGTCTGCGAGGAACCCAACAATCGCTTGTACGCTTTCAGAGGCCAGCTGCATTGGCGAGGCCAAAGCCATTTGCTGGACAACGAACACATCCTACTGAGGGGAACAGTGCTACGCAACACTGAGTTTGCATATGGCTTGGCCATATACACTGGTACATGTAGAGCATTGTTTTGAGTTCCAAAAACGGGACATTAGCATAGATGTGTCTAATTCTTGTACTTGAGAAATAATAGTGAGGGGCAGGATGCTACAGTCTTGATAAAACCTATAGAATAGGTATGAGCCACACTCAGTCTGCCCTGTTGAGATAAAGACTAAGACTCTAATGCAAAGAAGATGAAGAGAAGCCCTGACATATGACATAATGCCCTCAGAGTTGTACAATGAAAGAGTAAGACTATTGCAAAATGTTTTGTCTCCAGGCCACATTTTACCCACTGCTTTGGCCTCCACTAGCTTCAATGACAAATTTTATGATGTAGAATACATTAAACTGCTAATTATGGACAGTGCTTAACTCTTGCAGGAGTGAGTCTGCTAACGTCTGGTAGATTAAGAAGGTCCTGCTGTCTTTTAAGTGCTCATTGATCGGATATTACCGAACCTGCCAGAGGTGTCATGGATCTCACTGTTATGACCCTTTCTGTTCTGGTAAAGCAGATCAATAGATCAAATTCTTCCAGAGATGGGATTTATACCTTCCATCAGAGAATGTCTATTGGTATGACCCCAGTTTAGCTTGATTATAACTCTTAACCTTCCTTCAAATAAATGACATAGCCTACTTTAAAGTAGGATCAAGGTTGACACATCATTGTCATCGTAGGACTAACTTGGAATAATTTTTCTGTCCTTGTACAGTTATAGGATATGACACACATTCTCAGTTGTGTCATTTTTACATATTTAGCTCAGCATCTTTCAGCAGTCTGTCTGAGATTGAGACAACACCACTGGAAAACTGTGTGATACTTTATTGATCCCTGCAAGGGAAATTCTCTCCTCCCCCCCATGACCTCTCAGCAGCAGGGTCAGACACCCTATGAGCTGGTAGGGGTTCAGCATCTTGCTCAAGGGCACATCAGCAGATGCTTGCTGACACAAGGGCTTGAACTCTCACCCTCTGGCTGCAGGATGGCCTTCCAACTTGCTTGGCCACTCTGCTGCAGTCATAACATCTAATAGTGGTCTGTTCTGTATCAGGCGCGGACACTAAGATCCTGCGGAACTGTGGGAAACTGAGAGTGAAGATGACTCAAACAGAAAAAGTTTTCAACAGAGTTGTGATCGGGGTGAGTGAATAAAGGGCAGTGGGGGGGGTGACATCCATGAGGCATTGAGTGACTTAATATAAACTCTGTCTATATTCTGGATCTCCAGATCGTCCTGTCCGTGCTGCTGACAGCTCTGCTTCTTGCCATCGGCAGCGGCGTGTTTTCGAGTCAGGTCATGAGCCAGACAGGGCTTCTGTCTACTCTGGTGGTTAATGGCAATCCGGTCTACACCGGATTTCTCATCTTCTGGAGCTACATCATCCTGCTCAGCCCTGCCATGCCCATAGCCCTCTACATCTCGTTAGTTGCATCTACGATATCACATTCTCTAATATACATGTATAAAGCACTGCTGTGTTTGTGTGTATACTGTCTTAATATGCATGTGTCTTCCATGCCTGTGTGTCGGCAGGTTCGAGGTGATCCACACGGTCCACAGCCTGTTTATTGGCTGGGATATGGAGATGTATTGGCAGCAGACAGACAGACCGGCCCAGGCCAGGAATACCTCATTGAGCGAGGAGCTTGGCCAAGTGGGATACCTGCTGACTGACAAAACTGGGACACTAACTCAGAACCATTTGCTCTTCAGACAGTGCTGCATAGCTGGGGAGATCTATGGTAAAAATAAAAAGGGTTTCATTTCAATTCACACTGATAAACTGAAACAGTTTCATTATCTTCCACCCAAAGCCAACTCTAAACAAAGCATTTATCTGGCCCCGTCCAGGTCAAGTAGCTAGAAAAAAAAAAAAAAAACTCACCCAAACTTTTAACATCTTCACGCTCTGATTAAAAAATGAATTCTAAAACTCTAAATCATCCCAAAATGTCAATATGACACCAATATGTTGACTTCGTAACATAACTATAGTTATGTTACGAAGTCAGGAAATAGTCATGATTGACCTTATAAATTTATAACATAAATCTCAGCTTACTGATTTCAGTAGATTGGACTCCTGACTGGTGGAAAAGGAACAAAAAACGGGACAGTAGTTGATCATTATATTAACTGGGCTTTATAACAAAGGCTTGGAAGCACTGAACATTAGTGGTGACAATGAGACACTCTTGAATATTCTTGTCTATGCAAGAATTCTTTTTTCTCCAGTTTTTCTCCAATAATGCTTGAAACAGTTGAATTGATGAAACAGGCTTGTAACGAGAAGTGGGCAACGTTTCTTCGCTTGGTTTACAAAGGAATAAAGATCTCTGGGGAAGTGACATCCCATGAACCACACATGAAACTCGTTCCTCAGAAGAGAGGCACCAGGAGATGCTCTGCTAAATATTTAACATCAGCTCTTCCCACAGAAGACAAACTGTAATTGAAACCATGTCAGAGTCACACTACCCATATGTTGTATGTCTGAGTCATTTCCTCCTGCAGACCCCATGTCTGCGTTTCTTTCTCTTTTTTACTAGCTCAAATACACTTTGCATCTCATTTTCATGTGTACTATATTTTCCATTTTCACAGGTGATGCATCGGTCAGAGCAGAGGATGTAAAGGTACCACATTATTACTCATTCTAAGATGAAATTTTATCTTTTCATCACTATATGCCCACCAGTGGCCAATGCACAAAAACATGTAGTGTGACATCTTTTTCCCTATATGTCTGCAGCCCATGGACTTAAGCTGGAATCCATTCTCCTGTGGGGGTCTTTCCATGTTTGCTCCCGGACTGGTGGAGAAACTCAGGAGACAGCAGTGCCCGTTCACCAGACAGTTCCTCTCTGCACTGTCTTTGTGTCACGCAGTCATGGCAGAGTGGAAAGAAGGTGTGTTTTTTGTGTGTGCTGTGTGTTTCAGACAAAAAGTAAGTGAGCTGCCAATCTCCATCTGATTAAGTCGTCAAACCTCAGTCGATAGCTAACCACACTGGTCTGATATTTGATGAAATCTTCATGAGTGATTCTTGGGTTTTTTTTGTGTTTTTGTGTTCCACGGATTGATCCAATGTGGATCCTACAATTAAAAGTGAAAGTTGTGTGATAAACTGTAAACTCACACAACAAAATTAACAAAATTTGAAAGGAAGATGCTTCAGCTCTAAATTGGATGCAAGGACACACACTGGCACACTGGACCATTTCTGGAAGACAGCATGTTTACTTCCACTTTGTGTACCTACTGCATTCCTCCAGAGGTTCCAGTTTACCAGGCTGCATCCCCAGATGAAGAGGCTCTTGTTGGGGCAGCCAGGGAGCTGGGCTGGGTCTTCCTCTCTAGAACAAGAGACTTACTTATTGTCTCTGAGCTGGGAGTTAAACGACAATATCAGCTTCTAGCTCTGCTGGACTTTAGCAGCGAGAGGAGACGCATGTCTGTGTTGGGTGAGAATTCCTGTCTACATACAGCTCTTCCCTGTCACCAGTGTTTCAGGATAAATTTATCCATATCCCATTTGTGCTTTTTCCAGTTCGCGAGCCAGAGGGTGGGTTAAAGCTGTACTGTAAAGGGGCAGACATAGTGATCCTGGAGAGACTGCAGAGGGACTGTACATACAAGGAAAGGACAGAAAGAGCCATTGAGGTGAAGTAAAGTTTCTAGAGAACCAGTAATGTGTGCTGTACAGTCAGGATTTTCTAGTTTCCATTTCAGCATTCAGCAGGGACTTAAAAATTACGTTAGATGAAACAAGGAATAATACCGCACATTTAACCTGTTCTTGTCAAGGATAGTTAAAGAACCATAAAATATAGCATAATGCTTTTCTCATATTTAGTCCTGCTATAACCAGTTGGAGCATGCATGCGGGACTAAAATGATGTCTCACATTTTCTCTGTCTGCCTGAAAGATTCCTCTGTAAATAATGTGCAACCTATCAAATAACGTGTGAAATTATCTTCTGTCAGCTGTTTGCTCAGGCCTGTATGAGGACTCTGTGTGTTGCGGTTCGATCCGTCCCTGAGGCATCATGGGAGCAATGGAGTAAAACTCTTGCCCAGGCTGCTGGTATGGCGACCTGTGACCGTGATCCACTACTGGAACAGCTGTATGATCAGATGGAGAGGGAGCTGCAGGTGAATTTAAGTTTTTTCCAATCCCTAACTTAGAATGGTATAGAAAACAACCAACACACACTCATGAGCAGCCCAGATGACCCTTTTTATATATATATATATATATATATATATGCTTTTTTTTTTTTTTTCAGGAACGCTACAACTTTGAATAGCACCCATTTCTGCTTTGTCTCTTTCTTACATTTCTATTACAATATAATATTTTATTTATCCTGCAGGAAAGGTAAAAACAAGTGTTAACTTGTATATTCTACAGCTTCTGGGGGTGACGGCTATAGAAGACCGGCTTCAGGAGGGCGTTCCTGAGACGATTGCTGTACTTCAACAGGCTGGGATTAAAGTATGGGTACTGACTGGAGACAAAAAAGGTATCGCAATTTACAGTAACAGGAAAGGGGAACAGCACTATTTTGATTGCTGTTCTGTGGCGATATGAAAACAAGTCTTGCTGTGGTCTCTGTGTTTTCCTCTGTTTTTCCTGCTCCATTTCCTTTTCCATCATAGAGACTGCGGTGAATATTGGATATTCTTGCAAGCTACTGGATTCTGACACCAGATTACTGGAATGGAAGGAGCTGAGGTTAGCAATGACAAAAATACGCGAACATACACATGCACACAATAACACCGTCTCATTGATTGTTGTGTGTTTGCCCCTGCAGACAGATACTCCAGGCCCCAGACCCAGGAGTCAGTTTCTTCAAGGCCAGGCAGACAGAGGTGTGGGCTGTAGACAGAGAGACGACTGGAGTGAAGACTGCAGTGGTCCTCACTGGACCTGAGCTGGTAAACACTTGACTCAACAGAAAAAAATTTATTAACTAAGTTTTCAAATGGCCATATAGCAGCGTCATGTAGTATATAAGTGACTCATGAAAGGTTGTATTGTTTGTATCAGCAGCTGAAAAGTTGAAAAAGGAACTACAAGCTTCCTACTATGAACATTGTCATAAGGTACTGATAGAGATCTTTTTTTCCCCCCTTAAGAATGTACCAGGCATATAATCCTCCAAATGAACATGAGAACCCAAGTCAGAGTTTTTCAGTCAACAGTTTTGGTATTTTTAGAATGAGATTTGTCTTTGTGTCTTTTTTTATGTTTTTCTCACTAGTTTGAAGTGCAGAGTTCTGGTGGGAAAAAGTTACGCAACATATAGCACATTGATGCACCAAATGGTGTTTAACAACATTTTAATTCCAATCTGATGACATTTTTTAGAGTATTTTGCTTGTTAAATGTCAGTCAGTTCTGATACAGCGAAGACTGAAGATGTTTTTGAAATATACTGCTGCTGCGTTTATGGTCATGAATTTTCAAGTTTATAGTGAACGTTTCTTTTCAATGGGGCTTAGAAAATGGTTACTGCTACAAAATATTAAAGCAGTTTCTGTCAAAATATAGACACTCATCAAACCCAAAAGTTAATCTAAGGTATCAAAACACCATCTAATAGAAAAATATCCTAAACCGAGCTGCTTGAAGATGATGATGACGATAATGATGTACTCCAGGCAGAGTTTGAGCAAAGACCAGAATGGGGGTCCACATTCATGAAACTGGCAGAACAGTGTCATTCGGTGCTATGCTGCCATGTAACACCTGGACAGAAGGCGGACATCGTCACGTTGGTCAGGAAACACACCACCTCAGTCACCATGTCGATTGGCGACGGTGCCAATGATGTAAACATGATCAAGAGTAAGTCAAATGACATGGAAAGATGACAGAGAGAATGTGTATCTGTTGATCATATTTCTTCTTTGATCTTGCTGTTCCCCTACAGCGGCTCATGTTGGTGTGGGACTGGCTGGGGTTGAGGGAGGTCAGGCAGTGCAGAATGCAGACTTTGCATTGTCCCAGTTCAGGTTTCTGCAGAGGCTCCTACTGGTCCATGGGCGCTGGTCATATAGGCGGATTTCTTTCTTCCTGCGGTACTTCCTGTTTAAGACGTGCAGCTTCGCTCTTGTGCACATATGGTTTGGTTTCTTCAATGGTTTCAGTGCTCAGGTTAGATCCATATGGATTCAATTCAGTGGCATGAAGCCAGAAAGGCACACCGTGAGGTGAAGTTAAAAATTGAGAAAAATTCTGTTTGTATTTTGCAGTCTATATATGAGACTTGGTTCATCGCTTTCTACACGGTCTTCTACACAGCGTTCCCAGTTATGTGTTTTGCCTTCTTTGAACAGGTGAGGAGGAGAGGCTTTAATGAACTGATAAATCAGATTTCTCTCTTCACACTTCAGCCAGCCTCCTTGCTTTGTAGGATGTGAGTGCAGAAAGCAGCCTGAAGTGGCCGGAGCTGTACAAGTCTGGACAGAGACAGGAGCTCTCCAGCTGTCTGATGCTTTCCTTGTCACTTCTGTATGCTGTGTACACTTCGCTCGTTCTCTTCTTCATCCCACTTGGAGTTTTCTACAACACAGCCTTTGACTACCAGACAATGGTGGTCACTGTTGCCATGGCAGCTATGTTTACTGCCACAATAGAGGTCAGGATCTTTTTCCTTTTTTTTTTTTTTTTAATTAAAAAAAATCACAACATTTTATTAGATATTGAAATGATAATGAACTATAATGATGTAATATGATGGTGCATCTCTGTGATTGATTCATTTGCACATTTTACCAAGTGCAAACAAAAAAAAAAATCTGAACGAATTATGTGTCTAAACACAAATGGAGAAAAAACATTGCTTTGGTGACTCTAGATTTATTTACCATATCAGTCATAAAATTGAAATAGGTTAACTCCTGTTCTTTCAAACAGCAACAGCAGTAGGAAAAGAATCAAGCAGATTATTATGACAGCTTGAATTATTAAAACGTAATGAATTGCTTAATGTCTGCGGTTGACCCCATGAGACAATTCATCTGTGTTTAAGAGGCATTAGATGGTGAATAACAACAGTCTTCAGTCATACATTATCACAGCTTGGTAGGTTAACCTGAGCAGTAAATATAGGAGCAAACTGGCAAAGGTTGCTAATGTGGCCATTAAACTAATCAGAAGGATGGTTTGTGATGTGGGAAAAGAGAGGTGATGGGGGGCCAGCTCTGTCTGTAACAGAGACACTTTGAGATCCTTCACATCCCCTGTTCTTTTTCATTTTGAGAGGCTAAATTGTCCCAGGTGTGAGAAAAGGCATTTGGTAATAATATAGGTAAAACATAAGAAGTCATTTATCTCACAAGCAGTTGACTTGCTCAGTTTTTAGAGCATTAATCTGAATCCAACTTTTACCTAAGTGACCTTGTGTTGCTCTGTTGGTTATTGCAATTGGCTCCAGAGACATTCTGTAATACAGAAAAGTCAGCATTTTATATTAAAAAGAAGTTGCATCCCCTTTAATATGATAAACGTTTTGTATCCATGTAGTCATCATTTGAAATTCTATCTTTTGACCACTTTCTCACTTTCACACATCCACATGTACCATGTTCACAGTGTTGCCATTTGTCTGTCAGGTTACGCTGCTGACTAAATACTGGACGAAATTCAATATCGCTGCTGTGTGTGTCTCTGTGGTGATGTTCTTCATCTGTACCAGAATCACCCACAGTGCCCACCTCTTTAAAACATCTCCTCGGGACTACTACTTCCTTGGTACACTTCTTTATTTATTGCAGGCAAACATACATTTCAAAAGAATAGATTAAAAACATAAACCACAGCATCTGCAACTGTCTCTGTGAATAGGGTTGATTGCTCCTTGTCTGCTTTTCATTAGGTGTGTCTGATAAGGCCTTCATCGATTCAGTTGTGTGGCTCACAGCTCTGCTCACAACCTGGACGGCCATTTTGCCCTCAGTGACTGCTTATGCCCTCAATGTCATCCTCTCTGTCCATGACAAACACAAGGTGAGACAACTGCATGGAAAAAAGGAAGAAAAGTCAATTGTGACAGTAAGAAAAAGAGCTTTACAAAGGCATAGTTTACCTGGATCTTTGTAAAGAGATCCATTGACATTGCTGGGACGACTAAGCTCAGAACGAGTTATTCTTTCATCTCAGCCTTTTCCCAAAGAACTCAAAGCTTTCCCAGTTCTATTAAAAACTTTGCAGCCACCTCACTCAGCCATTACCAATAGTTACATAATATTTTCAGTATTTTTCTCAACGATTGTTGAGTTTTGTGCAGCTCACTGGTTTTCTGATGAAACTGCTGTATGATTCTGACTTGAGTACTAGCTCAAAATGATACTGAATTTGGTTACCATTTCTTGTTGCTTTGAATCTTTAAGAAGGCTGAGCTCGTGTATCAGGCCTCATTTGTATTTTTTCTGGATTTGGTTGAGCAGTTTCGCTTACACCAAGCCACTAAAGCTTTGTTTTCTTTATGTCAACATTTGTGAAATGAAAATGGTCATGGATGTCACTCTCACCTGGCTGTGATGTAGGTCCACAGCATTTCCCATCAGCCTGTGGAGCTGAGTTCAAAGTTCAGCAGAGGGACGAGTCTCCGTCGTTCATCTTATGCTCTCTCTCAGGGAGCTGGGTCCAGACATCTGATCACCTCTGTGACCTGCATCCGCAGCACAGTTCCACCAGTGCATGAGAAGGTGACTGCGAGTAATAACACCTCTGACTTACAAGGCCAAATACACATAAAGGATAATAATAATATGCCCTGAGTTTTTAATGGGAAAATATGTGCATATAAAGATTTTTTTTCTGCAACAAAGAATTAAAATTATGACTTTCTTTTTCTGTTGGCACAATATTAGGCTACTATTTTCCAAATATGTGAATAACATAATATACAAAATACATTATGTACCACAAATCTACTTTATTACTTTTACACAAACTGTTACCTCTATATGATATGTTTTCTCTTTGTTGTATAACACTGTTACTTACAAGGGATTCCTCCAAAAGATCAAACCAAACATAATAAACTGACAGCAATGCTTTGTTTTACAATTGGTTTATTTGTTAATTTATTTCAAAACACGCAATTTTACCCATATTATCCTTTTAAGTTTTTATTTTTCTGTAACAGTTATTACTCAGATTTTTTTCCTTCTCAAAAGTTTCAACTAGAGTGAAACTAAAAGTCCTCCACAGGCTCTCCGGCTTCTGCAGTGGGAGGAGGGAAAAGAGGTTTTCTGACCGGGCGTTGTGAGTGGATTTATCCCTTGTGTGGGTTGCGGTGTGTGTGAGAGAAATGTGTATGTTATTTGTGTTAAGTGCAATAGGTGGAATGTCCACATGGCCGGTAAATCACAGGACCCGTAGAGCAGCCCAGAGAGCAAAACATTGTCTTCTAGGTTTGGTAGCCAGATTGTCATACCTCTGATTTCATCTTTGGTTTCAGCGAACACTCTCAAAAGGCAGACTCACCCTCTCCAGCATGTGCCTGTGTCTGTTTGTGTGTCTGTCCGTCTGTCCGAGTGCAATATAAGCCACCATCTCCAGACGACTTTGTAAACTTAAGTACAATGTAAGAGTCTTTGTATTGATTGTGGCCCTTCCTTGGCTCTGGGGACAAAGACAGTCAAACATTGTAGAACAATGGAGCCATGTGCGAGGAGGATCAACTTGCAAACGTCAGCATGGACTCCAATTTGATGTCAGTGGCAGTTTGGGGCATTCATGTAAAGCTGTGCGACATCAGTCTAGTGAAACATGGGCTGCTGTAGTGCCCCTCTTTCCTCAGCCACTCTTGACTGTACCCTGAGTGACTGGGGTATCTCTGCCTGCTCAGGACTCATGGTGTGGGCTGGAGCATTGCCGGGGGGGCGAGGGGTCATGGAACTTAGAGAAGTATGAGTGTCTAAATGTCATGGGGGGGATGTGGGGGTTGAGGGTTGTACACTCTGACCCAGCAGCAACGATTAAGATCGGGGGTCAGGTGTTTGCATAGTTCTCTGTGCAAAAGCCACCAACCGGAGCCATTTTTATTCCTCGCGGCTGGTTACATCATCATTAGATTAGCAGGAAATTGTGGCAGGTGATGGGAAATATGGTCTTTGCACCACAGCTCTTATGTTTTCCTTTGTACTCCTGCATTGCACCACGAGTGGCAGGAGGGTGAAGAGTGACAGAGGGTGAGGATGAAATGAAAGGTCTAATGGGTTTTATTTTTGGAGTGTAATGTATTTTTGTCGAGTTCTCACTTTATAGTCAGATTTGGCTGTGATGGAGTGGGAGATGGATGTGTTGGAGTTGGAGTGGGGAGTGGCAGGGCGGGGCAGTCCTTTGGCAGTCAGGGCACTACAGCTCGTCATAACTCAGACAACCTCTTTTCCCTTGATTTTGTTCTTTCATTCTGCCCTTCTTCCTTCCCACTGGCCTGCACCTCTCTCTACCTTTTTTCTTGTTTTGAAACTGATTGTCTTCTACCATCACAAAGACACTTGGTTCTGATTGATTAACAGGTAACAGAAGAGGGAGAGCACAGTGTGACTGGGGGTGTCTACGTCAGCCCCACTGGCAACCTATTTGATCCCACAGTGAAACGACACACGCACACATGCTGTTTGACAGCAAATGCTGATGACGTCTCTGGGGGGACAACCAGTTGCCAAGTGGTTCTGTGGTTGGTTGGTCGATCAGTCAGTAAGAAATGGTTTCAATTTTTCGCATGACAAATATTGCAACCCATAGTAAAGGAACATAAAAAAAGAAAACACTTTGTCTTCCACATAGGTACAAATGAACACACATACACAGATTGAAGAAAAGCATGTAGACAGACATACAGGTATATTCAAGGCCGCTCGGCCCTGTGTGTGTCCCTCTGATTAACTCCAAGTAAACAGCCTGTCTTTGGAAAAGCAAGACACACATTTCAGGACCCGAGTGAGGACCACAAGCTGAGGAATGAAGATTGAATGCTATTGATTGGGAGGAGAGGAGTTTGACCTCCCCCAGCACACACTGCCCCCTACTGTCTGGATTTATATACATCAAAGAAACATGGGGAAAGGGGAAGGGTTGCAACAACACATGCACACAACCAGTGAATCCAACAGTGACGGAAAATCTAAAAACAAGAACCCTTCCAACGCCTAAACCCAAATCTTCCCACCCTTTTTTGTTTGTTTTGTTTTGATAATCAAAATGTCCCCACCCTTTCTCCACCCTCTCCCAAGTCCTTCCATCCTCCTCCTCCTCTCCCCACAAAATCACAGGTCATTCCTGTTGGTTTCTATACAGTTATACAATATCCATGCACAAAAAGAAAAAAGCGCACCTTCTTCTCAATAGGAGGTGCTGGTCTTTAATATTCTAAGAACATCAGGAGCACTTGAACACACCCAGGAACCTTCAAAAGTAACTGTGAAATTGTTTTGGTTTTTTTTTTTGTTTGTTGTTTTTTTTTTTTTTTTCAGAGAAAAGACAACTTAAAGGCAGAAGAAAGCTACCAAGGTTATTCCTCATTTGGTTTAACATCAAATTTTTTTGGTTTAAAGTTCAGCCCAAATCATATTTTTGTCATTTCGTTTTCTCTTTTTTTTCCCCCCCTTTTTTTGTTTTTTTTCCTTTAAATATACCTGCCTAAGAAAGAGCTTTGAACTAAACATCTAAAGTGAGTAGCTCTTGTTCCTCTCTCTCTATTCTAGCCTCCTCTTCTGTCAATTCTTTTCTCATGTTACCCTCCACAGAAACATTCACAATGTCTTTTCCTTTATGAAAACAGTAAGTACATGCCGTAGCAAAAAACAAACAAAGAGAACGTACGAGAAAAATGAGCAAACAAATGAAAGGAATTTAACAGTATAAAGCTTCAAGTCACAAGTTCCAAAACTAACTATCATAGTATCATAGTTTCATAATCATTGTTATCATTAGCAGTATTATTTTCAGTTTAAATTACATAAAGTTTACATGAAAGGTTTTTGAGGTATTTCAGAATTAATTGTCAACTCACGCCTACCGAGTCTTAGCACTAGCCAGGGGGAGAGGTCGACTGGACAGACAAGGTGGAGGGAGGAGAGATTTGTGTCTATAAACTGTCAGTGAGTCTTCCACACTTCTCTAGTGCAGCCTCTGTGCTTGCACGCAGTGGAGAGAGAGATGGAGACATTTAGTGGTAAGATTTTACACCTACAGGCCTCCGAGCGCTTAGAACCTCTGCCTTTTTACTCCCCTCTTTCTCTGTTACACAAAAATATCTCTGATGTGAGAGAGGTAAAGCAGCTGAGAGTAGAAGCACACGGGGCAGAGAGAAAGAGAAGAAACCCAAAAATGCTGTGAGCTACTAGGAGATCAACGACACAGTAATAAAGACTGACAGATTAAAGAGTAACATATAATTTTGTTTCAAATAAATAGTGTATAGAAAATGTTTTATAGACTTTCTACATGATAAAGTGCTTGTATTCTAGTGTATCAAGATGGAAAGTCAATATGGGAGAAAATGCTGACACAGCCCCCACTCTGCGTCCCTCTCTTTTGCCCCCCTTTCTGTCCATCCAATTATGGGTGCATTGTCTGTGTGTGAGTGCATGTTTTTAAATGGGGGTGCACCTTTATGCATGCACCCTCATGGCTGTGTGTGTGTGTATTTGTGTATTTCCAGTGCAGTCCCACCCGTGGTTGAAGGGAAAAGGCACTCAACTCTGTCTGCAAGGCAGCCACCTCCTCCTATGTGGCACAATGCAGTCTGACTGCGCTGTTAGTACAAAGGTGTGTGTATTTGTGTCTGTCTGTAACAGTTCTGGGCAAAGAGAGGGGGGGCTCATCTTTTGTCTTTGTATTTTTTTTTTTATTTTTTTTTTTTATTTTTTTTTTCATTTTTTTGGTCCCCCTAGGCAGTTTGGGACCGGTAGGCTGCAGTATCTTTGGTATTAGTGGCGGTTTCACAAACCACTCAGCTTAGTGAGGTAGCCACATTGGTTCTCACTACAAACAAATGCCATTTTGTCAGCCTAATACCTAGAGCTGAATCTAGCTATTTACCTATGCTCACTGAACTGTATACCACAAATCAATTTTAGCTCATCCTTCTTTGGCGACCTTAACTCATTGCTTACAGCAAAGTGAAGTTAGTCGGTACCTCCTCATCCATTCCTCTACAATGACCATCTTATCTGATCTGCACTGCTAATCTGACTACATTGTTGGAAATGCTACAGTTGCATCTTAAGACCATACAGATAACTATTGAGTCCCAAGCTTTCACCCCCACCCGCCCTCCAATAAAACACACTGAATCGGCCAGGACATTTGGAGGTCATTGTTTTGTCCCCTTCCATTTTACCCCATTCTTGGGGCTCAGCTTAAAGGGGGCTGAAAGTACCACAGTTCTGACATGAAATGCCAAGAGAAAAAGCGTCCATCATTTATTCTTCTCTTCAGCAGCTCCCTGTTTTTCTTTTTTTCTCTTTCTCATGGTAAATGTTTCCTCCGAGTTTATATTCACATAGAATGCAAAAAAACAAAAAATTAAAAATTAAAACGTCCTTCATTGGCCTCGGTCCTTGCATCCCTCTTTTTTTTTTCCTTTTAAAAAGTCCTTCCTTTTTTGTTTTTTATTTATCAACAAGGTGCCTTACTTATGCACAACAGAGCACAATAGTAACAAGAAATAGAAACTTTGTGTCTATGGTACTAATTAAATACCCGCATCAATATAGAGAGGAAGAGAGAAAAAAAGGGGGACAATGGGGTTAGAGGGAAGAGGAGGTAGAGAACCAAAGATAAAATGAGAGATTGTTTTCTTCTGCTTCAAAATGTATCCAGTTATGTGTTGGAAACATTTTCTTTTTGTAACACAAACTGTGTGTGTCCATGTGTGTGTCTGCATGTATGTGGTATCTTTGTCGTTTGAGGTTTGGTTATTGTATGCCTTAAAATCTGATTCTTTTTTTTTTTTTTACTAAAAAAGTATATTTCAATTCAGTTAAAAGCTGATTGTTGGTTGGCTATGGCACACACCGCCCCCTCATCAGTGGGGCGCACTGTAGCTCTGTGTGGACCTTAGTACCATATTCTCTGATTTGCATTAAGGCAGTAAGCATTGGCACTAATTATTGTAGCATTTTGTCAGCTAAGTGTGGTGGTTAGCTACTGACAACCCTTGTGTGGGAGTAACCAGGAGATTTACTTTGAATCACATCTGTTGAGAGCTTTTTTGTTTTGCAAACAGATGGGTTGGAAAAATGGAAGAATGGTTGGATAAAATATGAAGCCTCCCAAAATTCAAAATGTAAATTAAACCACTACTGCACCTTAAAAGTATGCCTTTCTGTCAGATTTTGCTGTTACTGTTGTACTTGTCTATCCCCTCTTTGTGTAATTTCTGTGTTTGTATTCTACAGGAGTTTGGATTGGTTAAATAAATCCCTGCCTTTGCTAAATCCCTGTGTTTTCAGCATTCAGTTTAACCATCCCCCTCCTCCGGCTTCACCAGTGCTGGTTGGATGAGGAACAACAATAGGATAATGGTTAGCTATTGATCTGCCTTCAAAGAGCTGTGAGGGTCTGAATGTGTTGTGCCATGACTTCTCCTCCGCATCTAGTGACTCTTCCCTCCCTCTCCTACATTCTCAACCTCTTCGCTGTGCTGCACACAGGTCTCTGCTATGGCAGCAGGGGGCACTGTTGCTCTGTCAGCACAGGCAGGACAGTGGAGGGAGCGGTGTGCTACTGCTGTAGTAGTTGTGGTTGTAGTAGTGAGGCCTTTGTGTCCCCGTCTCCACTGGGTTCCATGTGCTCCTCTAGCGTTCTGCTTTTTTGTATGCAGCTGTAATGTAGTTGGCTGGGTGCCCAAGCGTGTTGTTGTCGCTTGGTTCTCAGTTATTGATCAGAGGAAAGGCTCCCAGCAGAACAAAGAGCATGTCCAGACATCTCACCCACCTCTCCCGATGGTCAGAGAAACACAGACTCTAGGCTCGGGCTAAGAGTAACAATGACGTGTCTCCCTATAGGCCTCCAACATCTGTGCAAAAAATATAGACCTGGGCCTGGAAGACCTGAGTATCTACTGTCGAGCCTCTTCCGTTTCACCTTCAGGAGGGGTCAAGGCCCCACTCTTTCTGTCTGCATTGATTAATTTTTCAATTCATTAGTTTGCCGTATGATCAGGCTGAGCTGCTCTCTGAAATGGCTGGCCATTAGGGAATACCTTTGGCCAAGGAATGAAGGAGACTACAGGAGGAGGGGGGAGGTAGAGGCGGAGAATTGGAAAGCCTTGTTGTTGTTTTTTTCATAGGCTGCGTTGTTTTCTTTATGATGGCCTTTTGTGTGCAGGATGGGGCTTGGATAATAAGGCTATGTGCAGTTCTGTGTCAGATTTATTGTCGTTCTTTTGCCCTTGTTTCTTCCGTGTGCCGGCACAAAGGGGATGAGAGAGAGAGTAAAGAGGCAAAAACAAAGAAGGTGAGTTTTGAAAAAAAATGGACTCAGTGGTAACTTGGGTGGTGGAGCGTAATTCAGATACAGTCCAACAAAAATGTCAAAAAAAAAAAAAAGTCAAATCTTTGGTGTCTCTTTGTCAGATGCCGTAAAAATGATTTTCTTTCAAGAGAGACATAATTAATGATTGTCCTTATGTAAGAAATGCTGAGTGAACCTGACTTCACTGTTCACCTTTAGATTATGTTTGTTTCAGGTGAGAGCTTGAAATTCTAACTGACAAAAAGATGATTGCATGGCACAAAGGATTTTCAGGCAGAGGACACATTCAGATGGTCCAGGCCAGGTAAGGTTATAGACAGGTTTCACACCCAATTTCCCGTGTTGCCTGTGGTTCCAACCTGGTTCCCGGGCCCTCTGGAGGTCCTCTTGTCCTCTCAGGCCTTGGAGAAGGTAGTGGCAGATGTTCCTGGCTGGCCGGGGCTGGTACCATGGTCATCATGCCAGCGGTCCACACAGCGGCGGCGTGCATTCATGAAGAAGTTGCTGACGGTGCTGAGCTCCAGGCCGAGCTGCTGGGAGATGGTGATCTGCATTTCCTTGGATGGACGCTTGTTCTCCTTGAAGATGGCAATGAGTGTGCGGCGCTGCAGGTCAGTGAAGACCAGACGTTGTTTCTTGGGCGCCGTGTTGCGGTCCTTGTGTTGCTCCTGTTCTTTGCGCTTGCAGGCTTGGTGTGGATGGCAGCGGTGGGAGGGATTGAGATGAGAGTGGGAGGCAAAGAGGAGAAAGAAAACACAAAGCAAGGTAAATATACAAAAGTGAATATTTTCATGACCAAATAGCTAAAGATGAGAGGTGGAGGGAACTAAAGTAACGTAATGTATCATTATCCACCACTTAACCACAGAACTTATTTTATACATCAGAAATACAGCAGTGATTCTACAGCTCCATCTCTATTGCCATATTTAAGTTGATTTAAAGCTAATCCATGCCTCCTGCCCAGTGGGAATATTCCTTCCATCCTGCAGAGTGCAGACAGGGAGCCAGCCTGCGGTGAGAGAAAGATGGGGAGAGGAGAAGGGGGGGGGACTGGCTGTTGCCTGCTAGCTGGAGACACTGCTGTTTGATTCAATATTAATGCAGTTTGAGTCGCAATGGGGGACTGAGTGACTGTTGCACAAAAGTAAGCATTTTGTGTGTGAGTGTGTTTTGAAATTAGAGAGAGAGGAGGGACGGACGCAGGGAAAGAAAGCCTCAGACAGAAAAGAAGAGAAAAGGTGGAGGAGTAAGACAAAGTGTGTGTGTGTGTAGGAACCAAAGAAGAGCTGCGAAGAGGAGGGAGGGTCTGCAAGTGGAGGAAAAAGAGAGATATTGACCGACTTTGCTGTAGGAATTGGGGGTTCTCTGTAGGGACTGAGGTCAGAATCCCCCCCCCAGCAGGTCTGCAGTCTGCTACTTCAAACAGAGCCCACTGGAGCCCTCTCTATTGAGCTCTGAGAGGGTATTTATAACCCACTCCCCCCTCTCCACCACCACCAACACCAAAAAAAAACCAAAAACCAAAAAAAAAACCAAAAAAAAAACCCACAAACAGTCAATCTGGCTGCTATGAGCCCCTTCCAATACACTGAGCAATTTTCAAAAGAAAGCACTGAGTGTACCTTTTTACGTTAGGGAGGGGGTCTGAGGGGGTGGTGGGGTTGTAAGCATTGAACACAAAAATTAATAGTTAATAGAATGTTGTATTGTGGGTAAGTGTGTTGTAACCCACATACTTTGAGTTACAACACACACAAGTGGAAAGTAGCACACAGGTGTGGGGTAAAAGGCAGAAACTACACCCACAAATGGCGTAGGAGGAGGTTGTGTGTATGTATGTGTGTGTGTGTGTGTGTGTGTGTGTGTAGAAGGTTAAGGCACAACCTCTGCAGCCACATGTTCCCCTGCTGGTTGAGGATCGAATCCTGCCAGAAGAGACTGTGTGTCCCTCTCAGCTTCCCTACTGTCTCAATAAAATGAGAGCAAATTGGAGAGAGAGTGAGAGAGAAAGATGCCATCCCTGTGGGGTCTCCACCTGCTGCCGTCGGTATTGTCTGATACTTTCATAGTTGCCTTCAATAATGTCTCACTCCCACGCTGTGTGTGTGGTGTGTGAGTGTGTGAGAGAGAGATTTTGGATTCATGAAAGGACCAAATTTTCTTCTTTTAGGTTGTGTGTGTGTGTGTGTGTGTGTGTGTGTGTGTTCGGGGGGGCGGGGGGGTTGTGATTATGCTGAAGTGGCTGGAGCCAAGCAGTGGCGCTGTGTCTAATCACAGTGGAACAGAGCCCATTGATCAGCCATTGCAGTCCAATCTGTTTACTACAGATGTCTAACCTGCACGCAGACCTATCCATCATATCCATATTCCATATCAACACTGCAGTGATATACATGTAAATGTCACACTAACACACACATCCTAATATGCCACATACAATATTTAAAAACGCACACGTGTATGTGCCATATGCATAACATCATATTCTACACACTTTGATTTATTATAATATTAAAGGTAGGTGTGAAGATGAGCAGAAGGCTGATGATGATGTCATTTCATGCTTTAGTGAAATTACTATGTCACAGTGAGTTAAGTCTCAGCAGGTCAGACCATTACAGCAGCTAGAAGTCACATAAAGCTTTTGTGAGAAAATCTTTGGCACTGATGAGGCCTGCGCTCACCAGAATTTTAACATCCTGCATTTATCTTCGTCTTTTCCCTCAACAAAATTTCTCCAAGTATAATGACATATACTGCAATTTACGCTCTTCGACATCCATATGTCCTGGTGAACCTTTAACTACCAACCAAACTAAATGTCACACAGTAATTCCAGGGATAAATACAGGCAGGTGGCAAATAGATTTCTGTTATTCATCAATATGACAAGACAATCTTTGAAAACTCACTCTGATCTGTAGAAAACTTATTTTTTAATGTTCACTTCTTATTATAGCATGCATCAATTGTCACTGATAGACATTTGACATCCTTTGATTTTTTTTTCTTCCAACAATCATTCTTGAAACATTTGACTTTGTAATCTTACATGTGAATTGTTCTGACAATGACTGACTAAATCATATTTGTAATATCCTTTGACATTGTTTGTTTTACTATAGATAAAAGTGTAATTGTTTTTTCCAGTTCTCTATGCCAATGCCAAAGGAGATTAAATTAGATAACTAAACCATAATGATTAAAACACTGTTCTCCTTAGTAGTTAAAAAAGGCACAATACTGTTTCATTTTTAAAAATGTCCCACTAATCTGTTTCAAAGCGAAGCAAAAACATGTTACGTTATCACCTAGAGTGACAAAACCTAGCAACAAATAAAAAAACAGATCATCGGGCTTCGAGGCACAGAAGCAGCTTAGTGTACTCCAGTTGATGCCTGTCATAAAATGGGTGGGAATGCAATATTGATGATGATTTTCCAAAGGATTTTTCAAACATCAAAGAAAGTCAAACATTTATTTACCAAAATTTCAGACAACAGAAAATTCTCACAGATCAAAGTTTGAAAATTGCAGATATCTTACTTAATCAGATAGGAGGATGCCCTAATTATTAAAACAATTAAGGACTAGTGGATAGTGGATCAACTCAGCAGTGACCACAAAGAAGTAACTGCTCTATACTCAGTCACATGCCGTCTCCTCTGGGCTTAACTCGTGTGGAAGAGGAATCTTGTCCCAGCAGCACAATGAGACTAAACACAGATCAAGGTTTGACCAGACCTTTTTGAAGTCGAACAAGAATCAGCAAGTTGTTCTGATATGCATGAAATTTCCCTGTGTAGTCGCAGCACCTCTACATCACCCAACATCTTTGGGAACATTGTTAAAAAACACAAACAACCAAACAAAAAATTACAAATAAAAAGCAAAACATACTTTTTTTTTGGGGGGGGGGGGTAAATAAAAAAGAAAACTGTGTATTTTTAGTTTACATCAATAATGAGTTATATTGGAGCCTACTTATAGAACACTCAACACTGTTTTTGTATATGCATTCATTCAGTCAATATTATTATAAATATATAGATGTATTTCTATCTCAATATTAAAGTCTGTTTATTTTTTACAGCTGCCAGGCGACTGGAACACCTGACTTTCATCCATTGTGTGACTTTGTTTCATCCGGATGTATGACCTTCTCCAGGTATGAATACACATACACACACACACACACACACACACACAAAACCCTGGTGCCATATCTTAAAGTCACAAGTGTTTAAATATTTTTTTTTAGCAATTTATTAAAATTAGAGCCGCAAAAATGAAAATATATATCAACAAATGGCAGTTTGATACAATAAGATCATGAGGACCGAGGCAGGGCGGAGTGTTACTCCAAGACTCAGAGGGTCCCGGTCCCTGATGTCGACATCTTGGTGGGGACCAGTCACGTCCCGCCACCTCTTCGACCGCTTGCTTTGTGCCGCTTCGATCGGCAGGTGTCGCTCTCGCCGCGGCCCGGCTGCATGCGGGGCGCCGTAGTGCGCTGCCTTTGCTACAGGCGCTGGATTTAGTAATCAATATCGATCGATCGGTGAGGAAGGGGGCCCTGATTACTGAACCAAGCTCGGCGTAGAAAAGAAAAAAAAATCGATCATTGCAGCTTTTAGAGCTACAGTAGGCACCGAGCAGAGAGACGGACAGAAACTCATGCACAAAGAGCAGCCGGACCGGAGCTGAGATCCTGGCCCAGAGCAGAGAGCCGTGTGAGGCGCACACCCTGCTGGTCCACGTCCAGGGAGGGATGGGATTTCTATAAGTCTATCTGTGGAGCCGTGAACGGGAGCTGACCTAGTTTGATTGGATCCCTAAGGCTCCTCACACACATACAAAGCCTGATCCTTCATCCTCGGGTGTACCGTTTCGTTAAAATAGGTACATTTTAACTCGCTTTATTATGAGTTTAATATCATTATGATACCTCCCATGAATATAAAGCAGACCCCCCCGCCCCGTCGAGACTCATGAATTTTAGGTCCCAGACTGGACTTTTTTTTCCCCCTCGACCTCTTAAACTATCAAATTCCTTAATAAGTGACTTGTTTTTCAACATATTCAGCCGGAGTGGAGACAGTAGAACTTGGGCCTATTTCTTTTCCACTGATGACATTAATATTCTTTGCTCCACGACAAACCAAGCGAGGTTAAGAGAAAGGCCCTGGGTGTTCAATATCGATCGATAGATTCGTGAATAATTCGTGTGTGAAATTCAGTTCGTCCAATTAATTATGCCTCAGAGAGAGCTGGGGGGAGATTCGTGGAGGGGTGGAGACGGGAAACACCACCAGGAAGGAAGGAAGGAAGGAAGGAAGGATGTGATGTGATGATCCAGCTTTCTCCGCGGACTTTAAATCAGAGAGGGATGAGGAGGAAACGATCATCCCCACTTTCACCTGTGCTGAGTGTATATGATCCAGGCTGTCTTCTGGACTCCTCTGTCCCCACAGATCCGAGTCCATCTTGAGCATTAATCATTTATCGATCACCACTGCCCTTCCTGCTCATAATGAGAAAGTCAAACCGCCTAATATTGTGCCTATGAAACCATGATTACACATCTGCATCTGATTTTTTTTCCCCCCCTCCTGCTATTCGTTTCCCAAGAAGTCTCCCCCCGCGGTGTGAAATCCAATCATGAAGCACAGTTTGTGATCCCTGTAAAGCAGACGAGGAGAAAGTCTGTTGATTTAATTAATTTACCAATAAACATGTTTACCGGTTATGGTTCAGTGCACACACACACACACACACACACTTACAAACACACACTGCAAATTGTGTAAGCCGATCCTGTCCTCACTAATAATCTATGCACTCCTCTTGTAGTTGCTTTCCTCTGCATATTGTAAGAGGCATGATTGGGCAATTTGATGTTTAAGCTGGAGTCTATTTATTAAGTAACGTCTGTGCTGTTTCACATGGACTGTTGCCTTACAGATTGATAGCAGGCTGTGTGTCGGCTCGGCCCCTCTCTGTTCACTGTGGCATTTATTCCGTTCAGGCTGCAGGGCAGTGCCAACTCTCTCTCTCTCTCTCCCTCCCTCTCCCCCTCGCCAGGCCCAAACACTTCCAGCTCAATACTCCTTAATGTAATGAGTTAGAATTGGTGTTAATATACTGATAAAGCGACACAATTTGTTTGTTTGCCTTCTCCAGCGACTTAGCTGCGAGGCATTTCTTCTTAGGCACTTCAATAACACTCAACCTGAACTCAGTTACTCCTTCGCCCACGCGGCACCTCAGTCCTCCACGATTCTCCCTGCAACATGTTATTCTGCTTTTTACCTCTAGATTTGCTGTATCACCCAATTGAGGCATGCCTGCACCCAAATTCATATTTTTATTATTAAAAAAGGTCGAACCCCCCCCCTCCTACACACACACACACACACGGTTTCATTCAGCCCCTTTTTCACCCCCCACATGTTAATAGTAACCTACTGCTAAAGAAAAAATGGAATAATCAGTAAAGGCACCTGTCTGTTATCATCGCGTTCTTTATGAGGTTTTAGATAATTAAATGCACGTACAGCCATTTAACCGCATGATTGAAAGAAACTTATGGCCGAATTTAAACTGCATTATTATTTTTTATTATTGTTTATTTACGTATTTATTTATTTATTTTATTGGTTTGATAACAGCCTTGTTCAGCGTGTTCCATTTATTTGTATGACTTGGTCTATTGTCTGGACTATAGCCTGATATTCTTAGCAGCTATTATCATTGATTCCATTTGTAATTGCTTTGACCAGTTATGTGGGATAGTGGTAATGATTGTGATACTTTATTTTGTAGAAACAGATATGCGTACGCATTCATTTACTACTATCAACAGGTGTGAGACGTGTCTGTGTTTTATTTTTATTTGTTTAATTAATTTATTTATTAGGACACTCCTTAGGCCTAATTAAAATACATAAATGAAGATGAATTTTCCTCGCATTGGATCCTGGTTGTGCTGTATTCACAATACCTCAGATTGGTGTTTTAAGAAAAAATAAAATCACTCATATTTGAAAAATAGAGAAGAAGGAAATTAACTGCTTCGAAATTCGTCCCCTTAAAAAAATGAGGTAAAATGAAAGGACAGTGAATTTAATAGCATTTTTGAATTATTATTATGTATTTTTAATTTTTAATTTTTTTTCTGTGGGGACTCTGTGGACTGCTGGGTGAGCGGCGGAGGGAGAGGATCTCTGCCCGGTCAATACACTCTCATGTCTGGGCTTCATGCGGATCTGAGTCCGGTGCCAGGACCCAAACTCCCTTTAAGCTCCTTTTTTAATGTACTTGTTAGAGTTTACACACATTTTAAAGCTGCATAAATCTGTTGGCGGCATTTATAGGCTGGTGAAAAACAGAAAAAACAAACAGCAGTGCGGTAGAAAATTTAAAGAAAGGAGACTAAACTGAAACTAATTTACACCACCTGTTATTTAATTTTATTTTATTTTATTGGGAAGATGCCTCCTGATGATGATCAAGTTTTCAATCCCGCAGGACTATAACCGGGTACACAGAGGTCAGCGAGGTCAAAGTTTGCCCTCTGTCTAATGATGAGGTGCGCAGATTTAGAAAAGTTACAGCGCTGGATAATAAATGATTATAAAAAATGATCTTCGAACCTCACATCTTTGTTATTTCTCGTTTGTAGCAGCAGAATCAGTAAACTGATCTGCAATCAGGTGGAACTGTTGACTCTGCGGGGAGACAGACAGCTTTTCAATATGCAGGAATTTTCTAGTTTCAATTTAATACAGTTCTCACTCAATCATATGAAGAGGGTCAACAGAAATATTTCTAACCCGGCACTTACTGCACTGAGCTAACTGCATTTGTGTGGTCGATGTTTTCCAATGCAAAACACAGCGTTATACGATTGAAATAAATCAAGTATAGTGTCTTTATTATTATGTAGCAAATTGCGTGGGTCCTTTAATTTAAAGGTTTTATAGGCTACTTACTATATGAGCCTTTATTCGAGACTCCACTTGTGCGGTTTAAAAAAAGTGTCTGATTCCTGTGAAGCCCAATTTATTTATTTATTTAATCCAAGTTTGTCCTGAGATATCTCAATAATTAATTATATAGATTAAATTATCAGGAAATGTGTGCAAGAATTAAGCCAATAATAATGCTAGTTATATTTGATGGTTTAAAATACACAATAAAAAAAATATTAAATATATTTACACACACACACACACACACCGTGTTCTGCACAAATCCTGACTAAATGACTGAAGGAATAAGAAGTCAGCTTTTTCACACCGGCTCAGGAAAACAACAAAATAAACAGGTTAATAATTTTAGAACAACCCGCAGCCAGTTCGTAATATTTAATAACACGTAATACAAAGGCTGTACGTGCTGACATCGATTCATTCATCAATTGATTTCACAGCCGTTTTGTTCCTTTGTTGATCTGTGTGGGGTTGGCCAACCGGAGTTTCGGGTTGCTTCTGTGGGTACGATCTGTGTGCGTGTGTGTGTGTGTGTGTGTGTGTGTGTGTGTGTGTGTGTGTGTGTGTGTGTGTGTGTGCGTGTGTGTGTGTGTGGTTTTGTTGTGATCGACCCTGTAAAGAGACTTACAGAGGTTCCATACAAACCATCTGCAGGCTCTCATTTCAAAAAGGCCCGGCGAGAGATCTGGACACGATCTATAAACAGCAGAATCTGTGTCTTTTTTTTTTTCTTCTTTTTTGCATGTTTCTCGGAGATTCATAATTGCAATACAAACAAACAAACAAACAAATAAATACATACATACATACACTTCGCACACGACGTTGCCATAAATGTCCATTCTAACACCTTCTAAATATTTTTACTCCGTCGCAAAATCTTTTTATCCTTCCAGTGTGGTGAAGCACGAGCGAGAGACAGTTATATTTTATTTAAGTAAAATCTATGACTATTTTTTTCCCTTTATAAAAACGTTTTATCGTAATTGTCCACAAAATATTTATTTTTCTAAAACGGAAACCAGAGTTAGAAAGGAGTAGAAATAAGCTCAGTTTTTTTTTCCATCTGAGAGAAAAACATTTTTATCAATTGTTGGAAATTTAACTTGTATTTTGAGATGGAATAAGTTATTTTGTTCTAGTAGAAACCGCGACTATCTTGTCTTTAATCGTGTGGACAGTGTCCCTGTCTGTTTTTAGCCTGAGCATTAAACAAGCCATTATCAGGCCCTTAAGAACCGATGGCCTGTCAGGACGTCAGATAAGCGGCCAGTGTGTGGACATATCGCTGCATCACTGCTGCTCCTATTCCGATGGACACAGATTTCTCCCCCCTCCCCCCACAAAATGTAATCCGTTACTTATTTCCCACAGTACCAGTGGACGAAGGAAGAGCTGACGTATCTGCAATCAGCACAGTTTACCTGAGTGTTGACAAACCCACTGGATGAAAAATAGAAACCGAAGTAAAGCAGGTCGGGTTGGAGGAGAAGATGGTGACAGAAGTCATTGTTGAAATTTCTGTTGTGACTCTTTCAGCAGTAATGTGTGTTAACAGTGTGTGTTGGTGAAGATGGAGCAGTGGTGCCATTGTGCGCGCTCAGGACGCACGGAGGAGACCCAGTTTTTTCTTGTGTTTTTTTTAGGGGGGTTGCATAACAGCAGACCGCGCTCCACTGACTGAGGTCAACACTTTAATTGCACAACAGTGCGCACTTTGGAGTCGCCTCTTATGTAAACCACCGCCGCCGTCTGATTTCTCAGACACCTTCACACACAAACGCACTCAGAGCTCCCCCAAATCTGAAAACCCGACGACCAATAACCAGATTCAGTACAGATGATGTGAAGATTGGGCGCTTTTGTATTTTTGCCTAAAAAGGGGGGGCGAGGGCGGGCAGTGCCATTAACCCTTTGATGCCCGCCTCGTGCATTCAGTCGACTCTGGCAGCAATTTGATTTAAAGGTCATTCTCTCCTATCGATCCGGTTTGGCGAGGGGGCGACGGAGTAGCGTAGGAATTGATCATTTAAAATACAAGAGACAGTATTCGAGACTGTACAAAGTCCAGACCTCTACTGCATTTCTAATTGCCCCCCCCCCGTGTGAATTGGGACGAGGTGTGTGTGGCTGGGGAGAACAGGCTCCTGTTTCAGTCAGACTAATCAGATTTCTATTGAAATTACATTATTTTGAATAATAAGGTCGACGTGGTTAGAGTCGAAGCTTCGTGTGGGCGGGACGTATAACAGGCGAAAAGAGGTTAAACGGCTGTGAACCTGAAGTCGTCTCACGCTGCTAATCCTGCTCCATCACAGAAATGGAGGGGCGCTGCTAAACCTCTCACATCTTTACAGTCAGCTTTTGACTGTGTTTGACCAGGGCATGTGGGGAGTTGTGCAGCGAGCCAGCGTGAGAGCAGAGGGCTCGTTTATTAGTCACGCTGTTGTGTGTTATGAAGGGCGAGCTGTTAATGGGAGAAATGGTGTTGCATGGTGGAGATCGTGGGGGTGGGGGGTTGCATGGCTGCATGGCGCAGCTCCAGAGATGGAAAGGAGAGGCCGGGGAATGGAAATCGATACAGATTCAGGGCTCGCCAGATCGGCCTTAACAATGTGGCGCAGACGCACTCTACATCCCGATCACATACACACAGGAGAGAAGAAACTGGGAGGCGACATGTATGCAGGCTGTAGCTGGATCTATGATGTTTTCCTGTATTCAGTTATTCAGGTTAGAAAGCTTGAGTTGCATCGAAATATACCAAAATGATTCTTATCTCAGTGTGCATGTGTCTTAGGAGTAGCCTATTAATTGCAGTCTACGACATGAAGATTTATGTTAATTTAAAGTTGCAATAATTGGGTTTAGTCTCCACCATAGACAGCAGCCTCCTCCACGGGCTACAGATAATGATGAGAGGCGCGAGATGTCATTTCATCTTGTATGAGCTACGCTGAGGCTGGGCTTTAAGCAAAGTAGCCTCGAGGTATAACCTCAAGAAAATGACTGTTGCTCTCCCACCAGAGGATTTCGAAGGCAATGCTTGTACATGCGTGTGTCAGTACTTACAGCACACGTTGCTGTGCTTAACGAACAACGAGGCTCTGAAACCGCAGCTGCACTGTTTACTCCCCCTATCTTCCCCTCACACATCAATTATTAAAGTACCAATCGATCATTTCGCGGGCTAACATCAAGCCATCTCTTCACGAAAAAAAATCCTGTTTTAGATTATCCAGCATCAATCACATCTTAATGCCCTATCCAATTAAACCCATTACCCTGGCTCAAATGACCAAAAAGAGCATCACTCCTCACTATTGTTGTTGCTCTAGGATATTTTTCGGTGAGCATCCCAAAATAAAAACGGCTCACAGTTTATATTCGGCAGCGCCTAAAACAAACATCCTACAAAATAACAGCCAGAGAGCTAGAGCTGTGATTTAAATGGAAAAGCCCGGTTGGCTTCGCGCTGGACTGGAAAGCAGGAGGATGGTGTGATCGACGCGATTGTGGATTGTAATATTGATCGATGGGTGGAAGCTGTTGGATGAAATAATGGTGTTTAGGGCCTACAAGAATGCTATTAACTATGTATTGGTGAAAGTCCAGTTCACCACCTTGAACTGTCCTTAAAAACAGATGAGATCCTGCAGCACAGACAGGATGGGAGACTGTTTCAGCACCTTGGACAGAGCCAACATCCTCTTCAGGATTTGTAGCGGGAAATAAAAAGCTCCTTTCATCCTGTTCTGCTAAAATACACAGCCAGATACATGTTGTCCATTTTGAGACAACAATGATTTATAGATCCTTTCCTCGCAAATCGTTAACTTCAGCCTAAAATGAAGAGTTTCCTGTGATAGGCAACTGGTCAGCTCAATCTAAATATATTCATGCCATCAAAGAAAATGATGAAAGGCTTTGCGGAAAGGAAAAGGGCGCAGTGAGCCGAGGGTGGGGGGTAGTTGAAGGATTGGTGGGGGGTATATTGCTCTGGGATTAGGCCTGTGTAAACTGCGTGTAGTCCATTGAAACATGAATAGAGGCCTCTCACCCTAATTCTCAACAATGTTTTTCCTCTGTGTCCTGTGGGTCTTGACCTGCACACCCTGGCACGTGCCCCAGCCATTCAAATGTTAATGCACCAACTGCGCTTTTTTTTTTTCTTTTTTTTTTGCGTGCCACGGCACCTCATCACTGTCAAAGTGAGAAAACAATAGGAAAGCACTACATGCTCCATTTTTACAGAGAAACAAAACATGCAATGTATTGGATTTTTCAGGAAATGTAATATAATTTTTTCTAGGCGTAAGAATGACCCGAGTGATTGTTTGGCTATCACTAAAGGACAAACGAATGAGAGGCCATGGGACTTGATTACAGCATAAAAATGCGCTTTAACGTTTTTTTTATTTCTTCCATAGCAGCTGTCCCCTTTTCCCCTTTCCTGTCTCCTGTCTCCCCCTCTCTGCTCCAGGGAAGAGACCAATGGGAGAGAGTGCTGAGGCGGGATAATTGATAGATGCACTGGCTATCTTTATCGATCAGGGCTGTATTGACCCAACCAAATACATTGAGATGGAGTGTGGAATTCAACACAGATGCAAAGACGAATGTTTTCATCGTTAATGCGATCTTTAAATGTTTCCCAAACCTCACTCTGCCCTCGTCTTTCTTACTTGTGCAGCTTCACAATGAAGCTGCCTATGTATTCAATACTGTAGTGGAGGGATGCATGCGCTTTAGGATGCCGGGAGATGATGCTTGGCCTTGGTGATATGGTCCTGCATATGAAGAACACAATAGGTGGGGGATTATGTCGGTTTTTGCCCTTCGTTGCACCGGGAGATGTTAAGCGTGAAGGACATACATTCCCCCCCAAACAGGCCAGTTTCTGCCCTGTTTTCGTTTCAGGAGTGGATTGTCGTGTGTGCGTGCGCGCGCGCGCGCGCAGACACTGGCATTTTCACATTAGCTAAGCAGGGCAGCTGCATTGATTTGTGTGACTGTGATGAATTTGGAATAGTAATTTGAATTTATTGATTGATGTGGCCGAGCGAGTAGGGCCCAGCCTCACTTTCAGCTCCCCCAGCCCCCAAACTCCTACCCTCAACCCACAAGCGCACGGAGGATAATGGTGATTTTAAATGCAATAAGTAAAACGTTGCTACGCGCATTTACATACAAGTCATTTGTCATTTTGCCCAACTGCATTTTCCTTGCAAACTACAGAGATATCAGGTGAAAACACAAAAGTAGATACAGAAATCTGCTTGCTGTTTCAACTACAACAAATAAAACGATTAGAAATGTATGATGAAATGGACAATATAATAGGGTCATTTGTAACATCTGTTGCCGCTGGATCACATGTAAATGAGAGTGCAGCCTCAATTTACATTCTACAGGCATATAGGGCAGAAACGTGCACGCACGCATGTACACACGCCTTACACCCACAGGCTGTCCTGGGCTTGGCCAAGTCAAAATATGCAGTAAGTGTGCACAGCACGGGGCTTTGCCACTCCACAATCACAGTTACGTCGGGGGTTGGGGGGGGGGGGGGGGGTTATCCTGGTGCCGGGTGTGGAAGATATAAAATCCCTCAGCCCAATTAGCTTTAACAGCAGTGGCACTTAAAGAGACAATTGTGGAGTGTTTAAATCTTTATTTACCAGAACCCCACTAAATGCGCAATGGAACAATTTACATGCCATTAAGTGCTTTTCAATAGGGCATTGACTGGAACTAAAATATGCCACTATATCTGCTTAATTGAACTGTTCTCTGAAATACGGCACAGAAGAGCTGATTGACGTTTGGAAGCGGAGCACGTCTAAACAGGCCTTTACACAAACATCGATGAGAGGGGACCTCTCACTCACATCTGTTTTAACCCCACTGCGACGTCCCTCGTTTCATTTACGTTCTGTTAAGCATGTTGTAAGTGTTAAAGCGTTTGGAGGGGGGGGGGTTAATCTTTGAGCAATAAAAATCAGGATGAACCAAAGAGATTAGCCAAACCGGAAAGAAGGCTCTTAAGAGTGTGTCACTGTGTCTCTCACCCAACAGAAAGGATGTCCAGTCCTTTCGGGTATCTTGTCGCAAAAGGCCCAAATATACCATGCTGTCCAAAAGTCTGAGCTCTCACCTCACCTTTGACTTTTAGACTCCACAGTACAACCTCACAAAGCTCGAGATATAAAATCTCCCCGCTGCAGAATATCTAAACAAGCTTTGGAGACAAGATATCCCCGAGTGCAGAGGAGACAACACAGTCCAGAGAAAGACACATCTGTTTGTGTCTGTCTTTTAGATCTAAATCGATCATTTATTAGTACGCTGCTCTGAAAGGGGACCCCTGGACCTGAAATATTGATCCATAGGAGGTCATGCTCTCCCGACTCTTTGGGCAGGCCTCAGACAATCCTCGTTTGCAACAATGCGCTTATTTGACAGGGGAAGTGCCAAAGTATTTTATCAAGTTTGACTGATATAAAGTAAAACGGAGTATTTTGAGCTCCCGTTATATCATAATGTAGATTTCTTTTAGTCTCAAAGCAACTGCAACATGTAATGCAATTAGGTCACATCCTGCTTTGATTTCCTTTGTTTGGTCTCCTTCAGTGTGTGTTGATGTTTAGTGTGAGTGAGGGAGACAGACAGGGAGTGGAGAGAGAGTGGAGTGTGTGTCCATGCTGGATCTGTGCGTAAAGGTGCTCTACTATGCGCGTAAAAACAAACACGTCTGTTTGCACCAGTTCTGCTTTTGGGAGATGCCACCACTCTTTTGTTTATAACACCTCTAGTGTTGCACAGCGTCTGTTTATACTATCATGGATTGTAGCATCAATCAAAATATAGATTTCCCCCCAACATTTAACACCCCAACTGTCATGATGAAGTTTTACTCGATACAATCGACTAATAACTTCTAGTAATGTCTGTTTGAGCAGGTATTGACAGTCTCGCCACATTGACTTCTAATTGATCCCTCCACATCACTCAGGTTGGGAGCTGTCTCCTCACTCACCTGCAAGCCTGAGCGCTGACATCCGCTGGAACTCTGGCTCCTGGAGCCACTTCCACATCCTCCTGAACGTCTCCCGGCCAGACTTGAGTTTACTCCACGGTTTAGGATTTCGCAGCAGGTCTGACAGAGTTCCCTGGGATCGGCACAAGATCCTTTGAGCAAAGATGGCCTGGGGGATGCTGTAGCGCTTGAGCTCTGCCGTTATTCTCTGTGCCACCTCCTTGGTGTTTATCTCCTCTACCTGCCCTGACCCCCCTCCCTGCCCGCCTCCCACCACCGTCTGCCTGTCCCGGTCTGACAGCATGGACCCGTTTGCCTGAGAGTGCGGATGACTGTGATGGTGTATGCCGTTCAAGGATGTCATGAGCCCGGCCCCGTGGCCCCCGAGACCCCGGGCCAGGTGCTCCTCGCCCCGGGACAGCATAGCTGCGTGGGACTCGAAGCCCCCCGAAGAGAGCATCTTGTCATTGGAGAGGTGAGCTCCTGGACCGTATGCGCTGAGAGTCTGCTGGGAGCTGTGCAAAGACCCGAGACCGTTAGACAGGGGGGACAGAGGCTGCCCCATGGCGGACATGTCTTTGGGGTAGTGGCCATAGAGGTTACTCATGGAGGCGAGGCTTCGGTCGTCCCTCATCAGCGTGAAGCTGCCGCTGACGTTCCCGGCCGCAAGTCGCTGGTGCGCCGGATGATGGTGAGCATGTGGGTGTGGATGGTGAAATTTCTCCGAGACGGTGGATATGGGGGGCAGGTGCTGCAGCGGCGTCAGCGTGGTGTAGGTGCTGCTCAGGCTCATCCCGGAGTCGCACGACATGGTCATTGCCGGATGCAGGGGGCCAGACAATGCGTGGTCTGTGCGGTAGTCCCCGGCTCCTTCCAGTATGGAGGCCATGCTGGACACCATGGCTGACCGTCCGTGCGACACCAAGTTCCGATGCGACGCCGACGACTGGCGCGCGTGTGGGGAGTTCATTAAGTCGCTCGTTTGGTGGGAGTGAGACACACCGTGCAGATTTCCAATGTTTTCCATTGTAAGCTCCATTGTTGGACGAATCTTTATTTCCACCCCTCTCGCCACTCTCGCTCTCTCCCTCGCTTCTCACCCCCTCTCTCTCACTGTCGCTCTATCTCACACTCCTTTCCAATAAATTTTGAACGATTTCAAAGCCGAGCCATTGATTGTAGTAGCCTCTCTGGGGTCAATCCAGCATGGTTTTAAAAGATCGGGTCCCGGTCGCCACACAAACTGCGAACCGCAAACCTCTGCTCAGTGCGTGAAGGTGTCTGCGCCTTCCTGGCTTTCTTTTCGCTGTAGAGCACCTTCTACTATACCCAAAGCTCTGCTCTGCTCTCTGTGTGTATATTGATGTGCCCGCGCTCATGTCGGGATGAGATCGAGCCTGTGCGCATGTGCGCGCCCCCGTGGTCTATGATCGCACTCGCGCATTCTGTCAGGGGCCTATCTGACGTCACTTGCCCCTAATGTCATGGGTTGTTCGTGTCGCAAACTGAACCTCGGATTCCTGAAAAAGATTGCATTAGACACTTGTGAGATAAAACACAGAAGTGCAATCCTTTGCAGCGTGTGCAACGTTTGCACTCAGATGGATAAGGAGGACTCGCTCCTTATTTTCTCTGATAAAACCGTTTGACACGGCGCCAGCAACACATGTGATGTCTCTGTTGAAAGTTAAATATTAATTGACATGTATCAGATCAGGCCACGAATGTAACGAGAGAGCCGCAACTTATCTCGGAGAGGAGGTCATAGCTTACAGCCTCAGCTTTTTGTTTTCTGTCTTTATTCAGAGGCTAAATTGAAAATGCACATTCTCCTGAATGTGCTGAAAGTGTCCAGCTCTTTCAGAGCTGAAAACATGACCATCTTTCCCCAGGATGACAACAATTCAAATTATATCTGCATCAGTTTTTCCAAAATCTGAAACGTAATTAAGTGTTCCTTGCCAATAAGCTTTCACTGATCTTTTTTTTTTTCTTATGAGTCGTATTTTTTTTTTCATCTTCATAAAATATTGCTGAATAAATCGGTTGAGTTTCATCTCATTATTGCTTCTAATGCTTCGACCGCCATTTGCAACGTTGACCCGGCCTGGAAAATCAAACTCTCCACCATATCAACTTTCACACGGCCAACACTTCATGCTGCAAAAACTTCTGCATGAAATTTGCTGCTGGCTGACGTCAATCCCGGTCAGCAATCCATCACCGTCAAATGCTTATGGATCAGGAGATACATCGATAGGTTGGTGCCTATAGCTGCATGTTAGATGGAGGCACTGGATTTTGTGAACGGCTTGAACGACAGTGACAACAACAACAATAAGTCGTGTGTATTTGGCGGAAATTGGAGGTTGTCTAAAGCATCACTCAAGTTGTCAGAATAGTCCTCAGCCTCCTCCAAACATTAACACTAAAAATCTATTTATATTGCCGGTATTTCCTTTCATACATGGTGGACACAATAACACGGACACCTGTACAATGTGGGACTCAATTACACACAACCAAGAGTCAAATATTCAATTAACACCGACAATGCTGCAACAATCCTGTTGTTTAGTGAACTGCTTTGTGAGAGTATTGAGTTAATTTAGAGGGTGTTCGTGTTTTTTTGTCTCTAAATGTACCTCCTGGCACGTCCTGAGCAAAATCTCCTCAGCGTCACAAAAAGTATAACAGTCTATGAATGACATCATTGGATTGCAGACTTTAGTATGTTGTATCGTGTCCAGCCCGAGTGTGTGCAGTTGTCTTAAAGGTGACAGGTGTCACATGAGAAAAATGTAAAAAATCACGTCAACGCCCCTCTGATGTGTTGTCGACATACTGTGTGTGTGTGTGTCCGTCTCCTTCCTTTAGGATGCTCTTAACTATGTTAACATTGGAACCAAGTGATGCACTCTGGCATTTATACCGACGTTATGTAAAATGAGGCCATTAGGGTTTCGAGCAAGAGCTGGGAAAAATAGTCTAACAATCCAGGAAGTGGCATCACTAATCATTTGCAAATTGCATAAAATAATTTCCCTGACCACTGTTTACCAACAGCGAGGTCACGGCCATCCATAACGTCCCTGATAAATAGTGATATCAGTGGCCTTGGCACACAGCTCCTCTCCCCAAAAATAATGACCCTAAAAACTGTGTCTCTGCTGATTGCCAACGAGGGATGGTGGCTTTTGGCTTGTGCCATCAGGAGAACAGCAGTGTCCGCTTGGGTTAATGTCCCTGTATTGATCCCAGCAACCACTGCTATCGAAAATGAATTACCGAAGCCCGCACAGCAGCGAATCCGTCATCTGTGCTCAGCCAGCCGGCCAGAGCAGCTTATTGGTCGCGGTGGTGATGGATGTTAACTTTCATTGCTGGCCCCCTTGCTCCTAATTCACCAGGGTTTACAACCCAAAAACAACGCACTGAAAAGTTTTATTCTTTTACCAAGAACTTGTAAACTTCATCATAGACCCCCCTCACCACCCGCTCTGCCTTGTTATATATTTTGGGGGCCTGATTTGCTCCATGCGAGGTCACTTGTAGACAGATTAAAGCCAGCAGGATCTCTGGCGTGGGGAGCTGATCACTGTATTTTTCCATTTCTCAATCGATGTTGTTTTCTTTGGTTTCAAGCAGCTCAGTCAAATTGTTCATAACCAAAACCAAAATAAAAATTGAATGCAAAGTAAATCTACCCCCCCCCCCCCAATATATATATATATATATATATATATATATAAATAAATAATAATCCATGTATCTGCCTAGAGCTCGGTTTTAATTTGTATTTTAATGTACTGTTTTCGAATACTTAAATAAGCATATCCTATGGCAAATACAATATGAAATATTAACTGTGTCGATATCTGCGGTGTGACTGGGGCGATGCCGCAGAGACCTGGTGATTTATTTCATATTAATAACAGCGGGTGAGGCGGTGGCCTCAGCACCACGTTGGCATCGACTTTAACACACACACACACAAACTGCAGCGATTGTGCAGCAGTGTTTTTGCGTCCTTTCATTTATTTGTGTATAACACAACATAGCTTGTTTTGTTTGTTGTTGTTGTTTTGCTAAAAGTTTTAATATTCAGTCTTTCATTGGATTTGGGGGGGGGGGTTTGTGTTTTAAAGCCACCGCAGCTCAGTCTTTTATGAGGCCCATACCATTTAGTTTTTATCTTTAAGCACTGCTGTCGTTCACTGATCAACTAATCGATGCTGAACCCGGAGCTGCGCTCAATACATTTCTGAAGGATCAATACTGCCAAAACTGCATTCTGTTCAAACAGTCTAAGTTAGGTCCGTCCTAATGTGTGTTAGAGCCAACGCTTTTATTTGGCCTCCCACATCACCTTGCAAAACACTGAGCTGAAAAGTTTCACTTTGCAGCTTTTCACCTGTCCAAATGCTGCGCAAAGTGTTAATTATATTTTCTATATATTTCCCCAAATCATCCTTATTATCATCATCATTATTGTTGTTGTTGTTATTTAAGGCAATGTTGTGAAATTTTTTTTCTAAAAAGTAATAACAAAAAAAAAAAAATCGTCATTTTATACATTGACACATTTCTATGCCCGAAATGAGCTTTTATCGTTCTTATTGCTATTGCTATTATTATTATTTGCTTCTCTGAAAGCTTTCCTTATATTTAACTCCATATTTAATAAACCCGGTGCGTTAATGAGAGGTTATTACTTCTGAGCCAACTCTCCCGGCTGTCTGTTTCCCAGGAATCACTCGATAGAGAGACTAATCTTTTCATGACTTCTTGAATGACTCCGTGGCTGATGCATCACACTTAATGTATTCTAAAGTATATTTACCTGAATCTGGCTATTGGCAAAAGTTAAGTAGCAGTGTTTAGTAATGTCGCATTGATCAGGCCTTTGAGCAAGACAGCGGGACGCGGCGCTGCTTCTGCCGCTCTCATCCCACTGCACACACACACACACACACACACACACACACACACAATACAAAACACACAACACACACAACCACACTGATATGGGCTTGTTGGGGCAAATATACTCCACATCATCTGCCTTGTTTGACTATGGCTCTAGTTTAAGTAGTCTCTCTCTCTCTCTCTCTCTCTCTCTCTGTGTGTGTGTGTGTGTGTGTGTGTGTGTGTGTGTGTGTGTGTAAGAGAGATTAATAAGTATAATAGAAAATGGAAATGTCTGTATATCTTTCGTATTCATTATAACTATCTTACAATAGATACATCCATTTATTTACCTAAACAGGAGTGACCGTACATATTGTTGGCGTTATTTTTTTATGTCTCTGGACCTTTAACGTGTCGTGTTAAACTTTCTCCAAAGTTTCGGGAGGCTACAGGCCAAATCAATCTGCCTGCATTTTGAATGTTTAATGTTTGTCCTGTTAAATGTTTAAACGGCAGCCTACTGCTTCACAGTCAGAGATCTGCAGCCACGTTTAAAAGGCCTGAATATTTGGAGGGAAACGCACATTGAATTGCCGTGTTTGTAAAGCGTTTGCCTGCACTTTGTTAAGGAATTAGTGTGTTGCCATAGATTATTATTTTGGTACATTTGCATTTGAAAGCGCCCAGCAATAGAGGACCGTAGTGATCAATAGCCCTGGTGCCTTATCGATCGATCCGCAGTCTGATCGATCCGTAGAAAGAATTGGACGCACATCTCTCTGCTCGTGGTTTCACTCAAAAAGAAAGTCAACTTGTATAAAATGGACATTTAAGCAGAGAAGACCATGAGAGAAGATCAGCTCCAAAAATATTTAGGGCAACAGGTGCCAAAGCAGGCCGGGCCTGCTCTCCACAACACAGATCAATACTCATGATATTTCTTGGTATATTTTTTTTAAATCCTAAAATAAAATGAGCTATATGTTATACAGATTCAAGAGTGAGAAATAGCGACAAAATATTGGTGTTTAAAAATAAGAAATGTAAAAATCCCCCAAAGAGATAAGTATAAAAACTTTTTTTTATTATTATTTTGTTTGTTACTTACAACTCACACGTATTTCTTGGGAATCTTGTGTCATTCATAAAACAGTTTGTTCTTCAGTTATCTGTCATTTGGCCAATTTGTAAAAGGACAGCCGTATTGAAACAGAGCCCCTCGGCTGCCTGGGAGCTGTCAGACATCGAAAAGAAGCGCAATTTACAACTATTCGAAAAAATGTTTTTGTCATAAAGGTCACTGAAGCCCCACAGATTTATTTGGACTCTGACAAGCCCTTAGCAAAATAACCATCACTCAGGTGCGTTCACATGATGTCTCAGCAATCAATAGAACTACTAATCACAAACACATTCAATAGACTATCGATCCGATTGGGCTGGATTACTAAATGTTATACGGATTAATTTTGCTTTTTCGGTCTCTCTTGGACTCCTCCATCTTTAGCTGGCAAGGCCTCAAAGTGCTAATGAGGCGGCTGGATATTTGTTGAGTTGCCAACAAAATAAGTAAGTAGGAGAAACAAGGCTTCAGTCAGGCCTGTGAAGACTGCTGCTGTGTTTCCATTCTCGTGTTTTTTCATTTTAGTGTTGACGCCTGACAGGGTTGAAATTCCGATAAAATACTATGGATGTAATCAGCAAATAATCATTTTATTTCATTTCTCTGCTTTATTTTATATATGTTTGTGTGCCTGTGTGAATATGTGTATATATTTTTACTTACACACACACATTTATACATATATACATGTATGTGTGTATATATTAAATAAATAGATAATGTCCCTTAAGTTTTAAGGGACATTCCTTTATATTTGTGAATGGGTGTTTGCATGTGCATGCTGTGTTACTAACTGTGTTCTGACTCTACAATCCATCAACTACATGTAGTTGTGGTATTAAAGTCATTGTCACCAAATTATATTTTGCTGCCTTTACTGATTTGTCCTTTAGTTGTTCTAAAGGGAAACAGATGGATATATCCTATACATAGTAGTAACAGAATTGTATTTATGTCAGTAGCTAATGGACGGATGTGTTTATATACAAATAGATACATAAATAATGTACGTATTTGACAGAAGCTCTCCTTTTAAATTGAACATGGAGTGAATTGACTGAAGCTGTAAATGGATGCAAATGAACTGAAACTACTGCGGATTAATTTTTACAATTCATTGACTCTGTGTTTGACTGACGATATAAGTGCAGCGTAATTGTGAGCTTTAGATGTTGAGGTAAATGCTGTGTGTGTGTGTGTGTGTGAGTGAGATAGAGAGACTGAGAGAGCGTATGTTGGTCTGTAGAGATATGTGTAGAAATTCATACTGTATATTTAACATTTTAGATTCTACCCACAGACACAAACACTCTAATTTTTACTTATGTGCAGGATTAAAGCGATCATAGATTCTAATATTATCTATGTAGCCAATAGGCTGTAGGATGTATATGTTTATTCCACTTCATAGATTGCAGATTAGAATGATTATAGATTGTAATGTGTACGTGTTGTCTCACAAGCTGGTTAAGAACATTACTCGTTGTTCTTCTCCCCTTTCCCTCCTGGTTTTAAACCACACAGCTTTTACCCCTCTTAAGTACTGCTAACACTGGATTTATTAGGCTTAAAGCATAGCCTACACATCTGCCTCAAAGGGGATCAGACATTAAGTGTAGATCAAAAGGATACAGTCTTAAAAACAGAACAATACTTTGTGCACAGCACTTATTCTTATTCCCCTACGCATGTTAATTCAGGGATTGTACACAGACCGGTTAAATAGCCTTTTGTTTCAAATTATATTCATGCGTTCATGCACAAAGGTGATTCTCATGGCCAGAGGGGTTTATTCTACTCCCCAGCTTTTACTGTATTAATTTTGCACCAAAGTAAGTGAATTGTTTTGGTGGCGTACAACATGAAAAAGTTGCTACAATCATTTTAGCATCTTTTCAAGGTGAGAGGGTTGTAATCAGGAGATATGCATTATCCAGAAACCAGAAATGTATTTTTGGTGCCAGCCAAAATAGCCTGGAAGGTTATTGTTTTGTTTTGTTTTTTTCTTTCCACTTGTGTTTTGTTCATATTGTAGACACAGAAAAGAGGAGGCGTAGATAAATTTATAGTGTAGGCTCACACCAGCATGCTTTTGTATTTTCAGAGACGGCTCACAGTATGAAACAGTGACACAGCTTCAGGGAAAGTGATGGACTGCCCAGTCGGATTTGTAAAACTGAGCCAGTGACCTACTATGATTTATCCTGGCTCTGATATCAAACATGTTTTTAGTTTCCAGCCGATGTTTTTTTATATGAAACAAACGGTCTCATCTCATATCATTTTGTTATCTTGTAAAGCTTGTGTGTATGTGTGTGTGTGTGTGTGTGTATATATATATATATATATATGAAGGAAAACCTCACACACTGGGTGGGAGTAGAAAGTGCATCAGTCTGAATAAATGCAGATACAAGTACAATTGGCTTTTGCTTAACCCCCCCCCCCCATCCCACCCACCCAACCAGCAACCGCCCACCCACCGATATATACCCCCCCACCCTATCATCACTACCCCTCCTGTACCCCCACCAACCCCCCCACTCCTTCCATCCCCAAGTGAAACTCCCACCCTCCACACCCGATAGAGCACCCGTTGCTAAGCGACAGAGGGAGAGATGGATTGAGGAGACATAGTCGATCAATTCTACAGAGAGAGAGGGAGAAAGGAAGAGAGAGAGAGAAAAGAGGGAGGGAGAAGGTAAAAGAAGGAGAGAAGAAGGAGAGAAAGAGAGGAGAGGAGAGGAGAGGAGGGGAGGACAGAATGCGGAGTGATTGCAATCGTGTTTAGGCTCCAGTTTGGGCTGAAGATGCTCTTTTGAAACATCTATCTTTGTTAACTGTATTGTCCCGCTGAAAATAAATCCATCTCTGCAGCTGTCCACCCTTCCATCTTTGTCCAAGTGCTTTGCTTTAATACTTTTATCACTACAAATTACAGTCCACACAAGTAGCCTGTGTTTAATATTCCCTCACTCAAAATAGAGTTAAGTGTATATTGCATGTGCTCTTTCTCTCCAGCTCTCTGCCTTTCTCCATTAGTCATGCTCCACACACACACATAGACACAAACATGCAGATGCCCAGCAATACCACATGCCCATGTGTGTGTGTGTGTGTGTGTGTGTGTGTGTGTTTGTGCAGAGCTGGGTGTTGAGCGCATCGACTGAGTATCGATCCCACCACTCACCTCCCTGCAGTCAGCTCTTGTCCTACATAGCATGCCCTGTCTGATTTCTCCCTAAATGGCTTTTATCCAGCTCCAATCTTTATTTAAACTGAAAAGTAGGAATTAGCACCCACTTCTATCCTAGGCTCTCTTACCTTTTCTTTCCACTGTCATCTCAGAGTGAGTATCGTCCATTGACCCCTCTCCCTTTCTCTCCTGGCTATGATTACTTTCCCACTCAGAAAGGTGCAGTACAGTACAGTATGCTGCTTGCATTGCCCCTTGTTCTTTACTATTTACTGTGCTTTGTACGCATCACATACACAACAACTGTTCCAACCAAGTTATTTTCATTACCTCTAAATCAAAATATTAGTTTGTCAACTGACTGATGAAGAATTTGGTCTATAAAATGTCAGGAAATAGTAAAAAAAAAACCTGATCCATTGCTAATATCCTGGTTTATCTGTCAAATACTCAAATAATATTTTGTTTATAATCATGTAAAGCATAGAAAAGCAGGTTGACTTAATTTTCCAGAGATTGGGATCGGCCACCTTTGGGTATTTTTTCTGTGAAATGACTAAATCTATTTCTATTTGTCTTTATTTTGCATCAGCATTAATCAACATAATTAAAATGTTTCATATATATATATATATATATATTAAAATGACAGCAACGCGCACATAGCCCATGTTTTGTTGAAAGAAGTATTGGCGACTGTAATCATCACTCCAGTCCGCACTGAATGTGAAAAAATTCTTCCCTAAAGAGATTTCAGTGAAAGTGGTGAGGGACAAAATCTACAGTCTTTGTTCAGTGCAAAAAATGCATCATAAAAATCAAACCAAAATTTACATTAGAGTTGTTTTTAGCTGATAATTGACAGAAAATTACTCCAGTACACATGTGGGCATAGGTATATTGTTTATTACACACATGAAAAGTGTAAATATATCCTTCAATAGACTGTAGTGCTGCCTACACTGTATTTGAATTAAATGTCATTGATCAGTCATAAATGGGGTCACGAGACAGCTCAAGTTATTTAGGGTGTTTATATCCCCACCTTGCATTGTCATGGCAACAGGGCAGACATCTCAGCCCTCAAATGAGCACCATTTATTCTGCACCGACTACTCTTCATATTGATGGCCTCTCCTTATTGTGATCAGCCAGCCACAGCCTGGGGAGGAACCCTCTGTGTGCCGTCATCCCTTTCGATTTGATTTGATTTGTTGCTCATAGAGAGAAGTGATGGGAGAGACTCTTATCTTGGCCAAGCAGAAACAAGCCGTACCAAATAAGACACATCGGACTATCTGTGCTGGCACACACAATGGGGATTAATTGATCCCCTAATACCACAGATAAATCAATTCCTTCCTTCCCCCCTTGAGCTCTCTGGCCAACTGGACGGCCTTGCTATTGGATCAACAGAGCGTCTCTAGCCAATAGGAGGAGGGCTTCGGTTTGACTGACACCGGCACAGAGGTGAGCATGAAAAGAGGTTAGGGAGAGGGAGTCCATCAGAAAGCCATTGGTAGCTGGAGTGAAAGTGAGGGCTGTTGTGTAGTCAGAGTATACAGCAATCCACAGAGAGAACAAACATGCACAGAGGTGGCGCTAAGCAGCATTAGGAGGTATTAATGGCCTGGCTGTGCTGCTGTACAATAAAGAGTGAGTCAGGGTTTACCTCTGCATGCAGATGTGGCAGGCTGACAAAGACCAATAAAACGGCACCTAACTGCAAATTAAATTTCAGTTTAGATAACATCAGTGTGTTCGCAGTCTTAAAGCTCGAACATCCCCAATAAGTTCATCAACTCATCTTTTATAGCGTGTCTCTTGCCAGCTACAGCGCTTCATCCACAGTCACGACATCAGCCATTTTCTCACAGTTACCCCATCTTATCTCCACCTTCGTTTGATCCATCTCCATTAGACTCTCCATTATACGGCCCACCATCATTCTCACTCTTTCACTTGTTCTGTATCTCTTCCATCCTATCTATCTCTTCAGCACCTTGGCATTTCTGTCTTTCCAACAAATGCTGTTTTCCTCATATGGCTCATATAATAACAGGCTAAAAATATGCCTTCTTTTTTTTTTTTTTTTTTTTTCGTATTGATTTTGCCTGTAGCATTGTCCATGGAGAGAGAGAGAGAAAGGAGAAAGACAGAGGGCGGGGGAGAGAAGTAGAAGTAGAAACAACTGGGAAAAGAATTACTTTCTACGTATGTGGTAATGCTCTCACCTTTCCTATTTTACTTAAGTAGAAAACCATTCTCTACCTCAGTGCAATACCTTTCAATTAAATAGTAACTGAATTTGCTGTGGTCCTTTCTCAGCCGGTCTCACCACTCAACATCACGGACTGCCGAGCACTCACACACAGCACGTATTTAATAATAACCTACTGAAATTAGAGAAACCTTACCATTGCAAATATGTTCCAGATCAGCTTTTCAGGGAAAATGGTTGGCTCTTTTGGCACTGGTGTTTAATGGGAATGGAGAGAGTTGATCAATAGGCTATTGATCGTAGCTGGCCAGAGTCTGGGGAATTGAGAGTGAGAATAGAGGGGAGTTAGGGTGGGGGTTGGCTCTAGGTTGAATTTTTAAAATGCTCTATTTCAGAGATGACAAATAGTCTATTTGAAAAGAGGGAAACAAAGAGAGCGAGAGAGAGGGAGAGCATCATAAAGAGATGGAGAGTGGATCTCTGCTTGTTGCGTTCTCTGAGCGGAGAACTGAGCCTTCCCTGTTTCCCACAAGTTACAGTTTTTTTGGACAGGAGCTGCTGAACTACAAAGACAAAGGAAGCAGGGTCTTCTCAGGCTACAGTAGCTTGTGTGGATTCTGGCTGCAAGAGGAGGAGAAGGAGGAGAAGGAGGAGGAGGAGGAGGAGGTGGTGGTGGTGGTGGGGGGGGTTATATTATACAGATTTATAAGACCGTGCTGCAAATGCACATAGACAAATAATTTAGAGTAGAATCGTGTACCTGACGTTCAAGTTAACCTCACCAACTCGGAATAGTACAACTTAGAGCTTGGGTTCTTCATTTCTGCAGATTTATATTTTTTTAGGGAGCCAGTCTTAAAGAGTTAAGGTTCAGAGTCTCATGCATAAACCTCAGACGTAAAACCTGCAACTGTAACTGCACTGGCATTTCCAATAGACAAAAATATCTGAAATATGAATGATCTCCCCCCCAAACATTTATAAGTGATGAATTTAGATAAACATATGAACAACAGCACATACACAAGTCCCACCAGATATTCTCCCACAAAATGTTGTGAGTTGCTTTTTCTGTTCAATGTTTGCGCAATATATGATATTGTTGAGATTGCATGAGGTTGTTTCCTAACTCAGCCTGACAAAGGTTGGATCATCAGTGACACAGCTCCTTACTTTGTATCAAACAGAATGCGACAGTGACAGAATAGCTGACCATACTTACATTTTACCATGTTTTTGTTTTTTTGCTTCCCGATGATTTCGACTACTTCTTGCTTTTTCATAGGAAACTCCAGATTTACCTTTTCATAACAAATCCCAATCACAGAAATCAAAAGTCTTCAAGGAGAGCAGCGAAGTTACTTCTGAGGCCATTTTTAGATTTAAGTACAGAAATAAAACCTCTGTTAAAGGGATAGTTGGTAAAATGTTTGGAAACCAAACACACATGGCCCACATGGCCCCACCTTCCACATATTCTTCACTCACAAGAACTTCCAGGAAGCCATTTATGCATCTTCCACATAGAGGCTTGTAAACACGGGGAAATAAGGTGGAATCGTTACCTCTGAAGGTTGCCCAACTCAACTGCAGGCAATGGGAAGCAGTTAGAGCACTAGTCTGTAAACACCCCTGAGAGGAACCTATACCTCAGTAAAAATTCAGCTGTAAATAATGTATTGAATGCAAACTTAAGGTCCACAGGGAGATATGGATAGGCTCATTACTCCTTTAGTTTGCTGCTCTTTTACGTAGTCCACACAGCTCTAAAAAATCGACTCCAGATGCTCCCTCTCTCTGTTTTGATTTAAAGATGCTTTTACCTGCGGATATTGTTATGGATACAGGTATTGTTTTTTATTTTCTGCACGTTGCCCTGAGGTTTGAAGGCTGTTAACTCATGCATCCATGCACGTGCTCTGTGCCCCGTTTAGGTTGCTGGTGTGTGCACATGTGTGTATGTGTTATCTGTGCCGGTAGTTGAGGCGAATGTGCGGCCTAGGTCTGTGTGCCCTGACCGGGATGCATTGATCTCGAAGCAGGATGTCAAACATTTTAGCGCCGATCTTGTCCTTGTTATTGCCTCGCACAGCTGGGTTGTTAATGCATTAAAAATCGTTTGTCCCTATCTTTCCAAACTTATCTCACCCTACTGCCCTAAGCAACACAAGAATACCCCTCTGCTATAACATACACACCACCCCCGCCCCTCCTCCCTCCACCTTCTGTTTCTAACCATGTCCTTCCATCCTCTGTCTCAATCAATCTTTACGACACCCGGTTGCATCTCTCTAATGTTTCCGGACTTGACCATATCCCCGTTCAAAAATTCTTAATTAAGCCCGTTCTGTGTGTTTACCATTGGGCAAATTACAATCTGACAGGGCTAATAAAACAACATTGGCGGGAGAAGGACAAGAGGAGCATGTGCTGTGACCCTTACCTCTTTCACCTGTCTCTATCTCTTCCTCAGCTTATCTCCCTACATCCCCACCTCTTCATATCTCCGTATTTTCTACCTCACAGGTTTTGAGGAGGAAAGGGAGGGGATGGGAGAGAGAAGTAGCGGTTTGGCACCAGTTGGTCAGGATCTTACATCCATCGCTGTCAACGTGCCTATTTGTTTTAAATACTCACATGTCATTGCGCTGACATATCTTGGTAATACCACTCAGCCTACTTGCTTCTCATTTCTGATTATTAAGATTCATGAACCTGCCTGCCTGCATGTCAACTCTTACAGATATGAGTCATATATCTGTGTTCACATCAGCATTTTTCTTCATTTGGATATTGACTTATGCAGTGTTCTCACATTCTGCAATCTATAGGCCATGCAGCGTGTGTATTATATCTCTATTTCTGTACAGTTCTGTCTGGTCACTTGAGAGATGCTATCTGTTTGACATTAACCTGCAGTGACAAATAAAACAACATTAGTATTTGTAGCCTAGAGCCTGAAGAACCACATAAATGACACTGAATTACTAAGAATTTCTTTTAAAACTCAATTTTTTGTGCCTCATCAGTGAACACAGCTGGACATATAATCCAAAGTTGTAGTTTGGAGTATTATGTAAATTCCTGATTTTAGAAATCCATTGAACACTTTATTATTTATTTATTTAGTTGTTTTTTTTTTTGAGGGGTGGGGGGCGTAATAGTAACAGTGCACTGTGACAAAATTGTAGTAGTTAGCAGGATCAGCATTTGGTATGAATTTAGTCATCGCTTCAATTCAGTTAGAGCTTCCTCTTAATAAGTGAACACAACCAAATTTACTTTACTAAACTAAACCAAAGCCAACAGACCAAAACAGTGTTCATATCAAACTACAGAGCGGTGATGTGGATGCTGGACGTCCGATATATAATGTGACCACTAATGGCAGGACTTTCCACAGATTATATATTTGCTCCCTTATCTAAGGTTTCATGTTGGAATGCCTGCTCATCGTCTACTTTGGCTTTTGGCTGTGAACTCCAGCAGGAAGTGAAACTGGCTGCAGCCTTCCTCTGCCTGCTGGGCAGGATAACAAAAACTAGAAAAGGTTAGCGTCAGGAATAATGTATAGAGATATTAGTCTATTGTCAGTTGCTATAAAAGAAATCCTGAAAAAATGCTGTATTTTAATTCACTGGAATAATATATTTACTGTAGAATCTGCCTGCCAAATAATTTTGACCATTGCATATCTACAGTGTCTTGTTCTACATTGGTTGTACATTAAGGATTTCTGCCGTACACAGTGATAATGCTGCAGAAGCTACAGAAACCTGTTATAATGCATCAAATCTAACACACACAGCTAAAATAGAAATAAGAAACAAACTGTCGTCATAAAATCAACCCAAAGCAACATAACTCAACAACAGCAGAGCCCAGAGTCATCAGCGTCATCGGAGTAGATGAGTGCAGCTCTAACAGACTGAAATAGACAAAAAAAAAAAACACTAGGTTTAATCATGAGCATTGTGTTCCTGTTGATGGTCATACATAAAGTCTGACTGAGGAGATGTTTTACTGGGTGTTTTAGTGTGTGGGAGACAATGTATGTGAGTGTGTGTTCTGCTGTGTGTATGTTGCACTACATCACCTGACAGGTGCAAAGCCCTGTCGGATAGCGCTGCTGTACCTCACACTTGACTGAACATATACTGCAGATCAGAGGTGTAACAAATCCATTCCTGACTGCCAGAACCTCTCAGAGACTTTCTGTGCCTCTGAACAACACATCTCCGGGTTTCCACACCTCAGAGCTGATGTGTGTCTGACACGCAGACACGCACAGATGAAATGTAGCCTCCTGCTGAAGTGTGTGACTTTGAGGTAAGAGGTTGGGATTGGTAAAGAGTGTGTCCAAGAGTCGTCATGCACCTTGTGTGTGTGTTTCTGCGTGTGCTTGTATGCTTCTGTGTCTCAGTAGCGTCTTTAGAGTGGTTAATCAGAGGAGAGGTTGAGGAGAGCGTCAGGGTGGCTCCGGTGAAGAGTCCTTGAGTCCTCTCTCTGTTTCTTTGTTGACACCTCTTAACCTCAGTCTATCATCTCTCACACTCACACACTTCACTTCTATTGACACTCGCTACCCCGCAGCTCTCCAAAGACCGAGGAGAATCCACTACAGTGATTTTACATGAGAGGGGTGAGCCTGCAGAGAAGAAAAGATTATATAATGTGCCGACGTACAGAACAAGGAGTTATTGGATTTTGTGGTTGTTTGGTTTCTTTTCTTGACCTTTCTTGATGGACAAAGAGGGAAAAACTCACAGAGGAAATGATGCATCATCAAACCGAATCCAGCGGTCAGCCCTTGATGCTAAATTAAGACTTCTCACATGCATCAATTTGTAAATGAACTTCTTTATCTTTGTCCTCTCGTAGCACGAAGTGCACAGACTGTCCCTCGCTGTCACTGGCTAGTGTAAGTGGGGTCAGGAGCTTGGGGTCAACTAAGAAGAGGTCAAAGGTCATGGAGCACTGGGTCTTGTTAAAATACCTTTTAGCCTCCTTCAGGGATATTATGTAATGGCTCTGGGAATAGGCTAGGTACCAGGTTGACTGTTTTGTGGTGGACACTGGGTGATATATGTGTTCTGCTTTACGCCAGATGTTTATTCATTACCCTTTTTAAAAAATCAGGATGTGCTGAGAGGTCAAGAGGGGTCACACATAAGAGGTCACATTTATGTGTTTTTCTGATATCCTTTTCTTTTGGAGGATGCATCTTGCAGGAAACGATCATCTCACACTAACACCTCTGAGCGTCTTCAGGTTGGGAACTAAGACGGAGGGATTTTCTTTGTGTTCCAAATTAAAATCTTTAATAGCTTCTTTAAAAACACGTTATTTTCCTCTAAGGCTGTAGGACAGGCTCACCTGACAATGTTAGGGGAAAACTGGGTTGTGTTGATCAATATATTGGAAACATTTGAATATCAATACAATGAGCGCACTGTCTTCAATCTTAATTTTTAATATGGTGATAATAAGTGTATTAATTTTCATAACTTTCATTCAATAACTTTGGAGTATGAGCGATGGTGGCCCATTTTTGCACTGCAAATATACATCTCCTCGCTCTGTGCTGCCATTGATCACCCCAGTGCTCTTTCTCTCCCCATCGCTTTATCCCCCGGTGTCTCCCGCTTTTCTTCCTTTCGCAGCATTGTGCTGTAAAATTCATCCTTATTCCCCGCTTCAGCAAGCTAACTGTGCGCACTACCTTTTATCAGTCCAGAACTGTTAAATGAATAAATTGATATTGACGAGCTATCAGCCAGGGGGATAAATTATTTGGGAGCAGAAGGCTTGGGTCACATGACTTTTAGTACCCACGATTCTGTAATTATTCCCCACAAGAAGAACCAGGGTGCGGTACAATGCCCCCCCTCCCCCCGCCCATAAGTGAGCAAACACACACACAATCACACACTCATATGATGAACTATAAATATCCTCACATACAGTGGATTGCAGGGGCCATGGGAATACTGATGATCATTACTGCTATCACAGCCTTCATGATACAGGATGTTAGCCTGCTGGTGATTACACTTCATCATCAGCATTTATTTAAAAAAAAAAACTGAGATGGACAAACCTTGAATGTGAAGAAGCACTGAATAGTTGGGTTACCTGCTACGGTGCAGCACAAAACAGTGAACTCAACCTTCTGCAGTTGATGGTGATTGCTCTGTAACAAATGCAAATGAGAGGTGCAAACCGGGAGGGAGGTGAAGGTTGCGGCTGTGGGAGGACAGCGAGCGTGTCAGAGTGCCAATCACAGAAGTGCTCTTGTTGCCCTCCGGCCATTGCTGACCTTTTGACCCTGGCATGGCCTAAATGTCAGAGGTCCCCGTCCAGGGTCAGTGGGGCCAGAGAAGCATCACCATGGCAACACTGCTCACCATAGGAGGAGAGATGGGGGTGTTTTGCATTCTGTATGTGGAAATTATGCACGCAGGAACAAACACCTACACATGCAGAGCAGGTTCAGGATCACATCTGTGGGTTTGTTTTCTTTCACAGGAAGTCAGGCTGCCCCTAAATGGTTTCCACTGAAGCAGCGCACAACTGGGCAAAAGCCAACACCTGGATGGTCTCTATACAAAGGCCATATGTTATCTTCTAAGATGGCTGCACCACTCGGCCATTATTCCTCCATTATGAGGGTCAAAAAAGCAAAAAAGAGGAGAAAGTCTTCATCAATGAATGTTAACAGTGAGGGAAAAACACATTTCCATAGAAAAGGTGTGTCAATATAATTAATTATAAATATATCTGAAACTAAACTACGTGCAAAAAGTCTTTATTATTAACTGAAAATGACGATGGGTTAGATCAAATCAAATCAAATCAAAAAATCCCACATCCACCTCCATCGCATGGTTGATCCTGACTCCCAGGTGGAGATATTCTTTTGCATCTTGCGTCATCTAGTGGCCGGAACCCGCTGCTCTCCCCGGTGCGGGGAAAGGGTGAGGGGGATGGGGGTGAGGCTGTGTAGGGGGGGGTCAACTAGTCTGCTTTTGTCCCCGGGGAGTTCGGGTCGATGCCTCGTCCCACCATATGTCTGATCACAGCTGCCAATCAACAGGTCAACGCGACCCCGGGGAGGCGGACTCTGGTGGGGAGAGATCAAACACCGGACCTCGGGGATGACAGATGCAGATGGGAAAAAAAGGCAATAAAACATTGCTTCAAAGATGGCAACGGTGCACTGGGAGGCAAATTATTGTTAACAGTAATCTGCAGAATAGCGCCTCGCATTCTGATCGATTGACTATTATGGAGGCTTTGAAGCCGAGGTAACGCCGGGCTATTGTTCATGGTGGGACACAACCAGAAAATAGCAGCTGGTTTTGGTTCAACTAGAGAGCTTCCAAAGCCTCAAATACTGCTTAGTTCTATGCAATCATGTTTCCTAATAGACTTGCAATTTGGGCTTCTCCGGGCTGTGGGGCCTTTTGAGACTTATTCATGGCTTCAGCTGCTGCTGCTCCAAGAAGAAGCATCTGATAGAAAAGCTAATAATTAGGTGAATAAAAGTCAAATAAATAGTAAATATTCAATCCTCAATTGCTCAAACTCGTCTGTTTAGAGAACCTTCTTCACATTTTTAAAAGAGAAGTTAAATGCTTTCTTGGATGTGCATATGCTTGTAGACCACCTCTCCTCGTCCTACTAATCTACACAGTAAAATAATGTTTCTTTTTAATAGTTGTGTCACGACACAGCAAAAACACAAAAATTTATATTGGCGGCGTCTCTTTTTAAAACATAAAAGAATCTAGTAGGTAAGTGGCATATTTAACAAACACTTATTGTACCAAGACATTTAGAGTCTGCAAGCTTATGGGTTTTTATAGTCAAGTTTCAATAAACAGTTTGAAAAGAAGTGATTTTTATTTAAAATTTCCTTCTCCAGATACTGAAGATTAATTAAATAGTTTATATATTTCTGTCATCGTTATTATTAATATTGTCCAGTGCTTTTTCCAGGGAAATAAGCCATTTTAATTTAGTTTCAGTTGTGAAGGGCTTTATCTTGGATCTTGACTGTAATTTGTGTAACTAAATTAGTTGCAGTGGATGTCTTATCAATGTAGAGACATTATGACAGAAGTTCAGTTATTATAAATGATTATAGTGGTTTCTTTGGCTGGTTATATTAAACTATAAGATTTGGTGTAATCATCTCTGCTGCTGTGTTGCTGACAATAAAAGCTACAAGGTGGAAACAAGTGTAACCTGCCCCGAATTGATGGGGGAAAATCCCCCATTTTCCTGTTTATCTGTTTGATCTAGGTCCATGTACGGGTTCAGGCTTCATCCTATGTTGTGTGAACTGTTGCGTGTTGAGTCTATAGCCAAATCAATGAGATACATGTAAGCCAAAGGGAATCAGCTTTGGAATGCTGCTGTAAATGTGCTGTATTAAAACACAGCCATAATGTTTCATCGCCGTCGCAACAGGACTGATCTTCTTACCTCACTCTCTGCTAATCAGGAACAAATCTTTGTGCCTTAATCTACGGCCCCCCGCACCCCTTTGCCCATCTCATTAGATTAACAAAATGACATACACACACATACGTAGATACAGAGACAGCCCATGACCTCAATCTCACTCCTGTACAAAATTAGTTGATTGTAATTCTCTATGATTTAGTTAAATTCTGCGATGTTATTCACAGTATTTTAAAATGTCTTGCATTTACATGACAGGAAAAAAATAACATGATCACATTTTCCTACTTTAAACGCAAATAGCATGTGTGTGTGTGTACGTACGTACGTACAGACGAGTCTTAGGTGTTAAATGTGTGTGCTGTACACTTGTATATTGATGTGTGTGCGCGTGTGTGTGGAGCAAACATGTGCAACCATATTAAAGCCTTAAAGCTGGTGAATTGAAGAGGATTTGATGCAGAGAGCGATTCATGGGAATTAAGCAAATTAGGTCTCCAATTAGCTGCTGACATTGAATAGGAAGATTTGGTGAGCAAAAATTAATCAGATGGATTTGTCATTGTTGTAATGAACATCACCAGAGAATAATTTTTGTGAACAACGACCTCTCTCTCTCTGTGTGTCTCTTAAGCTTTATCCCTCTGACATATTGTTTGTCTATTCAGAATCTAATTTTATGTCAAATATTGCCTTATTCAAATATTCAATAATTTGCAAATAAGAAGCCCACATGACCTGAAACAAACAAACTTCAGAAAAGTCAATGTATGACCTAATCCTCTTTGGCTGGAGCACTGGGGATGTAAATGCCAACCTTTGCAAGTCAGAAAGAAATTTCATTATTGATGTAAAAGCCGGACAGGTACAGAATCGACTTGATTCCTATTATTGCAATATTTTGGAGTCTTATAAATAAACTATTTCTGCTTTAGAGATATTTTTAGTTATTGTCTTTAGGGTGTCCATTTATGATCTGTCCTTTTTGGATCATCTTTCACAAAATATAGAACAATAATGTTATTCAGTCCCTTCTGTTTTCGTTTTTGCCTTCAGCAAAAAAACAACAACAACCAAAAAACGGTATATTTCATTATTTCTTTTGCCTTATATTTCTGCTTGGACTGGTTTATTTATACAAAGTGCACTCAGCCCCTAAAAAAACCTCCCACCTGTCCAATAAATCAGCATGTGCTCCCCTCCCTCTCTCTCTTTAGCTCCTTCCCTTTCCTCTCCTTCCTTCATCCTGACCTCCTGCGGTCCCCCTCTTTCTGCAGCAGCGGTTACAGATTACACTGTGTGATAATCTTCCTATTTCTTGAAACTATTTGGGATTGCTCAGATTATCTGGCCTCATATCCTTGGGAGTCGGCTTTGGGAAGCTTGATTTTAGACTCTTAAGGCAGAAGATTTTGCATCCCGACAGCTTTGACTAATTAGCATCTAATACAGGGAGGTATTTCACCATTGGGCTCACTTTTAATACTATCTGTACATGCAGGGAAGTATACACACACACACACACACACAAATACACATGCACGAAAACAAACCACACCTGAGGCAGGTGATAAAAAAAACATTAGTTAAATTCAATATGAATTGAATTTAATAATTTAATAAGATTATAACAAAACATTGCATTTGTATTTCTGGTGCTAAAAACATTCAAAATACAAATTGAAATCATTCAGTATCTTAAAAAGTATCATACATTTTATTCAATATTGAATGTACTAAAATCACTTTGTGCTCGCTGAATATAGTGTAATAATGTCAATAATGTCCAGGGTCATATAAGTTTTAACACCACCAAATAATACAACTGTAAATACAGAATTCCTCAGAAATATGAACTCTTCATTCTCAGGGTACAGAGGTATGGAGGCCCAGGCGAAACCCAACTCGTGGCTGCACACGGGACCAAGGCCAGTAGAGTCTGGGTGCCAAGCAGGACAGAGGGAGTTCTGGGGCCTGAGGACAGCACCAACAGGCAGTTCTGTGGGGGCGAGCAAAGGCAGGGTGGTAGGGGGAGCTCAGACAGGAAAGGGGAAGCTGTCCCGCCACCCTTCGTGCCCTCCGCCGCGCCCTCCGGCAGTGATAGTCCCCGTTAGAAAAGTCATGGTAGTTTGATGGATGAATCGCCCAAAAGTGGCCTTTACCGTTGTCACTGCGGCCCGCTTTGATGAAGCAATCATTCAAGGACAAGTTGTGACGCACACTGTTCCTCCAGTTCTTATCCTGTTCGCACAAGACAAGACACGTTAGGCCAAAAACAAATAAGAGTTAAACAATGGATGACCCCATTTGAAAATCAACATAAGTGGCTGTTAAGTATCGCTGATCCTCCTCAGGATGTCACCTCGTCCTGTTGGCAGGATGCACGATGGCGCGTCAAGAATGTATATGATCACAGTAAGACACGGCACCCTGAGCTACCTTTTTAGCCCGTCAAACCAGTGATCAACTTTAATCCACTAGGCTACATCCAATCTGTTGGTGCACCTGGTAAAGACAGGGGCGGCAGTTTGCAACCTAGCAACAGGATTACTTTATTTGTGAATTTGCCAACAAGATCATCTAGTGTCCCTCCGAGAACCTAATTATCTAACCACAGATTACATGTGCCAAATAGGTCACTTCATTTCTGAAAATGGCCGTCATATTTTTTTACAGCAAACTATAAACTAACACATTGACAATGAAGACTTTGGGTGAATATGCGTTCTGTGTCTTCGATTTTCCTGCCAGTAGTTCTTATGAGTTAACAAAGTGGGAGAGGATGAGTCATTTCAAAACATTCCTGCAGACAATATTCACCTGTTGATATATTTATTTATATTATTTATTCATTTACTGATGTATATACGTATTTACTTTGTTTTTGTTTTGGACCTAATTGGAGACACTTGTTATATGTTTATCTGTCGTATGTTACTGTAAATTGGAGTATTCTGGCACAAGTATCTTCTTCAGAATTAATAGAGTTTTATCTTTGTTTAGCTTTCATAGTGTTAACTTCACATTACCATCCAGTTTGACTTTCTGAATTCCTCCGTCAATACAAAAGCTTCTACAATAGCTGTTTTCTGACGGTGCCCTATAAGTTGTTCTCTGCATGACAGGTAAATAGAAATACAGAAGAATTCAGGTTTGAATGTACCTTACTCTTGAAGTAAGGGTAGTGGTCCATGATCCACTGGTAGATGTCACACAGCAGCAGTTTCCTCTGCTCGGACGCGAGGATTGCCTTGGAGATGAGTGCAATATACGACTGGTTGGGTTTGTCCGGCGTGACAGTTTTCTCTGGCTTGCTGCTGACAGACATGGTGGTGGTCACTCCCTCCTCCCCCTCTTCTTGCTTCTCTTGGTCCCCCTCCTCTTCTTTGACTTTCCTTTCTTCAGTGTCTACCTCTGACCTCTGTAGCTGTGTCTCCTGTATTTCAGAGTGAGTCTCCACCTCTTCAGGTTTCGGATTCTGATGATTTAGCATGTTGTTTACTGGCTGCTCTGCCGTACGACTTCCTGTCGCTTCTTCTTTAGAACCTTTGACTCCTTTATTGAACAGAAGGTAGTCAATAGTGAAGCTAAGTCCCAGTCTCTCTCTGACACCGGTGTGACTGCCTCTGTCCTCCATTGTCATTTCTGAATTAAGATATCTCAGACTCATTACAGCTTTTATTGCTTCCAAACTGACTGACTATTGAATAATAATCGGCTGATAAATGGAAAGCCTTTCTCCTCAATGTCTTCTCAGAATGATGTCTGAGTTTCACAGCATGGCTGTTTTCTTTTAAAATTAGGCCCCTTCATAAACTGAGTTCCTCGATGGCCCTCGCTTCTTTCGCTGACGATTTGCTGTTGACCAGATCACAGATAAAGATGAGCCTCTCACCTGTCGTTAACCCTGATGCGCTCATGAGCAACACAACCTCAACCCGTGGAAATGACATCAGGCTTTAAGACTAAATATGGCCACTTTGTTTTGCCAACTAAGTTTAATTAAACGATTTCTACTCTCTGGTAAATCTGATCTGATCAAAACCTCTTCCTCGAGATCGAACCGCCTTTTGCCTGATTCAAGGAGCAGTGTTTCGCAGTTGTGAAGGTCTCCCTATTTATAGGGCTGTGAATTTATCCCTCACAGAAAGGGGCAAAGAAGGCACAGGGGAGGTCCAGGTAGGGGGTCTCAAGTGAGGCGGATTATTTTTATTAACCTAAGCAAATCTTTGTAATTACGGGAGATTAAATACTCGAGATTTAGTAAGACATGGTGTGCAAAGGATGGATGCTGTAGAATCAAAGGCCTTTTAGGTGCCAGTTTTATCCTGTTAAAGTTGTTTTGTCCATGAAGATGCTGTCCAAAGATTTACATCAATTACCGCAGAGCAGTAATTAATGGTACAAATTCTATGCCAAAAAAACAACTACAAATAAACACAGTCACATTAGTTAAAGAAAAAAGCAAAATAAATATTTTCCTGTGGCCAGCATAAACCCTTCTTTAAATTGTGTCTCCTGTGACCTTTATTTCAATTGTTGGCTACTCTTATTGTGTGTCTGTCATGTTTTTTCAATTTCTGTTTTACAGTGCATGACGCAAATTTAGATAGTTGGGTTTTTTTGTAACTCTTGTAAAATAATGTACCAAATTTATTTTTTGATGTTTTTAAAGAACCATCTCAAATATGAAAACTGAAATGCTTCTAAGCTATTCTTACCCATTGTATTATTGAATATTGTGACCTTTAATAATTAAAGGACTTTAACACACACTAATTATAGTTTATTTTTCATAAGGAACATTTCACTTAATTTGAAGAACAATCATTTTGTTTTGCTCTGTAATGATGTCCCAACCTTACTACTGACCTTGTTTATGTATCTGATTAAATTTTGCTTCTTAAATGTTATAGTTTGTGTTTTGTTTGTGATGATTTAATGTCAATTAATTAATGTTAAATGCTTTTTTTTATATATACTTTTACACTGAATTACTGCATATTTGTTTATATTGTTAAATATAATCAGGTCAAACAGCTACACATCAGACTTTTGTGATTTACACTTTTGAATGTGGACAGGAATTGATTTTCAAGTTGCACTGATACAACTGGAATTTGAATAATTAGAGTGATTTACTTTTAAAAAGATAGACAATGAACAGAAGGAATGCGTTATGAAGCTTTTTTGACCAACTATTAAATTTACTAAAATACCTAATCCATCCAAACCATCCACCAAAACATTAAAAAATATTCAACACCACATTGCTCACATATTCTGTAACTTTCTTCTCTTAAATATTCTGTGAAGGCGTATCAAAATGTTACCATCAAATCGAAAATTGCCAGTGTCTCATATTTTTATCTTTCTATAACCTTGGACCTATTGACCCCTGAACTGTGGAATTCAAGAAATTTAGTAACATGCTGAATGTAGTAAATTATTGGCCCACACTATTTCCCAAGCAGTCATCATGTGGATCTAAGTAAGAGTGTTGGTTCAGTATGTAGCAGGATCTGCATCATTCTGTCAGTGTTACAGAGGGCATGAATGAGTCAGAAGAAATCATGGACCATATTGCCCTCTTCTGTTTAAATAATGGAACATGAAACACATGCCCAAATCAAAGTGCAGTGCTTCCTTTACATTATCGCACATTTATTTTGTAATTATCTGCAATCAGCTGTGTCATTTATATCAATCAAATCAAATGAAATGTATTAATATAGTGCCAAATCAATCAACAGAGTCACATAAAGCGGACTTTACATATAGAGCAGGTCTAGACCAAAATCTTTCAAGAATTATTTAAAGTGATCCAACAAATCCATCCATGAGCAAACCCCTGACGACAGTGGCAAGGAAAGACTCCCTTTAAGAGGCTGAAACCTCAGACAGAACCAGACTCAGGATGGGCGCCAACGGTCTCAACTCGTTAGGTTAGGGGAGAGAGAGACAGAGAATACAATAAAATTCAAGCCAAAACATACAGCTATAAAGTGTAATTTCCATTTTTTTATTTCTATTAAAAATTTTCAAATTTAAATTATATGTTACATATTACATCAACCATCTTAATGACATAGCAAGATATGCTCTTGATTGTACAGTGTTGTTTTATTGATGTTTCACATCCAATATAAAGCCAAAACAAACCAAGCCATGTTATTACATGATACTGCAATTCATTCAATTGATTTTTGTGTGTTCATGAAGCCATTCTTTGCCACAGATGAAGAGATTTTGGAAAATCTGGTCTGGATCCCAACAGAGCTCATAAAGATGCCCCCTGCATCCTTATTTAAATGTTGATAAAAGCGCAGCTTGATGTGGTATTTGTGTTTTCGACATGGTGTGTCTGGTCTGTGCTTTGACGTGTGGGTCTATGTTTTTCTTTACACATTTTGACTCAATAATGAGCACACCTTAGACAAAGCAGTAACTCCACTTCTCGTGGCTGGATGCAGAACCTGAACCGGATTAGTTTGACCGGAGAGGACTTCGAGGGACCATGCGACCGAATCCATTTGACACCCCTTATTTCACACCCACATTGAATTTAAACAGTTTTTAAGGTACACGGTCACAACACCTCGCCACTATAAAACCAAAACACCTTGGATATCACGACACCTCGACACTTGGTGTCATTAACGGACACCGAGGCCTGTTTTTGATCATGAGACCTGTCTCTTAGTGTTTTTAAAAAGTTGTACTGTAACTTTAAAAAACGTTGAACCCGCCCATTTTGTGTGCAGTGCTTCGGGCGCTGGGTGAAACCACGCTGTGATTGGCCGAAGCCACCTGTCCATCAAAGCGGACTCCGCTGTTCATTGGTGAAAGACTAGCAGTCGTCTCTGACTCTCGCGGTACTGCTGCACGAAGATGGCGGCCGAACTGGTGGAGGCGATGGCAAGTAGAGCTTGGCTAGGTTTGGTTTGATGGGAGATGGGCGCGGGGTTGTCGGCCGATACGGCGCCCAGTCGTGGGGAACTTGGCGGCGTTGTGTGTCTATGTTTAACAGTTTGTGCTCTTAGAAATGTGGGATATTATATTCACGACGAAACCGACTGCCCAGCACTGCTAACGTAGCTAGCCTGCTAGGTTGTGTTAACTAGACAAGTGCGTTGGTAGAGCTAGCATCATGAGGGGAGACACCGAAAATGAATGATGGGACCACACAAACATTTGGGGCTTTACTGCCGACACGCTCCCCGGCGTGTTAAGATGTCACATTATTTGTCTCACGGTGAAGTTTATATGTAATGAGCTAGTTAGTATATAGAGCAATGCACCTGTCAAAATGTCCAGTAGCCATAATTGAATACCGACAGTCCAGTCTTGAAGCAAGCTAGCCAGCCGATAGCTAAATGGTGGGGGGGGGGCTATATGTTGATGCTGAAGACACTGCAACACTACTGACTTTATGGCTGCATTTTTTTTGCGCAGCTCGACCAGCTAATGTTCAATGGACAGCTGCTATTGTGCGAATTGATGGAGGCTCAGTGTTGGCAGCTATTACAGCAAATCGGACAGGCCAGGCTTTTCTATTCACAACAACAGTCCATGTGTTGCCCCATAATACTCTACGCTGCTGCTGCCCCTTTAATAAACATCTTCATGCGGACTGTATATTTAGTGTAATCTGGCATGTCATGAGATAAGAGATGCCACTTAGTAAGTACATACTATAGAGAAGTTTAGTTACTACCCGTAATGTGGCTCCATAATAGCGAGCAAAGTAGACCTTGGTTATGTGAAGGCTTGCATGCATTTTCTTTCAGTATGCAGTGATTGATATAGATGGTCTAACAGCTTGGTTGTCAATGCTGAACCTGGGGTTTATCAAAAAAATCAATTGATTGATCACAAATATATATCTATTCCACTGTTTGAAAATACTGTAATTAAGGTGAAATTGTAGAAGCTAAACATTCCCAAAGGCAACATAAAGAAAAAAAAAAAAAGAGGAGCAGTGTGACTTCCTGCTGTATTTTACTAAATCCCCTCCATGCTTCTGTTGGATTTAAGGGCCAAGTGCAGGTTCTGATTTTAGCAGGTATCAAACACTTTGAGACACCTGCCATGCCATCTAAAATGCTGCATGTAAGTTAGTTAAATAATGATGTAAAAGCCTGTTGGAGGCTAATTTAATGGATGTGTAAGGCAAGAAATGCAACAAGGCACCAATATGTCTGGTTTTAACAAGAGGGCCTTTTTGACACTATTTTTTGAAGAACAAGCATTCTGAACCTCACAGGATGTAAATGTGTCGGAATGCATTTTTGAATTTAGGTCACACAGAGACATCAACACTGATGCCTTACAGATCACAGCTCTGATGCCAGACTGCAAACATGTTACCAAAAATCATACACAGCGGTGCATTATTCCAATAAGATGTAGCCAAGCCAACATCTTTGGGTCTCCTTAAGGGTAATATAAGAAGGAATATAGGTGTTGGATTCTAGTAATTTTTTTTTTCTCATAGCAAGTAATGCCTTGGAAATTCAGACCACAAATATGTTCTGAAAAGCAAGAACAACTAACAGCTCTGGAAAGAAAAAAATCTTTGCAATTGTTTTGGATAAGACAGCAGTAGCAGACATTCAAAGTTATTAGAGCTTTGTTGGTAAATGGCTTTGCATTTCAGTTAAGCATCAACATGTGTTGGATTGCACATTGCTCTCAAAATGAGTCTGACTTGTTTATTAATGACATTGCCACTCTAACTTCAGCTAAAAACTTAATCGTCTCTGTGTTTTATAGCTCACATTTTGTCTTTTCTTTCCGGTAGAATATGGTGAAAAGTTTCCGGGTCTCAGACCTGCAGACGCTGCTGGCCTCAATGGGCCGCAGCAAAAGTGGGCTGAAGCAGGACCTGGTGGGGCGCGCACTGAGGCTGGTCCAGACCGAGTACAGCCCGGAGCTTCTGAAAAATGTCAGACAGCTCTATGAGTCGCGCTTCCCCAAAACATCTGGCTGGCTGGCAGCACGGCGTCCAGAGGGTGTCCCAGTTGCTTACTCACCCCTCAGCTCCTCCCCCACTGCCACCTCTCAGGGCCCAGACTACCTCAATGGCATTTCCAAACCGCTCCCCACACCTGCAGCAGAGGTCAAGCTGGTGCCGCTTCCCTTCTACCAAACTTTGGAGACACTGTTGCCACCAACAGAGCTAAGTATGTGCAGGCTATATGGTTTTTTTTAATCCTTGTGTTTAAATATTTCTATTAGGAGAAATATTCTCTCTTAATAAATTATTAAGCTATACACTGTGCTGTAATAAATTTGTCTGCGCTTGTACAGTTTCCCAGAACAATGAGAAACTGCAGGACAGTCAATGCATATTTGAGCTAACACCAAACCAAGCAGACCAGATCAGAAATGCCACGTAAGAAACATTTTCTCAGCACTCTTCAACACCAGTTCAATGTAAATGTGTAACTGAGCCTCCTTTTTACCTTTGACCTTTTATTTTCATAGTGAAATTCGTCCAGGAATCAGATCAATCCAAGTGGTTCTGAGGTAAGTTCCCATAATTTCCATTAAAACTCAGTAGATAGTTAACAATCTGGTTTTGTGAATCTGAATTTTTTATGCGTATGAATAAATTGGAAATCATGATTAATAAACAGTTTTGAGAGATACAGAGATGATCATGATTGTAGATTGAATTGTCTGCCATTCTTATGATGGCAATCTTTCTCTCTTGTCACTTTTGCAGAATCTGTTACACAGACTCCATTGGTGTCCAGGAGGACCAGTATCCCCCCAACATTGCTGTCAAAGTTAACCAGTCCTACTGTCATGTACCAGTGCGTTGATTCATTTATTTGACCGTAACCTTTCATTTAGAGTACAAACATAACTAAAGCAGGGGAGTTTTGTTGTTGTGTAAGCTTTTTTTCCAGTGATTACAGTGAGCCACCTGTTTTATAAATGCAGTCAGTGAGTCATTGGTTTGGGGAGTTGTGTGAGAGACTTACTGGCTATTCATGGCCGAGCTGGCCACATGAAGTTTTGCAATGATTGATTATTCAAACTCAAGACAAGAAAAAGAATATACAAATATTCATATACAGATTTAGTACAACAGAGTTTAATATACAGACAAAACTGGAAACGAGGGACAAATATCGAAATATTATTTACTGGCATCAGGAAAGGAGCAAGCAGAAGAATGAAAGTTCAAGTCTGCACAGTAAAGATTTGAATGTCTTTTCAATTTATTCATTTGTGGAACATAAGGCAAAATGGTTCTACTACTTTATTCGCTTCTTCTTTATTTACCAAAAAATAAACAAACATGCTCTTCCTGCACAGGAGGAAAATAAGCTTTCAAATTCATGTAACTCTGTACAAAAGTTAAGGCACCAGAAGCTGATTGTAATTTTGCTTTGTATTAAATATTGACTTTACAATAATCACACTCAAGAACCATTACATTATTTAGCGTTTTAAATTGTATCGAAGATCTTAAGTGGGAATTTCAATGCCTGGGATCTAAGAAAATGACAAAATCCATTTTATGTGGAAATAATTTATGATGTTATTTTTGTGTGCCTGTTTCAGGGCTATTATCCATCTAATAAGCCTGGAGTGGAACCCCGTCGTCCCTGTCGACCTGTGAACATTACTCCTTGGTTGCATCTTTCCAGTGTCACCAACAGAGTCACCATAACCTGGGGGAACTTTGGCAAGGTCAGCATCTCATATTGAATCTCATATTGTGCCAAAGGGCCAGCAAGGGTTGTGGTGGCAACATAGCAATAAGAGCCGTATCTTCCATTCGTAGGTTTCAAAGGACACCCATGTGAGACATTGCTTCAGGGACTCGTGTCTCATGAATCAAGAGTTTTGTTTTAACTGTTAAAGCTCGAGAGAGATGCAGCAAAATTTTGACTAATTACACAAATCAGCTGGCCTCTGTCCCCGCAGAGACTTTTTGTAGAGCGCATGTCCTTGAAGGTGTGTGTTATCTTGATGTGAGAAGGACTTCCACCGAGCCAGGGGCTACATTTTAAACCTTCTCTCCCTTAATTATAGCCCCAAGCATCCAATTTGTCTTCTGTCAAAAGAAGTCTTTTGACAGTGAAGTGCCGAATTACATCAGTTGGATCCCTTGGTCTCCAAAATCTTGATTCTGTTGTGCAGCTGGAAAACTGATGAATACACTCTTACGTCTGTTGGTACCCTCTTGAGTAAAACTCTTATGTAACCCAACTAGAAATGAGAAATGTGAAGGATGAAACTAAACACAGTAAAATTGTTTTTTTGTTTGCAAATTTCCTTCTGTATCAATGAAATAATTAGTTAATCAGAAGATAATCGTATGTGTTTAGATTATCTTTTTGAGCTAGTTTTAAAGTGAAAACGTTTTGATATTTTTCTGTGGCTCCAACTTTGAGATGGTGTACAATTACAAACAGAATGTTATTGGGTTTTGGATAAAACATCTGAAAGCGTCTTGGAATTTTTTTATAGACAGAAGAAAGCAGCCTTGTTGATTTTCCGATTCGATAGCCTGCATTAACCCTGTTTTAAAATCTGTAAAGTAATTAAAACGTCTGACAGCAGAAAATCTCTATGGTGAGAATATATGCCCTGTGTCATGATCTGCATGTGCATACAACTCTTTCCAAGTTCCCAAAAAAAAAAAAAAATTAATTAAGCTTTACTTTGTGTACTGTGGCTTCAGAATGTATTCAGAGCCTGTGTTGTAGATTTGCCTCTGAGTGTACACTTTTCTAGAAGTGGGACTTGTTTTGTTTTGTTTCTTTTCAAAATAGCTAAAAAAAACCAACCTAAAATTGCAGTTAAAAAAAAAAAAAAAAATCAGCCTTATTGCTTGAGCACAAACTGCAACGATTTCTCCCTGAATTGAATTTACTAGACATAGATAAAGGTGCAGACCTGTGGATATAAGATCCCACAAATCACACTGCATGTCAGGACAAAACACAAGCCGTGAAGTTCAAGGAACTGCTTGGAGTTTGCCAATTGGTATTTGAAGGACTAACTCCTTTGGGCAGAAGTCCCAACACTGTCTGGTAAACACCAGCCACTGGATATCACCTGACTGGGTGATGAGCAGGAGACATGGGTGTAGCTGAGGGAAGGATAAATTGAGTTTCAGAGAAGCTACAGGGTGTTTGTGACCTAAGACTGGGCTAGATGGTTTAACTAAGTATGTAACAATGAAGTCAAGACAATGCCGGAATGGCTTTAGGACTGTTTCTATTTTTCATTGAGTCTGGGCTTTCATGGGTCTCTAAAACAAGGTAAACATCAGTGGAGACACCGGATTACTGCAGTTCAGACTTTCGTAAATGAGAGAAAATCAAAGGACTTTTGTGCGAAAGTGAAATTAGTCATTTGTCCTCTAGTTTCTGTGCTGATAGGAGAGGAGCAGCTCAGGGGTATGACAAAGAAACCTGATGTTATGGGAAACCCATAGGCAGAGACTCCTTGTATTGTATTTCATTCATGTGGATAGTGCACATTATTGTGTAGACGGCTTGTGAATATCTTACAGCTTTTTACCAGTTGGTTAACAACAGGCTGACCCAATTGAGGTCCTCGGAGTTACTTTCATAAGGACGATAAATTATGAACCTCTGACTCCATACTGTAAGGCATCTTTCTTTTATAATGTGTGCAGTATATCATAGCTGGAAACTCACCTGCATTTTATGTGTTTACATAATTCATTTTTAATGTTGATACAGGCAACTTTTTTTTCCAACTGGGTGGGAACAATGGCAACTTTATTTGACAAAAAATGTTTTTTGGGGTTTTTTTTTAGTTTTCTTTTCCTTTGCTCATAAGCTGTGAACCTGTTTTTCAGCGGTACTCAGTGGCAGTGTATTTAGTGAGAGTCTTTACTGCAGCAGACCTCTTCAGCCAACTCAAACTCTGCTCTGTGGAGAGTGCAGAACGCTGTCGTGAACGCAGTAAGTGTTACTCTTAAAAACGTATAGCCTGCTTTTCAGTTTTACAACTTTACAATCCTAAGGAACACTCATTTGATTTTTGTTTGTACAGATGATTTTTGTTCAAGCTTTTTTTTTTTTTTTTTAAAGACCTTTTTTGGCAATGTTTGGTTGGACTTGAGGCTGTGAATTTATTGTTATACATTGCAACATAAATAGAAAATGATTTGCCATAATGGATTGTCTGTCATTTATCTACAGTACAAGACAAACTACGTTTTGACCCAGAGAGTGAAATAGCAACCACAGGGCTCCGGGTTTCTCTTATCTGTCCAGTGAGTATACTTGCACAAGAACACTTGACACCTTCAGCTATGACAAGTCTCCTAAATGTTTGTTTTGTAATCAGGTTTGACTTTTAATGTCTCTTCCATTTCCTAGCTGGTAAAGATGCGGCTCGGTGTGCCATGTCGAGTTTTGACTTGTGCCCATCTTCAGTGTTTCGATGCAGTCTTTTTTCTGCAAATGAATGAAAAGAAGCCCACATGGACATGCCCTGTTTGTGACAAGCCTGCTCCCTTTGAGCTGCTCACTATTGATGGGTAAGCAGACAGAAACATGTTTTAACTTGCCCCACCACTGCATCATTTTTCTTGTTTTAATATATTCTGAAAATGTGCATTTTGGTAATTTTAACAACTCTGTGTTGAAGCCAGAGTTGGAGAAAAACTATTAAAGCTGTACAAATGTCAAAGCCTTTTTAGTATTCCTCATACAACCTGAACAATGAATGTATCTATTGTGTTTTCATTACAAACGCTTTGTATATATTACCTGGAACAAATTTTCAAGGATCAACTCTGCTGTATTTCTACAGCTGATGTGGGGTTATAAATTAGGGCTGAACAAAAGTCATATTGGAAGATAATGCCTTTGAGGCAATGGACCGCCATTTTAAGAGGGACAAAAAAGATATATAAAATTCTTTTGCTGGGGGATTTACCAAAAATGCATTGCCAGGGCATACTAGCACCATAATATTTCATTTATAATGGTGCGTTGTGACACATCTTTTGCAGCTTGACCTTTTGGATACTGCCCTTGGCCATATTACACTTTGTATAATAGAGTCTAATATTTTGTTAGACTTTTCCAACCAAAGAGCTGCAACCCACCCTCTTGTTTGGTATTGTGTCACGAGAGAAGTGCAGATTTCCTAGGAAATGCAGATTCTTGTTGTCCCTCTTTATCAATAATTTCCTGAAGATTATGTTTTTTGGGCATGACATTTCTCTCTAAGTCAAACCAACTCTTTTAGGCACTACCTTACTACCTACAAAGACTGAAGGCATTGTGTTACAGTTTGGATTTGAGCTGTATTTGCATTGCCCAAGTTAAGCTTGTGTCAAAGACCCTTCTTTAACTGAGCTCTAGCTTTCAGTTTCAAAGGCCTAATCACTAAATGTTGCCAGGTTAGTAAATAAAATGGCTCTTAATGCAGTGAAATTCTCAGAACGAATTAAGTTTTTAACCATATAAACAAAGATTCTTTTGTATTTTGGTGATTTCGTCATGGTGTGTAACTTGAGTGTAATAGCTTGCTATTTAATGATAATGAATGAATGAAGGAAACTTGAATGTCCACCATGTCAGACAGAGATCTCTGCAAACTGCAGGAAACCCATGCAGACCCCTGCTAAACAATGATCCTTCAATTTAGTTTTCAGCTCACTTTCTGATGTCCTGTAAAACAACTCTAACTGGCATTGTGTGTTTCAGGCTGCTTTCTGAGATTCTGAAAGAGACAAGTGAAGAAATTGAAGAGATTGAGTACCTGACTGATGGTTCCTGGCGACCTATCAGAGATGACAAGGAGAGGGACAGGGAAAGAGAACGCAGCAACACACCAGAGTACCCTGTTGTTGATATATGTATGTGTCAAACCTTAAAACGTTTACCGCGCAATCTGCGTTTGTTCCTTTTTTTCCCCCTGTACATTAGTTTGCTTGAGTTTATTGGTAATTTAATATCTTTTTTTCAAACGGCGTCTTTGTTTACAGGCATTCCTGAAGCGAACGGTCATTCACCAGCTCACAGCAGCACCAGCCTGACGGGCAAATCTGGAAGTGGTTCTGTGGGGATGGCAGGAGTCACAGGAGGACCCGCTGTGGCACCAGGCGGAGGTGCAGTTGTGGATCTGACTCTTGACTCCTCTTCTGAGGAGGAAGGGGGCGGGGCAGGAGGAGACAGTGAGGACACAGAGGACAGCGCTGACAGTCCTGCCCCAAAGAGGGGCCGATACAACTACGACAAGGACCTGGTCACTGCTTACTGACCCCACAGCTCTGTCCCCTCATAGACTGACACACACACAGAGACAGAGAGGCAGCAGGGGGCTAAAAACTTGAGGACAGGAACACAGTAATCCACTAAATGCAACAACCCTTCCTTATGCCCAAACATCAGAGCCTTTTAGCAGCCCATGTTTGTATCCAGACAAAAACAAACACACTCAAACAGGCACTGTTAATGAATCTTCAGTCTAGATTGATTAGGATTCCTCTTTGTACTGTACACCACTGGAAGCAAATCTAACTCTTTTTGGCTGATCGTCACATTGCAGTGAATATCTGTACCGTCCTGCCTCTACTAAAGAAACTGAATGGATCAAGCACCCCAAAACCACCACCACCACCACCATCACTACTACTACCACCCCTCTCTAGACAGTTTCCTCTCTACCACCCCATCTCTCTTTATATTTGACTCTGAATTGCAGGCTCTTTTAGCCATGGCCATTCAATGTTTGCGTCTCTGACTTTTGTCACGTTAGTGATGAACAGGCGATTTGAAAATGGAGGTTCCTCAGTAGTTTTTGGTAAAAGGTCAAAAACAACTAATGGAAAAACAGCATGAATACTTTGGGGGAGGACAATGTGGAGGTATGTGGAGTGTGATGCAAATTTAAAGTTTCCTATGTGTTATTTCTTTGTTCAGAGAATTAAATCAAAGCTTGAAAGGGTTTTTTCAGGAATTTATCCTTTTAATTATGAAAGGGCAGCACACAGTACTGGCCTCAATGTGTGACGCTTTCCATTTTTATTTTATCCTTAGATAAGAGAACCTACCTCAGTCATAAAAACTTAGCAGACTGACCACAGAGTAGCTGAGAAAGAAACAGAGAACAGAAGAGCTGATGAGTCTTTCTGAAGCCAATTTTACACTGGAGATTTTGTTTTCCTTCTTTTTCTTTTCTTTTTTTTTTTTTTTTTTTTCAAACTCCATCGTTCCATGCAACTGTTTCCTCTGCAGCAACTAGATCTTTGAAGGGCAAGTTAGTTTGTGGATAAGTGAGCTAACTGTAGGTTTCAGTGATGGTTGGAGCTGTGCTACTGTCCAACATTACTGCAGTTATTTTGCTGTAACATGATTCATTAGCATTAATATCAGCATTGCAAATGAACATAACTCATCAAAGTTACTGTGCGGCAGTTGTGCCAAAGCAGGTCGATTAAGAATTCACTGAAAAGAAATGGTTTTGAAATTTCAGTGCCCCCCACCCCTTTCCCTCTGTTAAGTGGTGAAGTTTGGAGCCGTGGTGTTTTAAGACTAGCTGAGCTGGTCAACAGATGAGACCCCAGTCTTAAAGGTATTTTATTTCAGTCATGTACATTATTGAGGATTTTCCAGTTCAACGAATGGACAGAAAAACATCTGTGGTAAAGGACAGTTATGGAACAGGATAAAGAAGCATTTTGACATCCTTCTCTGCAAGCTTCATATTTATTTAACTGCTTCATGTTCTCTTAATGGCTATAATAAATTGTTGTAGTTCAGTATGAACAGGATAATGGAGTTGCAGAAAGCAGGTCCTGTCTGCTGCAGTGGTCCAGGCGATGAGACAAGAGGCTCAAGGTTCCTTTTCTTTCCCTGTGAATGAATCTGACCTGGGTCAAAGAAGCAGCAAAGAATATTTTGCTGTGGTGGATTCAACATGTCTGACACAACAAAACTTAATGAAGTGTCAGTGAGAGCAACCCCACCAAGCTTCAAGTCATTGATTGGATTACAAATAGTCCTGTCTGGGACAAGTGGAGCTGCTCCAACCAGCGATGCCCCTCGGCCTCGTTTCAATGTAGATAAGGTCATATCTATTTGCTGGAATAGAATTGGACTTTAATTGCTACATGCTGTAGGCTTACAAGTAATATTCCTCTGCACCTGCACTAGTATTGTAAGTATCTGATTGCTGTTCCTCAGAAAGGATATAAATGGGCTGCATGTGCAGGCGTAGGTTTTCCTGCAGGAAGGGCATCATTGGCTGCTTAAAGAGAAAAAGGTGTTGCTGTGTTTCTAGAGCTGTTTGCACTTTCATCTGACAAGTCATCCCAATTTATGGCTTTTTATTTTTATTTTAAAGCCATTATAAGTCAGGATCAGTGACCATTGTGAGCTGATCTCTTCCACCATCTTATGCATGGGAATTTAAAAAATGTGAACCTAGAAAGGCAGCAGTCCTACTCCACTGTAAGACACTTGGGAGGGGAAAAGTAGTGACTCATAAGTTATGCATGTTATGTTTCCCTCTTTCGTCATCCTTTTGATGTGGTTTAATCACACAAAATCTGGTTTTCTTTTGCCTTGCTCAAATGTATAGAGAAATGACATTTACACATTGATCCAGGCCCCTGCTGTTGGTAAGTGCATCCTTCGATCGAGTTGAAGACTGAAAACGTTGGTCAAATCTGGTCTTCCATTTTTTTTCCCCTTCTTTTGACACATTGACAAAGGTTACAAAATCAATTTCGTGGTGAAAATTGATCTGTGGCACTTTGCCCTTACTACATCAGAGTGTGTCCCTGAAAAGGATATTAGGCGCTTTGAAGCAAAATAATGTAAAGAACTCTAATACCTGTCTTTAACTAGGAAATTTGTATTTGTAAGTAACTGCTATACATGAAGATGAAATTCTTCAGTTGTTGCTAGATATAGAAGGTCATTATTTGAACGGATCTCCAAAACTACTTTTTGCCTTATGGTTAAACATTAGAGGTGGTGCAGGCTGCTTCTGTGAATCTGAGCCAGATACGTCTGCAGGTTGGGAGCTGGAGAGAGCTGAGGGTCTGGTCTTTTTGTAGTGGCATCTCCTTCTTATTATAATGCATAAGGTAGCATGGGCAGAGGCTTACAATCCATGATGTAAATGTTTATTTGTGTTTTTGTTTTTTTTTTGTTTTTTTTATATGTTCATATTAAAAGACAATAAAATTTAAATAATATTTTATTAAGCCTTGAATTGCCTCCAGTTGTTCCTATAGGCAAACAGACAATAAGAAGCTTTTGAGGGCAGCAGCAACTGCAGCTGATGCTGCTGAAGACTGAGAGAACTGGTTCAGGGTGGATTCTTATGTCCTGTACCAAATGCTCAAATCTGGGGATACATTTGATGCCTGTTGAGGATAAAATTGTAAAATTTAAAATGACTGTATTCTAACAGCTGTTATTGACGTGTGGAATTAATTAAAATCAGTTCTTAAAATCCGGTCTATTGTTTTATTTACAAAAAACAAAACATAGTCAAATGCTTTCAGCCAGACAGCAACAGTTGATGTCTAAATCTACTTGGGGAAAAATGCGTGGGGTCACTCAGACTGCCTTGTCAGTTACTTAAATAACCCATAATAACATTTTTATTTCAGGAAAATGGAAATAAAATTGTGTACCATAGTATATTCTGTTTCTTTAAATACAGAGATTATTGTATTGTCAGTCTGGATCATTGAGTTGATCCACGTTTTATTTTTGAAGTTAGACCGAGAGCTTCAAGTCAACAATTTGAATCCTCATAGTTGGATAATGTTCAAGTGTCATGGCAGTGAGCTTGAAAGTGAAGTTGTCTGCCATCTTTAAATTTTATCATTTACCCCTGTGAACAAATGTCGAATAATCTATGGACTGCTGCCTAAAAACAACAAAATGTTCTGTAAATGAGTCAGGAGTTTAAGTTTATGTTCACATCAAACTAGAATCTGGGAAATGAAGCTTGTTGGTACCAGACATGCTGGTCTGCCAGACTGCTGATCTCTTGGGATTTTCAGACACAACAGTCTCTTGAGTTTACTCAGTGGTGCAACAAACAATACACCCAGTGGGTGGCAGTTCTGCAGATTTAAAAATGCCTTGTGGATGAGACGGGCCACAGAGGAGAATGGTCAGACTGGTTGAAGCTGACAGGAAGGCTTCAGTACTTTGGATAACCACTCTGCACACATATTGAACCTTCAAGCAGATGGGCTTCAACAGTGGAGGACCATACCTGGTTCCACTTCTGTCATCCAGTAACAGAAAACTTAAGCTGCCTTGGACACAGACGACAGCCAAAGTCTGGAAAAACAGCCTGCTCACACAATTTGGATTTTCGCTCAGGCATGCAGATGGCTGGCATCAATTGCATGAGTCCATGGACTCAACCTGCCTTGGTTACCCAGGCTGGTGGTTGTGTTGTAACAGCGTGATGAATGTTTTCTTGGCACAGTTATGGCCCCTAAATGTTAGTCATCACTGGAATGCCACATGTTCTTGCCAAAAGTTCACTTCCCTTTATTTAGGCACAACTTACCCATCTTCGTATGGTGATGTAACGTGTGATAAAGTAAAAGTTGTCTCAAGTTGGTTTCATAAACATGGCATGGAGTTCACTGTATTTTAATCCACTCGCCAGCTCTGAATCCAACTGAGCACCTTTAGGATGTAGAAGAACAGGAAATTGACAGCATCGGAGAAATCTGAAAAAATAATATAATGCAGTCATATTAAGAGAATCTCAAAGAAAAACACTGTGACATCAACACTAGAAAATCTGGAGCTGTTTGGACGGATAAGGCAAGGCCTTACCCACACTGCTTGTAGGAAATCAAAATAGCCATCAGCAACTCTGAGAGAATGCAGAAAGATTCTTTGCTCTAATTAGGTGTTTAGGTGCTGTTTTCTCAAGATTATATCATATTTTGGAGATAAGATACATTTGTGAGTTGATGAAAGTACAGGTAGGAGGGTAGGATTTGCAATATTAGGAAAATCCTCACACTGTTTCAGTAGAAAAGTTTACACATCAGGGATGCAAACAAAGAAATCAAGCAGTTACAAAAGAGACTGACATGATATTCATTCATTCATCTTCTACAGCCTATCTGTTTCCAGGTCGCGGGGATGAAATGACATACTAGCGAATAAATATGGTGACAAATGGTATAATATATGCTAACATAAGGACAGAAATACAGGTATTTCTCTCCTACTTGACTTGACTACACCTGCCCTTACAGAATCACATGTCTTATTTATGTATCATTTATACAACCTGGTGAATCTCTCAGAGGTCATAAATCTCTTTTGTAGGGTGGATCTAAGATGGCAACGTAAAAAAAGAAACCCTATATCTGTACTTTAGTCACTTCCTTCTACTTCAGCAGTGAAATATTTTGTCCCATGGAAAAAAAGGCAATGAAGCTTTCTACTCTACTTTTTGATAGCTGGCTAGTAGGATCTGGCAACAAACACAAATTAAAAGTTGTACTTCGGAATTTGATCAATAAATGTGTTAACACATAAAGAGGCCGAACGGGCAGATTTATGAAACTTTTGAGTTTGCTGTATATTGATAATAAAACATTTCTGTTTTATTGCCCCTCCGTTGCCCCTTCTCAACACTGGGGGGCAGTAACGTACTTCACCGCTTGTTGTCTAACTGTCTTTAAACACATAAGAAAGCAGCAGAGGGAGGATGAGATGTGGATAAAGTGGCTTTTTTTTTTTTTTTGCATTAATTGAAAAAAAAAAACCCAAACCGATAGTGTTTTTGTCAAACTGCTGCTGTCGTCCATTCCTCCTGCTGCCTTCCCGTGCGCTCTGTCGCGGGGCCTCGGTCTCGCGCTATTTATGCAGGGCTCTCCCTGTGGGTGTCACAGGTCTGATGCTGCAGCTGCTGCTTCCTGTACCGAAGCACCACCAACCACATCCGAAGCTCCTTTCGCTCCACAGCCCCACACCCCGAGCTCTAAACCCGGAGGGATTTTGTTTGGTGGGACGTCGCCGTGCTGCGGAGGGAAGCCCCGGTGTAGCGGCCGGTAAAAAGCCTGTGAAGCCTCGCTGACTTGCGGACGCTGAGCAGAGAGGAAGCCGCTCTTCTGGACGGGAGAGAGGCAGGGCACGATTTCTTTTTTACTGGAGCTGGTGCTAGCTTAGTAGCAACTAGGTGGCTAATGGCTAGTAGCAGCCGGTAGAAAAACCCAGAAGAGACAGAAAAAAATAGAAATGTGCCAACTCCTGACGCTTTAAATGCGCCGGATAACGACGTGACACTTAAGGAGAACCCGGAAGCGTTTGGTTTTTGTCACATTGGTTTACTGACATGCTACCGAAAGTATATTGATCTTGCTAACGTTAGCTAGCTAACTCAGTAGCCACCAAGAGCTGACCCTGTTGCTCCCCTCCTCCAGACTTTTGAACAGGAAAAGACTAGATCCGCAGCAGCTCATCTCATAACAGGGTAGTGCTTTATTTAGAGAAAGTCGTTTAGGGCAGTTGTCGACATGGCTCCCAAAAGAAGACCAGTACCCCTGAACATAACGCCAATTGGGGAGGGACAGGCCACCTCCAACACCATTGATGCTGCATCTGAGTGAGTAGCACAACCCTGGATTCACATAGTTTGAACTTCTGATGAAGGGAGTATGACCCCAAACTGTCATGTGTTAGAACTTATTCCAATCTATCAGCACTGGATAATATTTGTCCCATGTGCTGCCATACATGTTGAGTTTTAAAATGTACCTGTCCCATCTCTCATTTGTCTCTCTGCCTGTGTCTCTTACTCACAGAGCCAACCTTGAGGCTTTACAGAAGAAACTGGGAGAGCTGGACCTGGATGAGCAGCAGAGGAAACGACTGGAAGCCTTCCTCACCCAGAAAGCTCAGGTTGGGGAGCTCAAGGATGAGGATTTTGATCCCATATGCGAGTTGGGGGCTGGGAACGGAGGAGTGGTCAACAAGGTCCGCCACAAACCCTCTGGTTTGGTCATGGCTCGAAAGGTGAAAATTACCATTTGTTGAATGCTTTCTTACAGGTGACTCAAAAACTTACCAGATGAGTTCAGTTTAAATTTCACTATAGCACTACAGCATGAGTGCTCTACCCATGTCTACATAGGAAGGAAGATTCAAATACAAAAAATGCAATATATAAATATAAATTTTTATCTTAACTATGGAGAATGTACATACTTTATGGATTTTTTAGAAAAAGAATATTTTCCAAATATAGTCATGTGTATTTACCTTTTAAAAAATGCAATATCACTTGAACTGTCATCATATAGTATTGAATACTTAAAGTAAATTGGCAAGTCTGTTTTTCCCCCATTTTGGTCAGAACAAGTGAATAGAGATAGTAAATGATTGGGACTGCATATGGAGTCTGCAGTAACAATTCGAGCAAGCTCAAGCATGTAGGCTGTCAAGCTGTGTATTGACTTGTTTCTTATGTTGCAGTTAACAGTATTTTAAAAAGATAAATGTGAAATTCAAAATAGCCTATCTTGCGATTTCTAACAAAGTCAAGAGTCATTTGGTTCGTGTCAGCCAACACCGGTGAAGTGTGTTGTTTTGAGATATTATATCATGAGTGAATCGCTACATCCAGTACATTTGTCTTTGTCAGACAAACACTTCATGTTTTCATTTACCCTCCTTAGTTGATCCATCTGGAAATCAAGCCTGCCATCAGAAACCAGATAATCAGAGAGCTGCAAGTATTGCATGAATGCAACTCGCCCTACATTGTAGGCTTCTATGGGGCCTTTTACAGCGATGGAGAGATCAGCATCTGTATGGAGCACATGGTGAGAGACAAACATTTAAAGTAATTTTAAGCTGTTGAATGTGACAGAGTCTTAGTGTTTTTCTTTTCTCTTGTCCAAAATATAAGTAATACATAATCAGAAGGCATTTTGATGTTTAAATGTCATGTTGTATTTCAATTGTGCTAATTGTTACCAAAGGATGGTGGATCCTTGGACCAGGTCTTGAAGGAAGCCAGAAGAATCCCAGAAGAAATCCTGGGAAAAGTTAGCATAGCTGTATGTAGTTCTCTCATGCTATTGCTTCTCTAAAGTATAAGTTCTACATTTTTGTTTTTGATAAAAAAAATTTCCTTTGGGAGTTCAATCCTTGACTCAAGATGAGTTTATCAGTTATAACATGTTTCTAACTTCTAACATTTCTAATTTAGCATGTTACCACATATGTTTTTGCATTTGCATTGCTCCTCCACTGTTGGTGTGTGTCACTTGTGGTCTTGCTTCACTATATGTGTCTTAACCAGTCATGCATTAGTCACAAACAACATAGACTGAGTTTTTATTTTTACTTTGGTGTGTATCCAGTCTAAATAACCCAAATACAAAAAGGAATTGCTAAAGTAATGGAATTTTTTTAATTAGTAATGCAAGTGAAAGTTTATAAATGTGTGTGTGTATATACAAACACACTGTTGTCAAAGGTTTGGCCTGCTCTGATTGTTTTTGTGTTTTCTTTATAGGTATTGAGAGGTTTAGCCTACCTGCGGGAGAAGCACCAGATCATGCACAGAGGTAGAGATGTACTCTAGTCACAATAAATTACACTGATCTGAAAATCTACTGTGCAATATTTTCAACACTGCAGTATAAAAGATGACATTAAGAAAATCAAATAATGGGGGATTGACTAACAGATGAGAAGCATGTAGGGGTGTGTGCATTCATTTGTGGTTACGTTACTAATCAGTACTCTTTTCAGATTAGTTGTCTTAACTCCTGTTAACTGCCTTCAGGAACCATATGACTATGATGATGAAAGGTTTTGATACAAATTTTATTTGCAATTCAGGTTTCCAGTATTATGCAGTGTTAAAGGCAAGCAAATCAGGTTTCCTTTGCCGATCTCTGACATTTGGCTCATTGTAAAAAATTTTGTAACAAAAAAGCCAAAATGGAAATAGATTTAGATGTTTTTTTGTCTGGAAATGGCCATAAAATGTTTAGGAGTTGGCGTCCCATAAGGGCAGCTCGGCCAAATTACAGAAAAGTCAATCTCATTTAGTAATAGTGCAATGTAGATTTCCCACCCCCCCATTTGTTTATTTATATATTTATTTAAAACTGGTTTTGTTGTTGTTGTTGTTTTTTGTTTTGTTTTGGGGTTTTTTGTTTGTTTTGTTTTTTTATGGATGGTTGTAGTAATGATAATATAATGAGTCCCATCCATTCAATGTTTGGTTGAGGCAACCAGCAGAGAATGTTACAGTCTAAACATCAGATTTTTTTTTGTTTTTTTTTGTTTTATGCACAGTTTTCCACTCACACTACCCCATGTTCTGAAACAAATAGAAACATGCTAACAAAAAGTATTTATGTAGGATTCATATTTCCAAACTTTTTTTTTTCTGGTCAATAAAACCACTTCAAATGTGCCACACTAATGAGACTGGCTCCAGTCCTCCATGTACTTTTTATTCAAAATATGATTAATTACTTCATGTATTTTCCTCCACATGTATTGCCTCAACTTCTTCAGACAATTAGCATGCTAACCACAAGTCTGACTGTTATTTGGAAATATCAAGACTTGTTGATCAAAGAAATATGTAACATGGGGAAAAAAGTAAAAACCATTATCTGTGCATTCAAACAAACTTGAAAGCCAGGCCATAGCAAATTCAAAAGCTGCCAAATATTCTTTAGAAGAGCAGCAAACCATGGGTGTGTTGTTATGAAAAGTACTGGTGAAGGCAGCGGTCAGACCTGCACAGTGCAGAGCAGAGAAGTCTCACAGGGTCGGTGGTACTCTAGGACAGAGTTGTCTGTGAGCTCAGGCAGTAATTACAGCTTCTCAGATGTGATTATAGAGCAGCCGCACCCTGTCGACCCCTCCCTCCATGTCTCCCTCCATGTTTCTCCCACTTTTTCATACCACCTCTTTTGCATTCGTTCTCACGTGTCCTTGGCCGGTGGGAGGGGGTCAGTCACCGCAGAGGACAGATTGCAGGGCACAGTCATACCCCATTATTTTGCAGGATGTTTTTAGTGATGAGCGGGAAATGTGGAGGACCGGGTTTGTTTCTACAACAGGAGACATTGGCCATTTTTGCCCTTGGTTGAAGAACATGGCACCACAAACATAACTTGGGGGTACTCAGCGTGCCACCCACAGACCTCATGCTACACTGCTAGTTCTGGTCAAAACATTTGTCTCTGAATAATTGTTTTGACAAATATTAGTCTTTGAACAAAACATATGTTATATATCTAAAATTTCTTCATGATATAGTTTTTACTTTCCTTGCACATGTTAACATCTACATGTAATAAATACAATTGATAAGTCATATATGAACAAATACATTCATGTCTCATGCATAATCCCTATGTATTAATGTATTTATGTGTAGACACATTCATATCATTCTGGGAGCATTCTTAGTTGCTGTGTGCTTCATCATAATGTGTCAATGTAAGCATTTTTTCCATCATGATGACTACAAAGACTGACTGTCTAAGTTAATAGCGAGGTTAGGTATGCACGACATTTGAGATACAGCAAGAAAAAGAGTTGCATTAAAGTTGACATATGTTTGTTTGTCCACATCCCCACTTCCACATAGATGTGAAGCCCTCCAACATTCTGGTCAACTCTCGTGGGGAGATCAAGCTGTGTGACTTTGGTGTGAGTGGCCAGCTCATAGATTCCATGGCCAACTCCTTTGTTGGAACGCGCTCCTACATGTCGGTGAGTCAGCTCTGCACGCCTGCGCCCCCACCCCTTCTCCTCTGGCCCTATCCCCACTTTCCTTCTCCTCTTTTCTCACATTGCTCTTGTTCACTAGCCCCACCCTCTGCCTTCCCTTCCTCTGGCCCTCCCTCACTTCCCTGCCAAGAACTGAGGGCTGTGCCCAGGAAAGGACTCTTTGGCAAAGGGCTAGGCAACTGTGCTCACTTTTCTTGTCCTTCTTTTCCCTCACTCTTTGACACCTGGTGGGTGCAGTGCCGAAAGCTGCTTGCCTATCCCATTCTATACCCACCTATGGAACACCGGTGGTGTAGAGACACTTGCCCTTTCTTTGTAATTTATAATAAATTGGTCGTTGCGCTCCTCTTAACTAAAACAGTTCAAAGCTACTCTTCACTTCCTGCCAAGCCATCCTCTGTCCTCTTGCCTCAACCGAAGCTCTCCTTGCCATAACACCCCCTCCTCTGCTTCCCCTTCCATTATCCTCTCTTCTATTTCCTGTGCCTACTCCGCCCAGCTCCCTGCCCAATCCTCTCTCCTGCCTGGTATCTTGGCTTTACCTGCTCCCTCTGACGTAGATTGTGTGTTTCTCAACAGCCGGAGAGACTGCAGGGCACTCATTATTCGGTTCAGTCTGACGTGTGGAGCATGGGTCTGTCACTGGTGGAGCTGGCGATTGGCCGTTACCCCATCCCCCCACCAGACACCAAAGAGCTGGAAGCCATCTTTGGACGTGTTGTTATGGATGGAGCTGAGGGAGAACCTCACACCAACATGCAGAGGCCCAGACCACCAGGCAGGCCTGTGAGCGGTATGAAACGTGAAGCCACACAAAAGTCATACTTATAGTTTCTACATTAATCTTTGAGCGGCAAACATTTTGAATTATAATCTGATCATAAACATTGGTTAATATGTGTAATAAATATTCATTTGTTGAATTGTGCCAACTTGTTCACAGGACATGGGATGGACAGTAGACCTGCCATGGCAATCTTTGAACTTTTGGACTACATTGTAAATGAGGTGTGAGAAATCACAGGTTGCACAATATACTGTGTGAAAGACACACACAACTGTCTACCTCTTAAACTTGCAGAAGCGCACAGCATTGTACCTGTCTTGATCTTTGCCCCTTGTTTCTTCCTCAGCCACCACCTAAACTGCCACTTGGTGTCTTCACCAATGACTTCCAGGACTTTGTGACGAAATGGTGAGCGATGCAATGACATGTTTGATTGAGCTATATTTAGCATGCTCTACCCTGCTCCTCAAAAAAAAAAAAAAAAAAAAAAAAGGATAATCAGGGCTTATCAGTAGTATAAAATCAGTTTATGACTGTAAAATGCTTAAATTGTCTTCTGACAGTAAAGTACAACAGCTGAAGGTAATGCAGCCTTGTTCTGTATTATTTAGAAATATTAATTCAACTCACTCCCCAAAGATTCCTCCCTTAGATATGTGAACACAAACTGCACTCATTAGATAAACTATCTTAATGTTTAATCGCAACAAAGTTACCCTGCCTATTTAAAAACATAAAATTGCACATGTTCTTCTCCATTCAAAAATTTAGTCCATAAATGTGCAAATATTGTTTATTGTAAAAGTTTAACTGTTAGACATGTGATGTCTCATGTTTCACTGTAAAGTCAGATTCTTTGTACTGGCACTGAAGGTTTCAAGTTTCAACATTATATTTGTGTAATGTAAGTACTGAGCAACAATTTTCATCCAAAGTAGTTTTAAGGTCACAAACTCGTACCAATAAACTTCGACAGAAAAATGTGAACGCAGCTGTCCAGTCTCAAACTCTGGACACATTATTCTGCACAGTTTAGCTCGAACATAAAAGTGAAGTAAAAATAAGCAAAATGCTTTTTTGAGTGGAAGGGGACTTAACAGGCAAAAGTAGTGATATTTCTCTAAAGGATTTTTCATCTCAGTAATTATGTGTTGTTTTTGGTTGCAGTTTGATCAAAAACCCGGCTGAGAGAGCTGATCTGAAGATGTTGATGGTGTGTATCTGATTTTCCTTTCCATTTACCTGAATGTTTGATAACTGAATTATCAGATCTTTCTGTTAACAGTTCTACCAGTGCAAACAAAGGTTTCCCTTTTGGGTTTCTTTCAGAGTCACACATTCATCAAACGATCTGAAGTGGAAGAAGTGGACTTTGCGGGCTGGTTGTGCAAAACCATGGGGCTCAACCAACCCAGTACCCCCACCCGAAGCACTGAGTGAACAGGCCCCCACAGCCCTGACACACCTCTGGGTCTTGCTTGCATACACATACATATACTGTACATACACGTACACAAGCCATCACACATGTTGGCAATTTTTTCCATCTTGCTCTTGGGTAAAATAGTTTTGCCCCCCCCCCCATTTATATCTTCACCAGCAGCAGGGCCCATTGAGTCATTGTACTGTAAGACCACAGCTCACTTCTCCACACTGCTCCAGAGGATGTGAAGCACTGAAGGGCTGCCAGTGTATCAGCTGATTTTGCGTTGATTGACAAACTTCTTTTGTATTGTTGAATATTCTGTATTAATCTCTTTTCTATGGCAACAGTTGATGGCTTGTGGGACTGTATTTTAATAAATTACCTGCTGTAGAGATTTGTTGAGCTTAAAATGACCAGAGAGAAATCCAAACAAACTATCTACTTGCAAATTCTAAATTGGTTTTATTGAAGGTGAATGCAGATAGTTTTGACTTAAATTCCCTATGTCCAAGTCTATCATGCTAAAACGTTATCTGAAGAGACCTTGCAATTACCTCCAATATAATGATCAAATTTGTGAGTAGACTGTGCAGGACAAATGGGCCTATAAGGAGTCACTTTGTGAACAGAGTCACAAACCAAAGAGGGTACTCATGACTACTAAAGTTTTTCAATCTTTTTTTCTCCTTCTTTTTTGTATGCACAGTCATGAACAGTATATCGATGTATTTTGAATGTTTTAATTTCTTTCCTTGACAAACATTTCGTTTCACATCCCACACTGTGTGTCTCACATACTAAGAGGCATATGCTGTGGAGGCCTGATATATGCCAGAATGTCTTTCTTGATGTTGTGAAAACAATGATCAAAATGTATTCATGGGATGATATAGCATGGTTTATTATCTTTGTTATATTGTATGTGTATTTTATTTCCCAAGATCATGGTGGGGGTGGTTAGCTGGTGTTTTTATCAAAAGCTTGAATCTCTGCAATGTCAATATGGAATTTCAATCACATTGACTAATCTAACTTTTTGTTCTCTTAGTTGTTGGTCTGTAACTTCCCCTGAAGTGTAATTGGTTACGTTTTCACTGTACTTCTACGTGTGGCTCTCCAAGCTTTCTCTTGGGACACAGCCTGAACAGATGTGTGCGTTTGGAAAAGACTTGGGTTAAATGCCATTGAAAACCTCGTCATTGTGATTTAACCCAATTGCTTGTGGAAAAAAGGTACAAACCAACTGCAAGTGTAACTTCAGTAGTACAAAAAGGTTTGACTGCAAATTTTTAACCCAGGTCAGTGTTGGTCACGTGGTGGTGGTGTTACATGCTAGCCTGCCGTCTTGCTAGAGCTCTTGTATTCTCTCTGCTTATGGCTGCCCTTTCTTATTCCCCCAAAAATGTGCATTCTTTCAGAGCAAAGTCGATGCATTGTCACTTGTATGTGTACAAAGCTATATACAAAAATTACAGCAGTACTATTTTGCAGTCTTAATATACAAATTTTTGATTTATGTAAATGACAAGGGAGAAGAGTCATTTTATTATAATATAAAAAAAGTGTTGGATATGGTTATAATGTATAAAAAGATAAAAATAAAACTTATTTGTGAATGTACTTCAGGTTGTTACTCATTAATGACATCTGTTAAGATTCACTGTCAGTAGACAAAGTTACATGCTCCACTGAGAACACGTGCTTTGGAAATTTGAGTCTTGCATTTAGGATATTCCAAAAATAATAAGGATATTCCAGACAAATAAGATGGAGGTGGGGAAAATTATATATTGCCCCAGCAAAATGTAACTTTTTGAATGTATCAAAAAAGCTTAAGTAGCATCTCCCTGGAAGGTTAAATGTTTTGAAAATATAATTAGACTTTATTATATTTATTAAAGTGAAACGTCTAAATTGGGGAAGAAAATAAATATTCTGGATATAGGAGGGTTTTGTTATGATTAATATTTATCTTCCAGCTCTTTCATCTTTGACTGCCTGAACGACTCATCTGATTAGCACGTTACCATGGCAACAATATTTCCGCTTCATTGGGCCAGCTACCTAATTGTGGATAAGCTGACGATTTTAACTTTGAAATGGTAAGTGCACCTCTTGATAATAATCATACATTTTTATCAATTAAGATACTAATTGTCATAATTGTCTCTTCTTTGTGTGTGTGTGTGTGTGTGTGTGTGTGTTTGGGATCATAATTAATCCAGTAATGATGAACGGTTATACGGTTAATGCGGAGTTAGTTTATTAACGTTAGCAATTAAGGCAGAAAGCAAGTTAGCCGTAACACTTTACGAACACTTCAATTTGTGCATCTGCTCATAAAGTAGGTCCAAAGTTCATTTAACTTTCCCATTTAAAATCGCCATTATTCTCTTAAAAGTTATTAAGTGGGTATTTGCTGAACTGTGACTTTGTTCATACGCATGTAGATCTCTTCAGTGTTTAGCAGTAGGCTAAAGCAGTAGCATTTACTGCAGCGAGAAGTATTGTGCTTAAGTACACTTTTAAGGTAATTCTCCTTTAGAGCTTCCCTTTCACTCTCTTTACACACCACCTCCAACCCATCCCAGAGAAAATGCACATTATAGCCCACTATATTTACTCTCCTCAGGGCTCAGTTTTCAGAAATATTTAAAATAACGATTGAGGAACTTTGCGTTTCCTGTTTTATTCCCCCAATAATTACCTCAAGACCTCTGTTCAAACAAGCTTTATCTCCACCATGTTAGAGTAACATGGTTCTTACATACTGATGCTTCAGTATTAATTATCTATTGTTGCAACAATGTGACCAATCCGGTTGTAATATTTTAATACTTACATTTCAGGGCTAAAGCATAATCTACGTTTGCCTCACTAAGCTCTCTCATGCAACACTTAGACTGGTAATGGAGGATTTCTACATTGCTCTAACTACCTCTGTTTCCACCGTGCAGCAATTTGTGTTCAGGGATTCTCTTTAACGGTGCCCTTTTTTAGCAAGATTTAATCAAAACCATCATTTAGACTATAATGACAAACACAGAGCTGATGTCGGGTGTCTGGAGTTGTACAAGACTAAATTATGTTGGAGTGAAGGGCGACACTGCCATAAAAATGTCTGATATCATCTCAGACTGCCATGGGCTGGCAACAACTAATTCTGACTGTGCGTAATTAGGGCAAAACTGAATAAAGGGCAACTTTTCTAAATAGTATGTATTCATGTGATATTCCATATTTTGTTCTTCTTGTTTGAATTTGGCAACAATTTATCCAATTCAAATTTTCAATGCTTAGTAAGGAGTTTTGGTTAATTTTTTAACATGCGTTGGAAGAAAAAGCCCAAATGCCAAAATTCATGTGCACAAAAGAAGTCTGAAACCTTTAACCCCCATATGCCTACACAGACAGTGCTGAACACTGCCCTCTAGTTACAGGTAGTGTCACTGTCTCTCCCTGCCAAAGAACCCCATGCTTGCCCTACAAGGTTATCTGTGCAGTGTCAAGCCAGTGTCAAGTGGGACACACTTCCTATGAGACTGGCAGAAACATTGTGTAATTTTTACTCATGTGTTCATGAAGTAATTGACTTTAAGGTGCACTTAGAGGTGTGCTGAGATGGTTTATGGTGCAATGGAATCATCGAATACATCTTGTGCTCCATCCCACTCCATGGCACAATGGCTGGCTTGCATTCACTGAGGGGGTGTGCGGTGGGCGGTTGGAAGTGGCGCAACATCAAGTGCATGAGCTGTAAATTTACACATGGGGACTTGCGATTCCCAACCGAGGATAAGGCACTCTTTGAATTTGTAATGTCTTCTCTGATACCTCACCTGTTGGAGCCTGGCAACTATTATGTAGAGACAAGGCCAAGCCAGAGAGCGTATCAAAGGGGGTTGCTGGCAGCCCCTACTGTATGTGCTTGAATGTGCCATGGCTTGCTTTTGGGGTGGGACACCATGACCTCAGGCGAGAGGATGGGTGGGTGTGACTTGACTCACATAGAAAAGGAAAGGAGTACAGAGGGATGAGGCATGTGAGAAGAGACAAAAGTCTTGCAACTCAGTTTTACCTTAAACCAGACATCTAAGTGACCAGAGAGAGAAACACTGGCTGACATTCAGTGTGACACCACAAAGTGGGAAGGTATGGGTTAATGATTTGTGTCATCTCTGATTGAGTTTATGACTTTGACAACTGTCCACTTATGAGCGCAAAAAAATTTCCACTTTACTTTTGCTTCATAGAGGGAGGAGGGGGAGACATAGGGAGAATGCTGTTTCTTTAAGAGAGAGGGAGAGAGAGTCAGTGAGAGAGAGAGAGAAAGGGAGGGACCTCTTTGCCCTCCAGAAACCAGGAAGGGAATTGAGTTGATCTGCTGCTGCTTGTTTAGCGCATACGGGGCTTTAAGCTGCACAACAGTGAGAGGGAGAGAGAGAGAGCTCCGGAGAGGAGGAGAGGAGAGGGCTGAGCTAACCCACAATAAGCACCACCACGGCCATCGCAGGTGAGCTAAAGGCACCCTGCCATCCCCGCGCTGTCTGCCCTGGGCCTGCCGACCAGAGGGGAGCAGGGCAGAGGAGGAGAGGGAGGAGAGGGAGGAATGAGGGAGGGGGACAGAAAGGAGAGCAGGGTGGGGGGGTTGGCCGGAGAGGAGAGGTGGGTCGCAGCAGTAGTCCCCAGTCAAGGTTCCTCTTTTTTTAATCCGCCTAAAGCACTTCCTCTGTATTGCTCTTTACCTCTGGGGAATCTTGAGATAAAGTTTATAGGATGTGTTCAGGGCATTAACTTTTCAGGCAGGTGGAAGCACTTAGAGGAGGAGGAGAAGGAGGGGGGAGGTGGGGGCTTTCAAGAGAGGGTGGGGGGTACTGAATGAGGAGAAGCAGGAACCAAAAATAATTCCATTGGACAAGGTAGAAGCAATCGCAACAACTTTTTGGGACAGGGGCGATTGAATTGCTCAGTGTGGGACAAGTTGGGTGCTGTGCGCGCAGAGCATGTTGTGGAAGCATTGGACTGTTTGGAATAGGAATAACTCATAATATAGGTCAGGAGTTTTGATTGTGTCTGAAATGTCACTTGAATGTGAGCTTATAAGAGAATCCACCTCCGATCTGTACTTACTGCTGTGACAGTTGAGGCTGAAATGTTTTTTGTTTTTTTTTTTTCTTATGAAGCGCGGCCCTGTTTGATGGCTGGTCTGTACTTTAATACCTGGCAGCCTGCTAGCAACATACTGTAGTGTATAATTCAGCCCTGAGTGCTTACGTTAGAGCAGGCTTGGAGATAGTGGGGGTGGTGAGGGTGCAGAGAGCTGGGACTCGTAGTCCACAGCAAGGACTGTAAAACAGGTCAAATGGGGTTTCAGAACTCTATATCCCAGAGTGCCTTGCCCTTGGCCATCCAGAAAAGTGAACAGCCGCCAGCCTATCCCAACAAGGAGGTGTGGTGACTGAGCAGCTGTTAAGCCAATGACAACAGGGGATGCGGAGCAGAGTTGTGGTCTGAAAATAGAGGGGGGGGGGGGGGGTTAGGTGTCTGTTTGTGGGGATCAGGCAAGGGCTTGCCTGTATGACTAGGGCCACTTGTAAGTTTCCTGTCTGCTAAGGCTCTAGCCCTGCCCAAAGACGGAGGCAGCAGAGCTGGCTGACAGGCAGGGGAGGCAGATAGGTACCGGGAAACATTTTCTGCCTATTTGGTAAGCATGCCAAAAACATCCACATACACACACACTGTGTCTTCAGACTATGACTGAGAGGAGAAGAGAGGCAAAAAGAGGAAATAAATACCATATCGTCCTGTGTGTCAAGGAGAGTGAGAGAGCTGGGGTTTGATAGAGTTCAGAGTTCTTGACCCACTTGCAGATAAAGGAGGGAATGGCATATAGGTCAGTGTTGAGTGCAAGGTGCTACACAGCACATTACTCAAAGAAATAGCTGTTGTCTTAAAATTTTGTGTTCACATTGGGCAAACTTTTTACGGGCATGTAAACTCATTGCGCATCTGTGTTGTCGTCATCCTATCAGGGCCCAGAATTCTTTTATGCTTTCATCTACTGCTGTGATTAAATGACACTGGTGCTATTATTAGTAGAATGAAAAGATGGAGACAGTTTCACATCCTGTACTACTGCTTCTTTAGGGTGCTGAAGTAATTCTACAAAAACCACTGCATCAAATATTTTCTAGGCCATGGCAGAGCGACCATGCTGATATCTGATAGCTTATAGGTAGAGTATTGAGTAATAGTTTATTTGAAAAACCTCAGTAAGTGAACTCCCTTCCTGGTGAAGGGAAGAATATACAACAAATCATGACAACTAGACTTCACTGGCTGGGCCATGTCTATGCTTTATTAAAATATCACCTAATATTTGTGCACTAAGCTGGTGAACTTGCGTGTTTCCTGGTTGATGACAGTTTTTCTCAGTTACTCATACTGGTCAATCTCATAACATGTTGTTTTTTTTCCCAATCCACTAACAGGGCCCCCACCCCCTCACCAGCATCTTGTCAAGAGTAGATTTTAATCTCGCCTGTCATGTTGCTTGCTTGCGACTCATGGTTTAAAGACTTCACAGGAAACGTAACTGCTTTGTTCAATAACCAGATACATAAGTTTTGGCTTTCCATACTTGTTGAACTCGTTTTTTTTAAATATGTGGGCATGGTGAGGGTACAAGAAGAACATAGTACATGAAGACGCCCAAACTCTGGGAAAGTGTTTGGAATGCTTCTTGGAAGGTGGCAACAGACAACCCTGATGACATTTTTTATTCAGTCAATGTCACAGAACATATTAGATACAGTAACTATTGGCCTGATATTATCCTCTATTGCCACTTGCTAGATGGTAAAGAAAAATATGGCTGGTTCAAATAAATTCCAGCAAGAGGTTAACCTAGGACGCCATATGTGTGTGTGTGTGTGTGTGTGTGCTTCTGTGTCTGTGTTACCAACAATAGACTCCAGGGGAATTGCAGGGGACTTCAGTGGCTGTGGGCAGGTCCAAGACACCACCCATCAATTTGGCGGTGAGGCTGAATACAGTTTGATATTCCTGTATGTTTGTGCCTACACCACTATGGCCTGAAACTAGCAGGTTCAGACAGACGGAGAAGACAGGTTGCGTGATGTCGCCGTGGCAGTTTGAGGCTTTATTTTAGAGTGAAATGTTGGCTGCATACAATACTCTACATGTAATAGTCATTATGTTTGTTCAAAGATATTTTGTGGTGATATTATGTATTGTGGTTGATATGGTGTTTTTGTTTTTGTTTTTTTTCCTTTTTTGCTTTCTTGTTTTGTTTTTTGTTCTTCATACCTAACCACATAATTTCTCTACTGCTATTCTGTTTCTTTATGTTTGTATGCACATACGTTTTTCATACTTTTCATTTTCAATACTTTCATCAGTCTCTTCCCTGGTAAATGCAGCTTCACTCCTCTCTAATATTTGGCTCTCCTGGTCAGCTGCTCAGTATACCACAGCTCCCAGCCTGACTAGGCAGACAGACAGACCCCTCTCTGTTGTTTTTCTGTTGTTGTGCTGAAGTCTAGGGGGAGTAAAGGGGCTTCTTCTGTTCTCTTCTGGGACATTTATTATGGAGAGGCCAACACAACCTGATTAATTAAAGTAGAGGAGTAAGAGGCTAGGATGTTTTGTTTTTTTTTTCACATTTGGGGTAAAGCTAGACTTAAATTTTCACTCTTTTGAGTTCTATGACACTTTTAGGTGCCTGATTTAATGGAGAGTTTTTACATTTTTATAATATATTGTAAAAAACACACACACACACACACACACAAATTAGCTCTTATATTAACAAGGGACTGTACTACAAACCAGAGGCAACTTTTAATCAAGCAGAAAGGCCAACTGATCTGGAGGGGGATATGACCAATATGACACTGCCTGCATGTTTATCTAGTGAATTGGTTCGGGATGAAACAGAAGAGGAGATGGGTGGTTTGCATTATGGGATAGTGAGACACAGGAGGGTGGGTGGGTCTATGCTGCTTTGCCTCCTCAGCAGTGAAAAGGGGAAGTGGGTGGTGTGGTGGGTACTGTGCAGTAAAGTCTGAGACAGAGATGGAGCAATGATGAGATAAGAGCGACAGATGAGAGGAAGAGAGAGGCAGCGAGAGAGGGGGTCAGACAGTAGGGACAGGGAGAGAGCAAGCAAGCAGAGAGCTGGTCATCTGATAACAGAGCGGGTTCTGTTACACTTGCCACAGACTCACAGGAAGTCCTCTTTCCCTGTTGGGCTGCGCATGCACAGAGTGCTGCAGCCAGGACACATTGGGCCTATGGACTGACCAAGTGGCCAGCTTAGGTTTTGCTGGACGAAGCTGCATTGGGGAGTAATGCTGCTTCTGGAGACGTGCTAGAGGTTTTGTTACATTTCCTGGTTGGCAGTATGGCAGTATCAGGGGATGTTACTCAAGCTAAAAGAAACTCAGACTGTGGATGTGGTTTTATTACACTGGAGTTTGAAAACTACTACTGCCCAAAATATTTTATAAGACTCATGACTTCACATTGAAATAAGACATGAAAGACAAAAATACAGCCTGGTGATTTAATACTCTAAAGAGTTAACATAAAATGAATGAATGGATTTATTTTACATAAAGTTATCACACTGTTGTTTTTCTCTACATGCAGTGATCAAAAGAAATAATACAATGTAAAAACAATAAAAATCTGTAAAATATCTTATTTAAATTCAGGCTGAGACAACTGCTTGGCCCTTATATGCCTATATGTTGTCTGAACCCTAATTTAATGATTTTTGATGTTGTCATTTTTAGTGCTTTTTAGTTTAGTTGAACACCCTCCATCAATACAATATATCCTTATCCCAATAACGAAAAGTCAGTAAGAAAAAAAGTAATTGAAATTCAATACGGAGTTTAATCATCATGTCTTGAATTGTTACAAACAAGAAAGAAAACAAAATTCAGACAATTTTAGAAAATTTTTGGGACTTTTATTAGTTATTTGCTACCAATTTCACTCTTCCTACTGGCAGTAGAAAACTCATACCTTTATAAGGACACCATAAAACCCCCTGCCAGCTTCCTCACATTAATATTGCCCAACTTATGGGCGGTTACCTTTCGATGTATTGAAGCAGGTTACACCAGGTAACTGAATGAGATCCTTTGAGTTTATCATTGACATCTGAGCCAGATTCTTAGGCTACCCTGACATCAGGAGTTATGAGTGAGCTTGTGAGTTTAACGCCCTGCCTCGCCCACTACCTTTTCACTGGCTTTGTGTCAGTATTTTGGCAGCACTTCCTGGTTAGTTTCTAGTGAAAGCTGCCAGGCTCAGATCAGCCCTTGCAACTTCAGTTTTATCAGTCCCCTTGCCCTCTTCCTGCTTTGCTCCCAATATGACCAATCAGGTTTCCTTTCACTACTGGAAGAAGTGAGTCACTTGACAGTGGCAATTGTTCAAAACCCACTTTTCCTAGGAACTCCTGCCCCCTGCCCATTTTGATAATCTTGGATCCTCTTGGTCCAACCTTGAACTTTCTTGACCTAATGGAAGTGATTGCCTTACAGTATGGCAGGCTAGGCAGGCTTGCTGTCTTAGAGACCAGTAGAAATAGAAAGATAGGAAAAAGTAAAATGGTAACGCAAGCACAGACAAAAGCACAGGGCCAACCAAATTGGTCAGCTTACTGTCAAATATCAAGCTATTTCGTTTGTTTTTGGTTCTGGCTCAGCTGTTGTGTTTCCCTTGTACTCTAATCTTAACCCAAACAATTGTGGGTGGTAAATATACAAAGTACTCAGATGGCACATAAGCTACTGAATGTATGAAGTCTTCACCGGGGTAGAACCTAAGCCTAAAAACTGAGATATAATTTTAAATCCAGTACCACGTTACAGCGACATTGAAGCGATTCACTTTATCATGTCCTTGAGTTTGGTAAAACCTTAAAAATGTGATTGGGTACAGTCAAAAGTGTCAGTAAGCTATTTATTTTCTTTTCTAGCTAGAAAACATCAGAGGTTGCACAGGGTTAACAGTTTGTTCCTTTGTGTTTAGGAATGACTGGTATGTGTCAGCCAAAGAGAGAGATACTTTAAGAGTGGAAATTTTGCAGTGCATCTCAAACAAAATGAAACTGCTTTTACTAGCACAGCCTGATGTCAACGTATTTGTCTGTGAATGACAAGCAAATTGGGTGTGACTATCTTGGCATAGATATTATGGACACACGCTCAGTATAGTCAACTGACAAAACAGCAAAACAGAAGGCCGTTGTTGGTTGTTTTGTCCCTGCAGCCTCAGTTTCATATCTGTTCCAGCTGTGTGTGGATATATGGGAAGGGGTAGAGTGATGTTACGGATAAGATGCAGGTGATGAGGGCGGAGATAGGATGGATAGGTCCTGTGTTAGGACGGTTTTTTGACTTGCAAAGCAGGCTTAAGTGCTCATGGACGGGGCATTGAGAGAAGGCCCTTCCCTGGAAGTGGAACGCCAGGGACACGGATAGCTGCTGCGCTGCTTTGTGCTGGGCTGCGGGCCTTGTCACCCATGGGCATGAATTAGTGATAAGGAATGTTTCAAGCCATGAGGAGGTGTCAGGATCAGGTTTGTTGCACTGTTTCCTGTTTCTTAGTGCTCTTTGCAGGTTATTCAGGGACAGGTGGCTCCTGCATGCAGAGTAGTCCCTCCATGTTTTGTGGGCACAAAATCAGGTTGGTGCTTGTGCATGCAGGTCACACCAGGTAACTGTGTGTGTGTGTTTTATCTCCTCTCAGCTCAGCGTCTTTACCCACAAAGCCGTGACCCAGGGTCAGCTGTGTGTCCTGGGGATAACGCACTACACAAACTTGCAGCAATGCCTGCTCTACTGCAGGTGCTGTGTGTCTGTGTTAGCGAAAAGCAGGTTGGCTTGGGTCTGGATGGGCTCACGGAGATCTATTTCCACCTGCGAATCACATGACCTGTAGCCATGTGTTTGCCCTTTGTCTTGCTCTTTCTTCCATCTCCACTGCACTCTGCTCCCTCCCTCTCACTCCTGTGTCATATCCCTTTGTCTTTGCCCCGCCCTCTCTCAGCATATTCAGATGAGGGGTTGGATAATAAAATTTGCACATGCCATGCTGGACAGTCAGTTTTCATCAGAGCATTGTGAAAGACATTGGCAGTGTTTGCATTTGCTTTGTGGTCAGCTGCCCATCAAAATATAATTGAGCTAAGGTGTTGTACAGTAAAGGGAAAGATGTGGTGGAGCCACTTTCACCATTGATCAAACAAACAGTAATCTGAAATAGTCTGTTACTTGACTGTACAAACTTTAATTTAAGCAATCTCCTTATCATAACACTTTGCCTAAATGAAAAAATTATTAACAGTTTCATAAGATGAAGAAGAAAATGTCCGCTCTCCTCTCCCCTCCCTCCAAACGTCTATTTTTTGAAAGGCCTTACCAAATGCTGATATGTTACCAGATCTCAAGGTGTGGAGGCAGATAGGCGTTGCTGTTTACAACGGAGAACAGAGAAGAGAAAAGGAGAGGTGAACACAGGTGAACTCCCATGAAAGAGGAGAGGCAGCCAGGTTAGGCAGGTTTGTTAGTGAGGTGCAGCTCACAAACATACCAGGAGGGCAGGTCTGCAGGAATGTCATTTAAATGTCTTGTTCTACTTGAGAGCAACTCACTCAACATACCCTTAACCCCCACCCCCACCCCCACCCTTAACCTCATCCCCTGCTGTGACAGCCTGACAGATGGAGAAGGGGGTAGCAGGGTTGGAGGGGATAGATGTCCTATATGTGTTCACGTCCACATGTATTTCACACGTTATTGATGTCTCTGTGATGCTACAGTATTTGCTTGTGTGTGAGTGTGTTAGTAAGAGAAATCGAGGATGGCTTGTTCTGTTGAAACCCCCCTCCAACTGTGCCAGCTTCAGTCGATCATTTTAATCTCCCCCCACACGTGAGCGAGGGGACAGCCTTTCCTGAAACTTGGCACATAGTACAGGGTGGGGTAACTAGCTCAGACCGGATTGAAAACCTCCCCTTTTAATACGGCTCCCTTGCTGCTTGTTTCATGTCCTTTTTCTCCTCCATGTAGTTCTTCTACAGGGTCCGCTCTGGCGGCCCCCCAGCCTCCCTGCCTCTCCTCTGGCTCTCGACTGACACAAGCAGCACAGCACATCTCCCAGCATGCACCCTGATTCCCACTGCCCTCTGTCTATTTGTCCTGCACGACCTCTTGCATGAATTCCCACTCTAGTGCATATATACAAGGAAACAGGCCTACCTGCACACAAATATATAGTACGTTAACATCATCCTTTGGTTATTCACCCACTCATGGTGGCAGAAAGCCTAGCCAAATGCCACTTATATTTACTGCCATCAGAAAACTAAATTATTGGAAATTAACACTTTTGTGTAATTGTGCAATTTTTTGTGACAAATGTAAAGTTTTCCCATTCCAAGCAACAATAAAGTACAAAATTGCTTTCTTAATTTAAATTAGTACTTTATTGATGTAAGAAACACATAATGGCTAGGGATTTTGACATTGCTGACTCTGTATAAAAATACAAAATTCCATCCAAACTAAAGTTGACTTGTAAGAATTAATCTTTTGAGATTTTATTAGGAAACTGTCAGTCAATAAGTAAGAAAGGATGTAGTATAGAGGATTGAGAAAAATAATGCAAATGCAATTTTAAATTGTTATTGAATGTCAACATTGTGAGCAAAGTTGGGTGTTGAGTCGTATTAGGTTGCAGACCATTGACTTGTTTTAATAACACCCTATACTGTTGTTACAGTGCTCTCTCATTGTCGTATTGTTTCTGTTTTCCACATAATTCTATGATGTTTAAGACAGATTTTACCATATTAAAGTGTCTTTTCATTGGGCTTGTTTTTTTATGGTATAACCCAACTTTCTAAATTTTGTGACAGTTTAAGAAGTTTGTGTTTATTTTGTCTACTCGTGTATGTTATGAACTGTGCACTTGGCCCTTCTTCTTAAGATTTTAGATTTAAACTGTGTACAATGTGGAACTTTGATCGTGTGTACTGGGTGTGTTCTGAAACATTTTGGTGTGTTCCTAACTGAACAGCATTATTCATTTCTATCTATTTCCTTAAAGAATGCCATGAATTGATGTGGTATTTTCTCATTTCTTATCTTTCTTGTTATTTCGTATCTTTCTCTCTCATCCCATTCCTCTATTCCACTCTTTTCTCTTCAGAAGGGCAGACGGACAGACGGCAGGACGGATACACGGGTGGGGGCTGTGCTAGGCGGCTCGGCGGCAGGCTGGTGGAAGATGTCGTCAGGAGCCGGTGGGAGGGGTGGAAGGCGGCTCAGAGGGACAGCAAGCGGCGGGGGTGGAGGAGGAAGAGGAGGGGCAGGAGAAGCAGAGGAAGGCCCTGTGGGGATCCCTTTCCCTGAGCACAGCGCAGACATCCTGGGCAGCCTGAACAAGCAGCGGCTCAGCGGCCTGCTTTGTGATGTGCTCCTGGTTACTCAGGACCGGGAATTCCCAGCTCACCGCTCTGTCCTGGCATCCTGTAGCTCATACTTCCACAAGCTCTTCACTTCAGGGGCTGCTGCTGACCAACAGAATATCTACAACATCGACTTTGTGGCAGCAGAGGCCCTGGGAGCATTGCTGGACTTTGCCTACACAGCCACATTGACAGTTAGTCACAGCAGTGTGGCTGACATCCTTGCCGCTGCACACCTCCTGGAGATCTCACCCGTCCAGGACGTCTGTACACATCTGCTGGACACCAAAGTGCTCTCCCCGCCGGTACAATATCATTATTGAACGCATGTTGACATATGTTAAGTTGTATCTAAGTTTTGAGATATATGATCTGCTATGTCTTAATGAGTTAGTGACACCATTAACAACCTATTCCAAGTGCTGAATTTAGTTAGTGCCATACCAAAATCGTCTAATATAAGGTAGCTCACATGTTGTGGACCTGGAATAATTCAAAATCTAGTTATCCTGGTTCAAGTACTTCTAGAATGAGGTTTCTGGTCATTATACCATCCCTTTCATTAGATAGTCAGCATAGTCAGGCTTACATCATGGCCTTTATCAGTCTCTCTCACTATGCCAAACACACACCCACAGCTTTGGGTTAGTTCAGCACTTACTCATTCTGAGCCAATAGCATGTGTGGATGGACAGTGGGCTTGCTCGCAGACTACAGACGCAGCATTTTGCAGCTACACTTTAACACGCTCAAGTATAGCTGCGATATGGTGTGTCTAAATACATATTTCACTACATCATGTGATAATTTGCTTTCATGATCACATTATACAATTCAAAAAACTTCACAGGTTGTTGGATGTTTAATTTCACAGAGTCCCAACCTGTAACACTGCACTTTGTGCTTTAATGTTGCATTTAGCAAATGCTGTATTCTTTGAACAACTGTTAAAGACCACAACAAAGACACTTTTTTAGAATTTGGTGAATGTGACAACATACAGGGGACTCTGGATTGCTGTATTGTTTTTATACACACAGCAGTTAGTAACGTGTTCTTCCAATTAGTTTTTATATTCACATTGCACATACATGTACCCATGAGCATACTGTGCCCCTGGGTGTGCATCCAGGATACTCAGATTGCAATCTGCCCATGCTGATCACATGTAAATATAAGTCTTCGTAATCAGCCTTCCCCTTAGCTGATGTACTTTAAAGAATTGGATTCAAGAATTTACTGTGTTCTTTTGTATTTTGATTTTATCCTTCTATCTCTCATTTTCTTTCCCTTACCCAAACTTATCTTGAGTTTAATTTTCTTCTTCAATTGCTCTTTTTGTTCCCCACCATGTTTCACTAGGCGGGCAGTGAGCGAAGAGATGAAGATGAAGATGAGGAGGGAAAGGGCAGAGGTGGCAAGGAGCAGGGGAACCGGGTGCGGGCCCGGGAGTACCTGGAGTACTTCCAGAGAGGGGCACACTGGAGCAGCAGCTGCAGCACCCCAGAGCTCAGGGACCTGCCTACACACCTGCACTTTAACCACGGAAATGGCCCCAGTAATGGGGCTCCTGGTGAGTACTACTCTCCCTTGGCCCTCGCCTTGGCCCAGGCCCCAACACAAGAACCAGAGGAAGAGGACGAAGATGAAGAGGAAGAAGAGGATGGAGAGGCGGTGCAGAGAAACGGAGCAAGCCTGGGGTCGTCCTACTACTCTACTGCCCAAAATGGGCACTTTTATGTCCCTGCTGACCCTAGGCACCTGGAGCCAGAAGTTGAGGACGGGGGTAGGGAGGCAATTGCGAGGGAGAGGGAAAGGGGTTCAGCCAGTGCCCTTCTGCAGCAGATGATGGACTCCATCGGGAGGCAAAAGGAGCGTGCAACAACCGGGGAGGAACCGGGAGATGGGGACGACCCAGACATGGAATTTTACTTGAATTATTTTAACAGCACGCAGCAAGAGGATACAAATCCTGTTGCTGTGACACAGGGAGTGCCACCGCTCTGGTTATCAAGGGCCAGTACAGGCCAAGACAGAGTTAGAGGAGAAAGGGTTGTTGGAGAGAGAGGCAGTGGGGGTGGAGGAGGAAGTGGTGGCGAGAGGAAGATGCGCTCTAAGGCCTTCCAGAAGTGCCCCATATGCTCCAAGGTCATTCAAGGAGCAGGCAAGCTACCCCGCCACATCCGAACGCACACGGGAGAGAAACCCTATGAATGCGCCATCTGCAAAGTGCGCTTTACAAGGTAAGCCCAATTAATGAAGTGACTACCCCATGTCACATGTACTAATAGCTTTGGACTTGGCACTGTCAACAAACCACCCAGCAGTGGGAAACACCACAAAGCCAAGAGTAGGAGTATTAGCGCTAACTAACTTAGCTTTGCATTAAGAAAGCAGTGCAGTGTAAATCAAAATGTTTACCTTGATTGTGGACTGAGTCCTCAGCCAAAAGCCAATCAGGATCACGAGCAGAATATTCTAGCTCTGAGAGAGGGGTCAGATGATTATAAAAGTTTGTTTTATTATGACAGTCTTCAAAGCAAAGTCCTGGAATTTCAGCGTAGGGGTCCTATAAAAGAAGGTTGTGCCATGGCAGTGTTATCTAGTGGAGGGCTGCTATAAAGTGCTGTGCTCTGATACAGAGGGGGATCACAGGCCCTGAATGGTGCTCTATGTTCTCCAATGCAGTAATTTGAACTTTTGATCTCTGGTTATGCTGATTATTGCCCACAGCAGTGTAATTACACCACCCCCTTCCTCTTTGTCACTCCTTTACCTCTCTAATGAAATCTGCCATGTGCCGTTCAGATAAGAAATGTAGTCTTGCTGCTAGTCTACAGCAGGAGACTTGAGTGCAAATGGTTTTCCTGTATTTAGGAGTCCTGCATTTTCCTTGAAATCATTCCTTTAATTAATTAATCAGTGGACTGGTGCTGGAAATAGATGCAGTGGGCTAGAAATACCCAGATACTCTGCTGGCATGGCAGGTGGGGAAGACCAATTCGAACTTGCCTTCTAGCTAAATTCGACGGCAGTGGGAAGGGGTATTGTAATCTTAATCCTGTTTGATCGGGGTTAAGAGTGTGCCTCTCACGGTTATAAATCACTCCTGTCCTTTAAATAATTCACCTCTGTCAGTTTACCACTTTGTTCCTAGTCTACAGCCAGTGTGTGCGTGTGATTGTCTGTTTCTCCTCAACTATATATGTTTGTTATAATTTCTATATTTGGGACACAGTATGTACAGACCTGTAATGGTTGGAGTGGTTCCTTTGCTCGTATCACAGCTAATCCACTTACATGGAAAGTGTATGTGTGTGTCCAAATGGAGTTCTTTTCACTAGAGTTGTTTATTGAGAAGCCCTCTGCCCTGGATGCTGAAGGGTTAGACAATTTAAGAGCTTGGGAGCGAGAGAGATAGTAAGGGCGAGAGGGGGGAGGGAGGGACAGACAGACAAGAGTTAGATAAAGGCCAAGGCAAGCTGATAAAGTTTAGTGGATGTTGTATCAACGAAAAGTAAAAATTGTTCCAGGATATAATGAGATGATATTAGATTGAGGGACGTCAACTCCAATTTTGTCTTGTTTTGACCAAAGCGTAACTATTAGAACTCATATATTGAAAACTGAGTCTCCCATAATGGCAAATGACCTGTGTGGAAGTGACACCTACTCTTGTACAAAATTAAATGAAAATTCAGCCTACAGGCATAGAACTGGGTGTCTAAATTGACAACTTCAACAATTAACATCAAGGTTTTTTTCATTATTATTTTGGAATTGTTCATCTGTACAGCACAGTAAAGTAATTTTTTATTCACAAAAAACAAGCATTTTTGGAATCTATCAATTGTTATGGTTTCCTCCTCAAAGAAAAGAAGAGAAACCATAAAAATGCCATCTGAACGTTGAGCTTTCTTGTCAGACCACAGTTGAGCTCTTGTGTGCAATTACATAGATAAAGATGTAAATGTTTATTGCTTCTCCTCAGCTGGTCCGGCTGCAAATATAATTCTATTGGAGGATATCCAAAAGACGGCTGTTAAATAGGTACTAATGCCATCCAAAGTATATCAAGATGGCTACTGGTTAATGTGAAAATGTATAATTCTTAAGGTTAATAATGTATTTTGTGCATGACATTAGATAGCCTGATCATAAGCAAAGACTGAAAAGAAAACCTGATACTGGGTATCCTGAATGTATGCGGATGGGCGTCAGTCTTCTTGTACATTAAAATTTTTTACTTTGTGTATTGATTTTGATTGTGATTGTTTATTTTTCTCCCTCCCAGGCAGGACAAGCTCAAGGTTCATATGCGGAAGCATACAGGAGAGAAGCCTTACCTGTGTACACAATGTGGAGCTGCCTTTGCTCACAACTACGACCTGAAGAACCACATGCGTGTACACACCGGCCTGCGACCCTATCAGTGCTCTAGCTGCTTTAAGACTTTTGTGCGCTCAGATCACCTGCACCGCCACCTCAAGAAGGACGGCTGCAACGGGATCCCCTCTCGGCGAGGCCGAAAGCCTCGAGTGCGGGAGCCAGGGCTTCTTGAGCCCCCCCTGGGCCTGCTGAACCCCAGCTCCGACACAAGCCCTGGGCCTCGTACCATCAGGGGACGGCGGCGTTCTGAGGCAACCTCAGAGGCAGAAATGGGAGGGGGTGCTGGAGCCCATGCACACAGTCCTCAGCTGCAGGAGTTGGCAGGAGAGGCAGGGCCCTGAGACTGCAGGGGCAACAAGGACACTGCTGGACACCATAGTCACTCTGCACTGCCTGTGAGACAGGCCAGTGAACAGAGGAGAAGAAAACACACAAAGGCAAACTTAAAAAAAATGAAACAACTAACTATTCCTCTATAAACCAAATCAGGGTGTCACAAAAATCTAATCTTTATATTTCTTTGTCCTTTTACTTTGGGAAACAGATTGACTTGCAGGCACTTGAGTCGGTTTATCTGTTTAAGAGCAAAGAGCGCTTCAAATCACACACCCATGATGTCCGCTTTCTGGGCCATTTCTTTCTTTATAATATTAGGGGTTTTATACATTGGCATATGTGCTTAGGCAAATGTATGATAGATACAAAGAAATTGAGCAACTATGCAGTTGATTTAGATTTTTATTGGTTTTGTCCTCACAGCCTTCGAGCTCTAAGCAAGGTGTCTGTCAAATACCTTCTGGCTGCTGTACGGGTGAAGCGAGGACAAATCCTCCCAGTGAAAACAACTCTTTTTCTATTCTTTAGCAGGTCTGAAATGTACAGTTACCATAGAAACAACATTGCCACATTATGGCATATGCAAGGAAAACTCACCACAGTTTTGATGCAACAGTTTTCTTCTCTAAATGTTCCAGAAAGAATCAGACAAGGGTTTGATTGAAGTGTTACTTACTCTATAAATTGAATTTTAAGAATCTATGGTTTGTCTTATTGAAAAACAAATTCGTGTTGAGTCAAATCCACTTTAAAGGGGGCTCATCAATTGCAGGACTAGGGAAAATGAGGGGTGGAGGGTTTGTGTTGTTAAAGCACTACCATTGTCAAAGTATCTGTTGGCTTGACTACATTGCCTCTTATCCCTCAAAACTCTGCAATTTTAGCATTTCTGTTTTCACTTTTGATTTGTCTTAAATTTTTTGTTGTTCCTTTTTGTTGACTGCTTCGGGTACTTGACACTTTATAATTGTATACATGTATATACAGCAGGTGGTGATATGACATTGGTCCCCTCTTAATGCTGAGGTTTACTTACCATTCGGGTTTTTCCTCTTAGGCTTGATGTCATATTTCTCACAGAGTGAAACTTGTGGGTGAACGAAAAAACTGTATGAATGTTTAAAGAAACAAAAAACACATTGAATCACCCATTTGTCCTAAACTTAACACTTGACATGTATAGTTCCTGCCCAAAGGATGAGGAGGTCGATTGAATGAATGTGCTTAACTTTGTGCAGTTTTTCGGAATCTGTCCTTGTGTGACAAGGCGCGGGTAGCATTTAACCAATTGCAGGTTAAAGGAATGGCAGGGAGCCCAAGTGAGAGAGTGACAAAGAGTACGAAGAAATGATAGATGAGCACCTTTTTTCTATGTTTGCACAGCTTTACTAAAGACATCCAACAGAGCGAGAGAGAGGTATATTTAAAGGAAGTGGGCTTGTGTTGGGGAGGGAGTGAGAGGAGGTTTATGGATCATGCCTATTCCAATCGTTTTGCCCTTGGGACCACACAACCGTGAGGCAACCTGTATGATGAAGAGAGCAATAAATACCTGTCGAAGTTGGGAAGCCAAATAGGAGCGCAGCTGCAGCTGGTTGACGGGGGGAGGGGAACAAGGGAAGGGGAGGGGGATCTCACAATTTCTGTTGCATTCCAAAATATAATCTCCCCCAGCTCAGCCACGTTTACAGGCAGGAGGGGATCAGATCAGGCCTTTCCTCTCCCTCTCTCTCCCTCTGTAGTCCTCTAATGCCCCTGAACCAGCCTGGAGGGGATATTATTATATTAGAGTATGGTGTTACTGTGGTTAGGATGCCTGGTGCTGGCAGTTTAGTGCGTGAGTGTGTTTACATGTATGTGTGCATGTGTGCATGTGTGTGCATGGCACCCAGGGTCCCTCTGGCCACATCATCACTGTGAGAGTCAGCCACAGCCTGTTCAAACATGCACCCTGAGCTGCCAGCCCCAATGCACTTCCTCTGTCTCTCTCTCACAGACACACACTCAAACTCATAGAGTCCAAGTATTCTGTAGAGAAGGAAAATACCAGGGCTGACATATCTGTCCGAATATTGTCAGTGACTCCATACATCTGGATTTGTTAGTCTTAAAATATCCAATACGTGTGTTGTCTTCCAATCCAATGTAATTTTCCAACGAATCACATTGAGCTTTTGAAATAGAATGCGGTTCAGCCCTCCCTCAACATCATTCCATCATTTCTGCAGTGCATCTGCTGTGGTCCAACGATAAGTCCCTTTTGCAAGTTAACTGGAAAGAGGCAGGTTTTGAATGCACTTTGTTATTGAGGAGGACACTTTTGTTAATAAAGCGGGTACAAACCAGTTCAGAATTAGATCACTCCTTCCCTTTTTCAGTCTATGGTGGTGGAGTAGAGCTCCTTCACTGGTTTTGTTCAGGTTTTGATGACAGGTTGCCAAAAAGAGAGAGAGAGAAAAAAATGCCCCAAACAAACAAACAATGGAAATATGTGAATGAGTTCAGATCTAAAAAAAAAAGGTGCAAGCAACCTTTTGGGAATCGTGACATAGAAAAAAGACAAAATTAATCCATGTAACTGATTGCACTTGAAGTTAGTTATTAAAAAACATCTAGTGAGTTATCTTTATGCCTTAACATTAAGAAAGGGGGTAGAAGGAGGAGACAGATGAAGAAAAAAGGGTTGCGTGTGCGCACACATTTCTTGTGTGCACAAGCATGCATTGCTGGCTGGCAGGCTGGAGGGTCTCAGGACAAGCTTGGATAAACAAACTTCGTGTCTACCCCATCTGTTCACCAGCTACTCTCATAACTACACATGTTCTCCGAGGAACCGCAGTGATAATAGGTCCACGTATACCACAGAAGCAAAACTACCATATTGTTAAACAACTCACCGGATAGTTGCTTGTTTATTTCCGAGCTCTCTTGGTGCAGATTTACAGAACTCTTCGTTTACTCTTGTTGGTCATTGTTAGGGGCTGGTCAGGTCTTGAGAGTTTAAGTGTCTATTTCTGCTTCCCTGTTACGATGAAGATGGGGTTTAGTACTTCACAGTTTGACTCCCAGGAGCAGACCAATGTAAGGTGGGCATGTCAACCTGGATTTGGATATTTATGTATAGTGGTACTCGAGATGGAGTCCTTCCACCCAAGTAGACTTATTGTGGCAGAATATGTACCTGTTGAGACCTGTGAGCCATCTTAAACATATATTTTGCTGGACCTCAATATTTCCCCCAAATGTCTTAGTTGTTTGTTGATTAACCAAAGCTTTTTGCCCTCAATCTTAGTCTTAAGTAGACTAGAGAAAAGTATGTCCGTAATTTATCCAGACAGGGTCTCCCTGACTAAGCCACACACAGATGCCCTCCTCTTGAATACATATGCAGAGAGGTGTGTGGAGTCTTACAGATATTTACTTGAGTTTGCTTTCTCTTTCTCTTTTAATCCTTGTGGACAATAGAATCCGAGTTTTAAGGATGTATAGTTTTTCTGTCTGTCTTCACAAATTTTTCTTAAAATAACGTGTTGTGCTACAGTAATTTTTTTTTTTCTAACAATTTCGCACACCTGTATGCATGTGTGTGTGTGTGTGTGTGTGTATGCACGAGTGGGGGTGGGTGCGTGGTTCTGGGTTGCTGTGCCAGGAGGGTGGGGTAAATGGGTGCTTGGGTGGGGTTATGGATATAAAGCCTGATAGCACTGGAAATGGTGCTTTAGCTGAGAGAGCAAAAGTTTGCACTAATGTTAAATGTCCTTGTCCTGCTTATGGGAGAAGGGCAGGAGACCTCAGAAAGGCCTGCGAGTTTCCATGAGCACAGAGCAGCGTGGTTAATACTCAATGGTTTCATAAGGAGTCCATCCAACCCCTCCATAGAAATAATCATGTACAGAATATAAAGAAATATGGAGCCATCCAACGACAACAACAAATACCAAAGGAGAAAAAATGGCTTGTACTCAAGTCATTGGACATTTTAAGCTACCAATCTAATGTTGGATTAACGGAGTTTTACTGTTCGAACTGAAGGCTCTTGAAAAGAGATTCTCGATGTAACTTCTAATGGAAACTATAAACGGTGTGAAAACAGCAAATCATGCTATTTATCTTAAGAAAAATATTCCAAATATACAACATTTAGGCACTTAAAAAGTAGCAAAACCACTCAGAAACCATTTGAGTTGGTCCTGTTCTAACGACTGAGATGTAACGTGTGCAGGTGCCAGAGATATTGATTCCAACTTTCTTTAAATTGAGAGATAGGATTGATCAATGTTTTTTTCATGTTCAGTGAAATAATGAATAATATTTTGAAATGTTAATGAAAACTATTGTTTGACACTGTTATTTTGATCATTGCTGAATTGGATGATTTCAGTTACATTTTGAACTTAATTGAAATGTTTTCTAACTGAAGCAGACTGGGAAGTCGTGGCCCGGCTTGAGCAGAACTAGACGTATTGTTTTTATATTCCTGCAGTTGTATTGTGCAGTGTGGGGCTGAGGCTCATTCCCACCAGGTGGACAATGCAACATCACGAGCCTCAGTGTGCCTTAAGTGGACGGGGACAGACAAAACCCACAGCTTCTCCTCTTGTTTTTTTTACTTTGCTCTTTTTTTCTGCCCATATATTCAGACCAAATTGTAAAAGTCAGTCGGATTGGTCGTGTAATTGACCACTTAGCTACTTGAATGAATTCCTAACGTCTCTGTACTAGCCACTACATCAGAGCAATGTCTCTATCAGCCTCTATGGCTCCACAACTGGTGCGTCCTCAGCCTCAGCCCCAGACCAAGGTCACTCTGACGCAGCCCACACAGAGACAGTCTCAGAACTTCATTGCAAATGTTTTCAAAAATCGACCTTGATGCTTTTTCCTAAGCTGTTATCAAAGGTTTTTGGTGAATCTCTCTATCGTAGAAGGGCATACAGCATTACCAACAACTATGATTCCAATAACTGTAAATAATCAGCTGAAGCAGGACAGAGTGACTGTTATTATTCGTGACGGCAGAGGGGGGGACTGTTTGCTTTGCTTCGCTTCATCATTTCGCTACACACCTGATTTTTTTGTGTTTTCCATTAGGCTCTTGATGCACAGCAAGCTGAGCGCAGCATATGCAGTATGGCACTATGCGCAGCGTGGCTCTGGCACTTGCACAGACAGCCCTGGGTCCTTCAGAGAGGCAGCCTGCTGTCTGTTGGCTGCTCTCAGCCAAGTGGGGACAGTTTGCACTTGGAGTTTTTCTCAGTCTCTGGGGATACAAAGGTTGGCATACAGGGAGGAGGATTATATACGGGTGGTAGGGGAAGGCTGGATGATGTTTTCAGGGATGAGGTTAGAAAGCCCAGGTGACGGACTATTTGCTGAGCAATGGTTCAGTGTTGGTCCTCTAAGCTGGTAGGAATTGCATGACCACAATATGATAAGAATTGTAACACAAAGGAGGTCACCACAGATTTCACACTGCTGTACTGCAACAAAGAGAATGTTGCTGATCTCTCTTGTCTCTATGTAAGTACTTCTCAGGTGGAAAATACACTGCTATGCATCGGTTTCAATGTCTGCTCAGTTTGTAGTTATGTCTGATCACCCCCCAACTTACTCCTTCTTACGTCTTTGCCTTTGTTGTCCATACCAATATAAAACATAATAGTTCCCAGAAAGATTAAAGCAGGAACAGTTCCCTCATTGTCAAGTTATTAAAGTTAAATGTATAATTTTCCATCTGATATTGATCTAGTGAACTGTTTGCTGGAGGGAAGGAAGCCACTGGAGATTCAGTCTTATTAGTTGGATTGTAACATTTTTGAAAAGAGATGGGTTTGGAAAAGCACAGAGGCAGGGAGTTGGATGCTCCCCTTGGTTTCTTCTCCCCTCGCTTTTCCTCTCTCCGGACTCAGGAGTCTACATCTATGCTGCTGACTGGCCTTTGATCAAAGATCACACACCCTCAGCAGGAGAATCAGCAGGAGAGAAGGGAGAGAGAAAGGAGGGAAAGAGAGGATTGGATAATGTCTGAAGGAAAACACAGTTTCAGTTTTCAGTCACCTAAACCAATTTTAGGATACATTCCTTAACTTCATACTGTGATTCCCACTTTGGAGTTTCTTGGCAGGTGTAAAGGAATTGAGCTGGAGACGGCAGGAAGAAATGGTCAACATTTTGCCGTCGGCTCTTTCAGTCAGTCCGTCTAGTGTCACTATCCTTCTACTGTGTGACAGACAGGCATTTAGACAGACAGCTCAGAAGGCCCCTAGTGTACCGCTATCCAACTGCCTTTTTTTCAGCTTCTGCGATTGTAACAAAAGCACTTTGCGAGAAGGCCATCCTGAATTTTTTGTGCTTTTATTTTAAGGTTATCACTATTGTTATTAATTTGTTGTTCCTGTTGATGTCTTATTTGTTTTGTCTTCTCAGTTCAAATGATTATTTAAATGCAAAAAAAAAAAAAAAATTATATGTTGAAAATGAAAAAAACTTAAAAACTTGAATATTTGGTATCTGGATTGAAGGTGGTCTGAGCTACCACACCATCTGAACATAAACAAACACATCTCTGTTGTACTACCACCATACCTATTATTATATGCAGCTTATTGCATAGTCACACAATGGTAGGAGGGGACATAGGATGGATCTCCCCACTACCTGCTGTCTGCTTACTGTCTCAGATCTTGTGGGGAGAAAGGTCATTTGAGCTCATTTTGGGAGAGTCCTTTTCTTGGAAAAGAAACCTGTATAACAGTTGCAAAGCTTTCTGAGAAGGCTAGCTGTGCTGAATGTTAAACATGCAGTGTTGTATCCACTGCAGAATCTCTTTGTCTGCAATAACGCCCTGTCTGTGCAGTTAAAGGCTGGATCTGGTATCCATATAGAGCTTAAATGATTATGGGGATGGATGAAATGGCCAAATGACCATCATGCACTTTTGCAAATCAGAACAGAAATTTATTTGGCCTTAACATCTATGTCCAATCAAGATTATTGCAGTAGCATGAAAAGAATGATATTGACCATAATAAGCATTCAATAAATTTCTAGTTCAGCAAATGATTTAACTTTGGTGCGAAAAGAAATAGGCTACTATTTATAATAGATTGATTTGTAACTGTGATTATTATGGTAATTCTTTAAAGAGCTTTTTCTGATGTACATTAAAAATAGTGGAATATGTCCCAGTTCTCCAATCTGGACATGTAATTTTGAATGCACACAGAGTCACCTTAACCAGAAAACTGTTGCTCCACTTCTGTCTGAGTTAAAACTTTCATGCTTGTTAGATACCCCTGCCCTGCTTCCCCCTCCCCTCCCACACTGATACACTCTGTTTTCCACAACAAGTATATCCCAAAGGCAGAATACCTGCTGTGGATTCACTAATTGAACTGAGTTTGGCCAGAAAGTGCAACATCATCCAGCCCGTCAACACACAGAGTGCAGCAGCCGTTTTCTGTCCTACATGATTCTGTGTGGATTTGCTTTTTGAATAATCCCTTCCTCATCACAAGGATTTCATTTTATTTTTTCTCAGCAAAGCGGTCTATCAGTCCATATTTGTTTGAAGCTGCGGGGGGTTGGGGGTGGTTGGAGGAGTATAGGTGATACTTTTTTGGGAGAATTTGCACTTTTTGGTGACGAAAAGAAATTGTATTGTATATGAGACCACTAAATCCACACAGTCTAAACCATATAATTCCATTTTGTGTCATTTTTTTTGTTTGTTTGTTTTTTGTTTTGTTTTGTTCTTTTTTTAATATATCCAAAAGTGTCTGGCATCTGGTTGTCTGGTTTAAGAATATAAAATCTTTCTATTAAAAACAATGGTTGCAAAGTTTTGTGTATATAATTGTATCTTAATTATAACTGCTGCGACTGAAGACATCTCGATATTTTTAAAATGTGGTTTGTTTTGTATTTTCTTTCACTGTAGTCAGTTCAGGAATGACAAATCAGTTCCCTACACTGACCAGAAGGTGGCAGTATTATCCCTGTTATGATGCAGGGATTGGCAAATGCTGACACAACAGTAGTGTGTGTTTATGTGTGAGTGTGTGTGTCGCTTCCTCTTGCATTCATTCTTCGACTCACACACTCACCCTATTTACACCAAAGACCAAGCTAATGTCCACATTTCCTCTGATGCCTCAACATGGACACATTTGCGGCCATGTTTTCATGCAAATCATAAATTAGGGATGAAGTATTTCTTGTCTAGACACAGTTTGAGCTGACATACAGAGCAGTGTATGTAGTAAAGCTTCCAAAGGCTATTTACTCTCAGGTTATGGCCGTGTGTGCAGATATATCTATTGATCTGAAGCCACTCGTCCTATTTTAAACCTGATCTGTCCCTGAAGTCCAGTGGTAGACTGCAACCACTGGCTTGTTGTCACCCTGTCTTCTTGTTTGTCTCAGTCTGTCTCCCTGAGGCGATCCTGTGGGGTGACAGGGGTCATAGAACAGCTCATTAACCCCACCCCAACAGCCCACACATTGCTGCAGTCCTTGGGCCCTGGCTACACACACACACACACACACACATTTTATAATGCTCCACTAATAGCAGTTAAGTCGACGTAAACCCGCTCCTTGAGCATTATGCTTTGAGAGATGCACCGTGACACAAGTATGTCTTGTGTATGTTGTATATAGTATCATTGCATCCTGTTTTGTTTATGCCAGTCACCATATATGCAACACATTTATATATTCATTATTTCTATGAAAGATAAGTTACTAATGCATATTTCCTGGATTAAAACAGCTGTAAAACAAGTATTACAATACATAGCCACAGAATAATACATTAAAGAATGAGATATTTTATTCAGTCTTGTTGAACCTGTTGGCCAGATGTCTTGGGGCTCTGAGTCATTAATTGTTATGTTTGTAAGGTATCTAAAAACACAGTGGGATATGGTGTTATTTTCCATGTTCAGACATCATTGTTGCAGTCAAAACATATTGGATAAGAGGAACAGCAGCACTTCAGGTGCTAGGAGATGCCTGGGAGCTGTTGTCTGGCGTCTCTAGTGGTATTATTCCCCTAGTCTGTGCAAATGAATGTGCACGCATGTGTATATGCACGTACCTGCAACTGTTAAGATGTTTATCCAAATGCTTGTGCGCAAAGGTGTGGTTCTATAATCTTACTCACTCGTGCACATCTGCATGCATGCCATTGTCATTACGGCGCAGAGTAAATGAGCATCTTATTGCCCTCACAATGAGCAGTTGGAGACAGGCTGTAATGTAAAGGAAAACAGTGACACTCGAACACTAGCCTCATTTTCAACAGTACACACCTTCCTCTAGGGATATAAAATGCCCCTGCCTCTGCACACTGTGGGACATGAGTTTCATCCAAACTAGCTGCCGTCCTCAATAAAACCCACGTGAGCAATCTCTGCAGTATAGATTTCCAGTTTCTCTCGGGGTATATTTTGTTCAGATCAGGTGTTTAAACTGCTCAATATGACAATAATTAGGCAGCACAGAAGACAAGTTCTTTCTTATGTTGATAAGGGACATTGACCTTTAACCTGTGCAACCCTGTAGCCCCCCCCCCACCACCACCACCACCACCATCACCACACCCCACCCCACCCCACCCGTCCCATATGCCCCCAAACAACAGCCCCCCTTCTTCTTGCTGTGTCCAGCTCCCATCAGGAAGGATAGAGGGGGGATTGGACAGGCTTGGAGTCTTGCCTCTAGCCATCTCTCCTCCTCCCCGGAGAACAGAGGACTGAGGTGCCTTTAAACCACTGCGGCAAAAACCCTACCAAAACCCTGCAGTCATTAATATGCAAAAATGCAAATGAGTGGGTAATTAAGAGCTGGAGCTCTCTGGAGGCTCTTTGATTGCTAATGAATTCTAATCTGCAAAGAAAGGGGGGAGGGGAGGAGAAAAAGAGATGAAAGAAATCGAGAAAACAACAAAAAGGAGAAGCTTCAACTCAAATTTTGTCATATCCATAAGTTTTCATATCAGATTTGTTGTCATGTGGAGGCTGCATTCTGAATTATTAACTCGGCTATTTGAGACAATTACGGGATGATACGTATACAGGTCATTTGCATTTTGGGGAATAGTGATGTAAAATGAACCGCCTTCGAAACACATTTATATCAAGTTAGGAGATGGATTTTTACATTTTGCTTAGTAAACACCCATGTAAATAAAATTAGACTAATGACATGGGCATCAAAGGGAAAGAAATCCCTTTGTAATGGACACAGTGCAGTAATTGTGTAGATATGGCTAATTATGGGAGAACATGACAGGCAGACAGACACCTCTGACCAAAGAAAATAGAAGGTCAGATAACTCAACAGTGTCTTCTTTGCTGCAACAGCAGCTGTGTGCTGAGGCAAAGGAGATGTCATTTCATCACTTTTGTGAGCCATAACACATCCCCACTTCCACTCTAACTCATTCCCTCTGTCACACACACACACACTCACACACGCATGCACACACTGCTGTTATTGTTGTTGCAGTGCTCCCACTACATCAACAATCGCTACTTCCCTCCCCCACACAGACTCACATCTATCTCCCTTTTCACTCCGTCTCTTCCCCCTCCTGTCCTGGGCAGCCCTGACATGCCTACTTCAATTGATTTAGAGTCAATTCAGCTCCTGATCTGATAGTTATCATGTGACTTTTTGCACACCTCCCCCTCAATGTATGACCATTGTATTATTTTCAGATTGGCATAGATTTTTTTTTTGGGGGGGGGGGGGGCTCAGGTAAGGACTTGGCACTTCCTTGCCTGTTCACCTCACTCCTTAGCTTGGTTTCTCTATATCTCCCACCTTTCTATTCTTCTCTCAAAAACAAAAAGCATCTCAGAAACGACCACCAGTGAAGCTTCCTTTCTGCGCTCTCCTTCAGATGTACAGTGAGGTGGTGGGCTTCTCAATTGCCCAGCTTTGTAAACAGGAAGCTGGTGTTTTGTTCACTGTACCTGAAGCGTGGGTGGCAGAACAGGGGCACCCATGCAACGGCACAATAATGGGAATCCAAGATGGCAGGGAGGGGTCCCATAAAATCACCAGAGAGCACGCAGGAAAGCCATTGTCAAACGAGAGCCGACAGAAGCCAAAAGGATTGTTGATTTAGTTTTTCCTTTAGTAAATAGATTGTTGATTTGCTTTGTGTTTGTCTGTGTGTATTGGATCCTGTCTAGAAGTGTAGTGTTTGGGGGGGATTAATGTCATGGACAATCCCTCAAACTCATTTTCTTTCTCACTGTGGAGCTCTGTGGGAATTACAGTTTCAGGATAAAGGAGGCAGACTTTGCATTTTCTGCCGATGATGGTCCCATTTTGTGATGAAGTGAAATCTGGGTTCATCGTGTCCCTTTACGCTCGGCTGTTTTGAATACTTGGGTGAATTCGGGAAGATAAACTGTTCCAAAACAATTGCTTTGTTTCACTTATGTTTTAAAACTATGGCTGAAATTAGGCAGTATAACCTTGTGGATTACTGCCCTGTTTAAATCACTCTCTCCCCTTCTCCACACATTTTATTGTTGTTTGACATGTTGGAAGTCGGAGCAAGTTTGGGTGTTTTCTGCCAGGAGAGCTGTAATAGGGGGACGAAGCTTGACGGGAGTCAGTTTATCACAGAGCACAGAGAGCACAACAGATAGATTCCCCCCATCTCCTCCCCTTCAGCACAGATAGACTCAGAGCATGGGCACTCAGCCAACACTATCAATCTATCCGCTCCTACCCCCAGCCTCTAACTCTTATTGGAGGACCGCTTCCAAAGGGGCAAGGAAGCATGAATCATAGCCCGGCTATGAGAAGCCGTTATGCCTCTAAATACACGTGTTGTGGCTCAAAATCACTCCGTTGCTTTGCCATTAATGACAACCTCACCAGTGATTGTCACAGCCCTGTAACAAAGTTGTAGCATTTAGGAGGGGCTGAGGCTGCTTGGGGAGAGGGATTGTTGGTCTTGGCCTAGTTTTCTTGTCTGATCAGAAACCTGTGCACCTCTGCCCTTCCCCCAACCAAACCTAAGCCTCTACTATTACAGGCTGTGAGGGGCTCGGTATGGAGCGAGGTGAGCAGCTTGCCTCACCAGTGAGCTCCGTGTGCACTATGTGTGCTGCCTATACTGTATGTTTCCAGGCTTATCATTGTATGTAATATAACCGAGTGATTTGGTCTGGCTTGCATGACCGACTTCATACGAGCGAAGCAGGATGGCAACGAGGGATAAATGTGTATAACATGCGAGCGTGTTGAGGAATAAACAACAAACCCAGCTGTGAGACTGTGGAAGCAAAACATTGCTCTTTGATTGGCGATTGAAACAGCTAGACTCAAAGGTAACATATGCAATTTATCTATGAAGTTGCATTGCCTTCATTATTTGGCTCTTAACAAAGCATTATAGATAAAAACAAAATCAAAGAGGATCAACTAATTAGTGCGGATTATTACACCTTATTACACGCTTTTAGTTCTTGTGTGGATTTATGTTAGTCAAAATATGTGTACATAGATAAATATTTGATTAATATGCACAAATATATGACCGATTAGCACCAATGTACTAAACATATGCTAATTTTCCACGTGCATCTGTCGTTAATTACAGATATGAAGCCTGGAATTGCTAGAAGGAATCACTGGGGGCATGTGTGACAGCATCCATCCCCACTCGGCCTTTAACTGTCCATAGTGCTGTGAATGTACTTTGAGATTACAGATGACATGTTTGTGTTTTTGTGTTTGGTCCCCGCTGTATAATGACGCTGTAAGCTTTGAGGCTGCCATTTGGTAGATTACCCATAGTGGACAGCAAATAATGAAGCAGAATTTCGGCATAAAAGTTGAGCTTTTAGAGGTCATTATCTGTTCTTTTATGGCGGTGTTAATTTTCGGTTTGTGAGTGTTAATTGTAAGCAAACAAAATAGTTGACAGCAGCATTGTAATGTCGTGATAGCGTCGGGGCATTATACATCACCTATTCCAGGCCCCGCTGCTCATTCTGTACCAGCTGCATATAAAATTAGGTTTGTTAATGTTAAACCAGATTTTGCAATGGTCTACAATTTGAAAGTGGCAACACCTTAATTAACTGGTAAATAAGAATTATAGGTACAATTTCAACTTATTTCAAGAGAATAACCCTTTAAAGCACGTCTTCAGTCATCTGTTAGAGACTACAATTAATTTCAGTTGAACTTGGTGCCACCATTAGGTGAACTCTCTGTTCATTAGGGTGAGGACCCTCAGAATATATGTTTTCTTTTTTTTTTTTATTCTTCTTTTTCTGCCACCCCCTCCCTCTCTTCAGCCTGGCTGCCCTTGTACATGCTCTCCATGTCAGACCCAGCTGTTACTACAAACTACTTGGAGGGCTTACAAGCCTCATTGCTAATACTGACAACAGCACTATTCTTACTCAAGGCCTAACGTCTACTGGAAAAAGCATGAATATGAGGGATTTTCTTTGATTCCACTAGAAATTTATTTCCCCAAACAGATGTTTCCATCTGTTTAAATCTAATCTTTTGATTAATACGTTCCTCAATGAAAGGAATTCAGATAGGTGTGAGATAAATAACTCAAGATGCTCCGTCTTTGATAGCTGTGATTTTTTTTTTCTTTCTATGGCTGTCTTTTCATTTTTGTGTGTTTATATGAGTACCTGTGCATGTCTGCGTATGTGCAACCAAATGTGAGTGTGCACATGGTATGTTTGTGAAGGTATTTATGGCCCATATGTGCATTTGTTCCGAGCAGTAACCCCATTACATTCCTAAGACGGTCCACGACACTAATTAATGTTGTGTGCCGGGGCTTTTCTTTTACCCTGGGGACACCCAGTGGATTATTTACCTATATGTCCTATTGACAGCAAATCCCCCTTCATGTTGGTAACCTCTATGCAAATAGACAGTTTAGGGCATTCGGGGAGTATCATAACAACGAGAAGCTATGCAGACTTTGCATTTACCATGTCTTTGTTTTGTTATACAGCTCAGAACCAAGACATGGTGCGTCTTGCCCACATAGTTACTCAATAGATACTCGAGTCACCATGGCCTTTGTAGTGTTTTACAGTGATAACAGTGTGCAAGTTGTTCATGAGTTTTGTGGTTTTTGTTTTTCTGTCTTTCTAAAATGATGTGTAAAAGGCATCTATAACATGGTCATTTTGAAGGTTGTAGACAGGAAACAAATAAGGGCCATCTTAATTTCCCACTTCTGTTACAAGGTTTGCCCTCGGGTTACACACAACAGCTGTCCTCTATACTTTTCAATAGAGTGCGTATTGTCTGGTTTCATGTGAACAATTGCACAGGGATGAGGTGTGTATGTTGGATAAGGGCAGAAAACACGTTTAGTAAACATATGAAGGCTCATCTAAACATGATCCACCATATTCCGTTTTGAATGCTTCATCATCATCGTGACTGATCTGCTCGTTTTGCAATCTGGAAAAGCAGGATTTCAACAGGACAGGCAAATTTACGTTGATCATGGAAGTGCTTTCTCTGAACTACCCCGCTGTACCTACCCCTGCCCCCCTGCCCCCCCCCCTCCTCTGTGATCCTATACTCTCTGCTCTCCTTCCTCTCCACTCCGCTCCGGAGCAGGCAGTTACTAGGGCTGCGTTGGTCTCATGTTTATCACCCCATTCACAAAACGGCGGGCTGTGTGGAAATTACTGGGAAAAAGACGAGTTTATGAATTGAGTGGTCGTTCGGAGTTAAATTGGCACTTTTTGTTTCTTTTTGTTTTTTTAGCTGAAGTGACAAACATTTATTTGTCTCAGCTTCTTTAACAGTGAGATTTTATGTTTTCTTTAACATATATGATGAAAACAGAACATTGTTTGGTTTTGGATAATCGTGATGATTTTTTTTCATTCTATTTCCTCAATGTTTACTGATAATTTTTGCGAACAAAAAGTATAAGCTAATCAAATACATCAGTAAAAGCAATAATTGTTGGGTACGACCTTAAAGCGGATTTTTTTTGTAGAGGAGCTAGTTTTACATTAACCCCATTGATATGTTTTACAGTAATGTTTAAATTGTAATTTTATTTACATTTGCTGTTGTATTTCTCACTAAAACAAAATTATTTCAGGCCGTGTATTGGAGGGGGGGGGGTAATTGTTTTTTAGGAAAAATGAGCCAAGTGGGCACACCAACCACAGTAATAAAATGATGTCAGCGGGCATGTTGAAGCCCCCCTCAGCCAGCCTCCCTGAGCACACAGGGAAAGTGAGCGTCAAGAAGAAGGCGGGGCTAATGAACAAGATCCTGATCTTGGTTGGCCGCTACCGCTGTCAATCAACCGTGCTCGCTCTCCCATTGGCTGGGCCCCTTTGCATTTATCGTGCCATCTCGTCAAGCTGCTGCTGTGTGATCGCAGGTAACTTTCTTACGATAGCCTTCCGCCCGACGACCTAGTCCTCGCAGCGCTCCTACATTTTTTTTGGGGAGGATTGCAGATACGGTACTCAACCCCGACCCCGGGAATTAGACATCCCCGACGACTCGGTCCCCGGAAGACGAAAAAGCGATATTTATTTCCTCCTGAAAAACGGCCCCTTCTCTCAAAGGCGTTTGAAATCGGACACCGCTGGCGTTTGAGGCCCTCACATTTGTGCGGAGGGATACGTTGTTGCGTCTGACAATGTGGACGGAGGTGGTGAAGATGTCTACGAGAAGAATGAAATCATCTCAGTTGTAACAACAAAAAAGGAAGACGCGACATTAGTTACTATAATAGATTTGTTTGCACACAGGCTTGTTACATTGAAGCAAACACGTGGGCGCTGTGTGAAAAGCGGGCTTCACCGGGACAAAAGGAAGACATCTACTGTGCTCCAATGCGTTTCATGCACTGAGGTCGAAATTCTCTTGAAGTTTTATGTTTTTCCTCCTGCGAGTCTCTTTTCTTTTCACTGTGGGATATCAGACACTTGGAGAGGAGAGGTAAAAACACACGCTTTTGGCTTCACGTTTCGGTGGAAGTTGCATGAATTCGATGTGTTTTTAATTGACAGCCTATTTCGACGCCTGCAGATTTTTTTCGAAAAGTTTTCGGGATTGTGTGGTAAAAGCGGGGGATGTAAGTTTTTGTCTGGTTTGAGGTGGCGAGCTAAGTGTGCGATGGTCTCCGCATCGACCAAGGAGAGGAGGAAATTAACTCCTTTGTTCTGCTTAAAAAAAAAAAAAAAAAAAGGACAGACTCCACTAACGTTAAATGTTAGTGCTGCCTAACAAGCCTCGTTTTGTTTTTGTTTTTTTTTGTTGTTTTTTTTTTTTTCCACCGTGTGTCCGCCACTAGCTCTAGCCAGTAGTGTGTGTGTGAAATATGAAATCTTTACGTTGTGTAACGTTGCCGAGCATTTTTAGCTAAACTTTGTGTTGTGGGGCCTGCGCCTATTTTCCACACAAGCCTGAGACAAACTTTCCATAAAAGCCATTTGGTAGCCTTTTAAAACATTCCTTTATGGAAGTGTCTGGCCACCAGCTAGACTTTATTTTATTACACATTTGGCAGGAAATTCCTTCTGCTCCCACCCCCACCTCCTCCACCACTCAACTCCCTCATAATGCACGACTTGAACCCTAATATGTGGAAGAAAGAGCTCAGTATTTTTGTTGCATGAAGTTTTCACCCATTGCTCTTTATTCTCCCGGGGGGGGGGGGGGGGGGGGGGTCAGGACGGTTGCACTTGTTTTTATGCATAATCTGTTTTCACACGAAGGGGGTCACAACTAGAGATTATGTATTGTTTTGGGTATAGTTTTGACGATGATGTCAACATAGTTTCAAAATAAATGCTGAATGGATTAGTTGTCCGCAGTAGCTTGGCCCTAGCTGTGGCCTAGCGGAGATGATCAAATAATGAGCCTGCCTACATCCTGTGGTGCCCTAGATGTTTACTGTCGTTGTTATAAACTGTTTGACCCAAAGTGGTTATCATTTATAGTTATGTTTCTGGCACAGGACGTTACCATCCGTGTCTTTTCGGCCAGTGTTTGGGTCAACTGTTGAATATGCCTTTTTCTGTTCAGTAATGGCAGCCCGTTTTTATTCCAGCAGTAATAGCACTGACCCTAAACATATGTTAATAGTTACTTATTTTTGCTTTTATGTCAACATTTGGCGTGCTTAATATCGACGAAAACTAGACAACTTGTGCGCACGGAATTGTACTTTTTAAAATTGCGTTTTAATTAATTTGATGCGTAATTATGTTTTCTTTCTTTCTTTCTTTCTTTCTTTTTTTTTGGGTTGGGGGGGGGGCGGTGTTTCAAAAACCGACACAGGCCTCAAAATTTCATTCGGGTTTAACCTCAAATGTATTTTTCATAACTTTTTGATGTTCCTCATCTGTTTAGCTGAGTGTTTTTGTTTTTGTGGAAGTGTGGGCTCTTTTGTGGAGAACGACCTGCCTTCTCTGCCTTGTGTGGGGTGACAAAGACTCCTAATCTGCCTGCTTCAAATATTGATCCACCACTAGCTGAAGATGCCATTTTGTTACATTAAGCCCCTCCATGTGTTCTGATCCATTCATCTCAGTGGTTAAGTTATATCTGAGAATGTTAAGTTTATTTTAGTGTATATGACCTATTTGGTCCTATGTTGGCCATCCTATCTATAAGTTTGGAAAAGGACATGACAGCCAAACCTGTTTACACTTGGGGCGATATGTTGTGTGTGTGTGTGTGTGTGTGTGTGTGTGTGTGTGTGTGTGTGTGTGTGTGTGTGTTCGTGTTCACTTCCTTTCCTTGTCTCAAGGTTAAATTGGTTCTGCTCGCCTGAGTTAATTTGAGTTGGATTGGTTTGTCGCACAAGAAGCAACTTCTTGTTTTTCATAAATGTAGCAGAAGATCTGCTGAATTTAATACTTTTTAAATCGTTTCCTTACAAATGGTTCTAAATTGAACATTTCTATTTGTTTGGCATAATTTCAAGTCTTCTAAGTGTCCTCCCTTTGTTTACATTACATAAGTTGCATTTCTCTTCAAGACGTCTTTTTGTGTTTCTTGATTGCATCAATTTATGCTAGTGCTGTGATACAAAAGAGGCTGTAAAAGCACACCACCTGTTGGTGTCCAAGTGCTTCTATTCCTCTACTGCCTCTCCTAACCACTAGTTCCTTGTGTAGCTTGCAAAGCCACAGCTCAGCATCAGAGAGCGGCCTCAGGCTTGCGTTGGAATGCAAAACACAGGGTAAATCCAGTATTCATGCTTACTGTGTCATTTGACAAGGTTGTTTCTGAGTTGACATATGGTAATTTGGTAATGACGTGTTTGCATATAGTCATTAGCTCTGCCTTTCACCACTATTTCCTTGGGCTAACAATAGTCCCAATTATGTCTGTAATTGTAAATGCATTACATTCTCTTTTATGTAGCAATGATCGACATATGGCTGTGTTATTTGCCAGTGTTGCGTAAAATGAAAGACAATTTTTTAAGTCATTACTTGGTAGCAATTTGACTGAAGGCAGAGTATTCATCATTTCGTGGCAGTGACGCTTGTACTGCTTGGATGGAAAGGCAGTGTCTCAGAGAAATGATCATTTTTAAGTAGACCTGCCTAAAGTCTATGTCTTAAGTAGCCCTTGCTCTCTGTTTTCTTGCATCGGTCTGTATCCCCACGTGGTCCGTAATTTGAGATGCACATTTCAGGCTGGCCGAGACTCAATCGACGATCTCTGATTGTCTTGTGTTAACGTCCTATTTTTCCTGTTTGTCCATGACTACGATCTACTTTTATGTTTAAAATGTGTTTTGAATTAGTAAAATAAATGGGATTCATTACCACTGAGAAGGTTGCTCCTACTTTTTAAGAAAAATGCTGATATATTGCACTGGTGTCTTATGGGACTTGCTAACATGGATCACCTGACAGGTCAAGTTAAAGGTTGTGATATAGCAAAGCTAAAATAGTTTGAAGCATTCATTACAATCATCCTCCGTGTTTTATTTATTTATTTTTACTTTTTTAAAAACTAAATGTAAGTTCTCATTGTGCTTGCTAGTGCCATTAAAATCCTGTATCTGCAAATTTCTCTCATAGGGTTTATTAGAGACTGAAGGGTATGAACGAACAGCAGCAAAGAATGGCTGCAGTGGGAACTGACAAGGAACTCAGCGACCTCCTGGATTTCAGTGCGGTAAGAGAGTGGGAGAGCAGTCTGGGTGGTTCTGGGTGGCAGCAGTAGGTGGGTGGCACTGGGCGAAAGAGTTAAAGAGAGTGCGATACAGGTTGGGGTAGGGGCAGAGGGGAGATGGAGGTCTGAATGAGAGAAGGTGGGAAAGGGGCGTGGAAGGAAACTCAGTAGGAGGCTTAATTTCTCAAAATCTGAACCAGAAAATCTGAAACCCTTGTAACAATAGTTTGTATCATCTTAAGTCATTTCTATTTTTCACTCTTGGCATGCAGAGGTTGTGCCTGTTACATCAAAGCATGGCAGGTAAAATATTGCTATACCTCTGGGTGATTGGTGCAAATAAATTCAGGGTTTAAATATAGAATACCCATTATGTCGCTGATGCAGAGAGACAGCAACAAGAAAATGGATCTTTACTAAACTGAATCTGATGTCCACTGTAAAATGTAAATAGTCAAGAATGACGGCAGGAGCGGATGTAAATTTCACCCCTTTTCGTCTCGTTAACAGTCTGAAGGGGCTGGTGGGGGGTGACAATGTGACGTATAAGCAGACAGTTTCTGCATTTCTTTTTTTTAGTCTTTAGGAAGACATTTTCAAAGATGCTTTCAGATCTATCCTCCAGACATTGTCTAAAAAATGGATAAAGGTATTCTGTTCTGCTTTATTTACCTGTGTTTCTTTTCTTTCTGTCTTTTTTTTTTTTTTTTTGGTGGAGCCTTTGTTGAGCTTTGCGCTGACATAAACATCTCATTGGCCCAATGGAGCTGTGTTAGTTTTGCCTTGCTAAGTAAATTGAAGCGCTAGTAAGGCTAAATTGGCAGCTCTGGGTAAATGTTACATTTGGGGCACAATAGCTAATTCCAAACTGTGACTCCTAATAAATATTGTCAGCAGAATTAATGTCCCATGAGATTTCTTTTGATAAACTACAGTCGATTAATATTAATGTGTTGATGTCGTTACAAGAGACGTTGAGGTTTTTAACACAAGGGACCAACAGGACTAGCTTTATTTTACCGATTTCTGAAAATGCCTTGATGTGTATCATTGGTAGACCGCTATTATAGAGACTTGCACTATTCACTCAGCTGCTTTGTTGATGTAGTGTCATTTTCTGCCAGGCTATATGTATTTAAGGGAAATCTTACCCCATGTAAGAAGAACACTCCTTGGTGTGAAGGGGGTTTGTGGGAGGTTCTCATTAGACAGTTGGGTTTGCGTTAGAAAAGCTCAGATTGATCAGCTGCCAGTTTGTATCAGCAGATGTTCTTTCTAAATGTGACATTCGTAATATGGGTGAGGAACTGTCAAACATTGTACAAACAAATTTCCTCCTGAATGTTTATTTGCTGGCTTGTCAAGAAAATGCATGCTTGATTGGATGTGGAATAAAGTGAAACTTGTCTGAGATATCTGCAACCAAATGTAATGGAAACAAAGATGGTTTCCAAATTGGTTATTGGACTGGTTTAGACTGTACTTTAAAAAAAATAAACAAATAAATAAATAAATAGAGAAAAAAAAGATATGTGGTAGTGGCAGATTGCTTTATGGTGTCCTACTTTCAAAAAGGTTTGCTTTGTATGGTAGAGCACGTCACCAAAAGATACCACACTGCAGATATTTAAACCACACTGTGGGAAAGCCCACAGTGGCTTGCTGACAGAGCCCATGGCCTCACCAAAGTGTTGCCGAAGTTTAAATACAATCTACCTCTGGTCCTCATCTTTCAGATACGTCTGAAAGTTTTCATTTCAAAATGTGTGTTTTTGTTTGGCAAAAAAAACCTAAACAAAACAGCTGATCGACATGTGTATGTAATGTCATTTATTAGTGGAAACAGGATGTGTGAAGTGTGCCATCCTCTGCTTTGTTAGTTACAGTATCTTCCCTCTTTTGTCTTGTAGATGTTCGCGCCTCCAGTAGCAAATGGGAAGAACAGGACAATGACACTTGCCAGCACTCAGTTTGGTGGATCAGGTACGTTTTTCAGCTCAATGCACAAACCTATTCTAAATTTCAAAGCATGACTGTTGTTTTGCAAGTAGTTCTGATTTGTTGTTTTATTTAAAAAAAAAAATTTAATGACATAATTTTTAACAGACATTACTGTGGCTAGATTTGTGTTTAGGCGTAAGAAAAAATATTCTACTATATATTAATAAACCTATGATCTCTAGCAGGAAATTTTGGCTCATCTCAAGCACAAATCAATATTATCCCACAACCATTGTAGTAGCTACCATTCCTAGGTTTTGCAATCTAAGCCACTGTTTTTACAGCAGAGATGAATGTATTAGAGCCGCTTAACGCTTTCAGAGGGAATTGTTGTCCTAGTATTAGTTTATCCTACACCAATTGGAATAGATTGAATGGGGTAAGTAATTTTTTGAAGACATTACTGCCTGGCAATGTGCCGCGGTTTCCTCAAGGCCTGTTTATGTGGTGATTCCTTGATTGTTATCTATACAAAATGAACAATCCTTTCAAAATACTTCGTCTTGGCCTCTTAGCTTTCTTTAAATGAGCGCACACACATTTGATAAACACAATAAAGTAGTATCATTTTATTGTACAACCAATGAGTCCATTTCAGTATTTTAAGTACCAACTAGCTGCCTTTTAACCCCCTCAACCAGCTGAATTCTCTGAGTGAGGTTTTCTCTCTTTCTGAATGTTATTAGTAAGTTGTATTACTTTCGTTCCTCTGTCACCCTGCCAACCTGGTGTGTGAAATCGAGTCACACTCCCCACTGTTCCCCAGAGTGAGAACTTGGCCACTGAGGAACAAAGACAAAAAAGGGGGCTTATGGACTTGAAACGACTCCCCCACCCTGAAGTGTAAAACACTCCTCCCCCAACACGGCACAGGGCTCTTACCCCCACTGATCTGCAGGAAATGGCTTGAGCCCGAGACAATGTCCCTCACCCCCAGCTCGCAGCCTCTTAAACTGGCCCAGCATGCAGAGAGTGGCAAGAGTGGAAGAGAGAGAGCGTTGAATAGGGATCAGCCTGTGGAAGGCAGGATTCTGTTTGTTTCTATTACAGCCGGCAATTACTAAGCAGTGAGGAGTTAATTCCTTCCCCCCTCCTTGTGTCCTAAAGTGTGGCCCTTGGTCATTGACACCCATTTTAATGCGATACTTCAAGCTGTCACATTTAACTTTTGGAGGTTTTACAGACACTCTCTAACAGCACAGGGTAGTTAAAATGCTAACACTTGACCAGAAGTTACTTGTAAATTCATCTCATATTGTAACACACAGTGTACAGTCAGTGTGGTCAAGGAAAGAAAACTCATAGACAGTGTGGACGCAAACTACTCAGTATCTACATATGTAATTTTTGTATTAATGTAACAACACGGTTTGTCAATATGGCTGTATTTTGAAACCCAACCCAGGACATTGCATACAACTCTGAAACCCTATATGGTAAGAGGGAAGGAAACCTGTTTATTATAGAAATGATGACCATTAAAGAACAATGTCCGTCTATGACGTCACTTAGGCAGCTTGTATATTCAAGGATCCAGCAGCGCGGGAACGGTAGTGGGCAGCCTAGTGGCCCACCAGACCACCACTATTCATCAACACAAAAGTGCTCAGAGGGGTGCTAATTGCATTAGGCGTCCTTCTCCCTTCCTCAGTGGCCTGTGTGTGTGTGTAGAGCAGGGGTGGGGGGTAGAGTGGAGGGAAGAGGAAAGAGGATTGGCAAGAAGTGTGGGATGTTTTAAGAAGTAGGGGTGGCAGAGTGTGATGGTGTGTGGAGCTGGCCAAGCCCACAAGCCTTCAGGCAGGCGTCCCCTCTGTCACCTTTGCAGCTGCTGGCAACGTCTCCAACCCCCTTCACACACACACAAATGCACAGGACGCGACGTGCATATCTGTCTGAGATCACAACCAACAACATTGAATATACACATGTGGTCTTCATTGGTGGTTAGCTGACTAGCTATGTGTTTTGCCTTTTCCCTCTGTTCTATACCTACACATAATAGTCTTACATATTTCTCTGTGCCTTTGTGAGTTGTTAAAAAAATCTAAGCTCTCAGAAAGAGGAAATCTCAAAGGAAAGTGGCTTCCTCCTTCAACTAAATTAGATGTTTTCAGAGCCTGCAGCACTAGGAAGGCTTTATGGCTTAGAAAATAAATATTTTTCTGGGCTCTGGTTGTGAGTCAGTATTTGTCTTCAGTCACAGTAGCCATGTCAAACTCTAGATGGATGTGATATATGTCCAGACAATATGTATGTTTGACTGGAGGATAATTCAGAGCATTTTAAGTGTTAACCTCTTTTTCAATGACTGTTCAAAAGTTAATTGCTTGCTTATCTTAAAGCTATAATATATTTCTCCTGTTTGATAGAAGCATTTTTCTCTACTATTTACCTAAGGGGCACAGTAAATTTAACCATGAGCTGCTGATTAATTACATTTATTTTTTTGATGTAGTTGTGCTCCTCTTCACCCGTCTTTGTAATTGTCCTGTTTTTGGGGATGGGATAAGTTTTGATGACAGATTTCTTCGTTAGCATGAGCCAAAGTGCTCAAGTACTCTGACGCTGTCCTCATGTAATCTTGGAAATCCTGTTAGTATAAAATACATACTGAGAGGACACATTGGATATTAGCTTTTTTACAATAATTTTTTTGATTACAATTGAAATTGTGTTGCCACTTGCCACTTCTAATGTGTTACTATTGTAATCTTGGATGTTCATTCAGAAATTCAAATCAGTTATAATTTTATACATTCAAAGGTTCTATAATGACATAAATGCAATAAAATATTGCAGACTGATGTGCATCAGGGGGTGTTTTACCACAGCTACACAAATATTACAGTGTAGATAAGGAATTGGTTTTTTAAAGGGAATCTAAAATAGCTGATAATTCGCTAATGATAATAATTAGTGATAAAATAGGGACAAAAAAAGAGCATCCCGACTGTTTATAGGCAAAGCGCCAAAATATTTTTATGGGTAAAAATATTGGATGTAAGACTATATCACTGACTCGATTTGAATTGTACTTATTTTTACAGTCAGTTTTTTTTTTTTTTTTTTTTTTTTGCTGTGACAAGAGCCACATGGATGATAACAAATGTTATCATCTCAAATGTAGTGGCCATTATAGCATGTGACCGCAACTGTTGAAGAGTGGCGGGTCAGCTCTATGACCATTATTATTTATCATTTTGGCTGCCTGCAGTCACTGTCAATTTGCATTTGGTATTACACATGACACGAGATTAACAACAATAGAAAGATCTCTCCTCTGGCATAGCTGGGCTCCTCTACGCTGGCTGAGTGTCAGTGTCACCTCAGCAGCTCTCCACCTTGTTTTAATTGCTTTCGAGTTAATTACTCCAGTAAGTGTGAAACAATGTTGTCAGACTTCTCCTGCACAGCCGTGCTTTCACTCTCTCCTCTGCACCCCCAGTAGTGTATTGAAAATAGCTGTGAAGATTATGAACTTACTCTCGAACTCTACTTGTTGGCTTGGATGGTCTACTCAGTGCAGGTTATTGTTGACAGTGAGAATAGGGGATTTGCACCTTACCTACTACATTTTTATGTGTGCATTCCATATACAAGTATTCATGGTTAACCTGCAGGTTTGGATGAAAAATGCCATTTGAGTTAATACATTAATTAAAGCTTTAAGCAGACTACCTATTTGTTGATATTTCTTCTCTGAAGTAAATTTTTATCCTGCTAATTTAGCTCTACTTCTCCTGGCACCAAGCTTCAGCCAAAGTATCTTCATGCAAAGCTGTCATCTTTATTTAGCGACTAGCCCATCGAAAGTGTCCTGTGTAGCTCTTTATTAGTCCCATGGCCTTTCAGCAGGCCAGACCTGACGGTGAACGAGGCCGATCTTTTTGAGATCCCCTCTCCTCCCTGTTTGCCTGATTCTCCATGCCACTGGCATCAGCTCCATAGATCACGGCTGTCGCAGCGTGTGTAGGTGCTTGCACCGCTCTGTTAGTCTCATCACTCATTCTCACTCGTCAGCCAGGCTGCTGATCTCGCCCAGACCCTTCTCTCCCCCTCTTCCCCTCTCCCCCTCTTTTTCTCTCTCACTCTCACCCTCCCCCCCCGTCCCCTTGCTTTCTCCTTCCACCCGCTCACTCTCTTTTGCTTTCTCACACACATTTTTTTAATTAGGCAAAAATCAAAGACTGAATATGAATATTCATAAGGAAGCCACATTAATATGCACAATTATGCAAATCAGCATGCAATTAAGCCTTGTGTCTCCAGAGAGCCTGGATAGCATTAGTGCATAAGACAGGGAGAAGGGGATGATGGGGGTATTTTGGAGTTTTCTGCTCTACCAGTCTTTTGGCTGTGTTTTTCCTTTGTGCCACACATCAGTTCCTTCTTTACCTAAAACACAGTGGTTCATGTTTTGGTGTAGTGTGTTTTGTTTTGTTATATTGTGTGAATTCTAAGTGTCAAATTGAATGAGTGGGATTTAGATGTGGTTTAGTTGACATTATGTCCTCTTGGATTACATTAGGGATATTAATGGTTAATTTTGATATTCAATGGCTGTAATGAATGCTAATGGATACACTGAGCAACATTTCCTATGTGGTTTTCCCCAGAACATTTTAACATTGCATTGCATCTTTCTTGAATGTGACATCAGTATCTTTGATCAATAGTGAGGCTCTCGCCTGGCTTCCACAAGCCCATTGTGGCCACTTAAGGATATTGAATGTTGAGAGTACGACATTGTGACAAGTTCCCTTGATATGACTCCATGATCATCACATTTCTACATATCTGCGGTGGCACATATGATAATAATTATGTGTGCTCACTGGGTGATTGCTATTTCACTTTCACAGCATGAGCCCAACCTGCTTTTTGATTCTGTCATAGCAAATTCTGACTAATTTCTGGTGTCCCCACCTGTCAATCCTAACACAGTGTATTTCTTTTTGCAGCACTAGATGAGCGCAGCGGCTCTGGGTCTTGGGGCTCGGCAGAACAGAACAGTCCATCTTTCAGCCAAGGACGGGTAAGATCTGAATACACATACGCACTCTTGCACTCTGAAGTTACCTACGATTTAAAGTTTGGAGATTTAAGCCTTAACACTGGATGCCTTGATATTGTCACACACTCACACATATTCACTTAATCTCTCTGCCATAGATAAACACACACACACCTACACCTCAACAGCTTTGTGCTTTTTTCCTGCTGTATGCCATGTTTGATTTGAAGTGGTAGTTTTACTTTCTACCTAATAACCTTGGCTCAGGATCCAGCCTTGGCAATCTCTCTGGTAGCCCAGAACCTCTGTGGAAGCCCACCAGTAATTGCAGCTTCACATCCGCTGGAACTGTCTTGGCACAACTCTTGTGTAAATACAAGGAACAGGGGGTGAAATAGATGCAGCGGGCTTTGATTACCACAAGTTGATAATTAAGAAAGTCGGTTTGAATCCTATGAGCTGATGCAGATTTGTTTGGCATTGGTCCTGTTCGTTAGACAGAAAAGCAGAGGGAGGGAAAATGCTAAGCCATATAGGTGTGCTAACAAGATGGAGATGGCCCTTAACGGGTGACAATCATTCTGCTGCGTCTTTTTTAAAACACATCTGTTAAAGCCTGCATGTGCTTAATCTCCACGTTTCTGCCTCTTTAAGGATACTCATGTTGTCTTGTGTATGTCATTGTTCCTACAGGGCTATGGGGAAGGATCCCACTACAGTGAGCATGAAGGCTTGTCCTCTCCATTCATCAGTTCAGGGATCACAGGTATGTTTTGTTTTTTGTTTTTTTTTGTACTTTTCTCTAAGTAATTGTTCACAAGTGATTGAAAATTAAAATACTACTTGGTGCCAGAGGACATGTTGCTTTGCCACACTCCACTTTTAATATAAACAGGTCAGAAATGGCTAATTCGACTGGATACTTTGTTTTAATCACAGAATTGTTTTCTTTGTGTCAAAATGTGTATGTATCTACGTGTGTGTGTGTGTGTGGTTGTGGGTGTGTGGGGCTGTGTTCATTCGTTGAATGTTGGGGATGTTAAGGCACTGAAGCAGAAACCTTCCCTAGGGTTTTTTTCTGGCAGACGGCTTTATGCAGCTGAGTGTACTGAAAAAGGAGAGAGCATCTCTGGACTTTCTGTACTTTAGAAAACCTAGTTTTCATTTGTCATAGCACACATCAGTGCCTCTTAACGTGTGTATACAGCCCAGATTTTCCTCCTTTTTAAACAATCTCCTCTTTCATTTTTACAGGTAAAAATGAAAGGCCACCATATCCTCCCTTTGGAAGCCAGGTATGTTACCATTTATCTAATTTCTTGCATTTTAGTTCAAGGACATGCCAATGTGAGAGAGAAATTCATTTAAGGTGTCATTTTAAAGGAAGTCCTTTTTCTCACTTCCCTTTTCAGGTTAAATACTTTGTATTAACCGTTCTCATTTCCTAAAACAGAAGCAGTTTGTTTGTTCTGTGTTTTCCCATACCCCTGTATGCTTTAGTAAGACCTTGTCTTTCTGTCTTGTCCTAGCCTGGTTTTCTTCCCAGTGACATAGCGATGCCCAGCCCAGATGCCATGTCCCCTTCTGGCCTGAAGTCTGGCTCCCAGTTTTACCCGTCTTATCCCAACAACCCCAGGAGAAGGCCGCCTGAGGGAGGCATAGGTACGACATACAAGGGGCATGTGGCACCATTAATTTCTTTTTTTTTTTTTTTTTCAGCCATTCCCTTATCTTTAAAATGCTGATTATCTTGACTGAATTTTTTGGTCTATTATGGAAAAAAATGTTGATCACAATTTCCAAGAGAACAAGGTGACATCTTCAGATTGGTAATTTTGTTTTAACAGTGGTCCTAAATCCAGATATTGTTTTTTTAAATAACCAAGAATTAGGAAATTATTGGAGTTTTTGATTGATTGATTGATTTTTTTTTTTTCAAATGATTGTCACTTTACTTTTATATTTTTGCTTCAGCAGTATTTGCCACTGAAATTTATGACATAATTTGACATTACCTAGTCATGAAATTGTGGCACAATTATTTTTAGTAGTAATTATTCTTCAAAGTTTACGTTTGATAAAATATTTTCAAAACAAAGCTGTGCATATGTGAATGCATAGCATCATTTCATTCACACTGACGTGCACATTCAGGCTAGCACACACTTTACATTCTGTGTTTTCTTATATTTGTACTATTGAAATTATAACAAGCACACAATGAAGCTGCACCTAACTGTCATAACATTGACAATATATGTCTTTGCTTAGTCCTTATTTATGTTTATTTTCCCTCCTTTCTATCTGTCTCACCTTTTTTCTAAATCTAAACCGCCTGTCTGTAGACACCCAGCCAAAGAAGATTCGGAAACCCCCTGGCCTGCCATCCTCGGTGAGAGCTTATTTCTGCTCGCCTTCACAGCTCACAGCCAGTCCTTTCCCTCTCTCACTCACTACACACAACAACATTTACACACTGCTTTCCCCACTCTGCTTGAGCAGTTCTGTGACAGACAGGGGTAAAGATCCTCTGCTCAGGCAAACTCTGTGAGCTTACAGTCAGGCAACTCAGGCCCCAATAAACATCATCACTGGTTGTCTCTACACTACACTCAAATAGTTTCAAGTGGTGTTCGGGGTCTGGCTGTCATATGTAGACGAGCAACTTGGATTATCAGGTACCTTAAGAAGTCTAGTAACTGGACATGTACATTTCAGGAAGAACATGGGTAGGGAATTTGTTGAAAAAAGGTGAGATGATGACGGCCTAATGAATAAGAGCCCCAAATAGGTTTGTTTCTGAAAGCTGGTTCAACTATGGATCCACTTCAAAATTGGATATCTTGAGTCCACAGCTGTACCATGTTCTCATTGGATCCTTTTTTCTTTTTTACACAAATCAATATAGAGACCATTCAAGAGGTTGTTAGCAAAAAATAGCAGGCATGTAATCTGCAAAAATTTCACTTCTTTGAATGTTAGGTATGTAGTTTTAGTTCCCAATATTAGTTATTTGTAATGTGTGTTTCTTAAATGTTTTAAATTGTTAAAGGCTCAATATAATGGATTCAGTTATGTGTGGATTTGCTACAGGGATTCTATTGAGCACTTTTGAAACCCACTCCAAGAAGGTCCAAGCAGTTTAAAGTATCCTTGATTTACTGTACCAAGTGTCACATTTTGTCAGTGGGCCCAGAATTCCCAGCAGCTGATGCAGCCTGTGTGTTGATGATGGCAACCACACATAGCTGGAAACACTAGTCACTGTTACATGTTTGAGTATGTACTGAATTGATCTCACTGTTGGTTTAAAGTTACTTGACAAAGAATTGAATAAGGCAGCAGTTGCCCACATCATGCCCATTTATAGGCCATTCAACAGTCTTTGTTGAGTACCAGCTCTTCTTTCCATACAGTTTCAGCTATTAGATCATAGATGCCTCTGAGGCAGCTGTAGCGTTTTCCACTCTTCAATATTTTGGTCTTCATATACCTGAACAACTGATGCATTCCATTAAAGCAAACATGATATTTATGTCAGAAAGATCTTAACAGGTAGTTACTGTTGGTCAATATGAAACACTGACAAAGGTTTGTGTATGAGATACACAAACATTTTCTGTGACCTAGTCCTTTGTGTTACTGTAGTTCTCAGATGACAGAAGTGACCCAAAAAAATAAACTGGAGCCTATGAGTCTCTAGACTTGTGCCATCCATGTTTCAGTTTGGTGCCTTGAATCGGTATCCCAGAGGCACAAGCACAGGAAAACAAAGTTCAGACATGTTGTTGTTGTTGTTGTTGTTGACCTGTTTTAAATAGTTTGATGTGCTTTTGGAGGCCATGTTGTAAAGGTAGATTTCCTTGGTCAAACATCTGGATGAGTCCTTTCTTTCCCCAGCGATGTCATTATCTTAGTAATTGGTGCGCAAATTAAGATAACAAAAGTTTAATGAAAATTGACTGATGATTCTGCTGATACATTTTTCAATGCATGGCTGGAGTAAATGCAAAGGATTTATATGGCTGAGTAGGTCCAAATTGCAGAGCCATGGATGCGTTATGTGGCAAAAAATGAAGTCGAGCGTTAATAGTGCTGTGTTCTGACTTTAAGTTTGAAATAAAGTTGCAACAGATGCAGCTTTTGTGGCTGGTTGCATTGATTAGTTAGGTTCATATCAGATCAACAATCAGAGATGGATCACAGTCAGACCTGGATAACCACCAGCTTAATCAATTTCTTAATTAATGGTACAACAAAGAAGTGAAGACATTTTTATTTTTTTTTATTTTTTTCTTGTGGGAGGGGGTTGGGAGTTTGTCATTGTTGCTGTCTCTCTGGCTCACGGGTGATGTCATGTTGAAGTGGCTGCTGCTGCCACCTCTGTGTACAGACACTTTGACAACGTCAGAGATTTGAACATGACTACCCTGGTTAGGGCCCTCTCTTGCACTGTCTGAATCTCATTCATTCTCAACAGTGTGAACGATGGCCGCATGGTTTTAGTGCAAATGAGATGTCTGTGTGAACCCCCCTCCCCCATATCACCCAGCCCTCCGCCTACGCTTCACCACATGATGGCCTGGGTGGGCCTCCCCCTGTGAGTGACCCAGTTGTGAGGCGCAGTGCTTGCGAGGCCTCTTAGCCCCGTGTCTGAGCCCAGATTAATGACTGCTGATGATGATCCTGTGGTCTGTCCTCCCTCTCCGGCACTCCCTCTCTGTCGCTTCTCTTCACCACCCCTTTAACATACTTCTTTCTTTTCATCTAATATCTTCACGTAAATGGTGCAGCTGTAAATCAGTTAATGGACAAATAATTGCACCGCTGTCAGGCTGTTCCCTAATTCCTCCTCAAGCTACCTGACTTGTGAAACCCATCCATGCCTGTACATAAGATCCCTGCCCCAACCTTGTGAACCTTCACCTCCTTGCTTCTGCAACAATTAACCACATGGAGGAGCTTCTCTTCTGCCCCCTAGTTGTCCAGTACGTTAACCACAAAACTCCCATGGTTGAATAAAGTGCTTTGAGGTTAGTTTGATGTTAATCTTCATGTACTCCCCACCCCTTGCCACAACCCATGTTTTTCTAGTTGTAGAGACCTTTACATGGTCATAACCTGAATTACATTAAACCCCTATTAGTTGAGGATTGTACCCTAGAAATCCCCTTTCTTCCTGAGAATACAATTATCCAGCAGCACCAGTCATTGTGTAGTTCTCTGTTCCCATCTAGAGGAGCAGGATTCACTCGACATTGTTCCCCGTGAAAGAACAACTCAAAGCCTATTGTTAAATGAAGCCATCTCCGTCATGTTTTCCCCTGAATTAACCGTGATCATTTTAAATCCCTTGTTTCCTTCACACTCCCCTGGCCATATCAAGCTTTGTTTAAGTCATTTAGATTACCTTCTCCTGTCCCCTGTCAACACCCCTTATCTCTCTACCCATTTCATAAATCATCAGGGCCTTCATTTTTTCCCCTCAATCCTCCCCCTTGCCCCGTTTACCACCCCCTACCCACTGCACTCTCTCTCCATCTTTCCCTCACTCACTCTCTCTTGCTGACTGGATCCCAGCCCCCATCTCTCTCTCTCTCTCTCTCTCTCTCTCTCTCTCTCTCTCTCTCTCTCTCTCTCTCTCTTCACTCCCTCTCCTCAGCCCAGCTGCCTGTGGAGTTGGATATGGTCCAGGAACAGGCAGATGGCTCTGTAATTAGAAGTGCATCTCTCCATTCCCTTTCCACTTCTCCCTGTTAAATCAAATTACAGAAAAAATCCCTTCTCTGGATTAGCATTCTTTGCAGCATAGCCTCAATTCTCCTTCTCTCTTCCTGTATCTGCCATGTACTACAGAAGAGGAGAGAAAAAGACAAACTGAGGGCCGAGTGATGGTGTCGAGAAACCAAGGGCTTCTCATGTCCATCTTCAGTCCGCGGCTTTGGAGCCGCAGCATCCATTTTTGTTGGCATTATGCAGAAAGGACGTGCATCTCTTTTTAAGGTGCTAATATGAAATGCCCATTTTCACAGGAGATGATCATTTCCCTGATTTACGGTTGTCTGTTGATGCCATAGAGAATGTGATAATGCTAGTTTTAGGGTATTGCTAGTGGAGTGTGCATGGGTGTGTGTTGGCTCACTGAATGTATGGTATGTGTGCGAGCTGATACCGAATGTGTTTTAGGGAGGGGCTGCAGGCCAGGCAGTGCAATGTCACTGGGGTCCTGGGAGCTAGAGGAAGTGCTCACTGTGCACTGGGATTCAAGCCGTCGCTGTGCCCAGCATGCCATGGCCGCTGTGTCCTCCACAGGCAAGGGGCCGGCTTGCCTACACTGCCGGCAGACTCCCTCTTGCCATCTTGTGGCCACTTCAAGCTAGTGTTTTTTTTTTGGGTTTTTTTTTCCCCTTAGATGGGGTGGAACGATACATTACTACTTTGTCTCTAATAATAGTCAAGATTTGCATAGGAAAGCTTTTCAACTAGAATCATAAAAAATTCATATTTCAATGTGTAGTAATTATTGTAGAAATCATGGACTAAATACGACCCGTTTTCATGTGTGTTTAGGTGTACGCCTCCACATCTGGTGATGAGTACACCAGAGACAATGGAGGATATCCCGGTGCTAAGCCTGGAGCTGTCTACCCTGGTTCTTTCTACATGCAAGGTAACTTATTGGAAAATTTTAATGGAATGAGTTTTAATTTTTCTAATGCTTTTTGTCAATCCATTTTTATTTGAAAATGTGTCTTGACTTCTCTTAGAAGACCCCTGGTCATCTTCTGGCTACTCAGCCATGCTGGGCAACTCTCCACACATTGGACAGCCAGGCTCTTTTTCTGCAATTAACCCACAGGACAGGATGGTGGGTAGAAACAGTTTCTGTCCCTTTGTACTCTCACCTCTCACTCTCACCCTCATCTTTCTTTTTATGGCTCTTGTATTCTAGTGTCGTTTTTATGGAAATTAAATAATGATCTTGAAGGCTTAAGTTAATATTGAGACAAAATATTTTGGCATTTACTCTTCTTATCATCAGAAATGTTTCATTTTATTTATCTGTTAACACATATTGAGTAATAAAACTTCCATCATGAGACTGATTTTGCTTGTTATGAGTGGAGTATGTTCCTTATGAAGCTGCTTGTATCCCTCCTCCAGAAGCGTCAACCCCTGCCTCTGTCCCCACAGAACTATCCGCTTCACGGCAGCGAAGTCAACGGCTTCCATACAGCCCCCACTACCTACAACCACACACCCACCATCAACGGAGAAGGCATCATGGGTAAGAAACTTTTGAAATGAACCCATCATACAAGTGACACCGTTTCAACACCCCGCTCGTTATACTTGTTTTGTTTTTTTTTTTCTTCTTCCCTCTTCTCTTCCCAAAAAGAAATTATCAGGTCATCTGACTCACTTTACATATTTTGTCTCTGCAGCCAACCGAGGCACCACAGCTGGCAGTTCAGGAGATGAAATTGGGAAGGCTCTTGCCTCAGTGAGTTGCTCTCTGTTTGTTGGGTTTTTAAATTAGTGCAGGGTAATAAAACAATTACAACGGTCGTCACCAGGATTTTATTTCCTCTGACAATGCAACTATGTCATATTGTTGGGCAATTCATGTGAAGAAATGATGAATAAGAGGGAATTTAACTAAGAATGGCAATGATGCTGACAAAATTTCCATCAATGGTTTATTTCTTATTTTCCTGGTTAAATTCAAAACATGAGTGTTTTGTAAATTAGATTGATGACACAGCCTGACAAGGCCAAATTGAGGGGCTATTAATAATTGTCAACCTAAAATAGTAAATTATAGATTGTTTGTTGAGTTGGTTTTAACCAATAACAAAAATATTACAATCTTCCAGTTTGGCAGGCTTGCCTTACATTTGCTCGGGAGATTTATTTGGTCTGTTTCAATAATAGAGTTTTATGACGGGCTACATGATGATTTTTTAGAGATGGATTGGAAGTATGTCTGTGGTTAAATTTTTTTAAAATTATATTGTCCATTAGTGCATAGAATGGATTGACATAACTACTTTAAAAAGCATTGCTGTATGTGTAAGGCATGTGGATAATATTACGGTGTTTTGGTTCAATCTTTCAGATTTACCCATCGGACCACAACAGTAATAACTTCTCCTCAGCTCCGTCTACTCCTGGATCTCCTCAGGGCATTGCAGGTACAGCTGAGTCATCATATGCAGATAATTTATGAAAGAGAAACAATAACAACAAAAAAATCAGTTTTCATATGTTTTGTTGAGGCAGTAAATGTTCTTTACCAGCTTATTTTTATGTAAGATTCATGGCAACCTGTGTACATTTTGAAGGGTTTATAAAATGTAAAATTTTCATGGTTTTACCCTCTCACCCTGCTCATAAATTTTAGACAAATTATCCATTTCAGTCACAAAATAAGTACATCAGACCAATTCATTCCATTTTTCAGTTTTGATCACAAGTTTTTGTTGGCACACAAAAAGGAATCAGTGAACTTCTTGGAGCAAAAATTATTCTCTGCATATTAAATGTTCTTTAGCTCAGAAATGTGTCTGCAGCTCCATCTGGTGTTAAGTTAAATTAACACTATTCCAATATTTCTCTCTGCAGGTGGTCAGTCTCAGTGGCAAAGACCAACCACACCCAACTATGAAGGGCAACCGCATGCGCTGGTATGTTAAAACATTTTCTTGTTAGATCCAAATTATTTGGAAGCATGGACTTCCAGTAACATATTCTACTGCCTTTATTTACTTTACACAAATACACCTCTTAAAACATTAAATGGAAAATTTTCTGTGTACACGTGTTTCTTTGAATTTCATCTTGTCATGTTTATTTCTAAGTATGCGATTCTTTTATTTATATAGCAGAATAAAATGGAGGATCGTTTGGAGGAGGCCATCCATGTACTGCGTAGCCATGCTGTGGGCCAAGGCCCTGGCTTAGATGGCACCCACTCTGACATGCACAGCCTGCTGTCTTCAGTACACAATGGAGGCCTCGGAGGCCTCTCTCCAGCTTTTCCAAATGCTAGCCTCGCCCTCAGCAACAGACATCCTGCTATGGTGAGTCACCCACTCTGCTCAAATTTATTTGTCTTTGAAAGACACTTTTGGTGGTCTGCAACAAAAATGTGAGACAAGTAAGAGTGTTCATTTGTGCTTTTGATTAATTTGATCACAAACATAAGCTGTGTTGTTGTCACATAGTCAACCGTGGAGATTCACATATGCCGACCAGTACATGCATATTTCACAAGCCTTTGTAAAAGAAACTTTCAGTATATTACTTAAGAAAAAGTCACTTTTGTGTTATTTGTAACATGGTTTATAAGAATCATAACATAGTCAGTGTTATGTGTTTGATGTAGGTTGGATATTTTGACTAATTACAGCAGCGTAATTTTACGTTAGTTTTAGAATGCATGACAAATTGCACTTTCACATACGATTTTGTCTGTCCTAGTGAGCCCAAAATGTTCAAGGGGGAAAATAAATGAAAATTGCTCTGCTGCATATGCAATGATACTCTGCTACGCATACAGCAGAGTATCATTTATGCCACCTTCTGGCCAGAAAAAAAATATTCAAGCAGCTATTTTCTTTAATGCATAATTTTCAGAGTTGCATAGATATAGCAATTCAAAATTATCTGCAAAATGAAATGAGAAGTGTAATTGTATGGCTAGGATTTTATTTTACTCAGCTGATGACACGTACCTCTTCCCAGAGTTATTCTTTGCAGCCTCTGTCTACCTCAGTAAGACTCATACATGTAATTGAGGGGACCTTTGCAAATGGTTTTGGACTGGTTCTGTGCATGTTCTTACCGGTTTCACATCATTTTTCTCTACCATCATCAGCAGGGAGGGAAACATGAGGAGCCCACAGGCCTTCCTCCCAGCAGTACTCTTCTGCATGGTCATCATGCATCCGGACCCACACCGTCAGCTGGCCAACCAGAAGGCTTTACTAGTAGGTTTGAGTCTTAATGTTCGTTAGTTAGCAGACCATAAATATTGTTGAACAGTAACATCACATCACATTAAATTATTCATTGTCCCCTAGTAGCAATAGTTTTTGTGGCAATTTTTTCTGACATATTACTTTCCACCTGAAGAATTGAAAACAATCTCCTTCTTTGATTAACCCATCTTGTGAAATTGAATATTTGAAGGGTTTTAGTGCCTTAAAATCTTAACATTTTTGTGTCTCATTTTAGGTCTCCCTGGTGGTATGGCCCGCTCCACACACTCCTCCAGCAGCTCAGACATCAAGAGAGAAGACAAAGAGGATGATGAAAACTCTATTGGAGACAAGTCTGAGGAGGAAAAAAAGGACTCCAAGGTAGCACGTAGTCGAACAAGGTAAGGTGGCTTTACTCTGGATTTGTGTTCTTACTGGAAATTTAATAAAACGGATTAACCATGATATTAAATTCACATGCAAACAATATAATCACATAATAATGGTAGAAAATTTCTCGTCACAAATGCCAATTGTGAGAATATAAAAGAAAAAATTTGATGCAGGAAATGTCCGCTACAAGGTTCCACGTGTCAGCTGTTACTCTTTCCTGTGTGTCCCGCTAATAGCTCTAGCTCTATGTTAGATGTTTAACAATGTCAAAATCCCCCTCCCTTCATGTCACGTTTTCAGAAAGGAGGCGTTGACCCTCCAGATGCTCTCTGGCCTTTCAGACCAGAAAGATGAGTAAGTTTCTCCAATAGAGAATCAATGTCTTGTGCTTTGTGGGCTCTTGCCAGACATCACTCAAAGCACATATTAATGGCACCAGTATCTATAATGTAAATCCTGCTTGACAGAAGTGAAATGTTATGACATTTTGAACCCATCTGACTCTCTGTACATATGCTGCCAAGCAATTTTAAACTTTGATAAGGAAAACATTTACTCCCAGTCAAACAAGTTTTTTTTTTTTTGTTGTTTTTTTTTTTTTTGATGACCAAAATGGTAAGAAGGGAAGGCATGATATGCCAGAGCTCAGGCTTGTACCAAGATGTTGCTTTTTTCAGTTTTCACTTTAAATTTTTATTAACTGCTCACACAACTCATTTTAGCAAATCCATTCAGTACAAAGTTCAACACTCCAGGATGTGATGGTTTATTTTAAACGTCATTTGACCCATGGCTTGATCATTTCATCTCATTTTGTACCCAGTCAGGACAATGAAGATGATGAGGACATTCCCCCTGAAGTGAAGCTGGAGCGCGAGAGGGAACGGAGAGTGGCGAACAACGCCCGTGAGCGTCTCAGAGTACGGGACATCAACGAGGCATTTAAGGAACTTGGGAGGATGTGCCAGCTGCATCTCAGCCATGACAAACCTCAGACCAAACTTCTCATCCTGCACCAAGCTGTCAATGTCATTCTCAATTTAGAACAACAAGTCAGAGGTCAGTCCAAAAGTTGCACATTGTAGATGGGAAACACTTTTTTTGTTTAGCCCGATTAAAAATGCAGATTTCTTTTAATACTGATAAAGCCTCTTTCTGGTTTCCTTTTTCTGTCAGAGCGTAACCTTAACCCCAAGGCAGCATGTTTAAAACGCCGTGAGGAGGAGAAGGTGTCTGGGGTTGGTGAAGCACCCATGCAGCTCTCAGGAGGCCATCCTAGTATGGGAGGAGATGGCCACAATCCAGTTGGCCACATGTAACACCAGGTACGTCTTAGGATTTGTTTGTTTAAAATCTAAACCTGAAGATTTAACTTTTACAAGACAGGCCGTGAGCATAATGTTTGGTGTCCTTTTCACAGATCTGGTGGTGTTTCCTTGGCTGTCAGAGGATGTGGCCTTAACAAATTTCTTCCACCCATTATTCTCAGTGTGTGTGTATATGTGGACATGTCTGTGTATTGTCCGTTCAAGTTTCAAGATGCACATTCACACACTCGTACACACATGCATACTGCCAAAACTGACACAGCCTGTTTGTCACACTCCCAACCATGACTACAAGCTCAAATGTGAAGAACTTTTTTTTAATTTTTGCTTTGTTTTATACATTAAAAAAACAATTTTTTTTTCCTTTTTTGGTTTCCACAAGATGATGGAACGCCGGAGTACTTTATGTCCTGTCACAAATTGGGACTTCACACACTGCCGAGAGGTGCTCTGGTGAAAGAAAGGAGACCTAAACAAACACAAATTGAATCAAGGATTTGTGCCTAATTGTTACATGTTTTCTATTTGACATTTAAGCAAATTGCTTTACATGTGAGGAACATTTATTGTAAGGGATTGCTTATGTGTATGAGCAATTATTTTTAATGTATGTCATTCCCAGCGTGATGGTACAGTCTTACATATGTTATGTAACCAAACCTATAGTTGAGGTTGAATTGTCTAAATTCATTGACTTTTCCTTGATGTCATCAGCAAATGTTTGGGGAGAGCTGTTAAAGGTCACAAGGGAAGGTCAAAGATTTTACCATTCAAATGCAGCTTACAAGACGGGAAGAGGCCCAGAGACCTAAAGGCAGTCTCTGACAGGAGCTGTTCTCATCCCACAAGGCGTCTGGAGACTTGGAATAGAAGACTCCTTCCTTGAAGGTTATGAATTATCCAAGTGGTAGAATCTGTCAACTACAAAACTGTTCTTCCTCTGTGTTGACCACGAATTCTAGTATTACTCCAGTAGTTCCTTGTCATAGGTTCAGGTTTTTGTACTGCTTTATATACTAAAGCATTCATAAACAAGACAAAGCACAGTTGTATAGGTTTAGGCTGGAAGTTAAGTTTTGACCTGTAGTGCATTTCAGTCCCTGAAAGTCCTGTTTTAAAAGCCATTTAAGACTTGAGTAATAAGCGCCACCCAGTGCTGTTACTTTCATGAAATTGTTCACTGACGATGCCAGCAGACTTAACAGTTCCAAGCCCCCCGTCCCCTTAATTGATCTCCTGTAAAAGACAAAAAAATCTGGGTTCCTGTGATGGAGGGATCTCATCAGTGCGCAGTTGTTAAAGCAGACAAGCCTTTGTGTAACGAAGGCTTTCTTTTCCTAAGCGAGCATTCCCACTGAATTACAGCCCTTCACCTATCTCCTGAGTAAGATTGTTCTCATGTTTCTTATTGAGAGAAGTGTGATGTGTCAATTCACTTCATACATTACTCTTTCATTTTTCAAAATTAAATATATATAAAAATATATATTTTTTGTTAGTCTATACATTGTAGATTTTTTACATAAATGGCAATATTAGTTTGAAGTTTAGAGTGTATTGTAGATGAGCTGAATAAGGGAATTTGACATTGATATGAATTTCTTCAAAAATTAATTCAAAATTGAACCAAGATGGCAGAAGAAAAGGGTCAATGGGTGACTGAAGACAAATGTTGGAAGCGTTGTGTATCCTGTATTTCAGTTTTAGTTATAAGGCATATCATCAGCTACCCAGATGAATTCTTTCTTTCCATTTGGGGGTATGTGGACAGTTTGTGCTGCAATCTTGTTAAAGTGGTCTGGCTTTAGCAGTGAGGCGCGGAGGAAAAGTGTGGGAAGGGATTTTTGTCTCTAACAGTAATTATGCAACTGGTTTTTGAATGTAGCTACCATACAAATGTCAATCGCCTTCATTTTCAAAGTTGTGTTCTTGGGTTTTGTCAATACAGTGTAATAGTTTTCATTTCACCTTTTTCCTAATGTCTGCCCTCAACTAAGTGACTGTGTGCAGCTCGCTTTTTTTTTTTTTTTTTTTTTAAAGTATCCTGCACATATTTTGGAGGCAGATGTCCGTATTTGTGTGTAAGGTAATGGATAATATGGAGAACAAAACAGTGTTATTGTGATGTTAATCCCATGTCATGTCATGTTTTGACTGCATTTTACCAACATGTAATCACAAATGGGAGGTAGAGCATTTTGTGTGTTTAATTTCTACAAAAAGAGATGACGAAAAAGACCTATACAAGTCAATAGTGTGGCCTTTTCATTCTCAAGACTTAAGATGTCATGATTGGAGAGTGATACCTTATCAGTGCCTGAACTTGTATTTTCATTTAAAACAGTTTTAATTTGTGAACCATATCATTTCATTTATCATGGAGATTAAAGAGGTACTTGTTCATTCCCCCACCCTCCCTTCTCCTAATGCTTTTTTCAATTTTCAGGAAGAAGTTTAAATGGTATAAAGAGATTTTCTTTCAGTGTATCTAGTTAAATAAATAAATGTTACATAGATCTTGTTTAGTTTTTATTCCTTTTTTCTAATTATTCAACTGGATTATATTGTCCAAACTGCTGTTTTAGTTAAGGTCATGGGTCCAGGTCATGAGTTTTCTTTCTATCTGCCCTATATTAAATCACTTGACAACAGAGTTCTGGAGACGCTACTTTTGGCTCTGATTGTCTGCTTTTGATGCACATTAACATGTTTCAGTGTATGTGTTGCTTCACTTTCAATGTAGGGAGTGAGTTTTATTTTCCATTGTAGCTAGAGTCTGATGACTTGGATAATTTTAAATTTCTGTATATCAGAGTGCAAGCCCTCTGCTGCAGTGGCTTTTGGTATATTTTGTCTTCAGTGACAACTTTCACCCCTGACCTTTTACTCTTCCAGCTCTTTGGTAACATTGACAGTGGCTTTTTGTGAGAAGTTCCAATCACTTCTATCAGAAAGTTGTATTTTAAGTTGTTTTTTTTTATATATATAATTATTACAAGATCAATAAGTGTGCTGAATATTGTCAATTTGTTCCAAGGGAAAATCTGACTTGATGTCAATTAGTATTCTGTGAACATCCCATTAGCCTGCAAGCTATATGCTGAAATTTTTGTTTGGGGGAAACTTCATTTCTCAACACAAGTTTTGACAGTTTGTGGAATAGCATCCCTGACCACTGCAGGAGCACATAATGTCAACAGAAAATGACAATATTATGGTAGAAAGTGTTCAGTTGACAGGCTTGGACTTGTTTTGGTAAAGGAAAGCAGTAATAAAACACTTGCTTTCAACGATTTTTGTCATATCTTTGTTGAACTAAAAGGAGGAGAGACTATTGAGTGTCAAATACATTCACAGGTACAAAGTCTGCCATCTTGGGAGTGAAGATTGACTCCTACAAGGTCGTGGGAGTGTCTCACTCAATCTCTCTCTCTCTTTTTATATAAATATATATATATATATATAAATATATATAGTTGAACTGTCCTGTATATAACAGTAATGTAGCAATAAATGTGCCATTTTTAATAACAGATTATACCTTTTCCAATGTCTGGCTTTTGAATATTGTATACATAAAAAGGAAAATAAAGGAAAACATTGTAATAAAGGGTTTACTGTAGTTCGGAAAATGAATTTGTTCATACTTGCCATTGCTAATAGTCGAATAGGGAACAGTTTCATATAAACAACCAAAGGCACCACAATAAATCCAAGGCAAGATAACAGCTGATCATTTAAATTCAGACGGATACTTTAAATTATCTGTGCTGAAAGCGGAGACCTTTATGTGTGGTGGCCGGAAACGACCCTGAGCTAAGCTGCAGCCCGTACAAGCCGTAGTTTATTTCTATCAGGCGCAGGAGCCGACAGCCTGGGGTCCTTCGCTGCCATCTACCAGACAACGCTGCGTGGAGTTCAGAGCAACAAACAGGAGCGCCAGGATGGTCCGAAAAATGCTAAGTACCTACGTAGGTGCTAAGTACATCTCTATGTTGAGGACCTGGTGAGTTTGTTCAGTAACAGAGGTGAGGTGCGAAGCTGGAAAGCTTTTTTTCCTCCAGACATTTTGTCGCGTTCAATGCCACTCAGTCACCACCTCCGTGTCCTTCTGAGTGACCCGCTCTGTTTATTAGCCAACGTTAGCTTAGCCTGCTCCTTCATTTGCTATTGGATGAGCTAACCAGGCTAGTTAGCATCATCTTGTTTACCAAGTGAGCTTGCCAGGTGGGGAAGGAGGTGCACAGATTGTTGTCAGTCACAGCCATCTCACACCAAGTTAGCTCGACATGGATAAATAGTATTGCTTTAGTGTGAAGAAATGTGTTTGTGCTACGAAGTTTGGCTCTCAGTGACTTCCTGGCAGCTGTTTTAGTGGAAACGTACTGTGGTCGCAGCAATTACTTTGACATTGCAAAATGCACAAGCTCCCATAATTGGCCACAAATTTATAATCAAGAAGTATGTTAATAAAGCAGTAAATTAAAATGAGTACTACAACCGATAGTTAAAAGCTATGTTTACTGTTGTTTTACTAATTGCTGGATACTTTGTTCAATAGTTTATTAAAATACATTTTTCTCTTGTTCGATTCAACAGCTCAATATACATAAAAGACTGTAAAAAAGAAGATGGATAAAAGAAAAAGGGAAGAAGATTTGTGCTTAGAAACATCATCCTGACAAAGAACATAATGATACTTGAGGGGTATAAGAGTCTAAATTGCTGTTACCTTGCATGAATGCTACATTTCTGTCTCATTCACAAATCCTATGATTGTTTTTTCCTCTCTAGGGTACCGAACTTGGCTGCCTGGGGAACAGTGGGTGCAGTGGCGGTTGTTCACTTTACAGACTGGCGATTAATACTAGACTATGTGCCATACGTTAACGGGAAGTTCAAAAAGGATGAGTAGTGTCTCACACAACATTAACATGTGAGTGAATTGTCCATGTAACAGGCACATGTAAATGTAAGTTCTTTCCACATATTTTGTTTGTAATGTTCAGTTGGATTGCTTATTAGCTTAAGCCACACCTATGTATTCCTGATAAGAACCAGATGGGTGTAGCTATACCAGGTGCATGTCCTGATTGTTCAAATAAACACTCTTGAGTCATGTTTTTTTTTTTTTTTTTTTAAGTTACTGGCATGCTTACACCTGGCATTTTTTTTGTCCCTCAGTCTAAACTAAATGTTTGCAACAAGGTCAGACTAGTTTTAAAAATAGCAACCGAATCATATTATGATACAAACAAAGCTTTAGGAGAAATTAAGTATTTAGCCAGGTCTGAGAATAGCATTTCAGGGGTGACCTAGATTTTTTGTATTTAAGTGAGACCTTGGTTAATTAAGATATACTTGACTGTTTAGGTCATTAAAATGTGTGCTTACCCGATAAGATTCATTATCGTAATACTGCAAAACATAAATCCCCAATAATATCCATGAAACCTATTCAGACCTCAAACTACTAATATATAGAAATTCTGAGACCTGGTAAGAGTTACACGCCTATATCCTATACACTGTGCCACCCCATCATCACTGCCCTGAAACCTCATTTTGAGTGCAGTTACATCAGAATATCACTTGGTTCAGACAGGAAACAGGTTTCCAGTCTGAGATAGAGGAAGGATGTGCTTTTCAAACATTCAAACAGATGGGTTTATGTACACTTTTACTAATGAATGGGCTGTGTGTCTGCCTGCAGGACCAGAACTTGGGGATGGGCACATGGGTGGATTGCTTGCACAACGCAAACTTAAGTGGGATGCCCTGGCCTGACAATCGGTCACTGTGGGCTTGTTAAGAGTTTGGACTTCAGGATGCACTGGTTATAAACACTGTTTTTGATTCAGTATTATTTAATATGAATAAATCTTTAACTTTGTCTCAATTTGTTTCTTTTCACTTTCCCAACTAAGCATTTGATGGGAGGTTTTATAATTAATTGTGTTGAAATCTTAAATCTTCCATTGCATGTGGCAGATGTAAAAAAAAAAAAAGAAGAAGAAAAAAACATGATTTTGACAATCTGATCTTTGCTTGACTGCTCCTGACTATTTGTGCTGTTAGAAAAAATATTTAGCAATTATTTGTAAAGTCTCTGGGAAAACAACTCATGATGCACGTTTCTGAAATTATCATCGGCCTAACTGCACACTGACATTTCAGCAGACATTAGACTCATTTTATTAAGCAGGCTGCGAAAATTTGCGTGGATAATGTCTTTCATTTCTCCCATCGAAGGGGGAGGGGACTGAGAGGAGAGGGGAGAAGGGATTTAACAGAGCGACAGGCTGAAAACCAGATAGTGTCTTCAAGATGGATAAAAACGAGTAAGTACATCATTTGCAGGCTGATAAAACCACCGAGCAGGGCGTTAATTGTAACCGCAGCGTTTTATCGGCGCGTATGTCGTCTTCATTATACATGTGCAAAGTATGTTTATCATCGATCCGCCAAATGCACTCGGTGGTGTCGCTTTTGCAAATAGCAGCGATGTAGTCTGCAGCCAGGATGTCGCTCTTTCCTTTTAACATCACTGTGTTAAATGAGTCCGATCTCCCTGATATGTACAGCTAATGCTGGATCAAGCATGGAGTCGGTACAGTGCGTCGACAGGCAGCTATGTGCTGTTTCGACATTCATTTTTTTTTTTTTAACCGCACAGAGCAGATATCGCTCTTATTTCTTTTAACGTACCTGCTGCAGAGACAGGTTTTGTAAATACATGACATGCCGGTTAAAATGGAGTTTGTGTTTCATCGGTGGGGTTTACTTTGTTCATTCATAAAAGCCGGCTCCAAGTCCGCTGAATGACAACGGTGGGCTTTGTGGCGAAACGGCTCCCGTTTCTCGCAGCTCACATGAAACGATCCTTTTTTTTTTTTTTTTTAACTGTAACACGAGTCTCACTCTTTAATTCACTATTTCCACTAAATCACACCATCCGACCCCGTCCACTGCTGCTGTCACAACTGCATCTGCATGATCACTATTTACCGTCTATTTGTAGCAGTTGGATAATTTATGTTTCCCATAGGTTAATATGACTGAGCGGTCACTCAGGGTCAAGATAAAGATGTTATACAACAACACCGCCGGGAAAACACTTCAAAACAAAAGACCAAAATGCACATAGAGGGTCTTAAATGTTGGTCTTTCACTCCAGGAATCATCTAATCCTGACCTCGCCCTGTTTTTTCAAGATTTCATTATTCAATGCTTTGAGATAATCCTATGTTAATTGATCATATATACTGAATATATTAAAAGTTTCGTTCAAGTAAGCAAAATTCAACAAGATTATAATATTGTTAAAAGCAGAAGCTAAAAAGCAGATTTTGAGTTAAAATTTTCTCACGCCAATAAGCGTGCACACTCATGAATTTATAATAAAACTTAATGTAACTAAACTATATAATTTTACAATCAACTGTTTTGAATCCTTTTACAACTACCCTGTTTCAAATTCAAATCAGAATATTTAATTATGTAAACATACCTTTGCAAGTTTGATCAAGGGAGATGATAAATTGATGACTTAATACAGTTATCAGATGAATATACTTATTTCATGCATTTAAATGTATAAACTAGATTAATTTGAGTTAGAATTTTGCTTTTGTCCTACCAAAGAAAATAAGTATGATTAAATGTATCTTATTTTCTGCACCTCTGTTCCACTTTTATTTAAAGAGGTAATTAAGATCCTACAAGATTTTGATCTAAATATTCATGTAAATCCCCAGAATAAATAAATAAATAAATCCAGGGCATCAAGAAGAATTAAAAATCTATATTAACAACTCTAACATCTCTAAATAAGATACAATTTACATAAATTGCAAATAATGTGAGTTGCTTTTAAATTTTTTTTTATTTTTTTTTCATAATTTAAATGTCGAATATTTAAAATTTATCACTTATCCGATTTGGTAGAGCATGTTTGGTGCTGATAACTGAGTTGGTGGTGTGATCGGAGGCTTACCTTTACCAGAAAAGCATCTGGAGTCAAATCTGCTCCAAATCAAATATCCACACGGTGACCCTCAAAGATAGATAGATAGATAGATAGATAGATAGATAGATCAACAATCTGTTGATCAGTTCATGACCATGTTTTTGTGTTTTAAATTTTGAGTTTGGACAGTTTGATTGAGAATTTAAAAATATACTGTGACTTCAGACCAAACTTGGTTCCCCCTCAGCCCCATCTCAGTACTTTTCCCATCAGGATGATTTGCTTTAGAATAATATGTGCTTTTACTCTGAAGTCATAATTCCATAACTTCCTGTCACGTCCCGGCTCCCTCGTGGTGTCTTGATTTAGCCCGCGCGGTCCTAATTTTCCCTCGCGGATGTAGCCCTCGTGCCCCGGTTTAGAGGAGCAGGTAGTGCTGCGGCCTAGGGCTGCGGCGGAGGGATCTGCGCGACGACAAAGAGATGAGATGTTGTTAGCTGCCGGGAGATCCCATTACGGAGGACGCATGTAGTAATATGGTGGAAACAAAAGCGTAAAAAGCGATAGGCCTGTCGTGCAAAGAGAGAGAGACAGAGATAAAAAGAAGCATATCCTTAAAACCAGTTTACTCATCTGCACAAACTTTTAGTGGATTTATAAACTCGGCGCGCCGAAATGGAGAAGAAAAGATGGGATTGCACTGCTCTCCCCAAGGGCTGGAAAATGGAAGAAGTGACCAGAAAGTCGGGTTTGTCCGCTGGAAAGAGCGATGTCTATTATTTTAGGTACTCACACAACTAGGGCTTGCAAAAAACAAAACAAAACAAAACAAACAAACAAAACAACACAACAAAACAAACTCACAGATGCACAAGACACGAGTTGGAGTAAAATAAGTAGTGTGTGTGTTGTCGGTATAAAGTTTGGGTTGGGATGGGGAGAGGGAGGGGAGGGGGCCCGACAAGGCCGAGCTCCTCTCACTGTTGGGGGGGGATAAAGAGGGAGCCCGTCCGCCCGGGCCGACCGACCGACCGACCGGCTGGTAGCAGAGCCCCGGCAGGTCAGGACGCCTGCTCGAGGCCTCGGAGGAATAAAACACGGTGTCATCTCAGTTTAAAACTCTGAATCTTGCCATTGAAAGTGAATCAACAACGGCAGATTTGTTTCCATTTAGCAGAGGAGAAGAGCAAGATGAGGAACAGAGGCAAGAGAGGGGGGAGGCGGGTCGGTTGTATAGTTTGTGGTAGGCTAACTGTACAATCATACTGGTGTTAACTGTGCTGTGTGGTGTAAGATACATTTTGCATGAGTTACTAGCACGTATCCACCCACAGTTGTGCCTTTTGTTGGTCATTGCTCAGGCTTAAAGGTAATGTGTTGCTCCCACAAGTTGGAGCTGCAATGTTTCCATTATGAAACATTTGATCAAGTGTTAGTATCTCCATGTTTACATTGTCTTCACTGATCCACACAGGCTGTATTTGAAGCTGTTCATGGAATGTTTTGTTTGGTTTTTTAGTATTTTTAATATATATGTTCATATTTACTGAGGATGAAAACAGTTTTCAATAAATATCTGGCCTTGAGTCAAGTATTGATGTAAGATTTGCACCCATTTCATGGAGTAATGTGATCTCAGTGTCATTTGTCATTTGAATGTGCTCTGCTCCTGTTTGCTTTTGATTTGTTGCATGTTGTTGGGTCTGTGGAAGTTTTCTGTCTGTTGTGTATGTGTGATGAAGTGTGACTTGTCTGCTCTGGATCTCTGCCCTCACCGCTGATCAGTTTTCGGTGTTGACATCCTCTGTTTCTGGCCTCTCTGTTGTTGTAGTTTTTTGTTTTTCTTTGGAAACGTTAATGCTAATACGGTGGTTTCTCGTGTCCTGTCACTGCCTCCAACCTGCTAGTCCGTCTGGGAAGAAGTTTCGGAGCAAGCCTCAGCTGGCCCGTTACCTTGGCAACCAGATGGACCTCAGCTCCTTCGATTTCCGTACAGGGAAGATGCTGATGAGCAAGCTGAACAAGAACCGCCAAAGACTGCGATATGATAACAACAACCAGAACAAGGTGAGATGAACCAGACTCAGTTAGGCCACTCACTGTCAAACACAACTGAAGGTGGCCCGAACACTAATGCTTCAGCCAAATTAACTGATTCTTTACTATACCTTGCTTTTTTTTGTCATTGTTGTTATTATATGCAGTGCGACATTTTGAACATGTAACACCAATTGTAGTTTCACCTTAGATTATTTCAGCTTTAAGAGATGTAAAAGTTATCAAGTAGCACTGCAATCCACAGTGCAGAAGCAAAAATGATGATCATTTATAAGTGTCAGTTAACTCACTTTGCTGCTATGATAGAGTAAAATATGGAGTGCCCATAATACAGGAAGAAGGGAATGATGGCGTTAATGCAACCAGCAAAAACCATTGCCGTGGCAGGTGCACCCAAAAAACATCTGCTCAACTCAAATGTTAAGCATGTGCCAGACGTTCATTGTGCTTTTAGGGAATGCAACCTCTCATCAGACAGTGGGGATCAGATCTACCTAAATGTCCATGTAGGTTAGAAACTGCTCAACTAATTTAAAGCAAGAGAAACTTGCAAAGTTGTAAAAACATAAGTGTAGGAAGTTTATCTTTTATCATAGTAGCTAAAATACAACTAAGTGGATTGAAATTGAATGTCATCTTGCAAGTTTTTCGAAGACACAACGTCTCAGATGAGACTGTTGTTGCAAACTTTAAGAAAAACTGTTCATAACAGCGCTTTTTTTTTTTTTTTTTTTTTAAATCTTTCACTAACACACCAGGTAGCAATGTCCCGACTAAAAATAGCAGTAAAGTTATTTCTTTCTCCTTTCAAACCTTTTTTTTTTTTTTTAAAACACCAAATTAGTTCAGTAAAACCTTGGCCACTAACATAAAGCAGATCCGAAAATGCTACATAATCATCTGGCTCTCACATTGCTTTCAAGGCTTCAAATTTATACATTTTTCTGTGCAGAGAACTGGATACGTCTATTTTATGTCTAGTTTTTGCTCACTGATTTGTTAAGTTGTCCATTTTGGCCTCATTCATTTTCTGTTTCTTTCATTATGAAGGGCAAACCTGATTTGAACACATCACTCCCAGTTAGACAAACAGCCTCCATCTTCAAACAGCCTGTTACCAAGGTTACCAACCATCCAAACAATAAAGTGAAGACAGATCCTCAGAAAGCAGTCGACCAGCCCAGACAGGTAAGCAGCATCTGCCCATCGCAGAGAATGTTGTTCAACAGAAACCTGATACAAAAGTTATATGATACTGTAACTTTGTTTCTCACAGTTATTCTGGGAGAAGAAACTCAGTGGTCTGAACGCTTATGACATCGCAGAGGAGCTAGTGAAAACAATGGAACTGCCTAAAGGTTTGCAAGGTGACACAACAGTTTTGTTTTTTTTTCCCCGGATGAAAATAATTTTCTTTAAAAAAAAAATTGTGTTTTTTTTTTTTTTTTTACCACGTCAGTATCATTTAATGCTTTTTATAAATTTTATAAGCTATAACTAAACCTAAGCACGGCTACAGAGTTGATGTTTTTTGAACATGTCTGACGACCACCGTGTTGTCCTCTCAGGCGTTGGACCAGGCTGCACAGACAAGACTCTCTTGTCGGCCATTGCGAGCGCTCTCCACACTAGTGCTGCTCCCATCACTGGTCAGCTGTCTGCAGCTGTGGAGAAGAATCCGGGTGTTTGGCTCAACACGGCACAGCCGCTGTGCAAGGCTTTTATAGTCACTGATGAGGACATCAGGTGGGAGAACACACATGGATTGTCATTCGTTCTTGTTTTGTATTTTTCCAAGTTCTCTTTTTAGTCAATATGCTAAAACCAATTTTTGCAACTTGTTGGCATGTGTCTCTGTGAGACAGGTGTGTTACAGATTTTGCCCAGATCCTGGCTCCATTTAAAAGCAGGGAATAACTAGTAAGGCAGTTTGAATAATAATATATGAGTCATCTGTTTGATTAGTTCTTGTCATGTGAACTGGTTTTCTATTTTCGGCAGCACAATAAAACTATAGAAAAAATTCTAGAAAAAGCAGAGAACTAAACTAATGATCTTGAAATGAACTTGCCAGTTAGATCATCTTTTACTTGCCCAAAAATAAACCAGTGTAGCCTTTTGAAAATTTCAACAGTCCATAACAAGTGACCCTACTCTTTGTTGAAAAGAAAGAAATGAAGAAAAAAAAAAAAACAAACCAGATACACCATCTGTTGTTTGCTGATTCAGTGGCTGATATAGGCATCTGTAACTGCCAACTGTAACAGCTTCCTGTTGTGTTTATGTGTAGGAAACAGGAGGAGCTGGTGTACAGTGTGAGGAAAAGGCTGGAGGAGGCACTGATGGCTGATATGCTGGCCCATGTCGAGGAGGCTGCCAATGAAGGGGAGGCTCTGAAGGAGGAGGGCAATGGCAGTGAAGACATGGAGAGCGTATAGCACAGGTTGGTTAGGGGACGCTTGGAGAAATGGAGAAATTTAAAAATAAAATGACATGAAAAATGCATGAGCTTGTCATTTTATTCCACCTGTGACTCACAGAGTAAGCAAACCTCAAATTTAACTGGTAATTTTAATCATGTCTCTTGCTCTTTCCTACTTATGGGAGTTTCAAGCTATTTGCCCAGTTTTGTATGAACGAATGAAACAAAGTAGTTTGAGCCCTGAAAAACTAATCGTCGATATCTTCTCCTGTAGGGTTTTGTAAAGTCTGGATAGGTTTGTTCAACATCTGCGCATACTCATGGCCACTCATGGCCAAGCCCAGCCCTGAAGAACTGTCCCCCTGTATCTGCGTCCAGTTTAAACCTAAACCTGACTTAAACCTGTACAATGGAAAGACAACAACAAGAACTGAGTCTCCAATGCCTCCATTTGTCATTAATGCCACTGGACGGGACTATTTGACCTCAATACCCCTGAAATGACTCAAAATTGATTTATGACTATAAAGGTTTTTTTTTTTTTTTTTATCCTCTTAACAAGAAATGACATGAAATGAACTTAGAAACATTATAACAATATAACTTATATACAGTGTTCAAAGTTCCATGTTCAATGATGAGCGTATTTTTTACTAAAAAGCTTTGAATGGGGTTGTATCTTTTTGCGACAATCATGTCAAATTCAAACATTTTATGTCAGCAAAAAGTCAATTTGGGTGCTCATTGGTTTTGGCCAGATTGGAATTGAATGTTTTGTATTCTTGATGTGTCTCTGTCTTGATTTTTTTTTTTTTTTTTTTTTTTTTTTATGGTGAATACTTCTCCTTTTCTGGTGGAACCAGTTTAGGGTTTACTACACTGAGTTGAGCTCATTTGAGGGCTAACCTGCAGGCTGCTGACGCTAATGCAGATGATGTGGTTTGAAGCTAAAGTACATCCATTGGCGAGGACTCAGTTAACTTTTTATTGTTGTGTCTTCAAGGAAATATTATCTTTTGTGTCAGCTGTGTTACCCTGTGAGTTGTCCAGTATTGACCAAAGAGGAGGCATGTCATTTTGAGAGGAGTAACCATTGTTGACTTTTGTCTGTATTTGTAAAGTAAGAAAGTGTGTACGATGGGGCTGAACACGGAAGAAAAGAAATGACTTGAAACCTCTTTGTATTGTACAACTATTACTGTTTGTAACTCTTTATTATATAGGTGCTTACTGATGTTGTGAAACATTGCTTTTTCGTGCCAAGGCTTTGTTTCTGTCACAGCTTCAGTCCATGGTTTGGGGTTTGTTTTTTTTTGTTTTTTTAACTTGTCAACGTTACCACACACATGCTGCCTCCATCTAAACCCACGCACAAAATCGGTGACAAAACAAATCATGGTAAAAATTCAGTTTTCATGTCTTTTCATTTTTTACCTGAGGAATCTTTTTTTTTTGTCCCTGTCTGTCAAGCCTTGATGGTGATTCACATCATGAAATTCCCTTCTCAATATCAGCAGGCTGATTGCTGAAATGAATTTGATTGTATTACTTATTAAAATGAGTCAGTATGTCACCAAGTCTGCTGTTAGTGGGTTTTTTTCTTTCTTACATATAAAAAAAAAAAACATCTGTACGCTTGCATTTGTTTCTGATTTTAAAACTATATTTTGATGTACCTCAAACCCTGGATGTTGGTAATAATTCAATAACTAATAATATTAATTCAAAATGCACGTCCAAATGGACAAGCCCCTGCTTCCTCTTTCAGATTAACAGTTAACCAGGTAGACCTTTGCCTATATATGGGCTTGGACAAAGTGCAACATAATGTCACCTGCACACTGTGTCTGCAGATGAGCAGGACATCAGCTCTTCCTTCACAGGGATGTCTTCATATTTGCCTTTCTGATAAAGATAATGATGGCAACACTAGAGCTATACAGCAAGGTAAGACTGAATTTATTTATTTATTATTTTTAATTGATGCACTCTTTATCATTATTTATTGCATCATCTACCATTTCTGGGTCCTCTTAAAAAAAAAAGTAATGATTATGATGTCAAAACGGCAGCGCTAATAGTTTCTGATTATTGTGTTTGTATACGTTTGTTATGTTCTGGTTGTTTAATCTGTCATAAAATGTATTTTAATCTTCAAATCACTACCTCTTCCTGATTTTTAGGCACTCTTGAGCCGATCGGCCTCACTTTGTTACAATCTGTGCTCTGCCCTTCTTTTTTGGCTATATTTCTATGAACTTGCAAATAACTTTTTTGTAAAGCTAACACATTGAATTAGGCTTGTTGCGTGGAGATAATGGCTAACCTATGGGAGCAATTTAAAAGATGGATGACAAGCGTTAATTTTTAACACTGTTTAGGAGCCTTTTATGCTGATGAGGAACAAATCTGTTGTCAGGGTGGAACCAGGTAATGTGACACATGCCTGAACTGTTAGACAGAGAATAAAACAAATGTCTCTTCTCTCCTAGATAGTTTCAACATAAGTCTATTGTGTTCAACCTGTAATCTGTATCTACTTCCCTTTTTCTTATTCAATGTGATGTTTTTTGCAGTTTTTTAATACTATGTTCCTTTCATAGGGAGCAAGGGTGTGGATTCCTGACCCCGATGCAGTCTGGGTGCCATCCCAGCTCCTCCAGGACTACAGTCCTGGGGACAAACATCTCCTGCTACAGCTTTCAGATGGAAACGTGAGACAAGTAGTATCATTGTACAGAAATCAGTGTGAATGCTCAGGTTTTATAATCTATAGAAAACTCCACCATACCAATCTCCATATAGATTAACAGAGAACTTACTTATCTCAGATATGATCATCATTTTTCTTTTGCATTGACAGGAGGTTCATTATCCAATGGGCTCTGCCTCGGACCTCCCACCACTGGGGAACCCCGACATCCTGGAGGGTGAAAATGATCTAACAGCTCTAAGCTTCCTCCATGAGCCTGCTGTCCTGCACAACCTCCGGGTTCGATTCCTGGACTACAGCAGCATTTACACGTACTGCGGTGAGCACTTCACAAGTCAAAACAGTGTGAGATACAAATAAACCATCAAGACAGGGGTGATTGTCACATTAAAATAAGGCCAACAAGTATATAAGTGACCAAAGGTCCTGGAGTTGTGCACTGGCAATCTGTCGGAGACAGGCAGCTCCTGAATGCTTCTGTCTGCATGATTATATCTCATAATGTCACCTAAATGACACCGGGTCAAAGGCTGACACATGGAGGCAACTCCCTTTCTGCTACTGGTTACAGATGTTATTGGAGATTAGATCATGCAAACTTTCTTTCCAAAGGAATTTGTAAAGCAATTTATCATCTGAAACCTGAAAATCTTCTTTTTGCTGACCTCACTTGACTGCAGTGATTTGTATTGACAGCAGCCCAGAGTTTGATTCTGGGGTTAAGTTAGATTGCTACATCAGCAACAAAAAAGATATTCTGGAAAATACAGATAAGGTTTCGTCAGCGATGAAGACAAGGAGCATGAAGTTAATCATCTAGATGGCATCTGAGGTGTGGGGGAAGTTTCCCCCCAAAATAATGTGACTGTCAACTACAATAGCAGAGATAATCATGGGCCCTGGGAATCAGAGGAAACGACAAAGCGGGCACACAGTTTTGGGATGTACCACATCAGGATTTTTCATTTGGATTTGTAGGTTGAACTGAAAACACCGAAGCCATTACTTCTGATAATCCAGTGTTTTCATAATTAAAAAAAAATGTTGAAGTTCTATGTAATGTATGTATGTATTGATGAGTGTTTTCTGTTTTTTCCTCTCCCTGCAGGTATTGTGTTAGTTGCCATCAACCCCTATGACCAGCTGCCCATTTATGGAGAGGAGGTGATAGATGCATACAGCGGTCAGGACATGGCTGACATGGAACCTCACATCTTCTCAGTGGCAGAGGAGGCGTATCGCACTATGACCAGGTCAGAGTTAAAACAGCCAGTTCATGTTATCTTCACCGGGAGCTGAAGTGTTTGTTGACCTTTTTCAATGGAATGGTAACATTTCACACACTCTTGATATCCACTAGAAACCTGCAGCAACAGGGATAAGCATCACTTCACTATATGGGGCTTGATAGCCACTGTTCTTTGTGCTGCCAGGGAGGAGAAAAACCAGTCAATCATCATCAGCGGGGAATCTGGCTCAGGGAAAACTGTCTCGGCCAAATTCACCATGAGATACTTTGCTGCGGTTGGAGGAGCAGCACAGCAGACCAGCGTGGAGGAGAGAGTTTTGGCTTCTAATCCTATCATGGAGGTGATGGGTTTACATAAAATGATATATATATATATATATAAACTGAGAAAAAAAAAAAACTGAATATGTAAATAATAAAATTACTTCTTGTCTGCAGTCTATTGGGAATGCTAAAACCACTCGAAATGATAACAGCAGTCGTTTTGGGAAATATATTGAGATTGGCTTTGGAAGAAAAGGGGACATCATTGGGGCAAACATGAGGACATATCTGCTGGAGAAGTCAAGGGTTGTCTTCCAGGTAAATTCTCACTTGCTGCAAAAACTCACTAAACCAAAAAGACATCTCATATTTTAAAGCTTTCATTGTCAAAAGCAGAAGATTTATTGCCACAAAGTATATCAAATATCACGTTAATGTTCCTGATTGTTGTGGTTTGTATGGAAGGCATCAGCAGAGAGAAATTATCACATCTTCTACCAGCTGTGTGCCTCCAGAGAGCTGCCTGAAATGAGATCCCTCAAACTGGGTGAGATGTAATCACAGTTAATCAACCTCAGCTCGCTCGCTCTCCATTGATAACCTTGCCCACACAGAATCCCTCCTCCATGTTCACGATGTCCTGTTTGTTGTCATGGTGTTGCATGTTGCTGAGTGATTTCCTTCTCTGCTGCAGATACACCTGAGTACTTCCGCTACACCAACCAGGGAGGACAGATGCAGATACCTGGTACTGATGATGTGTCAGACCTGGAGCGTGCTCGCAACGCTTTTACCGTTCTGGGTAATATTATTATACAAAGCATTTGAATTCCCACATACCTAATGTATTTGTAGACATTTGAGGAGACAAGTTTCAGATACCGGTAGAATTGTTGTTGTTATTTACTGAAAGTTAAAAGATGGGCTTTGTCAAAATTGCAGGTGTGCAGCCTGACCAACAGATGGAGCTCTTCAGGATCCTTTCAGCTGTTCTTCATCTGGGAAATGTTAACATCCAAGTCAGTGGGAGAAGTGCAGATAGAGCTCATATTGATGTAAGAAATTTATTTCGAAACTATCACCACTCATTTAACAAATTTGTTTCCACATAGCCGTCATCCTATTTCCTCACCAGTGCATCATACTGGAGCAGTTATAGTTGACGCTTTTTTTTCTCAGGCAGATGACCGCTCTCTGGTTGTCTTCTCTAAGCTGCTTGGAGTTGAAGGTCCTCAGATGGCCCACTGGCTGTGTCATCGCAGACTGGCCATAGGGGGAGAGATGCTGGTCAAGCCCATGTCAGGGCAGCAGGCGATGGAAGCCAGGGATGCTCTGGCTAAGCACATGTACGGCCAGCTGTTTATATGGACTGTGCAGAGACTCAACTCTGCCCTGCACACCCAAAGGGGACAGGTCAAATCTTTCATAGGGGTTCTAGATATCTATGGGTGAGTGCTTTGGCCTGGTGGTGTTTACAGATAAAATGTATCTTCACACTGATCTGACAATGTCATTCTCTTGGAGCAGGTTTGAGACCTTTGATCGTAACAGTTTTGAGCAGTTCTGTATAAATTATGCAAATGAAAAACTCCAGCAGCAGTTTAACAGGGTAAGTCATGGCCGAGGCGCCCCTCTGTCTGTTGTTTTGCTGGGTTTGTATTCACGTGTGCCAATGGCAAAACTGTTCTCACTGTCACCAACTTGGGGAAATCCATCCTGTCGCTTGTTGCCACTGACTCCTCTAGTGTTTATTCCACTAACACAAACACCAACACAGATGGAGCATGAGTGATTTTGACTCAGCATTAGAATAAATCTAGTCCTAAAGGTTGCTTCACACTTTTGTCATCCACTCTTTCCTAATTTTTTTATGAACCTAATTTAAAATCACACCTAGTAACTCAATGCAGGAGGAACTAGTGCTCTGTCCTGGCTTTCCTCTCACAGGGGAACGAGAACAGACTGTAAGAGAATATCTTTCCATAACAGAGCTGTCAATCTTCTCAAACGGCTCCAAATGGTTTTGTGGTTGGTTTTTTTGTTTTTTGTTTTTTTTGTTCTCTACCAGTTTAAATGTTTTCATTTTTCTAACTTCTGATTTTGCTTTTGTTTTTTTTAGCATGTGTTCCACCTGGAGCAGGAGGAGTATGTGCGGGAGGAGCTGGCCTGGAATAGGATTGAGTTCAGTGACAATCAGCAGTGCATCAATCTCATCGAGGGCCAACTGGGCCTGTTTGATCTGTTGGATGAGGAGTGCAGGGTCAGTCTATCGCCTCTTTTAGGTTTTTTCTTTCTTTTTTTCTGTCTCTTCTTACATCTCTATTTCGCCATCTTTCTCTCCCACATTTTGTTTTGCCTCAAATTTAAGATTGAAAATGTAGAGTAGAAGCTTGAAGTCCATTTAAAAATCCAGTAGACGTTGGTGATGATCTGTCCAGCTGCAGCCTCTGTGATCATTTTTGACATTTATGATCAGATGCCTAAAGGTTCAGATGAGAGTTGGGTCCAGAAGCTGTACAACCAGCACCTGACCAGCAAGAGACACCCTCACTTCCAGAAACCTCGCATGTCCAACAGCGCCTTTATCATTCTGCACTTCGCTGACATGGTGAGTAATGAAAACATTTCATGCAATTCCACTGAAGAAAAACTGGATGTGAACAGTGTGAACCTTCCACTATTTATCGCAATCTCTTACTGATGTTGCCAGGAAGCTGTTTGTCAAAGTTATGATTGCTGTCCAAAAGCAACTTATGATTCCCAGCGGTATTTGTATGGACAATTTTTGTGTTGTATTTTTTTCAGGTGCAGTATGAATGTGACAGTTTCTTAGACAAGAATCGAGATACAGTCTTTGAGGAGCTAATTAACATCCTGAAAGCAAGTCAGGTAGATATGAGGTTCAAAATAAGTGTCCTAAGTTGATTTAATTTCTTTGTGAGCAGGGAATCAATGACAACTGCTTGTGTTTGTGTGTCAGTCTGAGCTGGTGGCCGAGTTGTTCCAGCAGCAGGAGAACGTGTCTGCTGTGGCCAATGGAAGCGTTCGATCCGGGAAAAGATCCACTCGAGAACACAAACTGACTGTGGGCTTCCAGGTGAGCTGCTTGTCATTCAGTGCTTCCTCATGTCTTGATAGAGCAGCTCCTTAGCAACACATTTCTGCATTAATCACACTTTTATGAGACTTAATTTGTGCCTTCCAGTTCCGTCAGTCCTTACAGATGCTGATGGACACTCTCAATAGCACCACTCCTCACTATGTCCGCTGCATCAAACCCAACGACCTCAAAGAGCCTTTTATGTAAGTCCTCTCTTACCTTCACACTTAAGTCATTGTGCAACATTTGCATTACAGATGTGTTTTCACTAAACAACTCATTTTAGGTTTGACCCCAAGAGGACAGTCCAACAGCTGAGAGCCTGTGGTGTGCTGGAGACTATCCGTATCAGTGCTGCAGGTTATCCTTCCAGGTAAAGAGTTTCTCTTTGACACTCATGTCACTCCCTACAACGCTCTCATACAGTTTGAGAGCTGATTCTTTAAAGTCATGCAGACAATATTATCAAGGAGGATCTTGATAATATTTCTTCTTGTGTGCGATTTCTTCACAAAATCTTTCCTTCCAGGTGGACGTACGAGGAGTTCTTCGGCAGGTACCGTCTTCTTCTTCAGGGGCCTCAGAGTGAGGAGCAGGCCCAGGTCTCGTGCAGGAGGACCCTGCCTGAACTCATCTCAGACCCAGACCAGTACTGCTTTGGAAAGACCAAAGTATTTTTCCGGGCCGGTCAGGTGGCTCTTCTGGAGAGACTGAGAGCTGAGAGGCTGCGTGCCGCTGCTGTGATCATCCAGAGCCGAGTCAGAGGGTGGCTGTCCCGGATCAGATACATCAGGATCCTCTGGGCAACTGTTACCATACAGAGATACTGCAGAGGCACTCTGGCCAGACGGTGAGAACCAAAACAACAATTTTGTATCTAAGTTTTTATGGTTTATTCAGTTTATAGGAGCCTGGTTTATGTCAGTGGAACTAAAATGTATTTTTACACTGCACAATCATCACTCATTGCCATTCTCACATTGGTTTTAGAAAAACAAAACATGTTTCTGTGTGTCTTTTTTTACCCTAGTTTCTTCGTAATAAGACATATTCTCTTTACTTATTTTTCCAAATCTTAATTGAATGTTTGTTGTCTCTTTGTTTATTTGGCTGCAGGCTGGCTGAGATGCTACGCTACACCAAGGCTGCCTTAATGATACAGAAGACCTACCGCATGGTGGTGGTCAGACAGTTGTTTCTCATGATCCGTCAGGCCACCATCACCATCCAGGCCTTCACCAGGGGTACACTGGTGCGCCGCAGATACAGAGAGGTCAGCGCTCAATACAAGGCTTAACCATCCAACTACTTTGATTAAATCCTAAATGTAGATCTTTTTCCCAGTCTGAGAGTATTTTTAGTTCCTTATTCAGCTCTCTTCAGAGGAGCAAGTCATAGAGTCATTACCTGAGCTGATTAAACCTTTAACTGTATTCACTTCCCTCAGTTGCTGGCAGAGCGAGCTGCTGTCTTTCTTCAGGCGAGAGTACGTGGTTGGTTGGCCAGGCAAATGTATAGGCGTGTGCGTGCTGCAGTGGTGTTCATGCAGTGCTGCGTGCGTCGCAGAGCCGCCAGGCGGGAGCTGCTCAAACTAAAGTCCGAGGCCCGCTCAGTAGAAAGGTACAGAGAGCTCAACAAGGGCATGGAAGTCAAACTGATGCAGCTGCAGTTAAGAGCTGACCAGGAGGTAAGTGAAAGGTTTCACAGGGTCTTGATCCTGTGGTGGGACCCCTTAACTGCTAAAATATCAGCTTTAAGACACCATTTTGTTTCATATTCTCATAATTAAGTTATGTTTTCATGTGTCCAGGCCAGAGAGAGCACCGCTTTGAGAGAGACCCTGCATGCAGAGCGAGAGGCCACCAGTGCTGAGCTGGAGGCTCTGAGGGCGACTATACAGAAACTGGAGGCCCAGAAACATGAAAAACTTCAGCCCAGTCCTGCCATCAGTGAGAGAGAGGTGGAGAAGATGAGGAGAGCTGAGGACCAAGCTGCCCAGGAGATACTTCAACTCACACAAGTAGGTCTAGGATACTCTGACAAATTTCAAACTGCTTGTCTGTAATTACACATTTTCCTTCTATAATCCTTTGTTTAGTAATCAAGATTTTCACCACTTTTAATTGTTCACTCTCCTTCATCCTTATTTTCAAGGAGCTCCAAGCCCTGCACAGAGAAAAGGACAGTTTTACCAAAGAGAGAGAGGATCTTGCTGCTCGTCTCCTTGAACAAGAAAAAGTACAAGAAGGTGAGTTCTTACTTACCTAATTTTTTTCTTTTTTTTCCCTCTCATTTCTATTTTCTTATTCTTCCTCCCGTTGTGTGTGTGCGTGTGTGTTCGTGTGTGTGTGTGTGTGTGCGTGCGTGTGTGTGTGTGTGTGTGTGTGTGTTTGTGTGCAGAGTTCATAAATCAGGCTGTATCTAAGGCAAGTGCAGCTCTGAGGGAAGAGCTGGATGAAGAGAGGAGAAAGTACCAAGGTCTCCTGAGAGAGTTCACCAGACTGGAGCAGAGATATGACAACCTGCGAGAGATGAGTCTGCTCACAGAGGTTCATAACTGTGCCTGGAATGCCCTCAAAATTACAGAATTGGTTTTAAACTCCACCTTTAAAATCCATCTTGTCTTTTTTTATCCCAACTTATGACAGCGCTCTAAGGACCACAGAAGGACCGACTCCACCCAGAGTCTGAGCTTGGAGCCTCTCTCGCCCTCACCTGCCCCACGGTCACCCCAGTCTCTCACCCCAGTCTCCTTGTCACCCTTCCCATCTGCTCTCCCCTCCCCAGAGGAGGTCCGCAGGATCAGCATAACATCTCCTTGCTTGGAGGGGAGAGTCTCAACGTGGAGCTCAGAAACATCGATGGTGAGAGAAAGTGGGAGTTGGAAAAACAACAAAACTTAGAACAAAAACAGAATGTCACAAAATGTCCCTCAGATTTATGTGTTTCATACATTTATCCATCACACTAATTTGTGAGCACTTATGCCCGTTTTCCAGCAGCTGATTTAACACTTGAGTTGATGTTTGCTGCAACAGGACCAGCTGATGGAAAAGATGGATGTGGCCAAAGAGCCGGTTGTGAAGATGAGAGAAGAGGACCTGGCACACGCCTACGACGCTGTGCGAGTGGCCAATAAGTCAGTCTGATGCTGCTCACTCGCTATCAGTGCCATTACCTGCTTTGCCATCAATACTGCACTAATATTTGATAGATTGCCTCTGTTGTCTTGTTTCATTTCTCTCTCTGTCTGTATCAGGTTTCTGGAGAATCAGCTGCGTAACCAGCGGAGTCAGTGGGAGCAGGAAATGGAGGCTCTCAGGTGTGAGCTCAGTCAAGCAATCTCTAATTCTTCCTCTGCTGCACTGCAACAGGTATAAATTTATTAAAGCAGTCACCTGAGATGCATGAATTATTTATTCCTCTCTACTTTGTTTCTTACTTTCTCTCTCATCTCTTTCTCTCTTACATAAGCACAAGTCTCCAGCGTCAGTGTATTCTGAGGCATAGCTGCCCTTTCAACTCACTGCTTGTAATGCTGTTTATTTAAAAGTTTTTCCTCTGTTGCACTCCCTGTGAGTCACCTTGGTTGAAATCCAAAATGTAACTGTGTTTGTGTGTGAAGGAACTGCAGGAACTGCTGGAGGCCAGAGAGAAGGAGTGTGTCAAACTGAGGAGGGAGCTGAAGGAGCTTAGAAACACAGTCTCTTTGCGACAACTCCTCACTCAAGGTGAAATTTCATTTTCACGGCTCTCATATAGTCTGTTATGGTCCAGCTCTGATTTTCAAAATAAAACATTTAGTGTTTTCTCTGCTGTTCTAAGAAGATTATAAAGTAAGATGTTTTCAATTAACATTACTTTATGGAGCAATATTCACTCTTTAAATGTTTTCCAAATGAGAACAGTTGAGTAAAAATGTATCATTAGAAAAACATCATCATTACATCAAGTGTGGAAAAGAAGCCCTCACTCTGTTTACAAGCAGCAGGTTAATGTATGAATGTAATCTAACCCAGTTATCACAGCTTCTTTTACATCTCTGCAGTTTCTTTTTTGCTTTTGCTGCCTTTTCAGTTTCCTCTTTCTCTTCTCCTGTCAGCTTTGACCCCAGGGATCTTGTCCTACCCGTCACGACCAAAGCCAGCAGCAGTGGCAGGTCTGCTTGAATGTCGGAAAAGAGATGAAACTAAACTCATCAAGAACCTTATCACAGGTGAGACTGACTCCTGCTTTCATCTGAATCATCCTCTCCCTACCACAAATGTCAATGTGAGGAACACAAGGAAAGTTACTTTGTTGCACTATCAGGGAAACAGAAGGATAACAATAATGAAAGATTTATTATTATACAGCGTATAGCAGAATGTACTTATTCACACATTGACAGGCTGTTTGAACAATCATAACAAACCAAACTCCAACTTTATACAAAAAAAATCAAAACATTTTTATTTGCCTCAGAGCCATCATCAAAATACAGCACAACACTGGAATATTTGAACCAGGTGATCATTGTGCATTCAGTCCATTTTAATCACTTTAACCACTGAAAGGCTCTGATTAGAAATGAAAAAGAAGAAGACATAACGTATCATAGCAAGTTAAATTAGCATAAAATAGAAACTTGTTTTTGACAATATATTGATATATTAATAATGACAATATATACATATGCACTTATTATAATAAGTACAGATTTCCTGTATGTGATGGTCTGACCATCGCAAGAGACTGCAACTTTGCAACAACTCCTGTGTAGCTGACAGTTTTGACCTGGCCATGTTCACTCTGCTCTCTCTTTGCTCCAGACGTCCGAGTTGACAGCGCCCTGTCTCTGCCGCCTGGTCTCCCTGCCAGCGTGCTTTTCCTGTGTGTCCGCCAGGCTGACTGCAGCGGAGACCAAACTCGTGCTCGCTCACTCTGTAGCGCTGCTGTCACTGCTATGAAAGTGGCTCTGAAGGTAACCCGGGATCTGAACCTGTTTGGTGCACCATATGGTTGAGGGTTAATGCATTGAGGACAGTTCACATCTTGTCAGGTTGATTGTCACTTTACGGTAAAGGTTTGAAAACACTGTCATGTGATTGCCCCTGATTGTTTTGCCCTACGTGTGTGTTTAACTCCAACAATCTAGCTCCTAAGAGGAAAGTAAACAGCAATGTTCCACATGTATCTCTCTCTCACACTCATATGAGACATAAACACAATAGTGTTGATGATCTCCACATGATAATGTCATGTCTTCACATTTATCTGTTCCTGCAGAAACATAGCAATGATATAGCTATGACAGCTCTGTGGCTGAAAAACACCTGTGTGTTAGGTGACCTGTTGAGACAGCACTCCCCAAAACAGGTGGAATGAATATTCATTTATAAAAGAACAATTCTCATATTTCCAATATTAGCAAATTAAAATATTTTTGGATGTATTACTTTTCAGACTCTTGATTCAGATGAACTGGTTCCACTGACGAGTGACCTGAGTGACCTTATTCGAGCCCTGAGCGACCTCTGTATCCAGGCCTATCAGCAGCTCCTCTCCATCACTGAGACACATCTGCAAAACATCATAGGTACCTGGACACTGAAGACAATACTCATGTTACTGCTCCTCTTCACTCTATCAGCTCACATGCTCACTATCCCCTGCCCTCAGTCCCTGCCCTGTTGGAGTCTGAAACCATCCCTGGTCTATCCGGGTCAGCAGCCAAGTTGGGAACACCTAGGAAGCGAGCAGGCTCGGAGCCCAGGACTGGACCAGGCGATGCCGCACCCACTATGGCGTCAGTGTTGAGGGAGCTTGGCGCCCTTCACACCGCTCTTTCACATCAGGCCCTGCCCCTGGTGCTGATGGAACAGGCTTTCCGCCAGCTCACCTACTTCATCTCAGCATCCGCTCTCAACAGCTTGCTGCTGCGCAAAGACATGTGCTGTTGCAGCCGTGGCATGCAAATACGGTAAAAAAAAAAAACCCTCCAAAGATACACACACATAAAAATATACAATGCTGAGAAATTGCTGACGTTATTTTTGCTACTTTATGCTGCTGTTATTCTGAACCTGCCTCTAACTGTGAGATTACTTTTTCTCTGATGAAGTACCATGATTTGTCAGATATTTAATTTACTGATCTAGCTGTGAATTCATTTATTTTAATTATACTAGTTTAACTTCCATATATGTTATATTTTTACCAATTAAGATACATTAAACTAAAACTTCCCTCCATGTCATCTCCAGATACAAATAGAGGTCGGGGTAAAATCTAATTATATATCCATTATTAGAGTACACATTATATCTCTTTGGCTGTGTTATTTTATACTAAGGATACTTCAAAATAAAATCTTGTGAAGATTTTCAAGGTCCTCTGAATTTAAAGGTTATATTTAGGTTGTAGTTATAATAATAGACTCCAGGTTAAAGAGGCGATGATCAAAAAATATCCATTGCAGTTCATTAGAGCCTAATAACCTTTAAACTGTTTGTTTTATTTAATCTATAGGTCAGTCAAAACCCAAAGGAGACTTTACTGTGAAGTAATGATTCATGTATTGAGTATTAAAGCAGTTGCTGATTCATTATCTGATTAATTGTAATATAAAAAACATATTTTAATTCTGTGTATAATGTGCTTGTGTTTATACTTCGCCCTTTAGGTGCTGCCTGTACAAACACATTAGATTATCAGTCAACCTGTCCTCCTCCTGTCATTTAGGTATAATGTGAGCCTGTTGGAGGAGTGGCTGCGTGGCCGACGTCTGCAAGCAGGAGGCGCTGCGGCCACACTGGAGCCACTCATCCAGGCAGTGCAGCTTCTGCAGGCAGGGAAGAAAACTGAGGCGGATGCAGAGGCGCTGGTTCAGACCTGCACTGCCCTGTCCGGCCAGCAGGTCTGTCTTCAAAATAAAAATACAATACTATGTTTATAACTTGTCACTGATCTCTGGTTTTTGTTTAACAGATTGTTAAGATCCTGACCCTCTACACTCCACACAGTGACCTGGATGAAAGAGTTACTCTGAATTTCATCCGTTCTGTCCAGGTACCACAGTCAAGGTCCATGACTGTAAGATTTGTTTTGGTTAATAACTTAAAAATAATGTGTCTCATCCTCTGCTTTCCCAGGGGCTTCTCAAAGGTCGCTGCGATGGGCAGCCTCCACATCTCCTAATGGATGTGAGGCGAGTGTTTCCTGTCACGTTCCCTTACTTGCCTCCTGCTGCCCTCTATGCTGAGCAGTTAGTCATCCCAGACTCCCTCAAGATCTCCTTTCTACGTAGAGTTCAGTAAATAGGTCGTCTCTTCAGCTCAGTGTCTTGATTTTAGTCCTTTGAAATTTAAATAACTTTCAGGATGTGCCGTGACCTTAATTCCTCTCTTAAATATTTTAGGGGCACTGATTTGTTTAATTAACCACTTGGTTATCAATGGGTTAGTCTGTATAGGGTGTAACTGTAGACTTGGCTGAAGGAGGTGTGTGTTCCTGTCAAAATTTGCATCTCAGCTCACGAACTAAACTTCGTTTAAAAAGGTAAAAAGGTTTCAATTAATTGAAACTGAGTCATTTAAATTAGGCAGTTCTGTACAAACAAATTTTTTTTTTCCCATATTTTATTGGAAGCAGAAACACAATGAGACTGCCGTCCCAGTAACCTCAACCCCCAATAAGAACAACCATAATAATAAAAAAAAAAATTAGAAACATCTTGTGTATCAAAAAATTCTCATGCGAGTACTTTGTACCACTACACATCATCAGTAATACATATTTATATATTCACAAACATTTGAAAAATAGAAAACAAGAATGAAATATCAAAATAAAGGAGACAACAATTGGCAATTCACATCAAATAATTATGCGTGCTGGCACAAAACATTTTTTTTGTTTTATTCTTCCCCATCATGCACCATTTCTGGAAGTACAGGGACGGCACTGCTGTGCAGGCATCTGTCTGTGTGGCCTGTTTAGCTGGACAGAACAGGACAAATCATGCATGTCTGCCTGCTCTGTGCTTTTCCTTGTGCTTCTATATTTATCCTTTGTCCTTTACGTCTATGTGCATTTCTGTTCCACATGCCAGCCCGTTACCCCAACACACAATCTGAGCCTCTGAGGGATGAACACTTACATATCATTGTCAACAGCAATAAACAGATTTTTTTCGTGGCATTTCCAGCTAGATGACAGTTGTTTACCTGTTCTTAAAGTTAGTAAAAGGTTGTGCAGATGGCCCCTTAGAGTAACAGACCATGTACACACCAAAGAGTCTCACAACATGCTGAGATTCAGTTTAGTTTTGATTTTTAACTAGTCAACATTAGCAGCATGATGCTATACAATGCCACTGTAAAAACTACAACCTGGCAGTATAATTATTTGCTGTTTAGCCAACTTTTTCAACCGTCAGATCTGAACAAATTGTTTGTTCATCTCCAGTGTGTACAGAGTCTTTTTGTGTCTTCCAGTAATAGCTACATATCCAGAAAAGGCGCGCGCACACACACGCAATCTCACACGCACACACACACAATTCCCAACTGCCCCGTCACCTGGAGCAAGATTCAAGTCTACAAAAGAGCAGCAAATTTCACTTCACATAGTCTGACATGTGTTGTTACATCCGAGCTATTTACAACACCCAACAACAACACTGACTGACATCTGTTCCACATTATTTTCCTTTGTGTTGAAAAGCTGCAAAAACAACTTTCAGTCTCTAATCAGCTTGACTGCAGCTGTGATAGTTGGCCCATTACAATAGAGACAGCTTTTACGCCATATCAGACAAACACTTGTGCTGATATAATTATGACAATAATCAATAATGTAAACTTTATAAAGACTGCTTCAAAAATGTCTCATCTACGTAGACTTTCTGATGCATAGAGTTCCTGCATTCTTGTACCTTGTTCGAAAGAGGACGCCATTTAAATTACTCCAAGTGCTTTTGCAGGCAGAGAGACATCAAAAGAGAAAAAAAAAAAAACTGCCGTCATTAGATCATTTTGAAATTTTTTGTCAGTTTACGTGTTGTAGACTCCAATCATCATCATCATCATCATCATCATCATCACTGCTTTTTTGCATTGATGCTTTTTTGTTCACAACAAGCATAAAACCTTATATAGACAAATAACGCAATCCATGCTAGACAGTCCGTGGCCTATTCAAAACATTTAGCTCCTGTAGACAAACAAAGCTAGAGCAGAGTATAAATGTGTTGCTATGGGTGCAGAGACCCTGTGCTTCTGAATCTTCATACTACATCTCTGCACTGATTAACAGCGTAACTGACAAAATTGCAGGCCCTCCTTTTAGTGTCAGTTCCAGACCTGGAGCGGTCTGGACCAGCAGCCCTTTAGCAGAGGTCTGACTTATTATTAGGGATTCATTACCTGCAACTGGATCAATACTGGTTAGTAGCTCATCAGCCATTTGTGCTATCTGTTTCTTGCAGGCTATTTGGTCTTGTAGCCAACAGGATGTTGTTTTTGCAACTCGGGTCTTGGGAACTTGTTTTTCATGCAAACTTTGATTTTCCAATTAATTTTTTCTTCTTTTTTAAGGTGAGATTTTCTCTCACTTCATCCTACACCTCTCACACACCCAGTTTAGGGTTGTTAAGTGGAGGATTGTTTACAGTAACATAAAGAATAGATGAGTAAAGTACGCTTCAAACTCTCCATCCCCTCTTCCTGTGTAATGGCTTTCTGTCATTACATTTGAAGGTAACAGGCAACACGGGTGGTAACATGAGGCCAACACTAGAACAAACTACAAACAAACTCACACACTACAAGCTCCACGTGTTCAAATGCAAATTATACAGCGACTCGCTCACTCAGTGTCATGCTCTCTCTCTCTCTCTCAAAAACACACACACACAGATGAATGACAGTGCTTGACAACATTTTTTCCCACCAGATTCATCTTTCTATACCGGACACAGACATACTGTACAAGGGTCAACATGACAGAAGGCATTGAGGGTGTCAGGCAGTGTGCTCTGTTACAGGGTAGACAGACAGACAGATGGGGACAATCTTTCAAGTCCCACATATCCATTGAATAAATCTGTATAATTCTACATATGTCTGATATATTATACTTCACTTATAATGATAGAATTTTTCAAATATAAATATGATTTGCAAGAAAGCAGTAAATAAATATAAAAGTATCATAAATAAATAGTACTTTGTTCCCAATAAGTGTTCCCTACCCTGATATCTGGAATGTTGGACGCTGTACAGCCATTTTTGTTTTACCATGGATTAGTTGAACAGTTGGTCCTGTTGTGCTTCGGGCTGGTCTTGGCATATTTCAGCAATTATAATAATATTCTGTTGGTCCCCTGGTTTAGTGGGAAGAAATGAGAGGAACTAGAAAGTAAGGGGAAGGGTGCTTAGGGTTTTGAGGGACGTAAGTAAAGGTAAGGTCAGTAAGAAGGCAGAGAAGAGTGAGGAAAAAAAAAAAAAAAAAATTATTGAAGGCTACAAGATACTACTGACTGTGAATGGTCAAAAGAAGTTTTTCTGGGCATGTCTGTGGTTGTGGTATGGCATAATTCACCTCTATGGACAGAGGAAAATAGATACATACGCTATGATCAAACTGTATGTAGTGTTCATATTAGAAGGATGGCTTATATCTGTAACAAAGACACTGGCGCTTTTCTGAAGAAAATTAAAGTGATACTTAGCACTGGGTCCTTTCCACTGAAATAAATGTATTTACAGCACTGGGTGTGTGATGACCTGTCTTATCTGTGCTTTTACAAGACTGGATTGTTAGGGCAGTTGTTAGCAGTGGCTCGGGAGAGCTCTAGGGCAGTGGGTGGCAACATCTGATTGCGCTTCAAACAGATTGTTTTAAATCGTATTACGTCTCTTAGCTGCGGCCCTCCTCAGCAGAGCGTTGGTCGGACTTCAGCTTGACAAACTCCTTGGCCACGTCGTCGTTATTGCGCTGGGACAGGATGCGTAGAACGGTGAGGCCCGTCTCATCCATGTGGATACGTTTACCGAGCGGCAGCCAGCAGGCGACGCTGCCTTTGGAAGCCACGTCCTTCAGCTGCAGGACGGCCATGCCTACAGTCCGGTCCTCTCGGGCAAAGCAGTAGTCCTTCACACACACCTGCAGTTCGTAGCACTCGGGACCCACCTCGTTGCTCAGGGTGCTGCGGCAGAAAAGACACAAGCATCTCCACATAAGTGTACTACATTACAACTAAAACACAAGTAATTATCATCTTCAACTACTCACAAAGTGAAGGTTTCATTGTATTTAGGAGCCCAGCTGTTGTTCTTGGACTTTGTGGCGTATTTCCTCTTTTTGTCGCTGAGGTGAGGCCCAATGATATAGACCTCCACAAATGGCCGGAATATTCCCTGTGTCTGCCACCTCAGGTCATTCGCAGCTACCACTGCGACAAAGGAGGTGGAAGGAGAGAGGCAGTTGGAAGGTGGGTGAGATTCATGAGGAGAAAATGTGTGAAAATGTGGTGTGAGAGCAAGCAAATCAAAAAATCCTGGCTCTCCTTCAGGCCTCACATTCAGTTTCCTGTCTAGATAGCGATGGTAGAATTGGAATTTGATACTCCGTTACAATGTCATATTTCTTTGGCAACTGAAAAACATCCAGGCACTGGTTTCATATTCTATCTCCTATATGGTTATATTACATATTTTCATCTATTATTGATGTGAAGGTTTTTCAATTGATCTGAGTAATATATAAGAAAATAGGTGGAAATTGCTGCTCATGGGATTGTTTATTCTTAGCTGTCCTTAGAAGTGGAAAATAGACATTTACATTTAACTACTGGGAAATGTGAGGGGTAACACTAAAGCAGTAGCAGACTCTATTGTAAATACAAAATACTAAATCTATTAAATAAGGCAAAATCCATGAAGTGCAGAGATCTGAAGAAATGGACTGATCATAGAAAGTGCTGGTTAGCATAAAGAGGGATGCTCTGGTCCTATGTACATTTGTTTGCTTGTTCCACCATCAGGGAACCCGAGACAAGAACAGTCTGGACTGTGATTGCCTTATGTGCAGGGAAGACGATGCCCAACAATAATCCATGTAGGACCACACAGGCCAGGAAGGATCGTCAGCCTGTGTGATTGAGTTGAAGCAGATGGGTACTGATCCAGAAGTCACTCTGAACACCAGCACTGACTTGAATTCGATAAGGCTGGCCATAGTGGGGTGTGGAATGGCGTTTCCTTTCAGGAGTAAGAGATCAAGTGCCTAATTTGATATTGTGATGGAGATACTGACTGACTGGGATGATTAAGAGTTCATTCTTAGGAGATTTAGGTGAAGATGTACCTTCAACCATGTGGACATGACAGGGGAGACAAGTTGAGCTCTGCACAAACCTGGAGGTCATCTTGCAGGAAGTGCAGTACAATATAACTTTGGGTTTCATCAGCGTTGATAATTAATCCACTAATTTCACAGTATTACATTTTAAACATACTGAATGACTCAGAACATTTTCTGAACTCAAGGTCCACTTACCACCTTTTCCAAGAGCTTTCAACTGTATCACACAATAACATTAAAGATAGAATAGTGAGATGCAAACAAGACCAAGTCAAAGGCATGTCCCGCTGTGCAAGATCTGGAAAAGCCAAGTGGACCTTAAAACTTTCTTTTACCTTTCACGGTGACCTTGTGCTCTCCAGTGTTGGGGTGAGTGAAAATCTCCACATGAATGGACACCTCGCCGACAGCATCGTCTACTCCAGAGCCTGACAGGACAAACAAAACATATGTGGAGGGGGGTTTATTAATACCCTGGATAAACTCTTTGTGCTCCTATCACAGGCCAAACATTAACACAACCTACTGCGCCCTAAAAAACAAGGCTACATACCAATTCACTTGCAATTTCTTAAATTGAACATTGCAACTGATTTGGCTGTAACCTCTTGGATAGTACAAGGAAGCATCCCTTTATGCTAAAATAATCCCAGTGTAATAGGAGGATTTTAAATAGAGCGCAGTGATCTGTTTGCTCAGGTTGTGCACATATTGTGGTCTGGAGGTGGACAACCAGACAAAGCTGCTATGAGTGGGCATTATATTAAAAAAACTCTACTGCATTAAGTAAACACATTTACTGATGAAGTGGTTAGTAATCTTGGAATGGCAAAACATCTGTAAAGAACCACAGTCTAGTTAACTCTACTGACCTGAAATGGCCTGATTATTTCCTTCAGTTAGTCACATTTAGACACTGACTGAGTGGCATTTGTACAGATTCGGAAACTCAGAGGTACCAATTTGGATCGGATGAGGACGGTAATTTAAGCCCACTCATAGGTGCACCGTGTCTGTTTGGATGCAGGGATGTTAGTCAAAGGCAGAGAAGAAGATAGGAGAGAGGCTGAGAAACTGACAGTGTGGTTTCTCCTGATCTACATTAGGTCAGGACATGCTCAGATGGATCTAGAAAAGTGGACACACCCATTCCTTGGTGAAAAACGTTTACCCAAGCATGGTAAGAGGAGGGGCGAGAAAGTGAAGGGAGGAGTTTGCAGGAGAGAGGTCGTTCAGCCTCTCAGCTCTGTTGTTGAGGGATTTACACAGCTTGTTAGACAAAGTCAGCTAATGCCATGTCAACTCAAATGATATTCATAAAACTCTATGAATGATGAAGCCAGGAATGCAGATGGACCCAGCTCAAGTTTAAACTTTGAATTTCGACCCCAAGTGCTGCATACATTTGAGTTAGTCCATGTGAGCATCCACTACAGGTCTTGGGTTCCCTGGTTCCACACTACAGCTACAGGACTGTTTTAGGGAAATGACAAATCTATACGGCTCACTCAGGTTCCAACTCTTTTGTCTGGGAGGGAGATGGTGTTCCTCAGTATCTTGGTGTGGTTTTATTCTCCTGCTGTGAACAATTGTTTTAATTCCACATCCAACTGAAGAAGGATACTGTGACAGATGGACATTAATCCTCAAAGTTTTAATTAGTGTCTTCACTCTGTCGATGGTATCTTTGTGGCGACGACCAGCAGCCTGTGTGCATGTGTTTTTCCAACCAGCTGCCCACTTAACAAGGTGTCTGTGGGAGTTAGACGGTACAGTGTTCCTGGCATGCAGCTCTCTGGGGAGCATTATGGGATTGTTGGTCTCACTGCCAACAGGACCAAAGAGAGCAGCAGTTATCCATCTGGCCTTGTCTACACTGTGGAGGACGCCCATAAAAGATGAGAAAGAAACTTTGCTGGCTGGGTAGGCAGGAAGATGGTGCCAGGAAAGTGCAGGCTTTTCTCCTTAAACAAGCGAAGCAATCAGAGGTGCATATTTTGTACCATATTGTAAATGTACACCAGGATAGATATTGACTCTCAAACTAACACTATTGCACTGAAACATCAGCCAACTTTGCTGCATATTCACAAATGGCCCTTGATTATTAAGCCTGCAGCTTGTAAGAATAACAGTCACTGCAGATCAAAGTCCTCTTTCAGCAGCAGCCAAGTTCACAAGAATAAATTCCACCTCGCTTCAGTCATTCATCCTTTTCTAACCATTGACTCTAAAGTGTTTGGGGAAACTATCTGGTTGAATCTCCTGGGTAGGAAGTAAATTTACATTTCCTTTTTACTGTCAAAGCTGTCAAGCAGCTGGCGGTTTGTTTTCTATAACTACTTTCACCAGGAAAGCTGAGAAACATAATAAAGAAATTTGGGTTTATAAGCATCGAATTGAACCTATGAAATTTCAAAACAACTAGAAATGTAAGTGCCACTGAATGAAGAGTGATGAAATATTTTACTTTGAAAATCATCTGTTTTCTTTTCACTCATTTTCCAAAACTTTTCAAGAAGAACTTTCAGGTTCCTAAATTCTTATATTAATCTAGTAATTAAATAGTATATTCAAATTGCTTTAAAAAGGGGCATAAAATCAAGCTGTTCATTTTAAAATGAACATTTTTCAAATTACAAAAACTGAAATTTGCTTATGAAGGTTTCACAAATGGGAATCCAAATTAAACCAAAACACATCTAGGGATCCAAGATATTTTTGACAGTCTCTCTAAATCTAACTCATCCATGCTGGAGGACTGTCTGTTTGCTGGAGCTTGTGCAGCAACAAATGAGGTCAATACACAAACACTGAATTAGCTGAATGCAAACAGCTGTGTGAGGAAAAAGTCAGATCTTTTGATACAGATCTAAAGTGGCAGAAATCAGACCACATGACCTGAGGGGCTGTGTCTGATTAGCTCAGTCTGTGAGGGGAGGGGAGAAAAGTTGAGCACCCTTCTCTCATCATTGCTGCAGGGGGTGAACTGCACGTGGGAGCTTTGTGTGTGCGTTTGTCCGTCTCTTACTGTGTTTGTGTATGATGACAGAGTCGGCAGGGACTTTGGACCCTCCCAGACAAACTGAGCCAACAGGCATCATTTTCTTCATAATCTACTCCTCTTCATCAGCATCTTTCACTTTAGACACAGTGGGAGGGGCGGTAACGTAGAGGGGTTTAACGATTTCCTCTTTGTTCTCACAATACACTGTGCTTCTGCTTCAGTAACCTTCAGTCTCACTCAGTCACATTGCTCTGCTTAGTCACTTGCTCTCCCTTTCACCCACACACACACACTCATGCTTGTTCGGCCCTTGGCCTCTCTCTGTGACATCATGCTGCATCAGGTGTTTCCACACTTCAATGCATTTCTGTTGTTTTTGTCTGATGTCCGTCACATCATGCTCAAGTGTCTGCTCATACATACAGTCCAATGTGTATGTATTCAGTGCAGCTCTATACATACAGACATCAGTGTGTATACAGTAGTACATGCACGAATGCATAAAGTCCATGTCATTATTGTTGAGGTGGACATGTGTGTGTGTGTAAAAAAGGCAGCAAGAGAGAGAAAGGGAAAGGAGGTATGTTCAGTTTGTTCACTGCACTTGTCTGCTGGAATGAGTTTGAGCAGGCAGGGGAGTTTTGGGATGCACATGGGGAGGTAGGAGAAAGGTGGAGAGAGTTGGGCTTTGGTCGAGAGGCTTTCTGTTAGTTTTGGATATCTTGAGCTCTGAGCCTGAGTGTCACATACCCTTGTCTGGGTAAACATCCTCACTAGTGGTGAACCTCACCCCCTTCCCGTCGAACACTGGCCCCACAGACAGGGCAGAAGAAGGGAGTAGAGAGAGAGAGAGAAGAGAAACATGTAGAAAGATGAGGTTTGCAGAGGTTACAGAGAAGAAAAACAAACCAACATGTATAAGTCTTGTCTAATGAGTTATTTCTAATGAACCAGCTCTGGTTGTTTCTTTATTCGTCTGATCTGCAGTGAGAAGATGGCCTGGAACATGCAAAGCACCCGCAGATCTACTCCAATAAAATGTATTTTACGTATGCTCCAAAAACCACATCATTTTTCCTAATTAAATTTTAAACGATCATACACTCAAGTGGCATTTCAACCAGCAGGGACAGTGTGTCAGCATCAGTGCTTCCACAAAGATGATGGCTGTTATTGTAGCCATTTGATGGTGGGATGGAGTCTGAGCAAATGAATCAAAGAGTGAGAAAAAAGAGGGGGTGGGTATTTTTTTCATTGCAAATAGCTGTCAGATCATGTAAAGGATAGCGTCTGTGTTTCTGCAGGCTTTATGCTCCACAAAGCAGGCACGACATTTTCAGGATCTAAAGTTCTGCATTTGGGAAACCCTTAAATCAACAAAGGAGCGGGAGACACTGCGTGAAGTGGCTCCTCAGATAGCAGAAAGGGAAAAAAAAATGGGATATAGAGACAATCTGATTCAGAGAATTACATAATATTAGAAATTAGGTTTGCATCTAGTAAAGAGAGTCAAAGTCAGACCAAGAAAACGAAGAGAGTCTCAGAGAAAAGACCATCAGGTTACCTTGTGTGTTCTGTGACTGGACAAAGGTCTTAATGAGTTTGTCTGTGGCTTGTGTGTAGAGGGAGAGGGCGTAGTGAAGAGACTGGAGGTCAGGACTCTTCTCTAAGAAAGTCTTCTTCAGACCCACACCACCAGCATGGAAGTATTGCTAATATACACAGAAGCAAACAGACAAAACAGAAAACAAGTGTTAACTTATGTTCTGTTGGGGGAGATCATTTCTCATTACTGGATGTTTCTTATTTTTTGTCAAATAATTGATGGTCCCTGGTTATAAAGTGTCACATTTCTTAAACTTTCATTGTAGTGAATTGAAAAACTTTGGTCAGACAAAAAAAGCTTATAACGTCATCACCTTTCACCATATTCTGGTTTTTTATAGGCCAAGTGATTAATCAATGAGTCAAAAAAAATAAAGGAAAAGATGAAATAATGCACAATAACTGCAATGTTAACTGCAACCCTACATTGATAGAGCTTGCAGGATCACTACTACAAGTGATGGCAGCTTCTGACACAAGCAAAACCAATTAAATATGTATATTAGCACTTGCATGATACAAGGAATTTTTTTTCATGTGATTGAAAAACCCGGATACGGTCAATACAGTTGGGTTTTTTTATATGTTTTTTGTCTCCTTTAACCAAACATCACCTGTTCCTAAATAATCATTATTTATACAAATAAATCACACAGCTATAAAGATAAAGATTAAAAAAAAAGTAAACAATCTGAAAGGTAGAACCAAACAAAGTCTATCTCACACCACACTCTTGTAGACGACACCACAAAGCAAATTTACCTTGATGGTGTCGAGAGCCAGCTCTATCACGGCACATTGCTTTGGTGTGAGTGCTTTGGCCTCCTCACGAACCATGTGCTCCTGAAAACAACCACAAAATTACCAATCTGTCCATTCAAATGCTCTGCTTCATATTTTCTGAGCTATTAGAATCAAGAGCCCAGAATCCAGTGGTGTAAAAACCATGTTGTACCTTCAGCTTGGACAGCTGTCCCAGTTCCTTTGCAGCGTTAAAGATGAGCTGAGTGCCCTAGATGAGACACAGAGAAAAAGACAGATAGAAGAACGGTAGACAGGGAGAGAGTGAGAGAGTGAGAGAGTGAGAGGAGTGCTGTTATTATCATGACAAAACAGGGCAACAGTAAACGGCTTAGTGTCACACTGAAGACAGCTATGTTTCTGACACACACATTCATAAACACTCACTCTAAGCTGCTTTACAGATGTCAAGGAAGCTTTTCCTCCAACTGCTGTTATCATACTTATCTGTGATTAACTCATTCCAAAACATTACACTTGTTATACACACACACACACACACACACACAGTGAGACATTTCAGTACGAAGAGAAGGGAAAGTGGTTCAGCTCATGGCGAGGGCAAAAAGGTAGACATACTCGTGCTTTCCTGAATACACACATGCACACACACGTAGCAGCTCTGCAATTTTACTGTTGTGCACGTAGGTATTTAGAGGAAGTCCAACCTAATGCAATATTCTATTAAAATGATATGTCGCTGAGGGCTTCAAATCCTATTTTTGGTTACAGCTCTGGACATGAAACATCATTTTACAAGAATCCGTAGGTGGCTCGTACAAACAGCATCACACTTAAGGCAGAAAAATGAAATAAAAGACACATAAAAGATAGAGAAAAATAAATATACCCATATCAAACTGTCTCATGTCAGCTATATTTCAGATACTGAAATAACCCCAACTCCCACTGGTGCTACACTACATAAAAAATGTCAGACACTAAAGAAGATGCTGTTACCTTTTGTTGCTGATCCTACAAGCAAATGCACCATAAGCCCCAGGTTAAAGGGGCTCCCCATGACTTGCGTTTCTATTATTGAATGTCCGGATTTTTTCTTCTGTGTTGCCTTGTGGCATTGTAGCAGGAGGGTTAGGGTCAGGGATTTGTGGTGCGTTGGCGTTTAAATGTTCGCAGCTTCTCGCTACAGCATCTGATAATATGACTCCCACAGCATATACTGTAACCATCACTACAGAGTAAAAACAAGTAAAAGAAAATATATATATTATATATAAGTCAATATTTCCACTGCTTTGTTGGACTTGAGAACTTAAGTAGAGTGACACAGACATGGAGAGAAGACAGAGAGACAAGACACATTGATCTGAAGGGGTTTAGTCCTTACATCACTGTGAGAAGCACTCTTCAGTCTCCCCTGGAAAGAGAGCATGTGGTTAATACTTCAAGCAGTGGCCAGTCCCTGCAGGCTGACTTCACTCTCATTGATTAGCACGCAATTAAAAGTGAACATGTTGCCTTGCAGAATGTAAATAAAATTGGGGGTACATCACTGTCAGGGATGTTGCTTTAATATCTTTAATATTTTTTTTTTTTAATCCAAAGATCAACAAAAACGTGTTTGTCTCTTAAATAAAGAGGGACAAACATGACAGGAGTCAAGGGTGGTACCAGGGTACCAGGAAGCAAGGAAATACTGAAGAGTAAAAATCCTAATTTAAAATAAAGTGTTAAATGAAAAGATTGATACAACTGTCAGGTCTCTGCCATAAATAATGGAGACATTTAGCCCTCCTCCCCCAGAAGGTTAATAAATCTGCTGACCAGCACTCCAAAAGCTAACTAATTAATATGATACATCTCGTGTCTTTTCGCCAACATTATATAATAAGAACTCGTGACAATTTATCTAGCAGAAACAAGTTGTGACAGGCCTGTCTCTTTGCTCACCAGTCTTTTTTTTTTTTTTAATACTAAAAACTGCAATGTCAGGTAACCAAGACAGTAGTGTTGTTGGCTAGAAGACCAAAGTGACACTTTTTGTGTTTGTTTTTGCCTTGACTGGCAGTAGAGATGTAGAGAGAACATGTACAGAGGGGAGGTGTGTGACATGAAACAAGGGTCCCGAGCAATGACGTAGCTGTTATGTAGCAAGTAGTCATGTGATCCACTGTTGATATAAAATACTGATTACAGAGGCATGACAGTATCAATCTTCTCATGTAACCCTCGGGTATAACCTCAGAAAGGTAATTTCCCAAGGTGTCTATACTTAACTCGTCAACTAAAAGAAGAAAAGGTAAAAGTTTCAAATTTTAGAATATCCTAGAATTCATTACATTAAAGCTCTATGTGTTGACTTTGCCTGAAACAATAGGTCAGAGTTCATCACCTCAGACCAAGAAACATCTTTCCTGACACATCGTCTGTGCAACTCTTCAATTTGGTACCAGTGTACGAATTGCAAAGGTATTAATCAAGATGACTGCCTTACTTCATTACAGAGAAAGTCAGCAACTACAGCTTCAAATACAATAAAAATATAAATATTTCCACAGTTCATTGAATCCATCTTTCATTTTGACATTGACAAACTCAAACCAAAAACTTCTGGTAAGAAAGAGCCATCGGTGCATCAAGACTGCTGATATAATACCTGGATTACAATCATCAGATGACAACAGAACATAAAACCAAACCAGGACAGACCAACATAGCAGGTCTGCAGAGACCTACAGTAAAGTGTTGTACAGTATAGTGAAAGAAAACTGCAGTTTTGAAATAGATCAGATGCAAGCAACAAACCCACAGTAGGGGGTGAGGGGTCAGGACACAATTCAAACAGGAGAGAAAGGACAGGGGGTAGGTGGGGCAGAGAAGGACGGGGGGGCTGGAGATGGGGGTAGAACAGCAGATACCAAGCCACTGAGAGATCAGAGTCACCCCACCAGAGTCCCAGTTAAAGGACACAATGCATGAGAAGAGACAAGGCAACAACAGGCGCAAGAAAGGAGTACCACTTCCTGTTTGAGGAGAGTGCTCAGGAAGAAGAGACAGCAGAAGAGGGAGAGGGGGCACTGATTGGTGCAGATTGTTGAAGGGGGTGGGACCTATCAAAACCAGTCAGGAATGCACCATGCTTCTGTCTTCTCAAAGGAGAGACAGAGTTGGAGACGAGAAGAGAAGAGAGATGGGACAGGGGCTGTGAGAAACGAGAGGGTGTGATGTGGGGCAAAAAACAAGGGAAGTCCGCAGCCACATATAGCAGAGAATCAACAACCGTAGACGGACAGACAGACACACACGCAGGAGTGCTGTACTTACAATCATCTGTGGAGGGAGAGCGGTGGGAGCAGGATGTAATAGTAATCACAACAACAACAACAACAACAACAACAACAACCAGAGAAAAGGGTCAGTCAAGCTGCAAAGAGCCCCACATCAATCAAAAACACAAGTTTGGGCCTTAGGGCTGGATGGACCAGGAATCAATTTACACCTGTCTAAAGCCTGGAGTCAAGGACGCTTCTACAGCTCAGAAAGGTCTGCAAATAAGTAACTTTAATACTGCGGAAGTGTTTAAGCTTTTAACAGCAGCTTCAAATGAACAGCTATTCTTTAAAAGATCATGTGGATTTTACACACTTTTCCTGTTTCTGCTTAATTGGACAGAGCCGAACTACAGACATATGTAATCTGATGCTGAGCCAGTCACGACAATAAAGTGCTGGCAAGTACCACAGATGACAATTAGAGATTATTAATTGCCTTAATAGTGATATGAGGCTCTTTCTTTTATAACCAAACACAAATAAGAACATATATATCCAAAACAAAAGAAAACAAGTGGCTGCTTTCCAAAATGTATGATTCTTTTTGGAAGTGGGCCAGATCCTTTGGGCAAACATTTTCTGCCGCCCTGTTGTTCGTTACTCATAAATCAGGAATATCTCCAAATAATTTTCTACAGACAAACTGGAGAGCAGCCATGAGCTGGTGTCATAATGATATGGTGCACTCCTTTCTTCTTTCTCCTGTATCTTTTTTTTTTTTTTTTTTTTGCTTGGATGAATGAAGGTACCGGGGGCAATGTTAAATATAATGTGTGCAGGGGCTGCAGTGTGGATAGGATGCCATGTTGATGTGATGCAAAAGCAGTTTGAGCTTCTTCCAGCACTTGTTTTACAGGAGGGCCATCTGGAATCCTAATACACACAAAATGCCTGCCTTTTTATTATTCCCTTTCTCGTCCTCCTTCTCTACCTTTGATGCCGCCTTGGCAGTTGGACGTGTGGGTTTGTGAATGTGTAGGTGTATGTGTGTTCCATGTTTTGTAAGTCAAGTCTCTGCTGTCTACCTTATGCCATGGTCATCATCAAAGCATATTAACTGCTCAGATATTTGTATTCCATGTTGGTTTTTCACTGGACTTTGCATACTCACACAGGGGGATACTGTATGTATGTGTATTTTTGTTTGCACTTGTATATCCAGTATAAGTGCTAATATATTATAAGAAGCTGTGTGCTCTCACCGTTTGGTCTGTGAGTGGTGGCAGGACAATGGTCTTCTCCATAGTGTTCATCACCAGCTTCCACAACTCCTTCAACACACGCTTCAGCACAGTCTTCTCACAGATCTTAGCAAACAAAGTCAGACTGGGAGGAGGGAGAAGAAAGGAAGAATAATAAGCAGCAGAACACACAGGTGAATACTGTTTTGTTGAGTGAAAAAACGAAAAAAAAAAAAGCTTTTTAAGACACCAAAGAATGGAACAAAAATGGGAGGCTGATAGAAATCCCCTCATGACCAAAAGACTTGCCAGGCAAACACAAAAGCTGAGACTTTGGATAATTTCACTACTTTTCCTTCTCATACATACTTGAACAAACTCTTTTTTGTTGAGACAAAAAATGTCCACAAGTTTATCTGACCTTGCATAAATAGGTTAATAATAAAGTGACTGCAAAACTGGAAAAAAAAACAAAAACAAAAAAAAAACACCCCCAAAAAACTATTAGCTTATCACAAAAAATTTTTTGATTTCCTCACTTGCTGTCTAGGAACTCCATAATGGGCTGCAGGACGTTGTCAGCATCCTGGGCCACACTGCTGGCATTTCCTATATTTGAGGTTCCCTTCACCTGAGCTAAGATGTCCCCCATCTGCTTCACATTCTCCTCAATATGAGGCTGGAAACTGCAGAGGAAAAAAAATAAGAGGGCGATTTTAATGTCTGTTTAAATACACATCAAATTCATGTCAGAGTTAGCGTGTTTGGGGTGTAGGTTTCTCCATGGATGAAAATACGCATGGCACAATGTGTGGGAGAGTTCCTACCTGACAGCAAAGACCCTACTGAGATCGTCCATGACATTGTTGAGCTTAACCTGCAGGTCTTTCAGTATATCACTGGCCTCCACACACAGCTGAAGTGCAGAGAAACAAACACACACAGAGCTGGCTGCAGTGATTGGGGAGTAATCATGTTGCTAATGGACACGTTAGTGAACTTAACCAGGCAGCTGTGACTAAATGCGCACGCACGCACACACACACACACACACACACACACACACACACACACACACACACACACACACACACACACACACACACACACACACACAAAGTGTAGCAGATGAATGATACCAGATGAGGGTTGGATGAAAAAGGGGAATCACTTACATCTTTTCCTCCCATTGCTTCAAACATCTTCTCCAGCTGAACTCTCAGCTGTTGAATGTTGTTGATCAAGATGCAGGGCTGAAGACAAGATGGCACATGAATGTCTGAAACACTTCTAAATTCAAAACGCATCATCCTTTTAGTTTGTGATTTAAAAAAAACAACAACACACACACACACACAAATATAAATGTAAATAAACTGAACACAACTGTAACATATAATGCATATTTGGGATTGGCTGAACTGACTTCTTTGCAGGAATTTAAATGGGTTCATCAGGTCTTTGGCCACTTACCACCTTCTCCATGGTGACATAGTTGGCAAACAATTTAGAGATTATATCAGCATAGGAGAGAAGCACATTGCTGATGGTCTGAAGAGGGAACAAGAACATTAAATTAGTCATCAGGTGATATATGAAGATCAGTTTCTTTGTCTTGATTGACTGATTTATTGTGCTATGATTTTAAAAAAAATTGAAATTAAAATTTTTGTCACCGCACCTTGGCAAATCGCTTCATGTAGTGTCCTACAATCTGTGGATCTGGACACTCTAGTTTCCTAATGATCTCGAAGCTCTGGTTGAGCTGGGAAAACACGTCCACCACTGAACAGGAGAAGAGAGCATGCTCTGATGTGACCTGGAACTGTGTGGCAGAGAAAGTAGACGAAAAGATTAAAAACTCACACAGGGAATAAAGGAGAGGTGACAGATTAGATTAGGAAAAGGAGAAAGGCTAAAGGATGAGGATGCAGGTGAGAGACTGACATTCAACTGAGACTAGCAATACGTGGCCCATGGGCCCCTTCAACCATGTGTGCTATATTAAACCGGGCCCTTGTTATCTTTCACTGCATGTTCAGAGCCTCAACAATACTGCCAGCTGAACAGCCATCTGCTGACAGGTGGGAGCTCCTGTCTGTTTCCTTCTAATTGGCTGCTTCTGTGTGTCTGCTCTCTAATTGGCTGGAGGTGGGTGACAAGGTGCTCTTCAAGAGAGCCTGAGTAATGAGGTGAAAACAGCTTTCCTGCAATCAAAACAGAAAAAATAAATAAATAAAAATAATAAGGCCATTAATTCCCAATATCCTGCTGTCACACAGTTCTCCGTCTCCTCGAGCACATGCACGTCTTATCTACACTTCTTTCAACTTCAGAGGAATCTCTTTACATGATGAAGCACTTGCACTGAAACATCCTCTTAGCCAAACACAGTTTTGGCTTTGAGCTTGCTCTGCTGTGTCCGTGTCTCTATTGCTGTCTTTGAAGCATTCACGGGAGGCAGGGGGGAGTGAGGAAGAGAGAGATGGAGGGCGGAGGAAACTTTGGTTGATAACTTTTGAGTGTGATAGAGGAAGCACAAAGGAAGGACTAAAGTAACTCTGTCTAAAAAACAGTGACTCAGCATTTCTAGGGGAGTGAACAGATGATAGGGAAAAAGAGCTGGAAGCTTTTACCCCGTCTTTTTTGTCTCTTTCCAAAGCACCGTGCAGAAAGTCCCGAGACACTTCCTCATTTTCATCCAGCCACTGGATGACAAATGGCTCGAACCACCTGTGAAGAGAAGAAAACATGGAACACAAATTTGCATATACACACAAAAACCTTTAGTTCCATATTCTAATTTCTAAGTATGTGTAAAAATGTGCATGTGTCTGAATCAAGCCGCTACTCACGCAGGATATTCAGGCACTCTGCTTTTAAAGAAGGGCAGGTCTTTGCAGTACTCGTTGTACAGCCATTTGACTTTGAAGTGCAGGTTCATGTAATCTGCACTCTTACACAAGCGATTCTTTTCATGCTCTGGGGGAAAGAAGAAATCAGACAAATCCAAGCTACGTAAAAAGCGTTTAAGTGTTTAAGCTAAGTTCACCTGCAGTTATCACAAATCCACGGTGCCTACAGAGGCATTGTCCAAGAGTCAAACTCACATCCTCATGGATTTGTTGCATACAATCGATCGAGTACACAATCATGTTTTGTGTTGCTGTGATTAGAGCTCAAAACAATTACAAAAGAGATTTTTAAGCCGATATTAATCAAACCTGAAATTTGGCATGAGCTTTCATTTTTTTCACTTATCTAATCTAAAATCATTGTGCTAACACAGAAATCTAGGATCCATAACCATAAATAAACTAAATCGTGTATCTCTACACCAGGTGATAATAAATTTTTCAACATTTATTTGTATGTAGGTTAACAAAGTCCCCCCCCTCTGCTATGGCAATTTTGAGCTCTGTGACGAATCACAAGACGCCCACTATGCGTTAGTCCTTTGTCTGCCTGTGTGTGTTAATGGATGGAAAAGATTTTAGTTTCTCATTTGCAGACATTGAAGCCCCTCTCTATCTAATAAGGAGCTATTTAAAGGTCAACTGAATTATGTAACCCATTTGATCCCTTCTCGTGAAATCTCAGCCACACCTTTAAGGGATCAGTGGTGAGATATATATCAGACAAATGGCGATATTAATATAAATACATATTAGCCTGAAAGCTATGTGAACCTCTTGAGGACTGATTTTTGAACAGACCCAATAAATGTAATTTTAGTTGATAAAATGATCTACAGTATTTACATCTAAAACCACCCGCAAAAGTAAAGTAACACTATCCATTCAACCCATCATTATGAATTCCGCTCTGAATCAGTTATCAGCATAAACAGAACTTAAACCACCAAATCACTGTTGGTGGTTTTTCATTTCTATAACTAATCACCAGCACTCTGACTCTGTAAATTCAGAAGCTAGAGGTATCCATGACATGCACTCACCCTCCATTGCATATTTCATATCCTGTGCAAACAGGTTCCACATAACTTCAGCACTGATTTTACCCACATTGAGCTCCTGGGGAAATCTTGATGGGGGACAAAAGGATGGAGGCATGCCATCAATATATATGATCAAATTTGACAAAAAGAGAAGCCACAGATTAAAGAATATATATGAACATACTGGTTTAGGCAGGGAGTGTAGGAGTTTTTGTCCTCCTCGATGATGGAGACAATAAGGGTGATGAGTTTGGACCAGAAGTCCAGATTCTTGATGCTTGGTCCCTGCTCCTCGGGAGGCACGGCGCCTTGCTTGGCCTGGAATCAGGAAACAAAATCAACACAGAAGGTTTTTCTGCTTGCTGGTCACTTAATTACACATACGAGAAGCAAAACAAATATCAACTTCCTTACTCTGCAGAAAAACAAATAGATTTTTAAGCCAAACCATATATTGGGCAAAGTAATTAAATCATTCACAAACTAGGAGTTATAGTTGTGAAATTGTGTAATTGTGACTGTGGGACCATTCAGTTCTCTTAATGGGAGTTTGACTAATGTAATTTTTTATTATTTGAAACAGAGGGAATTTTTTGAAGGGAATTCTTGATTGTGTTGCTAACTGACTCAGAATGTCAACTCTCTGAACGACTTTGAAATAGCTGAAGATGCGCAGGAAGTAAAATAAACAAAACAAAACAAAACTAAGATGAGCCTTGCAGGAGATGAACAATGATCTTGCATGAATATAGCAACATCCCTAAGGATGAAATGTTTTATTCGAAAGGGAAAAATGCTTATGCGAAAATTCACCAGGCAGTCTGAATGGGAACTCAAAGCAAGTTTTGCAAATCCATGTTGAAATATGGTGCAGGAATGATCGATGGAAGAGTCTGGCCCACTCAGACTGAAAGGAAAGTACATGGATGCACACCCACCAGAGTCACAACGCATTTTACACAGCAGAAATCAAACAAACAGGGCGGGCTTAGAAAAATTCCTTTGTACAAGCAATATTTTAGGGGGTAAAATCCAATTAGCCAAGGACCTGTAAAGGACACTTCAGATTAGTAGAATTCGCGAAGAAAACTGTTACTAAGTCAACTGGTTCACTGAGTTTAGAGTTAGAAAAACTTACAACTTATCCTGTTTGTGTCTACTGAGGAATTGAAACACAGTACGACCGAAGAAAAGGAGACCTACATCAATCTTTGGACATGCACAGCAGAAAAGTACATTTTTTCAAGCACAGGAACAGGAAAGACAGCGTGAACTGACAAACTTGACACTGTCAGCTTCTAGAAACTAACAAATTAATCTTAGCCATAGTAAAACTTGTCCACGGACAGTCTGGGTCTATTCTGCCAACAACCACATTAAGAGACTGAGCAACACCTCTTGCTACAGTGTTGTCTTTGCTCAAGTAATAAGCTTTATTTATTCAAATAAAGCTTATGACACACTCAGACCAAAATAAAATCTTAATTACTTACTCAGGAAAAATGACACACTGTGATGTCAGTATGAGATCCACATAACAGAGACGTGGAGATAAACTGAGCAGAGAAAAATGCACTTTTACCTTTTATTTTTAAATCACATTTTGCATTTCTTGTTAAAATATTTGTTTGGTATAATTATATGTAGCGATGTGCAAGCGATAGTCATGCTAATAAGCTCATCTGAATTCAAAAATTTTAAGGAGGAGAGAAAGAGAGAGAGAAGCTTTTGCTCACACCTACATTGACATCCTTTTCGTAACTGTTTCTTACCGGGTCTGTCTGATACTCGCGGCTGTAGAGTTCATGACAGTTATTAAAGATGTACTCGTAGGTGGAGTTGAGACAAGCTTTGACACAATCCTTCACCACCTGACTGGCTCTGGGTGGAGACTGAAGTTCCTGAACCTGAACACAGAGAGAGAAAGGATGAGACTGAGTCATTAATTCACTATATTATGAGACTGTAGAAGCTTTCATGATGACCTTGGTGGAAAAAATACTTTAAACACAAAATAAAGCATATTGCTTTATTTGACATGTTGATTGAAGATGAAGGGACTGTACCTTCATTCTGAAGAAGGTAATACTGGTGAGGAGGTCAACTGTGGACTTGAGATCCTGCAGCCTTTCAGGACTGCTGGCTGGGAAGTTGTTCTGCAGTCAGACAAAAAAATAATAAAAATAAAAGAAGTGGTGAGCAAGCAGCAGTAGATGATATCACATCCATCTTTGTCCGGTGTGTTTTGTTGTTTCCATGGGCAAGATTCAGCATTGTCACACAATTTCCATCGCCACCAAGAAAAAAGTGTGGGTGTCTGCGCTGTTTGCTGAATGTCTCTGAATGTTTCAAAGGAACTTTCACTCTAATTAACACATCCGGCTGCTTTGCTTTAGTGTTTCTCACAAAGAACGACATATAAAGACATATCAGGAGAAAGAAAAGCATTAGAGATATAGAGGATAACAGTATTAACAAAGAAATATCTTACTCGGTACATGGACAGGTCGATCCTTAGCGAGTTGTGCAGCTGATCCAGAAGCTTGACAAATCGCTCTTTCTGTGTGTATAATAATATAAAAGAAATTATTTAACAGATGGCCAACACAGTATGTTGCTTAATATATGAAGTACATTTAGAGTGAAAAATAAGTGAGTGGCAAACACGGGAATTATGGTGTTGTGTGGATACATTTGGAAAAATTAAACTATTTGCTGAACAAAAATGTGCCAGCTGTCAAACCTCCTGTTTCTGATTAATATCTCACCCCAAAGTTAGAGGCAGCAAAGCGGTCAGAGGCAGAGACGTTGTTTGTTGCCTGGGTGGTGTGGGCGTAGTAGGCATTGATGTTAGCCAGCAGGGTGCTCATTACTGCAGGCACACCTGGACACATGTACTTGGATGACAGGCAAGCAAAGTGGCTGCAAACCAGAGATAGGCATTTAAACAAACACTAGTTAGTATGAACATACAGAGCGCTGGATTCATGAAAACAGCAAATGCAAAACACCAGTTTTGTGACAGTAACATACGTCATTGCCTGGTAGATTGATTCCACTCCATAGCGCATGGCAAATTCATCCACAATCTCCTGGGGAGTCTCCTCAAAGTAAACCTTCCATGCATCGTCCCCTTTAGCATCCGGGATCTTCACCACACCGTTGTTCTGGATGTCTGTCACATAGTGGAAGAGGTTCTACAGAGAGGAAAGTTAGAGAGAAGAGAGGAGGATATGTGGAAAATACATTTCACTGTAGAAAAACTAAACAGATTTCAACCTCTCAGCCTGTTTATTGTTAAAAGGCCAGGCTAGTTAAATTAGCCATTAAACTAATTTATGAGGCCAACACAAGGTGCCGTCTTTGCTACTCAGCCATAAAGCCTTATGCTGTAAAACAATCTGAGCTGGCTTTGTGGTTTATGGCCACTTATCTTCAGCAATAACAGCGGTCATTTGTCGGTTAAGGTTCAGCTAATGTGCTCTGTTGAGTAATGGGCCAAGTAATGATTCCATACAAGGATGTGACTGCTCTACAATCAATCAGTGGAGTTCTCTGCTCAGAATGACGCACACTGGAAATGTGTCTGATGTCTTTGCCGTTCGAGAGGTCCTTTACCCTACAAGGACTAAGAAAACTTCACAGAGGATTAACTCCAGTTTAATTTGGATTGGATCCATTGCGGAAGTGAACGTCACTCAAGCGAATTAACCTGTTTGGCATGGCTTATTTGCATGATTTGGTACAGGATACCTACACACACATGCACACAAATGGCTGAAGAAGCACTATACATGTCATAAATATAATGGTGGAACAACTGCAATACTACTAAAGACATTTCAGTAAAGATAAAGAAAAACTTTCATCATCCTGCTTCCAAAAAAAAAAAAAAAAAAAAAGTACAAATGCTGATGCATCCTATAACCTTCTGTACGGTGGCCGACAAGGGCCAAACGCACTGCACCGGCCGAATGCGTCTCAGTTAGAGAAAACAGCTTCAAGTACAGAAAAGATGCAGATTCACAAACTCAAACACAAGTTTAAACGAAATACAGAAAGAGGAACGTGGTGCAAATGAAAAAAACGTGCTGCAAAAAACACAGAAAAATGCATCATCAACAAACGCGCTGCAAACAGAGAAACGATGCAAACCAAGAAACCATCTGCAAACGAAAAACGCTGCATAACCGGTCACTACAAACGGAAGTGCGCTCTCAGCGTAAAATACAATAAAATAAACGTTACGTAATGCGCATATAAAAATGATCAACTAAAAGTCACATTACCGTTCCCGCTGTATGTTCAAACACCGTGACTCAGTCAGCTGGTCTGTCTCTCCATTGAGCTGTTACGCTGAGAGCGCCCCCTGCAGGTTTCGAGCACTTCCGTTTGTAGTGACCGGTTATGCAGCGTTTTTCGTTTGCAGATGGTTTCTTGGTTTGCATCGTTTCTCTGTTTGCAGCGCGTTTGATGATGATGCATTTTTCTGTGTTTTTTGCAGCACGTTTTTTTCATTTGCACCACGTTCCTCTTTTTGTATTTCGTTTAAACTTGTGTTTGAGTTTGTGAATCTGCATCGATTCTGTACTTGAAGCTGTTGAGACGCATTCGGCCGTTGCAGTGCGTTTGGCCCTTGTCGGCCACCGTACCTTCTGCCTGTTCAATTATACAAACTCAAATACACTTACCTCATGCAAACAGGTGTACTGAACGTGATATGGAGCGACTGTCTCCTCTCCTTTGATTTCTACATTAATGTGCATACGGATAGCCCCAGAAACAGCTGATTTGTCTGTACGCTTGTCTGTGAAGAGCACAAGAGAGACAGCAACACAGTCACCAAATGTACTGCTAAAAAAACGTCTCGATCAGAAGTATATGAGTCCTATGAGTGAAGGGTTGGGAGGGCTGATTATTGGATTAATGCAGCAGAAGGGATGCAGATTATAAATTCAACTGACCAAGATTGTACCAGACGTCCATCTCTCCACTCAGAGTGCGGACCTCGATGATGGTTTGACCGAGGAAGTCATCTGACTCCCGCTTAAACTTCTGCTTCACACGAGACTTAATGTCATCATCCTCATCCCAAACTCGCACCTTGATGCGATCTGAGGAGTTGTGACATTCACTACATAGACAGAAACAGAAGATCACCCACAGCTTACATCGACAGCTGGCCAAGGAGGTCAGATTGATTGCTATCTTGAGTCATGAATAGGAAATTGGAAACACAAAAGCTAGCGTAAAACAAAACTAAATTTAATTAATTTTATCAAGAGAAAGTCAATAAAAAGCTGCAACACTGCAACTACTTGAGCCGAAGGTCAATAGAAAAATGACGGTGAATATATTCCGTATAACAATAAATTCATATTTTTTAACTGCTCTTTTGACCAAAACAAGCAAAGCTGTAACCAGCCAGATATGATTAAGTGGAAAAAGCCAATAACATGTTAACTGGTGATGAAAAGAAATTATTTAAACTAATACTTCCACCAATTTCAATTTTTTTTTTACATTTTTCAAAAAAGTTTCAACTCACAAATTGAACGTCTCCTCCCAGACAGGGTTGAGATTCCCGTAGATGGTCTTGGTCCTCTTCTTGGTCTTTCCCACCTGGACGGTGACATAAGGATCACTGGATCCGGTTTTATCCTTGGCTTGTAGACCCTGGGCACACAGCACTGGCAAGGGGGAAAAGGGCCAAGTCGGTCAGTCTCTGTGAATGTATGTGTGTGTTTGAGAAGCCTCTTAACCCATCTGACCTTCTGCTCTATTGCCCCATAACCGGCACCTCTCTTCAAACAAATGGCCGCTTGTCTCTTTTCATAGAGACAAAAACATGATGTGTGCTGTCTCCTCAGACTTTGATGTTGAAAATGTTGGCCAGCTCCCTTCATAGCTTCTCTGCTGCACTCACCTGTGATGCTGATCTTGGCCGACCATTTAGAGGTGCCATCGAGTACGCTCTGTTTGATCTGCTTCATGTGGGTGACATGAGTGGACTTGGGGACGGTGAAAACTTCCTGAATGAGCTCAAAGATCTCTGGTTTGTTCCGCTCACGGATCTTCATGCGGTCCTTAAGAACCATGATGATATTTTGGGTTCGGTCCTCGGCACCATGTTTAGAGCTCTTCTCTGCTGCCCCTGGTTAGTGGCACAATTACAAAAAGGATCAGACATAGAAAAGCACAGAAAAATATCTGCTATGAGTTGCCTATGGCTCTTAGTCCTCATTCAGTTATTAATTATGACAATAACTGAGAGGATTGCTGTCTGGAGGATAGCATTTTACAACTCAGAAAATGATTTGAAAATGGGGCACTTAATTCAGAGCAAATAAGAGGACTGCGGAGGTGATGACAAACTTATATTTCATGAATGAGAAGCAGACATTTGCAGGGCAATAAAATATGGTGTAAAAGAGAGATGAAAGCGAGAGGTGGGTGACAAGAAAAGACAAACGGCTTTTAATATCCACTCGAGAAAACAAAGAAAATAAGAAAGTAGGAGTGAGGCGAGAGGGAGGAGGAGGTTGGCACTGACAAATAGCAGTAAGAGGAAATAGATGGATAAGATAGTTTACTATTATTAATTTAAAAAAAAAAAGCAGCAATGACTAACATCTGAAACAAAATCAACAAAGGGTTGTGCAGCTCTGATAAATATGTATGATTGTAGAAAATATAAAAATGAAGCTAGCAGTCAGTTAGTTTAGCTTAGCATAAAGACATGAAAATGTTTCATTATTTATTCTTGATAAACACTGTCAAATAACAAATCAAATTTAACTTTGGTTGTCTGTATAGAAAGCTAAGCTAACCGGCTGTTGGCTCCAGCAACACGACTGCCAGTCAGTCATGAGAATATAGTGTCAATCTTCTCATTTAACGTTGCAAGAGTAAATGAAAAAAAAAAGCTTATATTTCCTCAACTGTCAAAGTACACCTCCAAACAATGCACGAACTGATGCGAATAAAAAAAGAAATAAAAAATAATATTTTACATCAGTAGAGGGAAATACATCTCCTGTTACATCTGTTGGCTTCAGTATACAGCATCATTCATCCTTGATGGCTTCAGTCATGAAGATAAACATATATGAGACTATGGATTTATGGATGAATTGAAATAAAATCAGTAATATGTTTTGTAACATTTCCCTTACTTTGAAGACAGTCAGCATTGAGCAGATCTTGGCACTTTTCATGGCATTTGACTCCACACTCGGTACAGCGCATGCCCTGGCGAGCGATACCCCACAGCAGGCCCTCACACTCGTAGCAGTAAGTGGGAGTCGTTGCAGTCCATACCTCAAAGTTATGCGGGGTGGTGCAGGAGATGGGATAAATGAGGGCCTGGAGGGTCTTCTTATAGACATGACTCTTCTATAGGGGTGCAGAGAACAAAAGAGGAGGGTCAAAGGAGTGACGATCTTTTCGGGATGACATGAAAAATTGATGTGAGGACTGACCAGCTCCTCATTATGCAGCGTGCTGGATGTCAGGGCTGAGGTGATACCTGCTTTCCTGGAGTTCTGAACCAAAGACTGAAAGACAGGACAGAAAGGCTCATTTTTCTTGGCTTCCACTTTTTTTAAATCAGTGAACAATGTGTATTATTACAGTCTGCCTGGTAATATTTACCAAATGGTTACAACCAGCTGGAGTTGACAGCTTAAAAACTTAACATGCTTCTTTTTTAAGAGAGACCCATCAGAAAGCTAGCGTTCCCTGATAATATCAGTGTTTCATGAGCAAATGGTTCCAATGTTACTCACCATAGCCTTTGGCAATGAAGAGAGGGTGGGAGGAAAAGAGAGAGATTTAATATAATTAAAAGACAAGAAAGAGGAGGGAATTTTCCATGGACAAAAAATATGCTGAGAAACTGATGTGCTTATTGAGCATTTGCTGTGTTTTTGGGGATTAATAAAGAATGGAGAAAGCAAGCACATTGCACTTTAATTTGTCCTTCTGCAAAAAAAACAATAATAATAATATTGAGAATTTAATGCGTATTTTACATTTTCTGGTAAAATTTGAGGCATTTCAACTGAGGCAGAAAAATTTTAATACTGATGTTGGCATCATAATATCATTTTTGTTTATTTTTTGTTAGTATAACGTGTGAATTATGATTTAAAACACAAAGTGACTCGTACATGTGAGTTACAGGTTCCTCCAGTAGATTTATACCTTTGGTGTCATTAACGAGGCAGTGGCAAGGAGGCATGGGGAAGATGGGAGGGTCAGGTTATGAAAAGGTCTGTTTTGAGACAGCATCTGGCAGACATCAGTGTCAGTCAGCAGAAACCTCTGGCCTTACTAGTGGCCTCTTAGCCCTGCAGCTTGCTCTGTCATGCTCTACCAGCAGGGAAATTTTATCATTGTCAGCGAGAACAGCGGATGTAGTGTAGTAATAAGATGAAGAGAAGGAAAATGAAAGAAAAATTAAGAAATGAATAGAAAGACAAGGACAAAACAACAAAAAGAAAGCAGAGAGCCAGAAGATGACCAGGAGCCTCTTTAGCAGTAAGGAGCTCTGACTGCTGAGCTGAGCGATCAATGGGCCGTGCACACGAGAGACACTTTAGTCTGGGAATATAAAGAAGATTAGCACAGAAACTCACCAGATCTCTGACCAGAGGCATAGCTTTCCTCTTCCTGAGGTCTGGCATGCTGTCAATGCTATACAGAGCGCCACCCATCCTGGAGATAAAATATGCACAGAATAGGATTCAGCATTCCTTATTTTTGTAGCTACACTGGCTTAACATGGACAAAACAACTCAGATAATAAAATGCAGTCAGATATGGAGGCCACAGGCCTGGCTTTGGGTTGGTAGGTTATAGATTTTCAGTGACCCTAGTCGTAAGAGTCTCACGGTTATTTACCCTGCTGATAAAAGCAGAGAGGCGATGCCAACACTTTCTCCTCGGGCCTGTGGAGAGGGAGAGAGAGAGAAGAAATGAGAAAGAAAGGCATACAGGGTGCCATTAGAGCTTTGGCTGGAAGGATGGGAAGCATAGTGTTTATAGCACTGTACGTATAGTGGTCTTTATAATGAGAAGAACAAAATCAAGAGATATTGTATGGCGTTCCTTGGCGAAAAGCAATATTTTGTAGCAAGTTTCACTAGCTGCTGTTTCCACAATAACCTAAAGTGTTCCCAGAACTCACAAATGAATAATACAACAGTGGTACAAGTGAGAAATAGAAAACGGGAGAGCAGGAAAGTGCTACAGCCAAGTTTTGTCCTTGTTATTGAGTGTGGTGACCGCTGACCGCTGATCAGCAATGGCTTCTCTGTGTTTGAGCATCATAGTAAAAGTAGATTACAGCCAGATGGCTATCTGGGTAATAATTTTTCTAATTCTATCTGTTCTGTTATCAAAAGACACAATCTTTGTCTGCCTGCCTCTTCAGGGAACATCATAGAGCCCGGTTGCTCACATCACACGAGGCACAGAAATAGTCATGATGGGGAGAAACGCCTGGCTTTGAAAATGACACTTAGCAGGCTTACAGCAGCTTCCTATGTGTTGCTTTGCCCTGCGTAAATCAACTGTGAGCTGCACAGGATACATACAACATAAATTGGACTGATTAACACACTACTGGCCACACCCACCTGAGAGTCTGCTCCAGGCGTGGGTAATCAGAGCGGACTACATGCAAATCGCTACGAGGATGGCAAACAACTGAAAAGAAAATAATGAAATGGCAAAACAATACAAGGGGTAAACAGAAATAAACACAAGACAATACAGTGTAATCCACAGCAATAACCAAAAGCTGGAGAAAACCCTGGACCAGTCAACAACAACAAAAACACAGTAACTGAAAGACATGCAGGGGCTGATGCAACAAGTCAGTGAGCTCAAACAGTGGACTTATGAATAACAACAACAGAGACAACATACTGTGTTATTCACCGGCCTTCACCTGGCATGAACAGGTGCAAATGTATAAGCACAAAGGCACACGGAGAAACACACACATGCACACAGGCTGTACCTCTTGCAGCTGCAGTCGCACTCTGCTGAAAAGTCGAAGCCAGTTGGCTTTAGCTCTGGCTGGACCAGGTTCCATGATTTCTCGCTTAGGGAAGCTAAAACAATAATTAAAGAAGGGAGAATATTTTCATTGATGCTAATAGGTGCTTTATATATGTGTATATGTATTTGATGGATTAGCTATTAGATGATTATCCAGAAATTGGTCAAGGGGTAATATATATATATATATATATATATATATATATATATATATAAAACACGTTAAAGGGAAACTCCTCTGAGCTGTGCATTTTTTGGGGGCTTCAGCCATACTTGGGGACTAAAAGCACATCAAAAGCAAGTCATTAAACTTACTATGTGGAGGTGCAACACCAAACTGCTGGAGTCGCCCTTCCACTGGAAGACTGACTACAAAGTACCTGTGTCCTTTTCGAAGTTCATTTCAAGAAGATATAATATTCCTGACAGTAAATCAGTAAGTCAAAAATATAATGATTTAAAGATGCAGATAATTTTAAAACTTTTATCTGCTGTTATATTTAAATACAGCTGGTTCATATAAGCCCAGAAGTCTTTCCTATCTCCGCCCCTTCCTTGGTGAGTGCTTTTTCCATATATCCTTGTCAGCTACCTGTGGTGATAGTGTTTATGAGGTTATTTGAGATTTTTTCTTCTATAGAGCTGTGAGGATTGAACAGTGTTCACCTTGGAACAGGGGGCTCTTCTGTTTTCTCCTCAGGAGCTGAAGGGACACTGTCGGCAACTGGAGGCTGCTCGGTGTGTTCAAGTCCCCCCTCAGGTTTGGGCTCGGCCTCCAGGGGCTTTGACTCTGGCGATTGAATGTGTGCTGTTGTTGTAGTGGTGGTAACAGAGGTGGTGGTGGCGGTGAACGTATCTGGCTGTGAGAGTGCAATGGTAGGTTTTGTGGAGTCTGAACTGAAAGGCGGTAATGTGACATCCTGGGAAACCAGAGGTAGACCGGGAGCTGAGGCTGGGGGCTGGAGCTGGTCAGGGGCTGGGTGCTGCTGCTGATGCAGTGACGGCTGCTTCTCCAAAGGAGGTCTGGTGGTGGGCAGCCCATCAGAGGGCGCCACCAAGGTGGGGGCAGTGCTTGTGGGTGTTGGGGTGTAGGGAGGCTCCTGGTCTTCGCTGAGGGTGCCGTCAAGTGGGTACATATCTTCATCTTCCTCATATGGCATTTCCTCCTCATCTTCATAGTTGTACTCTCCTTCCTCCCCGTACATGTCGCCCTCTACTTCATCATACAGCGCCCCCTCCTCGCCTCCATCTTTGACGTAACCTCCCTCATCGCTGTAGATGCCTTGGGGGTCTTCGCCATCCCAGCCTGGGGAATCGTCCTTGCCATAGCTGACCGAGGAGTGGCAGGAGTGATAAGAGTCGTTCTCATCATAGAACTCCGAACCTCGCAAGCTCTCACCGTCCTCAGGAACAAACTCCTCACTGAGCTGAGAGCTGCCACGACTCAGCTCACCTGATGAGGCGTAACGACTGTCTGTGGGACTAAAGGGAGGGGGAGATGCAGACACATGTTACATAAATACACCCACACGGCTTTCTAAGGAGACTAGTTGAGTTCCCAGAGTTGGAATAAGGAGTTTGGTTGTTTGCGACACTTAAGGAATTTGTGCTGGGGCCGGGGAGGGAGACAGCTAATCAACAGGAAAAGAGAGATTTAAACCAACCAATGAGGAAACTTAGAGCAGGGGATCAAACTAGTGATGCATCTATGTAACTGTAGAGGGAATCCATTTTTTTAGTGAATGGAAAGTTTACTATGGATACTAGTTCACTCACAAATAAGCACAGAAGCACACCATAGAAAGCATGTGATTAGAAAAAGCATAAGAATACAGTCTCTGATTAGGCCTATTTAAATGGGAGAGAGTGAACCTGAGGAGGTGGGGGGTAATTTATTATCCTGGTGGAAGAAAAACAGCCTCTTTCTGTAGATAAATAAGTGAATAATATTTATTCACAATGATGAATGAGGACATCAGACACTGAGGCAGACCATGAGTCAGGGAGAGATTTGAGACACATACAAAAGCAATTTTTCACTCACACACACACACACACACACACGCAGACATGTGCTCGCACATTATTATTTCGTCTCTATTGATTACAGTCAGCTTGGTTCAATAATGCATAGTGCAGAAGCAGTAAAGGAGAACTATATAATGGTTTTGGGCAGTGAGCCTCAGGGAATTCACAAATATAGATGACTGGATGCCTAAACATTAATTTACGACACCCCTGTTCTTCTCTATTCATCAGGTATCGCACAATCTGGTCCAGCACTAAGTCTGATGCAGACAGTGACAAATGCTTGAATAGAAATGCACATCTGCACTTTCTCAGAAAAGAATAGCAACAACATATTTTAATGTAGATGAAAGTGAACATAATCTATCTTGACCTTTGTGTGAGCTCCCCATTGCTGGGTTGGTGGCCTTCTTCTGTCTCACAAGTGGAAATTAAATGTGTATAATTGCCAAGCATGGGGCACCCAGAATTAGACAGGGCTCACACAGGATGAGGCAGTAATAACAGGCTGCCACGTTAGCAGACACATACACAGATTCACAGAGGCTTTTCCATAAAGTCCAACCAACAATTAACCCAACCAACACACACACATTGCCAATCACTCACCCAACAGAAAACTGCACAGAACTTAAATAAGGATTTAAAAATGGAGAAGATGGACATGATACATTATCAGTGATACTGATGTGATTCTTCACTGGGAACACAGTAAAGATAGATGCAGGACCAGTAGTTTTCTATTAAAGATACAGAATATATACATAGATAGAGACAGGGTAAGAGCACATGCATGCAAGCACAGCGAGCGAGGAGGACGGGACAAGTCCACCACTGACGTCACAGCGAGACGGAGTCACAGGCCGGAGCAGGAGGAAGAAGAAGAGGAGGATTTGGAGAGGAGGTACAGAGACCCACCTATCGGACAGTGAATGCCTACTGTCTAGAGAATACTGACGACTGGTGCGTCGGCTCGACCCTGAGCCTGAGTCGATATCACTGCGCCCGTTGGTGGCCGAGTCTAAACTATCATAGCGTCTGGTAAGAGGAGCAGGGAGGGAAGTAGGGAGGAAGGAAGAGGTGGGAAAGGAGCATCAGTAGAGCTCAGTGCAAATATTTCAAAGAAAGCTCTAACCAAACTGAGCCTCTGCACTGCCCGGTTAAAGGACAGGTTCACATTTTTTCAAGCCTGTCTTAACACATCAGTTGTGTGCCTGTATGAATATTTCTGTAATAATTTCCCCTGTTGACACTGAACATCAAGAGATCCCCTCTTCATGCAATTCAAATGTAAGTGATAGGCAGAGCTAAAATGGGCCTTCAACCACCTGCCTTTTTCAAATCATGTGGGCATAATCATAAAATTACTCTCCCTAGTGTACAGTAAAAGTCCTTTGTGTTTACGGTCCCTGGAACACTGTCTGGACGTTGGGAGATGTTTGGAGTCCCATTCATCCACAATGAAAGAGACTCTCCAATCTAAACAGCCATTAAGAGCAGGAGTGATGATTTCTGCAAACAATGTTCATATGTGTACCTGATGTGTTTTAAGACAATTTGAAAAATTATAAACCTATCATTTAAACTTCTGCATAAAGACCTCTAACTGAGGTTGAGCACTCAAAGATTTATTTCACCCCTCAAACCTTCTGTTTCAGTTTTCTCTGTGCAATGCATCAGCTGCCGTCTTTATAACACATGTCCAGAAGTGATCATAAATACTGCAATGTCCATGAAATAAATAACATTTATTTTCTGCAGAACACAGTAGCACAGAGGATGTCACATGGGTTTCTGATGCTCATAAACTCAACATGCATACAAAGATGCAGGCATACATACACACACACACACACAATCACAAACAAAAGATAACCACAAAGGCCCATTTCATTCGTGACCTGTATACAAGAAGTGTGTGTCTGTGTATGCTTGTATACACAGGCCAGGGTTAGTCTCTAGAGGAAGAGAGCACAGTGAGACAGCATGTTACTATGTACAACACAGTGTAACAAAACAAGCTCAGCTCCCTCTGGGCTATATGCTAGACTCCAAAGGGATTTATTAACAAAAAAATTGTTTATTAAAAATGGGAAGGGTGATATCATATTCTCAGCATCAGGGGCGCCGCTAAGGATTTTGGGCCCCATGAAAAGAATCTTTACAATTTATAATTTATATAAATTATAATTTTATTAGGGGCCTCTCTGGGCCCCTCTCAATCATGGGTCCCTGGAATCCTTCTCCTTTTTCCCCCCTTTTCGGCGCCCCAGCTCAGCATTAAACAAGCTTTCTCTCTTGGAGGTTCTGCTGATATATTCTGACAACAGCCCCCATGGTAATCTAACTGGTGGACATGAACAGTTAGACTCACGGAAGAAAAGGAAAACTCTGCTTTTGCTGTGGCTATTTTTATGGGTGTAGTGTGTGTGTGTGTGTGTTACCTCATGGCTCTGTGGTCATAGTCCAGCTCATGGATGTCATTGTTGTAGGAGTGTCTGTAGTGCTGATGTCTCATGGGATACTGGTGCATGGAAGCGTTGGGCTGCGAGGTGGTATAATATGGAGGCGGGATGCTGTTACTGGTCTCACTGCGATAGTCGCTGTCCCTGTCGTCCACTGCGCTGTCTGGGTCATCGTCTGGGACAAAATGAATGGACAAGAACAGAAAGATGGTCGCAATTACAATATTTGCAAACTATTATAATGCTATAATGTCCATATTTTGGCATATATAACACAATTTCTATGACATCAAACAGGGTGTCAGGGTGTGGAGCAAATGCTCTGATCTGTCCTCAAGGTTTTGTTCTAATACTCCATGGGAAAAAAAGATAAAAGTTAAACACCAGAAAGACAAATGCAAATATTGTGGCTTCATTACTGATGCTGAATTTCCCTCTCTTATAAATTAAAAAATCCATCTCTGCAGAAGGGAAGGTCAGAGTGGATGGGTGTGGAAAAAAAACATATTCACAAGACAGCTAATGGGTTCTGAGGAAAACTGCACAAGATCATTACATTAAGGGAGACATGAACAATAAATAGAGAATTGCTCAAAGTCATTAGCTGAGGCGTATGAACGAAACTTACTTTGCTGATCTCCCCACAAACTCCAATTACCTGCAAGGAGATAAAAGATTGGGAAAACCAAATCATGTTTTGGCCATAAATTAAACACATCATTAGTCACAATCTGGGTAAACACACTTAAGAAAATAAGCATTTTATGTGCACAGTGTTTGGTAAAGCAAATGTTTACATGTGTGCATATGCATAGAAAAGCAAAAGGTCTTTAAAGAACCTTAGCTCAAAATGATCTTTTGTTTAAATGCTGCTGGCCTTGATGCTGCTAAGTAACAGAAAACATTGGCATTGTATAATCTCTGAACCCGCATAATTACCATATTACTTCCCAACCTCTGCTGCCCATATATTCATATGATGCACACTTATCTCCCTGCGCCATCATCATCAGACAAACAGGCAGGTTGATATGTCCGACAAACCAGTGCATGTCAGCTTGCTATGTGAGCTTGCTTGATTTGTCACATCAGCTTGCCTCCCTCTCTTCATGATTTAACTCATCTATCACCCTCATTTCTTCCTCCTGTCTCGCCCTATTCTCGATAATTCAGGGAAACGGCGCAGGGAAAGAGGGGAGAGAATAAACAGGAGGCAAAAAAAAGGACACAGCATGGGGTAACACAGGAGGAGGCGGGTGGGGAGGGTACAAGCAGCACTCACAGCACTGTGTGGTTGGCGCATGTAGTGGCTGCTCCTGTTCCTCTTGATTGGCATACTGGAGAAAAAACACATTAAACATCTCAGAAAATGGTCTTAAAGTACCCCTGAGGTAAAAACATTCATTCTTGCAATTCTGCTGTTATTGGAGAGCCATTCATTTAGGATAAAGACATAAAAGAAAATGCTATTAAGAGGAAGGAATAAATAGGTAAGGAAATATAGTTAAAGGGAGTGATGGGATGCAAAATGTTCTTACATCTTGATCTCTCATTGCATTAAGTTGTTCAAGTTTCTTGGCCCAGTATCTGGCTTCTTCCTCTGGAATGTCTGCAGGACACAACAAAAACAAAAACATTTAACACAATACTCTGCTCTGCAAATCCAATACTGGACAGTATGATTAATTCTCTTTTCTATTTATATCTCTCTCTATAAGCCCCAAATTAGGTTGAGAGAGAAAGTGTAATCATAGCATTGAACAACAGCTTAACATCAGGCTGAAAAGCAGTGTTACTGCAGTTTTACTGGGTGTGTTTAATTGTGTGTCCAAAATGGTGTTTTATGGCACCTGTAATCACACCCTGCTGTGGTGTCATAGGGTCCTGCAGTGCAGACAGTGTGGCACAGTCTGGTTCTCAAAAAAACTTAAACTTACATTTTTGAATTTAATGACAATCATGCAAGTTAGGGACCACTTTCCTAATGGGCATTGCTGTGCAATAAATCATAACAGTAATAACATTATAGGTAGTTGAAGGTTTGCATAGTACTAGTAAGTTGTATTAGTCGTATAACTGGTTGTCAAAGCAGTGGCCGTAATCATTCTTCCTAATTGCTCATATTCAGTTGAAATAGTGCATGTAAAAAAATAGAAAAAAACTGTACAAAGCACAGGGCAGAACAAATGAAAGTAACAAGGACAGACCTAGTGGCAGTTCAAAGCGGGTGTCAAGCAGCAATCTGTGAAAAGTCGGGTCTTTGGTTCCACAGATCTCACTCTCGGCCATGATCACATTGGAGTCCAGAGTTAGCCACTGACCTGGACCCTCCTGGAGAGAAAAGGAAGAGGAGGAGGATCACGTATAAATCAGTATAAATAACCTTTTGAACATTGACCTGACCCCACTGTCTCCCATTCTCTCAGATATTTTTCTGCAATTTAAAAGGTATAATGTGAATGTATGATGTGAAAATGTAAAGTATCAGGTTAACTCATTTGACTAAAGGGCAGATTACTTAATTGCCTCAACGTGATGACAGAACTCATGAAAATAGTCGCACTTGTCTGCTGTTCACCAAGAATTAGTTATTGTACATAAAGCTCATTTATAAAACTCAGACTTGACCTTTTCACATGTTTGTTAGTACAAAGATTGAAAAAGAAAGCCACAATTAGTGAGCTTTAGAACTTCAAGAGATATTTTTTTATGTTTCCAGAGAGCCAGAAAAACATTTTCCCCTGCTTCAGTATTTGTGTTAGGTTGAAATAATTAGCTCCAGGCTCCAGCTTCATACTTGATTGATCTTCTCATCAAACTCTCAGCAACAACATGCATTTCTCAAAATGTTAAACCATTTCTTTAAAAGGCAAATTAAAAGAAAAGGCATTTCATTCATTGGACGAAAAAAAAAAAAAGAGGTGATAGATATAAACTTCATCACTCCCAGTTTACTCTGAACTTTATCAAAACTGTGAAAAAGCCTCAAGTCAAACAAATATCGACCTACAGCTCCTGATAGAAATCTCATAGCCCAATCGTTAACTCTACCATCTTGAAAAAAGTAAATGTGCCCACCACACCATCATAGTGTTTACCTTAATTAAGTAGACACTAATTCCAAATGTGGACTTTCTTTCTTATGCCAAGCATAATATATCTTAAAAAGGAAGCTGTTATGTTAAACTAAAATAAAAAATGAGCAGCATACGGCTGGGAAATATTAAAACTAGTACTAATTCACTTAATGGTAACCAATTCTAACCACTTATACAAAATACACATGTGCTATCCTTTAGTAACACTGCTTTTCTATTATTATTATTATTATTATAGGAACACATAGCATTATATTAATTTGTCACTTATCACTGTGTATACACAGTAAGCTTAAAACCAAAAGGAAAGAAAAGGCAGCAGTGTACCTCATTGGACTGTCGTATACTGCGCAGGGGGATCCATAAGGTGCCCACCATGGTGTCCCAGATCAGGCCTTTATTCCACACCTCCACCGTCAGGCCCAGATCCAGGCGGTTTATTTCACTGCTCAGCAGAAAAAAGAATATTAGGAGAGAAGAACATTATAGAGAGCTGAGAAGAGACAGGGCTATATGTAGACATCTCATTGCACAGTGGGTTTTAAAAAGAGAAAGAAGTCTGTGTCATCAGGAGCTGCACTTAATTCTGCTGATAGATATGCACTGTGATTCAATCTGCTGAGGGAAATGAGTCACTCAGCATGAGAATGAAAAGAGAGGCCGACTGTCAACCAGGCCGTTGGCAAGATATAAGAGAGCATTGATAGGATAACAACAGAGACTATCTATATTTCTGTGTGACAAACAACAATGAACTCTGCCTCATTTTCCCATCACACAAAAGCCATAAAGAGTAAACACGACATACAGCAGCATCAGGAGTATCAGGGATTTGTAATGTGACTATAAATCTAACTGACAGATTATCAACTCTCTAAACACCTCATCATTGAACGCTGCTTCTTCCCAAACCCACTGGCTGCATTAATGGAATCAAAAGCTAATAATAGCCACAGCTTTGATATGAAAATGCATCTTTCTGTTTGGCTGGGAAGTAATATAGAAAATGGCTGAACAGGGGGATACCTTCTAAAGTGGAGAGAAGGGGATATGAGGGAAGGAGCGTGTTTTAGTTAGTAACTCTGATTACGTTACATTATTATTATTATTATTATTATTATTATCATTATTATAAAAACTGCAGGCGGAACCAGCAGGTGTTTTTTTTCCTTGTTAGACCTACTGCAGTCATGAGGTGTTATGTAGCTGCTATGTGAAGCAGCTCAGATGTTATGTCATCTGCACATGTAAAATGATACTGAAAGGCAAAAAGCAAATAAAAAGTGGAGGTCAAAAATATTTGCTTTTAAGAAGCAGAAACGTCACCACTGACTCTGCTGCTGTGTGCTGAAAAATTTCCATCCTTGAGGTGACATCTCTATTCGTGCAACTAAACAGTATCTATTGTTACATCTTTAATGCATGTGGATGTAGATTACTTAAATGACTGATACTTTCCCTCTTTCAGAGGGCACAGATGAGTAATGATATCAAAAGCCACCGTGACAGAACTGTTAAAGCTGAAGGAAAGACTCGCTATGGACAGTTTTTATAAAATGATAAAAATCAATTCAACAAAACCAGGGACATCCTCATGTTAATTTTTTTCTTGTCAAAACATGTAGCCTACATTACCCATAATGCAATGCATACAGTTATTTGGCTGTGAGGCCAATACAGAAATAATTCCTCCAAAAACCACAATCATCATGAAGGGAGAAGGTTGATCACATAATAACGGTCTTCAAAACTGGAAGCCAGGTATGAAAAGCAGAAAATACAGTAAGAAACCTTGAGCTGGCACAATTAGGCACCTTAGGCAAAGTCAAACATGACAGGTGCTTAAGGGTGAAAAGACATGCTGCAAGAAAAGAGGAGTAGAAGACTACAGAAAGGGCAAGAAGCACTCACAACATGAAATCCTGCTCCCAGCACGGCTGACTGCCGCGCACAGCGATGGTTGTGCTTTTAACATTCTGCACCTTCAGTGTCACGTATGTGTTAAATTTCTCTGTGAAAAAGAAAACACAAATAGCACTGGTTAGGCCACCGTGTGTATTTAACAGGATTCAGTGAATGTTAGTAACAAATTGATGATCTCCAAAGGTCATAGGTCGTAACGCACCTTGGGGTCCATCAAGCTTGGCTTTCTTGACTGTAAAAAAATTGAGAGAAAAGCCAATAAATTAGTCTAACAATGGCAAAAGTGAGTGGTATATTTGTCACCCTTCAGTGACTGCACATTTTGGTGGTTTAAAGGTAAAGCTCATTGAATCTATGAAGGTTTGTTTCATGTGTGCATTGTCATGTTATTTTACCCTGTAGTCCAACCAGGCCTCTGCATTTGTGCATGAAAGTATGGTTGGTTGGTGATTCACAGGAGACTGACATTTCAGACAGAGGGAGGATTGGGTCGGGCTTGGGGGGGGGGTCTCCTCAACCTGGTTCTCTTCTCTCCTCTTTTGGGCATAATGCCAGGATCTCAATATGAAAGACTGCATCTGTTCATCAGGTGATGTCAGAGTCAGGGAGTCACTGGGCCAGAAGGACAGTTTGGGCGGGTGCCAGTAAGGAGAGCAGCACCCTCTCTGAATGATATGTGTGTGTGTGTGTGTGTGTATTCCTGCATGGTTGTCAACAGGGGGTGGTGGATAAAAGACTAATCAGTAATTTCTTTTGTCTAACACAATAGATGAAGCTCTACTAAGATGCTAGCTCCTCCACACATGGAGGTACCAGATTGACTTTTAAAAACCACAGTGACGTCAAAGGCGTTTTCATTATTCATTCAATCCTGCACCCTGCCGATGCCCAGCATCACCATGTTGGGCCATGAGATATTAATATACAGAGATCCGGTTTTCATCCCTGCTGACTGCCTCTTGCCTTGTACCACATTTCAAGAAGGAAATACAGAGAATAAGCCCAATATAAAATAAATCTAATTGACCCTCAACAGTAAGCCATTCGATCCATCTGAGCACGTGTGACCGGTTAAAATAATGACTTCATGAGGCATAACCTGCAGTCCAAATGTCAGAAAAGAGGTAACTAAATAAAGAACAAGTCCAGAAAAATGATGGTTGCGAAGGTAATGCTGGTAGAGGGCTTGCTCTGATTCAGTTTCATAGTGAGTAACAGCAGAGTAGATATGATAATCATTGTGGATAAATTTGCTTCTAAAAATAGGCTAACCTCAGCAAATCCCTGGGAAAACGCTTATCATTTAAATATCGCTATGATTTATGAAGTTGGTGGCGGAGTAATTGGTGCGGCAGTACATGTGCCTCTTAGCCAACTTCAAAGTAAAATCCCTGTGCTGATATTTTAGCTGCTGACAAGGCAGTCACATATGAGGGGTAAGGAGGGTTCTTCTTAATGGAAGCACTGAGTATACATTTGACAAAAAGACATCCAAAAGAATTATTTCAGCTTCAAACTGCCTGTGAATGACAGATGCAACCGGGAAACACTCTCCCTCTCTCTCAAAACCCTCTGCTGTTCTCACCATCAATCAGTTATTGGTTCTCTTTCACTCTCTCAATCACTCGCTTCTCCAAGCTTCCCCTGCCATGTGGAAAGTATGCACGTGTGCTCCCTTTCTATCTCTTTCTCTCGTGCTCCATTAATCTCTCTGCGCAGCCGGATCCGGGCAGAGTGAGCTACATCCCCAACACTAAAAATAACCACTTCAGTGTGACAAGGGTGGGGGGTACATGAAGGGGGGTAGGGTACAGCTCACAGGCATAAGACCAAACCACCATCGCTGCAGTTATAGCACAGAGGGAAGAGTGAAAGGGAGTAGGTGTGACATATTTCTGCAAACCCTGAACAGAAATGTTGATTCCCTGCCACAGTAATTACAGGATCTCAGTTTTACTTGCTTTGCCAGAGAAAATTTAACAAATCCATTCACTCATAACCTGGTGAAGAGACGCTAAAAGGGTGTTTATTTCCTGAGGTTTTGCAATCAAAAGCTTTCAAAAGAGCCCACACTTCAGAGCAATTACACATGACATCAGGAACAACGATATAAAACTGTAGACCGAATTTTCAGTCGAGAAATTCTGACATAAAGGAGAAATTGATGATGTACACAATTAAGAAAAAAAAAAAAAAAAAAGGTTATAGAGACGAAGAGGTCATTGCTGTCTATCTCTGTCTACTCTGCCCATTAAAAGTCAATCATACACCAGCACACCACCTGCAGGAATATATTAATAATGTCGATTATACCTGTAATAAGACGACTTCAATCCAGTTACATGATTGAATATTTTTTTCCAAATCCGCAAGAATACTGGACAATTCTTCACAACCTATCCTGACAATTGCACAGCAGTCATACTGGAGTACAGGAACATAATGTGTGTGTAGCTTTGGAATCATTTAAACATAAAACACACATTCTATGTTGCATCTGTTGTACACATTTCAATTTGGTTTTTGCTCCAAACTATTTCCAGAGTCCAAATAACTGTTCTGATTGTTGCAGCAGTATGTTTGAAATGGTAAAAAGACAAAAAAAAAAGCTAAGGAAAACTTGGTGTTTCATTGCATTCATTTCTAATGTCTTACTTTCTGTCTGGTTTAACCAAGATTCTTTCCTAATGATCTGAATACATATGTAAATAATCTTAAGTAGATGTTAATGAAAGAAGGTGACACTAATGAGGATAACTCACTCTGCTATGAATTTAGGGTTAGGGTTAGAGAGAGAGAGAGAGAGAGAAAGGGAGTGGAGGGGTTGCCAGATCTGAATATGCTCATTCAGCTTCTATGGCACAGGATATAATTTGAGAGACTACATCTAACATCACCAGACATGATGTAGTTCAGAATAACTCGGTGCATCATCATCATCCCCTTTATTACTTCACCTCGCTCTGCTCACAGCCACAGTGAAAAAATATAATATCAATATAAACCTAGCAGCAGGCCTGTAACAGTGTGTAGAAACTAATGAGAAAATGCCAGCGGAGACCTAAAATACCATTAGGGTTGCTATGCCAGCAAACCTTCAGGAAATAAAGCAGCCATCAACAAGCCTGAATCTCAATCCTGGCATCTGTGCAATCAGCTCTAGCACTGGTGTCAACAACATACAGTTGCAGCCTCTTCAAAAACACTACACACCTGCTGCTACTTCTCCCTCAATATGAACAAGACACTTGAAGGAATCGCTTTTCATTTTTGTGTGACTGCTCCTGGATACCACCAGGCTCTATATTTGTCAAGTGTCAGCAGAGGAAATCTATGGGAAGTTTGTAGTTCAAATGTCCCCCTAGTTTTTGTTCTAAGTGTGACTGAGGAGCTTTGATGAACTATGGAAACACGCACCAATTCAGTAAAGTTGTTTAAGATTTATGACAAGTGATAGGACCATGATGTGCACACTTTTCAGACAGAATTAACATCATGCACATCTCAGATTAAATACACGCGTGGTTTAAGGGTCAGTCAATTTCCTGAAAATAATAAATAGCTTCTGAATGTTAAAAACAAAAGGAGAACTCCTTGTGAAAAATACAAAAACAAATAAACATTTCTGCTGATAGTGATAGAGTATGTGTCAAATGATTTAAACTTTTGGTTCTCAATGTGGGCAACTGAGGAGGTCACATGAGACTCCCAGTATAATAGCATTTAATCCCCTTGACATTTAGAAAATCTGTCCACCGTTTTTGCAGATCTATTTAAATCATTCCTGAGAACAATTGTCTCCCAATTAAACGAAAGTAAGGTTAAATAAAAAGAGGTCTTCAGTCTTGTTTCAAAAACCTCCACCCTGAACAAGCAAAACCAACAGAGCTTTAGATGTTTTCTATGATCACAGGTCTGCCCTGCCTGTAAATGAGTTGAGGCTTATCATCAGTGAGAATCAGTGATAAGACCTTTGACGACAGACCAACTCACAGACTTCTCTGAAAACAATTACACACACACTACCAATGACAAGACAGATATTTACAAAGCAGCCATAAAACAGCACAGTGTTTTAAGGTGGGCCTTCTTTATACCCATTATAAAAACCAGTTGAATTGAATCTTGAATTATTCAGAGAAACAGGCTGTCACTACGGAGCACAGTCGATTGGAGAAATATCATTTAAGAATCTCGCAGTCAGTCACATGGTTTAAAGAAACCCTCTATGCTCCTGCGCACGCCTTTTTCTTCTATTGCATTAATCTACGAAGGCTGAGATGCAGCATCTACATGTACATTGATCTTTAAAAAGCAAATGCCATCAGATGTCTGCCACCAAACACCCAAAGCTTCTGCAGCACTTTGGATTACATCTTGTTTTACTATGTTTGACAGCGGCTGCCAGAAAGCATACACCTACTCCATAAATCGATACAGCAATGCCAGGTTTTGGAAAAACCAATACAGGCTGGCATGGGAGGCAGCATGAATGAGATACTTCAGGTGATTGACTGTTAACTAAGAAAACAGAGTCTAAAAATGCAAAATAGCTGAATTTGAACAGAACTGATGGCCGAATGAATGGGATTTGCATTAAACTGCCATTTAATGAAAAGTAAAAAAACACACAAAACAAAACAAACAATCAAACAAACAAACAGTAAGCTTTTTGTGTATACTGGCCATTGTAAAATTACTATTGGATGCATTATTAACCTAACAGGTAAATCCCAAACGGAGAAATAATGCGACTTGGAGCCATTTGGGCTTCTCACACCAGCACTGTAGAATATGAACAGCCAGCCCTGCCAAGACGTGGAGTAGGTGTTAGTTTTCCTCTTACCTCCGACGCACAGCAATGACATTTCTTTTGTGCGCCTTTGATACAGAATCCAGCTTCTTCGCCAGCTAATCTGTGCGGCTGTAAGCCCGGAAAGGACTCGCTGGGCTGGGGATGGAGAAGCCGGCCGTCGGTCGCGGACACCGGGCCTGGCGGGGCTAGTTACGCCGGTAAAAGAAGTCTTCACACTTTGAAGGGGGACGCCAGAGTTGCAAATCTGTCTGTCTTGCTTTTATTGTGATTCTGTCTGTCTAAAATTTGTGACTCCCCCCCCCCCAACCCTTACACCTTCTCTCAGCTTCTCGCTCCCCAACACACAGCCATCTTGTTCAGCTTCAGCACCACCGCTGCGTGGACAGCTACTGGTAGTGACGTCAAGGCGGCGGCGATGTGTATTGGTGGGGGGGGGGGCTGTACAAAACTCTCCTTACACTAACATATTGTACTGATCTTGACAAAATAACCTGGACCCACTTTTTAAGTAAACACTTGAATTGCAGGAGAAAACCTGACCATGTAACCAGTACTGTTACAGTAAAAGCACATTCACCTTCAATGGATGTAAGAATAAATACATGCATTGAAACAATAAGTTGGTTGTTGCAATATATTAGTCATAAGCAGAAAAACAATTAATTCGATAATCAATGAAGTCACTTTCAGACCAGAATGGTAAATATTTCAGTTTCTTAAATGTAAAAGATTTGATATTTCTCTGTGTTTATCGTTACAGTAAATTTAGTATCTTTGGGTTCCAGACTGATGCTCATCGCATTTTATAAACAAAATGATCGATAAGAAAAAAATTAACTGGTAGATTAGTTTGAAGCTGAAATAATTTTTAGCTGTAACTCTTAGGGGAGTATGTTTACTCATCTAAAGGAAATGAATGTGAAAAAAAATTGTAACCTGTCATAAGCAATCAATCTTTAAGTTTAGGTATTTCTGAGTCACCACAAACTGACTTACCCTTAAACTCTTGTTCATGTTATAATTACTGCCTCCTGTGTGGAACAACATCTCCTCCTGCTGGAAGACAACATCCTCTGCATCTTCAGAGTGTTTTAGGGTTAGTCCTCCAAAAATCACATAAAAGAAGTAAGTTTTACGAATAAATTCTATGTAAACACGTACATTTGAAAAGTGGTTTAAGATAAAGCATGGTTCAACACAACTGCATGCGTTCAAGTTTTGTTGGCGTCATTTTCAGTATGATTTAATGAACATTTCAAAAAATACAAATGTACACAAATATATAATATTCTGACAATCCCACAACCTGCCATTATGAATGTAATTTCAAACATGGATATGCTTATGTTTTATTTTTATTTTTTCTTTCCAGTTTTTTTCCATGCAAACTAAATAACTCTACGTACATATTCTCTACCTACCACAGGCCAAATAGCATTTAATGTAAACTGTTTAATAGGCTTATCTTGTTGGACAGGTCAGGCACCTGCAGGAAACTACTGATACAAAGCTATATGATAAAGTTAGGGTCAATCCAATAGTACTTATGGCAGTTAAGAAGTTAAAATCACATCACATTTTTAAAAATTCCTTTACTGTAAAAACCCTCAACACTTCCACACAGATTTACATTCACAAAAAAATCCTGTGCATGAATACACATATTCCACAGAATAAGCATATTCATAAAGGGAGGCATGTGCACATGGTCTGTGTGTGGTCTGATGAAGTGTTTGTACCCTTGCCTGTACCATCATTAAGATAACCACAAGGTTGTTGAATGGTACTGACTTGACCTAATACTACTGAGCTCGTCATGTGTCCCTCTGACGCAGGAATGAAAGGGCCACAGGAAGGAGTGTCCTCATAACTTCTCACTGACAAGGAATTGAATGACAAAGAAAACATGACATTCAGAAATACAATTTAAATAATAGTATCCAAAGAAAAAGAGTTGAGATTTACAACAATGTGTAGTAGGTAGTGTCATATCAGTGATCAGGAGATATTATTAGTGGTCAAAAACAGGTTATTCTGCTGTGATACATCTGCTATTACTGTTAAAGACATTTCATTTACCTGTCAAGATGAGAGAGGACCTCGCAAAGCTGGCTGAGCAGAGCGCGGTGCTTGTGGGGGTTTCCCTCCAGTACTCCACTGAGGCGACTCAGGTATGAGTCCAAGTTCCCAAGAGAGGCTGTCTCACCTGTACCTGTTCAGAGAGAAAAACACCTGACTTACACATTTCCTTTTATTGGTGAACTACTCATAGACCATCCAGTCTGTATCATGACCATATGATTATAATATTATCAGTACATTTATAATAAGAGATTAAACTATATGAACCTTGTAGGAAAATGTAACCTGAGAGCAGCAGATCTAATATCATTAATAGTTGTTGCAATCTGTACGTCTTTCCTCGTGTCTAAATGACTGCTGACCTGGCAGGGGGACTGTAGAGAGACTGTTGACCAGTGTGTGTTTAATAGCCAACAAGTGTTGCTGAAGAGCCTGGGTGCGTTTCTCGTCCTGCCCCAGTTCAGCCTCGAGGCGCTCTTTAGCATTGTACATGTCCTTTATGTGCCGCTGTAATACGGCATTCTGCTCCTCAAACTCAATGTTGGCCTTACGGAGCCGTCGCAACTCTGCCTCTCGAGCTGAAACCAGAGTGAAATAAAAATTAGAGGAAAAGATTTAGTCTTTACTTACCGAGTTAAGGTCTTACAAGACAATAAAATAATTGCACAATTCTGTCGTTCCTGCTGACAATGAACAGACAACTTTGTACTTCATTTGTGATGTGTCCATATAATTATTTTCCATTTTCAGTTACCTTTGTTTTGATCAAGAAACTCCTCGGTGAAGATAGGGATGTCAAATCTGTTTGAGAGTTCAGATGCCTGAAAGATAAAAGTAGTAAATAGATGACTTAGCTGTTCGTAGTTCATACAATAAGGACATTGCAGAAAATACAGTAAATTGAGGATATAAAAGATACAGAATATATAGATATGTACCTTTGGTAGAGATGACCCTGAACTAGTACTGATGATGACAGATGGAGCATCTTCTGAAAGAAAAAATTGTTTGTCCATTATACAATTCATATGGAGCAAAATAAAAAATGCACACCGTTCCCCTGGTGATGCAGTCTTTATGTAAGAGCCAGTAGATGAAAAAGATAAAAATGCACGAGCTGTAAACAACATCATGAAAATGAACTGTCACCTTTCTTGATCCTTTTGTCTTGTATCTTAGCACTGGTGATCTGATAGGCCTCAGTCTGTTGGTATTCCTTTAGCTCCTGTGCATACTGCATTTTCTCCCGCTCCGCCTCATCCAGATAGCGCTATCAATAGACAAATAACAGTGTTACTTTATTGAGGGGGAAAAAAATATGACTTCCCTAAAGAACTGAGTTCTTTTTTAAAAACTGTTTTTAAAAAAAGGCCATGTGGCCCATTTTATCATAAAAATATTTTCTCAGTGCAGATTTCACAGCCATCAAAATGGAAAGAACATAACCAAGATGGCAACAACGTATTTTTGGAAAATAAACAAGAGAAATATTGAAGCTCCATGAAACAAAACCCAAATACAGCAAGTACAATTGCTATTACATTCTTGAGTGAATTTTCACATCTGTCCAACCGACCTCTTTTGTGTAATAAAGTATCATTGACTGCAGAGACAGAATATAGCCCATGTATATGTGAAAGTTTGAAAAGTTACCTGTTTGTCATTTGGGGCTAATCTTGTCCATTCTGCTCCAAGTCTCTTGGTGATCTCTGGAAAAGGTAAGTCAGGGTATCTGGCCCGCATATGTTCCCGTCGTTCATTCAGGAAGCGGACATATCCTGTAACTGGTGCCTTCGGACCATTTGGTAGCACCTTCTTTCTCTTCTTTCCCTTTGGCCAACCTCTCTTTTTAGGCTGTAGAGAAACAGCACTCTTGGTCAGTAAAATGTTTGCAAATCATTGTTGTAGCATTAAATATCTTTGTCCCAGGGTCCATTACATGAGAGAGAAAACTAGAAAAAATTCATATTTGAGGCGCTGGTGGAGCAGGGGGTAGAAAGTGCCCCATGAACAAAAGGCTACAAGGTCCTCATCTGTGACGCTGGTTCAGTTCCAGCCATTTCATTTCACTCTCTCATTCTCCCCTGTTTCCTGTCACTCTTCCAGCTGCCCTTTCTAATAGAACCAGAAAAGGTGAAAAATAACAAAACTAGAAAAAATTATGTTTAACGAGCTGGATTTTTTTTGTCACATTTGGTTACAAAGATGACATTAATTAATCAGTTCTAAAAATTGTCAAATTTGATCTTGTTTTGACAAATTGATCATTTGATAAATTGTTCCAGACCTCATACATAACACTGATACAAAAACTCCTACCTTAGAGCAATTTAGGAACCTACAGTTTGTAGCTCTGTTTGACTACATTGTGAGAAATTTTCTCTTTTTCACATTAGTTTTCTACTTTATTTATTGCCTGCGATAATTGTCATGCATTTCCCCCACCCATGTAAATAAAAAGTTTAAAGTTTGGTTTGTGACTTTTGTTTCCAGGACTGTTCCAATGGTGTGAATTACTTTTATTGTATTTAATAATGGGAAATGACTGCATAGTAACAGTGTAGTAAAACTCTTTATTTAAAACGTTTAATGAAAAGTAATATTCACAAAGCCTGTTTATTGTGCTCAGATGCAGCAGGACTCACCTCTTCTTGTGGCTGATCCCCTGAATGTGAAGCTCTGAGCTGCTGCGATGCATCACTCTGCTCCTGTTTGATCCCTCCCATGATCTGATACCGTACAAGTCTAAAAACGGGTCTCTATCCGATGGGGAGGGTGTGAGAAGTTGTTTTTTTAAAAAAAAAAAGAAAAGGGAAAAATATATTTTCACATTAATGTCTCCTGTGCTGATGCTAACCTGCCTGCTAGCAGTTCAGTCAGGCTAACTGGCCGCACAGTTGTAACACACATACACGCACATACACAGACACATACACACACATACACACACAACGGGCACAAAGGTAATCCAAACTGCTTACTGTCCTAAAAGAAAAAAAAAATACAGCTACTAAATATGTTTATGTACATTTGATGATGTTTGTCGGCCCCGGACAGTGACGGTTTTATACAATAGTCTCTACTTTTTTTTTTAGGATAAACGTTATATTACTCACCGATAATGAACCCCCCGTCCAAACAGGAAGAGAACCCAGTCTGTCCTCTGATTGGTCGGTTCGGAGACTCATGATTGGGCCCCGCCCCGCCCCCACTGTGCGTGTACAACTAATGTCTGTTCAAAATAAATAAATCAAGCTGGTTTCCGTAAACATTTGATCGGTTGTATCGTGTTTTTAAGCAAGTTTTGAGTACTACAGTAGCGGTGTAACGTAGCGATAAAGCGAAATACGCCAATTCCGTAAATCAAAGATATTTTCAACTATTAATAGGTTCCGTAAATTTATAAAATCCCCCAAAACTACAGAAAAGCTTTGCAAGTTACTATCTAATTATTTTACAAACGTGAATGATAAGTATATAAAAACTGAACCGAGTTTCATGAAAAGACAACGTGTCGTTTCAACGTTTCCTGCTTAATTTTGAAAGTCTTAGCCGGAAGTGCGTTTTAGCCATCCATGGCGTCTGCCACCTCCAAATGATCTCTGCCAACATTAAAACCTTTCGAAGTGTTCACTTTAACGAGCCAGGGGCGATTGAGAGAAATAATAGCACACTAATATCTTGTTTGAAAGTACGGAAACTAAACACGAGTGTAAAAATCAGTAAACGAAAGGCAATGGGGTCATCACAACCCCATCTCCCTGAGAGCATCGGCTTTATATGTTGAATGATTTTCTAGAAAATTAGACTAATATTTATTTTCAAGTCTTTGTTTGGCCTAAAATAAACATCCTGCAATCCCTGCAGTTAGTGAACTCCAGCTAATAGACTGTGTCCTGGCTCAAAGTAATTTTTCTCACAGAGCACACAATTAAACTAAACTCAAAATTTAACTCAGATGTCCTCATTTGTTTATTACTGCCAAGCTTTCTTCTAAATTCTTGGCGAGAGCAGAAGTGGACGTCATCTGTCCATTGTTTTTCTAGGACGAAGGGTTCAATATAATTTCAAAAATGAAACTAAAGCTCTAACATGGAAAGTCAGTTGAGTTGGAGTTGATGCCAGAGACCCACTATGGCAAACTCTTTCAGTTTATTTGGTTGTCTCGGAAGATTGTTTTATATTTTCCACAGCGTGGTATGTTAATATCTAACTGATCAGAGTAATTTAAAGCCTATCATTTCAGGGGTCGTGCTCAATAAATGACAGGCAGTATAGTCAATGTTCATACAAACATCTATTTCAGTTATTTAGTGTGGTGCCAGAAATATGTACTTTCCCACTGAACATAAAAAATAAAAATGCACTTCATAACTTCCAACCACTATACATAATTTGATAAAAATATCAACTACCTGGCAAGTCCTGAAACTGTTACAGCTGTAATTCATCACACAAATTTGCAACTTTGTAACCCCCCCCCCCAAATCATGGACCTCTGTGGAACCAGAGTGGAACTTCATACTATCTTAAGTGTCATAACCATGCCAACATTCAAAATGAATTATGTTCCCAGTTTTAAGGTTGTTGCATATTGTGTAAATAAAATTAGTTAGCCAATTAAAAATGAGCCTCTGTAATTTGAGCACATACTGACAGGTCTTCGACCATGGTATTCCTATGCCACCCCCCTCACCTTTAAACTCAGGCAAACTAGACAAAGGCATCAGAAAATGCAGTACAGCCATCATCTACCAAATCAAGTAACTTAATGAAACACAAAAAAAACCAAAACAAATCCAAAGAGTCATAGTTTTTTTATTTCCTTTTTATTGTTTACAATTTTTGTAGTTGTTTATTCATTATTATCGATCCTTTTGGCAAACATTAGTGCTCACTATGTTCTGTACAGTCCAGTCCCATGATCTAACTTTTGATGGGAAGATCAGGCATGAGCCAAGTGGTGTTCCACTTTTACAATTTGTCCAGGTAGTTGTCCAAGGCTGGGACACCTTCTTTGAGACCCTTACGTTTACGTGTGTCCATGACAACAATACCAGGCTTGCTTGCGGCATCCATTGGATTTCCTGGCAGGATCTGCCAGTGGTCGAATACGCACTGTGGGAAGGCCTGGCCACCGGTGTTGGAACGAAGGTCAGCTGTGAAACCTGGGAATGAACAGACCAGTACATTTTAACATGTCTGATGGTAGCTAGATTTTTTTTCCAAAGAATTGAAAACAAAACATCAATTCAATTAAGATGGTGTCACATAAGACTGCTGCTCTGTTTTTAAAAAAAAAAAAAAAAGGACATACCAAATGACTCCATGACAGGTAGGTAGGCCTTGATGACACGCATTGGTGTTCCCAGGACACTGGACTCCTCAAACACATGACCACGCCTCTTGGTCAACACACCATAGATTCCACCCATTGCAACTTCAGGACACTACAAAGCAGACAAGAGATACTCGGTTGAATACACAATAATCCACAATGTTAAGACATGCAAGTAAAAAAAAAAAAATCTCAGTGTAAACTCATTTTTAGTAAAAACTTTTGTAATTTAAATCCTAAAAAGGTTTGACAACCTTGGTGAGATTGTTAAAGAAAAAGGTTAACCATGCCACTAAACCTATTAAGTAGAATCAACCAAATACAGAATACATGTGCCACGTACCTGGATCTCCACCAGATAGACGGGCTCCATTAGCCTGGGCTCAGCTGTCAACTCACAGGCATACAGAGCTCTACGGGCTGTGGGAATAATCTGTCCACCACCACGATGAATAGCGTCTGTATGCAGGGTCACATCATGGATGTCGAAGCGGATGGCACGCATGTTCTCCTCACAGAGGACACCCTAAAGACAAACATTTATTAATTAAATGACATGCAATCTACTAATCTCTGCATGAAACCAATAACCCAATAAAATACTGTATAGATTTGAAGAAATTTTTGAACAACAAATTCCTTCATATGGTCTTCTCACCTCCTTGACTGCCCACTGGAAGCCAGCCACAACGCTGTCCTTGATCTCACTAAGGTACTGTACTCCTTTGGTAACATCCACCAGCAGGTTGGGGCCATTTCCATCAGGTCCGAAGCACCAGATCTTTCTGGCCTCAGTGACGTCCCACTCATACTTGTCAGCAAGGTAACGGGCACGGGCCTTCATCTCCTGACGAGCAGAAACCTCACCTTTCTCAATGTCCTCTGCCAGACCATCTTCGAAGGGACGAGCCTTCATGAAAAGACGGTTGTGCTTGTTGGGTGACTTTGACAGACACATGACACTGGACTCTGCACTGACGGTCTCTCTGTAGGACACCACAGGTTCGGATTTCTGAAAAGCAATTGGCAGGTTTGAAAGCAGAAATGGTCGAAGGAAAAGTGACAATCATGCATCCTTTATTGGTGCAAATATCTTACTCAAGATCAAAAGTTTACCTTGAGTGGGATGCAAGCGTGGTCCTCTTCCAGATCCTTCAAACAGATCTCCAGATGCAGCTCTCCAGCTCCAGCAACGATGTGCTCTCCAGACTCCTCAATGATACACTGCACCATAGGATCAGACTTGGACAGACGCTTCAAACCCTCCACCAGCTTGGGCAGGTCAGCAGGGTTTTTGGCCTCCACAGCAACTCTGACCACAGGGCTGACACTGAACTTCATGACTCTCATGTTGTGTGCCTGCTCAAAGGTGGTGATTGTTCCGGTCTTGACAAGGAACTGGTCCACACCAACCAGACCCACGATGTTACCACATGGCACATCTTCAATGGGCTCAACGTAACGGCCCATCATCAAAATGGTCCTGACAAAAAGCATTGTATATTGATATTTCAGAGCTGACCAATAACTGATAAAGTTACATCAACACCAGAACGTATATTTATCAACCGACCAAATGTTAAAACCAACCTCTGAATTGGCTTCAAGTAGAGGTCGTCCTTCTTTCCGGGGACAAAGTTTGGTCCCATGATGCGCACTTTCAGTCCAGTAGAGACAGACCCAGAGAACACACGACCGAATGCATAGAAACGACCCTTGTCACTGGTGGGTACCATCTTTGAGATGTACATCATCAAGGGAGCCTTGGGGTCACAGTTCTTGATACCTGGGCAACAAATTAGGTTGAAATAAACTACTCATTGAAGACAGAGCAATAATTATTCATGTGCTGCAGATGTGACCTTTTAATCCTCTGTATTAACAAAAGTTAAACAAATCAGTTCTGTACCCATTGCAGCATCATCATCTCCAGGTCCTTCATAGAGGAGCTCGCAACGGTATTTCTGGGCAGTGACAGGGGAAGGCAGGTGGATGGTGATCATTTGCAGAAGGGCTTCACCAGCAGGCAGCCAGCGACGCATGACAGCCTTCAGAAGAGGTTTACCCTCTTTATCCTTGTCCTCAGCATCCAACTTGATTTCCAGCTTCTGGATCAGTTTTGCAGTTTCCTCCTTTTTGAAGTTCATGATGGCATCAAATACCTAAAAGATTTAAATTAGCATATTGCCTTTAACATGGCCAAGCAAATCACATTGAAACAAATCATTGGTTGCGCCTTGCTCAGACTGAAGGTTATCATCACTGGTAAATCAGGTCAAAGTGAAGAATATTCAAGTCATCACTTGCAGGCATACTGAACAACTTTATAGTCTATTGAATGAAGAATTGTTAATTTGAACTTGTTATAAACATGTACTGTGAGCAAATACAGTGTGCCTATAAAGACTTGTCAAGTTACCTTGAAGATGGGGTCCAAGATGAGAGCAACAAAGGTGCGGGAGTACTTCTTGCCATCAGCGCCAGTAGCACTCTTGCTGAATTTTCCACTGTCTACATCATAGTACCTAGAATGAGAAGTTATAAAGATTCATCAATCCAATAGTCAAAGAGACACCTACTCTGAAAACGAGCAAAGTCTGAAATTATTGGATTATAGAGTTTAGACTGTAAAGTTAAAATGCTTACATTATAAAAGTCACTTCTGCGTGCACCTATCCTTTCGCAAGTGTGTCACTGTGAATTGCTGTTAGCTGTTAATAGCCAATCACAGGCACTTAAGGTGACCATTATTTGGTGACTCACCTGTCACCCCACAGTTTCTTCATCATGTCTTCCACCTTCTTGCAGCGCTCAGCTGGTGTCATCTGGGTGTTGCCCTTGGCAGCAAACTTGGCTGCATACATCTCAGCAAACTGCTTCAGGGTGAAAGCCCAGCCATGGAGTCCAGAGCCAAAGCCAACAGTACCAATAACTGGATCAACCTAAAAGAATTGAAAGCAGTAAATCAGTGTATTTTAAAGAGACTCTTCATTGAAATTTAAATGTGGAGACAAACCAGAGTAATACTGATGCAGTTTTACAGGTGAGTAAACATGAAGCCTTTGTTAGTGTAGCACTTAAAGTAAAATTCAGCCACTTACCATGATGCTACCCATAGGTCCACCATCTTCTTCTCCATAAGTGGAGATGATGACGTTAACATTCTCAACAATACGCTGGAATGTCTGGTAAAGGTCTTCTGGTTCCAGCTGCAACTCCAACAAGGCACGGTCCATCTTGTTCATCATCAGGACTGGCTTGATACGTTCGCAGATGGCCTGACGGAGCACAGTCTCGGTTTGCACACAAACACCTGCGTAGGTATTACATTAGTAGAAAGTTTATCCCATTGGAAAAGTAAGACAACTTGTGAATATGATTTCAAACAAAGAGTACAATAAGAACTGTTATTCAGGCTTGAACTTACCAGACACACAGTCCACAACAACCAGGGCTCCATCGGTTACACGGAGAGCAGCAGTCACTTCAGAGGAGAAGTCAACGTGCCCAGGTGAATCAATCAGGTTGATCAAGAAGCCAGAACCATCTTTGGTCTGCTTGATGAAGGCCAAGTCATTTTCACTCAGCTCATAGTACATGGAAATGGCACTGCAAGTTGGTAAAAACATCAATCAATTTATTTAGCAGTTGAATAACTGGCTTAACTGGCTGATTCCTTTTATTTCCCCAGATCAACAAGTCTGTTTATAGCCCTAGGAGCATAACGTGTTTGAACATTAGCTGAAAATGTTAAAGCAACAGTATATATATATATATATATATATATATATATATATATATAAAAAAAAAAAAAAAAAAAAAAAAGCTGAAAGTTGTGTCATTCTGGATGAAACGATTGAGACACTGTGGCAGCCTAGGATTGGGGTGAGCAATGCACTGTTCCACAATTACCAAAACACTGCAAATGTGCCAAATTTATCAACAGTCTATTGACATGTCACTCGGTTAAACAAAAGACACTCCCACAAGAATATAGTTTAACCATTTAATTCTCCAGTTAAGCTGCAATGTGGGTAAATCACAGGTACACACAGTGTGTAAGAAAAATGCATAAATACAAACACTAAATGTTATTCATCTACTTGATGCCAAATGTCCTTTGAAGGCAAACAAATATTGGACAGGAGGCGGAATAGTACTAGAGTGCATTTTGATACACAGCAATATACTTACGTGGACTTGATGGTAATGCAACGTTCCTGTTCATCTTTACGAGTGTCTGTGAAACGGGTCTCTCCGGCACGGGCTGAGGCAATGATGCCAGCCTTCGACACCAGCGAGTCTGTCAGAGTTGACTTTCCGTGGTCAACGTGCGCAATCACAGACATGTTACGGATATTGGCCTTTTTGTCCATGATGGCACGGATCTGGTCTACGGTAAAGTTCACCTGAGAAGACAAACCCAAGTTATAAAACAGTTACAAAAAACCCCAAACTGTTTTAATGTCTAAATCTTGAAGCTTGACACTGTCTCCCCCCCCCCCCCCCCCCCATTTCTCTAGGCCATTACTGCATAGTATCCTATTGAGATAAAATAAACATTGAATTGCCCCAGGAAAAGAAAATCAGAAGCAAAGCACTCCACTGCCAACAAGCTACAGAAGCTTGTGATATGGTGCAAAGAAATGTGCACACATAACAAAGGCACTTTGCTGAGCTACCGTTTTCTCAGTGACAACAGGCCACTGATAATAACAAACTCGAGTTTAATAATGTATGTAATGTTTATGTCAAAATATTTCCCTCTTAAGCCAACAAGTTAAAGGGATCGTAGTCATTTCATTCGGCAGTCACTGAACCCTTATCGGAAATAGTTGCTGACGCTACACGAACTGCTCTGCACCTCCACCCAGGGCGTTGGGAATCCGCCATCACCGCAACGATTACGTTCTTGTTATTTACGCTCAAACGAAACATTTTAAACATCCATTTATTGTTGATTGCTAATATGTCTGGTTATTATCAAGGATGACTATTAACATATGCCATAACTCATGGTTTACGGGCGGATTCAAACGCAGTAGCAGCCGGCATAATATGTCGACATGAATAGGCCACGTGTACAGACTTTGACATTATGCTAAAGGCTAAGGTTAGCTTGTTAGCCTCCGGTGCCGGGCGAACTAAAAAGCCGGCAAAGCGCTCCTGCCTCCAGGCGCAGGTTCAAAAACAACGCTAAAGATCTTCATTTAGTTACACACACCATTCACAATAAATACTACGCTTTGGTGGCATCTGTGTTACAATTCAACAATAATATCGCCATTTTAGTGGAACTGGCAGCTAACGTCAAATAAAAAAAAACAAGAAACGCCACTATCAAAGTTAGCCGCAACATTTTGGCGTCACAGCAGGTTTAAACTTTAAAACTCTTTCGACACATTTATAATATGCTGTTTATTTAGATGAATAAGACAGCAAAGTAGCATAACGGGACCGGCTTTCTGTAGCGGCGCTGTCCTGTATGTAGCTAGCAGGACGGGTTATGAAATGGATGCCATTTTGTTCAAAGCACAAAGTACTTTAGCGGAGCAGCACAGCGCTCCGGTTCTTATTTTAAAACGGACGATATCGACGCCGGACACACGTTCTGTGACCACGGAGTGAATTACTGCTCAAAGAAATGCCATCAACTCACCATTTTGACGGATGATTTTGGATTCGCTTGGTGAAGAAAAGAGACAGGAAATTTTACACTGCCCACCTCACGAGGGCATAGGCAGGGAAGAGGCCGCTGACGTCAGAAAACGAGAATTTATACCTCATGCGTCCGCCATGTTGCGTATTCACGTACTCATGTTACGTTGTGGACCATGTGGGGACTGTGGCCTGGGCCGATCAGGAAGGCCAGGATGATTTATTCCTTATTCATTCCTTAATTACAGAAGAATGAAATAGTAGATATGAAATTAATTCATATCCTGTGAGCAGTTCTATTTAAATTTGAAAAGAGTATACCACAGTAAAGCTGTAAGGTTGAAAGATACTCTGCTGAATGGAAATCATAATAAAAAATATCACAGTATAATAATCGTTAAAACATGGATTCATATACATCAGGGTTTTATTTTTTCCAGATTAAAATTTTGTTTTTTTACCTCTTGGTGGCCCTTTCACTTATTTCCCTGGTGTTCTGTCAGGGGAAAATATTAGCATCATAAAATAGGATCAAACCTTTTAAATGCATATATCATATTTGTGGGTCAGAAATTTACTCATCATAATCCTTCATTTCAGGTTAAAGTGTATGTAATCATGATAACTAATTATCTGTTTTTCTCCATGAATCGCAAGCAATCCCATCTCTTTGGTGTCAAGAAAGTGTACAGATTTGCTATTTCTAATATTTTAATTTCATGTTTTAGCTGTGACTCTGATAGAAACAGTAATAATAAGCCCAGGCAGTAAACATCACATCATTTCCACAAATCAGAAGGTTGTCAGTGCAACATTTAAAGATTAATCAGAGAAGCTTATTTGTTTACATTTTTTTCATTTGTTGCAAGCATAATAGCAATACAGTGAATTAAATATGACAAGTCGCATTACATGCTTGTATGAGGCAATTTTTGTTTTGGATTGCTTGCTGCACCTGCTCTGCTGGTAATCCCTGTAATCTGATTTCTCAAGGCAATTTGACAAACAAAAATAAAAAATATCCTTCATGCATCAGTAATATCTCTAATAATTAGTATAAAACAATTCCGTAATAATGGGGAAAATTTTTTGAACACAGATTATATAAATATAAACAATTATTGTTAAGGCTAAAAGGTCAACTGTTTTGCTTGCATTGAAAATAAAGACAGCCTGTCTGTCTTGTACAAAACTGTCCTGTTTTGTACAAATATTTATTGATACCAGCAGATGGTGCTCCAGCTTCACCTTCCCACTCAGTTTTCAGCAAAACCAGTAACATAAAACATGTTATAAACATGTCTGCATGTTATCACAACAACTTCAGCCTCACTTATATGATAGTTCAATTATGGGATGTATGCTGTCATAAAAGGATAAAGTCAATCTTGTCATGACTGAATGTCTTCATACACTCTTAATGTGAATGACAGAGTTTGATGTCTTTCTAGGATTACAGTGGAATTAAGGCACTAACTTCCCTCTGATTAGACCGAATCAAACAAGTATTTTACCTTGATCTAACCAAACCCTGTTTATTTTTTCATTTGTGTAGTTTTGAAATACACATGCAAAGACGCAAAGAAGATAAATTTGATAAGAATAAGCTGTGAATGAACTGACAGTTTGGTGGAGCAGGAAATCATAAATGGCTTTTTAACCTCTCAGTGGGCAATGTGAATGATGACTAATGAAAATAAATCAATCATTGTCAAAAATCAGCCAGTGATCTTCATTATGATTTGCATCGTCTCCAGGTCATATCACAGCAATTTAGCAATTTAGCCAAAAAAAACAAAAAACAAAAAACAAAACAGTTTAATCTGCCTTTATTGCACAACTCAACTTGAGTCATTTCAAAATGTACTTTACACTACACTGCAGAAACATTTTATATAGCTATATTTCAGCGTAATAAAGTTGTAATGAGAGGTAGACAAAAGGGGGTCTGATATTCACCGACTGTCAGGGTTACACTGGAGATTCAAGATTGAAGATGTCAAAGTGTAAGGAAACACGTTTCCCTGTACAATGAAGAGTTTTCATTGCCATAAAAGATATGAAATCATAACTGCATAATATTCCAATGAGGAAGGTCCTTCAATAAAATGCTACCTATGTTTCAATGGTAATATTAATAATTACATTTGATTTTGTTACACCAAGAATATAATTGTTATTATTTTTTCTGTGGTTTGCTGAAGTTTAATAAAAAATTTATCACAATGCCAGAGCCCTTACTTATGTAAGCTTTGGGTGCCCTAAATGTAAGCCTGGTTTTAACATCGTAGTCGCTTTTATTGCTGTTAAAGAGATAAATGCTGAATATGGTGTGTATACTCAAGGACATACATTTATGCATTTATTGCCATCTCCATTCAATGCTGAATGAAATTTTGTCAGTCTATTGGCAAGGGCAATCAAACCTTTGTAGCTAAACATTCCCATGATGCCATTATTTGATGAATTATATAAGCATGCACACGTCACAGAACCACCTTTCTAAAAAGCATCAGAGTATTCCATGATTCATATGCTTGGTGATAACTGGGGGGCTGTGAAGAACAGAATTTTACACACACACACAGAGGGAGGGACACAAATAAACAGAGTAGATGCAAACAAACAACAAATTAGAAAATGTTAATTGCCTGTTTGAATGGAAAGTAAACTGTAAAACATTTTGTCTTTTAACGCCATCACCCCTGATCTGCTTGTCAAGCTGTGTGCCGTGGCTCTCGGTATCCTGTCATAACTAACAACATGCACACAAAATGATTGACAAGGACAAATGGCAGGCAGCCTGAGTAATTGACCATAGATTAAAATGGCACCAAACTTTTACAGAGGTTTTTAACTGCTGAATGTATCTTGTAAAAGTTAAAAGTTGTTTTGCCTACTCTAAGAACAGTCCCTGTTCTTATGGTACTTTCTGTGACAGAAAGAGACAGTAGACTGACATACTATATCCTCATATTTGCTTCAGTCTGATCCCCAAAAATACATGCCTGAAATTCCGTCTGCATCTGTCATTCATCCAGTCTCCCCCTGTCTCTTTCACGTTCTTGCCTGAACTTTGCTCCTATTTTCTTTTCACAAATATCTGGCCATCACACACAGACATCAGTGGTCTTTGATGAGTCCCATGATTAAATTATAGATATGTATGTGTCCTGATATGTATTTTTCACCTATGATGACACTTAAATTTTGAAAAGAAACATAAAAAAAGATGAAATCCTTGTCATAGGGTAGAGCTCCAAATATATCTCATCTATAAATGTAGCTCAGACAGACAGCACGGGCATCCTATCTCCTGGAGCTGCTCCCAAGTGTCATTATGGCAAACAGCAGGTTTACGCTATAAATAATAGATCAAGCAAGTAAACAGTTTTGTGTGACAGTGTTAGCCACCATTACCGTTACACAAATGTTACGGGTAACTCCTTGAGACATAAATGGCTCCCACAACAATATGATGAAAAAATGTGATGAGTATATCAGACAGTTTTACTTCAGTTTTCAGAAGCTCTCAACAATAACTCGATACGATGAACAAATGCATACACTGTAGAGATATATTTAAACACGTGATTACAATCATGAAATCACAAACACACTCCAGTATATCTGCTGTATTGTGGGGACCGGCTGAACCTGAATGTGCAGGGGCCTCCAACCTCTATGAGGCCTCCAAACCAAAACCAAATATATATATATATATAGAAAAATTAAGCAATACATTTTTACAAATCAAATATTCTGAGAGCTTTATCTGTATTGTGATGCTGATGTGTGAGATCAGGGTTCATGCAGTAACCAAGGAAAATTTGTGGCAAACCCAGATGGCTGCTAAGGACAGATTAGGGTAAGACAATAAGAGAAAACATATGGAAAACTGAAATCTGGACAAACTTACCACGTACCCTTGTAAAATTCAGCTAAAATTTGCTTTTAATTATCCAGAAAAAATTTGGGATGATGTGATCTATGTTGGGGTTTGAGCCAAACAAGCAGATTCCTTTTTCCTTGGAGAATATAATTTGTTGATCAGGGCATCTCTGCAGCACCAGAAAATTTCATTGATGGTAAATTGTGTACTTTTTCTTATTATCATAGAAGCCGCCCCTTTGATTTACATATTGCACATGGCCATATTGCTTTTGCAATTATTTCTAAAAGCAATACGGCCTTAGTTAGTATGCAAATCCTTTATGACAATGCTGACAAACAAACCCTATCTATCCAAGCAGTGAATGATCACTCTGTCTGGATCTCTCTATCCCTCTCTTTCTGTGTGTGCTTAGGTCTGAATCTGAATTGCTGTAATTAATCATATATTGTAAATCCTTAATGAAATACCTCCAGGTGTTGATATTGTGTCATGTTGAAATCACAGACTGTACCCTGTCAGTGGAAATTCTCTATGTGCTACAGGTGTTTTCAACTGATAGGATCCTCTACTGTGAACCAGTAATTGAAAACCTTGAATTGTGAGTGTGGGCAAAGAAGATTGAGGAGCCTGTGAACGTCTTGTGCCGACGGTGCTCTGCATTCTTTATTCAGACCTCTGAATGAGTAGAAGCAGGGGAATTGTGTGACTGGAGGGCCACACCGAGCAAATCATTCAATGGATTAATGAATATGACAGCTTGCTGATATAGGATCAGTTACAATCATACATATATTCTTTAGGTGGCTGCTGTTACCATGCCAACAGCTAAGAAGCACAAAATTTTCAAAATATTTTCTCCGTTTTATTGGTAGCTCTCTTGAAATTTCGTTTATAACGTGTACATATTACTTCCGCAATTTTTCTGTTTGTGTGGCTACAGGTCCTTGCACGCCGTGTGATCTACTGAATGTGCAAACTGAATTAAATTAAATGTACTATGATCGTACTCAATATCACCCTTTTTAATTTATGAAAACTTATTTTAGCTTTATATAGCAAGGGCTGTCACCAAGTGCAGCCTTCAACGATGGTTTTATTCTCTAGCAGGTATCTTTTTCATCAAGTGTTTATTTTTTCAGATTTGTTGGATTTGATGATTAATTTCTTATTTATTTTGGTGGATCAATTCTCAGGGGCTTTCTTGAACACCTGTTTAGGCATTGTTCAGCCTTCAGTCAGACCAAGAAGCTTTCCTTTGAGGGACAAGTGGCTTTAATCCGACAGTAGTAATCGCTCATGCTTTAGTTTTGTTGCTTTCGAACGTTACATGGAGCTGACAGCTAAGGATTAGAGCTCTCCTTTTTCTGTCTCTTTTCTCTGTCACTGAAACAAAAGCCCTGTGTGCAAGCTCTGTGTGTCTAAAACTTCATTCAGCTGTGTTTTTGACCAAAAGCTTAACACAAAGTTGCTTTGCAAGCAAATTTGTTGACTGAAGAATCTCCTCGTCTTTTTATTCAGAAAGCCTCATAAGATTTGCTGTGCAGTCGAGGTCCCAGAGGGTGTATGACTACATTTATTTGATTTGTGTGTGAACAAGACATTAAATTAGATTTCCAAGGTCCAGAGTAGACTTACAACTGCGACTTTTAAGCTGAGAAGTGCTCAGTGAAATGGAAATGCAACACACCGGGCAGTTTGATCTGCTGAAGAAGATTATGGAGCTGAAAGCTTCAGTGATGAACAAAGGCAGCATGAAACACTGTGTACTTTTCAAAATTAGACAGGTTAGCATTTCCTGATATATTATTGGCTTTTGGATTTTGTTTGTGATCTCTTCCATTTGTAAATTAAAGTGCATCCAGGTCTGTTTTAACTTGGACTTTCCTCTGAGGGCTTGGTCTTAATCCCTGGACATCATCTGCTTGCATTTTTCCTTTGCTGATTAGTCTTACTCTTAAAATGTATTTCAGTGGTACAATGAAATGTATCAGAATGTACCAATGGAATATTTTTTTATTAAAAACAGAGTAGTTAAAATCAAGTGATCTGATTGGGTTATAGGTGTTGTATAATTCCCACGCTCAAGGGTGATGATGTCAAATTACTTTTCACAGATCCGTGTCACTCCACGACTGATAAGCAAAATAGTAACATAGGGAAAATTAAACATGGTTGTTAGTGGTCATTTAACAACATTAGAAACCCAAGCACAAAAAAAAAAAAAAAAGAAAAAAAGAAAAAAGTTTTGTATGCATTAAAAAATGTATAGGCTCCAGCAACCCCCACGACCCGGAAACAGATAAGTGGAAGAAAATGAATGAATGAATATAAAATGCATAATAAATTGTAAAATTTGATTGAAAAAAAACAACATAGTTGTGTGTCCATTACTTTCACTTTTATGAAACAATAGCTCATTTCAGTTCATTTCCACAGTCTGTTCCAAGCTGTTGCTGAAAAGATGTGAACTTCCATTAGAATCCCCAGTTTGGTTTTCTGGACATACAACATTTCGGGTTTGAACATAACAGACATTTTCCCTAAATTTCCAGGCACTGCCAAATTATATGAACAAACAATTCAATGGTATTGTTGAACAAAAGAACCAACAGTATGGGTCTGAGGTATGTCATCATTTGATGCTTTGTGGATAATCTTACAGATTCATGTAGTCATATAGTTTTGGTGGTATGAGCATCAATCTCAAGGATTGTTGAAAGGATTTTGTGTAAAGATACATTATGCAGTAATGTGCCGCAATTCCTGTTTCTCTGTGATCTAGGTTAAATTGCAATATATCAAATTTGGGAGATTATGTGGGTATAATCTTTCTATAATTGGTCTTTAATGACACTCTGGATTTGTCATGATCCCATTCCCCCCAGTGTCTTGCTCGTGCCTTCTTCCCTGTGTGTCTCTCCCTCTTTTGCTTCCAGGGGTAGATGAGTGGGCAGGCAGCAGAGCAGGAGAATGACCTGTCTCCAATAACCTCATCAACATCAATACTTAATACCGTTCTCCGCCGTCATTCCTCGTCAGATCATCTAGATCATCATCCAAAGGAGGCTCCCCCGATCCCCTGCTCTGCCTGTCTATTCATCCCAGCCCTCCATATGCTTCATTCAAATTCATACTATGCAATAAATCAATCACTACCTTTCACTTTGTCTGTGTTTGCCTCTGGGTCCACTATTCGCTGCTTCACAACAGGATTCAACCAGACAGGAAGTAGATGGAGCAAAAAAACCCTTATCCACAGTAAGGCAAGTTAAAGCTTCTTAATACTTAATGCCTATGAGAGGTCGATGCTCTGATTGTTCTTGCTCCATGAAATATCTTCAATCAGCCAGTCATCCGAGAGGAGTCACTGATCTAATAAAACAGATATATAAAAATACATGAATAATGACTGGAAGTCTGGGCTGCAAGATTACTTTAAATCAATATTATGTTGGACTTCATTTTAGTTCTTTATTGTGAAAATATCAACAGGATAGAGCATGAAGACCACTAAATATTAAGATAATAAACAGCATGCGGCAACTGTTGAGAGCACTTTATCTCACCCAGTTGTTTTTATTTGTGGATGTCAAGTTTGTGAATCCAAACAAGCTTAAAAAAGCAATGACTTTTGCATAGAGCTCACAAATTCAGTCTGACTAATGACCCAGTTCTGGAAGAACATACTAAGCTCTTTTAGACAAAGACACCAGCAGGGAAGCTTTATTGAAATGCCGCACTGATATCTACACTCACATGCACTCTCACATTTGAAAAACAGTAATTTGCTATTGCGTATTTCCACATATTCAATGACTGCAACTTCTGTTGCTAAGCAATGGCACTGGCACACTAAAGCATACATTTGGTCTGCTTAGACATTAAAATTTGGTTTTGTTTGTAAATAGAACTGTTTACTTAACTGCTATTTTTATCTTTGAGTAAACAATAAGTGGGAGATGTTATTGGTATTGAATTGAATGGCAGTAGGACTCCCATCAATGAGCGTGTTTGTGTCATATGGAGCAGGTTACTCACAGTCATGGTTGGTTATTCACACAGAAGTGAAGCTGCTGGAAAGCTGCTGTGTCAGTTGATAACAAACCTGCCACTCCCATCACATTTTGATAGTATCAATTTTTAAAGGTTTGTATGCATGTTTTACACTGATTTGAACTGTTCCATCCCAGTTTTATTTCCAGTTTTCTATGGAACCTGGAAGGTTTTGATTCCCCAAGTTGATTGCCACCGAGATTGTACTTGCAATGCTGGCAGCATCACAGTGTTGTACATCACATTGGTGTGCAGCCCATGCTGTTGTTCCTCATTATGTCTGCAGGGGACCCACTCAAGCATACGACTGGAGTGCCAAATAAAAATGAGATTAGTTATTCCTTACTGTGAGATTTTAAGAAACAGGGAAATTATTCTGCTTCAACATCAGCTTCAACATCAATCACAAATAGTAAACTTGTTATCATTCTGCTACTATGAAAATAAACAAATTTCCCAGGCTGACAGATATCAGGCAGAACAATTTATTGTGAACAGTGAAAGTGTCTGTAAAATGGATATAAAATGCATTGTATAAAAAACGTCAAATGGTGGCTGAGCAGGTCCTCAGCCAGGCCATGACCTTAACTCATATTAAAGCAGAAAAAAAGAGGTGTTGGAAGGAAGTTTAAGCCATCCAGTTGATCCAAGGGTAGACTGAGTTGAGTGAGGTTCAGTAAACAAGCAGCAGGAGGTCAAGAAAGACATCAGTCCACAGTCCCCAATGTGTCATGTTTCTGATTTAGAGTTTTCCTTACGGGAATACTTAGAAGATTTTTTACTCTCTCCCCAAGACCAAAGTAGATAAAAACACCATCCATTCATTTTTGCCGAGGGAGCAATGCGAGAAGCTGTAAAAGTCATATGCCATATAATCACTCATAAGTTTGGCTGACTAGCAAACTGCTCCCCATCCACCACATCTTATCTTTAGGTACTCTGAGCACCAGGATAAGGTTTGAGAAAGACTGTAGTTTGTTTTAATGAAAATAATTTATTTACTGTGATATCAGATGCATCATTTATTTATATGCAATAACAGCCAAAAGTTTGGACACACTTTCCTATTCATTTCAATGGGAAAGTATCCAAATGACCGTTCTTCTTCATCTTCTTCACCGTCATTCTTTATCTAGCCTCTCATCTTCACTGATAAAAAAAAACAAAAACACACAAACCTAAATATAATATGGATAGGATTACATCCCATTGATAGTCTAAATAGGATGAAACAGGGCTGAAGGAGATGAACAACTTAAAATGGCAACATTGAATGGCAGGCAGGGAAACATACAGGGGAGCAGGCTGGCAGATGGTTATTCTGTGTGTTTTGGAAATAAGGATTAATCAGTAGTAGTAGAATCAATTCTTGAATATGTGTATAGGTGTGCAGATGTGCTGGCTGATCAGCAATCAGATAAGTGAGAGGCGCACCACATGAACAAAACACACCTCAAAGACAAAAACAGACAGGGGAGTAGAGGAGGCGGGGAGGAAAGAGAGACATTGAACACAAAGAATAAACAGATGGCATGGTCGAGTACTTTGGCTTTTTGGGAAACAAAACAATGAGCGGAAATATGTTTCATCACCACGTAGAGCTATTGGGGCAGCATTAGGTGACAACTCCCTATGGCAACATCTGCTTCATGCTTTATATAGTCAATATAAAACCACAGATTAACTGCCATGGATGACATGACTGCTGCTCTCTTTATATCACCATCTGTATGGTTCAGACTGTTGATACACAACAAGCTTCCATTTTATCCTTGGCCTCTCTACTCTGTGGTATATATGAGATGTATACACAATGTGTAATGTGATTCTTTCAGCAAAAGCTCTGTATTTTACAGGGAAAGAACATGGGTGCACAGCATATGAGGTCTCAAGCATTATCATAGTAAGTGTGTTCAATTTTTACCCAGCCACTAGGGCAGCTGGCTAAACTCACGCCATCCTTGACAGGCTCAATATCATCACCAATGGAGAAGAGACTGAGCAAAGGCTGTAGATATCTATGAATAGCAAGAAACATCCAAGGAAATTACAGTTTTGTCATGTCTGGCACTTTGGGAAATGATAGCACCAGACAGTCACATGACATGCTTGTTTTTCACAAGTGTTTATTTTAAGATAATAGAATTTGTTAACACCAGGAGGATTTTCCTGCTGATGCTCTTAAGGGGCATGAAGGCTCTTGGCTTTTTCATGTGTCTTTCTTTCCTTTCCATTATGATTCCAATATTCATCACAACCCCCTTCACTTTTCAGTAAAATATAGCCATTCTTAGAGTGCAGTGTTAGAAATATTGTCATGGGGAATGCCTGTATGAATTCAGCCCTTCGGCTCTGTATGAAATGTACAGAGCTGCTGTTGATAAATGAAAATGTCTGATGACTGGACAGCTGTTGATTGAGTGTCATATCTAATAAGGTTTCGGTCAAACAAGGCGGCACTCTGATGTTCCCAGCTCGAGTAGGCTTTAATTAGCAACCTCTCTTAAAATCACAGCAAGAGTTTGGGTGGGAAAAGGTTACAAAGCTTTTTCTGAGGCCCTTAGGATGTAAAGTGTTGAAGTCTGTGAAATTGGACATGAGTAATCTGTCTAATAGGGGTGGCAGTGGAGACATTGGGCTCCCCTGTGATCACATTGAATTTTCTTCATTTGTCGACCTAAGGTCCTAAAGTCAATCAGTTGTGAAGTAGCAAACGTGGACAGAATAGTACCGATTATTAATTAGTATGTGATTTATGTAGAATGGCCCCAAACATTCATTCCTTCAATCCCAGCTCACTCTGGGCGAGGGCGGGGTACACCCTGGACAGGTCACCATCACAGGGCCAACACACAGAAACAGACAGAGACCAACAACCACTCACACTCACATTCAGACCTATGGACAATTTAGAGCGACCAATCAACCTAAGCATGATGTATTTGGACGGTGGGAGAAAACCGGAGTACCTGGAGGAAACCCACGCAGACACGGGGAGAACATACAAACTCCAGACAGAAAGGCCCCAGGCCGGGAACCGAATCCCTGACCTAACCCTAGTTGTGGGGCGACAGCGCTGACCACTATGCTGCCTTGCTGCTTTAGCCCCAAACAGCCACAAGACAATGGACAGACAAGAGCTGTTGAAACTGTGAGTGCAATATGCTCTTAAAGATCAAACTTGTGATTTTCTAATTTGATAACTTTAAAGACCTATTCCTCTTCATGTAGGCCAAATTAGTCTGTGCAACATGGCTGCATGACTGCATGTGTCTTCCCTTAAACCTCTCAATCTCAAGGTTGCCAGATTCTTAAAATTATTTTCATGTGTGATTTTCATCCTACATAATAATACTAGCATATTAATTAATAAAGAAGAACCATCCAATGGGCTGTTTTACTGCTGGAGGATATCTGACCTTTTTACCTCCCTTTAGCTGTGGATTCATAGGCATGCCATTAAAAAAAGAGTTAATTTGCAAAAGAAAAGAAATTTGGTAAATAAAAGAAACCAGTAAAAATAACTAGCTACTAAAAAAAAACAAAAAAGCAAAACAACCCCACCAACAACAAAAACATGCTCTTAAATTATAACCTTTGCTTTTTCCGTCTATCTTCGCTTTTCCCTCATGGGCCAAGCCGTCAATCAACTGGCTTGGCAAGACTTTCCAGCACAGGTTGAGTATTCTCAATGTGTGCAGCACTTATGTGTCTGTCTTAAGGCCGAATCCTTGACACGACAGTCAAAGAAACTCTTAAAATTTGAAACCTTTCTGAAGTTTGTTCTACATTATACTGCACATCTAGGCTACGCTCATTGATGTTTACTCTCCGTAATTTCAGCAAACAGCTATGCTGCATGCAAAGAGGCCAGTCAGTCTGGGATTGACAGTTGACTGACAGCTGGCCCCATGAGTGAAAGGCAAAGGCAAATCGAAAAAGCAGTGTGAATGAGGCAGTCTGGGAAAAACAAAGGCAAATAATAGTAAATTATACAATAAAATAAAGGCAAAGGGGACGAAAGGAAAAGCAATAAAGTAAAAGCATTTTTTAATATAATTTATTTCCCTTTATATTTATATTTCCATATTTTACTTATTCTTTAATTCATTCTCACTTTTATTTCAAAATTTATCTCATTACTTTACAGGTTTTTCTTTTTCTTTTTGAGGAATAATTAGCACCAGCTGTAATACTCAGGATAGCTTTGCTAAATACAGAGAACATGGGTTAGAGGTTTAAAGAGCGAAGATGGAGAAGCTGCTAGTGGTGCTAATAGATGAGCAGCTTCTGCTGTTGCTCAGAAATAAGAACGCTTTGCTGCTCCTGTTTCACATCCTGTAACTAAGATCCACCATGACTGTCGTCGACCACTGGAACAATATTAAATATTCATATACGTTTTCATTGTATTAATTATATCTGATATAGCTTTACTGTAAATTCTAACACTGGTCTGAACGTACACAGGCAGGGTGTTATGTCAGTCGGGGGGGGGTTTCAATTAATTATCTGAGCTGATTCTGTAGCATAAACTGTTTCATGGCTATATACCACTCTCTGCTGAATTATATTAAAATTTCTAGAACAGGTAGCTCAAATCAAGTAATCTGATTGGCTCATAGTTGTTGTATAATAATTTGTAATATCAGACGTGCCTCTGGAAATCTAAAGACAATCAGTTTAATTTGAAAATGAGAGAGAAATGGGAGAGAGTTGTGAAATTCAAAATTTTCACATATTTGATGGCCTTTCAAACTATCCTCCACAAATAAAAGAAGCTAAATATTAACAGTTCATATATGTTTATATAATAAAAATATTATATTCAGACAGTATGATATCTTGAGTTTCATGCTTAGCTTCAACCTGAACCATTAATTTAAGAAGCTGTTCCTTCTGCCAGCACAATAAGCTGGACACGTGAACCTTGTCTTCAACAGCCTTCCAAATAAAATTGCTTTTATGCACTTTTCTTATTTTTTTTTCAACTTTTTCTGCAACTTTAATCTTTAAAATATTAATTTGAATAAAAAGGTAATTTTTCAAATTTTAATGCCGTCCAAGTCAGATTGAGAGTGAGTGGATACTGTAATAGTCAGTTACGTTGGTCTTTTCTTGTTGTTGTTGTTGTTGTTGTTGTTAGAAGAAACTTTTTTAATCCAAATGACTTAACATTCACCCACTCGCAAAACATTGTATACGTGTCACACCCACATAAAACATTTTCAGTTTTGACTTGATTGGGTTGGAGTGAATCCAAGTTGAATACAGGTACGTGGGCCTGTTCATCGCTGCATGCAGCTCTAATTAGATTTTAAATACCATAGGCTATGAGCTGAATTAATATTGAAAGCATCACGTATCCCTGCACCATTTGCTAGTAGGCACAGTGGTCACTCCCCGACAGGTTACGAAACATTAAACATAATATTAAATATATTTACTGGTGGACCAACGGGGGGGTTTCACAGACCACAGGTGAGAAACGCTCAATTAAAGTAAAAAAGGAAGTTGGATTGAATGTGATGCGAGTCACTGATTTCCACTGCTTTGGTAGACACAGTTTGAAACCATCTGTCTGCATACTGGGGATAAAAAAAATAAATAAAAAAAAATCATGTGTTATGGGTGAGATTTGTGGCTGCGAGGATAAGTCAAACAAAAAAATTTGCCTCAGCAGATTAATAGACTTCTCCCACTCAGAGTGTGATTTAATTCTAACCTTTTGACATTCTTTCCTTTCATTTGTTTGGCAAAATGCTGCAGATAAAGTCATATTTATATATAGTCACAATGCAACCAAGTAACATTCACAATACTTAGGCCTTGGATTGATTATTATGATATTCTTTCCAAAATGAAGGCTGTGCAATCCCAGAGCTAATGTATTTAACAATCCTGTCAGCATCTCAGCTCATCATGTCATAAATATACAGCATGGTTGTGATTGGCATGAACGTGCTGTATATTAATTTTCCACTAATCAGTTGGTGTTATTCCACTTGCACAAACCCCCCCCCCAAAAAAACCACAACAAACAAATATAACAAAATAACAGGACTGAGCCCAAAAGTAGGTCAACACTTTGGAAACATGTTGGCAGCAAATGACACACGCTTTGTTAAGGACTGAAAATAACCTTCAAATGTTCAGTCATATAGCTTAAATGTGCTATAGCAGAAGGAGCATTCACACTAAAGTGTTGTGTGTGTGTACACAGTTAGTGTGTGTAATTGACTGTGTATACAAGCAACCAGTATTAAAGTCAGACCTGAGTATTTATTGCACATTTAATTTAGTATAAAAAGATCATTTATTGGTTTAATTTCAAGAATCCGACGAATTTTCCAGTTAAGTCAATAAAGTAAATCTACCTACCCATTGTTCGTTTGATCATTTTTACAAAATGTATTTATTTCTCCTCTTGGAAGTGATCTGTGTGGTATTGATGTCTGGCTAAGCAAATAAGACATGTCATGTTTACTAAACTACACTACTATATGTTTCATGGGTTTATTATTGTTGTTTTTAATTATTATTATATTGACCTAAAGATGGCACACAATCACAAATTTTACTATTTATTATTAAGAGAGGCATGGAAATCTTCAATTTAAAATTTATATACTTACAACCAAAAATTGCCAAGTTGTTCGTGGTGTCTGTAGAAAAGTCAGAGTCTAGCTTTCATTCTTAGGAGTAAATTTATGTCATTGCAAAATTTCATGGCAAACCAAACAATAGCCTTTCTGATAGATCAAAGTCTAATCTAATCAAATTATCTTCCTTTGGCATAATCACATCACACTGTTGGTTATTATTCATTGGTACAACCAAGATGACTAAATGACAAGGTGTCAAATATTTACATTTTTGTTTTGTATCTGGCAGCCATAGCTCAACCATATTAGATCGGCCTGCACTCACCTCCCTCCCCATTTTGGCCTGCTGTGTGTGATAAAGATGGCCCTGGACTTTATTTGATGCCGAGGAAAAACAGATAAAGCTTGAAACACCGGTTGGTATTTTAACTAATCTATTGTTCCTCAATGCTGGGTGAGATCAGCAGCAGCCACGAAAGGTCAGGCAGATTGGACCAGGCAAAGAGGCTGAGTTAATCCCTGGAGCTGCAGCTGCAAGTGACCAAAGTTGAAGCGGAGTGCAATACGGCCCCTGATTAGCACGACACCCTTGGGTCAGATTGAAGACTATTGTGAGTGTCTGTCTAAGGGACTGGATGAGCTAAGGCTCCCTGATGAGTGCTAACATCAATAAAGGAAGAGACGTGATAGTGACAAAGGTAAACATTGTCATAGCTGAGAGAGAGATCTGGCAAATAACGGACTGACATTTGATGGTGAATACACAGCGTTCCTCTAGAGTGTTAAGTCAACAGCCGTTTAAGGTTTACATGGTGCAAAACTACCCATGAACCTTAGTGTGTTGGTATTGTCATTGTGAGCATGTTAGTGGTTAACATGCAGAGTTTAACAATTAGCTCAGATAAACAGTGTCTGAGAGTTGCTCGCATGCCTTTAGACTCTGAGGCAACATTTGAAAAGTAAAAAGTTTTAAGTGGATTTAGCTGACACAGAAGTATCTAAGTGGCAGCCAAACTAAATCATATGGAAAGGACATTCAGTGCTTTCTATCTTTTTAAGCTTTGAATAGAATGCATAGGGCCATCCTTCACGGAGGGAAGGGAGTATATGCCATCCCACAATTCCTTGGTAAAATAGTCTTGGAAAAAAAAAAAAAAAAAAAAAGGTCTGAGAGAAAGCAACGTGAGAGTGCAGTCTGATTCCCGCTGGAAAGGAGATTCTTTTCACTTATTGTCCTGTTTGAAGGTGCATCGCTGCTGCTAAAGTCATTACATCTTCACTGCTTAATTCATTTCATTACAAAAGGCTCAACACAGTAATCAACACAACAGGCACAGACTAACTCTGTTTTCAACCTTAACCTAAATATACATGGGGTGCATGTGTGATTCTTGTTTCTTTTTGGCTGACACATTTCCTTTCATGCTGAGTCTGACACTCTTCAGTGTATCCAACCTCTTCTTTACCTCTAGTGTTATCTATTTTAAGGATCCTTGCTGAACAGCACCATAATTTGCTGGGGCAGGAGTTGCTTCACATCGAATTGTTTCCTCTGGTCAACGATAAAATAAATAAAAGCCTTCTAGACTCTTACCTCTCTGTGTTGTGTGGAACATATCGGGATAATGCAAGGCTCAAAGCTGCTTAAACATTTGAGTGACTCAGATAACCAAAGACTCTGACAAGTGAAGACATGAGAGAATATTTTACTGTAATGTACGAGCAGGATTAAAGCATTTTTCATCAAATACACTACCAGTCAAAAGTTTGGACACACTTTCATATTCATTTGAATGGGAAAGTGTGTCCAAACTTTTGACTGGTAGTATATATGCCTACATGCATTGTGCATGTAACAATGTGTCACAAGTCAGTCACACTACAAGCATTTTATGTCACGCTCTGTATGTGGGCAGTAGCAAAATAAGAAAATTTGCTTTCTCACTGAGATCACAAGCAGGATCATAGGAATACAAATTGGGTGAAGAACCCACAAGCAGAAATTCTGGCACAATTTGAATGATCACATGTAAATATTAAGTACAAATAGTGACTTTATATCATAATATATTCAGAACTTTTACAGGAAAACGCATCACTAACAACCTGAAAACAGCAGTGAGAGCAAAGGGAATGACCAAATGTTCATAATTACCAAAAGGCATCTCAGATGGAATTTTCCACTTCTGTCTTGAATGTGAGGAATTAGGCGGAGGGCTCAGGCCACGTAGCATACCTCCTTTATGCCCAAATAATTGGTGGGCATTAGTGTGAAGTTTTCGAAAATCTGAAGACTCAGATGAGCATGTTAATGTTGGTGTGACCAGGGGTAGCTCAAAGTTCTCAAAAAGTAACTAAGGACAATGACATGAACTTAAATAACCAAAACTGGGTCACCATCATGTTCATGAGTCAGAGCATCGTGGAAAAGAAGGTAAAATTGGAGTCCAACCTGGAGTCAAGGAACCCGACCACAGCGTGCACTTGGTCGGGAATGATAAACTGTTTTCAAGACAGGAAGACCGGAATATGTTTCGGGGGTTTTAGGATTCAGCTCACAGCACCCTCACTGTTAATAGTGTGCTCTGGCTTTTACGGCTTGGGTCATGAGAAAATGACCAGACTGCAGCAGAACAGGCACCATGTTGCCTGAAGCCACTTGTCAGGATCCAGTTCAGCTCTGCTCTCTTTGTGTTTTCTATCCATGTTTCCCTTCTTCCCCAGGAGTGGGCGGGGCTTTCTGGAACCTCCACCCTCCTCTGCACACCTAATCCCAATCTACTTGATTTCCCTCCACTCTCACCTGCACCAGATATAAGCCAGTCTCAAGCCCTACACTGTGGCAGTTTGTTGTCTCATTTCTTGTGGTAATACGCTCAGTTTGTGTTAGTGTTTTCACAGCATTACTTTTGACTTTAGTCTGTCTTTTGACCTTTACTTTTGGATTGTTCATTGGTACCTTTGCCTTGGACTCACCTGCCTGGCTTCCCTGCATCCTCATCTGCCTGCCTGGTATTCTTCCTCACTCTGAACACCCACAACACTGTGTATATTTGAGCACCTTTTATCGCAGTAAACAGTCACTAGCACCTGATCTGCATTATGGGTTCAGTCTCCTTTCAGTTCAGCCTAGTAAATGGCATTGTTCCAAGGTGGTATCTTAAGTTTACCACACTTGCATTCAGCCACTGCAGTTGGGCATGTAGCCAAAAACAGCCATAACTGGTAAGAAAGTTAGGAAAGCTACAAAACAGAAAGCACAATTGGCAGTTTGACAAATGAGTGAAACCCGTTCAGTATGTAATAAGAGTGGGTTAGAGAATCACAAGTAAGTGGCTTGGAAAGAGGCCATTTGTAGACAGAAAGGAGTGACAGGGTCTGAAATGGCAGGAGTCTTTTGAGACAAAAGGAAACCGAATCAACAACTGACTAAACTGTGACGAGTGAGCAGCACAACTGGAGACACTAGCAGAACTAATTGGATAGAGATGGCCTCTAATACCAACTCTACAGTGGCTGACTTTTAAAGATATGACTGCAGGTGAAACAACACAGTTGTTTTGGGTAATCTTTTGGGAAGAGTGTGCAAATCTGTCAAATTAAAAGAGCAAAAGAAATTGTGCTGCTTTAAACTGTCTTGTTTATGTTGAGTGAGATTTGCACTTAAAAGTACTCTTGAGATAAATTCCATGAATACAGGATTAAATTGTGAGAGGGTTGCAGACAATAGGTTTGTGTTTGTGTTTGGGTGTTATCAACAGCCACAATGTGCTCTATTCTTTAATTGTTAAACTGGACCAATTATGACAATATCCAGGTCAGTATTTTCACTCTGGCACTTTCTTAGCTTTGCATGGTTCACAGGTAAGATGGATCATTTACCCCCTTCTGCCTGATATGTAAACTCCAATTGACCCTCTAAGTAAATATTGGACAGGTAATATTATCTCAGACAGAATAGAGGGTGAGATTTGTTTGAAATGCATGACTGTAATAAATCTAAGGTCAGATTGTCACAAAATGAAAAAACGAAGTGATCAGGACTATACCATAACAGTTACTCGACACTTTTGCTGCATCTGGCAAAAGTAAACACCATAGCAGCTCCCCTTGTACTAATGAGGTTCATTCATCTCAGATCTTAATGAGCTGTCCAGTTTGTCTGCTGAGTCTGTGCATGTACACCACGAATAGGTGAGAATCAAATTGTGTAAGAATAAAACTGCCCCTCGGCTCTCATTAGGGTTTAGATGAAGCTCAGCCCTAAGGGTGTTGCACAACCTTATAGTACCACTTCCTGTTCCAGGGGAAAAATAGATGTTGATTAAACAACCTGACATTAATGGTTAGTGAATGTCGATTGATGTCTATTCGTTCATAGTTAAGACTCCATGCAGTCCAGATGCTCCAGTGCTACGTCAGATGAGGAACTTTGGCCCATAAGAAATGAAGAAATTTCCCAGTTGTTGAAATTACAGCTAAAGCATTGGGTAATGTACTAAAAGATATACCCAACAGTAATGTACACTACCAGTCAAAAGTTTGGACAAGCAGCTGCCTTGAGCTCATTAGCTTTGCATTTTGCATGGTATGTTTTCATGGCCAACTATTTGAGGAGCACTTTTACTTGTCATCAGGACAAATCTAACCCTGAATTGTTCTGCTCTGTTTTCTGTACTGAGGCTACAAATCTTAGTCATGCAGGTATGGCTTTGTACAAAAGTGAGATTCCATAGCTAAGAGTGAAAGCAATGGACAAAGTGTTTTATATATTAAAAAAAAAAAAATGTTTAATGGGAGTGTGTGAGAAGCCTGAATATACTGTAACTGACAAACTGCTTTGTTTAATATACAAAGCATGGGGCAGCATTGCAAAAGAAAAACTGTGAAAATGGCAAAACTGCCAGTAAACAATTCCCTTAGACTCTGTCCTTCAATATTACATTAAATAAGGTCCCTGAGATTCAGAGTAGCAAAAGGTTATATAAGTCACTGAGTGTGGTGTTTTACAGTAATGCTGTTCCCAGCGTGGCTGAATTAGACCCTGGGGTAAAAATTTGCTGTGGGCTCTTATCATCTCCTACTTCCCCTTCTGTGTGTTGTGTATGTACTATATTGCCATCAAGTATGGCACAAAAGGCAGATAAATTATATTTTGCCTAGAACCAAACGTAGCACAAATCGTGTCCTTGCTGGAATATTACTTGTTAATGTCACTTCACCGACCAATTTGAATGTGCAACATGTGAGTGCATTATAAATAGAAATGTCTGGATGTTTTTACCTCACCTTTCAGTTTGGAGGTTTCCTTTGTTGTCCCCACTTTCCTGAGGTTTGTGTGTGACCTGTTGCCAGTTGTGGATATTTGCCTTTTAATCTGGTTTGTTAGACACACTTACACTACCTGCTGTGTAATACCTCTTTGTGACCATTTCCTGGGTTGAAGATTGCATTATTTAATGACTAGGCACAGAAGCATTAATTGCACTCCACATTACAGGAGTTTTGTTCAGTTGTGGAAATCTTTTTGAGGGTAAAGAAAGGTTCTCCATGTCACCTGCCAGCAGTTTTGTTTTTTTAAACAGCACTGTCTTTATTTCCTTGACTATTTGTTCCAGGTAGAATAGGAATGCTTAGGTACCCATTTTCAGATGTACTGCAGTCATTATTGGGTTGTTTTACTAATTGGTGCCACCTGTTACAGGCATAGCTGCCTAATTAGTCTTCCCATTGCCTTTATTCTAACTCTGTCTGGCCCAATTATTCCAAATAATTGAAGAATTTGCATTGAATATTTGACCGTATTTAAAAAAAAAAAAAAAAAAAAAATTCAAATAAAAAAAAATCAATTGAAGCTGCAACTCAAATGTACTTTTTTTTTTTTTTTTAATTATGGTTACGTCATGTTAGAGTACACGGATGCAGCATATTTGTAGAAGAGCATTTCACTTTCACTTGGTGCTCCTGCAACACTCAGCTGAACAGCTGGTGTTGGCATCAGCGTTGTTGAATGCTGGAAGGATTCATTTTATGAATGAATGGCCTAGTTTGAACATGCTTCAAATTGAACTTAAATTCTTAATTGTTTTATTCTGAAACATCATGCAGATCTGAGCACCCAGTGTAAGTAGGTTGGGACTGTCACTGAGAGAATTACTGAGTACATTTTCCTTGGTATTATATTATACAAAGTTAACAAAAATGCACCAATAAGCTTTCATTTACTTTGTTCTTTTATTGTCTTTCAGATATGGTAAATACTTATGTAATGTTAACCCACACTTGAAATTATTTGTTCAGGTATTAATTTGTTTTTTACAATATCAAGCCATCTACACAATTGCAACATAGAGCAAAGACACACAGCAAATAGCCAACACAATGGGAAAACTACCAATACAAATCTTATTTCTCTAAAATATTCTCTTCATAATTTACACTTGTGCCAAAGTAAATCCCTAAGCACTTTAGTCTGTTTTCATTAGTGAGGTGCAGACGCTGTGGCCCATTTTAATTGAGGTTTACAAGATTTAAATTGGCTCATTCCAAGCCTGTCTCCAAGCTGCAGCTATTTCAATCTCAGTTACGAATAACATCCATACATATTCATGGCAGTTTAGCAAACAGTAGTACTTGCCTGTTCAGAGCACACAGATGGAGATGAGCAGCAAGAGTTACTGTGTAACAAGTTAAAACATTTACAGCCGAGTGAATCTGAGAGAGAACAGGGTGGTTCCCACTCGGTGGTCCACTGTGACTGTATCATTTTCAGAAGCCAAAAACATATTTGATTTTCTGTGTTCAGGGATGAAATGAACACACTTTCAGGATACACAGCAGATCGATAGTTATAAGCAGCCTAGACTTATTTATTTTCTGTGACAGTCATCTACTCCATCGGCTGCCCTTTTGGTGTGCAGTCACCTGCTCACACGTCCATTTGTACCAGCACCAGAACAGGTGGGGACTCGGCCACTTTGGCCTTGCGATGCAATAGATGAGCGAGGCTTCTGAAGGATGGAGTGGCACGGAGGAGAAGTTCCTTGAGGCCAGCCCGAAACTCTCTGCGAACCAGGCAGTAGAGCACAGGGTTGAGGCAACTGTTGGTGTGTGCCAGACACACAGTCAGGGGAAAAGCGTAGGCCTGCACGTTGTAAAAGGCTTTGCTGAAAGGAACAAGGTCAAACTTTATGAGCACTCCCCATAGAGTTAGTGCCTGATTGGGAAGCCAGCACAGAAAAAAGGACAGAACCACAATGACAATGGATTTGGTGACCTTAGAGTGTCGTTTTTGGCGCCCTTGCTCAATCTCTGGGCCTGCTGCACCTGCCACCCGTCGGGTGAGGATGAGGCGAAGTAGCAGGAGATAACAGACGGTGATTATGATCAGTGGGATGAGGAAACCCAGCAGAACCTTTTGCAGCTGGTATAGACCCAAAAGAAGCTGTGGGTCCAAACTTCCTGAGTCTGGAAAACGCACTAGGCATAGCTCCTCATCTGACACCTGGGCGCTGGTGGAGTAGATGGCATGAGGCAAAGTGGCAAGCAGAGAGACGGCCCAGATGCCCAGGCTGGTCCACTTTGCCCTGGCTGCTGCTGCACGTCGGCTGTGCATCTTCAATGCAGAGGAGATGGAGTAATAGCGTGCCACGCTCATAGCAGTGAGGAAGAACACACTGGCATACATGTTCATGGTGGTGACAGAGCTGATGATCTTGCACATCACACGACCAAATGGCCAACGGAAGTCCAGAGCCGTGTCCACTGCCCAGAAAGGTAAAGTCAGCACAAACTGGAGGTCTGTGATAGCCAGCCCCATGACAAAGCAGTTGATGGATGATTGCTTCTGTCTGTAACGTGAGTGCAACAGGTACAGAGCCAAGGAGTTTCCCACCAGCCCCAGTGCACAAACTATAGAGTACACACATGCTATCATCCCACGCACCAGCAGACTGGAGCTGTCTCCCTGCAACTCCATGATGGACTCCTTGGTGAGGAGCTGCAGCCAGCAGTGGAGGGATAGGTTGCTGCTGGGACCTCCGCTGCAGTTTCCAGGGTTGTCTTCCTGCAGCATCTGCTGCTCACAGTGCTCTGCAGCCGGCGGTTGGACTCCAGTCTCATTCACCTGCATGGCTGCACTCTCCTGCTCACATATCACCTCAGACTGCAAAGTTAAAACGCTGCGTGTCACTAAAAAAACCCAGAAAAAAAACTTTGTGACTTTGACATTTTGGACTCCCACAGATGTTGTCCTCTGCTCCGGTTATCCTCTCCTCCTGAACACTCCCCAGCTCTGCGCGCCACGTCCGCTTATAGGTGCCACGGGGACGCGCGCAGCTCAGTCGCGCCGCCGACGCTCCTCTTCCCAGCATGCAGGATGAAGGAGCATCCACATCAGAATCCTTCAGGGAGGAAGCCTAATGCATTTTGACAGGACTCCAGATAATCATATATGTGCTGAGCCGGTTCTTAAAAAAGTCTTATGAATATTTTACACACCATTGTTATCGCATATTCTAAAGTGTGGATAAAACGCCAGTCTGGTTCAGCGACTGTTTGATGTTCATATTACTCCCTCCAGGAAACAGACGGGTCCACAGTTCTTTACGTTACAGATGGCTTTATTTTTCCTCACCGTCAAAAACGTCACAAATCAGGAAGGAGGAAGTTCACTTGGAAAATCCAGGAAATGTATAATCTCCCCCAAACTTTAATCAGCAAAGAAAACAGCTGATAAAATAAGCTTTATAAAACAATATCCCAAATGAACACAAAACCAAACACACCTGCTGCCCATCCCACCTTCCCAGAACTATGGACTCAAAATAAACTCCCACAAAATCAACAATCATGAAAATAAAAAGAAATGTACAACAAAATACCAAACAGTGACATAATTAATACTGCTGTGGTTTAAAAGAGGAATCAGTGGGTTGAGACACAGGAGTCCGATGGGGAATCTCTTTATTCACAGCGGCCCTACTAACAACATAGTCAGAGACAAATCCAACATTACAGAACGTGACATGCCTTTTTATACTAAAGACAGGCTGTGTGTGTGTGTGTGTGTGTGTGTGTGTGTGTGTGTGTGTGTGTGTGTGTGTATTGTGTGGATAGCCTTCATCCTTATCTTGACCTTCGACCAAGATGTTTTCTACTTGTTATGACTTGTTCTGTGCCAGTGCAGGTCCTGGTCACCTGGTTCTGATATTGACGCCTGAACAGAGACAAGGCCTCTGGACCCTGTCTTTCCCCTCTAACAGTAATGGCAGAGTTACACATTCCCTCCTCAGTAAATGTCCTATTCAGAGTCCCCCTGCATGCTGTAATTTAAAAAAGGAATAAGATCACATGGGGGTTAATTACAGCAAAAACACTTAACTATCTTCAAAAGTAACCCCAAAATAGGCCTCCTTTCTAGCTCTGGTTTTCTGTTCAATCAAACTGTAAAAACATGCTCCCTCTATTACATGAAAACGACCATTGCGTTGTGCTGCGTTGTCAAAATGTTCTTTTCTTCTCATTGTCTGTTGGCTGGCATCCAGTGGGAACATGTGCCATACCACCTGTTGAAGCTGCTGCAACATTTTCCAACTGTTTCTACAGAATCAATGTAGAAACAATTTTAGACTTAAAAAAATGCTGGTGTCCACAAGATATAAATCAGCCCTGTAACTGGTGTTAGGCTACTTATTTTGTCTGCAAGTTATACCTCCCTCCAAGTTTTTAAAAAAATTAAAGAGTTAATCTGTGCTGTATTAATCCTTTGTGATCCAGTTTTTGTCATCCTAAAAAATCCCTAAGCCCCCAAATGCACAGGCTCTGACAGTATGCTGGGTTTACTGTTCTAAGCATTCCAGTCTGAAATGTTGAAATAGTCAGCAAAGGCTGCTCACTAAGCACCTGACAGTTCACAGGTTTACTCGAAACCACTTTTCATCCACTCAAGAGTTGTTATGCAGCTATGAATGTGGATAAAACCACCTCTAATTACCTGCAATAATGGGAAGTCGCTTACCTAAAAGCTCAGTAAACACATTGTGGTTTAAAAAAAAAAAAAAAATTTCCCTCACTTTATGTGTGTGTTCAAGGTTTTTGCATTGCAACTTCAGTTCTTCATTCCCAGAGGCAGGGCCCTCTATCAGACTCTAGAGGGCTGCCAAGTTACTTAAACAGCCAAATTTATATTCTCCCAGGTGCAGTTTGTCTTCTAAGGAAGGCTGTTTACCTGCAAATGGCACAAAAGTCAACATAGCGCCAATGCTTTTGGAATAACTGGTAACTGTGGACAAGAGATTAACTACATTTTCAGGGTAAATATTATGCAAATTAGTTAAAAATTAACACATGATGCTGTAAAACCGATTATTTTGACTTTACTTGCCAACAACTAGACTTTTGGCTTTCATATCTGAAAAAAGGCCGACCTGGTGGTTACTACCGCTGACCATTCACTGTGATCCTCTCTGTATGGTTGAATAATGTAGACACTTTGCATGGTGGACTGAACCACAAATGGAAATCTGCAGATGACACACTTTTCCATTCATCTGAGTGGGGAAGCTTGTCCAAACTTTTGACTGGTACTGTATGAGATGCACAGTAATCACACACAATAACACAATCATATATTTCAAAGCAGTCCTTAACAAGTGACTTTTGAGATGATTTTTCCAAAAGTGGACAGGTTAGTGCAGTTGCTGATGTGTTTGGGGATGGAGGTCCAGAGGGAGGGGGCAGCAATGGAGAATGCTCCACCCCCCCAGGTGGAGTGCTTGGTTCTGAGTGATGGTGTTATGAGGCCGGCATCAGAGGAGCAGAGAACGTGGAAAGGAGTGTGATGGTGGAGCATGTCTGTGAGGTAGGAGGGGTCTGAATATGGAGGGCTTTGTGAGTGAGGAGGAGGATTTTCAATTGGAGCCGCTGTGGAACAGAAAGCCAGCTCGTCTGCCAGGTGTGTGTGTGGAGATGAGCAGCAGAGTACTGGATGTGCTGGGGTTTGAGAATTTTTGGATGAAATGAAGGCATGGATCAGGGTTTGGCAGCGGAGAAGGATAGTGAAGAGGCAACGTTAACTTACTTTATCAAGTCATGCTATGAAGTACGTATGAATGTCAGAATAGGAACCTTAAAGAAACTGAACCCCCCCCGGAGATGACATTGTAATGGTGTGGGGGAAGTAACTTTAAAACTCTTCAAACTGCTGACTTAAATATTTAGATTTAAATTTTTTTAAATTTCAAATAACAAAAATTTCAGCATTTATTTCCAAGTAAGCTTTTAGAAAGTGATTCACTTTAAAACAAGAAGTAAAAGAAAGTTGGCAAAAAATAAACTAAATGTGGAGATTACAGGGATGTTTGTACCTTCTAGCATTTGTAAATACAGATGTAAAAAAAAAAAAAAAGTGTGTCACACGGTAACTTTTTTTTTTGGGGGGGGGGGTTGACCTTTAATGTTAAGTGGAGCCACCAGCTCTGGGGTGACACTGTGCCGGGTTAAGGAAACCTTTATTTGTTTGCACTGTGTATCTGTTTGGAGCAGGTGTGTTGCCTCACCCTCTCCCTCACCACCAGATCGCACCCTTCCCTCCAAACACACTTCTATGTTGCTGTATCTGAGCCTGGAACTACCTGCATTATTTGTAATGGGTCATTTGTCACTCCTGGGTGTGTCCTTCTCAACATTTTGCCTCAGAATGGTTATCTCAAAATCCCACAGAAATTTGCCATTATGACGGAGCCCTTTATTTTGGACAGTTCTGTGAAGCTCAGGGCAGCTTTAAGGCATGTGTTACATACTGCAGCCAGACTGCTTGTACTTTTGATATGCTGATGCATAAGCTCCATCCAATAGTAAAATGATACTCAGGAATCTCATTTATTTATTTAACCAGACAGATAAAATGTATGTTGCCCTCCTTAAGAGGGGAAGAGCTATTTATCTTTGTTAGCTGACCCTGCTCAGTGTAGGAGTGCAGAAATTGCAATTCTAAACTGCCAAAAATCTTAAAAAGGAAAGTGGATCCAAAGCTGATTTAAAATGCTTCCTACTCACAGTGAGGTGTCTGCTCTGTTAATGTTTTACAGTACTTGCCCTGCCCACACTGCTGTCATTGTGATCAGAGGCTGATGTAATTGTACTGACTTTGAGTCATTTCAGACCGTCTATGCCTTCAGACTGCATTTACATTTCTCCATTCAGTCCCATGTGAACTGTAACAGCAGCTGCTTTTTTCTGTTTGGGCTAAAACCCAAACTGCAAAAATTTTCTGCCAGGGGTAATTTTATCAGCGTTGATGAAATATGTGGGGAAAAAACACCCCTAGAGCAGACAATCGCATTTGTTTATTTTGTTTTCTGCAAGATCAATAGTATTCAGTTCATCCTTGAATGCCTGTTCCAGAGTTAAAACTGCAAGACAATCTGGCCAAGGGCAGTCTGCCATTAAAACTGCTGAGCGAACAAGTGTACATTTTGCTCCTCAGGGTACCCGGCCACGTTTTATCTTATGGATTAGAACTGTAAAAATCCGGCTCATGCAGTAATGATTTCTGTCTTTTCAACTGGTATAAACTTTGTAAAAAAAAAAAAAAAAAAATTGATTATACAACTGGAACAAATTAACATGATAGAAGTGCATAAATTACACTTCAAGAGTCTCACGTTATTGATTTAAATAGGCACAAGAAAAGTAACCCATTTGCAGACGTTTTGATTTAACTGATGTAACTTCAGCCATATGTATTCAGAGGAGCCCGTCAGTTGTTTGTTTGGTGCAGTCTGCCCTTTACCCTGATTAAACTGGAGACACCAGCTAGGCAACCATTAGGCAACAAAACATTTTCTAGTAAATCTATTTGACCTTGTGATGAGAATGAAGTGTCAGTTTTCTGTGTTGTGTCCAAAATGCAGTTTAAAAGCCAGTATTTAGTTTCTCTCTATTACTCTTTTATCAGATGGAACCCAGACTATAACTCACTTTCCAGTTTTGTCATGTTGAGCTGCAACAATGTCTTTTGTCTACATATTTGATTTCTTTTGCTTGTATAAACAATTTATATTTATGAAATACTTTATACGAATTGCTCTTAGTTTCTCTCTCTCTCTCTCTCTCTCTCTCTGTGTGTAATGTGCATACTTTCATTATCATGCAGTTCATCTATTCCAGGGCAAAGCCACTTGTAATTTCCTGTGCTGATGTGTGCCTTGGCTTGAGAGTCAGAGGTCAGTGAGAGGTTACAGTTTGTAGTGAAAATGGAAATAAGTGGCATTAAGAGGTTGCTGACTAAAGTTAATACCAGCTCATCAGTTATGTGACAGTAAAGGTTAATCTAATTCATTAACATTCAGTTCAACCAAAAGCGGGGACAACGTACATTTTAAAACAGTGTTTTATTCTGCATGTATAATGAAATTTCATCCATTACATGTTTTGCTAAATATTATAGATTGGGGTGTGTTGCACTTTTGACAGGCAGCCAATGTTCATACAAAATATTTTCACTTTTAAAATATGACCCTTTTTTTTAAAATTAATGAATAATGATAATAATAAACACATCTAAAGTGTCCCTGGAATCTTATTAACTTAGTGCAGGAAAAAAGACAGCAGAAAAGTCCAAAGAAATGACTGTCCAACTTTAATCACTTTTGCACTTCTCTAAAACTTCAGTATTTTACATTGGAACAGGACTTTCAATTCCCCCCTTCTTTAAACCCCCCCCCCCCCCCCCCCCCCCCCAGGGATGAGGGATGAATAAAGTAATTCTGATTCACTCTGAGTTTTGTGCTCCTCAGGAATTGCTCACCAAACCACCAGCTAAGTCCTTATGTTTATCTGGGTCAGCTTCAATCCTTGAAAGAAAAAGAAAAAAAATTTGTAGATTAAAAAAAGAAACTGAGGGCATTCTTTGATTCACTCACTCCATTCCAGTCTCTCCTTAAGAAGAACCAAATTCTGGTGCAGATCCACAGATGTGTCGAGGCCTCCCAGCTCCACGGGGATTTGGCTAATCAGAGACGCGTCTGAAGGTGCTGATTGGAAATGCTGTTGGTCAAAAGACTTTCACCCTGATTAAAGACAAAATAAGAGTCAAATAAGACAACAGGGGACACATGGAGATCAGGGAGATGGATGATGAGAGAACCAGTTCATGAATCATTTGCCCATTATGAGACAGAACATATTTTGTGTTTCTAAAAAGCACATGAAGCGAGTTTATTACTTTCATATAACTGCTGATGCTGCCTTCACACTAAGATTTATATTGTGGTATTATTCTGTGTGAATTGGTCATTTTACAGAGGAACCACAGTTTATTCCACTTTGGACAGTTATAGATACTAAATTGTTTGTAAATTGGACAAGCCCAGGCCAAAAGTCAGACCTTAGCAGAAGAAAAAGTGACAGTTAATCACTTTTGCAGAGATTGGAGAAAAGGAACCCTCCAGTTGCAAAGAATAAATAAATGACACACATCCAGTAAACATTTTGGTACAATCTTTCTCCTGTAAAACTACAGTTAAGTTAAAGTTTAGCAAACTAAAGTCAACAGCTGTTTGAAATGCTCTAATTATGTGTGTTATATGTTGTAACGTTTTCACATTTAGATGCCTGAAAACTAATGTAATAAGAATTAAAGAACTGTGTCATTTTTGGAGTTGTGCATTTCTATTACCCAAATATTTCTGCAATTTTCAGACCCACCCAATCCAAAAAAATGATTTTAATCAGGATAAAGTCTGATTTGTCTGCCTGACATTGGTTTCCTACCGTCCAGGTGCATTAGTCAGTGTTGTGATTGATTAACAGAGGATCAAAATTAAGTTTTTATCCAGTTAGAAACCATTTTTTTTTCTTTTTCTGACTTTATTACGACAGCTTCAAGAGTGACAGGAAACAGGGGAGAGAGAGTGGGGGATGACATGCAACAGATGACACTGGCTGGAAATGAACCAGTGTCACAGACGAGGACCATTTTGCCTCCTGTTTGTGGGGCACGTGCTCTACCCACTTTGCCCCAGTGCCCCAAAGCTCCATTTTTAATGGACACATTGTATTTGGACCTGAAACTTAAAAATAAATGAAAAAATAATAATGAAACATCAGACAGCTCAGCTCCCAGCCCCCCTGAGATGTCCACTGACTGCTGAACAGCATCACTGAATCACAGGCTTTCAATATGAAACTTTATTCAATGATTTTTCAGGCTTTAAGCCCGAGGTTTGTTGTTTTTAGAGAGAATGGCACCTCTTTGAATAATTTGGATGCCAGTAAAACCCAGCAGTCTGGATCAAAAGTTATCAGAAAACCAATCAATGCGAAGCTTAACAGTCTCAGCTCTTAACCCCTTCCTGACATGAGTCAGAGAGGGCACAGCTTCAGTGACGGGCCTATAATCTCATGCCAAGTGCTGTCTTTTCATGTGTATACATGCATGTTATTCTGGACAGTATGGAGATAACTTTTATTAAGGGACAACTATTCACATTTTTGGACAAGTTTTTATAAAGCACTGCATTGTGCTCACTGTCTTTAGCCATGCTGTCAGTGTAGCTGTAATATGCCATGAGTGGAAATGTCAATAATAATCCAGTCAAGGATATCTCAACTTTGGGTTCAATGATAGTAAATTCAAAGATTTCTTTTCCTCCAGCTCGGTAATCATTTGTGTTACTGTCTGACTTTTCCTTCAGAAACAGACATGACTTCCTCATTAGCCTCAGTAGGGCTTGGCTTTTACTCCCCATAATGTGCCAATTTATTCATTGAACATAGTAAACACAATACCTGCTAATCGTGAAGATGTCGGCATTGACACTGTGGTTATGACATTGGCATTTAGTGCAAAGTGACTTATTGTGTCTCAGTGTATCTACCAGCTCCTGGAAGTCTTATTTACCTTTGTATACATGGCCAGATAGAGTGTGAAGGAAGTACTGTACTTTAGTTGAAGCCTTCAGGAAGCTAACAAGGCAACTTCAAAGAGTAACGGCAGGAAACACCAACTAGCTCATCACTTGATGCTGCTGCTCTTCTTCATGTTACAAGTTTCACTCGAACATGCTGCAAGAGCTTCAGGCAATTATCAGATAACAGCTGATTTTGTTAGCTACTGACAGCTTACTGTTGGTTTGATGTGTCAGCTTCATAAACAAGGAAAAGAAAGGCTAAAATTAAGATAGAAGTGTTGCTAGAAATTTCAATTTCCCTTTGCATTTACATTATTTAAAGTTGTATTATTTATATATATATATATATATATATATATATATATAATTTCAGCAAATTTTGATACATTCTGGGGAAATAAAAGATCACAGAGACTTCATCAACACATGTGTCAGGAATATTTTCATGAAGTTCAATATGTCTAACCACAGAAAACATCAATCTGAACAATTCAGACCTGATTTGAAATGCGTCTCTTGCATATTCTCACGTGGCAGTGTCAAGGAAAATATTGCACTTTGTCCTAAAACTTTATAGGAAAAAATGGATCCACAGTGTTTTGATCCTGCTGATCACATTTTGACATCTTTAATTTAAGACAGTTTTATCCATGAATAATTCCAAGTAGTCCAAGTTCAGATCAATTCTTTAGTGAAAACATGCTTTCAAATTCTTTTACAGTTCTACAAATTATGCGGTGGGGATCAAAACTGTACACATCATAACAGCCCTATTTACGCAGCATTTGACAGTCTCACCACACTAATTTACTCTGGCATTTTATCAAATCCAAAGGATACACAGTTTTGACAAGCAATTTCTATGTAAGATTCAAATCGAAATAGTGATATCAAGCAGTACAACAAAAAAAAAAAAAAAAAAGGCAAACATACAAGTTGAACATATATCTTAAAAGCAAAACAGGAATGACTGGACCTAATTTCTCGGTCTCTGTAAACAGCAGCCTCAGATAATTCCCTGCTCTACCATTAGGAGTGGAACAATTTGGGGAATTCACATATAGATAATTCCATCATCCCTCTTACATGTCGTCGGCGTGTGGTCGCAGCTTGGCAGAGCCTTGAGGACCCAAGGTCACAGTGGCTATGTGACCAGTAATTGGGTCTACATGGAAATGGCCAGTTCTTTCCTCCTGACTGCTGTTTACAGACATGGCCTCAAAACTGGACTGATCTTGGCTCACTCTTAGCTTTCCCATCATTGCGGCGATGTCTTCCTGTCCCTCCCCTCCTGGGAAATGCCGATGCAGTGACTCTGGCTCATCTTCCATTGAGAACGGGGCATCGGACACACGCAGCACACGGGAAGCCTGAAGGTTTTGCAGAGATCGAGACTGAACTGTGAGAAAAAGATATTGAGAAAAGATTAGCATGTTCAAGCCACATGGACACACTGCTCTATTTTTAGGTTCTTTTTTGGGATAACTTTAATTTCAAATGTAAAGATATTTAAGACTATCAATCTTAAAAAACAAACAAACAAAAAAAACTTAGTAGCACACAAGCTCTCGAAACACCTGAAGCAAAAAAGTGACCTCAAAACTTGACTTTTGTGTTTTGGCCTGTTCCAATTTGATAAGATAGTAATTAATAGAAATTAATCACAGGCTGCTGTAATGATAATATTTACCTCTCTACAAACTTGGTCTAATCTTTAGATTTTTATAAACTGAAATAAATCCTCGGAGAGCCCAATGTGGCTGTGAGTCTCTGCAGGGGAGAGCTGATTCAGCTGTGGATGAGACTGAGGTTGTAACAAACTCCTCTGCTGTGACAGAGAGGTTCTGGATGAGTTGGTGGGTGCAGCACAAACATATTTGCTGAAGGATACTCACTCCTCACTGGACTGAAGTCTCCCTGGCTGACTTTGGTGTCAGAGAATGGCTTCAGGCTGGGAAACAGGATTAGGGAGAAGGAAAGCAGGAGCACCTGAGAATGTGATAGAAAGAAAGAGACGAGATGTCAGAGTTAGCAAAAAGACAATCACAGTAAGTGGAAAATGTGTAATTCATGCTACATTCAACTCAAAGAAAGTTGATATTTGAAAATCTGTATTCAAAAAGGTTGAATTTCTCTGTGGCCATTGTGGATCTGCTTTAGATTGCTATAGGAAGGAACATTTCACTTTTTCAGTTGAGAAAAAAGCTCGCTCATACATATAGATTTAAAATCAAAATTTTTAGAGTTCTGGTCTACTTATGTTGTCTCAATTCTTGCATTTTATTCCACTGTAGTAATCAAAGCCAATCAAGGGCTCCTGTTCAAATTGTACATTTCTTTCAATGTGTTTCATTGTATCCTTTGGGATGTGTTGTCCATTGTGTACATATCCAGATAACTCGTTCTCGATGGCTAATCCAGCTGTTGTTGTGGTTCTGTTTGCTAAGAGGGAGAATTTTTATGTATTTATTTATTTATTTGATGAGTCATTTGGAGGTTTTGGACAGTTTGTTTATCTGCCTGGCACACACACACAGAACGTCCATACCAGTACACATGTCCCAGTCTGGGCTGGCTTATTAGATGTATTCATGACTAGAGCTTGCAGCCTGCGCAACTGTTCCATTAATGACCTGCAGAGAGGACAAGGTAAAAAAAAAAGAGAGGAAGAGAACATGTTAGATGAATGGAGAAGGCAAAATAAATGGCTAGATGAGAAGCTCGTGGGAAAAGGCCATTTCTGAGTGATGAAATGTAATGCATTTCCATATGATTACAGGGGAAGAGGAAAGAAATGACTCACATGTTGCATTTCTCTAGCTGTGACATTTTCCTCTGCAGCTCCTGGTTGTGTGCATTGCAAGCAGCCATCCTTGCATGAGAGGAAAGACAAGAGAAGAGGGACAAGGTGAAAGCCCTCACTCCCAAAAACGGAGACTATTGAAAGTGATATTTTAAATCTAGAAAGAAGTCATTAGTCTTTTCACGACAATGATGCCAATTTAATCAGAGCTTTGTTTTCATAGGGAATGAAAGGGGGAGTTTTAGTCTTTCCCTGATTCACATGTATGAATGTTGAAGGATTTTGTCTCCAACCACAAGTACATATTGTACAATGCTAATACACTACAACCTCACAATGACATTTGTGACTGAACCACAGCTGTTTAGACCGATCAGTGTCCCATAAGGAAGGCACTAACAATCAAACAAATCAAATGGAGTTTGAGCAATATGACACTGCTGGAATAATCCAGACTTCCATAGTGTACTGACATAAAGCAACTGAGGGCTTCCTTAAAGAAAGCTGGAGAAAAATAAAGGAGAGCATATCAAATCTGTTGTCATTTCGTTTGTTACTGCTCTGTAAAAGTTAGACTCATACCTGCTCTCCAGTCCATCAATATACTCCTTTTTCTTCTTCCGACTCTCCTGTGCAGACTGCTTGTTGCGAATCTTGCGGCGTATTTTCTTCAGGATCCTTTCTTCATACTGATTGACAGAAAGGGGAAGGCAACATCGTCATTTTAAGCCGCAACTGGATAAACTCGGGGGAACTTCTAATTGTTTTAAGTGAAAAAGGTATTGATAGGGATGTACCTTTGTGAGAGGTAGCTGGCTGGGGAGAGTCACCCCTTCCTTTGCTAAAAGCTTCTTCTCATCTTCATTCAGAATCAACTCTTGAATAGAGGGCTGGGATGGCTGTGGGGGCTGGTGGTGAGATATTAATATTTAAAACATCATCACTGCTTGATTAAATTTTCTCTTCGTCCCAACAGCTCTCCCTCCTCCTTCTTCACCACCCTACTCTCTCTCCCTTGAGTTTCCCAGGAAGTAGTTACATGAGTGCAGACTATCAGGCTTCCTTCATCAGTCACATTTCATGACTACTTTAAAGTAATTATGGTTTTGGAACCTAATCTGTACTCTGCCACTGTCTCCTCCATCTTATTAAACTTGGCTCTGATGATGGGATCAATACCAGGAGGGTGCTGAGATCCAACCCACTTTATACCTTCAAGTGTCACAGACACAAACATATTCGGCTTGTGGTGACCCACTATATTGACTTGATGACCTCCGCTTTCAGCAGCATTATCTTGGCGAATTAAATTACTTCTACAAATAGCATTTAATGTGATGCTGCCAGGACTTTTTCTCCAGATAATGGACTTTTCCAACTTTGAATATCTAAAGCTTCTCCTCACTTTAAAATAGTTATAACTCAAAAATTATAAAAGAGCCAACAAAGTATTAGCAAGCGCCATAAACATCATCTTTAACAAAATTCTTGTTTCTTCCTAGAATGATCAAAATAGAGTGCTGATATTTCAAGTAATCATTTGCATTTCCACAGTTCTGCTTCTTCGCACATCCACGATTTCAGTGTAAGTGTAATCAGCCACTTGTTTCAAGAGAAGCACGAATTCACACAAAAGGTAAACAACAGGGTTTGTGAATGAGTCAGATACCCACAACCAGAATACACTTACTGGCTCCGGTGTGCTGGACAGGAGCAGATCTTTGACAGTTAGCGGGAAGCCAGAAGGCAGCTGTGGTCTATGTACATCTGAAGGATATTCTGTAATCCTCGTCCTGCCTAATGGGAAGCTGGGGTCCCAGCCATCTGCACCCAAATGGACACAAGGATAAACATAACACACATGCAAACAAACACCAATAAGACATTCAAGCGGCATTCTTTACATCCTTTGATAACATAAAAACTAACATGATATTTTGAGCCTGAATGGTGCTCAAATACCAGTTACACTGTTTGGTCTTCAAAATGTCTCTTTTTTTTTTATCAGCAATTATGTCAGTGTCTTTTACGGTTTAAATACTCTTGTACTTTGTCTCAAATAATGTATGAAATCGGTCTTTATCCTGTTGTTTGGTATAGCTGATAAGATGAAACAAGAGATCTGAGGATATCTTTGGAATTAGAAACCACTCCAGATGTATTCTTGTTTATCCTTAGAAGCTGAAATTTTGTTGCTGATGTTTGGGACTCACTGAGGTCGATGGCAACGTTAGCTTCCAGGGCTGCCTTTGTTCGTGGCATCTTACTGAAGTACTGAGCGTCTCCTGGTGGGCTTTCTGGACGCTGTGGACTGTCCATCTGGTCTGAGGGAGGGTCCTCACTGATCCCACTGTCACTGGGAGATGGGGACCAGAGAGGCGAGCCTGACACAGAATCGCTTCCACTCAGGAGGGCATTGAGGAAATCATTATTGGCCGACTCAGGCGGCAGCAGCATCTGCTGGGTGACAACCCTAAAAGATATCATTAGTCTGTCTGTTTCAGATGACGACATGAAGACAGATGGGACAGTCTTTTCATAACACCGATGGAGTATGCCATGGATGAACTATACAGTAGATAGAAAGTAAACAGATATTTTTTGCATGTAAAAGGGACATTAGAGATTGCATGGTCTCACACACATTTAAGTCGTGCACAGGCCAGGTGTGATGGGCGTTGCGGCGTTCTGGCTCCTCATGACGGAGAATCCCATCGTTTTGATCAAACAGCCAGTCGAGAAGCTCAATGCCATCGCATCCCTGAGATGAATTCATAACATTTAATGGCAAACAGGAACATATCTTACAAGACTGTAAGGCTTCATACACCCGCAGAGCTGAGATATACACTGCACTGAACAATATGTTCTCCCTAATCTGTTAAAGAGAAGACCGTTTTTATAAACACTTGTAATAATTTTGTCCTTTCTAACACAGTTTAGAAAAAAGTTGCTTGTCTGTAGCTATAAGTAAAATTAACATTTAAACCTGAAGCCTGAACTTTGTTCTGTGGGACTCCCCCCACAACACATATCTGGCAAACTACATTGCAGTAAAAATAAATAAATAAATAAGTTCTTTACCTGATCTGGGTAGTGCTCCATAATGTGTTAGTATGGGACACCAAAAAGGTCACCAAAACAACAAAGATGCAGTCAAAATATCAGATTTTTTGTGTTGTCCAGTAGCTTTGTTCTAGTTTCTAAAGAGTCTCCGCTGTGTCTCTCAGCTCTTCTTCTCAGGTCCAAAGTTTAAACTCCAACTCAACACACCCAGCCATCTAGCCTGCTTTGTCCCCATTGGCCAGGAGGAGATATAATCTGATTTGTAGTCAGTACACAACTCGGGAGCTTCACAAATTGGTCTATGTGGTCACAGACGAAAAGAAGTTGCCACCAAGATGTAAAACATCAGAAAGGTCAAAGTCTGTTGCTTCTTTTCTTTTTATTTTTTAGATAGCATATTGACACAAGGATAGCTCTGACCTTTGGCATATATTCATAACCCAATAAACATACAATGGTCATGTTATAAAAAAAAAAACAAAAAAACAGTCAAGACCAATGTTTTTAAAAAGTAAAAATGGTAAGTAAAGTTTAATTTTATAGTGTTTACGAATGCAAAACCACCAAGTGCTTTTGATTACAAAACCCCCCCCCCCAAAAAAAACAACACTGAATTCTCCAAGTACATGGTGAGCAGATGGGCAAATAAAAAGCAAAAAAATTCAAATGGAACAGTGATTCAGAGGGGTTAACCAACAGCCACTCTGAATGAAATGTTTTCAATACCTTCAAAAAGATGTTACAGGAGTCAAAGGATTGCAATGACAAGGAACAGGCAGTCCATAAATTGGTGCATCAGGCTGAAAAGCTTGGTCACCGCTGATGTTATAGTCCGTGCGAGGGACAGAGTGAAGACTAAAAGACTAAAAGTCCAAATGGCCATTTAAAGGTCAGCACCGTCTGACTCTGAAAGGCTCTAAAAGTTGAAATGGATGGAGATTTAATGGGAAGCCAGTGCAGAGAGGTAAGGTAATCACTTATTTTCAGTTAAAGTACTTGTAGCTTGGATAGTTTGATTCAAACTAATAAGAAAGGATGTGAATAGTCAAAGTGAGAGGAAAAACACAAACAGTCATCTCCATTTTAATCTTGGTCATCATAGATCCTGATTTAGTAATGTTTCAAATTTTGAAAGCTGTGGCTTGTGCTGTGTAACTTCATTGTGTGTCTAAAATCATATTCAACTGAAAATATTTTGCAATTATCTGTACAATAAAGCAAATAAATGCTCATAGTTTACATGTAGGGTTGTTATGACAGTTTGAGAAATAGAAATATTGAGGCAATAATTTTATTTGTAGAGTAAGAGGGAATAAGACAAAGCTTCCTGGGGCTTCTTCTATTGTTGATTTACAGTCCACACATTTGTTTGAAAGTCTAATTATTTTCTGTACCCAAGCTTAACACCTGCAGTACATGTGTTTTCAACATGAAGCTACACAGCCAGCAGCCAGTGTTTCTACTAAACTAAGCAGCTGACTTGAGCTACATATTTCTGTATGACAGACATCAAAGTGGTACATTTCATTTCATCTCAACTATCAGCAACCAAATCAGTAAACACACCTCGCTAAATGTCAAACACCAATATGTGAAACTCCCTCTCTAAGTCTGCTCCCCTCCGCTCCAAATAAATTCCTGGGAGAATTTTTGTCCTGGTCAAGATTAAGTGTAAAAAATAAAATATCTTCTTGATCTTGCCTGTGAGGCACAAAATATTTCAGATTTACTACTTACACCATTCCATTAAAATCTCACCCTCACATCCTCTCTGATCTCATTTCCAGGTCGAAGGTGCAATGAGGTCACTACCAGTAACCACCATATTATAAGTTACTGATGCCATTTATTACAGCTGGAAATGTATTTGCAGCACAGATTTCATGTTGGGGCAGCTCCATAAAGAAAAAAAAATCAAATGAAGTATGAGGATATGAATCAATTATTATTATTAACCAATGGAGTTGAGCAGTCACAGTTAACACAAACAAAAAGGTCTTAAAACACATCACCAGACCTGAATACATTAACAGCTACAATTGTGTAATCTAAATGTAAAGCAAAATTATTTTTGATTGTGTTAGTTTAAGTAATAAATCCAGCCACCACAACTTCTGTTACAATTGAATGTAATGGTCAAAATTTACAGTTTACATTTTGATATTATGAAAAACAATAGGAAGTGTCTTCATCTATATTCTTTATTTTTGTATGCCATTTACTGTTGCCCTAGTGGTCACTATTTGTTTAAATTTTGATATTAACAATATATAAATTAGTGATTCAAAGCTAAACGTACGATTTGATGACATAAACACCGTTGTCTGCTGTATTCAGAATCAGGTGTTGTTTCATAATGGAGAGCTTATATATGACTGCTTGTATTTGTTGATGAAAACAAAACATCACATCATGATGCATCATGATGATATTTACTTGAATCAAACTGAGAGTCATTGATATGATGATCGTAGTCAAAATGGATCAGGAGATCCGTGAAGCTTCAGACTTCTTCTTCTTGTTACTACCATAGCCTGAATTTAGTGCTATTTATCTCGTCCTTCATGCACCCAAAACTTTGCAGATCTATTATTATTATTATTATTATTATTATTTGTTTTCGCATTTCTGAGAGAATAAAACTAATTATCTTCTATATTCACCTGTGACTTCTTGTAACTTTCATCTCTACCCGTTAGGCATGTTAGCTGTCAGCGGACACATCAGAGTTAGAGTGCCAGGACTAGTCTATTGGTTTTCATAAAATAAACATTACGTAATCATTATTGCGTTGTTATCAAATGGTGGATAGTTCCAAAGTCTAAAAGCTCTGAAGGTCTAATTACTTCACCTTCATCAAAGTCAGAGAAGCTCCATGAAAACAGGTTTACCAGACAAACACTACGTTATGTACTGAAGAAACTTCTAAGTTTGTGTCTCATGGCTTTAACTTTGTTCTTGTTATCAGTAGCACTGTCAGATAGAAGCAGACGTGTTTTATGTCCCACCAGTGTGTCTACCACTTATCACTTACTTTTTGTGTGTGCGTGTTTGTGTGTGTATGTGTGCACTGGTTACTAATTCCAGTAATTTATAACCTCAATCAATCTGTGATAGATTTGTTTTCAATCAAATGTGAAAGAAATAAATTCTATCTTATCTTATATACATATATCTTATGTACTGTATATAACCAACCAACCAATATAACCAACATATATCTTTAGATAAATGTTGGTTAGAGACATAGTTTATTTTTATTGTTTTTGCAATTTTACAATGCAGCTGTAATTGTTCAAAAGTATATGCAAAATCAAACGTGTATAGTGTATCCATTCGTGGGTGTGGAGTGATGGCTGGGCTGTGCCGTATAAATACTGTATACTGAGTATACTACACTGCCATGCACACGCTTCACCGTGCCGTTAAACTATGAGGTCAGTGGTCTGACAGCTCAGTGAAATATTAATTTGAAGGTGTCGGGAGGGATGTAGTCTGGCACTTGTCTTAACCATTACTACAACTTTTTTTTCTTTAACTGATTAATTTATGTCAAACCTTGTGGGATGGTCTTGTGATGGATGGTTGCTCACCTTCTGCAGTGATGGAAGCCTTGTTGAGAAAAGAGAAGCTACTTAATTAGATGAATTATGTAACCGAGTGCTCCGACAGTGCCTTTAGCTGATGAGTAAAAATTACATTTGACATGACATTATCAAATCGCCATTTGAATGCTTCTTGCTATATTTCATACTCCTGAAATCTGAATGAAGGTCAACAAAGGACAACATATTCCCAGATGAAGGGACAGTGGAGTATGTTAATGAGCCTCTGAAGACAGCACCACACTGAGATTTACAGACGCAGAAGGCCAAATGCAAGCCTAACAAGAACTGTTGCTCTGTGAGACCACCCAGGTGGCATGTCTAATTCAAAACAAAAACCCCAGTGAACACCAATTTCCCATTAAGTAAACTAAGATGTACAAATAATAGGTATTATAATCCAACTATGGGAACAGTAGCCAGATTTTGTAATGTGTTCATTAAAAAATGTTGTGCATAAGGTCTGCATCCTTTTGAGGGTGCATTCAAAGGCTGATTACGTCATGGCTCTTTGCAAAGGTTTTTCTGATGTGAAGGCGCCCTCAGATGAAGCCCACAAATGCTGTATTCTTTTCCCTCTTTGATTTCATGGTATCAATATGTCGACTGTCACACACAACTAAAAAAGCATCAAGAATATTTTAGCTTGACTTACTCCTGAGTTTCTGCCGAAATCCCTGCAGCAGCATATATTTAACTAATCCATCCATGTCCCGTCACCAGAACAGGAGCGACTCCATTTAGCTGTGCCTGTTTCTAGCAACAACTCAGCACAGGTGGAGAGAGCATACAACTTCAATACTTGAGTAAAAGTACAGATACTCCTTGCCAAATATTACTCCAATACAAGTAAAAGTAGCTTAGTCAAAATATTATAGTATAAAAAAAAATACCTCAGGAAATACAGGAAAAGAAAGTAGCTTTACTGTCATTATACAATACACTGATGCGATTCTGCTACAGACATGTTTATAGCTCAAAAATATCTTCACTTAAAGAGGCCCTACAAGAACCGGTCTAGTCTCTAGTCAGTGGGGGGGATCCGGTCTGTCGAGGGACCTGGTCGCTGTGAGGGGGGGTCCCTCTGGAAGGGTCTGCTTTAGTCTCTAGTCTCTGTGGAGGGGCCCAGTCTCTGGGGGGGTCCGGCCTAGTCTCTAGGCTATGGAGAGGTCTAGTCTCTCTGGGGGGGGGGGGTCCAATCTAGTCTCTGGAGGGGCCTGGTCTAGTCTCTAGTCACTGGAGGGGTCCAATGTCTAGTCTCGGGGGGGAGTTCTGTTGTGGTATCTGGAGGGGGTCTGACATGTTTGTGGGGTGACTGTGCTCACCACTTCGCCACCGTGCTGCTTGAGTCACATTTACATCAAGTCACCAATTAACCTAGACATGTTCGGCTGCTCAGACCGGGAATCGAACCTGCGACCTTCTTATTGCGGGGCGACTGCACTAACCATTACGCCACCGTGCTGCTCGAGTCACATTTATATCAAGTCACCAATTCACTGTGTGCTACCTGTGTAGTTCCTCCTCTGCCTCCTTTTGTGATAGTACTTCTTTTCATAGATGGAGGTTGATGGCAGAAATGGAGACGTGAATTAGTGAGTTAGAGTCGCGGCTCCGTACCTTAGCTAGCCCAGCTTGTGTTAGTGTAGCTAACTATAAAGCTTTAAAGTCTCGTTTCTCCTTAACTTGGCTCGTTGACGTTGGTAACCATGATAACTAGCAGTCCGGGCTAATTTCGCAGACACAGAAGAGGAGAGGCGGAGTAGTTGAACACATGGACCGAGGCTTTATTTAGTTCTTTTCTTCCTCCCAACATTACAACACAGTACTTTTATGGCTGCGTATGGTTGAGTTTCATCACACTGACTTCCCACACCATTCACCGGAAAGAGGGACATACACGTTTCTCTGCAAGCGTACACACGACACAACACAATACGGCTACGTGCTGACTACGTCAAACATTACCCACAAGGCCGCCTCCTTAAAAGGGAATGCTCAGGCCGGTAACCAGGCACGTGCACACATAGACATGAAAGGGGGCTTGAGCACCTGCCCTTTTTCTTCCTGAAGAAAAAGTGCCCTTTTTTCTGGGGCGTTTTTTTTAAAAAATAAATTATTTTCTCTCTCTCTTATATATAAATATACATTCCTGTTTTGGCATAGCTTCCCTGTCAAGTAAATATAAATTAAAAAAAGAACTCCAAATCGCAGGTCGGGAGATAAAGCTCAATGCGCTCTGTTAGACGTTCCCCTCCCTTCTCCCGCATCGCGGCTGCGAACAACACAGAGCCAGAGACAGGCAGCAGCAGACCCCAGCCCTCCGCACAGTTTTGCTTTTGTTTGTAGTTTTTTTTACTCTTGGAGATGAGTGGTGATGGTGGAAGTTCTCGAGTTCACAAATGACAAGGCCAAACATAGTTAACGTGTGTCTTGCTAACGTGCACATATGAGCTACTAGCTGATGTGTTTGGTTTAGCTAAGGCTCTTCATCATGGGCATACAGGCGTATGTACTGGGACGCTACAGGTGAATACAGTTAGGTTTATCTCATTATGTCATGTCTAAAACACCGCATTGATATGTAAATTGTGCGCTAATTAATTAAAATTTGCTAATTTGCATATATTTGCAATTGCCAAGGCATTGCAGGGATAAAGAATTAAGGAAAACAAATCACCACAGATTTTCAGTTATCAGAGAGAATATCTTCCCCCTGACATGTTTAAATATGTAGAAGACAAGGAGTTTGTTTAGTGAATTAAGGAGAAATCTACAGATACAAACAGAGGGCAGTTAAACAAATGCCATCTAAATATGTATTTTTTGGAAGTTTTCTTCTATTCAACAATTATGTGAGTATAAGGGCACTGAAATAAATAGGTAAGTCAGAGATGTCCTATTATTTATTTATGAATAAATTAAGCAGTTTGCCCTAGGGATTAATAAAGTAGTTTTGACTCTGATTCTGAAATTACAAGAAGTGCCCTTTTTCTCACTTGAGCCCCTGCCCTCCAAAATGTTTGTCCACGTCCCTGCCGGTAACACTGCGCAGCGGCTATGGGACAAGTGAATGAGAGACTCAGGACCCGAAGACCCGTAGTTGGTTCTCTTTCCTGATCCCCTGAAGTGGAGCTGTGTGGATATTGGTGTTTTAGCACAATATCTTATGTGCCACAAATATCAACATACATTTCAATATAGTTCCCCATTGCTGAGCCTATTTTGTGTTTGTAAACCTTTCATCATCTAATCTCATCAAATCCGAGCTGTTTGTCTGTCATGTTGGGAAGTCAAGGACATCGCTGTGTAAAGGTGAGGCAGCATGTCTTAGAGCATATGTCTTATTGTTTGCCTGTTGTGTGAATTTCCCTCAGGATAAATAAAGTATATATCTATCATATCAACCATATGTAAAATATCAAAATAATATAATATTGCACCTGTATATGAACTGTGATGCAAATTAAAAATACAGATGGAGGTTGCTGATCTACCGACACATCACTAGCTAGCTCTACTTTACATCCCACTACGTGCTTTTTCAGTTTGGAAGATGAGTTTTTGTTGACAGTCATATAACTTGTTTGCGGTAAGCACAACAAACATTTGAACTGAACCGAATCCGTTTTGGTGTGAAAAATGTCAAACATGGGCTTGAGATAATTGTTTCTTCCTCCATTGCTTTGTCTATTTTCTATCTCATCCACACCGCCAAAGTTATGTTTCGTCTTGAACACAACGTGTGGCATGACGTAGTACAGGTAGGGCAATACGGTTGAGAAAATCCATACGCCAAGCAGCAGAAAGTGTATTTTCTCAGAATTTTGCGAAAAATAAAAAATAAAAAATAAAAATCATCAGCTGATGTGATGAAGCGCAAAATGTAGTGGAGTAAAAAGTACAGTATTTGTCCTTCAAATGTAGTGGAGTGAAAGTAAAAGTATCCACCCAAAATAATACTCAAGTAAACTAAAGTACAGATACTCAAAAATTGTACTTAAGTACAATACTAAGGTAAATTCACTTCGTTACTGTCCACCCCTGCAACTCAGCACGTTTCTTAATATCTAACACGATTAGAGAAAGAGGAGTTTGGTATGAGCGTACTTTTTAGTTGCAGGTCCTCCATCTACATCCTTCCAGGACTCTAGAAAAAAAGTTTTAATTATGGAAAAGTGGATCTAGATATGGGCAATGCAGTGGTGTAGTCTACGTGATACGCTGGTATACGCCATATACACACCAGAAGAGGCCAGTGATTTCCGTATATCTTATTAAAAATAGGCGATGATAGGCAACAAAACCATTTTGTGACTGCGCTTACACTCTGGGGCTTCCGTCGCCTGTGGTCTGTGACCTGTTGCTAAGCAACAGCAACACACTTGTTCGGCTCTGACAAACCCCGCGAAATTATTCGCTTCTCTGTCAGAATTTGATCAGTCTACCGTTCAAGTTAGCGAGCGCTAAACACGAAGGAGACATGAAACAAAAACAGACGACAATATTTCAGTGTTTTCGGAAGTTTTCCCCACTACGACAGAAGAAGAGCCAGGTGAGGCGGCTGTCCTAAAGAAGGTGACAGAGGACGAGCCCAGCGATACCCCGAAGTTAGCCGGTAAGTGAAATTAGCATGGTTAGCTGTAGCACATATTTGGTTAGAACTAGCTAACCTGACCAACGTTGGTGTGGTGATCAATGGAAGAGAAAGCGGCCGAGATACTGTTTGTGTGTGTGTCTGTGTGTATGTATGTATGTATGTGTGGGTTAGGGTTAGGTGTGTGTAGGTTTGTGTGTGGTGTTCATGAGGTGTCGCTCCGCGATGAGTAGCTCTCGGATGGATGAATACAGGTATAACAGTATACCCACTACAAAAAAGTAGACTACACAACTGGGGCAATGTGTCTGTGACCGTCCCGAAATACAGAGACACCATGGTGTTATGTGTTTTGCTGTACTTGGCGATGGTGTGTATTAAACTAAGTGAATTGAACACATTAAAGTTGTTAAATGGACGTTCCATGTCATGTGATTTGACTTTAAGTTGGTATTGCCCATCACTAGTGCCTGGGTGGCAGAAATGAGGTGACGCAACCAATTACCAACCGAAGGCTAGTCCATCCCATTTAACAACAGTCAGACGGCCTACGGAAGGTCCTCCGGAGGACTCACCTCCGTAGACCACATAGGCTGCACCCTCCAAAGAATACAGACCCTGAATTAGGACACAACTGAAGTTTCACTGAGCAACTGAATATTATATTTTATTCGTTAATTTTTTTGACACGTGTATAGAAATAAGGACAAAAGATCTCAATGCAGCATTTTGCTTTTGGATATCACCATAACCTCTACATCCAATCCATGATGTTACTGTTTTTTATCTTGAGCCATATTTTGGCAGAGTAGCTGAATAAATTAGGAACAAACAATTCTTTTGAACCGGAGTTTGCATGTTCTCCCCGTGCTTGCGTGGGTTTCCTCCGTATACTCCAGTTTGTGTGTTTAGGTTGATTGGTGACTCTAAATTTCCACTTCTGATTGGCTGTATAGAAACATATATATAAACACATATGCCACAATTTCAACTGAGATTAATTTATTTAGTTAGTATTCAAATTTGAATCATAGCAACCACAGCATTGCCAGGTGAAAGCTGTAGGTGTGGAATGCGAACAAACTAGATAGGTACTTTTTCTTTTATTATGAAATTCCACAGAAATTGAAGTAGAAAGTGAAAGAATACCATTTGTGAGAAATTACTTTAACTGCTGCAATAGCACTCAATAGAATGCATACTTGCACTGGGCCAGGGCCAAACATAAGCCCCACACACGTCTGGAGGTGCTGTGATTATCTGGATCTGCACTGTAGTGCGTACAAAGTGTGATCCCAGCTCAACTAATTGTTTTGTTTTTTCACATAAAATTACCATTTCATGCAGTAAAAATTTATGAAAAAACACAATTTATGATGTAAATTTGTTTTAAGCCCCTGCTGACAAACCAATGGGGGGTCTAAAGGGAAGCTTCAGTTTGAGCGGCCATTTTCCGCTTGGTCCTAGTACATGACCCGTCTCCATTTAATATAGTGTAACATTGTTTTTGGATGGTAAAAACTGCAGGGGACCAAAACTGCCTTTTGAAAAAGTGCAGGGGACATGTACCCCCTGTCCCCCCCCCAAAAAGAATGACGTCCCTGGGTCCATGTATTGTATGAGTATTCCTTATTAATGAATATTTGCAAATGCCATGCGCTAGTTGCATTAGGACAGTGCAGTTTTCATGAGATAGTGGTTGATGATCATCATTGTTTTTGAATGGTGAAATGAATAGATTCTCAGCTCAAGTCATTTTGGTAGTTTGGGATGAATGTACTTTTTGTAAACCCATGAAGGTGGATAGCTGGTTGTTAGTGAGCAGAGTGGGAGGATGCATAGACAACCCTCACTGTCAGGACGGGACTTGAATCAGGACACAGATGCAGTGACTAGTTCAGGGCAGATGCCGACTTTATTCAACAAACACACAACTCAAAATCATTCCGGTCAGTGGCAAGCAAAAACCAAAAAAGGAAGTAGATATTTTAAAACGGGGCAAATAACAGATGAACAAAAGAAGTCCCTCTTGAGGAGGAAAAAACTTGAAACTTGAAATTAAAAGAAAACTTGAACTGACGTGGCTGTGGCAGAAATCAGGGTCTTGAGGCAAAAGGCTAGGACACTGGCACAGGACGAGGGGAGATGCACACATACGGGGAATGGGGAACAGGTGGAAACAATCGATGATCAGGGGAGAGAATCAGACAGGAACACATGAGGAAGGGCAAGTGACCTGAGATGAGAGGAAAGTTATTTTTCAAAATAAAACAGGAAGTCACAGAAGAAAACACAGACGAGACAAAACTCAGCACAGTGTGACACTCACCAACTTTTTTCTCTTATCTCAGATTTGTTTTAACTGCTCTCCAGCTTTATCCGATCTCCCTGACAGAATACAGAGTAAGACAACCACTGGAACAGAAACATTACACACCACAGCTGTGTGTGGCATGTTTGGTTTTTTTTGTTTTTGTTTTAAGCATATTCACTTTGCACTCTCTGCAATTAACCATTGCCTTGCTTTGCACCAAGAACACATAAATGTTCAAAATCCTGTTAAACTGCTCCACCACTTATTTACTGACTGTTATGCCCCTGGTCTAGGGGGAAGCCTCAACACAGCATGTTTTAAACCCCTGCTCTTCCCAGACAGAAGCACAATTCACATGTAGCATATTTATCTTTAAGACTCAGACAGACACAAACAAAATACAACTAGAGTAAACCCTGAACCTACCTACTTGATAAATAAAAAGAAAAACCAAGACCAGAAATTAACCTAACTCCTAGTTTGAAAACAGGAAAAAAAAGGAGCATAAAAGGAAACAACTTCTCACTCCTACATACTGCTACTATGATAAATGTAATGGTAGATTTCACATATTTACATTATATAAAGCAGATAGGTACAATTGAGCAAAGCTCTCACAAAATGTACTCAAAGTATTTATCACCACAGTGTAGACACTAGTTCACTAAGTCTGACAAACACTCAAACCACCCGACCACATGGCCACCAGCCTTGGGAGTGAGAAAGAGAGGGGGTGTGGAGGCCGCTGTCAGCTGGAGCTTATCAGGTGGCGAACAACCAGTCAGCTGGCAGCACACAGGAACAGGCCATCTGCACATCCAACACACTCACACACTCCGATGTGAAAACAGGCCACATCAGTTACATGAAGTGCACCGTCTTGCTCTGCTGACAAAGACAAACAGCACACATGGAGGGAAAACAAACACTCTGACTGGATTGACATCAAACCTAAGTGAATCATTCAGGTTATACCAAAAGTTATATTGCCCTCAATATTTAAACAAATCACAAAGTAAGAATGTAAACAAAAATCAAAAATCAAATAAAAGTTCTCACAGTTGTCTTATGTAAGATGAATTTCCATTATTTTTGTCAATTGGACAATACATTTTTTTGTGGTATTTTGAAAGTGTAATTCATCAAGGTTATTAGTAAACTGACAAGGATTTTCTTTTTCTTATTCATTTTTATTTATTTTTTAATTTAATCAAGGAAAAATTTGTGTGTCCATCCATCCATCTTCTACTGCTTTTCCATTTCCGGGTTGCGCTGGAGCCAATCCAAGCCAACGTTCTGGGCGAGGGGCGGGGTACACCTTGGAGAGGTCGCCAGTCCATCACAGGGCCAACACGCAAAGACACACATAGACGAACAACCACTCACACTCACATTCAGACCTACAGACAATTTAGAGTCACCAGTTAACCTAGACATGCATGTCTTTGGACGGTGGGAGGAAATCCACGCAGACGCAGGGAGAACATGCAAACTCCGCACAGAAAGGACCCAGGTCGGGATCCAGGTTGGGAAGGTCAGGCCTTCTTGTTGTGGGGCGACAGCGCTAACCACTACGCCGCTCTGCTGCCCCAATTTGTATGTGGTTTGATTATTTATGTTTTATTTTGTTAAATTGGACTATCACAGGGCTGACATATAGAGACATACAGTGACATACAAACATTCACACTTAGATCTATGGGCAATTTAGAGTCACCAATGACAGACATGCCTGTCTTAGGACTTAGGGAGGAAACCACAGTACAAAGAGGAAAGCCACACAAGTACAGGAAAATATGCACGGAATCGAACCCATGATCCTCTTCTTGTGGGGCAACAGTGCTAACCACCGTTCCACCTTGCTGCCCATACATAGAGATGCAGGTTACAATCCCACTGTGTACAGTGTCAGTAGTAAACCACTGTCTTCTTTGCTGCTGATGAGAGACCTTGAAATTTCAGACATTTGGACCACATTGGACCACGCCGTATCTTTAGCTGTTGTCATGTTTTTGAATTAAGGGAGAAACTGGAGCACCCAGAGAAAACCCAAACAGATACAGACATGATGAGATCCAAAAAACTGAGACCACTTTATGATCTCGGACTTTTGGACCACACTATATAAAAGATTGTCTCTCTTCATTCGATAACATCTACTCCCCGACATCGTACTTTTGTGAACATCCTTGAAAAGAATCTACAAGCCCTATACCAATATTTACACTTGGCTTTAACTTCCACAAATCCCTCAGATCCTTTTTCTTTGTTGTCCCCATCCCCATCAACATTTTGACAAATATGTGAGGTAGAGGTTGCCTTAGTAATGCTTTGTGGCTTCACAACAGTCTTTTGTCTTTTCTTTTTGTTGGCAGATTTAACATGGTTGTTGGTCTTGTTCGCTTTATCATCACATGATGGCAAATAAGAATTGAGGTTTGCATCAGCAGGAGAGTGTTTTGTGAAGAAGAAAGCATGTTCCAGTGCTTTTTTGGGAGTAAGTCTTTCTTCAGGTTCTATGTGCAACATCTCTTTAAGAAGGCTTAAAAAGACTTCTGTGTCCTTAGGGGTTTCTGTCACCGCAGAGCGCAATCTCACAATGTCATTAAAACTGGTAACCTTGTCAAAAGCACCCATATGGTGATTGGTTTTGGTGCCTTTAACAGACTTACAACAGCTCAGTCCACAGTCTTTCTTCAGCTTCCATAAAGACCCCTTACGCCCTTGACAGTGGTTGAAATGGTCAATGGTGTGAATTCCATTATTGAGCATCTTAGCACTAGGCTTACCATGCACATTAGTGATGACTCTCATTGCCTCACGTTCGCAGTGTAAAGGAAACAGATCCTGGCCGAGGTACATGTAAGCCAAAACACAACCAAGACCCCACATGTCTATGGCCTCATCTACTTGGAGGCCAAGAATGACTTCAGGGGCTCTGTAGCCAATGCCCTGAATAATGGTGCCAGGGAGTACTTTAGAGACTGCAACCGCTGTGCTGAAATCAATCAGTTTCACCTTCAATGGATTCAACTGATGACTAACCAACATTATTTTATTTGGCTTGATGTCTGCATGTGCCAAACCAATGTCATTAAGGGCTTTCACAGCCACCAACATCTGTTGAGTGATCATTTGAATTTGAGACAGTGGCAGTGGTTTTCTTCTCAATTTCTTCTCAATTAAATCTTTTATACTCATGTCTAGCATTTCAAATGCCAAACAAATATGTCCTTTGTGGTGAAAATGCTCAGTAAACCTGACCAGGTTGTTCTTGTCATAGTCAAGTTTCCTGAGTTTTTTAAGCACCCTCACCTCTTTTTTACCAGCCAAAGTGCCTTTCTTCACAATCTTCATGGCCATCTTCTCTTTTGTATCTAATCTTGTGCATTGGGCCAATTTTCCAAATTGCCCTTCACACCGGAATGCCTCAATTAAGTATTTACCTACTTTACCAGAAATAATATCATTTTTTTTTATGGGAAATTTTTGGTGTTTAGGGTCTTGACTAACAGAGCCAGGTAACTTTGCCTTAGTTACACCAATTGGTTTCTTAACAGTGGCAGGGTCATCTACTGGAGTTCCAGACTTTGAGCCGATGTTTGTGGCTTTATCAAGACTACTGGTGGCTGGTGATTCGTCATCACTCGTGTTTTCTTCATTTGTGGTGTTCTGGCTAGGAGTAGATGAAAATTTACAGCTTGAAACTTTGGTAAATGTCTTCAAGCACTGGGATTTTTCAGATGATCCTTTGAGTTGACATTTTTTCATTGCTGAAGAGGCTGTTAAGGTACTGGGCTGAATATTTGTGTCATTCAGCGAGGGGGGCTTAATAAATTTGTGCTTTAGGGCTTCCTTGGGGGTGATTCTCTGTCTAGGATCTATATGCAGCATCTGTTTGAGAAGGCTTAAAAAAGCTTTGTTGTCTTCATACTCATACGTGTTATACACGTCACAAGGGTTAAACTTTTCCAGGTCTTCCAGTCTTTTGAGCGTGTCAAAGGAGCCCATGAACACTTCAGACTCGGGGCTTTTATTTGAGCAACATCCAAAGGGGCACTGTCTCTTTAGCTTCCATTGATAAGGGGGGTAGATATCTTTGTAGAAAAAGCGTCCGGTATTAGTGGCAGCATCCAGTAAATGATTATCAGGCTGACCTAGTACCTGCATGATCACTTTCAATGCCGCATATTCGCAATGTAATGGAAAAGGGTCCCAGCCAACGTACAAGTAGGCCAAAACGCAGCCAAGACTCCACATGTCCACAGCCACACCCAGCGGAAGACCCAGGATGACTTCAGGGGCCCTGTAGCCAATTATCTGCATTATCGTGCCAGTATGCATTCTGGAGAGAGGCAAAGCCATACCAAAATCAATTAGCTTCACCTTGAAGGAGTGCAGGTTTTGATCGATCAACATAATGTTGTCAGGCTTGATGTCTGCATGCACCACATGTGATTTCTTGAGGGCATGCAGAGCCATCAACAACTGTTGTGCAATCATTCTAATATTAGGCAGATGTAATGGCTTTAAGCTTATCCTCTCTATGAAGCATTCAACGCTCACATGCAGCATTTCAAATACCAAACAAATATGTCCTTTGTGTTCAAAATGCTCGATAAGCTTGATCAAGTTGTACTTGTTATGGTCTACATTCTCGAGTCGCTGAAGCATGACTAGCTCTCTATTACCTGCCCAGGAGTCACCTTTCCTCACAATTTTTACAGCCATCTTCTCTTTTGTGTCTAATCTTAGGCACTGGGCCACTTGCCCATATGCACCTTTTCCTACAAGCTTTTGTACTATGTACCTATTTTTTCCACCAGAGAGAACATCATATTTTTCTAACTGAAGGTGCCTGTCAACATTTCGACGAACAACACGAATGAAAGTTTTCTTTGTATTTCCAGTTTTTTCAGCAGTTGCTGCAACAACAGTGTCATTTAAGTCAGTTTGCCCTGATGGTCTCTTGTTAGCAGTGCCTCTGTCTGCTGTGCTGCAGCTTTCGTCCAGGTCAGATGTGAGTGAATTTATACCCATGACTTCGCTGGATGTCACAAACCTCTCGAATTTAAGTTCCTCCAGTTGGCATTTTTTTATCGTCAAATGGGCTGCGGTCACATAATGGTTTTCATCCTCGAGAAAGTGTTTCATGGTGATGAAACGGTGTCCCAGCGCTTTGCTGGGGGTGATTCTTTGTGCTGCATCTGCATTCAGCATCCGTTTGAGGAGGCTGAAAAAGGCCAGTGTGTCCTCCTGGGCAGTGGTACCGTTCTCCTCAGGGAGAGTCCTTGCAATCTTATTAAAACTGTTGAAGTTCTTAAAAGCATCCCTTAGGCTATTGGGTGTGTCTGTATCGGTACAGCAGGGGAACTCGCACTCAGTTTTCAGCGTCCATGAAGAACCAGTGGAGTGTCTGATTTCGGTGAAAAAGTCTCTCGTATAAATTCCACTATTCAGCATCTCATCGTCAAGCTGACCCTGCATCTGGGTGATGATTTTCAATTTTTCCAGTTTACAGTTTGATGGAAATAGGTTCTCACCATAATATAGAAAGGCTAAAACACAGCCAAGACTCCACATGTCTATAGCCTCATTCCATCGAAGGCCTAAAATAACTTCAGGAGCCCTGTAGCAGACCTTTTGCAAAATAAAGCCACAGCGTATATTGGAGGTATGAATAGCCATGCCGAAATCTATCAGTTTCACCCTGAAGGGCTTCTGCCTATGATTGACCAACATGATATTGTTGGGCCTGATGTCTGCATGTACCAGCCCTATGCTTTTGAGGGCGTTCAAAGACACCAGCATCTGTTGTGCAATTACTCGAATCTCAGACAGAGGCAGTGGCTTGTTCTTCTCTAAAAAGTCATGAAGGGTTATGTCCAGCAATTCAAAAGTCATACAGAAATGTCCCTTGTGGTCAAAATGATCAATAAACCTGACCAAGTTGTTCTTATTTGGGTCAAGCTCCTTGAGTCTACAAAGATTGGCCACCTCTTTTTTTCCAGCCCAGTCCTCATGGCTCTTCATAACTTTCACTGCAGTCTTCTCCTTGTTTTCCAAGTTTATGCACTTGAGCACTTGGCCAAATGATCCCCTTCCGCAGACACCCTTGATGAGGTACTCATCTACTTCAGCAGTTAGAACATCATATTTTTGGAACTCAAGGTGTCTGTTCTTAAATCCAACAGGAGAGGGTGAAATTGAGTTTTTCATCATAGCTGGCTTCTCTTCAGTTCTTTGGTTGTAGTTTGGTCCTTCCTTTGACCTCTTTTCAAAGTTCTAGTAGTAGTAGTAGTTCTATGAGCAGATCCTAACTCCTCCAAAAGGGGTATTGAAATTCCTTGTTAAAGTGAGGGTTTGTTCATTCCACGCCGGTAATAAAGTTCCACTGGTAAATCTGTAGCTTTGTTAAAGGAGTGTTAGTCATTTTCTCTTACTTATAAACATTCTGAGAGGATCCTGATGACATCACAAAAATGCCTTTGAAGTTTAGACTCACGATCCTTTGAAGTTGTGACATCACACACTGTGTCACAGCATGTCATGTGACATCAGGCACTGTGTCACAGCACATCATGTGACATCACGCACTGTGTGCAAACTGACCACTCAGACACTCTACATTGGAAATGCCAAATAATTGAGTATGAAGTATTTGTAATTATATTTGTTAAAAATAAGTGTCAGCCTCACATGTATACAACAAAATAAAAATGACATTAAATAAATTCTTTTAAGTTGTTTGCAAATTGCCACAGTAACAATAGAATTGCCAGTATTCCAGACTAGAGTTGCCGTAAACAGTCATTTTGACCACTACATTCCAAACTATATGATTGTCATGACAAATACCTAATTGAGATATGGATGTATTATTGTGTTATAGAAAATTATAAAAAAAAACACAAAAGAAGACATTAATGTAAATTTTTACAGGCTCAACTATACATTTATTAATTTTGATATCACTGCATATACTATTCTGAAATAACAACTAAAAACCTCTTGTCTGAATATGATTATAATATTTGTACAGTCATAACAAATTCATAAAACAGAAATTCAAAGAACCCAACCGGAATTACCAGTTGTTACCAGCTTGTCAGTTTGTGATGGAGATGCTAGAAGTGGTGCTCATTAAGTTTTTGACCAATGGTTAAAGACATGCAGGTGGTAAGGGGTCCATAGCACTGGGCGTATATGTTTATACTGCTTCATTAACATGTGCGTTCAAGTGAAAAGCTAACGCAATTAGTACACTGGTCATGATAGCATTCACAATGTCGGGGTAGCTGATTATACTTTGCGTTGCTAGTAAGCATTCATAGTGTCAGATTGTTTGAAGCTCAAATGAACTCGGAAAGAGAAGGAAATTAGTGAATAACTGTCTTGTCCAAACTTGATCATTCAGACAGAGAGGACCAGGAAACACTACGAGCCGAAGTCCCCCTATCAGGTCTGGCAAAGTGTTTGCTAGTTTTTTGACTCATGCATTTGTCATTTTTTCCATCGAGTGCACACTTTGGTTAAATAGCAAGTTGATTAAATTGACTAACAAAATTGGTCTTAAGTCAATGGCAAAACATTTCCCCATAATTTTAAGAGCAAATTTTAAGACAGCAATTTGCCCCTACTTGCAGAGTGTTGCACAGATGACCTTCAGATGTTTGACATTTAGTCACGTGAAACGTTAGAATGGAGCCACAAAAGGTCAGCGCATACTTTGTCGCTACAGATCATTTAAATAGCATTTATTTAAACTTGTGATAGAAAACATGTCATTATACTTCTTCTGGACTTTACACTAACCCTTGATGTCTCCTTTAATTTCTTTTTTCTCCAGATGCACCAAGGGCCCAGCTGATTACCGGCAATTTCAATGTTGATTTTTCTTCATTGGCTACCTTGCTCTGTCACTTCTGGCAGTGATTCATTGACCTTTATGGTATGTTTTGATTTTACTTATTAAAACACTGTATAATTGTGATTCTGACATTAGAAAATAATTACATGTTTGTTGTCAGAATCATATGGGGAACATTGAGTCAAATAAGATTAAACTGAATTTGAAATGCAAGCTAAAAAAACGACCACAACCACGTCAGCTCTACAGCACCGCTCTTTTAAGAGGTGAAATCATGACCTCCTCGTTATACCAACCCTCACAGGCAAGATAGACGAATAGAGAAATGCCTGTTTTAGTTTTTGAAATCATCTCAGGGGACTCTGAATATATTGCAAATTTACATCTAAAAAGATTTTATAAAAAGATGTTCAATCCAATAGTGGTATACATTTTACAATTTAGAGTCACCAGTTAACCTAGACATGCATGTCTTTGGACGGTGGGAGGAAATCCACGCAGACGCAGGGAGAACATGCAAACTCCGCGCAGAAAGGACCCAGGTCGGGATCCAGGTTGGGAAGGTCAGGCCTTCTTGTTGTGGGGCGACAGCGCTAATCACTACGCCGCTCTGCTGCCCCAATTTGTATGTGGTTTGATTATTTATGTTTTATTTTGTTAAATGGGACTATCACAGGGCTGACATATAGAGACATACAGTGACATACAAACATTCACACTTAGATCTATGGGCAATTTAGAGTCACCAATGACAGACATGCCTGTCTTAGGACTTAGGGAGGAAACCACAGTACAAAGAGGAAAGCCACACAAGTACAGGAAAATATGCACGGAATCGAACCCATGATCCTCTTCTTGTGGGGCAACAGTGCTAACCACCGTTCCACCTTGCTGCCCATACATAGAGATGCAGGTTACAATCCCACTGTGTACAGTGTCAGTAGTAAACCACTGTCTTCTTTGCTGCTGATGAGAGACCTTGAAATTTCAGACATTTGGACCACATTGGACCACGCCGTATCTTTAGCTGTTGTCATGTTTTTGAATTAAGGGAGAAACTGGAGCACCCAGAGAAAACCCAAACAGATACAGACATGATGAGATCCAAAAAACTGAGACCACTTTATGATCTCGGACTTTTGGACCACACTATATAAAAGATTGTCTCTCTTCATTCGATAACATCTACTCCCCGACATCGTACTTTTGTGAACATCCTTGAAAAGAATCTACAAGCCCTATACCAATATTTACACTTGGCTTTAACTTCCACAAATCCCTCAGATCCTTTTTCTTTGTTGTCCCCATCCCCATCAACATTTTGACAAATATGTGAGGTAGAGGTTGCCTTAGTAATGCTTTGTGGCTTCACAACAGTCTTTTGTCTTTTCTTTTTGTTGGCAGATTTAACATGGTTGTTGGTCTTGTTCGCTTTATCATCACATGATGGCAAATAAGAATTGAGGTTTGCATCAGCAGGAGAGTGTTTTGTGAAGAAGAAAGCATGTTCCAGTGCTTTTTTGGGAGTAAGTCTTTCTTCAGGTTCTATGTGCAACATCTCTTTAAGAAGGCTTAAAAAGACTTCTGTGTCCTTAGGGGTTTCTGTCACCGCAGAGCGCAATCTCACAATGTCATTAAAACTGGTAACCTTGTCAAAAGCACCCATATGGTGATTGGTTTTGGTGCCTTTAACAGACTTACAACAGCTCAGTCCACAGTCTTTCTTCAGCTTCCATAAAGACCCCTTACGCCCTTGACAGTGGTTGAAATGGTCAATGGTGTGAATTCCATTATTGAGCATCTTAGCACTAGGCTTACCATGCACATTAGTGATGACTCTCATTGCCTCACGTTCGCAGTGTAAAGGAAACAGATCCTGGCCGAGGTACATGTAAGCCAAAACACAACCAAGACCCCACATGTCTATGGCCTCATCTACTTGGAGGCCAAGAATGACTTCAGGGGCTCTGTAGCCAATGCCCTGAATAATGGTGCCAGGGAGTACTTTAGAGACTGCAACCGCTGTGCTGAAATCAATCAGTTTCACCTTCAATGGATTCAACTGATGACTAACCAACATTATTTTATTTGGCTTGATGTCTGCATGTGCCAAACCAATGTCATTAAGGGCTTTCACAGCCACCAACATCTGTTGAGTGATCATTTGAATTTGAGACAGTGGCAGTGGTTTTCTTCTCAATTTCTTCTCAATTAAATCTTTTATACTCATGTCTAGCATTTCAAATGCCAAACAAATATGTCCTTTGTGGTGAAAATGCTCAGTAAACCTGACCAGGTTGTTCTTGTCATAGTCAAGTTTCCTGAGTTTTTTAAGCACCCTCACCTCTTTTTTACCAGCCAAAGTGCCTTTCTTCACAATCTTCATGGCCATCTTCTCTTTTGTATCTAATCTTGTGCATTGGGCCAATTTTCCAAATTGCCCTTCACACCGGAATGCCTCAATTAAGTATTTACCTACTTTACCAGAAATAATATCATTTTTTTTTATGGGAAATTTTTGGTGTTTAGGGTCTTGACTAACAGAGCCAGGTAACTTTGCCTTAGTTACACCAATTGGTTTCTTAACAGTGGCAGGGTCATCTACTGGAGTTCCAGACTTTGAGCCGATGTTTGTGGCTTTATCAAGACTACTGGTGGCTGGTGATTCGTCATCACTCATGTTTTCTTCATTTGTGGTGTTCTGGCTAGGAGTAGATGAAAATTTACAGCTTGAAACTTTGGTAAATGTCTTCAAGCACTGGGATTTTTCAGATGATCCTTTGAGTTGACATTTTTTCATTGCTGAAGAGGCTGTTAAGGTACTGGGCTGAATATTTGTGTCATTCAGCGAGGGGGGCTTAATAAATTTGTGCTTTAGGGCTTCCTTGGGGGTGATTCTCTGTCTAGGATCTATATGCAGCATCTGTTTGAGAAGGCTTAAAAAAGCTTTGTTGTCTTCATACTCATACGTGTTATACACGTCACAAGGGTTAAACTTTTCCAGGTCTTCCAGTCTTTTGAGCGTGTCAAAGGAGCCCATGAACACTTCAGACTCGGGGCTTTTATTTGAGCAACATCCAAAGGGGCACTGTCTCTTTAGCTTCCATTGATAAGGGGGGTAGATATCTTTGTAGAAAAAGCGTCCGGTATTAGTGGCAGCATCCAGTAAATGATTATCAGGCTGACCTAGTACCTGCATGATCACTTTCAATGCCGCATATTCGCAATGTAATGGAAAAGGGTCCCAGCCAACGTACAAGTAGGCCAAAACGCAGCCAAGACTCCACATGTCCACAGCCACACCCAGCGGAAGACCCAGGATGACTTCAGGGGCCCTGTAGCCAATTATCTGCATTATCGTGCCAGTATGCATTCTGGAGAGAGGCAAAGCCATACCAAAATCAATTAGCTTCACCTTGAAGGAGTGCAGGTTTTGATCGATCAACATAATGTTGTCAGGCTTGATGTCTGCATGCACCACATGTGATTTCTTGAGGGCATGCAGAGCCATCAACAACTGTTGTGCAATCATTCTAATATTAGGCAGATGTAATGGCTTTAAGCTTATCCTCTCTATGAAGCATTCAACGCTCACATGCAGCATTTCAAATACCAAACAAATATGTCCTTTGTGTTCAAAATGCTCGATAAGCTTGATCAAGTTGTACTTGTTATGGTCTACATTCTCGAGTCGCTGAAGCATGACTAGCTCTCTATTACCTGCCCAGGAGTCACCTTTCCTCACAATTTTTACAGCCATCTTCTCTTTTGTGTCTAATCTTAGGCACTGGGCCACTTGCCCATATGCACCTTTTCCTACAAGCTTTTGTACTATGTACCTATTTTTTCCACCAGAGAGAACATCATATTTTTCTAACTGAAGGTGCCTGTCAACATTTCGACGAACAACACGAATGAAAGTTTTCTTTGTATTTCCAGTTTTTTCAGCAGTTGCTGCAACAACAGTGTCATTTAAGTCAGTTTGCCCTGATGGTCTCTTGTTAGCAGTGCCTCTGTCTGCTGTGCTGCAGCTTTCGTCCAGGTCAGATGTGAGTGAATTTATACCCATGACTTCGCTGGATGTCACAAACCTCTCGAATTTAAGTTCCTCCAGTTGGCATTTTTTTATCGTCAAATGGGCTGCGGTCACATAATGGTTTTCATCCTCGAGTAAGTGTTTCATGGTGATGAAACGGTGTCCCAGCGCTTTGCTGGGGGTGATTCTTTGTGCTGCATCTGCATTCAGCATCCGTTTGAGGAGGCTGAAAAAGGCCAGTGTGTCCTCCTGGGCAGTGGTACCGTTCTCCTCAGGGAGAGTCCTTGCAATCTTATTAAAACTGTTGAAGTTCTTAAAAGCATCCCTTAGGCTATTGGGTGTGTCTGTATCGGTACAGCAGGGGAACTCGCACTCAGTTTTCAGCGTCCATGAAGAACCAGTGGAGTGTCTGATTTCGGTGAAAAAGTCTCTCGTATAAATTCCACTATTCAGCATCTCATCGTCAAGCTGACCCTGCATCTGGGTGATGATTTTCAATTTTTCCAGTTTACAGTTTGATGGAAATAGGTTCTCACCATAATATAGAAAGGCTAAAACACAGCCAAGACTCCACATGTCTATAGCCTCATTCCATCGAAGGCCTAAAATAACTTCAGGAGCCCTGTAGCAGACCTTTTGCAAAATAAAGCCACAGCGTATATTGGAGGTATGAATAGCCATGCCGAAATCTATCAGTTTCACCCTGAAGGGCTTCTGCCTATGATTGACCAACATGATATTGTTGGGCCTGATGTCTGCATGTACCAGCCCTATGCTTTTGAGGGCGTTCAAAGACACCAGCATCTGTTGTGCAATTACTCGAATCTCAGACAGAGGCAGTGGCTTGTTCTTCTCTAAAAAGTCATGAAGGGTTATGTCCAGCAATTCAAAAGTCATACAGAAATGTCCCTTGTGGTCAAAATGATCAATAAACCTGACCAAGTTGTTCTTATTTGGGTCAAGCTCCTTGAGTCTACAAAGATTGGCCACCTCTTTTTTTCCAGCCCAGTCCTCATGGCTCTTCATAACTTTCACTGCAGTCTTCTCCTTGTTTTCCAAGTTTATGCACTTGAGCACTTGGCCAAATGATCCCCTTCCGCAGACACCCTTGATGAGGTACTCATCTACTTCAGCAGTTAGAACATCATATTTTTGGAACTCAAGGTGTCTGTTCTTAAATCCAACAGGAGAGGGTGAAATTGAGTTTTTCATCATAGCTGGCTTCTCTTCAGTTCTTTGGTTGTAGTTTGGTCCTTCCTTTGACCTCTTTTCAAAGTTCTAGTAGTAGTAGTAGTTCTATGAGCAGATCCTAACTCCTCCAAAAGGGGTATTGAAATTCCTTGTTAAAGTGAGGGTTTGTTCATTCCACGCCGGTAATAAAGTTCCACTGGTAAATCTGTAGCTTTGTTAAAGGAGTGTTAGTCATTTTCTCTTACTTATAAACATTCTGAGAGGATCCTGATGACATCACAAAAATGCCTGTGAAGTTTAGACTCACGATCCTTTGAAGTTGTGACATCACACACTGTGTCACAGCATGTCATGTGACATCAGGCACTGTGTCACAGCACATCATGTGACATCACGCACTGTGTGCAAACTGACCACTCAGACACTCTACATTGGAAATGCCAAATAATTGAGTATGAAGTATTTGTAATTATATTTGTTAAAAATAAGTGTCAGCCTCACATGTATACAACAAAATAAAAATGACATTAAATAAATTCCTTTAAGTTGTTTGCAAATTGCCACAGTAACAATAGAATTGCCAGTATTCCAGACTAGAGTTGCCGTAAACAGTCATTTTGACCACTACATTCCAAACTATATGATTGTCATGACAAATACCTAATTGAGATATGGATGTATTATTGTGTTATAGAAAATTATAAAAAAAAACACAAAAGAAGACATTAATGTAAATTTTTACAGGCTCAACTATACATTTATTAATTTTGATATCACTGCATATACTATTCTGAAATAACAACTAAAAACCTCTTGTCTGAATATGATTATAATATTTGTACAGTCATAACAAATTCATAAAACAGAAATTCAAAGAACCCAACCGGAATTACCAGTTGTTACCAGCTTGTCAGTTTGTGATGGAGATGCTAGAAGTGGTGCTCATTAAGTTTTTGACCAATGGTTAAAGACATGCAGGTGGTAAGGGGTCCATAGCACTGGGCGTATATGTTTATACTGCTTCATTAACATGTGCGTTCAAGTGAAAAGCTAACGCAATTAGTACACTGGTCATGATAGCATTCACAATGTCGGGGTAGCTGATTATACTTTGCGTTGCTAGTAAGCATTCATAGTGTCAGATTGTTTGAAGCTCAAATGAACTCGGAAAGAGAAGGAAATTAGTGAATAACTGTCTTGTCCAAACTTGATCATTCAGACAGAGAGGACCAGGAAACACTACGAGCCGAAGTCCCCCTATCAGGTCTGGCAAAGTGTTTGCTAGTTTTTTGACTCATGCATTTGTCATTTTTTCCATCGAGTGCACACTTTGGTTAAATAGCAAGTTGATTAAATTGACTAACAAAATTGGTCTTAAGTCAATGGCAAAACATTTCCCCATAATTTTAAGAGCAAATTTTAAGACAGCAATTTGCCCCTACTTGCAGAGTGTTGCACAGATGACCTTCAGATGTTTGACATTTAGTCACGTGAAACGTTAGAATGGAGCCACAAAAGGTCAGCGCATACTTTGTTGCTACAGATCATTTAAATAGCATTTATTTAAACTTGTGATAGAAAACATGTCATTATACTTCTTCTGGACTTTACACTAACCCTTGATGTCTCCTTTAATTTCTTTTTTCTCCAGATGCACCAAGGGCCCAGCTGATTACCGGCAATTTCAATGTTGATTTTTCTTCATTGGCTACCTTGCTCTGTCACTTCTGGCAGTGATTCATTGACCTTTATGGTATGTTTTGATTTTACTTATTAAAACACTGTATAATTGTGATTCTGACATTAGAAAATAATTACATGTTTGTTGTCAGAATCATATGGGGAACATTGAGTCAAATAAGATTAAACTGAATTTGAAATGCAAGCTAAAAAAACGACCACAACCACGTCAGCTCTATAGCACCGCTCTTTTAAGAGGTGAAATCATGACCTCCTCGTTATACCAACCCTCACAGGCAAGATAGACGAATAGAGAAATGCCTGTTTAAGTTTTTGAAATCATCTCAGGGGACTCTGAATATATTGCAAATTTACATCTAAAAAGATTTTATAAAAAGATGTTCAGTCCAATAGTGGTATACATTTTATTTGTAAAGATTCTGACCTCACATTAATTTAAATAGTGAAAATCACATAGCTTAGTATTAACACTAATACTGTAAGTTGGAGTGACGCTGTGATGGACTGCATGGCGACCTGTCCAGGGTGTACCCCGCCCTCGCCCAATGTGAGCTGGGATTGGCTCCAGCACCCTCCACGACCTAGAAACAGATAAGCGGTAGAAGATGAATGAATGTAAATTGAAGTTTGAGATGATTTTAATGAGTTTTTTAACTCTATCTTCCAAAATAAAAGGTTTACTTTAAGTTATTGAGCATGTGTAAATACTTCACAGACTGACACTTTATTTTATTATTTTATTTATTATTTTATTATTTGAAAAATCTTGGATTTTTTGTTTCATATATTCTGCAAAAATCACTTCATTGAAGGTGTATGATCATAATAATTAAGGGGAAAAATAGATTATAGATTTTTTCTATAGAAACCTGAGTGGATTCACTTTATTGAAAGTGTATGATTATAATAAATTGTACAGTTTTAGTAAAACGTCTCTTTTTTCTACTTGGGTAACTGAAATGACCCATAAATTGTATATTCAAAAAAGTGTGAGAAACGCACTATCACACTATATTGACATCTGTTTGGGAGTGTTTGGGGCACCTGCCACCAAAGTCTCCTTGAGACGTTCAAACAGCAGCTGTTCGGTGATCTGGAAACAGCCCCATCTTGGTTGACCGAAACTCAACACAGCCAAACACTAACTTCCCCATTATCATCGACCAAGAGCTACACTAGCCTTCATTACTGCAAAGTTTTCCACCACAGTTATGTGTAGTTAAACACAATACAAGTTGTGCAACAGCCTCATCAGCATACACTGTGCCATAGCAGAGAGATAACCATGCTGACAAAAGAAGCCAAGTATCCAGAGCTATTTTCTTAGCCTTGCTTGTTTTCCTGGCAGCTTAATGTCTGTAGATATGGATGAGTAACAGTAAATGTGATATTTGAAACACAGCTTGAGGGGAATTGGCAATTATTCATTAAAGGTTAGTCATTATTTAGATTCTAGTGTCCTTACATGACTAGCAGGATTGGAGAAGTAAAACAAAACGGAGCAAAGCTTCCACCTGGTGGTTACAAATTGTAAGTAAAATTCAACAGTGGATCAAGAGTCACTGATATTTTCTTCTGTGCTGATGACTTGTGCTGAAAGTAGCCCACAATTGAAAGTTTATGTCAACCAGTCCTTACTGTGGCTTGTGTGCTCTGCAGATGCTTGCTAAAGCTATGATCAAGATTTAGAATTTAATAATATATGTGGATTCTTGTATATGAACCTGGATCACTATCATTCTCATGTACTATTTTAAATACATTCTCTAAACTTTCTGAATTCACGTTTTAATATTGCAAGGATTTTTCAGGTTGTTTGTGACATTTCTATCCATTTTCCTCTGCATAATGGGGTAGACAAATTTCCTCTACAAAATTGATTAAATTGAACCCAAGACATAGGACACAGGTTTTTCTTGAAATGTAATTGTATTACTGCTAAAACTGCAGCAGTGAGGACAATTTGGAAAATGAGGCAGCTGTAAATCATAGCTGTGACAAAAAACAAGAACTCTGCAGGTGTACTATTTTTCTCCTGTACAACAAAGCTGTAACAAGCACAGTGGGTGGAAAGGTGCTTTTGGAGGCAGGGTTTAAAATTAATCTCCGATTTGTTTCATCTTTTCCAATGACTCCTGCCCTTCTATTATCATACAAGTCGTATAACACACTGCAAGAGGCAGTGCAGACGATGATAGTCAGGCTCCTCTGTGGACCCAGAACAACCTGTTCAATGGGCCAAAGGCACACACAGGATTTGGATTTGTGTAAATTATATTCAGATACAGAGTAAACTCATAAACATTAAGATCTGTAGTGTTAAAAATATATGAGAGATCTTAGATTAAATTTGGGTAAGTGTGGCGAAAGACACGCTTCTGTATTTCCCTTAATGATTTGTGGGGGATGCAAAGTTGGTGTAATCATAGTTTTTGTGTGATTGTGATTATTGAGACAGCTTGTTACAGCTACAGCTTGGATGCAAGCTGGGACTTTATCACCCCAGCTGGGTCACCTGGAGGAGGGGTTATGATGTTGAAAGACCCGAAACCCCCAATGAGTCCGGGAACATCACTGAAGATGCATTCCAATGCATCATAGCGATGTATCTGGAAACCAGACAGCTTGTTACAGCACAGAACCTGAGCCACCTTTCTGCTAATGACTACATTCATGTTCCTCTTAATTGGAATTAAAGGCGTGACATTGAGTTGTACAAATATTTGTATAGTCTGTGCACTGTTCATCTCTTTCTTATTCACACTTCAGAGGCAGGAACAGAGAATTTCTATGTCCTGCAGTAATTTCTGGGTGCTGCTCTTTCCTGTTTTCATTGCATGAGTTATGGAATTTAATTAGAATAAATTTAAACTGATGAAGTAAAACAGGACTAAAATGTTTTAGGCTCAAAAATAATGCTGGACAGTCACAGTTTCAGTTATTGAAGTGAAAGGTGGGTGTATTATCTCTATCATATTCAATGAAGCCTATACTTTCAGTGGCTGCAGAATGACCAACATGAGGGAGAGTCTTTATTGGAAAAGCACTCATCATTATCAAACAGTTGCACTCTACTTTTAGACCAGGGAGTGAAAGCCTGGAGAAAAAGGTGCAGCACACTGAACCTGCTGTTCAGCCTTCTCATATCACATCTCATCGGCCTGTCGAGTCACTGGCCCATAAAACTGTCTCCGGTGTGACATGCTGTCATCACATCACACCCTAATTTTCTTGAACAACACCTTACATTCCTTGCAAAGCATAACCACGGGGCAATGGTGAATTAGGCCTCAGAGGATGCTTCCAATTCTCATCACTCATTAAATCACCACTACGTTTTCAACTTCACCATGCCAGCCCAAGCATTGAAGAAGCTTTCCATCACCAGCAGTGTTGTTTTGTCCCGACTGAATACAACTCACAACTAAGTAGTACATGGCAAGTGTGTGTACCTTTTTCTGCCTGTGAGCATTGACATGTTTTCACAGTATGTGAATTAGATAGTGGATGTAGGGATGTGTTGAATTCTAGTAATTACGAAGGGTGTGTGTGAGTGTGCGTCTGTCAGGCTGTCTTGACTGTATGGTTCCAAGTGCACACAGAATGCAGAATGACTCCCTAAGCTCCCTTTGTCTCCCTGTGGGCCCTCCAGACGTTACAAAATGAGCAGATCGCGCCAGGCTGCCTCTGTCTGTGGGTCCGGACTGGTTAACAAGCAGCAGAATGAACGCCAGCCAGTTAAATTGTATGTAACTTTTTAGTTCGCACTAATAGTGTGACCTTTATTGATTTCTTGTCTCTCCCTTCAGCTTGGCAAAACACTAATGGCATTGGTCAATAAAGAACCATGAAGTGGAAGTTCTCAATACCCCTCCCCCTGTGTTGACCCTAAAAATAGCCTCTCAACCTCCTTCAGAGGTGGGTGAGCCAGTGCCATGACAGCTTAGTGCTCTTATTCAATATCAGCTGCACTGTTTGTTTCCTCACTGCAGATGTAAGCAGGCTAAAATGCCTAGCCATCCGCCAAACACATCTACTTCGACCCCTGTCCCTGCCAGCTCCCATTCAGATGGCCAATCACATTGAGTGAGTACCCTGCCTCCTTTAATCAATGCATTTATAACACGATGAACTGGGCATAAAATAACACACTGACTTAGGCGCACAAATTGAAAGCAAACAGCAGCTTCAGCATCCGTATCATACTCTGCACTTTGGGACCAACTTCTTGACAGAATTGCATTCACTGTTCAATTGAACAAATACACATTAAAAAATGCTGTCCGTGTAGCTACCACCCACTGTTTTATTGACTGGTAATGTCAATGTGTACCCCTGCATGCTCATGTATTTCCCCCTACACTTGCACTTATTGAACTTTGCAGAAGAAATATTATGAGCACAGTTCAATAGAGCTGAAATTATCCTCACTTCCACAGAAAACAACCATCTGCTCTGAACACCTTATCAATGCTGAACTTTGTTGACCAATGTGTTTTCACTTCAAACCAGGGCCCTCTGATTGTAAGCTGTTTCCTCTCTTTGCAGGTTCACCACAGAATCCAGAGCAACAGAGGCAGCAGACAACCCGGCTCTCTTACAGCAATGTAGCTAAACGTAAGTCAAAGTCCTGGAAGGGGACTCCTGCGGTGCTGCTTCTCCACAGCAGGAGAAGCAGCAGCCATATCGATTCACCTTGCAGCCTCAAGCCTGCTGTCACAGACAGTATATAAATGTATTTAATCCACTGTTAAATGGGCTGCAATTAGAAAACTGTCCAGCAGATGTGTTTTAGCCAAAGGGTGTTTTGTGGCCAAGTTGTAAGTCAAACTGCACGGTAGTTTTGTCAGCATTCTCATTTCACTTTTTTATTTAGATGATTGATTTGGCTCTGAGTGCTGAAAAGGCAAATGATACAAATAAACCCTCTCCTGGGGGATTAGCCTCCTTGCTATTTGGAAATTACTTTCAGTAAGTCTCCTAATTGTGGTTAATATTTGCTGGTTCTTTGACTCGACTAATGAATGGCAGCTGATTATAATAACACTAGCCTTCTAAAACAGTGCTCTCATTGCTCAACATGATCACCAAATATCTTTTACCTTCTGTCATTTAATGTCAGAGTAGTGCATGCAGGCTTTTGTTTACTTTTAACATAAGTCTCTGGTTATTTCAGCACGTTGGATTATTTTATAATTCAAACCTTCTGAGGTAATTTAAATGAATGAAATGCATAGACAGCCTCTTGAATACAGACCCTCTTTCCAACAAATCACTTGTTCCAATTACCTTGGCAACAGAGCAAAAAATAGAAAGGAAAATTTGTGTCATATTCCAGGTGGTTAAGCATGGACCCTGTATTGATTACTGTACTTTCAAAAATAGCTAAAGTAGAGAAAGTATGAAGTCAGACAATGTAAGTCTCAATGTATAAAAATTCTCTTCTTCTTTTGAGTATTGATTGCTGAAATAGTAGAGCTGTCATTTTCAGTCCTGTGTAATTATTTACTGGGTTTTATCCTCAATGAATATTTTTGCCTAAAAGTGGTTTATGAAGAATATAAATGTTTCTTTAATACAAGTGTAGTTCATTCTATACAGTTTATCCCTCTGGGTTACAAGATTAATAGTTCGATGCAGATTCACATTACATGGTCATAGTAAAACCTTTCCAGTTAAAGTGAGTGGTTTAACTGGGAAGTTAACATAAAATAAGGATTCAGAAGTTATTGTGAATTAGGCAAATTCAGCTGGGTTCCTACTAAACATTCAGTGTTTCTGGTCTGGAAATCCCCCCATGTATTGACACATCAGAGATATGGTAACTCAGAGGGGCAATATTATAAAAGTCTATAACTTTAGAAGAACACTTGAGTCATGCACTGTTGACATCACTGTTGGTTAAATTTGATTCAACCTCTTTGGTAGTTTTGTCTACTTTCTTATTTTACTTGCTGCATATAAGACTTAACACAGCCCACATGACTTATAGTAAAATACAATTGCAACAAATACATCAGATGTTTTAAACAGCCTGGTATGACTTGCTGATAATTGTTGTTTACTTTCATTTTTACTCAGTGCGCCTTTTTGGATACAAATTAATTTAAACATGTCAACACTGCAAAAATTCAGATGCGAGGAACAAAATCAACGATGGACTTCATTCCTGACTTGGAAGCTGAGACCAGATAAGCAGTTGAAAGTGTCAATGGTGACACATTCACTTTTCCTAATATAACAAATCAAAATGTGTGACTATATCATATAAAAAAAAGCCCAATAAGTAATTGTGTTTTCCAAAAGAGCTCAGCTGTGCTCCAGAAGCTGTTTGGAGTCTGTCAGCCTTTCAGAAGGGACACTCGGTGGCGCTGCAGAGCGTCTAATATCGCTCCTGTGCGTTTATTCCGCCTATCAGCCCCCTTTTCTGCTTTGTGCTGTGTGTGCGTGTGTGTTGTGTGTCGGATAGAAAGTCAGCCTGGTTTCCAGCTGAGTGCTTGCTCTCTCACAGTGTGTGTGTGTGTGTTGTCATTATTATCCACTCTGCTCCCAGCTCAGAATGGCCAGATTCACTCAGACTGAAACAAGAAGGCAGCACCATCCACAGCAGCCCCAGCCCGCTCACTCCAGCCTGGTTTTCACCGGACCGGGGGCACCGCCGACCCAACCACCACTACTACTAATCCCACATCAGCACCAGTACCCTCAGATCACATTTCCGAAACCCATGAACGGGTCAGAATCCATTTCAATTCATCCGGAGAGCGGCAACATGAAAGACCAAGATGCCATTAAGCTGTTTATCGGGCAGATACCTCGGAACTTGGAAGAAAAAGACCTGAAGCCCCTGTTTGAACAGTTTGGGAAAATCCACGAACTGACAGTTCTCAAGGACCGATACACCGGCATGCACAAAGGTAACGTGTCGCCCCTCAAATGGCTGCGAGGCCAATGTACAGCTTAATAACTGCTTATTATTACCTGTGCCGTGAAAGGTTCTATTTTAAATCCACAGGCCTCGTAAAACGCGGATGTATGTTAATAATAATAATAATAATAAAATGTTATCAAGCTTAATCCAGAAATTATCAGTCTGGCTATCAACCCAATAATATTAATTAGTATCATCATGTGAATAATTTCTCACAAATATTCACCTAATATCCACCAGCTTTGGCATTCTGACCTAATTCTGATTGTTTTGTGTTTTATTTTAAGTTCTGTCATTTTTAAGACTGCCACAGCATTTCCCTGAGCCTTTTCTATTTCCATCTCGGTAGTTCCACTTTTTTTTCATTACACGGCCATTCAGAATGGGAGGTTTACAAATGCCACGGTCCAATTGCGTATCGGGAATGATCCGGTGACATACTGTGTTGTGTGTATGTTTTTTTTATTTGATTGCAAGTGAGGGGGATTTTGTAAACGCGCTCCAAAGTGGGGCAGAGGCGCTCCGAGAGGATGCATTTTTAAAGAGTCTTTCGTTTGCCAGTCCCATCTCTTGTGGAGGGGACGACATCATTTATTCATCCATATGCTTTCTTTAACGTCTCCCGCGGAGCCGGGCTGGCTAAATCAGTTCAGTACTACAGTGTCTCCAAAGGGCGCAGGAACTGTCACAAGATGACGGACGTCGGCACGCAGAGTGGCCCCTGATGCTGCGCTGCTTCTGCTGAAATGGAAGACAGAGGGAGGCAGAGAGGGCGTAAATCCAACCGGCTCACTATACGAGCTGACAACTTCCACCTTCCATAATGAAGTTGGTTATCAAGGATATATGGCGATAGAGATCACACAGGCTGGGTGGGAAAAACCACCCACCCCCCCTCCTCCAACCTCACAGTCTAGCCTCACAGTGTAGACGTCATCATCATCATCGTCATCATCATTCATCACTGCTACAGTTGCAACCAACTTTAATTTTGTTAATTGCTTCCACATTGAGGGCTGTAGGTTGGTTAAGAGTCCGGACAGTTCCATGATGATATAGTCCGTCACCAGCTGGCCACCATAACTATTGCTTTCATTTTAATCATCATTTTAACACAGTGTAAGATCACATCTGTCATTCAAAGGGGGGGTGGGCCCTCTGTGAGCAAGAGTTGAGACATACTTTCTTCTTCTGCATAACAGTTATGGTTTAAATGTGTGTTTCTAAAACTGGCCCACAGATGTTACAGACCACAGGCATAACCATGACTGTCGTTTTGTCACAGTGCTGCCACATCTGAATGCCATTTTGGATTCTTCATCTTGTTCCCTGCCGAGCTGATGTTGATATGTGAGGATGTTAGCAGAGCAGATAAGCCCTTTATTGCAGCGACATTTAGAAAAGAAGAATAACAATATTTGACAGTAATGTAAATGCCATTTGCAAACATTACTACAATATCATGTCTCCTGTGACATATAGAATCACCATCAGAAGATATGAATTACGTTAACATTTCACACAACTGTAATAGAGCTCATGTACTGAGGCCAGCAGACACAGTTTTTCAAAGACCGTACAAATATACAGTAAGGTCATAATGGAATGAAAGGGGCATAAACCAGTAGGATAAATGAAAAAAATATATAAATATATGCCTGACATTTTTTCACGTGAGCTAAAATATTTCCGGCAGTCTCATCACGTTGGGATTACAAAACGTTCAAGTTGATGGAGGTTTAACGACAGACATAGCTAGTATTAGATTGTGTCACATATTTTATGAGGTCTAAATGGGAACTGTTCCCACCTAATCTTCAGGTGATATTGACAGTTTATAGATAGGAAGCCAGTTTTTTGATATAGCACTCACTTAGCATTCATCCGTACGTATTACACATCTTTGCTCTATGTTGCATAATGATTGCAGTATTAAGCTTTTGAGTGATTGTTGCTTCATTGCCGTGTCACGGTAAAGATAATTTACTCTTAAATGTGTTTCCATGGAGAGGCAATAGAGCTTTAATAGATTTTGCATTTTATTCAGGCTTAATTACAACTATAATATGCATTCTAATTATTAAGTAGAGTTTAGCATTGCGTTTATTTTTATTTAATAAGTAAAGTTTAGCATAAATATAGCAAGTTATTCACTCAGCTTCCTTTTACATCATTAAAACAAGCTGACAGCTCACATACATATGTGTTGTCTTTGTATTATTATAACTGTCTTGGGTTTATTACATCAGTTTTGCCCCAGGGAAAGTAAAGTAACAGAATAAAGACATAAATATGAAAACTAAGGTCCCTTCCTCAAAGTCCATGTCATTTTGAAAATCAAATGCAAAAGATGACTTAGGATTTTTAGAGTATAAAATCATAAATATCGTCACAATTTCCTCAGTTTGATTAACACAATACATCAATTTAGGTCAGAGACCATCTATCCAAAGAAGCTAAATATATGTAAAAAGTCCAGTCTGAATGTATTTTTATAGTGATGTTTTTCTTTTTTCCCTGCTCTCTCAATAACTTACAAACAACTAATTAACTTTAGATAAGTCTGTGAAATAAATGGCTTAGAATCTAATGAATTCTGACCACACGATTAACAATACATAATCAAACCCTAATATGTCAATGATCTCTGATGAAGTTATTTTATAGTTAATCACGTTATTAAGCAGAACAGATTATAAGTATGGATCTCAATTGCAACAGTGGAACAGCACCCGGTAAGATACACATTTAGGCTGACGAATACACTGATGGACAGAGGGATAAACTCACAACACACACACAGACACACGTTTCCATCACACTAAGTGTTGTGCATTTATAGCCCTTGAACTTATTCTGTCATTTTGATTTTCATTTCATCTACATTGTGCTTTGTGTGTTTATTATTTTCTATTTTGTTATGCAACAGTTCTTTTCTCCCTTGGTAATCCATGAGGGAAAACATGGAATTAGTTTGTAAAGTGTGATAATAATGCATGGCCATAATAACTTGACTCAAGAGGATTAGCAAATGTGCATTGTCTGAAGCAGCAGTCTCTTGGGTGATCAGCTGGTTGCCTCCCTAAATAGTGGCTGCCTCTGCCAATTAAAAATTCAGTCTAGTCTCCCTCTTCAAATGATTAATTCTGCCCACGCTGTCGATGGCCTGCCAATTATTGTCGCCCAATTGGTATTAATAGGTAGAGGATTTCCTGATGTTGAATTTATCACAGACTGTTAAAACTTCTCCCCTTGGCTTTAATTAGCTCCCACTTACAGCACATGCAGAACACACACTTTAATGCAGAACTAGGGATAATAGGTAGTCTTATTTTTTTCATGTGTTTACATTGTTGTTTTTGTATTCTCTGAAAAACTGTGTCCTCAAAGCAATGTTTGATTTTTTTTTTTTTTCGTAGATTTTGAATGAATTGCTCTAATTGTCAAGAGAGATCATAAACGATGAGTTTGGCTGAGATTGACTAATCTTCCCTAACCCATTTAAGTAAGACGTGGTCAAAGAAGATGGATAGAGAAGGGAGAAAAGATTTCTTTTTTTTCTGCAGGTGCGAATCAGCACAGAAAAAACGATCCCTATGCTGCTCCAATCTGCAGGCAAATGGCAGCCCAGTATCAATATTAAGCTAGTGTCTGGTATCATTGTGTTAATGCCTTTATAAATGGACTAGAGATATTGCTGTAGACCTCAGCCAAGCAGAAGCACAGTAAATCACAGAATAATCTAATGAAATATTTATTCAAGTTTTTATTTTTTCTCCTCCTCTGAGTCAGTGTGATAGATAGCATTCCTCTGTGGGTTGTCCTCCCAATAAAAAGGAGACAAGGAAGGAAAAAGGAATAGTTGAAACACAGAATACGCATCAAACCAAACTACATGGTATTAATATAAAGTTTTCCTATATACAATTAAAGCTGAAAGGCATTAGCACTGATTAAAGTGAGCCCTGGCTTGTTGAGCCCTCTCTCCCCTTTGATATGATGAAGTGAGAGTGCATCTACACGTCTCCATGTTGCAGGTTCCTTATAGGAAATGTCAAAGATCATGGCACTGCAGGACGACAACATCCCCCTGAGGAAACAGATGCACTCAATTCACTTACAGACCATAAACAGAGCTCTGGAGGTGACAGGGATAATCTATAAATAAATATGCTGTGATATTATTCATTTCAGCAACGGTCCGTTTTTTTAAATTAATTTTTTTTTTGTCAATATGACGCTTGTGTGGTTGCTATCAAAATTAAATAATTTCATAGGGGGTTTAAGGTGAAATAAATGCCATTCCGCCTGGACTGAGTGGCAGGAAAAACAATTATCGGTCTCCTTGCAGTTTTGTGCAGTGATTCGATTTACAAATCTGAATTAAAATCTTCTGTCAGGGCCAAGCTAATGCAGTAACAACACTCGCATTGCAATCTTTAAACATCTGTAAATATTGTAATAAGCAACAGGGCTTTCCTCATAAAAGATGCATCAGCTCAACTGGTACTGACAGGCGCTATGGGCCTTGACTTCAGGATGAGGAGAGATGCCTTCCTCTCTCTTCTCCTCGTTTCTGTTGGTTTTCCAAGGAGATTGCCAATCTCAGGATGCCGACAAGGCCGCGCTCTGCAGGAGGTTAGTGTCCGCTCACCAAACTCACCTGGCTTTCATTCTGTCTCCGTTTCTTTCCCCTTAATCCCTGCCCAAGAGAGCCCTTCAGATGGATTGATTTCCTGCACCAATGCAACATTCATTACGGCTTGTGGTATATTTTGCTTCAGTATATTGGAAGTGCATTTACTACCTGACCTTTGTGGAATATGTTTGCTGTTAATGGGTGTCTAGAGCATGGAAAGACATGCGGAGATGTGCAGTGAGGTTTTAAAGTAAACATGAGCCAATGTTAACACAAAGATACTTGTTTATGAAACAGAGGACTTGCATATTTCATTATATTTCAGTAAATACACAGAAAGAAGCTATGTGATGGCCTAGGTTTCATTGTGGGTTTTGTTAACAGGGACACATTTGGAGGCATGATGTCAACAGAATCTGTTCTCGCATTTAAAGTTTGTTTTTTAGTAGTAAACCTCTTGTTGATATAAATGTCTTGTTGACAGTTTTGCTGTTATGTATTGATACCAGTAAATATAAATAGTAATTCTAATCCATAAAGTATTTTTAAATGACCAACAATTGTTGTTTTGATTTATGGGAGACTTTAATATTTGAAATATTATCCATATAATTTGGCGGCCCGGCGGCATTGTGGTTAGCGCTGTTGCCTCAAAACAAGAAGGTCATGCGTCCGTTCCTGGCCTGGGGCCTTTCTGTGTGGAGTTTGCATGTTCTTCCTGTGCTTGCATGGGTTTCTTCCAGGTACCCCAGTTTCCTCCAACCATCCAAAGACATCATGTTCAGGTTAACTGGTGACTCTAAATTGTCTGTAGGTCTGAGTGTGAGTGTGAGTAGTTGTTTGTCTCTTTCTGTCTCTGTGTGTTGGCCCTGCGATAGACTGGCGACCTGTCCAGGGTGTACCCCGCCCTCGCCCAATGTGAGCTGGGATTGGCTCCAGCACCCCCCTTAACCTGGAAATGGATAAGCGGTAGAAGATGAATGAATGAATGAATGAATATTCATATAATTGATGCGACAAAAAAGGCAGTAACTTTGAAGTTTGTGCAGATAATTTCTCCTGCTTGTGTTGATGGCATTTTCAAAGTTTAGAGAGAGGATGCTTGGTTTAATTTGGTGTATTTTTAGGTCACATTTCTCTTCTGAAGGTAGAGCCACTGGAATAGTACAGCTTTCTTGTTCATACACAAAGGTCACAGCTATTTCCTTAGTCTAAATAGAGGGATAGAAGCCTATCTATTTTGTATGGGCAGCTTAGCAGAGAATGCCATTGCCTACAGAGCAGAGTGTACTCATATGAGGGGGGGGTTTTAAAGGCGCAGAGGGAAAAAAAGGGAGGGAGGGAGGAGGGGGTTGGTGGTTTCTGTTAGAATAGCATGAGCTCTTTAATGTTGTGTTTGAGCCTGACTGGGCACAGATTCATTTTAGAAGGAAAATGAAATAACAAGGGAGAGGGGAGAGAGGAGATTTTAATGCAATGTTTTGTGATAATCCCTCTCCATTTTGGAATGGTTCAGGAGAACTCATGCGATAAAGCCTTGTACAAGCCTGGAAAATAATAAGTTATTTGTCTTGCCTTATAGTACTGTGCCCTTGGAGGGCTTGCTAACCCCCATGTTTTGGCCAAAAAACAATCACAGATTAGTCAAGCTGTCACATCTCTCTGATTGCCAAATATTTGAGCCCTTGATGCTGGTGTGAATGAACAATGCATAAATGTCGTACATGTATCTGCCTGAGAGTGCATGTGAACCCAAAGCTGAGCGGCTATGACTTAGCGCTGTCATTCAAACCGTCTCTGTCCCACGGCCCACTGTGACTGAGGGGAATCGGACAGGGAGCATGGCAAATGTATGCACCACGACCCAAAAGGCGAATGACAGACAGACACATGGGCACAGCAAAGAGGATGTATGGACAGATGGATAAGTGGAAGGGAAAAGATGAAGTGTTTGTCAGAGATGAAAAAACAAATGGTTGATTTTATTCCACGGCAGTGGGAGAATAGAGTGATGGCTCAGCTTGGGACATGGAGGATCCCTCTGACAGGTTGAGGACTGAGAGAGGGACAAGAAGGAGCAGAGGCTATTTTGATGTGAAAATCCATAATACTATTATATCTGGTGCTGCTACTGCTAATATTTTGATATTTCTGTTTCTAACACTGGTCTTTGAGGTGAATCGCTTATTATTCTCAAAACATTAATATACACAACAATTATGATCTTATAAGTTGAGACACAAAAAAAGCTCGTTTTTTTTTTTGACAATATGAATAACTGTCCACATCACTGCCTTCAATGACAGTTATGACAATGGAAAACTGTATGATTAACATTAAAACCTTTTTCTTAACAATATAAGGGTATTGCTCACTTATGCTGAAGACATTATTAGATTGAAAAATGTCTATGAATTCTAAGGTCCGTGCAGGATGTGTGAAGATACATGCTGCTCAGCATGGTTATAAATAGAAATTCTGTGGTATTTCCGAAAATAGGTTAAGCTGCCATCGCTGCACTGCTGGCATGACATCACTGATTGCCTGCCAGCCTCCCCCAAAAGACTGCTCCCATACTGTGTTCAAAAGGAAGGAGAGAATGAGGGAGAGACACAAGAGACGGTTGTAGGACCATGTCCCCCTCATCTCCAGCATTGCTCCACCCCTCCCTTCACACCCAGTTCCCTCCATCACGCAGCAATCGCTCCCCTCACACCTTCCATCTATCTTTCCCTCTGAAAGAGCATCACTGTAGCTAACAGTCCCTGTACTTTATTGCCAGAGACACAAATTGGTCAGGGACTTTGTACTGGAGATGTATCGTCGTCCACATTTTTTTTTGTGTGATACAAACAAATTGAAAGCCAAACAGTGCAGAAGAGAAATATGAAAGACGTAATTTGTGTTTCTTTTTTGATGATCAAATGTTAATTTGAGTGAATGAGCAGAGCATGTGGACTTTATATGCGTTCCAACATGGCAGCCGATCTGTGGTTCACTATCTGACGGTAGATCTGGCTTAATTAAAAAAGACTACTCAAATTAATTAATGGCTGATGGGTTTTCATATCATTATGTCTGCTCGTTATATTTATTTCATTCTCCTATCTTATTTTACCTATCCATGCATGATATTTATTCATGTTCCTATTCTTTCCATCTATCTATCTATCTATCTATCTATCTTTCACTTTCTAAGGCTTTCTCTTTCTCTCTCTATTCATTTACAATCCGTCAGCAGAACAGTGTTTCTGGTATCCTCTAGGCTGAATGTGGTTACTAGGAAATATACGTCAATTCAATTAACACCCCAGTGCCTGCTTGTTAGTCAGATCATTAGTGTTAATTATTACTCTTCACCAGCTCAGTGGTGACATGAGATAAATAAAAAAAGAAAGCCAGGACAAGGACACAAAGTAGTCTTTTTTGCTATGCAAAGCATAATTGAAAATATTTGCTCGTGTTTCCACTTAAAGTGTGTCGTATGATGAAGAAGAATTTGCATGTTGAGCAGCCACGGAGCCATAGCTTCTCTCCTTCTCACACGTCTTTCTTCCTTACTCCTCTTTCAATCACTCCATCCAGGCAACTATTGGGCCTTTGAAGCTCTGTCTTTAAAGGTATCTTTTAATTTGTAAAATCAAAGTAACTGAAAACCTGATCTGTCTCTTAGTCCACAGTCGGTTTGCAGCTGCCAGTCATCTATAATTGTGGCTTTGCATGATCAATTGATGCGTCCCAAAGGTTTAAATGCCTTTCACCTTTTGAAAAGGGGCAAACATTGTTGGCAATACTGCAAATGAGCCAATCAGATGCTTTACATGAAGTGTTTGCATCAGTGGAAACAGTGCACGGTCGGTACTATACATCAGTAGGGAATGGGTGTCAGCCAAGTGAAAGTAATTTTATTATTTCCTTTTCTCTCGTCTTGTTATTGCTGTGTTGTTGGCATAATAGATTGTTTCAATACATGATGAGGAGAGGATGCAGTTTTTTTTACTTTGTAGGTATGGGTGGGGGTGGGGGGTTGGGGGATTTTCAGAGAAACTTCTATTGATTGCTGAGCGAATCCCTTAGCCCAAGCAGACTTGGCTCAGGGAGGAGGAATGACGGGACTTGGCAGGTAAACTCCTGTTTCCCTTCCATAAGTAACACAGCAGGGCGGAGTAAGTGTGAACCTACACATTATTTACAGCTCTGTGAAACTCCACCCATTAACTGTGTCAATTAGGTTTCTCGTCAGGGATGCAGGCCACTAGATGGACTTATAGATAGCTCTGGCTGTATTAGCAGTAGAAGGATGAAATATCCAAATACTCTACAAAAGCCAAGGAAATCAAGAGGGTTCAGGCCAACCTGGGAAAGTATGGTCAGCTGCAGTTGCTCTTTCCACCTCCCAAAACTTCCCCTTCTGCCAAAAGGCATTATTTTAGAACTTTTTCAGAAACTATAGCTGGAAGTGCTTTACTGTTTTCAGTCTCCTTTATGCTGGTACGCCTACAGTGTGAAGTCCTAAGTATATATGTGAGCTTTTGAAAGGAATACTCTACAGTTGGATTATATATGAAGCACCACATTTGCCTTGAGAGAACTGTTTAACCTCAGTGCCACACAATAGATTTTGAAGTGTGAAGTTATCAAAGTCTGTCTCCCTGCATTGCTATGATGGCTTCTATGTTCGATATTGTTCCAAAAAACATGGATAGAGCGTTTCTGAAAGAATTTATTGCATTTGTCACACTCATTAGGCAATGCACACCCCACAATAACATGCATGTATATGTTCTGTAAATACACACTCAAACAGTCCCTTTGGGATGTGCTGCCTATGGATCTGTTTGACTGCTGCTTGGAGGCTAGTGTAGTCAATGTGAGCGAGTAGCAACAAATCAATGGCTGAAGTCTCATAGTCAGGGGTCAGAGAGGATACCAGGGAGGATCTGGGGACTATTTTTTGCCCCCAAGATGGACACTGATGTTCCCCAGTGCTCTGCAACGCTCATCCTCCCCCAGCCATTGCTCAAGGTGAAGGAATGATGGGCGGGGTAGTGAGAGGAGAAATGGAGGAGCATTTGGAGTTGTACGCAGGAGAGATGAAAGGATGGAGTGATTGATGAAGGAGCGATGGAGGACTGTGGTTTGCTCCAGGATCAGGAGATTGTGACTCAACAGTTGCTGGCTCACTTTAAGGTGGTTGAATGACTTAATTAAGGTTTACAGGTTATGCTAGCCTACTGCTAATATTACAGGACTCATTACTATACAAGCCCATTAGCCCTGGGCAAAGAAAATATTGTTGTCAGAACAATGAGTGAAAGGATTTTGGGAAGTACTGGCTAAGTCCATGCTCCGCCTCATATTTTTTGTTAAACATTTCTGTCCATCCTACCTCAGTCTGTCCTGTTTCTCCCATAAGCGGTGATTGTTTGAATGTGTGAATAGATTGAGGGTCTTTTTTTTTTCCAAAGGTAGGGAGTGATTATGTAAGTTAAAAGCTTCTCTGAGACCAGACTGATTACCCCCCTCATGGTCAATCTGTGCCACTGAGCCTCCTGCTTCCCTGGCTGGCAATGATTCAGGTCATAATCACATTGTATCAGTGCTGATGATGTGTGTTTCTTCCGACCCCTCTGAAAAAGGCTATCACTTCACCCAGAGCCCCACATGGCAGTAAATGAAGTAAGCAAGTAATCTACCCACATTGATGGCATTTTCCAAAGAGTGCAAATGATGTGTGAGGGAGCAGGCAAGACTGGTGCCAGGACTGGCTTGGTTTCTGCTAACCTCACACTTTCTGGCCAAGGAAATGCCACACTGAGAGCAAGTTCACACTTTTTCATTACACTGGGGCAACTTGGCTCCTGGAGAAAAGGGAGCAGAGAGAGTATGAAAAGGGGGAGGTTTAAAGCAGCTAGGTCTCTTAGGCATTGCATTCATATTTGACGATTCAACAGTACGTGATTGATGCCCAATGCCAAGTAGGACATTCGTATTGAGCTCCTGCACTTGAGATGCCATAGTGGCAGGCACAACCTGATCACTTCATGGTCTCGCTGGGATATATCAGTTTCATTACCTGCTGAGGCAGACTGACTGTTGTGAAATGGTATTAGAGTAAAAGTAACCCCCCCCCCCAACCCCAAACAGAAACACAAAAAAAAATTGAACAAAACGATAAATAAATGCAAGAACTGCCAAGCTAAAAGTTTCCATTTGTTGCACCCCTGTCAATATATTTATGACACACATGCTTGTAAAGTTTCACTGGTCAGAAACATGCTTAGTTTAAAATCATGATTTTGCTCACCCACATCTCTGGTGACTGGCATCATATGCGTCTTAAGTCATCGTAAGTGGTGAATTTTAGCATTTATTTTTTATTTTTTGTATGAAAACGTTAAAGATACAACGTTCAATAACAATTTTACCAATAAAGTTATTTTGAATTTGAATGGACCAATCAGGTGACTGGAGCGTTTGACCCTTATAAAGCTACTGAGCTCCGACGGATAAAAATATATGATTAAAGCGAAAACATTTAAAGACAGCGTTTTCTTTTCTTTTCTTTTTTTTTTTTTTAAATGTGCAATAATACTTTTCTCTGGTGGGAACAGATAGCCGTGTGTTCAGGAGGAGTCGTTTAAGAAAATATACCGAAGGCTCTTTGACTTTGGTGAGTCAACAGATCAGCTAGCTGACTTGATGCTAAATGCTAATTTTGTTCATATCCTGTACATCCGCAGTTTCTCCAGGTTGGTCTGTGACTTTTGGGAACTGGTAAATATGTTAAGGTTTTATCCGATAGTTTTTCCTTTCTTTTGGAGTAATTCTGCTATACAAAGAACAGATGTATACCCTGTGTATGTATATATATATAAAGATATTTGTGTCATAAGTAATAGTGTAGTTAGTAAAACCGAAGTCCTCTATTAAGGTTAAATTGATTATGTTTCTGGCTTTATTCATGTAAAACCTTTTGATGGTGTGACTTTACCCATTTAAAAGGGATTTTTCTTGTTTCCTTCCTTCCTGTTTTCCTTTCTGACTGCAGTAATAAGCACGGTAAACTTCAATAATCAAGCTATCAATTCTCATTTCAGTCTAGCCTTTTTTTTCATATCAATCCACTATCTGAATTATTTACAGGATAGAATGGGAGACATCTTTTTGCTGTGGGGACAAAATATCTGTAGTTTTAGCATTAATTTTGATAAAGCCCATCGCGCCAAATTTTTGGATAGTATAGCTGACTACTGACTACTTTTCTATACAACAGGAACCACACTGTAAATGATCCCCTTACATTAGCGATGTGTCCCCACTGTAAACACCTCTACACTAGTCCCAGGGGACTATTGTGTAGATGTCAGTGTTGGCTGTATTTTAATGTAACTGTGATGATTACTTTTTTTTTTTTTTTTTTTTTTTTGTAGGAGCTGAATTGTATTTGTGTCCAGCAAATATCAAGATTTTTGCACAATTGTACTATATTTTTGTTCAATGATGGCTAGATTCATACGTATCGTTACCATTGTTGGTCCTTATGTGTGCAACAAAGAGGATGACAGCAGTTGAACTTAGTAGTAAGATATATATATATATGTCTGGTCATGCGATTGTGCACACTAATTTTAGGCAGGTTTTCTAGAATGAATGCCCTAAATCCGTGACAAAATTAAATACAATCAAAGATGTCAGCTTGCATTCGAAATCAGCTGGATTTCCTGATGCTGACTGACATTAATATCCCACAGAGAATTGCTCAAAAGAAAATTGAGGAGCTGCTCACAGTTGCAGAAAAACAAATTGTTTACTGGAGGGATACCACTGCAGGAGCACCCTGGATAACAAAATTAAGCATGAGGTTTTCAAACCTAAGTAAACATTTTAATTTCTATTTATGAAATTTAAATCGGCAGTAGAGAAGTGATAGAAGTATCATTTCCTGTTAGTATGAGCAGTTTGCTCATTTGATGTGTGGCAACCATTAAAATTGTATTCTGTGCAAAGTACATAGCACAGTTATTTTTTTGTATATAATATGGGTTTGGGTCAGGCAATATGTTAATTATGTCGCTATACCAAGTGCTCTGACATGGCAAATCACAGGACCAGGATCAGATGTGAGCATGTGTCTTAATATACAGAACCTGTAAACTTGAAACACAGGAAAGACAGCCCCACAGTCTTGGTAACGGGGAGTCTTGGGCTACATGAATGTCAATGACTGCTTTCACCCCAGCTACACAGTTCCTTCCAGTGCACAGCCCCACTCTCTCTTCTATAAGATGCTTTAATTACATGCCAATTCAACATAGTGAAGATGGAGAGACTCACACCCATTTTAGAGTACACATGCTGTGCACACTTAAAAAAATTATCATTAAGTAATGGGAGATGAATGGAGTGAAGTTAGCATCAGCAGAGAGAAAGTAGAGAAAGGAGGGAGAATGGGGCAAAGAAAAGGAGGAGTTTCTCCTCTTTGGAGCTGAAATCAGTGTGTGAGATCAGCCTGTTTTAGGTTTCTATCAGATGATGCAGAGGATCATCTCCTCACAGTGGGAAGGCTTCCCCCACTGCTGTATCAGCAGGCTCCGATTACAGTGGTTTTTTGTTGTGTTTCAAACAATTTCATCATGCCCCCCCCCCCCCACACACACACACACACAAAATTTTGCACTTGGTATGCAATGCAGCAGTGGCAATTTGTACGTGTTTGGATTCCTATTATGGAGTTGTTAAAGCTTTTTCGCCTCTGGCCTGCAAATTCTTATTAAGCCATACATTAAAGAGCACACAATCACATTTAAATGGAGTTCATGTTTCTCTTTTGTTTGCCAGTGTTGTGTTTGTTATTAATTTATTCGCAATGGCCAGTGCATTGCACATTAACAAATAAATTGTGTTTGTGATTGTAATGCAAAATGCTTGTTTCTTATTCAGAGATGGGGCCAGCATTTGTCAAGTAAACCAACAACAACAAGCCCAGAGAGAGCGAGAAAAGGAGAAAAACATTCGCAAAAACTGAGCCATTCCCACCCATTACCTTCACCCATTTGAAAAATAAACAAACAAACAAACAAACCCAAAACAACAGTGACATTCCTGCAGTCTTAGTATTTCTTTACAAGCGGACTCAATAGAGAAAGGGAATAGACAGCAGTGTGAGTGATTGAATGATTTATTTGGTGGTCGTTGGAAATCATTAGGTCAGGGGTGCTGGGACACAAAAGGCAATGGGGAGGGGCTGCACCTTGACACTAGTGCTACAGTCAGCCACCTCACAGGTCATGACCTCAGAAAGACTCGCTTTCTGCCCTTCTTATAATATAAAGCAAGGCGTGATTAAACAGTGTAGAACACAAACAGAGGGACTAGTTTCATAAAACAGAACATAAGGAACTGTTTGTGATTTTAATAAGACTGGTCAAATACCAGTAATGTGCCCTAACCCTAACCCTAACCCTTACCCATATTTGCAGACACTCTTGGTTTAAAGCAGCAAAATAAGAGGTCACAGGTCAATCAACTGATGGGAGAGATTTTAACCCTGTTTTCGATGCAGTTCTGCTGAGGTTATGGTGCAGATGTTTACTGAAATTACAAAAAAGATATGCACCATTTCTGTGCGTGAAAGCGATCTAATACACAGCAAGGAAAACAGAAAAGAATATTGCCAGAGAAGACACTTAATACATCACCAGCCACTGAATACATGTGGCTGTTGAAAAGAGATCCAAAATGCAGTGTCCGCTAATAAACCATCTTCAGAGTGGCAGAAATATGATGCATGGTATCTCATATGAACCTCATTAATAGAACACAAGCAAATCTATTTATTCAGACAGTCAGGGGGAAAATGATTGCCTCAATACTCCATCTGCTTTCTCTTGCTCTCTTGTCCTCCCTGCCTTTTCTTATCTGCCTCTCTCTGGAATCTTAAAATCTGACAGATATGCGCGTGTGTGTGTGTGCGCGCGTGTGCATGTGCATGCATGGAGGTATACTCGTACCTTGTAGTTATGCAGTCACCCTGAAGAGTTTTAACATTTTAACATTACGTCCTGTCTTTTCTATCTCTCTGTGAATATTTCCTGCCACTATCTCCTGACACTGATCACACCCCGTCTTCTCTCCTACAGTCCTGTTTCTTTTGTTCCTCCCTTCCACTCTTGTCACAACCATTCAAGATGGGGACACTGGCCAGGCCAGGCTGCTTGGAGTTTTGGACAGGGCATGTTACTTGGGGGGGCTGTACAGGCCTGGCAATTCATCCAAAGAATTCTCTGCTCGTCTCCTCCTTTTATGTTGTGGCTTTTTTTTCTCTTTTTTTGCTCTTCTTTCTGTGCCACCATTGAAAACTGCCCACATGTAGCCTTCTATATTGCACGGTTGCCTGTTTTCATCTATTTGATACAGTTTTTCCAAGGAATGTCTGCACTGACTTTTTTCATTAGTTAATGAGGGCCTTTATATAGATCTTGTTCCTTAATGTTTTTAATTGCTTTGTAATTGCCTTGTAGTTCATCTTCCTTGCTAGCATTGCATTCTTTGTTGAACGTTTTCTTAAATTGCTACACAATTTTGTAATGTTTTGAAATGTTTGGTACGTCACTCATCTTTGTTTATGCTCATATCAGTATACCTGGTTCTTGTGAGATTCATATGCTGTGTACCTCTATTGCAGGTTGTGCATTCCTCACCTACTGCGCCAGAGAGTCGGCCATCAAAGCCCAGAATGCTCTCCATGAACAGAAAACACTGCCAGGGGTAAGAGTCTTTCTCTCTCTGTCGTTCCCTGTCTCTCTCTTTTCCCCCTCCTCTTCTCACTTGCTGTCTCTCTCTCGTCTCTCTTTTCTCTCTATGGTGGTCACCAATGCCATCTGCACCCGGCTTCACACCAGCCGGCAGTCTCCTTGTATAGTCCCAGAGATGAAAAACACTTTAGAAAGCAATTCAATCAATAGCTCAGCCTTTTGAAGGCCTGGTTTAAACTTTTCCATGTGTCTGTCCTCTAGGGGATATTGCCAGCATTGATCCGACCTACTCTGCTTCCTACTATTGAAGCAATAGCACAGAATGACAGTTTTTTGGGGGAAAAGCTCTGTATTTCTGGAGATGTGATGTTAGCAGAAAATATGTCAAACAGCATTTAGAATCATTCAGTTCATTTAATAAGGCGAAAATCACTCTGCTGCTCTCTAATGAGTGCTTAATCAGGTAGTTTTCACCTGGATTCAAGTCTATGCATTTGTGTAGGTGCAGCTCTCTGTATAGTTGTTTCTGTATGAGATCCTATTAGTGTCAAGACAATGATGCTGGAAAAGAAGGTGGGTAGAAGTGGCTCCCCATTGTGGCAGGATGGCTTAACATGGCCAGACCACGGCTGCAACAGGGAGAAACATCAGTAAGGATTAGATCAACCACTGCCCCTCACCCACAAGACTCCCTCCGATGCTAGACAAAGAGCCCAAAAACCCAGCCTACATGTTTCAGATTAATCATGCAAATAAAACTAGCGCTAGCTAAATATTTTTTCCGATGGCTTTCTTAAGAAACCAGTTGTTTTGTTTATCCTACAAATTAGCGTGTGAGGCTGGAGGATGTTGTTTGCCTCTTTTTCCTCTGCATTTGAATAATAAAATGGAAGGTAGAGGAAGAAAGTTATTTCACATAATGCCAGAGGATGTGTTCATGAGAGAGTAGTTATGTGTTAAAAGCAAGGATTTGATTTGTTTTTCTGTTTTAAGTGGGGTCTGGCTTTGTAGTCGGGGTATGACGGCACAGGCACAGATGCTAACTAGTCTCATGCTATTTCTTCCTCTCCTCTATAGTTCCTTCTCCTTTTCTTAGTGTGCTCTGAGCAAAGAGCAGATCTACAAATGTGGACTTAGAAAGGTTTAACAATTATCCAAATGGAGAGCTTTAAAGAACATTACTTGAACAGCTTTTTCTTCTGTGTGTCCACATGAATACACACTCACTGACTCTGGAAGTTACCATGTTTTCACTTGTGAGGAATAAAACCCTTTTCTTGTATCTTTCAGTCCCGCTTTAGCTCTCCTGCTGACTTCCCCTCGACCCCACCCAGTCCTGTCCACCCCACTTCCGCGTGTCTCCCCTCCCTCCCACTGCTCTACTGCCGCTGCTCTTCCTGAGACAGAGCGTGTCATAGAAATGTAACAGGCAGACATTGATGGGTGTCAGGCCTCACAGACGAGCCTGCTCTGCGGTTCCCTTCCCTTTAACTTCACTCACACATGCACACACCAGTGGTCAGGGGAAACACGGGCAGTGTGTACTGTAATGCTGTAGCCACACAATCAGGTGCACAAGCATGAACAGCATTAGCTGCACTTAACCACCAGTTTCCTTAAACAGCTTCCAGACCTTTTTTGCTTGCTGAAAGAGCAACTGCCGAGGAAAGATACAAATCAGTTTTACGACGCACAATTTTCACAAATATAACTGAGAAAGTATATGCTGTGTTTTTTGTGTTTTTGTGTTAGACTGCCTCCCACTGCTTCTCCTGTCCTCCTCGCTTGAGCCTCCCTGCTCCTAAATCTTTTGCGATATGACCCCTGTTGCTTCACTGCTTGATGGTAACTAGATATGCCAGTTGTTTGTTTGCAGAATCCTGCTTGATATGCAGTTTGCCAGAGGCTATGGTGTAATTAATGTAAACTATGAATTCTCTAGAGATGAGTTATGAGTTTTTAATGTCTCCTTTTTGTCATTAATCCCTGCCTGGCTGCTCTCATGTTTGACGACTCATCCATAAGTGTTATTTAAAGTTTTTGAATTTGCGTTCATGTCAAACCTCCAAAAGCCTTCTGGATTTGAGAATTGAGAATTGAACCACCTAACAAGCTTAGGTCTTTGCTGAACACCATGCACAAACAAAACAAGCACCATATACACACATGCCAGCATACACGAGGATACCAGCATGCACCCACTCATTACCACACACTCAGATACATACTTGAATTCATGAGATGGATAGTTTCAGAGTCAGTTTCCAGCTTGGTTTCAAACAATGAGTCTGCTGTGATGTCCTTGGGCAAAGCATTGAATCCCTTGCTTAGGCAGACAAGAGAAAGGTATTTCATATGTAAAACCCTTAAGATTTCAGTCCTGGTTTGTTTGAAATCAACTGTGGCTACTGATAATGGCAGGTACATTTTAGGACCAGATATGAGCTATGCTGGCCCCTAGGGCAAAAACTGTTACTTTATCAGAGATTCAGAGAGAAACAGCTTCTGCTTTGTGCAAACTGTGTGTTGAGAAAATTCTTGTATTTTATTGAAGAACAACTGCGTAATCTTACCTCTGACTCATGATGGAATCAAGATGGCTTTTTCTCTTCCACATGTATGGATTGCTTCCTTTGGTTTGATTGTGTATGTATGCAGAGGGATCTATCAAATGCTAATGGTTTACATTGTTCACATTTTGGCTATAAATTGTATTGAAAATGTGTTTTTATTAATCAAATCTTAAGGATTGTAACTTGTACCTTATATGTGTACTGCAGTACACATAGTTATGTTGCTTACTGTATGTCTGCTTGAACCCACACATTAGCATGGAGACACTGTTTGCTTCAAACACAACCCAGTGTCTTCTTATTATTAGAAAGAAGTGGTAGTATTCTTGGATGTTATTATCCTGGTCCCCCTGTTACACATTAGCTGCTGAAAGGAACAGTATGGCCTAATGGAAGTGTACTGGACTGGAATATAGATTCCTGTGGTGAAGTGTGATGGGAGCCTTGGGGACATGAATGCCTGACATAAGTTTGGCCACTGAATAGGAGAAGCTCTGACAGTTTACCAGGTGTGTGTTGCTTGGCTCTATTAGCCGTGTGTATTTGTGTGCCTGTGGTAACCTGGCTTTGCATTGCAGCCAGCCCTATGTATATACTGATAGCAGTGTATAAAGGTGGGAAGAAAACATGTGCACATGGCAGCTTGCCGTGATCACACAACACCCACGACAGTCAGGCTTGAATATATTATTTGTGTGCTGTTTTGTGCTTGTTTGCTGCTGATGGAGCTGCACTACTTTTTATGTTATGTAACCATATGAGTGCCTCTGTGTATGTGAATATGCTTGTGTGTGTTAATTTTAAAACCCAAGTGTCAGTATTTTTGTCTCACCAAGTAAAATCTGAGGGTCTCATGATGATTTGGATACTAAAATATTTTCCTAATGACCCCTTTATGATATATTTCCTCTTAAAAAACATACAACAGAAGCAGAAGGGCAGTTAAGGCCCACCGTTGCTTTTTCTACAGCATTTGGTGTGCGTGCGTGTGTGTTTGCGTGTCACAGCTCTCTACACGAGTCCGCAGGAGATTTACTCCACCCAGCTCAGCGTCATGACAAAATCCTGCATCCTTCACACTATCCACCCAACCCCAACCCCTCCTCCACACAGCCCCCCTCCTCAAATCTCTGTCCTCTCACTGCCACTCTTCAAATCCAGCAGATCCAAGAAATAATCTCAGTTGCTGCAGCAAGTCTATTTACTGTAGCAAAGGAAAACATGCCACCCTGCCCTTTTTGTCATGCTAGCATTGTGTACAACAGTGATTGTCTTGGAGAGGCATTGGTGGAAATGTGTTTGCTGCATGCATTTACTCCTGGTATTAGTACAGCTCGACCTGGGGGGAGTGTAAGAGGCTGGCAGTGATTCAGGAGGCAGGTTTATGGAAATAGCACCCGCATTAAAAACCCAATGAGAGCAGGGAGAAGATTATGCTCCGGCACACACATGTGGGCTCCTGAAATGTCAACACTCTAAGTAGATCCCCTCCCTCTCAATTGCCTCCTTCTCCCTCTGTCTCCATTTCTGTCTCTCCTGCTCTTTCATTCTTGCACTGTGGCCTCTGCTGCACATATACCTGCTCTGTTAGTCTGCCGTGCGAGTGTACATGGATGCTTGTGTGTTTGTATGCATGTGGGTGCATGTGTTTGCATGGATTTATATGTGTAGTTGTGCATGTGCTCTTGCTCAGACCCACCATAATAAGATGTATGAGAAGCAAGAAGCAGAGCCAGGATGTGTTGTGGAAAGTTTGTCGACCTTGTGCTGAAGAAATGAGGCTGGGGTGCTGTGGTGCCATACATAGACACAATGTAAAGTGTTACATTTTTTCCATTGGGCTTTGTGTACACACTTGCATACACAACATATACACACTCTTCTGCCTGCATGCATACTAACCCACCTGTTTATCAACTATAGCTGAGCTATCCTGTGTGCTGGCCTAGCTGCCGCAAAGGCTGAATAATTCAATGCTAGACTCTGTGAAGGTTGGTTGTATGAGTGTAGTGTACTGTATGATTGTGCGTGTGTGTGTACTGTATGTGGCTGCATTGTGGGGACGGGAGTGGTCAGCATGAAGCCAATTGGTGCTGGCAGAATTGGAGGCCTTGTAGTCAGGGAGAAGGGACTCATTAGAATTTAGGCTATGGGTAACCCAAGTGTGTGTGTGTGTGTGTGTGTGCGCGCCCACGTGCATGCGAACCTGCATGTGTGCGTGTGTGCGCGTGTGTGCATATGTGGTCAAGAAGAAAACCATAGTGGAGTTGAAGCAGACATGATCATGGTCTTTCTTTCTTTCTTTTCTTTTCTTTTTTTTTTTTTTTTTTAAAAACATCATTCTGATGTATGAATTATACAGAGAAATCTGTTGTGAATTTGACATTTGAGTTTAAAGAAAAATTGTGATGTGTCTATACTATATTCTTCCTATGTTCTCCATTTTTTTTATTAGCTCTGGGTGCTCAGATGTTCTATTTTTGTTTCACTCAAATAAAATATCTGTGCTTCTGTGACGAACAAACAAAAATGGACGAACATTTCAACACCCCTCTGTGGTGGGAATTTTCTCTACGGAAAAATACCACCAGCTGACCTCAGCACTACAATAAGCTCTATGACTGCAGCTGATCTCAGAAGCTACAAAAGTTTGCCTCTGATGTCTATGTTTTATAACCTTTGTTGATACACTGCGATGAGAATAAAGACAGCTTTGTAGATCCTGGTACTCAAATGGTTTTATGTGTATAACGTGGCCTGTCTGTGAACTTATTACCTGAGTCAAATCACTGTGATGAATACAGGGAGCAGTGGTATCATAAAACATCTGAAGTTGTTGTGAGTTCTGAGTAGACATTTTTTATTGTACTTCCTACTTATTATATTTCTCTGTAGGTATGACTACAGTGTTAACACCAGTATGTTACCACAACATAACCACTTTTGTTTTAGTGTGTTTTTCTGTGAGTGTGTGTGTGTTTATGTGTTTTTGTATGTCAGTGTGTGAGAGTATATGTACATTTGTATTTATGTGTGTCTGCTTACTGGCATATTGTTGTAATGTATACACAGTAAAGAAAATGCTGTACCAGAAAGTGCTCCTAGGGGAACTGAATCCCCCTACCTTTAGAACATGCACTCATACTAACTTGTATACACATGCACGCACACCTACACAAACACACACACAATATACAGGGCTGTGAAGCAGAGAGGCTAGAAATAGACTAAAGCACACAGGGTAACTGTTGGAGCCATCACAATTTTTCTTGTTTTCCAACTTCTGTCTCTCTGTCTCACTGTTGCTCCTCTGGTACCCCTTTAAAACACATGCGGACACACACACACAGGCACACACACACCTCTCCTTTGTTCAGCTCATTTTTCTGTGTTGTAGATTAGCCACATATTTAGTGAAGCCTTCTTCTCCCCGGGGTATTGGCTTCCAAGGGTATTTGGGAAAAAAAGAGCAGGAGCTGCTCTGTGCACCTGCCTTTGGAGAATAAAAAATATTCAATGAAACAATGAGCAAGTGTTTCATTATGAAATATAATTTTATATTATATTTATTACATCCATATATAACAACAACAAATATAGTATAAATATTCACTGCCATTACATAAAAAGTCAATCAATTTTTTTTTTTTTTTGACAGCTTGCCTCAAGTTTGAGTTGACCGTAATTTGACCCCATCTATGGCATTGGCAGTGAAGACATTACAATGCTACTTCCCCTCCCACTGCTCAGGGTATCTCACTAACCGACTCTTGGGGAGAGGCATTGCTTGAATTACTAAAGTGATCCACTGCACACCCCGCCTATTAAGCCACTTCACAGTGAGAAGTGTTCTATTTTTTCGGAGGTACAGGTTAGCAAAAAAGTTGAATTATTAATGTTTTTGATATTTTTAGCCTGTTTAACCTATTTCTGGTTGTGGCTGGAGACTGCTCGCCTGACTGTCTGAGATTCTGTCATGTGACACTGCTGTGATCTGGGTTATAGAGCTACGGTATATGTGTAATGGGTAAAACTGTTTAAGTGTGTCGGTAGGTTTGTTTTTGACTTAGGTTGCCATTGCTTGTGTACCAGTCTAACACATCCAGTACAGACAATGTAATGCCAGTTTAGCACTGTGAACCTGTACCAGTGAGGGTGAAGTAAATGAGTCTGGTTTTATTCCAGCCTGGTGGGCATGGCAGTCTCAGATACTGCCTGACAATCCATCTGTGGGTCCCTGTACAGGCTTGTACAGGTGTGCCACTGCCTGCAGATACAAAGATTGGGAATGAGCCGTGGGGTGTACACAAAGATGATAAACTATGGCCCTGAATGTAAGTGTCTGTGTGTGACTGTGTGTCTTTGTGTGTATTTTGAAATAGAAAAGAAAAGTGTACAAAAGACAGATATCCAAATAGACAAGACGGGCAGTTTAGGATGTATAGGCAAATGTAGAGTACATGTCACTTTACTCAGTAATGAAGGACCGGCCTAAAACCCATCACCCAATGTGCCCTAATTGGAGCTGACATCTTACTGGCTGGACCTTGTGCCTTTGGGAGAGAAAGGGGGATGAGTAAGGACTGTATGAGAGATTAGAGGGAAATTAAGTGAAAGAATAGTTGAAATTTTGAGAAAAGAGGAAAGGAGGGAGAAGGTGGCACAGGGTCATGTTGACAGCCTGAAGTTATACTTTCACAGTTCAAGCAACCCTTCCCTTGTCGGGCTGTGTGTGTCTGTGTATATTTGTGTACTAAGGGTGTAACAGTGCGCTAAAGTCACAGTTTGGCATGTACTTCAGTTTTGAAATAAAAAAAAACAAACAAAACAACTTCTTGTTGTTCATTTGTTGTGAAATTGAAAACATAAAACAGTGAAAACATTAAACATAACACAATTCCCTGAACAAAGGATGGATCTTTTTAAATAAAAACATACCTGGGTCTAGGTAGGAAAATCAAGATAAATAATAAAGAAAGATCAATTAAAGTGTGGCATGTTGAAGATATTGTAAGCATTTTCAATTTCACATTCAAACTGCTCAACAAATTAAAAACCTCTTTCGCTTTACTATGCAATTTGAAATAAATTTGAAATCCTACTCACATACTCAATTCTTCAATGTATAAAACAGAAAATACGAGCCACATGCTCCTCTGCTAACACTAGGTGCTAAAACATGTTGCCAGATGGCTCCGTGTGGCTCGTCTTTACTAATGTTAGACTGGGTCGTTAGTTGGATTAATTAATTTAGATTTGTTTGGGCAGCTCAAGCTCAGTGAGGCAAGTCTGTGCTACATGCTAAACGAGGTTGCTAGGATGGCTCGACAACAACATACGGGGCTTTGCGATAGTGTTCTGTCACCCGGAGGAAACAAGGAGTGGTGAGTAGTTCCGCTTTGTTTTAACGTGGTAATATTTTAGGTATGGTCGGTACACGCGTGCATTTGTACTGAATGCCCTGTACTGAACGGTTTGGGACGAATACATGTACCATTACACCCCTAATGTGTGTATACACACACACACACACACACACACACACAGCATGTGCTGTATATCTGTGCTAGACCGAATTGGCACATTTGTGTGGTGCAACCAGAGGGAGCTCATTTGTAAGGCAGATCTAGCCCTGCTTTGGTGTAGTGTCCACAGAGAGGGTATGGGGGCTGCACAGCATGACAGGCAACATTTGTCAGCAAAAATCAGGACTAATGAAATACAGTACACATGGCTGTAGGGCATGGAGAGGAGTGTGACTGACAGGAGGCATGAGTGGAAACAGCCCATGGTAGGCTACCAACCTATCAGCCAGGCAAACTGATTTGTTTTAAACTTCAGCCCCCCTTTCTATCCCAGATAAGGGCATCAGCATGAGGCATGGGGTAAAGGAGAGGAACAGTGTGTGTGAGGGTCCCTGGGGGTAATGACATGGAATACAAGTGAATGAGGAGTGTTAGTGATGGGTCTGTTCATGTGGAAGTGGCTATTTGCATTGCAGAGGAGGGCTGACACAGTGGAGCTCGCTCAGAGAGCCAGTGTCAGGGTGATCACTAGTGGTGAAATCTTCTGTCGTCTGCCCTGCAGGCACTGCATATAGCTGAACTAGCACCAGCATGATCAAACATATTGGCACATTGAAAACTTGCGTTTGAATTCTCCAAGTGTTTTTGGAGCAGCATTTTTGGTTTGCATTTTTGTCAAACTTAGGTTTTACCTGACTTGTCATTTGAGCAGTTCTGTTTTATTATGGAAGCCTTAAAGCATTTCATATAGAAAATTACAATAGTCTGGATGACTTCAGAATAGCTTGGAATATAAATTTTATAGTTATTGCCAACAGCTATAGTTTGTGGCCTCTAAACTATTTCAGTCTCAACTGCAATAAGAGGCAGCTTTTAATAATTTAAACTAAAACAGTATACTAGATGTCTTCCAGGCAGCAAGCTCAGGTATAGGTGAAACATTAAATTCACTCCTACCCCTCACTGTTAAAACCATTGTGGGCCTTTGAAGAGCTTGTAGGGACACACATCACTGCGTTATATTCTTGTTTACAATAGAGTTGTTTGGCCCTGTGCAGAGCTTTACGTTTGTGTGTGTTTATATTGCGTATGAGCGACTGCATGAGATTGTGAGTGTACAACAGAGACTCTATAGTCCTTCACTCTTGTCAGACCTTGTGGCTCCATGCTTATTGGTGCTACTTACACACATATATTTGGAATATTTTGTAGGATGCAATGTTGTGTTTGTGTGCATCATTTAATGTGCATTCTGGATGTTCTCAGATAGAGGGTGGTTGGCTTAAGTCGGGCTGGGCAAGAAAATGATCTCAAAACTGGATAATGATAAAATCAAGGTCAATAATAATGATAAGCTTTGAACATACTATACTCTATTGCATGGCAGAAATGCACATGACATCTGTCAGTCAGTCTCTGTCTTTTCTAGCTTACATGTAGGAGACGCCCACTTCCTATTGTGAGAGCAAGTTGTTTGAGTTTCAGTGGGTTTCAGCCAGGAGCAGAAATGTTAAAGGGAATTGGAAAAAAGATAGACGTGAATAGAAGAGGAGCCGAGGGCAATTAAATGATGATAACAGTTAGTGTGAACAGGTACAATCATCAGAAACTAAATACAATGTTGATAAAAAGGGTGATACAACCTCAATCGCATGGACCTGCTTTGATTATCTAAAACTTTACGAGGAGCAGACTATGCCAGTCTGAAAAATATGTCGGCAGACTCCGCACAACCCACAAGTAGTAGGTCTAGTTTGTACGCTGTTAACGGTGCAAACGTTAGCGGGGCTTTTGTCTACACATTGTGCACTTTCTGCATTCTACATCTAAAACATTTTACTTACATTTATTTATTTTTGTATTGACTACTAAGATGTTTGCTGTCCTGCCAAAGGAATTTGATGTTGAAGTAGCCACAGATGTTTGTTTAATTATATTGTTCAATAAGCTTAAGGTCAAACTAGCTAACTTGCATTATTTTTATAAATTGTGATATTGTAATAAATATCGATATTGATCAATATGGGAAAAAAAAGAAAGAAAAATATATTGTGATCACATTTTTTGCCATATCACCCAGCCTTACTGTGAAGTCAGCTTGGAGACGGACAAGCGACATGGAAAAAAGGGGAAAATGAAGATGTGTGTATTACTGAGCATAAAACAGGACAAAGAGTTGGGATGAATGAAAAAAAAAATTACAGGGAGACTGAAATGAGAACTAAAAGGAAAAATATTTGAATCACTGAGTTGTGAAGATTAATAAATGAGATGGACGAGATGGACCCTAACCCAGATGGAAGGCCTCACTGCCTGGTCAGGACTGGTGGTTTAACCTGTATTGTATGAATCAGGAGAAAAGCAGCACAGCTGTAGTCTCTTTTTATTCCCATGATAGAGTCCAAAGGGGTCCAGTAGGTAGTTCTTAGGTTGACAGTGTGGTGCTCAGTCTCATAATATACACTGCTTTCCAGATATATGGGCTAAAGGGTAAAAAAAGGCAGAAAACCAGGCAGGAGAAATCAAAATAAACAAAGTACTTAAGAACCAAAGCACTCATCCAGCTTTGATCCCCAACGTCCCCTGGATAATCCATGTTTTTCATATGGAGTCCATTGTTTGCCCTGTTATGTCAATATATTAATATATGATATTGACGGATCCCATAAAACCTCTTGCAGCAATCCTCTCAACAAAGCACAGACCCATTGAACATTCTCCTCTGCCTTGATTTTTTTTTCCATGTGTACTAAATTTATGATGGCATATTTACTCTTCAAGTAAATGTGGTAACTTGGGATCAGTCTTGTGCTGCAACATGCCACAGTATAATGAGTGTGTAACATTTTCTGTTTTAATGCTGCTGTGCTTAATTATGCTCCCTGTGTGTGTAAAGACAAACAGTTATTGTCTTAGCTTACAGTACCAACACACACTATTGAAGGTACAGTGTTATGTAACAAAGTGTATGCTGTCTTTTTGAAGATATTGTGTTTTCCATTGTTAGTGAATAATTTATTTGCCATTTTCAGGTAATGTCCATTTTGAAGCTGTAATTATTGCTTAAGTTAAAAGAAGTCTTCTGCACAAATATAAGCCATTCAGGTTTATGTTTTTGTTTTTGGCATTTTGTTAGCTGCCTGATAAAAAGGAAACATTATATTGTAAAAAACCCAAAGTAATTGCATTCTGTAAATATATATATATATACAGATTGTTTGGTTGAATCTTCCCATGGCAAAAGCCAAATGCAATATGATTTATTATATGTTGTTATGAAATTGTTATGAATATGTTAAGTCACTGTATCTTTGTCAGCTGCACCTTCCTCTACATTTGCAGTGCAGGACAGATTGGTACCTTTGTCCACAGCAGATTGAATTCCACCCACTGATAATTACAAATCAGGTGAAGAAGGCAACTTCCCGTTCCAGTCTCTGCACAAAAAAACAACCCCCCCCCCCAAAAAAAACAAAAAACAAAAAACGGAAGCTTAGAAATTCACACAAATATATTTGGAATATGAGGAAACAGGCACTTCATTTTCTAATTTAGTTTCCTTTAACAAGGGAGTACCAGCCTTGCTCATATTACCTACTGGGAAATAAGTGTTTACACACGTCTGCAGTTTGATTGTTTGATTGTGCACAGCTGTTGCAGGTGATGAAGCTCAGCCAGAATATAAATGACAATACCTGGAATTTTTAGTGGTGAATAATCTTCAACTTGCCTTGTCATTTCATTTCAAGCTCTATGGAAACATATATTCTGTTTTGCTGATTTATGATGCACACTATATGAAGTGTCTCTCCTGGCTGTATTTTGGTGGTTACAGAAGGTGTCACATGCATAAAAGAGCACGGAAAAGGCTCTCTGACTGACATTCATAAGGGTGGACATAGGTCTGTAAGTGTTTCTATGAGGTGTGCTAAAGCTGTCTCTCATCATCATCACACATCAGTAATGGGAATCAGACAAATGATTGCCATGGCAGCGAGATCAGTCACACTGCTTAAATGAGTGTACACATACTGAGAGACAAACACAAACATGTGAACAGACACAATCAATTAGGTGCTTAGGCAGTGGAGGAGACAGCACATTTATTTACAGAATTTATTTTAGATGTTTTTCTTGATTCATTATTTATGAATCTATCAATCTGTATGACACTATACCAGCATATAGAGTTTGGCTGCTTTCCCACCTATTCTCCAATCTGCCAGTTTCCATATGTATCTCTGCCTGTCTGGCCTTACAAGGCCTCATCTTTGCCCATCAAACTCTCTCTCCTTTTTCTCACTTTCTTTCTCTTTTATTTTGCCTCTCATCTCTTTCCATCGTACATCTTTGTCATCACATTAGTTCCTTGTATTCTTTGATCTTTTATTCCGTCTCTAAAACATTTGAAATTATGATGATGACTTGCAAATTTAACTCAGATTAATTTGATGGGTTCAACTTGTACCCATGGGTGTGTTTTAATGCAGTGTTATTGATATATTCCTGAAAGACTACTCTTCAGTGCCCCTCTTTTAAGATGGGGAAAGGACAGAGCATGGTGTCTAACCCTTCTTCCTCTTTTTTTCAACTGCTAAGGATCTTACCATTTCTTTTTCCTCAAGATCTCTTCACTAGTCTTCTCGTGTCTAACCAGTTGACAGGTTTAAAGCTACTTTGTGGACAATTTGACCAGTAGTGGGGCTCCAAAGCTAAGGCTTGTTCAGACTGGCTTGATTTATTTATTTTTTTCCTTTTTCTTTGGTGTTTGTATCAGATACATACTTAAATATGTAATATCATACACATTTAAGTATGTATGAAGTTGACATGATACGTACTTCTGCCGCCTGTGGAGGGTGCTAAAAGTTGGGGTTCGTAATGCCTATAAGCATGCCGTTTAAAGAGAAGACAAACAGTAAAGGTTTCAGAAAATATAAAAGGCATTTCCATTCAGAAAATTTACCTAGTGTTTGTCAGACTCTATATATGAGTGAAGGGTCATCAGGGACAATGAACAATGAAGTATGCAATGAACTATTTAAGAAAACCACAATTGTGAACAGTTAAAGCTCTATAGGGGACAGTTAACTAGCTTTACACTGGATGAATAGGAATTCATTGCTGGGGCAGCGAAATTCTGCCATGTCCACTTACACGTCTAAAAGCACTCAGGCTGTGTCTGCTGTATGAGCAGGATCTGATAATGACAGATTTATTAGAGTGTCAGTACATAGTGAGAGCCCTGTGGGTATAGGCTGTCCAGCTATAGTTGCACTGCCTTAGTATATTTCAGGTTGTAGCAAAGAAGAGAAAATAAAAGAATTTCTCTCTCTTTTTCTCCTTCACTCTTTCTCTCTTGCACTTTCTTTCTCTGTCAACACTGCTATCTTTTGCAGCTACTCCCCTTTATTGAAGATGCTTGATAGTGGTCTGGCTATAGCTTACAGAAATAGGACATACAGTAATAAAGACAGGAGAGATGGCAGGTTATCTGAGGATCAGCTTAGGGGAGCAGCTAAAGAGAAAATAAGAAATTACAAATATCGAAATATGTCAGCCCACCTCAGACCTTCCGTATCAAAAGACCAGATCACTGAGCTGTATATCCTGGCTTATTTTGCAGTGAAAACCAAATAGGCAGAAAGATCTATTCTCTTTTGCTAAAAATGAGAACAATGACATATTGTCTGAACGGACAATGTGAATGGAGCAATAAAGGTTAAGTGTGTGTTTAATCTAAGGATGTGGGTCTCCTGGTTAGATGCAATGAAATCTTACCAGATATATCTCTAAAGCTGTAATGTATGCATTATTTTGAAATTAGGGGGATAAAATCGAAGTGCTCAACAACACGTTTTTTTCTTTCAATATTTCTTTCATTTCCTTTTCCACAGTGGCAGCACATAGTGCTTGTAAGACAAATCCTTTCTAATGGGAAACCTCTGGGGCTGCAGAGGAGCATGGTCGATACAGAGAAGACACAGAGGGCTTTGAAGATGGCCTATCTCTCTGCCTCCATCCAAATGAAAAGGCAAGAGCGGGGCCCATAGGGACACAGCCGGGCTAAATTTCTATTAACACTATCTACATAACACCTAAGATGTCCCTGTGTTTGATGTGACAGTGTCCAGATTAACTCACATTAGGGAGAACAGATACGGGTGCTGTATCCTCACTTATTGCCTTGAAGACAGGAAGAGAAGCAACTGACTCAGACACAAGGGCAATCAAAAGCACCAATTTAAACATCTAAATAGAAATATGTTGATAGTTTTATTGTATTTCACATGCTTTAGTAGTAATGTATTCTGTCTTTCTTTTCAAAAATGATTACTCTTTGAATAAAACAAGGTCTCACTCACAAAAGCCCACACTGAAAGATGCATAGAGGAATCGTCACCAAAGGCATAAACTGTTCCTGTGATTTAAGACAACACAGCCATTTAAATATCCCCCTCCGGTGATTTCAAATTGCGCATTTTTCTACAGTAAGAACAAATGATTCACCACTCCTATTTGAAGCTATCACACTATTGTGAAACAAATTATGTGTTGCTTGTGCTTTGACACACAGTGTCCATGTTTAGTTTGATTTCTTCTCACAGAGAGGTGGATGGAATCTCTTAGTGGCACCTCTTAAATTGCAATCAAAACAAATCAAACAGAGGTCCATTTAAAGTGTGTGCATCCTCAACAGCAGGTGGACAGTGTCTGTGATTTGGTGTGACATATTGAAGCTTATTCTGACAGAATAAACAGCACAAACACATAAATTAAACCTTATTGATGAAAGGGACTCATCAAATTATTGGTTTTTAAGGGGGATTTTGATTCAACTGTAAGAAATATATATTTCAGTTGGATTTCCTTCTTTAACTGTCACTAGTCTTGTGTGTTTACACTGAAGTTGCATCACTTGCTGTGAGGTATACCAGGAATTCATGAACACATCTATTTATTGGGGATGCATAATGATTCAGTAATTTATTGGAGAATCAGCTGAATTGTATTTTAGGGATGTTATCACAGCATTCTTTGATTTTCAACATTCTGTTCACATGAATAATTCCAAAGAAATTTTGATTAAATTATATATTGTAATTCCTGACACTGCACACTGAGGTAATTAGGTTTATTGTTTAGCAGCTTAATTTTTAGCATACATTGACTTTATCCAAATAAACAGTAACAGTCCATGTTGAAAAGAAATTACAATAAGGTTATAATTACCCATATCACTACAATTTCAAATAGAAAGCGTTGAACCTGAGACATTAATGTGAAGCAGCCCTTTATAATGTATACTTTTTTGTGTCCATGTGTGCACATTTAAAGTACAAGTTCTGCTGCAAAGGCAAATTCAGTGTGTGTGGCACCTGTCACCAGGACTTTGTGTCCTTTTTGTGTCCAATCAAGCTTTGGCTCCCTGATTGAGAACCCTGGTTCAGATTAAATCAAATTAGCATATTTGTTTGATTGTTGATCACAGTAGTGTTTAGGATTGCCATGGGTTACAGGATGAAGGCAGTTTGACTCTCCTGTTGAGAAAATGTGGAAATGCCTTCTCCCCTTGAGCCAAAAGGGGCTCTAATGCATTGCCTCTTCCCTTTGATGTTGACTATAAATATGAATGGACTGGGGGCTGTGGTTATTATTGTATAGAAATCTTTTTTCACAATTGTTTTTGAATGTTTATGGAGAGGAATGATGTCAACAGGGGAACACTGAGCATCAGGAGATTTAAGCACATAAAATAAAATCTTAGGCTTCAAAATATCCTTAAATATCATTGAAATTTGCTTTAACAAAGCTATTTACATCAATTAATTATATTATCAATGGCATAACATTCTCATTGTTTCTCTCAAAATACTGTAATTTTTAATTATTTATTGTAAATAATTGTGTCTTCCAAAACTACGTGCTACGTGTATTGGGAATGTGAGTACTGCTCAGAGTAAGAAGAAATGATAAGAAATAGGGCTGTCTTAATATTGCAGATCTGTGTTGAAGTAAAGCATTGCATCTTGAGCTTTCACCAGCCCACACGCTCCCACGTCAAGCCCATATATTTAGCAGGGGGAGAGGCTTTTTTCCTCTGCATGGGCTATGGTGCGAGAGGTGCACGGGGGTTCTGAAATGTTTGTCTTTGTTTTCCTGGCAGAGTTTTCTCTGTGTGGGCGTTCACAGTTTCTAGGAGCACCTCGGGAATTCATTTCAACAGATGGAGGTTTTAACTGGAGTGCTGGCTTCCGAAATTAGGCCTATATGCTTTTGTAGCATGCTATTTTAATTTGTTTCTTTGCTTGTTTGTTTGTTTGCTTACGTGTTGTTTTGCAGGAAGATAATCACAGGGTGCACAGATGATGGTGGAGTTGCAATTACATTAGCATGTAGCTATAGGTTTAAGCTCCTGATGAAATATCGGTGGCAGCTGACACAGTATTTTATGATTAATGCTGCTTTTGTGTCTGTAAAGTTATAATAGCTTATGACACAAAGAATGTATCGTACTTACCACGATGTGATGATATATTTGAGGATAAATAAACGACTGATCTCTGCTGTCCATGGTGCTGTCCATGGTGCTGGCCATGGTGCTGAAACTGCCAGGAGCACATAGACACCATTTCTTTTCCATGTGAACTTGTCTGTTTCTCTTTAGTGTAAATAATATGAACTTGGTTCTCTTTCTCTTCTTCCCTGTAGCATTAGTAATAGAGACGCAATGAGTTGTAGCAGTGCAGTAGTCTACTGTTCAATACATGTGACCTGAATGAAATGTGTGCGTTTTGAGCCATCGAACATTCCCCGTGAAAATGCACATAAAAGAAAATATATTTTGCAAGGCAAAACAATTCTTGCCACCTCAGGGCAAAACTGCGGTGTGTTATGACACCCATCTAGTCGACTGCTTTCCGTCTTTTGTCTGAAACACATTTCTTATTCGATTTGACAACCTCAGAAAAGAGTAATTGCTTTTCTGACCTGTAATTTTAGCTCAGGCTTTGTATAAACCAAAATGCATACCTTTTGATTTATGTCTTTTGTCATGCTGCCAAACTCCTTTGAATTATTTGAACCTATGTGGGCAGGCCTGTAACATTTTTTTTGTAGCATACCCTGAGCTACAGAGGGATTTAAAAGTTTGGATTTAAAATTTTTGTCCACATTGCCATTTCTTTTAGTTTTATTTTGCTAGTGTAAAGAATAAGTACTACAATAAATTTGTACAACACTGTAAATCACAGTGGATATCGTGTTGTGTATGTCTGTTCTCTGTGTCTTTAGTTTTAGGGACAAATTCTTTAAATGTCTGTCTGAATACACATACCTATGCTCGTCACTCTGTTCATTATCCTCCCTCTCTGTCTCCTTTGTCTTTCTCACCTTTTTCTCCTCCCACTGCTCAAATTTTCTTTCCTCTCCTCTACATGTTTCCATCTTTGTATCTCAAAGCCATTTTTCTCCCCACTCAGCGGTGGTGGCACTCTTTTCGGGATTGTGGGTGTTAGAGTGCCGCAGGCTTCCCTGGAGCCAGAACGTAGCCTACAAACACTCTGTCTAAAGACCAGACACTACTCCTTTGTATTAGTCCTGCTTAAATTAAGTATGCACTATGTGGATTATGTGTCAGTGGGCGGTGGACAAAGTATCTGCTCTGCAATATAGGCCAAGGTCTGCAGCCTACCAGTTTGTTAAAATATTTTAGACATATTTTATTTCAGACCAGTCAAGAACCATATTCCTTTTACTAGCTTTCCCATGATAATGCAGTTTCTAATTACATCTCAAATGTTCAGCTGACAGTGTGTTTTAAATGTACTGTATACAATAGGGCTGCGACAATAAGTTGTAATGATTATGTCAACTATAAAAATGTATTGATGCAAAATTTTATCTGTGACATGTCGTGTGATCAACCTCTGTCGCATGATAATCATATAATCACATACTGGCTCATTTGTAACTGCAAAACATTATTGGCTCACGCTGTCTGTATTCTGCACGGTACCAAAGAAGACAAATGTATGAATTATGGCGGAACAGTGACAAAAAGTCTAGAAAAGCAAGACCAAAGGTTTCTAAAGTTTGAGAACATTTCACTGAAAACAAACAGCCAAATGCAAACTGTTGAGCCGCCACATCATGGCGGCACTACAGCGATCCACATGCACTTCAAATACAAGCAGCCATGAACTCCAGATGGTTCAGACCCTTTTTTACTTTTATGGACATGACTGTCATTTTAAGGAAAGCTATTCTCTTTTTTTTTTTAAATCCTTGCAGTCCCATCAGGAAATTGCATTTTTGCGATCACAATATTTGACGCAAATTCAAGCAAATTCCACGATATTTGAAAGAAAATCTTACATAATCTTTTTTTATTATTATTATTTGTTTGTTAAGTTATTATTTTTTATTGTGATCACAATCGTATATTATGTTAAAAATACATTTACTGTCTTACAAATACGTATTAAAAGGGTCATTATTTTAATTTGAAAACAATCATGACTAATTAAAAGAATAATTGACAGATTAGTGGAAAACCCAAATAATCATTAGTTGCAGCCCAAGTTTGCAATGAGTAGCCCAGACAGTTTAGAACAACAAACAAATAGGTCACTGTTATGGTAATGTACTATAAATAGTTTTGTATGTTCAGATGTGCGTGCAAGCTTGGGTGTAGCTGTGACTGTGTGTGACTTTGTGTGTGTGTGTGTGTGTGTGTGTGTGTGTGTGTCAGGGATGTTCTGTTTAATTTTAGGCTCTTGGAAGAAGAGAGCAGTCAGAAGATCAGGAGAGTGAAGGAAGAGTGAGCCCCAGCTCCAGCCGTTAATGGTTTTAGTATTTTTAATAACTTGCTGGTGAGGTAATACATCTCCTTGGTACCCAATAGCCCTTCCATAGATTACCAATGTGTGAGTGCACTTATACGCTGAATGTAGAGCTGGCTTTCCAATAACATGAAAATATTAAAATGTCTATGCCTAATAAATGTAAAGGAATATTAATCTGCCCCGCCTTCCTGTTTATGCCTTATTTTAAACTGGAATGAAGGCATTGAATCAGTGGTGGCAAAGTAGATTCTGACAAGAATGAATACAGACAGGATGGGTAATTTATTAATGCACTTTTCCCAACCTATTCTCCATCAGACTGACTTTCTCTCCGTGCATAGTATTGAAGAGAGGCTCATTAAAACTTAGATCTGCATAAGTAGAGCAGATAGAAAAAATAGACAAAAATGCATTCACTGGATTATGGATATGAAATAACCGTTTTGGTTTCCAATTAAGCTTAGGCTTTATAATTAGCCAAAGAGTCACATGCTTTTTCTCAATTATTTTTGCCTCTCATCTGAAGCTTTCATATCTTTTTAAAATACCAAATCCACCCCATTGCATGAAAAAATATGTCACTTTGTAGCCATTCATTCACGTAGAAGGCTCCCTATACTAGTACATTTTGTCTTAACATAGGGAGACAGCTCTGTCCTTTATAGTCACGTTCAGTTCCTGACAAATAGACCCCAAGCTCTACACAGCCATTTGCAATGTGTATAATCTTTGTGGTATTAAAAAAATAAAAAAATGCCACTACCTTTAGTATAGTCAAATTCTTTGTACTCCAATACCACTAGAGATGGACTCTGAATGGATATTAATTCTGACAGAGGGGGAATGCATAATGCTGACACTGGTGATACACTGTATGATTCAATGCACAGTAACACAAAATGTTAGGATTTAATTGATTTTATTACTTAACTTATTAATATTCTGCATTGTCAGCATCACATTCTGCTTTACTTGAGCGTTATGATACTTGCTAAGCATTACTCTCTAAGCTTTATCATTTTATATTTTGTCAGTGTTCATTCAAATCTTCATGCTGAAAAGGATCCTGCTCATGTAAAAAGCAGCTGAGGCTCACTCGGTGCACTCTTTCTGTAGAAAGTCATCCCTCTCATGACCCAGCAGAGACAAACAGCACACATAGTGGTCATTTTTTATTCTCCTTTGATATACCTGCTCGGTTGCCTTGAGAAGAAAGAGCAGATTGTTTGTTTTGCCGAGCCCCCCTTCATTTCGCACGGGAGAAAGAGACCATTAATATTGCCTTGCCGTACATCTTACACACTGATAATGGTGGCATTGCTTGAAGATGAAAAGAAATAGTGCATTACTGTCACTCTGGCAGATGACACATGAAGCTTTCACTGGGTGCCAGCATTGAATAGCCTTGATGCGTTAGGGGTTGCTGAGGGATGGAAACAAAAAAAAAAAAAACGCAATAATGCAGAAAGAGGTAAAACAAAATGGAAAAAGTAAACCAAGTAAGAGATGAAGAATTGAGTTTGATCAAAGGAAATGTAGGGGGAAAAAAAAGCAATGAAGCAAACGAGAAGAAGGATAAAAAGGACTCGGCATAGTACAAAACAAAGAAAACCACAAAGGAGATGCAGACAATGCACAATATTTATTACATCCTGTAAATTGACAGTACACTTGTCCGTAGCCTCTCCTTGAGAGAGTTAGTAAAGAAATCAGTGAAGAAAGATTGGTTTGTGTTGCAGTCAAGTATTAAAGTATGAAATATTAAAGCTGGGATTCTACCTGAAAGCAGCGCAGTTTTATAAATACAGACATAAATTTACCTTTATCCTGTTGGAACTAAACAAAATTTGCAAACCAAGAATTTGAAGAGAAAAAAAGTACTCTATCTAATCTAAAATTTATCTGTGTATTTGTAGCTATTCAATATAAAATGACATAAAATTTTGCACAAGACTTCAGAAAGTGGTTCCTCTGAAGAAAGATAAAGCACACAAATATTTTTTTCTTAATGTTTAATTAGTCTATCATATTTTCAAAAAACATTACAAAACTTCATAGAGATTAATATTTACCTTGGAAAACTCAAAATTATAAAATATCAAGCTGAAATAATAAAATATCATAATTAACACCAATTAACTTCTTATATATTTTATATATATCTTATATATATCAGTTTGTATCTTCATTTAATGGCTATGCTCATCAGATATATATATTTTTTCTTCTATGAATTATAAGAAATTGTTTGGACACATTCAGTCAGATTGTAAAATTAAAACACAAAAAAACAGTTTAACTTTAAATTCAATTTCAAACTATGTTAATCACAAAATACAGGGGTAGGTTTGTTTGAACAATCACAAAAAAATGGCAAAATGTCATATCCAAATCCAGTTTGATGTTAATGTGACTGTATGTTTTATAATTACAAAGGCTTCCATTTTCAAATGCACTCTACCTCCTATAGCACCATCTGGCTTAATCAAGGGAAAAGAGATATATTTGAAACAAGTGCCAAATGTGTGGCTGTCCCTGTAAACTATTTCATTGTGAAACACGAAGTCACACTTTTCTGTGTGTGGGAAGGCTGGACCAGGATAAGGTAGTTGGGCAAGCTCAGTATAAAAACACAGACTGATGTGTATCCTTTTCACTGCCTGAAGATGTGTCAAAAGTTATCATCATACTCCATTTTTGTTTTTAGTTGCTCCTCTCTATCTGTCTGATCCCACTCTCCAGCTGTCTCTCTCTCTCTGTGGACATGTGACCTAGCAGCAGACTTGTGGGAACTGTAGTGATGCTGTCAAGTTGAAAGCCTCCCCAGAGTCTCAGTGGAAACAACAGTAAGAAACATTAGAACAACCTCAAAATGTCGACACAAACCGGTGTATTTGTCAGGCTGACCTGGATTTACTCAAAACAGCATTCAGTCTTACCATAGAAAACTGTCACCACACAACATATTGCTTTTTGAGAGATGGAAAAGCGGATGGGTTTGACACTGCTTTCCTCTTTAGATGCTGCTGTGCCTGCTCACATATATGCTGGAACACCCTTATCAAGGCTAGACATTATCAAGAGGAAGAGTTACTGGCTACAACAAACTAGACGTTGCTGTTTAAGAGAGCAACTTGAATTTAAAGTGGAAATGAGAATCGGTTTCCATGAAGACCATAAATTTTTGATCCACCATACACACAATGCATACATTGTTGTGCATAGATTTTCTCATTTGTACTCAATCAAACTTCTATTCCTGTCAGAAACTTAAAGTGAGAATAGAAAATAAAGGGAGTTCAGTTGGGAAAGATTTCACAAATACCCCCTACAGTTTTCTCTAGTCTTTTACCCTATACCGGCAACTCTCCCAACCTAAACCCCCATTCCCACTTTGCCTCAGTGACAAACTAAGGTTTATTTCCCTTGTGGAAATATTGGACTGTCAGTCAGATCAATTGCCAGTGTCCAGGGCACTTCATGGTTCCTCTAATTATAATCCTGTGCAGCTGGCGTGGGCCCACGTAGCTCTGGGGCAGCCATTGTAATAGAGGCATCACAGGGCTATAGATGGATAGAGCGAAGCATCGGCCAAAGCCTCGCAGTCATCGCTTGTGTCGGTGGAGAGGCTTTACTCCAGCAGTCAGAGCAGGGCCCAGGGTGTCTTATCTGGCTCCTCCATGCGGCTCGTTGTATTCTGGGGGAGTGCATTACCAATTCTCTATCCCTCTCTCTCTATCATCTTTGTCCCTCTGTGCTTCTCCTCACTCCTCACATCCTTATGAGAAGTCCAGGCACTTTGCCATGTTCGCATGTAGAGACAGAGGTGCCGTATTGTCAGTAATATTGCATCCTCCTGGATGGCACCAAATTATGGCTTTGGTTTGTTTTGTAAAGTAGCTAAAGTGTCTGAGTGGAACTTCGAATTTGAGGATGCAAACTCAAGAGCAGTTTTATATTCACTTGTGAATATTCTAGAGTTGTATCTATTTGAACCAGGAGCACTGAATAACTTTTACTTGTGTCAAGTATTTCCACATATTTTGTCCTTCCAAATATTGAAGTACTCACTTTTGCATCCTCACCAGTGTAGGTGTGAATAGTATGTAGAAAAGGCACCCTTTTCTCCTCACCGGCATGGTGCGATTCCCATCTCCACATGCTGGAAGAAGTGTGAGAGAGGCAAGCATGTGAGAGGGAGGCGTGGAAAAAGACAGAAAGGAAAGAAAGGGAGAAGAGAGGAGAGAGTGTGACAAGGAAAGGAGCAAGAGTATAGATGAACAAGAGAATGAAAATGAGTGCAGACAGCAAATGGGTGGGGTCAGAGAGCAGGGGAGCATTGCTAAAAGATGTGGTTAAGGGAAAAAGGGACAATTGTAATATGAAAAGACATCAAAATGAGAAAGTGTGAACAGGAAACACAGGTGGAGAAGAGGGTGGAGTGGTGGGAACGACTGAGACTGGAAGATGAGAACAACAAGGGAGAGACCTGAGGGTTACTCGGAGCAAACTGCCGACTGAAATACACAGACTAGCCCAGTTATATAAGCAGATGCTACTGCTTCTGGGGAACTGTGGGCTACTACTGGAGATGAAGAAGGCTCTCTGTCACAGGAAGAAAGGAAATGGGACAGACAAGACATTAAAAAAAAAAAAAACAGAGACATAACGACATATAGAAAAAAAAACATTACAGTGAGAGTTTTAAAGAGTGCAGGGCTCTGAAAATGTAAGAATGTAAGGTCTTGTGTGACTGGCAAAGGGGGGAAGCTTGGAGCGAGTATAGGGATGAGTGAAAGGCAGTGATACACTTGAGAAAAGAATATAGTACAGTATACATGCAAAAAAAGTCAGGAAGTCCCAGAATGCGAGTGGGTCGATGAGGGATTAAATGACGTAGACGGAAGAGTGTGAAATTGTATCTACGCTGGTATGTTTTTTGTGTCTAAATGTGTGACTGTATGTGTCTGTATTTCTGCTGTTATAAGTGTAACCTTGTGAGGAGGCATGTTCCAAACCACTCAGGACGTGATAAGCGTCACTCCAGTGTTTTATTAATAATTTAGATATCTTATAATACTCTGAAGCATTAAATGTCCCCTCTGAAGTGGCTGATATGTGCATGTCATACGTCTGCATCTGTGTGTGTTCACATGCACACTACTCTATCTCCTGTTAATGGAAGCGTGAGTGTTTTGGGCTCAACCCTCAATTTTGCACTGCCACTGGTAAGGGGAGGAGGGAGGCAGGGTATTTAAGCTGCATGGTCTGGCAATCCAAATAGACCATGAAAGGGAAAAATAACTAAATCTGACCCCCCCCCCCACCCAATTCCCAGCAGTTCACAGACTGCAGCTCTAACTCGCTTTTTCACTCTACTGCTTTGTGTTTCAAACCACTAGTTCCCTTTGCTTCCCTTTATTTTGTTTCATATATTTTTGGGGGAATTTTTCTTTTGGCGTGGGGGGCAATGTTTTCCTTGTTGCTTTGCGCTCTAGACTCTAGATTCTTTTCTCTCACCATCCTCCCTCCCTATTTTCCATCTTTCCTCTCCCCTTCTCTATCCTTCCACCCCCTACATCCTGACCCCTGGTCTGTCAGAAGTGTGACAGGTGTGTCATGGCTCTTTCCGGCACTCTCAACTTGTTGACCTTTGTCTTAGAGATTACTCCACTCACTGCCCTCTCCTTGCCAGGTAGGACTGACAAGATTGCCTGGCAACAAAAGCTATGGCTGATGTTCTCTGACCATGCCAATCTGTCAGCTTCTAGTCAGCTGCCCCTATCTCAACCTGCCGGTGCATTGAGCTTTGGCTCTGAGTTTACGTGCATGTGGGCAAACTCATATTTACTTTCTGTGAATTATCAAAGTCTGTGCACACAAACAACCTTTTAAAATTCTTTTTTCATTGGTTTCAAAATGAGAACAGTGGCAGAAAGAGAGGACCACAGAAATCTGAAAATAAAGGCCTCATAATCTACAGAGTATTAGATGATAAAGCAAACTAGAAAAAACAGAGAAAGAGTGAGAGAAGAGAAGAGATGGGTGTGAAAGAGAGAGGAGGGGAGTGTGTCAGGAAAGATGCCTATAGAACTCTCAACTATTGTTTCTCCCAGTGTGAGCAGTGTATAATCACTCAGCCCAACCACAGTAAAGATACCATCTGGGCCTGGGGAAGACGGCAGCTTCTCTCCAACTGAAAAATGGATAGCATAGATCCAGAACGATTAGAGTATCAGCTGTACACAACCTATCCTCTGAGTGAATTCTAGCAGCTAATAACTACATTGAGCAACAGTGGGGAGTCTCAACCTTCCACCCATAACAGAACTTGAGGTAGCAATGTTTATAAAAGAATCCTTTATTTGTGCGGGTGCTTATTTGTGAGGCTTTTTTTTTTTTTTGGTTAAGGTAGGGTTGAAGTGTACAACAATTTGTATGATGTGTGTTCATGTATAGTTTAGCTCTCGGAGTCTGAGTACTCCAAGTACTGCATACAAAAATTTCCCCTGAAAAATGTAGATGAAGCCTCTTAAGTCTGATTGGACATTGTTCCACCTAATCCATCCACCTTTTTGTTTACAAACAGCAATCCCACTATAAGCCTAGACACATTGTTATCAGAAAATCAAAGATACTCAAAGAATTGTCTCTCATGTTACTTACCCAGGCTGCAAGGCTTGTGTGCCCATTGTATGTCTTGCAGCATCCATTTCAGTTTTTGAAATGAAACCTCTCGTTTGTATTTTATTTTTACTCGATTTCTTTTTGTGAAAATAGTGCTTGTAAAAGAAATAAAAAAATGACAGTGATGGTTCTCAATGAACTGTTGCCATGGCAACACTTTGCTATTGATCTAGCTAGCCCTCATCTCCTTTTACATTTGCCTTCACTCTCACTTTTTCCTGCCTCTATCAGTCTCTCCTTACTTTCGCTCTCCATACAGTGCCCCATTTACTTTCTATCTGTCTGTTGTGGTCTGTCATGGAGATTGATGCCTTGTAGGGCTATGCTAACCTTCACCTGGTTCAAGCATACATTCTGCTCTTCTGTTCCAATCTTTGAGATTAAATCCACCGCTACCTGCCTCATCCATAAACACATTTATTCAGAAATTAAATCCTAACCCCGGGCAATGAGTCAGTAAATACTTTGAAGTGCAACTGCGTAACGTGATTGCATTATTAAATGTTCTTATGCCCAAATTAGACAAACTGCAGGGTAGGAACAAAAAATTTACTTCGTGCTCATTTCAGATCATTTTAATTCATTCTGTAATCTATGCTGCATGTGCCCCCTGACACTCTGTTGATAACATGCCAGGCACATTTTTTTCCCTTTTATTTGTAGAACAGGTCTTGCATCAACTTGCAGATTATTTCATTTGGAGAACTATGAAATTAATAAATTGTTTAAGGTTTGGAACTGCTGTTCACAACAGGTTTGGCTCTGCAAAGTATGGCATAAATGTGTCACATTTCAAGGTAAAATATGAGTGCATAAGGAAACTTAACAACATTATTACATGTGCCATTAAAATAATGCCTATGCTGTAGTATGACTTAAAATACCTGCATATTATGGTTTCATATTACATTAAATCTGAAGGTAATAATCTAATCCAGACAGATATGTATTCTGTTTTTAATTAAAGCCTGTGTACAAACCAACTTTTTATTTGCAATCAGTTGAGCTAAGATCATGATGATGGGGGATTCACCCAAGACTGCTGAACATGTTCCCTTATATTACTGCACATCTCAATGCACACAATTTTTCAAGGCTAGTGTAATTGTGTTTTGTATTTCTTTTGCACAAATAAACCTTAAAATTCAAACCCATCTCTCTAACTTATTAGAATATATCAATATGTATTTATTTAATTTTCATATTCAAGGGGCTTTATTTTCTTTCACATGTAAATGAATAATTTAATCAAACCATGACAATAGAACTGCTTGTCCTGTATGGTGAGTATAGTAGTGACACACATGTGCACATGCATGCACATGTAATCCACTTTGCCAGTTGTCATAAACATACACAGTCATGCAGCACATGCTGCATTTACATTGCCACCCTATGTGATTTCCTCATCCCTTTATTTCTGATGGGACTGTGACTAATGCCGGAAAATGGCAGAGAATATTTTCAGCATGGAGGAGAAATTTTTTTATGGTCCAAGGAAGAATATATTTATAAATGGAAACTGCACAGGCAGATTGCAGACCTCCTACACAATAGCACAAGTAAAGCATGTGTGTATGTGTGCACACATGTGTTGCGTGGGTGCATGGGTATGTGCAGCTTAGGCCCCAGTAGGTGGCTGATACATCATATTATCATTGGTAATGGGCATTGGGCAACTGTGAATTAATGTACCCGATGCTCTGCCTAAAATATAGGCTACTATAGCATAGATACCTTATACAGTATAGTATATAATGTTGATAAGTGCAGAGCTCAAACCTGGGTCTGATTGGTAATAGTAACATTATGCTCACTAAGTTAATTGCTGAGAGAACAGCAACTCAAAAATATGTCAGACAGGCCAGAAAGACAACTGGTCAAACAACAATCACTGGTTTTACACCCATGTTAGGCAAATTTACTTCGAAGAGTATTGTATAGAGTATACAATTAAAATATATACCCAGAATGCCTTGTGAATGTAAAATCACAGCAAACAGATCAACTCTCACACACTTTTCTCCCAGACAAAGAGATCAGAGTATCATATTGGCTGTAGGGATGTTTCTAATGTCTCACACCTCAGCTGTGTTTCTTTAGGTCCATCTTCTTGCTTCTTCTTGACCTATTTACAGTTAGAGATTAGATTCTTTCATCAACCTTTATGAGATGACTGTGTCATTCAATTTGTGTCATTTATGACATGTTGCTGTTAAGAAGCTCTTTTCACATATGAATGGTTATACACCTCACGTTGTCCTGCTTATAGTCTAGTCCTGTCTCCATTTCTGCCTGTGTTCCTTCTCCCAAGGCTGTCTGTCTGCCTCTCTTCCTCATCCTGCCGGTCTTCTTTTCTTACCTGCATGACTCCACATTCCTCTAACAGCCTGTCTGTCTGTGTTTTCTCTGCCCTGCCTGCCTGCTCTCCTGCTTTAGTCTGTGACTGCCTTCACACTGTGACAGCCCACTAATGAAAGCAAGATAAGCATGCCAAGCAAACTGTTCATTTCAAATTAGGAAAAAAAATATCTCCTCACACATAAAAAAATACAAGTCGTCACCCACACCCACCCCCCACCCCCCACCGTCCTTATCATTGCTGTATTCCTCCCTCCTCTGCCTGTCCCTAGCTAGCCGCAGCAAATTTGATTGGGTCTGGATAGGGAGAGAATGGCAGCAGATAAGGCACCCGAAACCGTCGCCAAACGAGGCCTGATGCAGCTGAGGATAAGGGCCGAAACGCAATTATGCCGGCAGAATGCTTATATTAAACCCCAAACAGCAGTATAAGACCATGCCACCCCCATTGCCATTCCTCCACCCCTCATCTCTCCAACCTTCCATCCCTACCTTTCTGTGAATGAAGAGTGTCTAATCTCTGTGGTTACAGATCTCTCTCTCTCAGGTCTTAACATGGCTGTAATCACACCCCTCGTTGCCTCTCTCTCTCCCCCAGCCCTCCACCCCCACACCCCAAGTCAGATGTACCATTCCTGATAACAGCACCACTGAAGAAACATTTTTTTCCTTCTGTGGAATAGGCCAGTGCTCCTGTCAGCTAGGCGATAGTTACAGCTGTTTTCCTCTTTCTTGCTTAATGCGTTTCACACTTACTCTGTGCATCTTTGAGGTTATAATGGGGGAATAGATGTCACCGTTAACAGCAGCACGCATTATTTTGAGTCTTCCATTTCCTAGCCCACCAACAGTATAGAGAATAGTGTCATATTCCATTTCCTTCTGTATAGATTATATTTATATTCCCTTACCTTCTGCCTTATTCATTAGAAATTTCTTCAGGGATGCAGTGAAAATTCCAGACAATTGTTCTTTCAGCTACTTAGTCACGACCCTTTCAGGAGGCAGTTACTAGGGCTGGAACATTTTCTACTAATGAGAGAGGGGCATTCTCCTTTCCCAAAGCTCTCTGTCATGGAAAACGGACTCAAATTCTAATAGAAAAACAGCCATTATCTTGTATATGGCAATATCAATGCCAGTGAACGAATCACTTTTATTTTGTTTGTCTTATACTATGTCAGACAGTTTTCTTTAAGGTTCTTGAACAGCAATGTATGCAAACTACAATTTCAATCCCAAATTGTTAATTAATGTTACAGTTAAATGGAAAGCAGTTAATTTGCTAGAAAATAAAACAAAGCAGGGCAAGTGTTCAGATGGCACTGATGGCATTATTATGCAGGGAGAATATGTCCTTAGTTGCAGGCATTGCATCACAGTGAATAGTGGTGATGATGGGGTGTTGTGGAGGGTGTACTGGAGATACATGGGGGGTTGTAGTTAGGAGAGGCGTGTAGTAGCAGTGGGGGCGGGTGGGCTGGCTAACATGCACTATTTTGCTGTTTCCTGTCCTCCAGCTGTGAGGGCCATGGCTGCCACAGCACTATTAAGGGGTCCGAGTCACCGCCTGCCGAGCGCTCCATTGTCAGCTGCCCGCTTAACAGACACAGAGGGGAGAGAGAGTGTCCAACCTCTATTGTGGCACCACTGCAAAACAGCAGAAGAGATGGGGGGAAAAAAACGTCTGATGACTGTATAATTACACAGTGAATGCAGTCCCTCCCCCTCCAGTATTTTTCCTTTTTTTGTATTCATTCCTTTTCTTCCCCGTCTATTTCTTTTTTTTTTTTCAGTAGAGTGTCTGCTAATTAAGCGCTTCCATTAGGCAGCCTGTAATTGGTTTGAAAAGTAATGACAAGCAAGTTTATTTACAAGGTAATTAGAATAAAGGCTTTGTACTGATAATAATCATTTACAACTGCAGTAAAAGAGAGAAAAAAAATTTAGAATCACTATAATTTGATGGACAGGCAGTTCAGCACACTATATGTAGTTATCAATGTTTTATCCTGTCTGTAAACACACTACTCATGGGCAGCTCTTTTTTCATCTTGCTGCTGTTTTGTTCAGTGTGCAAATACATGCCTTTCGCTGATAAATGTAGGAGCTTGACCTAAATCAAAAAAGACAAGCTGGTAGCTTTCTTCATCTCCTCCCTCCCTTCCTCATATCATCATTATGTTAAATGTACAGAACGGGTCTGTCAGCTGAATGCTGAAGACTTTGCTTAGTTGGTGTGATGGCTTGAAGGGAAGAGTCAGACATTGTGTTGTTCCAATAATGTACAATTTTCTTCTCAGAGTGGATTGGTAGGTGGATGCAACAGCGTTGGCAGGCTTAGAGAGGGAGGGTTGACGAAGAAAGCAAGAGAGAGGGAGACAGAGTGACAGAGGGGGGTAATACCCATGCACTTGGACATCTCTGCCCTTCACTTTCCAGGCAACAGATGGAAACAGTGTATTAAGGCACCCAGGGGCAACCCTGGGCACCCTGGCATAGCCGAGGCATGGCCAGGTTCAGGGGGAGCAGGTGGGCATCTGTTCCATGCCCTTAATCGCTTGCCGCACCCGCCATCCCTGTGGTGAGCTTGGCTTTTTGTGTGTATGTGTTTGTGGGTGTGTAGAGGGATGTATTTATATCTAGGTACAGTATGGGTTTCTTGGTGGGTCACCTCTCTGCTGCCTACAGTTAGGGGTAAGGGGGATTTACTGGGATAGTTTCCCAGACAGAGGCTTACTACAGACAGGGTGACCCTACTACTGTGAGCTGCAGTACAGAAGCTTAGTTGTTGGTTCTCACTTACTGCTCACAGAAATGCAACTAAGTCAAAAACAACCTAACTGAAGACTCAGGGCTGTGGCAGAAGGGTCACTATTTCTTGTAGATAAGTGAAAAGCAAAATAAGCAAAGATGGGTAAGTCTATGTTCTTACAATGTGCTACTCTGTGTTTATTGTTCCAGACTGGGTTAAACTTCATTAGGTGTAAACCTCTTTGTAGGTACAAGGATAAAGCATGAAATTACGCAAAATTCAAGTGAAACAGCCTTCAGCATGTTTTCTGGCTTATTGTGGCCTTATGTCTTATTGCTCTCCCTGCAAAAGTAAATGACTCCAGATAGCCCATGCTGATGTGTTAAAGTACCAGTGAAGTGATTTTGTTCTTCCTGTTATCGGCTTGAGCAAGTTTCTGTGCTTGGCTTTTAAATATTGAGCCAGACTCTATAGCAAACACAAACAGCCTTCAGTAAATATGATTGGCAGTCATGTTTCAAAGCCAGGCTAATTCCATTAAGCTATTGATCTCTCGCTGCCTACGTTTGGCCCTGTACTAGCTTTGAGTACCTGTTTACTTCACTCAGGCCCTGGGCCCATGCTGTCTGTCAGTCTGTCTGTCTGTCTGTCTATCTGTTATTATTACAGCAGGTGAATAACTTTTTTATAAATCTCTCAACATGGTCCTAATGCATAGTAGATAATCAAAGAGGAGCATCTTGCTGCTCACTGTCTGCCCAAAAAAAACAGACGCTGACTGAGCTGGTTACGACAGAATAGGTAGCTGCATTTCTCATATAACATGATTTTTTTTTTTTTTTTTTGATTCAGAATTTGATTGTTTATTGCCCATAGCCTAAATCAAATCTGCATGCCTATAACGTTGCACTAATACCTTTCATATGTGTGTGTTGGTGTGTCCCTTGTTTTCCATCTATCTTTGTCTTCTCTGAAGTTTGTGACTCATTCCTTGTCATCATTTTGTATACTATATTAATCTTCTGCCTTCTGGATATATCACAGCCCAAAAGGATCTGTATGAAAAAAGAAATATCACTAGCTCTCCCTGTCTGAGCAGTGCACTTTATTGCTGTCAAACCAAGCTTGAGATTTGGGGGAAATCAGAAGCAAAGGGGGGGAGTGATCGACGATGAGAGGTGAGAGAAGAAAAAAGAAGAGGAGAGAAGGAGATGATGGCTCAGGCTTGACTGGAGCCTTAGCTGTTGTTTCACTTGAGTTTTACTATACTGAGCAAATCATTTGGTTGACTGGTGTGATGCATGCCCCCCCCCCCCTTCCACTTTTTGCATACTCATTTTAATTCTAACTTTGCCTTCTGCCACTCCCCTCTAGATTGGGGAGAAGGGTGGGAGTTTGTGTTAGGTGTAATGATGGGGGAACCTGTTCACCCCATGTACTGCTGGTAACGAGAAGGGGTAAGCAATGATAACTCACCACAACTTCCATATCACTGAACTGTATGGCCACGACCCAGAAACGGATAAGCGGTTGAAGATGAATGAATGAATGAATGAACTGTATGGCTGCAGTTGGGCAAATTTGTGGCCCTACTCATATAATCCAAATGAAATATGTTTGTGAGTGTTGCTATGCATGCATGCGTGTGTGTCTGGAAATTGTCCTACTTTACAGTCAATGAGGAGCTTATGAAATTTTAAAGTTAGTCCCAGTAAGTTTTTTCTTGCTTTTGCTAGCAGAGCACGCACAGACACACACACACACACACACACACACACACACACACACACACACACACACACACACAGAAGCATAAATTGTACTGTGGGTCTACAGTTTTTGTATTTGCCCTTAGGTGTGTTTTGTGAGTTACTTCATAACAGTGCCTGGCATATTATGGACAGAGGAATGTAGTGTTACTTAGGAACACACAACCATTGCCCATCTTTTTTCTCTTTTGCACACATAAGCGTGCCTAAGTACACTTACAGACAAAGACACACATATACAGGAAGACACACGCATAGCAGCTGAGCTTTGAGGAGTAACGAAGCAAACAATGAGTTTCCCCAGTGCATTGTGGCTCGGCTGCCCTGCTTTAAATGTGAGGAGAGTCATCAGCACTTAAACGCTTGATTGATGGCACAGAAGTGAGGATGATTGTGGGATATGCCAGCTCCAAATGACAAGCAATTACTCATTTTGTGTAATGAAAACCTTAACACCAATCATTGAAGCTTTACACCGTGCTAACGCTTTATGTAATATTATATGTTCCCTTCATCCACCTCCTACTCCCACCCCCGCTGCCATCCCTCGGGTGTCGCAGCAGACGTTTACTAAATAACATAATTTGTAATGGCTGAAGTGATGGCACAACATGCCTGCTAAGTGAGTGAGCAGAGGCAAGTGTTTTATGGCTGAGATTTGCTTTTTTATAACGCAGATCTATGGTGGAAGGCTAAGAGTCCTGGCAGGTCTACTTACAGTAGCCCCGCAGACATCAGTGCCATTAGGTCTTCTGATTACCATTCTAAATGTTTGTGCCGCTTTAGCCTAACACTATCATCCGGCCAGCAAAGGGTTGCTATGGAAACTAAAGCTTAATTATGGTTTTTATATGTGTTTGTATGTCAGTGTGTTTGTGCATGTGGCCTGAGCTTTAGCCAGCATTACATCTGTGTGTGTTTAAATGTGCACATGCATGCAAGTGGGTGTGTGTGAGATAATGAAAATGCTGTCCTCCGTTCTCTCCTCTCCCTTTGCTCTGCCAAGACTACAATTACCCCTGCACTCCTCTCCCCCACAAAATCACTGTAATTATCTGTAGCCTGCATGGGCACACTGGTTGGCAACAGGTGCCATGTGAATGCTAATCCCCTCCCTCTGGCCGCATGCTATTCTTCTGCCTGGCCTCAGACAAACCAACTGTCACTGGCAGAAGGAAAGACACTCCAAAGCTGTGCACTCCTTCAGAGCCGCATGTGTGTGGACAATAATTAGGCTGCCCAGAGATGTTAAGTTGAGGGATGTCAAGTGTATTTAAAATGTTGAGCTTTTGTTGAACATGTACAATGGGGTGTGCATGGATGTGTGAGTGGGTATATGTGTGAATTATGGCATGGCGTCCTTTCCTCCTTATGGCGATGTGAGCATAGGACTTATGCATACACCGAAATGCAAGTGCAAGCACACACACACACACATGTGCGAACACCACACACACACACCCACACACTCACACAGATTTGACATCAATCCATGGCATTAAATGAAGTGTGAAAAACAGGTCAGAGAGGACTTCCTGTCTTTATAAACACCCTAAACGCTACCCAGATGTTCCATGCCTCTCCTGTCCCTACGAAATCTGCTCATGTCAGCACTAAATGGCAAAATATAGCCTCTTTAAAGTGATATACACTAACTGAGGCAAGGACATCAGTGCGTACTACCTTGGCTTCTGCACTTTGACTATGGTTGGAAGTAAAAATGTCAGGTCCCCTACCTGTATTTATAGCACATTTCACTGTCTTTGCTTGAGTGCCATCCCAACGAAAATGAGCAATATCTCTTTATTTCTACTTTTGACTGGCCATCTGTGCCAGGGATCAGCTGTGCTTTTAATAGACGTCATCTGACTTGACAGGGATAAGCAAGAGGATACACACCAGTCTGCTAACTCTTATGTAAATATGTAATTGAAGAAGGTGAGCACAAAGTGGGAAGGAGACAGAAAGGAATCTTGAAAGGCCCAAGCACAATTACCACTACCTTTGTAGGAAAGAGAAGGCTGCCCTAATATGGCCAGTGCATGCAGGGCCACACCAACATGACAGTGGAAGTCCTCTGAGTTAGTGAGGTGTAGTCTGAAATGGTGGATCAGGTGTCTCTTGTCTCCACATGGTTGAGTATATCCTGTTTGAGCCATTGTGTCCTGAGTGGCTGCTCTCTCGCTCTGCCTGGTACATGAAAATGCAGCAAATGCTTGTTAATACCAGGGTGAGGCATATTGAGTGTAAAGCATTTTGCTGGCTATTATTTTGAATGCAGTACATTAAGAGGGGCTACACAATGGTGTGGACACATCAAATCAATGAATGAATAAATGATATTGGCTCTTACTTTCGAGGAACCTCCAAACACAAACACATGCACACACGCACACACTAGTACAACATGGTGCTCCCTGGCGTCCTCTCTAATGGTTTTTTGGTGCATTGGTTGACCTTTCCATCTACAGAAAAGCAGAAATATCCAGGACAACTGATTGTTGTCTCTTCTGTCATCTTTTCATTCCACCCCCTCTTCCCTGTCATCTCAGCCATTATTCTGGACACAATCCTTTTGACATGGGGGCCACGTTCAATGTTTAATGCTGTTTGTTTTATATTCCTGCCTCATTTCCTTATATAAAAATTTATGATGACATTCTCTACCTTCCATAAAAAATTCATAAATGTCATTATTAATAACTTCCATAGATCATCTAAATTGATCCCTCTGTCTGCTTTTATCTACACTGCCCACCATGGGTCCATTAGTTTGGAGTGAGAGACAAGCTTTTGTGTGGTTGGTTATATATAGACAGGACAGGATAGATGTACTTGTGCGTATGTGTATATTCATCTTTCTAAGAATGTGTGATGAGTGTTTGTCATGGAAGCAACAGAGATGAGATCGGACAAACACACCACCGAGATTTCCTCATTTGCCTCAGAGTGGGGTACCTATACCTATGTTCTGTTCAAGTTAAACTAGAATACAGTGTTTTTGTATGTGACTTAATTTCTTAATTCCTTGTTGGAACATTTTGTGAAGCGAATAATTTGCATTTCAAGCTAATTGTGAATAAATGAATGTGTAACGTGTGGTACCAGCTACAGATCCCTGTGCAAATCTTCATCGATTCCGACCTCAATCTCTCTAATATATAATTCCTCTCTCTTAATGTCTAGTGTTCCTTATGAAAATTTTAAATGTACCATTAATCATTCATGGTCTAATTTCACTTACATGACATATGCATTATACGACAGCCAAAACATATGTGACTAATATTACCAAAAGATAACCCAAGTCATGAGAAGTCACCTATCACTTTCTTTCCTTTTTTTCCCTCCTATTACTCCACATTTGTCCTTTTCTACCAGTGTATCTTTCTCTCTGCCCTTAATTTTTTTACTCTTTCTTCATTGTATTAATAGCTAATGAGTAATTGTCTTGCATGTTCTTTCATTATTATCTTCAAAGTTACATTTTGAAACCAAAGACTTTGTAAGATCACAGCATGATTTCCTTCCTGCTTTCAATGATGCATATAGGCATATATGCATATGCAAACAATTCAATATACATACCAGTCCAAAAGTTTGGAGACACACTTCCCTTATAACTGAGCCGGAAAGTGTGTCCAAACTTTTGACTGGTAGTGTATGTATATACATATTATAGTTGCATAAATGATCTATATCTAGAGTCTGCCTATCTTATGCCGATCATTTTATGGTTTTTTAAGGTGATTAATGTTTGTTGGTTGAAATTTATTGTGCTGAGTTTTTATATACATGTGTGACTCAAGTACTCACTTACCAACACAATCTTTCATTAAATGCCATTATATTGACGCAGAACAGAATTTTTCACCATGAACGTTGATGAATTGAGAGGACTTGAGTGAGCTGTTTTGAAATTACAACAATTTGTTGTATTGTTCTCCATGTCTCTTCCCCTGGATTTTCTGGTTGTCTGTTTTAATGATAGGTCTGAGCCACAGAGTGTCCTTCTGTCTTCTGTCCACCACCCTGACACAGAGATGAAAGATGAAATGGAGATTGTGACTGATGCAATTACGGTGCTGCTGATTGAAGGAGAGGCCAAATTATCACCGCCCTGATTGGGCTTTGTCTGGACTGAGAGCATGCCATGCTCTGATTAAAGTGTCGCTTAAGTGTGTGTGTCTGTGTGTATCTGTCTGTCTTGGACAATGAAAAGGCTTTGGATCTGAGAAAAAAGGAAAGACACTTTGTCATCTTTGACCTTCTCACAAGAGTCCTTCTTAACAAGAATGGAATCAATGTACTATCTACTGAATTAGATTTGATTTCACCATGATAGACTTTTTTCAAGCCTATCCATTTTTTCTTTTTAAAAATATATTTTAGAAAGTGTAATTTTCCCTCAAGGAGTTGACACTACCTCTATCAGACTTTCCTATTTGACCCTTAATTTCTTTTACTAATTTTTCATCTGGTTTCATATCATCTGCATTTTGAACCTCTGCTGCAACATTCGCCTCGCACCACTGGGGGCCTCCTTTCTGTCTTTTTCCATGTCTTTTCTTGCAATATAACCTTATGCACATTCCATATTTTTCTCTCACTGTGTCCAGCATTTTTTTTCTAGTGGATGCTTTTCTGTCTTCCCCCAACCCCCTTTCACTCTCCCTCTTTCTGGCCCCTCTCTCATCTCCTGCTCCACTCTTGCATCAGTATTTTTCAAACAGCTTGTGTTCAGCTGAGCTCCAACTTCAAACATACATTTTAAAAGAACCGAAACTATCTCATGTTAGAAAAAAAAGCCCCTGAGTCTTATTTGCCCAGAACTGCCACACTCGCTCGCTCCCTCTCTTCTCTCCATCTAGCCCTACATCCGTCCCTCCCCATCCAAAATGTTGTTTGTTTATCATCATTGGAGCATTCTAGCTCCGGGTTGTTGCATCAGAATTAGCAGCCTGACTAGCGCTGATGTATGTTCGGGTGTGTGCGTGACTGTGCAGTGGTGCTGTTGGTTCATTTCTAATTTCAGAGGGAGTTAGTTCTTCCCTGTGGCTGATCCTAGGAGCCAGCTGTTAGCTGTAGACTATTACAGCCTCACAGCATAGCAACATGGAGGTAACACACATCATATAATTCACCCCACCCTATTTCTGCATAGGACCAACTTGAAAGGCTTCACTCTCTCTCAGCAGGTGCCTGATCCCTCCCCAATCCCTCCCTCCATCCTGTCTTCTATCTTTCCCTCCCTCTCTCTGCTCACTCCTGTTGCAGACTGTAATACAAGGCCTTTAAATAATTACACACAGAACTTTTGTAGTATGGGCAAATGGGAACCGAGGGCTCAGTGAAATTTAACCCCTTCACTGTGCAGCAGTATATACTATCTTAAAGCAGGATACTGATTGGTGAATTTGTGTTCGTCTTGTGTGTCTCTGTGACGATTTGCCTGGCTTTTTAAAACCAAGACTGATGTAATCTGTGGGAAAACAGCTTTCTAGTGACAGAGTATCTGGATGGAGATCCCCAGGCTTTATCTATAAAAGAAATCTGTCAGCTGAGTGACAAGGTCTGAAAAAAAAAGGATGATCTGTACTTAAGAGTCTAGGAAGATCAGAGGTTAGGTTTCCCAGTGGCTGGTTCTTGCTAAAAAAAAATTGCGCCGTTTCTAATTTTGGCACCTTTTTTGCAGAAGGTGAAGTTTTTCCCACAGGCCTTTTAATTGCTTTCCTATCAAATGTTTAATAAAGCCACAAGGCTTTGACACCATACTATACTATACTCATTATGAGAATAGTTAAAGAGCCTTCTAGTTCAATGTGGTACTGTGCTAAGAAATTGCTGTTTCCCCAGTGGAAGGCAACACAGGTGGAGAACCATAACAGAGGAACTGAAGGAGACAAATTTAACACCGTTCATAATAAGTGTTCTCTGTCTTTACATTTGACCAACAAGCACCAAAGTTCACAAACAAAACAAAACTCTATAGTCTTGTGTGGCTTTGTGTGGCTTTGTGTGGCTTTGTGTGGCAACTACAGCATTGTGTGGAGGCATTTCAGAAACTAACATAAAAGTAACACTCGCCCACTGAGCACTCTAAACTGGGATCATGTGGAACAGCTATATATGGTACAGGGCCACTGTACTGTCTGTAGTTTAGCTGTACTTTGCACCATCTCACCTGCCAAGTGTAGGTTGCTTTGGAATTGGGTGCTGGGATTTGGCTTTGACCAGGCTCCCACTGATGTCTATACATACAAAGGAGGTTTGTGGATAGAGCCTAGCTCACAGCTTGAGTCCTGTTAATGCAAATGGCTGTTTCTGCTGGTGTATGGGTAGGGTTTATGTTCAATACCAATGAATATTTATGTGTTTAAAGCACCTGTTTGGTGGGAGGCTCCTGTGGATATTAGAACAAGACTTTGACTCAGAGCCTTGGTGAGTGTCAGGGGGGTGTAAGGAGCATTGGAGTGTGGCTTAGGGGGCTGAGGATTTTGATTCAGCAGGGTTGATGGCTTAAAATGTCTTCATATTTACCATTAGAACTGGAATATGAATATACAATTCAAATATTCTATAAATGTGATTGGATGGGTCACTCTTATTTTAGACTTTAGATAGTATTTATAATATAGACAACAAAGATGAAAGAAAAATGGCATGAGTAGAGTCATTGAGTTAAGCACTCATAGTTGCCACACTAAGGCACACATCAATGTATAAATAAGCACATTTTGTACATACAGTATTTAATCCACAATTAAATTTTTTAGAGTTTTGACGTTGTGGTTGTGAACACTGAATAACTTTAGAATCTTTTGAATGAATGTGTCAGATTAGACTCATGGTGGTTTTTTCTTCATATCAAATCACACATCAAACCACAGAAGGTGTATAAAATTGATTTTCAGGATGGCATTTTCAGACTTTGATTGCAATAATGTAATAATGAAGTGTCCTCAGCCCTCTTGGTACTGCACTACTGAGCGTACTGTATACTGTACTAATCAAATTCTCTCTCTTTCTCTCCTCCATGCCTTCGCCTCTGGTGCATCTCCAACATCAGGTAAGAAATTGTTCTATCATTCCACCAATCAATAGCAATATGGCCTGTAGCTAGCTACACACTGACACTGTCGACACTCAAAGATTTAGATGTGTGCAAATGGCAGCTGTGGTATTTTATTCTAGACACCAACAATATTATCGGAGCCCAGGTGGCACAGCACAGTAAATCCACCTCTCCTCTTTTGTTTGGATCTTTTATCAAGACTGATACTTCCCATGTAATGAAAGCTATTTGGCAAGAGCTGTCGCAATGTGGCGTCCTGGGAGGGAGCTAAAAATGCTCTGGCTCATGTTGAAAACAGCTCAGTGCCTGGCTCAGGCAGCTGTACTGCTCTTGCTGATGTTTGGTGCCTGTCTTCACTCCACAAGCCTCCTTTGACAGCTCTACCCCCAGTTTATGACAAATGGTGGGGCACTAAGCAGGCTAACAGGGAGGTAATGCCTGTTAGTTCATTAGTAGGCCAGGTCACTGTGGGCTCAGGACCAGACATACAGTGCTTTATGCCACTGGCTCTGGGGTCGAAGGACAGTTGCACCGGCATCTTACATATGCACAAATAATATTTACGCACACAAAAGCTTACACGCTTTCATCCATGCATACATCAATACAAAATGGAACAATAGCAACTGATTTCTTGAATTTCCTTTCTGCTCCCTAGAATTCATAAGAAAAAAAGGCCTCTGGGGACATGTTAAATTTTTAATCTGCCTCTACCATCTATTGATGCTTGAATGCTCTTCTAGTAATCAGTCATGAATATTTCTCATACAAGCCCTGACATCTGACCTGATGGCCTTGGCCAAAACAAGTGAAATGAAGTGTGTTTCTGGTGAATAGTTGACATAAGAGTAAATAAGACCATTACTTTTTAATCAAAATATTCTTAATGACAGTTGGGAACAAAATAATCTATTAAAGCTTTTCATTAAACTCAATAAGAAAGCTCATCATGATTCTTGTCTACAATTCTGTCTTACATCTGCAGCCCTGCCATCCCATCCCAAACTCTTTCCCCTTAGCTTTTAGTGACTCACACACTCGCCATCCTGACTAAGGGCTCTCAGAGGGCCACAGCCCAAACTGCTGGCCCTGTCTGTCTATTAATAAATGGCATTAACCACTTGGCCCTTGAGGGACTATTCATTTTAAAGATGAACTACCTTAAAGTACAACACAATGCCATCTCATTTTTACTGCTTCCTCATTACTGCTCAGGGCAGCTCAAGACTCATCACCAACCCTCCTCCTCCACCCCCCCATCCCTCTATCTTTTCATCCTGCCTTAACCACTCCCTTCTGTCACTGTCCTTTTGAGAAAACGACCAGAACAACAAGAAAAATGATTATGATCACAATGGTAAGAAAGTTTTCTTTTCTCCAGATGGTTTTCTAATTATGCTAAACTCCAATCAACTCGGTGGTTTGGCCTTTGAATTGCCATAGTCCCAATTCCCATCTCTGTAAATGCACTCACAGCGATTGTGATGATAAATTGGGGCCCTCATGTTAAAGTGTTTTATACTTATATAATTACCATAATAATCAAGTTTATTGTGGAGTGGTGTTCTATGCTCTACCATGGGTGTTTCATTCATAGCAATTACTGTTATAAACGTGCCACAGTGACTGTGTATCTGCACAATAAGCTGCCCCGGCCAGTTTGCTGTGATCCATGACAATGTAGTTCACTACTGGCCTGCTAAATCATTTACACTATAACATATAGAGGCTGTTCTTGGCTTTAATTGCACTCACTCTCACTAAGCGCCACTATCATATTAATTACACAGTGGACAGCTAATATCAGGATCAAAGAGATTACCATGGTTAAAAAGAGTAAAAAAAAATCAGCATTTGACTAGTCCTCTCTTTCTCATTTATGGTATTTTATAGGTTTTTTTCTGTATTACTCTTTTTTTGTTTTAGTAGAAGATGAATCGAAATGCTTGGAATCATTGCACATGTCTACCCATGTGTCTGAATGTCAAAATATTTGTTCCGGGTTTGTTTTAGAACCCTGGCAAACGGGCGAAGGGAAGGTTTGAAGTTGTAGAGGAACAGCCTCATTATACTCACCAAGCTGCACAGTTATTCTGTATGAAGTGGAGATGAAAGGAAGAGAAAAGCTGAGAGCAAGAAGAAATAAAGAACATGGGAAAAAAAGAATGTGGAAAAAAAGATGGAGCTTGAAGGAAGAGAAATGTGGAAAGAAAAGGGGGCTGGATCAAACAGATAAGGGGGAGGAAGGAAGGAAGGAAGAAAAGCACCATGTGTTTCTAAAAAAGAAGCAATACACAAAGCGAAAGAGATCAAATTATAGGAGGAGATAGTGACTCCACCGGTATGACTGGTTTATCAGTTGAGCTTAATGGTTTAAAGTTGCTGTGTCTCACTCTTTCTCTCTGAAGTTCTAAAGACAATTTCAAATTATTCTATGCTGATATGGCTAATGTTAATTAAAAGCTGAATGCTTTAGCCTTTATTGTGTGATTATGTTTGAAGCATCAGACCCTTTTCTTTCACTTTTTTCTTTATTTTTTCATTTCCAACTCATTAATCTGGCACTAACATACATGCACATAACTCAGAGTTTGTGTCTGTGTGTGTGGGCTACATACAAGTCTTGTTTTATCTGTTGTATTTATGTGTTTTCGGATGAGATTTCCCTGCAGACACAGGATTTGTTGTGAATCACAGCCTTTGGCCGGTGAGCATTGGCTTCACTTTTTGTAGGGCTGGACAGTATGGCCAAAATTCATAACACAATATATTTCTTTTTTTTAGTTGATATGATATAATTCCTATAAAGATATGAACAGTACGAAAGTCAGAGAACAACTGCCAGGAATGCCTACAACGGATGTCTGTGCCTATAAACATTTAAAAAATTAGTTTGCCAAGTTTGTGAGACCTTCTCCTATTAAATTTAAAGAAGGTAAAGTCAACCGATGTTCACCTTTTATTTTTATTCAGCCTTAAATATACCTAAACTAACTTTAACCTACAAGATAGGCTTAGTATCTTATTTTTGTGTCAACAGATTGTAACAAAAGTACCTAAGCCACGATAAAGAATATAAAAAGCGCCTACAGTTGCTACAGAATACAGAAAAAAGAGTTAGCAACAATAAAAGCATATGCGGGTTCGTGATGTCTTTTTAGGCACAGACTGGCCTAAACTTCTACGGTGCCTCATCTTCAGGCTCTCAGAATATTTTATCGAGGTGAACTGCTTCAGATGGTGAACAGATTTGATGTATTCCCGCTGCGAGTCAGCACCACTCCAGCACTTTTAGCAGCACCTGAAGTTTATCTGATCTTCAACAGCCAAACCTCTTCCACACCACTGAATTGGTCTTTCTTGTCTTATCAACATTTTTTTCTGCTTTATTATGACTTGTGGAATCTCATTCAGTCACATTTCCATTGTGGGCTGAGGTTTACATTTAGCAGGTAAAATTTACGGCGTCAGAGTCTAACCTGCTACTGCTGAGCACTGGCTGCATGCCTGTGGTGTACGTTATGATGCAACAACGTAGCCTTTTGTGTTCTGCTATTTTTGCTCAGCTTGAATACAATGTAATGCAGCAGCAATCTGTGATGAACATCAATCAGCAACAGATGCTGTAAATAATCTACATTGAAATCAGTTTAAAAAGCATATCATTGTTGTTGAACATTTTTCTATCACAATGTGTATTGATTTTGAATTATTGTCAAGCCCTAGTTCTGTGTACCAGATATTTTAATCTTTCATGTACCCCTAGCTGCCCAGGCCAGAACCCCATATACCCATTGTTCTTATCCAGGCAACACGTGTCATTGTTTCAGTGGAGATGCAGTCTTGAAACTCTTCAAAAATTAGGCACCACTGGCTCAGTTTCATTCTTCTCTGTTTGTTCTTTGTGACAAATGTACTGTATAGTTTTGTTATGTACAAGGATGCATCAGTCCCAATCCCTCACTAAGCCATATGGTATCTTCTCAGCAGTGGCTAATATTTATGGATGGCATAATTGTATTAACATAGTATGATTGAGTATTTGGCAAGAAAACAAGCTGACTTATTAGGTTTCAGCTACTGTAGTTCTGTAAAGCTACTCTTACAGGCCACAAAACCAGGTGTCAAATAAGAAAATGGAGTCATTGAACCCAGAGCCTATAAGACAGCACAGAAATTGCAGGTACAGTGTTATAATAGCATGTTTTCACCAATGAGACCATGTGCATGCGCCCACATGAGAATTGTATTTAAGCTTTCCACCATAGATAAAAAGGGATCATTTGATAGCTCCAAAAGCTATTTTGACACATCAGGGCGACTGTAGCTACTGTATCTGCCTGGCTTGACATTCTATCTTGTTTGTATCCTCCCACATTGAATATGCAATCAAATCGCTCCCCTAGCAGATGAAATGGCATCCAGTTGACTCTCATATCCTCCACATGCATGATGTGAAGGCTCCTCATAGTGAGTGTGTATGCGTGATGAGGGGGTTGTACTAACCCCTGGGATCTGGTCTGTGATGAAACATTCAAGAGGAGTTGCCAGAGGAGTGTATTCAACAACCGGCTATAAAATGAAGCTCTGGAAAAGCAATCTCCACTCACAGAGACCTATTGCTTTCATTACCAGCGAAGCTCTGTGCATCAAAGGCTATATTTTACTAAGATAAACGTTATGTCGTTATTCTTCGAAGGTGGGAGTTTCTGAATGGTCATTTGCATACCTTACACAGGCGTGCTGCATTCACAAGACACTGGATAAAACCATTTCTAGAATCTTTTTTTAGCTCATTCTGAACCTTTCATGCATTCATTATAAAGTACAGAGCTTGTACAGTATACATATCCCATACCTATTAAATGAGGACAAATAGATGGCATTAATTGTATAGCATCCATGCTAAAACCCCTTTTTAATGCCATTGTTTGCTGATTCAGAGCCTGTAATGATTCATGGGCACTTTTACAGCTGATAATTTTCATCATGTACTTTGTTCATTCTAAAGTCCTGCATGTGGCAGCGAACGTGTGTGAGTATGCACATGCTGCAAACACAGGCAGTGAACCGAGAGCGAAGGTCCATCAGTATGTTTGTAGGCGTGGGTAAGCGGAGCAGTCAGCATTTATTTAGCTAATCATCCAAATGAGTGTCATAAAGCGAGCCAGAGGCAGGAGGGGTGCAAACAGCTGCACAGAAGAAACCCACTGTGGAAACTGTCTTCCCCTCTGAGAATAGACCAACCCATCCTACCTATGTCCCACACATAACATTTCAGCAATTAAACATTGACTGATGCTCTGACTGATCAAGGTTACTGGGCCAAGGTGAGGCTCAATGAACAGTATCACATTGCTTTATGGTTTCTGTCCCATAGGTCTCCCTCTGCATTGGCTTTGCAGAGCCCTAGACTCTAGACACTGAAACTGGAAAAGTCAACATTATTGTTGCTTGAAATGGTCTAACCTTATGTTTTCGTGACATGTGATGTCTTGGGGTCACAGAGCTGTTTTCTCTAGAAAAAGCACTCTACACTAAATTCCAGGTAAAAAATTACTGGCTTTTATTATGTTGTGGGCAAGATATGCCAAAACACTGATACATAGAATTTAGATTTAAAAGGATCTTTTATCTTTTTGTGTCCATATCAAAGTACTTTGGACTTTGACACATTTACTGGTCATTTTCAAAAATGATTGACTTAGACATTTTGGTATGGGGGCTTGGCTGGAGTTGCGATGTGAGTTATTTTGAATGCTGTTTGTTCTGGAGTGAAGGTTCCCTTGATAACAGTATTAGGTGAGAATAGTTTCATGATACCTGTGAGCATGAAACACTCATGGATGGCTCAACAGTACAAAAAAGTCAACTGCTGCTTTAGAAAAAATTGTGGACCTTCGATAAAGATGATGTAGCTCTGTATATAGGAAATATAAGAAGTGATTTCCCAGGGTCATTTTGGGAAAGAACCATCTAATCACAGAGCTTAAAATCCTGTTAACTTGCCTCACTAATGGTCAGCAGATGTTAAAATTATGTTGCCGCAGAAACTGATAGCACAATCTGTATCTTGAATCAGTTTTGGATTAATTTAAGTGTAGTGTGTTTTGTTCACACTTGAAATGATAAAGTGCTTAAATTTACATACTGATCCACATTTCTCTATAGCACCAGTGGCTGAGGCTCATGGATATTGCAGGTTTTAGAGCCATCTGCCATGGCAAGCTGGCGAGACAAAGTTGAAATAATTATTAGATCATTACATTATCTAAGAGAGTCCTCCTTTTTTCTACTTGACCAATACTGAGTATGTTATAGAAAAAAAAAATCTAATAATTGTAGAAATGGTGGCTCCTCTCTCCTGTATTAATCCAAGGAAAAGGACACGACCTGGCTGACAGTTAGAATAGAGTTGGTAAACATAAATATGTCTTTGTGTCTGTTTTGGAGCACGTGTATCGGTGTCTTCTGTTGTCTGCCAGGCACACAGACTAGCTCCCAAAGGAGAGATACAGGTTAATCAGACACGTTGCTCTGAATTAGAGTTTCACAACCCATCAGCAGCACCACCCTCACTGATTTCCTCAGTCTGCCATCCTCCATTCTGTGCCTCTTTTAGACCAAGTTGCTCAGCAGTAATGGAGATAACTGCCGTGTAATAGACTTTTTTGTCGTATCCACTGGTGTCAAAGCAATGTGGGTTCACTGTGACATGGTTATTGATTCCTGATTGGGCCTGCCCACTAGAGAGTTTAGAGAGATGGAGAGAAAGATGGAAGGCCAGCCCCAGGGCTAATAGGCCAAGGGGGCAAGGCTGAAGGTTTGGTCCAGGCCACTTCCTGAAGCTATGCTGTCCTTAAGGTAAATGACTCATTTCATTATGATGATTTACTGGAAACACCTTCCTGTCCTGCCTGTCATTGCCTGACTTTTTAGCAGTCTATTGCTCTCTCTTGTGTTGTCCCATACTGTTTTATTTCCTTTTCATCCTTCTCTCACCCTTCTTCCATCCCTCTCTCCATCATTCTCTCCACTGGTCTATCAGAGAGAGCATCATAACTCAGGTCAGGTCTATAAAAGCGTCAGGATCACAGTATGCATAGACCTTGCATGATAGGGTCAGCCTGGACTTCATTACCACAATTAGACTGGGGTGTTGGTGACCAGTTAAATGGGTGACCGCTAAATCCATTTGCTACCATGGATTTTACCACCAAATGATTGGAAGCCAAAAAATGCTGCTGCAGGCAGGCTTCCATTAGACAGCCTGTTCTAAAATACTCACTTTGTGCTGCCACGTTCACGAGAAAAATCCAGCACCAAAGAATGATTTCAGTATCATACGTACAAACCAGATTGATATGTAACAGAATGACGCTGCTGGAAATGAGAAATGAACTGAAAATTACAGTGCTTGGCTTTTTATTTTTGGAGACAATGGACCCGCCAAAATAAATAAATAAGTACATAAAAAAGCAAAGGCTAATCTAATATGTGACAGTCTGTCAGAATGGAATGGGGGTTCATGGGGGAATATTGTGCATGTGAAAGGCCATTGGAGGATTATAGTGAAAGGCCAGACAGAGAGAGAGAGAGTGTGCAACATAATAAAGCCAGAGCAGCTGTTCAAAAGAGTGGAGGAGAAAAGAGAAGGAAAGAGAGTGGGAGAGGGAGCTTGAAAAAGTGTGTGAGAGAGTGAGAGATTGCGGGAAGACTAGAGGCTGTATTTTTAGGATTTAAAGATTTATTGAGTGACCAAAGAGCAGAAGCAAAGAGGGAGAGAGAGTAGATGGGAGAGAAGAATGGACATGGCTAATCATTTCAAAAGGCCTGAGTAGAAGCACTTTTGTCCTTGTCATTTTAATCTGGGGGCTGGACGGCAATGTCTCAATGAAGACGACGGAGAGAGTTTGAGTAGGCAGGCAACACCCACACCCACCTGGTGTTAGACATATTTGGGGGTTTTGGGTCTGGTCTGAGGTCTGTGAATGAGTGGCTGAAATCAGAAACTGTCCTCCATGCTTGTAGGATCCTTCATTAATTCATAGAATGGTGGACCCGGCTGCTTTCAGTGCACCAGGTGTGGCCTTCAACGACGCCTGTTAAAAAAAGACCTCATTTCCATTCTGGGGACTTTAAGCACTTAGGCTTGTTATGCCCAGGAGGGCAGTATGGTGTGGTATAGAGTAGAGCAAGCAATTCAGTGTGTGAACCAAGCCACTATGACTCACACTGCTTAAAATTGAACAGAAGCATGGGTACTATGGTCTCCTTTCTTTCTTCTTCCTTTTTACTAGCTTACTTACTGTCTTGTAGGACTGGCTGGCTTATTTGTTGGCTTCATCAAACTGGCCCTTTCCACTACTGACCCCCAGCCCCCTTCTGTAAATTGGTAGCATTAATATGCACCAGAAGAATTTCCCCTGTCCTCTTTAGAACCTAATCAGACTTTATTCAGATTTGCACAGCTGTAGTTCATGTATTATGCAGCATTAACTGCTACTTCAATAGTCATTAATAAAGAGTTGACTGGCCTCTGAATAAACGATGATGCAGGAAGGCGATGAGGTTTTGTGAGCGACAGAGGGCAGGGAACATGACCTGTCAACTCCTACAGTTTATGTCCTTCAAATAGTTATTTATTCCCTTATTGTGTGCCATATTATGATGTCAATGAGGACAGTGGTGTCAAATGTAATTATACCAGTGGCAGCTTTGAAAAGCTGACTTTGAGTTTAAAAAGTTTTCCAGGTTTGCAGGGGGGGCTTTGAGTGCCCTTTGTCGAAAATTCTATTGAAATATTTGTTTGCATGGCTCAGTGGCATTTAATCTCCTGTTGTTCATCAGTTTCTGCTTGATTTATTTCTTCACCTTAGCCTATTTATTGAATTTAATTACACCTCAAATCCCAATGCAAACCTGCTGCTGTTAAGGGCGGAGAGAGGTGGAGATGGAAGGAGGAAAGGGGAGGAGGTTGGGGAGTGGTGTAGAGTATAAACCATGACTCAGACAAATAGCCTGCTCCTTCCAAAGACATACAGTATGTGCCCCCTTTTATTTAACAATGTAGACAAACACACATACACACTTAGACACATACATTAGCTGTGGGGGTCAGTAAATCACTGTAAGAGTGGTCCAGTAAGACACACATCCTCTAAAGCCCTGGCAAATGATCTGCAGTCTGTCTGTGGGCTCGCCGACCACATAAAATATCGGCCAGTTAATTAGCCAGTAATTGTGCAATGTGCTCTTCTTTTTATGTGCCATGCATTCAGCCATAAAGAGGCCAGTGTGCGTATGGCTGAGGGAGAAGAACACTGAGGTGTGTGCTATAGCATCAGCCCATTACAGGCTACGATATGGCCAGAGGTCACATGTATTTCTTTTTTGAAGGGGAGTGGAAGTGGCCCAACCCCCCACTGTATTTTTCTGAAAGTGCTAATGAAAGAGGCAGTCTCTTTAACTGGCTGTGCACCTTTAACTCTTTCTGCTCTATACGCTTGATAATAAGTCTGGTTTTACTGTGGTACCTCTGTAATTTCACTGTGGTCCACTTCAAATCTCCAATTGACATTATATGCTCAGTATTTGTAAGTCAAGGCAGATTCAGAGTTTCTGTCCTTGTGACCTGTTTCAACTTAGACGTCAGCAGAGGATCTAAGATGAGCTCTTTTCAAAAGAGTTTTACTTTGTATTCTTTAAGAATGCAAACAAATATGGAGATCTGAAATTGGAGATCGAGGTGTTGTGTCTGGTAGTTCATGTTGTGGAAAAATAAAACTTCTATACAAGGGGATTTTCTGCATATTTGATGAATAGAGCAGAGTGCAAGGCTGATACAGCAGATACTACAGAGCACATAGCTGGATGAACTGTGTTCTCTTCACTGCTGATTGAATGAGTGTGGACAAGGTCCTGAGGTTCACAGTATCAGAGAAGGGGACATTCGTTATGTATTCCATTTCAGAAATATGAAGTGTGTTGATGTCCATATATATGTATGTGTGCTCACACATTGTAGCTACAATAAAGTTGCTTTAAATGAGCATGTGGAATGTATGCTCATATGACATCTCATTCTCATGCGTCTCCATGTGCTTATGTATCCTGGGGATAGTTTATGTGCTTTTGTGTTTGCATGAGTGTGTATGTGTGCGTTTGCATGCACGCGTGAACACCTCAGAGCCATAGGGCTGTGTGTGTGTGTGTGTGTGTGTGTGTGTGTGTGTATGTATGTATGTGTGTGTGTGTGTGTGTGTGTGTGTATGTATGTATGTGTGTGTGTGTGTGTGTGTGTGTGTGTGTATGTATGTATGTGTGTGTGTGTGTGTGTGTGTGTGTATGTATGTATGTGTGTGTGTGTGTGTGTGTGTGTGTGAGAGTGAGTCAGTGTGCTGCCATACTAAAGGGCCAGCAGCACACAGCAGTGAGACAGAGATGTGACAGTGATGGCTCCTTAGCCCCGGGCCACAGCTGGGAGGCCTGAGACACACCCACACTACTGACCTTCACTGTCACCGAAGCAACCATACACACACAAACTACACTGACTACACAAACTACACAAATATGCACGCTTACATATACCACAGAGCCATTCACTCAATCGGGTCCATGTTCTTGTAGGTGTAGCAGAGAGTTTGTACAGTATGTGGTTCACATGGTCGTGGTGGACACGACATACATGCATGCAGCATGCACGTGTACATACACACACATTCTTGTGTTCCACCTCCCTCCCCACTGTGACTCAGAGCTTATCAGGTCGGGCACAATGATTCACCACCAGTTTGAATAAGCTGCTTTCTGCATCCAGCTCTGTCTCACAGGCCAAATCCATATACTCATACTTCATTATCATCGTTACTCACCCGCCTCACCCCAACCATTTCATCTCACACCCCCACACTTACTGTCTTGCTCCTAGAGTGGCTCTCTCCCCCCTAACTAGTATCCAAAGCCTCCGCTGTAGCCATCAAGAGTTTTTCTTATTTTTCATTGCACTGCTTTAAATTTATAATTCACTAATGACACCAGTAGAAATAGCTGTTTCTAAAGATGATGAAAAACAAGATTTATGACTGAAGGATGCTGTATTCAAGCATGTGCAAGGTTATAATGACTCTCCTTGGCCTCCTGGCTTGTCTATAAATATTTATGCTTGGGGTTGTGAGCCTACAGGTCATCACGTTCTATGCTTAGTTCCTCTGTCAAATCAGTTGTCAAGCTGAAACATGATGTGCATAAGTAAGCATCAGGCAGATGGGGAAAATTATAAATTTAACTTGGACAGCTACAGCAATGCACTTGTGAACCTGCAAGTTTTAACATCTCAAGTGTCACAGTCTACTTTCTAACCTTGCATTGTTGGTAATGACACCTGTCATGATTCCATCATGTATCTTCTTGTACATTCTTCATCTGAGTGGTGTGAACCAAGACAGCTAGAACAGCGATTAATGGGAGTGTTACTCACACTTTAAAACCTTAATTTGGTTCTTGCACACATAAAATTTATTAGATTCCAATTTACAATGAAAAGCAGTCAATGTACTTAATACTGCATTAAATTATGTCTCAATAGTTCGGCTAAAACTTTTCTGGGTTCATTCCAGAATCCACTTTATAAATATTATGCTTTCTTGAATCCTTATACTGGATCCATATAAGTCTTTCAGTACAGTGTCAAAAGTGTTTGCTCCTCCTTCACAGCAGTGAATCTCTTGCTGCTTTACTGTCACACTGTGTTGTGTCTTGTGGTATTGTCACCATATACTAAAAAGTATGCTAACAAGTGTATTTTCTATGGTTAGTTAATATATTATGCACTGCAGGGAAATATTTTTGATGGTACACAGAAGAACAGAAGAGGTTTGGTGATAATAGGGCACAGGAGAGGAGAACAGGTTTTAATGGGGCAGAGAGGAGAAGATATGTTTGTGTATCTTAACCACAACAGTAACATCAGTGGCTCCTCCACTCTCCTTGATCTACCGTAACAAAACTGTATGCACAGTGCACAACAGAGTTTACATATACATATGGGACGTCTATTTTAATAAGGTAGCTAATCCTCACGTTTCCTTTTTTTCCCAGATAAATAAATATGGTGTGAAATAATTGCACTGTTCTTGCAAATCAACTTGTTTCCAGGATATTCTTGAATCAAATGTTAATCTTGATTGCACTGACCTTCCCTTTTGCATGTTATCGCTAATTACCTCAAAAGGATCCTTGAAACAGAGGGAACTGCAATAAAAATACAAATTAATTATCTCACTTTTGTGTCAAATTTTTCTTGCTCTGTGGAAAATACGCTGTGATGGATTGCTGACATATTTTACAGCAAATCAGTGGTAAAAGTGAAGTACAACTTTTTGGGGTGGATATATTTCATATTTAGGAGAAAAAAAAATTCTCCCAATGCTGTATTGTATGGGTGTGTATACTTGTGCATATGTAATTGAGTTTGAAGGTTTGTGTTCAATAAAAAAAAAAAGAAACACTGAGTTCAGTCAAAGGGGCATACGGCCATTGTACTGCTGAGCAAGACAACTGTCAGTCACATTTAAGATGCACGTTTGGTGCGTTAGTGTGTACATGCTGGTTGTGCCTGTGTATAAATGCACTTATGTGTGTCTACGTATGTTTGTGTGTAGTGTGTGTTTGTGCATACACCTTACATGCAACTGTCAGCACACTACAGCACTGTATATCAGGTCCATGCAGCACCATTAGATCTTTCTGTGACATTTGATTTACACAGGCTGTCAAGAGCCCTGTGGGCCTGTCTCATCTGCCTGGAATAACCTACACCTCCTCTGAACAAAGACCTAAGGGTGGAGATGCTACATGTGTCTATGTATGTGTGTATATGTAGAGCAGGGCCTGGGGGTGAGAGTTCCTGCAACACGCAGGATTTACACACTCCATGTCAATGCTGAAGGAAGGAATTAGTTAATTAGCTCCTGAAAATATCTGCTTGTGTGTGTGAGTGTGTGTGTGTGTTTGAAAGAGAGAGAGAGACATGTAGTATTTATGTATGTGAGTGTGGGTGTGTTTAAAAGAGAGAGAGAGACATGTAGTATTTATGTATGTGAGTGTGGGTGTGTGTGTGAGTGGGGGGGTATGGTGTGCAGTTACACAACACCTAAGATTGAGTCCTTGCGTTCTGCTTGTCCATCCTCAATCTCGGGGTTGCAGTGAGCTGAGAAGGTGAGCCTTCTGCCTTACTCCAGTTTTTACTCTGGTGGATTAGGGGCATGCTGTGTTTGGCGTAAAGCTGCAGCCATTCACAGAGCGCTGAGCAGCGAGGGTGGGGGTGAGCTTGTTGTTTGTGTATCCTTGCTGTAAGGATAATGATGTGATGAATGGAGAGAGAGAGAGAGAGAGAGAGAGAGAGAGAGTGGGAGAAAGAGAGAGAGATTTCAAGGCTAATGCCTGGGGGGATGTCAGACAAACCTGTGTATGTGTAATAACCACAGAGGTTAAAATGCTACACCGGCACTAGAGATGGCTGCCAAATATTTTGACATCCACTCTACCTCCTCCGCACAGCTGCTGCTGAGGTTAAGGAAGAGAGGGATGATTTAGAGCGAAGAGAGAGATGGATTAATGTGAGTGAGAGGAGGGAGAGACTAGAATGTGAAAAGAGTGTGGGCAACAGAGGTGTTGATGTACAGTCAGTAAGAGAGATTGGGAGGGGAAGAAAGAGAAAGCTGCCTGTTTGCCTGTGTGCAATGCCCGCCTGTCTGTCTCCCTTGATTTCTTTCTCCCAGCGCTCCATGCCTGAGGATGCGTCCATAGTGCTATTTGTTTCAAGGTTGTTCTAAATGTGACTGATGTGTAGAGCCAATGTGCTGTTTGCTTTTCTTTCTTTCACTACAGCTGCATGTGAAAAGAATGTCATACCATATTAAACGTGGCAGAAAAACACGCCGCACAAATGATGCCTGTGGATGTTCCAAACAGGGTTATCTCCAGGCTAACCTCATACAGGGGTGAGTGTTTAATGGTGTATTCAAATTTTCTCATTCTTGTGAGCTGTTGAATGCCGCTACAAAACTCAGTTATGGGCTGTGAGATGGGTCACTTGATGCACAGTGTTTATTACCAATTGAAATAGTGGGGAAATTACTTTGCAGCAGATAGGCTTCTTTGTCTGTGTGTGTATGTGTGTCTGACTGTATGTGTGTGATGCCTCCATAACCCCCCAGGGGCTGTATATATAGATTGTGTCTCTCATCTTCTTTTTATTCTGGTGTGTATGGATAAATAACTCCTGTTCCCTTTAGATTAGCCATGACCTTTCCACCCCTTCTATATGCACCTACCAGGCCCTTGCAACCCTTATCCCATGATTGCATAGTGAATCCTTCACAATAACAAATGCCAACTTCATTGATTGGCCATCTTAGGCCAAAATAACAGACGTCTAAAATGAGGGGGGGCCCCGAGCTGTGGCTGCAGGGTCCCCTGGTTGTGAGAACTTATGTTGTGAGAGATTGCAGCGAAAATAGAAAACCTTACTCATTAACTTCAAGTCCACAGCACCTAGATTTCATGGATTAATCAATGCTAACCTACTTTATCAAAGACACTTATCTTCCCCATACAGAAATCTATGCATGTCCCTGGCCAAGAGGTCGATAGCAGGAAATATTTCACATTGCCCACCCTTTTTCCATCACTGATTCTCCTTCTCTCTCTCTCTTTCTCTCCCTCTCTGTCTCTCGTCCTGTCTTCACCAGTCACTGCATTTGTGTCTCTTCTTTTGCCTAAATGTCCTTGGGATCGGCACGTGCGTAGAGAAGGGAGACCCATATCAGATAACTTATTGGTTCATTTTGCCCATCTCTTTCCAATAATGTGTAACATTACCAGTGTTATTAGATAAGAGATTAATGGTGCTTTGCCCTGCTCCTCCTCTTTAGGATGGGACATAGAGGAGAGAAGATAAAGGACAGAGAGAGAAAAGAGGGTAGGAATGAGGTGAAGACAGAGAGGGAGAATGAGAATGAGTGAATCCTCTTTGACTCAGGAGGCCTTAATGTCTGACTTAGCCCTGTAGTTAGAGGGTCATTCTCGGGAGCTGACGGACCGGCAGCAGGGCCCTGAACTTCTCTATCATTTCCCCCCGTTTACCCCGTCATCCTTCATCCCTTCTTCGCCCCCATTCTCCTCCCTCCCTCTCTCACTATCTCTCCATCTTCCTGAGTACTACCGTTCAGCAGCCTCTGATCCTCCTCCTTCACATCAATCAATGCAGACAGGAGAGAAAAGAGAAAGAGGGAGAAGGATGACTCGTCTTCTAGTGCTTCAGGTGCTGTCTCTGCCATGTCAGGCAGAAGTCTGATGCTCTGTTTATTTATGCACTTATTTATGTATTTATTAGGCTGCGCTGCTTCCCTTCTGTGCTCCTGTTTTTCCCTCCACTCCCTCCGAGGCCCAGATAGGCAGCAGGCTGAAGGGCTGTCAAGTTTTTGGATTTTACCAGGGTCATCATGCTGTAAACACTGCTGATACTAACAACCAAACTGAATAGAGATGCCTCCTTATTGGTACCACCTTTTAAATCTGAGTGGATTTTCCATCTCTCTTGCTACCTCTCTTTATATTTGCTCACTTTATTTCTCACCTTCCCTCCCTCTTTCCTTCTTCCGTCTCTCCTTTTCCCCAGCTTCCCTCTCTGCTCCCTCTGTTGTATGGAGTAATAACTTGCTCATTATTGGTTGTAAAAAATATCTACTAAGAGATTATGCGAGATATAAAAAGCTCACAGGTGATGGGAGTCAGAACCTCTCTACATCTATAATGAGGCCTGGGGATTGCAAAGCACACTCCGCAGAGACCAGGCATCCTCCACTAGCCCTGCACTGCGGCCTAACTCAGCTTACTGAGAGACAACTTGGCCCAGCTCAGCCCAGCTCAGCCGGGCTCAGCTCAACTCAGCTCAGCTCAGTTCAGCTCTACTTGACCTTGGTCTGTGTAATTAATGTATTTACTGCAAGCTCATCTGATCTCGGTCTGTCAGTCATTAGGGTTTGAGAGTTTCATTGCGCTGCTGCGCCGCTGTTTGCCCCACTGCACTTTTGGCCTCCCCTTCATCTGCTCACCTCCGCTGCTTAGTTCTGGGGAATGAACGACTTACCTCCCTGGAGCTTTGTCAACTGAACGCACAACATCTCTCCTCTCATTTTTAGTCAACTATCGTACTTGCCAAGAAGTGGAAAAAAAAAAAAAAAAAAAAGTCTGAAAATTATATCCCATTACATTTCAGCCTGTTCCAGGCTTTGGATTGGGTTATTATTATTTCAGGTTTATCAGGCTACTGTCTTTATTTGCTACAATCTCCTGTCGTTCTGTAGTTGTGTACTACATTTGGACCTGATAAATTTACTGCACCTTGTCAGTAACATGAATTATTAATTTTTAATTGCTTACAATTAGTTGTTGCTGTTTCACCTGTCCTCATCAGTTGCCTTGTGGCCAACTCGCATTGTAAAGTACTTGCTTATTTTACAAGACATCTCTGCAAAGCCAAAAACATTAACTTTACGCTGATGAAATGTAGTGCTCAATTAGGAGATTTTTTTCTAAGAAACTAGACATGCTTGGATACAAAAAAAACCCCAAAACAAAACAATACTAATTTGTTTGAATAGCCACAAAACACCACCATGAAAAAATGCCTGACATATCTGCTGTTGGGAAGATAATCTTTGAGTAAAGTTTAGGAAACTAGCAGCTCTTTTCATCCTTGTTGGCACTTCCAGCTATGACTTCCGGTGAACTGTTGCCGCTATGGCGCTGCCACATCAGTGTAGTACTGCTATTGCAATTAAAAATTACACCCTCCTTGTACAATGCTTGTCAGACAATAACGGTTTCCATGAGGTCAGAGTTTTGAAAGCTGGGGACAGCACGGAAGTTTGCTGGATACAGCCGCCTCGTAATTTTCTATGCAGGAAAAACCCTGTTTCCACAGAGTTGCAAATGCAGTCAGATAAATGGATGGAAGTGGCAGAGTGACAATAAAGAGGAGAGAAGGAGGGAGGGGACGCAGAGCGGGAACAGGAGAGGAGACAACAAACATCTTTGCCCACCACAGGAACAGCGAAGGGCAAATATTTGAATCATTTAAAACTCCTGAGACTGGGATCTGTTACAGTGACCAATGGCAACAGGGTCTGTCTGGTGGAGTGCATGGCATGCCTTGGGCAATTTCTTCTTCTTTTTATCCCTCCATCTAACTGCCTCCCTGTTGCTTACACTAAATTGTAACAGGGATGGGGCTGGAAATGTGTTGGGTTAAACCAGAGGAAAAAAGTAAATACTAATGATTGAAATTTAAGAGGAAACAATTAGGTGGAGAAAAGGGGGGGGGGGCAAGATTGGTAGAGAATAACTGTGGCATTTGCTAGGTTATATATATTGTATATATAACCTTGTATTGTAATACAATAAAAATCGCAGACATGTACACACACAAGAATTCACTCAACTCCACAGAGTGAGATTTTTCCTCTTTTTAGACATCTGACAGCCTTTATTTGGTGTTTGTTACCCTCTTTGACCTGTGGGGACTATTAAATGTCAGCCCCCTTTAAGTGAGGAAGAAAGACAACTTCACCAAACTTCGGAACACCGTTAAAGGTCAGACATAGTTGTGGTGACAACTACTGCTTCCAACACACACAGTCTCACACTGCAGAAAAACAAACATGCAGGTGCAAACTCAAACTAACATTTAGCTCTCACACATACCTCACCCTTTCACTCCTTTGCTCTCTCCATCCTCTGTGGTTTGTCTTTTTTTTGACATTCTAAGGACTTTTACCTTCTCTCCAGTGAGGTTTGCTGAAAGTTTGGTGTGTTTTTTCTTAAATGTTCCTCTTGGGTTATCAGATATCGATTGTAATGTTTTTATTAACGGAGCATGTTTGCTGAGAGACAAACAGCTCTGAAATGGGAGGCATTAACAGGACAGATTGTCACATCTACTCTTGCTCCCAAGCTGATGAGAATTACTGCACTGTCTAATATTCTACCTGTGCTTGTGAGGCTGTATGTGTGTACACTGTGTGTATGTTTGTATTTGTGTGTAGGCAAGAGCAGCTACTTTTCAATCACAGCATGAAAATTTATTTGAAATTGTTTGCTTGGCCCTGAAGTCTTCATTAAGCAGTCACAAAACACACTGAGGTGGGGCTGCAAGGTTGCCATCCAGCAGGCCAAATGAAGATGCGGTCCTTCAGTTTAGCAACTCAAGGGGGAACACCACACTCACATACACATACAGCACAAATATGAACATATACAAACACATTGCTGTGCTTACTGCTTTATCTCGGGCTCATGCTCAATCCCCTCTCAGTGTCTATGTATACACAGAATATCTATGAAATACCCTTAAAGTGCAAAACTAAATGGAAATGCAAAGTGAACAAAAATATTTTATTGGCTGTGTATTTTACAATGGTTAAATTATGAAGAATGAGTTTTCCAGTTGATCGGCGTATTCCTGAATACTGTACTTGTGGCAGAATGATACATCAATTTAGTGAAAATGAACCTGATTTCACATTCATCAGCCTACCTGCTTATCATCATAACTATTCATGCTAAGGATATTATTGCAGGGTGTATTTGATCACTTCACTACAAACAGTCCTCCCAGACGGCTTTGTTGTATCTTCCTTTGCCCATTAAGCTGTTCATTAAAGAACGGCCTTGTCTAAGCCTACAGGGTGTGTGCTTGTGTTGTGTGTGTGCAGTTACTTTAATGTATGTGCATGGGGTGCCTGCAAAACAAATTTTGTGTGTATGGATGTGTGTGTGTACATTGGCATGCATGTGTGCAAGGCTTTGTGTATATAGATACGGGAGTGTGTGCTTGTACTGTATGTTTGCATACTTGCCCCATTATCCACACTTTGTGGCACTGCGAGTGGGGATGCAGATTTGTTTCTGTCAAGGTTAATAAATGAAGAAATCAAGGTGATTGTGTCTCAATCCAGACACAAGGACACTGGGAAAGGGGGGGGGGGGGGGGGGGGATCAGACACCCAGCTGGTACCTCTGAAATTTTAATTAGGCCCCTCCACAGCCAGACATTGTGGTTGAGTGTTCAGACATCAGTTGAACTATTTTCTCCCTCAATATTACCTAAGCCAGTGATGGGAGCTGAGGTTTGAGTTTAAAGACAGCCCCCCTCCGAGTCCCACCCCATTCCCTCCCTTAGCTTTTCACCAACCTTCTCCTCTCTCAGTCCTCTCAGTCCCTATCCTTTTTGAAGCACACTTGGTGTATTACTGTATCTTAATAGTACTGTGAGGTGTCATTATGGACCATGTGGAATTTGCAAAGTACACAATCTACTGTATGCAATTTTATGAAAACACATGCACATGAACATAAGAATGTTAACAATTCATCTTATGAATGTTCCACACATGTTTTTTGATGACATGCTACACATTTAATTTACCCTTTGGCTTCAAGAGAAATATTAATGCGTTCATTTGTTCTTTACTTGGGGAAAACAGTTTGTTAGAGTATAATGCTCTGAGTCAGGCTGCTGTTTTTAACCATTTCATTTGAACTTGTTTTTTAAATTTATGGGATGTCACCTTCTTTACATTTGAAATTTGTAAACGAAAGATTAAAAAATAGATCAATAAAAACATCATCCAGATAATAGTTCTAGATTGTTTAATATGTCATCGTGATTCCTCTCAAACTGTCCTCAAAGTAATCTGTGAGTGGGCTCTATCATGAATGTAGGACAACTCCAAGAAGTTGGACATGCTAGAAACAATATTCAGTTTTAGCAGGACACAGTCCTGCTTCGGGGAGGAAATTCCCTAAGGCAACTTGTGGCTCCTAACTCCTGTTTTATCTCTGTGCTGGTGCTGATTACAATACAGTGCCACCAAAGAGGTGTAATGATGCAGCTGCACCTAAACATGTCAAATCTCAGGAATCGACAAGTGCAACACTTGTTAGAAAACAATGTTGCACTTGTGGATTACAGTTTGTTGCCAACTGGAGGTGGTATGTATTTTTTTCAAGTGAAAAAAGTTTCAAAACTGTTCCACTGCGATACGATCCTATGTAATGTGATACTTAGGGATCAAGTGACTAGAATTTAGTGGCGAAAGGTCAAGGTGTAATGTGAACATATTTTATAGCCAAAAAGTCTAAATGTCTGGGATATGTGTTATACAAAAACAGCTCTGTTCATTATTCAGAGATGAACCTGAGGAAGGGGATATTGTGACCATATTTACTACAACTTGGCTGTCTCCTGGTTGGCTGAAGCATACAACCAGGAGACAGAAATTTCAATTGCCTTGGTGGTAGGGAGGGAATGTTAGAGCAGAGTGAATATAACTGAGAGGAAAGTATAAGGATGGAAATTGAATCACATGCAACTGTGTCTGTGTGTTTGTGTGTCTGTCCATAACACTCTTGTTGGTATTTTGCAGAATGGTACTTTATGTGTTGACACCACTGTAAGAAAAATAGTTCATCTTTTCAATAACCCTAAAAAGTCTTTAGTCCATATCAATGGACAGATGCAAACACACACACGCAACACACAGGCGTTACAACCTTAGATCTGGCACAGACAGAAAAGGTTTTTAAAGTTGTCTTTGAAACATCTTCTATGGGACTATCATCCCACTTTAAACAGATCTTGGATCAGCTTGTGGGGCATGTTAAGATCTCTTACTTAAAAAGGGCAATTTTATTAAAAGGTATCTCATTTTCACAACACAGTTGCAAGTCTCGCCTCTGTATGTTTGCCATTCTTCTTATGTATACCAGATGGAACTATTTCAACACATAAATTATTTACTCATCTTTAATCCAAAACAGTTCAGTCCAGAGAGCCAAATTAGATCTTCCCACATATTTCTGCTTCCAAGACTAGACATAAATAAAAGACGCACTCTAGATGAAAGATAACTTAAAGATTTTGATAATGAAATCAACGTATCATCAAAGGCATCTTTTTCATGAATTAGTTATGACAAATAAACATGACTCACAGGCAAAGCAAAATATAAAAGCAATGCAGAAAAACACATAAAAGCCCACTTTAATGTGTCCAGAACCGTCCATTAGAAAGCTAATTTCTAAACATGTAGGTGGTAACTGTGTGTACTAGCCCTATCTGTCATTACCATTTATAACTGTTAAAAAAGTAAAGGCTATAAACTGTTAAAAAAAAAAGTTGATAGACATTAATGTTGGTGGATAAATCGCCATTTCTCCCTTTTGAGAACAGATATTTCTCTGGTATTTCTCAGTGAACAGGAGTGAGTGAACCAAGAAAAAGAATCCTTTGTGCTTTTATTATGAGGAAATGACAACAAAGTCTGCAGACAACCACGGATGTTTTTTGAAAGCTGAAAAACCTTTCTCCCAATAAACATTGTTGAAACATCATTGAAAAAAACCAGCATGATGTTGCCCGGCTAACATTCGGCCAATTATCCTTGAGAGTAAAAAGAAAATCCACCACTGAAAAATAAAATACAGGAGAGAGGTGTCTTGATTTTAGTAGTTGTGATGTCTTAAGAGAAACCTGATCAAAGACTTAGCTGGTCAGACTGATTTGCAAAATATAACTTTACCCCTTATGCTTTAACTGATTCCACCCCACATTCACCTTGATGCTTCCTGTGTTCACGTAGATAACCTTTTAAATTCGGAACAGATGCAAATGACTTGTCCTCTTGGTGGATTTCTCACAAAATCCAATTTCTGGTAGAGGAGATTGCATTGAAATTGCCTCAGGAGGAGATAATACACCATCAGTAATTGTTTATAACATTGTTAATTTTTCAGGTTGGATTACTCCTTTAACTAAAAAAAAAGAAAAGCACAAAGAAAAAAAACAAAACAAAACAAATTAAAAAAAACTATGAAGAGAAAAGACTTAAAATTTACCTGCCAAGTGTTTTCAGCTGCCTGCTGTATATTAATCTCATTAGTAGTGTTCTATAGGAAGTGGGCAAGGCACACTCCATTATTTATGGAAGTGTAATTATCTATGGTGTCACAAGCAGGCAGGAATTTACAGGACCCCGGTTCTGCATCAGCACAATGGCTAGCTAGGTAATGAAGCGAACACACCTCCAGGCCGTACAGTACACTGTCTGATCTACTCTACTGTTTTGTTGCTTTTCGCTACAATAGTCTGCACTACTGCTGCACATCTTAGGCCAGCTTCATGGGTTAGGTGAATGACATAGAGTTAATGACTTTGATACTTTGACAATGTATAAATGGCTTAATTATCCGGGAAAATTTTTCAAAAATTAATTGGTTTAGTTTTCTTATTTGAGCTTTGCTGTGTTTCTGTTTAGCCCATTTGTGAATTTAATATTTTGGGTTTCAGTTGATGACACGTTGAGCTTGGGTAAAATGTAACGTTTTTTCTGAAAAATCTTAACCATAAATATATTACACTTTCACCAGACTGTAAATATAATCATGTCTTCGCTTCTTGTGCTGACAACAGTCAGGACAATTTGCAAACACAATTTACATTCATATTTTTTGTGTCAATTTGTATTACAATCCCAGCAAATTCAGTAGAAGTTAGGCAAGATGTATTTGCATATTTTGCCTTAACAACTGAAGCATGCAATTTAACACGGCAGAGACAAACTTTTCCTCAGACTAATTTAACACAGCAGATCATCACATTTTTATAGCATGAACTTGTTGCTGACAAGAATTTGACTTGTTTCTCCATTGTACAATACAGTTAATTGCACAGTTACTGTTGGATATTTTAAAGTGTTTCCTTGAAATGTGTGCTTTCTCTGCTTTGTGGGATTGGCTGTGTGCATAAAATAATGACTTATTAACTGAGGAAGAAGAGTTGTTAAGAAGTATTTAGTTTATTTTTAAATTATTGTGACTACAGTGTACGCAGGGGGGAGGGTAGGAAAGAAACCAGCAAGTAGGAAAAGCTGAAGCAGAGCTTGGACTCAGGCTGGCCAATTCTTTCTCTCTCTCTGGCCCAGCATTTCACTGTGTGTAGAGACTTAGCAGCTTCCACAGCAGCTGCTGCAGCAACGATGGGGTCATTTACATATAAATGAAAGTTGCCGATCACACGCTGCTGACCCCATTTATTTCAGTGGACAGACAGACAGGCAGGCAAGGCGAGCGCCAGCGAGTTGCCGAATTACTCCAAATTACCGCATTTCCATCTCCACATCAGGCCTGTCAGGCCTGCAACCATCGTCCCAGCAGTTTTTTCACTTCCCCTCCTCCGCCACGCACCCACCACCAGGTCTGGAGTTACTCTAATTGGCAGTGGTGAATTTAAAAGACCTGTCAGTGGCTGAGGCTGTCACCACCCAGGACAGCACAGCAAAGAAACAACATAGCCAGCTTATCACAGCACACCATTGCACAGCATAGCACAGAAACAGCATAGTCAGGTTAGCATAGCACACAAACAGCATAGCAAACTCTGCACATCAAGCTGAAGGAATTACACCGCTCAGCATGGAACAGCACAGTGTAACAGCCAAGCTCATCATCAGGCACAAAATGTATGTTGTACACAAAACCCTGCATTACACTAATGTTCATCTTTGACTCTCTTATCCCCCGTCTGCCATTACTTCCCTGTTCCTATTTATTCCTTTTATTTTCCGTTCGAGCCCTTTTGTCTTACATCCAACCTTCCACATTTTGCTTCCCTTCCTCCATTATGGTTTTCCCACCATACTACATTGTCATGCCATCAGTTTGCGTGAGCATCTGGATCTGAATCCTGGGCCATATGCCCCAATAGCATCTTCATCACACTCTGTTCTTACACATGCAACCACTCACACACATGTTCACACACACACACACACACACACACACACACACACACACTGTACACTAAGTACTAGAGCACTCAAAGTCTCAAGGTATTACAAGGCAGTTTAATGCTACAGGGCTGCATGATCTTAACGTGACAGCTGTGTCCTTTACCAGGCAGCAACACACTCATGCGTATCATTGGGCAAAAAATACAGCAAAACTTACTTTTGTCTTCTGTAAAGGAGAGCGATAACCCTCATAGATAAAAACAGCAGAGCTAGTGCCTGTAGCGACTTTATCTGGCTGGTAAAGCAGCCTCTCTTCCTGCTTATTTGTCTTTTTCCTGTCTCATTCTTGGTTAGCCAAGCACGCACCCTTATTAGTTCATTAAAAGGAGTGTGGTGCTGCTGCTGCTCCCTGACTTTGGTATAAGCAAGGCAGAGGCAAAGAATGGAGCTAAAGAAAAGGGGAGAGAGTCAAAACACCACTCTCTAATTGCTCAAGATTGATGCATCCAGTGAACATCCTGGTAATCAGTGTTGTTTTTATTTGTTTAATGGTAGGACAGGGATCACAGACAGGCTGACCCTCTGTGATCATTAACAGAATTAATGCAGGCAGAAGCACAACTCCTCTCTGCTTGCCTGGTCTGGAAGCAAGTGTCAGAGTGTTGGTTTGTGAATGCATATGTCGTGTGTGTGTGTGTATGCTGGTTTGCATTTGAATTTGTTTACATCACTGAGCACTGAAATTAACCAACCATCCATTCCCATCTGGATTTATTTACAGATGGATATTATTCTGTATGTGATCACTCTAGTGCGGCGCTCATGTGCTTGCTGCTGTCATCACAGAGACCATTTTTACTTTCACAAACAACATGATGATGAAGTTTCATGAAAATTCAATATAGAAGACAGATACAGTGTAACCAGTAACAGGCCATTTCTATAGTGATTCTTTGCACTTGTGCAATGATATTCATTACTTCCATTGAACAATTTGACAGCCACAGCAGCACAGAAATGGCGTATAGAATCTCATATGTAATAAATAAACATTGATATTACAGGGTTTTTTTTTTGTTTCTTTTCAAAAATTACTTTTTGAAGAATTTAAAAGTAAATGAAAGTTGTTTCATTGTATTCACATATCTTTATGTGTTTAGCCAGTAGATGAGCAATATAGCAAAATTAAAACTTATAGCATTTTTTAAATAATATTATAATTATATATAGTGATATCAACTTATAGCAATTTTGTAGTTATGAATTTCAACTGCGTGTGGTGTTTGTCTTTGTCTCCATCTCCACTCTGTGTGCATCCTGTCAGATGTCTTTAAGATCCATCTGTCTTTGTCCCAAATGGGAGTTACAGATCACACGTGACTTTCTCTTATAGATACCGTAGAGTGGAAGCGGCATATGGGTTTGTGTGAAGTCTTGGAAAAATGGAGAGTGAAATGGCTGCAGCCATTTGAAAAGATGGCACTCTAATTTCATGGTAATTAATTAATGTACAGTAGGTGTTTGCTGGGGACGTGAAAGCTGCCCCCAGGGGCTGACATGCTATGCAATGGGCAAATGCCATGACTCCCACTGACAGGAGGGAGACGCTAAACTTAGATGGATCATTGGGCTATTAAAGTTTGTTGAAAAATGTACTGAATTTCAAACATTCACACAGCTTGCACACTGTTGTAATACATATTCCAGTATTGCACATTGTACATGTCCAAGACATGCCTGGAACACAAGAGTAGATGTGACATTGAGCTTCAGCCCAGTGCCAAGTTTCTGAAACTTCTCAAGCAGCTAAACTCAAGCGTGGGTGTTGAGAAGAAAATCCAGTAACAGAGGAGCAGCAGAAAAGTCTCTAAAGTCCTATACAATAAATGCTGGGTATGTGTGACACACAGAGTAGAACAGAGAGAGAGAGTAAAAGTGGGTGTAAAATATGCAAAGGTCTAAATCCTCTCTTCATCTTCATCAGGAGCTCTTAAGACTCTCTTAGACAAGTTTCCTCTGGTGACCAAGATTTCCCCTGCACTCATCGCTCACTCATACATCTGTGTGTGTGTGTGCATAGGTGTTTATAGTGGTTTAACAGCCACTGCTGGCTGCCTCTAAGTGGAACATATGAATTGATTTGTGCAATGAATCATGGGCTTCACTGCTCTGCACTGTGGTGGGATGTCTGGGATGTTAATGATGACCTAAAATTGCCACTGTGTCTTTGAACTGAAAGGGAGACAGGAATTTAAAAAATACAAAAGGAGAGAAGGCAAGAGCTAGTATTTAGTTTAAGAGCAAGGCAGAGGGTGCAAGGAAGTTGAATAGAACACTTTGCTTTCCCTGCAGCATCATATATTGGATTTATGGCAAACGTCTTGAATGTCAACATGCACTTTGGAACAACTGGAACAATTTGCTTTTTTTCTACATTTTGCTTTATTTTATATGTACAGTTACACACACATACCACACATGGCAGAGGAACCTGCAGACCTTAAAGGCATTTTAAACTGTGGCTGTCCTACTGTCCTACCCCAGGCTAACCTCCAGCAGCCCCAGCGATGTAGTGTCAGCAATGACATTGGGATTCTATTAGCAGGTTGTGCGAGTTGCTGGCCCCCTGCCCTGTGGTGAGACCCACCATTGATCTGTCATGGGAGATGGCTGCTCCCTGCTCCTTGCTCCCATAGGGCTCAATTTGAACCTTTCCAAAAACCAGGGCCAAACCCTTTGCTTGAAATCCACCTGGGGAGCAGAGAGAGAGAGAGAGAGAGAGAGAGAGAGAAGAGCTCAAGGTCAGGCGTGTGCAGATAAAGACAACTAGGTATGGTCGACACCAACTGTAATAGCCAGTGAAAAGTGAGGTTATTTGTTATCGATTCCCAATGAGGGAAATCACCAGGTCTATATAACGCTGTTTATGGCTGGGCAAAGGGTTTGTGTGTGTGTGTGTGTGTGTGTGTGTGTGTGTGTACTGGTCGGTCGATGTGAGACTCAGAGAATCCTCTGAAGGACAGAGAAAAGAAATTAAAGTCTTTCTCTCCCTCCCGGGTCTCCTCTCTCTCCTTCTATTTTGAATGAGTGCATAGTGATCTGTTTTCCCAGCCAGCCTCATTTGTATTTTTACTGAATTACCCCGGATGCGCAACCTGAACCCACTTAAGCATGTCACTTAGCGTTTGTTGAAGTTTGCCGAGACAGGGCCCTCATCAGGTTTCAATGAGGAAGGCTGTGGCTAAGTGGCCACTTGTCATGTTTATTTATTTCATTTTTATGCATTTCCCACATGATGCCCATGTTTGCTGTCCAAGTTGTTTAGAAAGAAACGCCCAGACCAGAGGGAGGGACAAGGGCTTGTGATCGCTTGTAAAGTACTGCATTACAGTATCTCCTCTCTGTTGTGTGTCATAAACTTGGTAATCTTTAATTCTTGTAAGTTGAGTTGGTCGTTATTTCTAGCTTGTGAGAAAAGAGCATGTTCTCTTTAAGAGTAAAGATATGTTAAATACATAAAAAAAATGTCTTCTCTCATTGTGGAGGTATTTGAATAATCTTGAATAAAATGTGTTTACATATAGTCATGGAATCTTTTAATCCTTTTTGACTCACACAGTATGAAGCAACACTAAGGAACACATGGGTGTATATGAATTAACAGTATGAAAGTACAAACAGAACAGAATATTGAAATTGCCCCCACGGGCGATTCTCAGCTGTGCCGTGGCAGTGAGACACTTCCTGGTGCTGCTCCATTTATATGTATGAAAATCTCTCACGGATCCATGATATACATTATAGATGAGGACTCCCGTTCTGCACTTCAGTCACTGGAGCAGAATTTTCCATGATATGCACCCCCTACCACTACCACAGCCTCAACAGCCGCCCACTCCTCTCCTCTTTTTCTCTCGTCCCTCTTTCCATTCATTTCTCCTTCCATATGCCCTCCCATTGGAGGGTTGTTTCATCCCTCACGAACTCCCTTTCATCCCTCTCCAGCCCTTTGGTCTCTTATCATTTCATCCTTCCATAAGTCAAACCTTACATCTTTACTTCTACCCATCCACCCTACCTTCCCTCACTTATTTGCCCCTCCCCCACAACATGGAGTGAGCAAGAGAGGAACATGTGAACAGAGAGATGGGAGCCTGCTGGGTCTCCCCCTGCAGTGCCACCGCACGTTGATTTGTCTCCTCCGGTTCCATATTGATTTAGTTTTAAACAAGGGAAAAATACAAGAAGAATGAGGTGCCGGAGGTGACATGAAATAATAATAAAAAAAAAAGGTAAAGGGGGGGGGGGGTGAGAGCAGAGGAGAAGTGCTTCTATGTATTAAATCTATGAGTTGAGTCCCAGGTGGGTTCAGGGCATTACCAGGTGGTTAGTGTACAGTGGTTGAACCTAGAAAGAAAGAAGCAGAGATGGAGTGAGTATGAGATCCTTTATTTAAAATCTCTCTCTTTTTTTTTTGTATTCACATCATTTGCTTTGTGCTTGCTAAATGAGTTGAAATGCATCTCTTTCTATGTCATGGTACAGTTCCTGCCTTAAAATGATTCTCTGCTCAGTTCAGTTTAAGTTGTGTGCAGAATAATCGATCCCCCCATTAATTCTACTTAGCTGAGCTTCACTTTACAAGCCTGGGCTTGACTGGTCCACCAAGGCCAGCGCTGCTGAATGGCTGACCTTTATACGGCTCCAACTGCCATTGATTTTCAGCAGGACTTATTTCATGAACTGGGGTTTGGAACAGGGCACCCAGATGAAGATGAACTATGAGGCAAAATCAGTTTCTTTGGCCCTTTTCATTGTATTTGCACTCTACTCTCTTATTTTTCTCTTTTTCTCTGTCCTCTTTACTTTGGAATAAGCACTGTACATCATACAAACTGAGTTCTGTGGGTGGTATAGTCTGAGAGCAAATAGTGTCCCCTCTGTGACACCGCCCCCTCCCCCTTTTCCCTGAGTTATGAGCCCTCCACATCCAAGTGTTAGGGTGTCTGTGAGTGTTTTATGTTCTTGCTTTAGTGTGTATGTGTGTTTCTGCCCATGTTTGAGTGTATGTAGGTTACATTGGTAAGTGCTTTAGAAGAACACTTTCTGTAACATGGCCCCTTGTTATTTGCAGTTAGGAAATAATGCAAAGCAGAGAGTGTGAACAAGCCATTAGAGCACCCATTTTTGACCTCAGAGCCAAAGAATCGAGGAAAACAATCTTGACCTCACAGAACAACAGATGCAGCATCCACCTCACTGCTGCAGGGGTGAGGAGGAGGGAGGAGAGAGAGAGTGAATGCATCTCAAATCCCAAATGTGATTTCTGCAGGACTTAACATCCTATATTGCATGATGTCAAATCTTTCAGTCCTAATTGTTAGATGAATGTGCTCAGATGAACATAATTAAAATGAATTAATTAATGAATAATGAAAGCTAAGACAAGGAATGGGTGGACGTGTGGGATGGTTCTGAGTGTGATTTAGCATGAGTTCATTCAGAGTGCACAGTGTCTCCTTTTCTCCCTCCCTCTCCTTGTCTCTGTTGTCTTGGCCTGTATTAGCTGTATATCAGCGACTGGTAAATAAAAAAATCTCTAAATTTAATACTGGCTCATGAATACATGCCGGCATACAAATGTTCCAGGAAGGTGGGAGGCATGAGGGGCAGGTGAGGTCGTGGGCTGACAATGATGCTGCTATAGTATGATGTTAGTTGTGGGGATGGTGGAGCAGACATTACGTGTAGCAATTTGGTTGCACCTCAGGCACAGAGCCGGGCATACATTTTTTCATCTGGGGAAAACCAGGGAAAGCCAGAGCCCATCGTAATAGAACAGGAATGTCCCTGGACTCAGTTAGACTTGGGTCACAGGCTGGGTCTGGACCCTTAAAGACTTATAGTGCTCAATCAGTTGAAGAGTTTCAAAGGATTTTTGTGCGTCTGTGTGTAACTGCAATGTAGCTGCAGCCTCTAAAGAACTTATTTCTTTTGTCTGATACATGACACTACTTCTTTTATTTCAAAAAATGTTGCTGAAATTTAGACATGAATACACATGTGCATGAACAAAAAACAACGCCTGGGTCCACATTCAGTCACCCACTCCCAATGAAATAAGCCACCCTCGGCCTTCGGGGGGTGAGTGTGGGGCAGTGAGAGGGGGTGAGTGTGGGGCAGTGAGGGGTGGGAGTTGTCAGAGACACTTCCAATGTGTTTTCTGCTCCAGTGCTTGTTGTTCTCACTTCGTCAGAGTGTGTTTGCTGCAGATTGGGAGAAATGGTGATAGGTCAGGCCGGTGGGCTACTTGTCTGGCCCTCAGGTTCGGTGCAGTTCAAGGTTGAACCAGACATATTGAGAAGGTTTTTTGGTGTTTATTTAGCAAACAATAATTCCAATGTGTTGCAGCGTCAGACTTTAAGGGGAAGAGGAGGAGACGAGAGACGGGCTGAGAAGACAGGCCTGTCCCTTTTGTTTGGTGCTGAATGCGCTTATAGACAAGTAGGGATTTTCTCAAAGTGTCAGGATGAAACATAAGCAGGCTTCCCAGCTAAGAGCTGGAGTGGTTGGAGAGTGATGGAACCAGCAGACGTCACTGGTGACAGAATGCTGTGTGTGTGTCTGTGTGTAGACATGGGGTATTGATATGCTGGAAATGAAGCTCGGAGCAGATGGACAGAGCAGGCTGGCCCTGTGTCGATCCTGTGAGCTCTGGCTCCTTCTCGCAATCCCCCTTTGATGGACACAGACACACACACACAAATATACACATGGCTCAGGCAACTGTGCCAAGTCCATATTTTACCAACTTGATAATAGTCCTATAGGATAACAAATGGTTGATCATCCTATCATTAATATCCAGTAAGTCACAATGATCTCCAACTATGGCAGATGTGGCTCGTTAATGAGACCGACTGGAGAAGTCCTCCTGTGGCATATTAGAGTAGACAGCCAGATTTGGGGAAGAGGGTACAGAGATTGGGAGCAAATTGTATTGTGAAAGGAACAAAAGGGTTAAGACCGACAACCAATTGCCATATTTGAAATTATACAGTAGGTTGAGGGATGTATTGTTTTACCATCTACATTTCTGTCTCCCCTTTTTATCTACCTCTCTCTCTCTCTCTCTCTCTCTCTGGCAACCCTCAGACCTCTCTCCAATCTAAAGCCAACATGCTTGGCTGCATCCCTATCATTCTCCCTCCTTCCGTCTATCTCTCTCCTCCTCTGGCTCCTTCTTCTCCTGGTCCTCTCCCCTCCTATGAGGGATGGTATAGGGAGTGGAGGGGTAAAAAAGTGCAAGTGCTGGTGAATTGCTAATAGGTAATCATAGTGCTCAGGACAAGGATGCCTACTGGAGGTCTAGGGACCATTAAAGAAACGTCAACTCGGCATAGGTATGCCAAGAATTATGAGTCGGTGGGCAGGCAACACTTCTTGGCTCCCATTGGTCAGGGCAGCAGGCCGTAATCTGTCACAATCCTGGAGTTGCTGTGACAGCAGCGGGAGCATTCTGGGCTCAACACAGAGGGTAAAGGAAACATGCAGCTAAGGGTGTGTGTATGTCTATGTGTGTGTCTGTCTCATGTGCCACCATGAGTGTGGTTATGCGTATGTCGGGCTGTGCAATAAGTAGAAAGTCTACCAGAATCAACAACATGCATGCTGCAACTCAAGATTTAATTTAAATTATGTTGTTCAGTAAATTGATTCTGTTTGGTAAGTTGTCAATGTAACATTACCCCTTTAATGCACCTGGAAGTACAACAATGAATCACATCTAATCCTAAAAGCAAACAACAGATCGCTGTTCTTGTGTCAATTCTTTGAGTTTAATCCAAACTTGGGAAGTCAAATCAGCATTTTTCCACCAAAGCGTTTGAACCAATTTTAATTAACATGTTGGAAAAAAGTTCCCCTTTCTAAAGGAAGCAATAGCAATTTGCTTAATGAACATCAACACAACCATGTCAGTCTGACCAATATATGATCAAGAAACAACTTCAGGGCATGTTTCAGCGTATTACACAAGCATTGCCTGAAGTCACTCCCTATCTTCGAACATACTGCAGATGGAAATAAATTATTAATAACTTTGTTTATTGCTCAGCACAAAGACCATGATTTGTTTATTGCTTTTTAGGTAAATGGTAATTAATTTTGATAATGATTTCTGGTCATATTACCTCACTCACTCACTTGCAATATCTTGCTGGCATGGATTCATACTGTGATGTTGTACATCATACCATAGCTGCAACTCACTGACAGTCGGGCAAGACATAATCTTCAAAGCAAATATCAAGGCAGCAGCCAGATAGGGAACATGGTGTCAGTGCATAAGGGCACCTTTAAGCATTAAAGCCTCACACAACTCTGGATCTGTAATTCTGTCACGGAACATATCCTCTGCCATTTCGTTACTTCCTGCTCACTCTGGACTTTCACTGGGGCGTGTGGTGGGATTGGCATGATGCCGCCCTTCTGAAGCCACTGGGTTGGGTCTGTCGTCATGATCTTATCTGTCTAAGGACAGTTCCTCAAAATGAACTAAAGAGTGTAAACCCCATCAAACAGCGTGCAGAATAAGAAAGAGAGAGAGACAGTGTCTGTGTGTGTGGGAGAGATGTGAGCCCACCAAAAGCTTAAGCTTCCAGTGTGCTGTGCAGATAAGATTCATTAGATAGGTGGGTAAATGCAAGAGGCAAAGTGAGGCAGACATGGAGAGAGAGAGAGGGAGGGAGATTGAGCTTGCTGCTGCTCCAGCATTTGTTGACACAGATTTACAATGAGTCTCCCACTGCTTCACGCATTACAGTAACACGCCATGTCAATAGCTCTCTGGGCTTGAAAAGCAGCCGTGCCAAAGATGTCTGGGAGTGATGCCCTTCTCCTGATAACCAAAGTGTGGCTCATAAGTCAGGAAGTGGAGGATAAGGAGGAGCAGAAGAGGGGAAAAAGAATTTTTATGTCTTTTTGTTTCGCTTTTTTCTTAAATATTAATAAATCCCCACCTACTTCTTTCTCTCAATCTCTTCTCAATCATTTTTTCATTAGTTTTCCCTTTTTGTCACTTTTCTAAGACCCCCCCCACAATCTCTCTTAGTTTCTTACTCCTCTTTCCCTCTGTTTCTTTTTATCTCTTGGACGCCCTGCTACAGGCTCAGTAGGACAGGATTTAGGCATTAGCTCAATCCCCCTATCTACTCCCCCTTGTGATTGCACACTGTTTCTGTCACCCACATCCCCTAGTCTACTGCACGAGTCTTGCAGGACTCAGAGTCTCTTATAAAATTACTGGTAAAGAGCTTATACTGCACAAGGCAGGAAGACATGATCAGCCACACAGACAAATGTTGGTGTGAGAGCGTGTGACTGTGCAATGGGTTGGAACAATGATAAGCAAACTGACAGGTGGTGGGTAACATTTTTAAATGATATTTCCAATTAATCCAAATATACAATTACAGCCAGTACTAAAGAATTTGATGAGAACCAGCACAGACTCATACGATGCAGCTCTGCTGAGTCATGGGGCTCCACAAATGAGGTGGTTTTGATGTGTGACATTCACCTTCATGAAATCTTGATGAGAGCTGAGTTCTGCTGTCTGTATAATGAGGGCTTTAGCAGTCAGACAGCTGGCCAACCACTTCAGCTAGTAAAGCTATGATAATAAAGAGGGTTGGAAAGCAATTGGTAGATGGACTTCAGGCTGTCTGGGAGGCAGTTAGTGTTTTGGGGAAAGAGATAAACAGAAAACTTGGACGGCATCAGACAACAGAAGGTCCAATGGTCTTATCAGAAATGTTGTAGTGGTACTAGTAGTAATGGTACTACAGATCACACATGTTTGTGAGTTAGCTGTATCCTCGTTGCTAATTGTCATACTACGTGGAGCATTCAGTTTAACAGATGGATATCAAAAGCTTTGTTCCAAAAGGAGCTATTCAGCCTCTAAAAAAAAGTAACACTTGTGCAAAACAACAACAAAGCAAAAACAAATTGCACTCTGAAAGCGAAAGCATGCATTGTTTCCTCTGAATGGCAAAACTCACCTTTACGGAATGTAATTTTTCTGTTTTTAAAAAATCGTACATCATAAATTGATGTTTTTTCTCTCACTTAAAATGGATTGACTACTATAGAGAAAAACTTTTCTTTCACATACAAATATGAAACTGAGTAGCTGAGGTCTGCAGGTGTCTCTCAGTCCATGTCAGCTCCTCAAGCTCTAAATCCTCTCAGTTCTGATAGGAATCCCAAAGCTTATAGTGGCTTCCATCTCCTCAGTACTGACTGATGCTTCTTATCAGGACCAGCACACTGCTGCCGCCAGCACATTTTCACATATGGGTAAATTATAAATCACTTGCACAAACATTCTCCCACTTGCATTCAAACGCATATATAAACCTTGTAACATAGATTCAATACATACACAGGGCAGAGCTGCTATGGCACATTTCTTTCCAAAGTGCAGTAATGATTCATGGTCACATATTTTTCAACAGAACTTGAATTTCAGAAGACTCACATGTGAATAGACAATTTTACCTGAAGTTTGGAGCAGAGACTAGTTTTTCATACACAACATAGAAGAGGTTATTTTATCTCTGGTTGTTGGCCATAAAGCTTTGGTTGACTAATTCTGAACTAAATTGACCAGAATTTCACAATTTTGATAATGAACTGGGACAAAACATTTTATGCTTCGCTTAACAGTTTCTTAACTGTGAGGATATATTACATTTTTGCTGTTTGTTGGTAGAAAAAACAGACATTTACATATATATATATATATATTTATGTATATTAGACTGGCCTGTCTTTGTCCCGCATCAGCTTCAATATCCCACAAATACATCATTTTAAGAGTCTTCATAGGGGAGTTACTGACACTTTCTGGCTATAAATGCTGAAGTCCTAGTACTGTACTAGTTCAATACAAAGACTACATTGTCACAGTGTTTTATTTGAATAAATATGTGCATTGCTTTGTTGAAAAATGCATTGTGAGGATATTATTCACTGCAAAACTAAACAATAATTCTGTCTCATTTTCATATAAAAGTGTTCAGATATCTTATCTTATCCAGTTCAATTTGAATATTTGAAATTCTTCATTGCTAGCTTGAGCAAGGCTTTCAAATTTGATCTTTATTAGTAATTTTATTGTTAATGAACAGTTATTGTGACTGCAATGAACCACTTCATAGCTGTAAATCATTCCACTGTGCCTCCAGCTCGCTCTGTCCTACTCTAACTCTCTCTCTCCTACTATCTCTGTCCTTCTTGCTGTATACAGTACAGATTTACTAGCTAAAGCTGGTGCCCCCAGACAGTTACCACTCGGCACACCCTCAGATCAATAATTGGAAATATTAATTATATCAGCATAGATGGCCCCGTCAGAAGGGGGCTATTTATGCTCCTGTTAGTGAGCAATGCAGCAGTATGAGCTTTGATGGGCTACTAATATGTATTAATGATCCCTGGACAAACATTACTCTATATTACATCTAAAAGTCAAAGTCAGAAGACACCACACTCAGTGAATGGCTATTAGAGGTTTGTTTTGGGTTTTTTTTTGCAAGCGCTGTAAGTAAGTAACTTTAGAATAATTGTTGTAAAAAGACTTTTACTCTGTAAAACCAGGACAAGATGTACAGCAGTTTAATCTCTGTTTACTGCATTGCTGTGTATTGGAGGTTCATCTTTTTGGATAATATGAAAGTTAAGTTTGGGTTTTGAACTTGCACCAGGTCTTTTAAAGCAGTATTATTATCTTGCTACTAGCCCTCTCTCCGGTGTTTAAGCAGTTTGAATTCTGGGACTCCGTACTGCTCTATCCCGTTAAAGTTTACTAGTTATGAACTCATTAGTGCCATAGATAGTGCCAACAGTAGACTCTAAATCCTCCCCACTACTAACAACCCAAGTCTGGACTACAGTTCCTTGACTAGCTCGATGTAGTTTGAAATCAGACAGCAGAATGTCTTTTGTGGTCAGAGCCCAAGGCATTTGGTCTTTTTTGGGTCTAATGATAGTTTCAGTAAAAACATGATTGTTACCCAGCCAGGCCAAATCTTCCCAGAATGCGGAAGATATGTAAAAAAATCACATAAATGTTTGTGAATGGTCTGGAGTGCTCATGTTTAAGCATATCATTTTGTATAGCACACCATCAGATTTAAAGACTCGCTAACCGAAAGTAGAAACAAACCAACAGAGTATGTGTCTGTATTCCAGGCCTATTACACACTACATTATGTACTGTAGGCCTTGGGGGTTACAATCTCGCCCTCTGTATAAAACAGCAGCGTACGACAGCTAAGAGCTTTAATTCAACTGACTGGAGGCTTAACTGGGCAGACGAGGTGGCTCAAGAAAAGTATATGGAACTATAGATTTGCCAAAGTCCTGAGAGCAGCATAGCTTGTAAAGTGAGGAAAAGGGAAGTCATATTTTCTACTAGAGGAAGAAAATGAAGAGCAGTAACTCATTTGAAAGTTGTGAGGCCACTGAGATGTTGTTAGGCATCAGATAAGCTGGTTAATTCTGAGTATTCAAAAACATTGAGGTGAGATTCATTTAAACCTGGTTATGGACCCTAATGAAAAGCACTGAAAAATGTCAATCATGTCCTCAGGAAAGAGGAGCTGTTTCTTCAACATAGTAGGCTGTAGACACGCTTTTCCAGCCTGTCGACAACATGCAAACACAAACAAAAAACTGTACAACACACTTAGGAAATTCCTGATGTGTACAATGTGTGACACAAATGTGAAACATGAAAAACACATTTTCTTTTAAGAAAATTTTTTCACCAGACTATATCTGTGTTTCCCCTCATGGGTGTTGAAATGCAAATCATGCTATATATTAATTCAGACACATTTGGAGGGAACATATTTTCCTTGCATATCACATTTGGATTGAAACCACCCCTAACGTTCATATTTTGAAAAATGCATTTTTTATTATATCAGAACCCTGTTGAATAAATCAAGGTATTTAGGTCACATACATACCCTCAGGTAGATAAACAAGGCAAGGAAACAGAATATCAGGCTAGGCATATAAAAGTTTCTCCATCAATAATGGCTCAAGTTAAAAACAATTTTCCCAATTTATAATTAATGTCCCACAAAATGCTGTAATATTTTTGGCTGCTGTGCGATACAAAAGCAGGTGGATTTCGTTTGTAAATATACAGTGTTTGCAGAGGGAAGTTATGCTGTCTTCTTCAGGATGTGTTTGAAAGTGAAAGGTGGGAGGTTGGAATCAGAGCTGTAGAAACGCCACTCAACAGAGGAAGTAATCTTATCTAGGAGTTGCAGGCTTTCTGCCTTGCTTTCTCTGTATTTACTGTATCTTTTTTTTACCTCCTCTCCATCTCTGTTGTCCTTTTTCACTATCTCTCCCTCTTTCCTGCTCTGCTTCCGAACTGCCTCACCTTATCCCTGCCGTAGCAAAAAACATCCTGATTAAAATGTGTGTTACTTGCGGAGAAAGTAGCATCACTCAGTTCCTCATGGGTGTGTCGGGAATCTATTAGCTCCAGCCAACAGCGGATATTGTAAAAACATACCCTATGGTATCTGAAGTTAATGAATTGTCTCATTGGTAACAGCAGCGCTTGATAAATTGTACTTAAAAGTCAGTGCATGTGTTTGCATATAGTGCAAGTGCGCTTTGGAACGTCTATTTAATTTCTGCTGGAATGACATAATTCTCTTCATGTGGTTAAGGGAAATCGGACAAAGAGAGAAAGCCATTGGTAGTGACTGTTCACAACCATAATGCATTACTTTCAGGAAAATAAATAGACCATTAAGCTGGCATATTGGAGGCTGAACAGTAACTAGCTTTAGAGAGAGCTGCCTCCCACACACTAGCATCCCGTAGAGACGGCTGAGATCATAGCATGGTAGTGAAGCCTCAGCTGTAGGTTTGGCCTTCTCCATTGTGCATGTTAAACAAAAATCAGCTTGCAGGATGGAAGCATCTTTTGTCCGTTTGACATGTCAAAGGCAAATTCAAAGCTTCCCTATGTTGTTGTGAAGGGGCAGAGGCTTGAAAAGTTATTTGCAAATTTGTCTAGCGGACGATTTTTTTCCCCCATCCATTCAGAGGTTCTTTGTCTCAGAGGTTTCTTTGAACACATGTGATAGTGTTGTGGTTGATTCTGTAATCTATCCGTATATGCCGTGGAGCAGTGTGCCCTGTGGCTTGGCATTAGCATACTGTTCAGTTACTTTCCTTGTGTTGTAAAAGAAAAAGAAAGCACTTGTTGATTGGGAGGAAGAAGGATGGGGAGCGAGCCAAGAAACAAGTATCTTAAACCTCAACCTTTACAAGCATAATACCCTCCCTATTTTCCTACAAAGACTTAGCCACTGCTAGTTATTGTTTACGATGGGTAAATTTATGGAATAATTTCAGTGAAGGAAGGTTACTCAGTTTCTCAAGGTGAAAATGGATACGTTTAGCACTTAATGAATCGGGCCTGGGCCTCTTCCCCATATATCAGCATGTTATTAAGACATTTTAAAATCCCATTATGGTGTTTCTCCTTGAACATGTCATGCTTTTATTGGACTGCCCTGTCTTTAAATCTGACCTTTTCGGCTCAGCGCTGGAATTGAACTGAAAAAAAGATACATGTGAGGACATTCATTCATTTATTTATCTTCTACCACTTATCCGTTTCCGGGTCGCGGTGGTTGCTGGAGCCAATCCCAGCGCACACTGGGTGAGGGCGGGGTCACCCTGGACAGGTCGCCAATCCATCGCAGGACCAACATACAGAGACAGACAGAGACCAACAACCACTCACACTCACACCAAGACCTACGGACAATTTAGATTCACCAATTAACCCAAACATGATGTCTTTGGTCTGTGGGAGGAAACCATAGTACCCGGAGGAAACCCACGCAGGCACGAGGAGAACATGCAAACTCCACACAAAAAGGCCCCAGACCCAGGAACCGAACAAGTGACCTTCTTGTTATGGGACAACAGCGCTAACCGCTATGCCGCCGTGCTGTCCAAAATATACATATGGAGGTATAAAAATATCAATGCTGAATCGTTCAGTGAGTGGGATTTCAGTTTGACTGGGATGCCAGGTAATGGCAAACAATTTCAAGCAATAAAAAGATGCTTAAATAGATGCTACAAATGGGTTACTGTAAATAGCAGAGTCTGGTCTAAGAGGTTGCTTTTATGTTGCAGTAATCTTGTTATACGTTTGTGCCACTTTTGGCCCCAGATATATTAAAATTTGTTTTTTTTATAATTAAATCTATTGGTTTTAATTAGAATCAAAGACAAGGGGGCACTTACTGTCGTCTGTCTGTGAACATGAGCATTACATATATGGATATAATATACATGTGTGGGTGGGTATATATGGATATATATACAGTCTGTGTGCAAATTGCAAATAGTGCAATATGATTTTGTTGCATGTGTTAGAAAAAGGATACTGCAGCTGTAAAAACAGATTGTAAATCACAGCTGTGTCTTTCAGACTTTTTCTTCCAAACAAATCGGGTCCAAGTCTGGTAAAATTGTTCAACTTGAACAACAATAATGAAAGAAGAAGGAGGTAAAAGTGGGGAAGGAGGAGAGCGTGACACAAAAACTGTGATGACAGAGGCATCTAATCCAGGCAATGCCATTCTTATCAGGGTCCAGTGGATTAGGGTGAGCCTCCTAACCAGAGAATCCTTCCTAGCCAGACACTCTCCACAGCCCAAGGCCCTGGATCAATAGGCCTGCATTGATCTCCCTCCTCCTGTGGTTAGATTCACTTTTATTAGGACTGCCTCTGCATTTCTCGCTTAGACACACATATTCACCCCTTCACCCTTTCATGTCACCTGCCATGAAAAACCACAAATACAAATGTAGACACACACACACACCATATTTTATTTGTGCCAGAGAAATAAGGTTGTTTTGTTTAAACTGAATTACGGGCATCAGAGACACCATAATGACGAGTCAGTTTAGCTGCGTGATGGCATTTTGATTTCCTCTCCAGCCAAGTCTCTGATCAGTATTGTGCAGCACAGCTATTAGTATGTGAAAGAGGGCTTTTAGACCTTTTGGTCTGTGGCCTATTGTTGTACCAACGACAGCCAGAGTCACCAGCACTAACTTCTCTGTTGCCCCCTCTTCTTTCCCCTCCAGATGACTCGCCCCATCCAGGTGAAACCAGCTGACAGCGAGAGCCGTGGAGGTAGTTGTCTTCTTTTCTTCATAATTTTTTCATCTCCTCTTTTCATCTGTCTTATCTAGGCTAATTCTTTTCATTCTTTCCTTCTGATCTCATCTGCTCTGCTGTCTCTGTGCCGTTTTCACTCTGATTTTGCCTCATTTACATTCATAACTGCAGCTATTTGATCATAGCACAGAAACTTAAAAAACTGTTTAAACCAAAATGTGTTTGAACATATATTAAACACATTATTCTAACACAGGTTTCTGCATCTCCCTCAGCTTTTAGAAATGTGTATCAATTTTTCTGGATCTAGCCTCAGTCTTTTCTTTTATTTGTTACTGGTTCATATCCACAGGATTTATGGAATAATTTCCCTGTTTTTTTCCTCCTCATCCTGCTTGTGCCCTTGTACTGTTTGTAATTGATTAAAGAGTCTGTTATTGAAAAGGATGTAGGGCTCTGATGGGCCTTCCTGCTGCTCCTTTCTTGTTTCCTATGCCAAGAACATTATCATTGCACTGTAAATTAGATGGTGTTTGGACCAAATTCTGGCATGATAGACAGGCAAAGGTCCCTTTAAAACCCACACTGCTTGATCTGTTTGCATCTTAAACACAAGAGTAAATGGTAAAGAGGTAAGGAAAAAAGAAGCAGAAGCACTTACAGCTTGCCAAACAATCAATACATTTGCAGGGTTCCTGCCAAGATCCTCATTACTTGGCCTTAATTCTGTTGTCTTTGATCTCTTCCGTTTTTGGAAGCTTTCATTTACCCGCTGCTTATCTGCATATATGTTAATGAGATGAGCAGGCATCCTTCAAGTCAGTGGCAAAGACAATGAACCTTGCTGCTATTTTTTGCTGTCCATCCCATGTGTCACGCAAACAAAGTGAGCCCCTTTTTGTCATTTACGGAGGAAGACTGTTTTCAGCCTTTCTCATCTTGGTGGAGGGAGAGAGATAGAGATTTGGGAAGGAAAAACGGGCAAGGAGAGAAGATGGAGAAATGATGCCAGCTGCATGCAGCTGCTGTGCTGCACTTCTGAGGCTTTACCTAAAAACCTCTGCCTATTTTGGGTGAATTAGGATGGCTGGCCAGTTGGCCGCCAGTCAAATGGACACAATCTTCAAAGAACATTGTAACCCCATTGAGAGCGAGGGAGGAAAGGCCAATAAAGATCACTGTCTGTCTTTCTTTCTTTCTTCCTTTCTTATCAACCATTCATTCAGAGCTTTAAAGGAGCAGTAAGACAAGTAGAAGGGTCTTGTGCTGTCAAGATTGATGTCTCCTATAGCTCCATTGATTTTGCCATTGTGGTGCTATGTGTCCACATTAACAATGACACTCAGCTGTCTCTTTACTTGGTTGTGAGTGGCCAGTTTTAGAGCTCCCAGGGCACTTTGGTCAGTATGGGGTCCTCTTGCTGGCCAGCCACGGGGACCCTACTGGGGAACAAATGAGTGCTGGAACAGACTTGAGAGTTGCACATCATCTTAAATGAACAGGTCAGAGTGGTGCCGCAGGGGCAATCAAACACTAGCATGACTTTAACGGGTTAGGTAACAGCAGAACGGGAGCATGGGAAGAGGAATGGATCTTCTCCTATGCTTGTGTGCTTCTAATCTGTTGGCCTTAATTATTTCTGTGATAATCACTGGCAGAGATAATTTTGGTATTGTCCATATGTGGTTGTGTCTTCAGCTCGTGTTAGCTGATGGACTGTATTGCTGATGCACCCCAATGGCCTACTTAGACAAGCGTTTGCTTTTTGTTGGCTGGAAAAACTGCAAAGCTATTTCATTTCAGAACTATCCTTATTTCACAATGTCAAAAGTGCCAAGATTAAATTTTTGTTGTTTTGATTTCTATTTGCCTGCTGTTCCCAGATTCCACATCAATAAGTTCAGGACTATAACTCAGCATGATATAAAGAAGCCGAACGAGTGGAGGAAAATATATTAATTAGCCTCATGGAGGGAGGGACACCAAGGACAGACCTAATTCTCCATCCTGCTTTCTCAGGGGCCACTTTTAGTCCAATTGGGCCATATATTCCTCAGTGCACACAGTCACTCTACAACACACAGCCATACTAATTAGTCCCTTAATCTCATTATGAGGAGGACAGTTCAGATCACCTGTGCCAGGTTGGCCACCCATTAGGGAAAAGCTGTTACTGTGGTTTTATACCTCCTGGACCTCTGCTCCTCTAGGAGCACCTCTCTGCTGTTATTAAGACCAGACCGGTGTACTTACCCTGCTTACTGTTGCAGTGAAAAATTAAACCTCCTGCCTACAGTCTTCAAACAGGAAGACAGTAGAACATATTCTTCTAACTAATTCTCCTAAATATTTGATGACGCTTGAGCAAAACTAAACAGTTTTCTAGTGGAAATCTTAATAACTTTTACGGTGTTGGACACTGAGAACACATTGGTAAAAAAATAGACTACATCCAGCTAGTGGGTAACTTCACTGAGGCCATACAAGCGAAGTACCTTGCCTATAGAAATTGCATATATGGTAGAGTAAATCCATCCAAACATTCTGTCAGCCCCTGCTGCTTAGCAAAGACACACTGTGAAATGAATATTAATGGCCAATCACCTACCTAATCTAGCAGAACAGCAGCCGTTACACATTGAGCCACCAACAGCATGAATGCCTCAAGTCACTGATGACGCAGGCCATTCTGGGATGTTTGCATGGGTATTTTTAAAGAGGTGGATATGGGGACCTGTCTCTCTGGTCTCTGATATGAGGATTAGAGTTATGACGCCCAGATGACTGACACTGACTGATGCTGAGATTTAATTTGCGATGGGCTGCTCAATGGCTCCTTAGAAGGCTTGGCATCCTTACATGGGATAAATCAGCTTTAACCTCTTTGATTTCATCCTAAACCCCACCAGCCCACCATTACTATCTGCTCGTGCTTGTTTCCTGTTATTTTGAAGATTCTTCCTTCATTTGATTTCCTCTTTTCAACATTTTTTATTTAGCTCTTCTTATAAGACCTGTCGTGCTCACAGGGGAAATTTTTTCTCTGTGATGTTTTCTGTTACTTCATGACTCCACTCATTTCCCAGTGAAACCCATTGTTAAAGTTTTGAGCACAGAGATTATCCGGAAAGCAGGAAGGAGCAGGCTATATGTCAGCTGGGGCTCTGCTGGTGTTGCAGCAGGCCTGCCTGGCACAGCAAGAGCTACAGCCCACTGAGGAGGCCTGGATTAGAAACAGGCTCTGGCATTATCAAGGCAGGCCTGCCGCCCACACACACACCCACACAGAGAGGACAAACAGGCAAACACAGACATACCCATAAGGCTTTGATACACACACACACACACTTTCTCTCTCCATTTCTCACATGCAAACAGGGACATACACAGTAGGAAAATGGATGTACATGCCCACAAAGACCCACGCCCAGTATATGTTACATATTTATGCACACACAATGCATACATGTGCTGAAAGTAAGGGGTCAATTTTCTTTTCAGAAGCTGTGTTTCATGTTGCGGGCCAACCAGCAACGTTGCATTGTTTTTGTGTGTTTGCTCCAACTGAAGGACAATGAAGAGGTTTGCTCCAGTTCACTGAGATGGGATGGAACGGAGAGAGAGAAAAAGAGAGATTGAGAGAGAGACAGAGAGAAAGGTAATATGTTAAGTGGAGAGTGAGGGCAAAAAAAACAAAAAAAGAAAGATTGGGAATCTAGATTGAGAGAATAAGGCTACATGCTCTGTTGCTGTTCTGTGCTCAGTTTTTGATGATGAATTTATCTGGCATAAAAGACAACAGGGGTCTATGTATTAAACATCAGTGGCGTTCTCCATTTCTTACTAGAGAGATGAGCTCCCATGTCAGAGCAGCTCAGTAATGAACCAAGCAAGAAGGCCTCTAAGCTCCACTGATCCCCTTTAGAAAGGAAGAAAAATGTAGGCAAGAGGGGGAAGTTGGGGGAAAGGAATGAAGGGGGTGAAGACAGATGGCAGGAGTAAAGAGGTGAAAGAACGAAATTTGTACTGAGACGCTAAAAGTGGGAGATAGAGAGAGAGAAGTGCAAAATAAACAGAGAAAAGTGTGGATAAACCAGTAAGAAGGAGGGGCGGCAGGGGCAAAGTAAAAAGCTGAACAGTATATCTCCTCCTTTTGGAGACAGAAAACTATAGATTACTGGTCACAATGTGCTTGGCCGGGGATAAATGGAGAGATCTTGAAATAGCAGGTAGCATGTTCAGAGGTTGTGGGGATCAGGGGGAGCTAATCCAATGGTAAGGCCAGCTGTGCGTCACACATTCAGAGCTCATGCTCCTTGTCCAAATCCCCTCTGGTGCTCTTACACAAACAATACTGAAACAAAGGCCTTTGCTAGCCCAGCGTCCAGTCAGCTAACTCCAGAAAGCCGGTCTGGGATGCTCAGGTCACTCTGCCTTTAAGCTCTTACATTTACTCTCACATCAGCACAAACTAGTTTGTTATTTTGAGAGGGAGGGGGTTGGCTGAATTGGGTTTAGAAAAGCAGGAGAGCAACAAACAGAGGCAGAGAGAGAGACACCGAAATCATTTCTACAGGGATGTGCCTTGCTCCTGAGGGTCAGATTGTGCTGAGGCCATAGCAGTTATGCAGAGTCAGTGGAAGAAGTAGATCACAACAGTTCTCTAATATGGTGGGAAAGTGGAGATCAATTAGTCTTATCTAACAAACTACTGATGATAATACCAACACAAAAGTTGCTGACATGGCAAAGAACAGGAAGAGAACACAGAGTGATGATGTAATGAATTCAGCTAGTTGAAAGATACAGTATTTCTGCAAACACAGTGTCTCCTACTCTTTTCCTAACAAAACACACTATTGTTGCAACTTCTTTGGCACATCCGCAGATGGGAGCAGCAACAACTTCCAAAGTGCAGACAAACTCACAGAAACACTTTGTATTGTCGCACTTTGAATACTGCAATGTAAAAAATGAAAAGCAGAATTCTGGCACAGATTATTGTTCAACGTTGCATGATTTGGTCATTGTTGATAAGTGTTGCCATTATTGCATCTGACCCTCTGCTTGTCTTTTAAAAGGTACAAATAGATAAATTCAGGCAACCACACAGTCGTCATTGTTCCTTCTTAAAAAACACATCCCTTCGTCCCTCGCTCTTTGCAATGGTCTGGTAGCGTAGGCGGATCAGCAAAGGTTACTGTTGAACACAGAAAGGAAAGGTCAGAAATCATGTTTAGTTTTCCTGGGGCCGGGAGGTAATTCCAGCCAGCAGATTGTGTTCAGATGAGCAAGCAGGCGGGCCAGGCCAGTGGTGGAGATGCTCATGCAGAAGGAAGCGAGGCGGGGATGGGGACAAGGTTATCCAGTCAGCCACTGCCTCTCAGCCCCTCCGCTGTCACCCTTAATAACACCCTCTCCCTTATCACCGCAACAATCACCTTGAGAAACAAACTTGTCTTCTTTTAGAGAGGGATGGAGATGGGAAAGAGATGTTCCCTGTATGCATCTGGTCTGCTATTCTCATTACAGCACCTTGACGTCTCTTTGGGGACGGACGGACTACAGATCAATTTTGTGTTCAATTCTCCACTCTTTATAATTCTTTCTCTATATAGCCCTCTCTCTTTGTTCCCCTTCTATTCTTCAGCCGATTTTTCTCTGTACATTTTAAATACATCAAAACATGTTGTATAATAATTGTCCAATTTGCTTTCAAAATAAGAAGCATTACGTCCTGTACCACATAAATGTGGCGCTTTGATGTTTGAGCTGTCAGTTTTAAAGCACAGTACATATATAATCCTATATCAGTATTACCCAAAAAAACCAATAGAGCATTGTATTATTGGCAGTAGGTATTTTGACAAAGACTAAATTGGTATATTTTATGACAATATGGACCATTATTATTAAGAGTCCTTAAGTGTGTGTTGTGTTTTTTTTTTTTTTTTTATTTGTACAACAGTATGGCAGGGTATTGTAGAGTCCGGATTGTAGGATTTGGACTGTCGAAGTAAAGACGTTGCTCATTAGAAATTAATTCCATTTATATACCAGTTACAGTCATGTTTCCCTTTTCGATACCAGCCAGTAAGGTCTTTGTGGACTGTTGAGGCACTGCAAATAATACTATTACAATGCTATTGGAAGAAGTTGACCTTTTTAAGAATTGCTTTATTTACCTCTCATTTTGTGAACTTTTTTATTTTACTGGCTCTTTCATTTCCATTCACTTTAAATAAGCTGTGGAAGAAAAATTGCTTCTAGAAGCAGCACTTTTTATTGCATTTCTTTGAAGGGTCTTAATTCTGTTTTTAACTTGAATTTATAGAGTTCCTGCAGGTTTTTAAATTCAATATCAGTTCAGCAAGTTTTGACACAGAAATGTGATGAGTTGTATAATTAATCATAATATGTGCTCTGTTCCTTTGATTAAAACATTCATTGGAATGGCTGGTAGAAGTTGAGGTGACCTGCTAATGTGAATTCTTCGGATATATAGCTGGGTACAGAATGTAGACAACAGTAATGGCTTGTCTTTGTCAGCCCATACCCTACAAACTGGCGTGTGTGTGTGCATGTTTTCTCCATGGATTTGGTGCTCTGTGATTGCAGTGAAGCTGGAGAGGCCAGAGGAAAGCTCTGATTGGAGGACAGAGTCTACGCAACCTCTGCCAAATCACCGCAATCACCCGTTTGCTCCTTCTCTGTACTTTAATGACACCACTTCATAAGGAACTAGGCTCATCAAGCAACCCCCCCACACACACACACACACACATTTGCACAGTGAGGTCAGGCTTAGCAGATCGGGCGGGGCATGGCAGGCCTCAGAACAGGGAGAGGAGGTCCACCAGCAGATGGAAGGAGATTAAAGCAGACTGGAGACACATGCAGACAAGCAAAGGAACACACACACCCACGCACACTTTGAAACAAGTTAGACAAGGGTAATCGTTTATAGTATTGGGCTTCTGACGTCTGTATAACAGTTTTATGTAAAAGCATAAAACTGTGGAATAATTATTCACTCAGGCAATTGAATGTTTGTGAGATTTTTTTTTTTTTTGCCAGTTTGATCATTTTTAGCCCAACAATAAATTTTGCCCTCTTCACTGTCGCAAGACACTGAATTCTCTGCCCTAATTCTGTGACACCTTTGCTCCCCACGTTCAATGTAGAATAAAAAATGAGAGAGACCAAATACTATTAGGATCTTTTCTATGTACAAAAGCTGGAAAGAAGGAAACAGAAATGATTTTAGCTCAGGCAAAAACATCAGCACATTTGAATACACACAAATATGCAGACTGTAACAATCAGATATGCATTTGTGAGCGCAAGCCATACTGAAGTTTAAAATTGGTAGTTGTTGAGAGCTAATAGCTGTTTGTAGCTAATGAATAGCTTTCCAGTATTTGAAAGGTGTGGTTGTGTTTACATGTTCACTTTATCAGTGTGTTTAATAAGAGGAGAAATTAAGTTTCCTTTTCAAATGTGAACTGAGTGGAATTTGCTGATGAAAGGTCAAAGTTCAAGGATACAGTGACCTCACAAAATGAATTTTTTTGCTATAACTCAAGAATTCATACATAAATTATAACCCAATTTAACAGGTCAAATAGGATAAATTAATGACTTTTTTTTTTTTTTTTTTAACCTTTGAGCTTTATTAGAGCCCAAGGCAAACATCAATGTGAAATCTCATTGTTCTCCAAAAACACTTTTGACCAACTCAGGAATAGAGCAGGAAGTTGTGACCATATTTCCATCCAACCAAAAAGTGGAAACATGAAAAGAGCATGAGTGACAAATACAAAATGAGAGACAGAGCAAACGCAAGAAAAAGAATTGCGAGGCACATAAGTGATGACAGAGAAAGAGACAGGAAAAAAGAAAACAAGCGTTTTTCACTTCAGGATATGGATGGAAAAGAAATGTTTTTCAAGTCAGTATGAAAGACAAGAAAAATATGCAAGGTAGTCACTTTTTAAAATTTGTGTTTACACAATACAACACACTACAACTTTGCCCTGAAAATGTTGGCAGAGCACTTAAGTGTGGGAAAATGGAAAACACCAAGTCAATTACCAGATAAATGCCAACTCAAATATTTGATTTATATATTTCTAAATATTACATCCAAATTTTATGAATGCATGGTGACAATAACGGTCTTTGTTTACATTTAAAAAGGTTTCAATAGCAGAAAGTGTAAGAAATAAGGTGGAAGCAACCTGGATGAAATTAGATGAGCTCTGAGATTCAGCATCTGAAACTAAGTTGGGCTCACCATGTCTCACCAATCTAACCTCTCCTTTCCTCTATTGTTCCATCTCAGCATATCAACTCCATTAGCCTTTCATATCACCCTCTGTCTCTCTTGCTGTCAGTCCACGCCATTCACTTAAATCACTGTGTCATGCCACCATTGGACTGGAAAGGACACCTGCTCCAATCAAGTGATTCATGCACAGATATGGAGACGGTGGACCTGCAGGCAACAAAAATACAACACTTAGTCAAATGTAGAATCTGTAAAAAATTTGGTTATCTAGTGTCATGAGTATACTGTCTCCAACTTAAGCTGCAGCAGTTATTAAAGCGATGACAACAGACAAGGACGTAGGACATTGGGACGGTGCAAAACAGCACAGGGATGGCGCGTGTTTGATGCACCATTAGGGAATGCCAACGTTGGTTCAGTGGGCACCATAAAGAGGCTTTTAAATTAGGCCCAGCTACGTCTCACCTGCCTTTTCCGTCCCACCTGCTGAGATGACAAATAGTGCTGCGAACATGCACGCACTGTGGCACACAGCCCCATGATTACCCAGCCGCCCACTCTCCATCCACCGTCTTTCCACCCATCTGCCAGTCAAACGAGTGCAGAGGTAATGGAGAGAGAAGCAGTCATTCTGGGGCTGTAAAACTGCAGCAGCCGAAAAGATGATTGGGGTAACCTTTGCTTTGGTGCATGAAGGAAGGAGGAGCAGTTCAACATTATTCATAAGTATTCGGGTGTAGGTGTGTATATGTGTATTCTGGACTGAGTCATTATTACAGCGCTGCCAACTGAAGTGTTGATGTGGTCATGCTCTGACTGCCCTGGCCTTGACATGGTTCATGGTAACTTGTGATGGGAGTTTATATTTTCTTCTTTTTTGAAACCCTTTAAAATTTCTGTTCTCTTACTAGATCCTTTAGAGCTCGCACTGATCTTTATATCATGCTTATATGATCTTCTAATTTGTTCTCTGTGTGCCTTTGTTCTCCTGCATAGCTTCATATGAAACCTGATTTTCCTTTGGCTCCACCTCATTGACAAGTCTATCAGGCAAATTGGCAGTGTCAAAGATGATTGGGGAATGGGCCTCTGAAAAAAAAGTTAAAAAGAGTATTCCCAGACAAATGAATTCTTTGGGGCTTTGGACTGGGTCCTAACGCAGGCCACGCTGATGCAAAATACATGAACAGGGCCCGTGATAAAGAACACAAAGGCATCAATTTTTGGGAAAAATAGAGAGATGAATGAGGCTTCAAATGGCTGTCATACCTTCAGCTGTCAGAACTCTGACCTGACACTTGAGCCAGTTTTATAGAACAAGGACTTCAAAGAACACTTTGATAGTGCACTGTGTTGTTAGGTGAGATCTGAGGGTCCGAACTGTCTTTTCATTCTAGATTAGCTTCTGAGTTGGACTCGGACAAATGACAAAGGTGGAGCTGTGCCTTGATAAGGATGAGATCCCCATCTGGAACTGACATTATTTGTTGTGGAATGACAACACCTGATACAGATCCACAGTTGTGTGTGTGTGTGTGTGTGTTTTTTTTCCTTTTTTATACCTCACATCTTATTTCTCCTATCTTCAGTTTGCCCCTACAGCTATAAACTTGTCACAAAACCCAAAACATGACACATCATCACTTGAAATATAAATAAGCCCATTCGTTAGCTATTGATTTTCCTACCATTAGGGAAGCGAATGGCTCGGCTGTTGTTGATGTGGAAGATATTGCAGGTCAGTATTATGTTGCTCTTGAAAACCACAGGAGGTTTTTCAAGGAATTTGGTAAGGGTAAAGAAAAGAGGCCAGTCTACAACTCTAATATTAAGAAAATGTCTCGACTAGTTCAGGGACATGTGTCTGGCATTAATGTTATCAGGGAATCGGGGAGCTGTGCAGGCACAATGTGCTTTAGGGAAAGGTACAACCCTCAACATCTGCCTGCCTGGACTGCTGGCACACTTCAACCTAATATGCTGGATTGGACACAGGGATTGATTCCTTAATGTTGAAGTGAAACCTTGAAGCACTGCTGCAACCATCCTACTCCTGGGCAATCCTGGAATCCTAATCTGACGAGGCCTCTTAATCTGTAGGAGCTCAGTTTAAAAAGACTGGTTTGACAGCAGGGGCAGCAGCCAATGACAGGAGGAACATGTTAAATCTGTGCCTATCAGGCGTAAGACAGGAGGACGGCGTCTTCTGGCTGCATGGTGGGTGTAATGAAAGCAGGGGTATCGGGAGATGCTCCCTCTCCCGGGTCAAGGGGAGAGTGGAGTTTAAGATGCTGGGGGATGACGAAATCCCCGGCTTGCTGGCTGTCAGCCCCCTCAGATAGTTGTCGTCCTCTTTCCTCCTGTCCCCTCTATGTTCCTGTTATTTTAAGAATCTATTCTCGGCCTCCCAGCATGTACAATCTGAATTATTTATCTAGAGAAATGGGATCCCAGCATGACACTGAAACAGGATTTTATTTGTACCATTTGATTCCATTAAAATAAACAACATACAGAGCCAGTCATAACAATTTTACCACATCCCCACCTAGCACGCAGTAAGAGAGCTTTAATGTGATTTATTTAACCTAATCCAAATCATATCTTTATTATGATTTTATCATTATCATTACAGTTTTGCCTTTTTTGGTCCAAATGAATTATTCAGATAAAGCAGTAATAAATATCTGACAACATACTGTAAAGTGTTTTTTTTTTTAAACACATATAACACAAAAGAGGAGAACTCTATCCACTGTTTTGGAAATCTGTTTGTTTTGAGTTTTTATATTAGAATATTTTATCCTTTTTGCTCTCACCCCACATATGTAGTGTGCGTCTTTGTGTATGTATGAAAGACAATGATCATATGCTAATATATGTGATTCTTAGTAACACACTTATTACTGCCCTCTCTGTCTTAACTGTACATGATGAGGACTAATTGCTTATTATGGTTGTTAATACATGAGCCCACAAACATAAGATGAAAAGGTGAAAACAGACAGACAGATAAAGCTCTGCCTCAGTATGAAATAAATGTGACCTACAACTACCAAAGTAACGTAGAGCAACTACACAGAGGAAACAAAGGGGATCTGTCAAAATCTTGCACTATCTCACCCAGTGTGTCTGTGAAATCCTTTCTTCACCCGTGTGTGCATGTCAAGCTGCCTTGCCTTCTATCTGGATGACATTAATGAAAGGTGAAAGAGGGAATAATCAAAGATCACAATATTTTACCCTTGATACTGATGCATGTTGGTACACTGCTGGCAGGAGAGATCTCCTTGCCGCTCAGTTCAGCTCTGATCTGACATTAGAATTCACTGCTACATTTCTCTCTCCAGCTCACTCATCTAGCTTTCCCGCTCATTCCCCCAGTGGCCCCCCACCCTAACCCCCCACCCCATCTACCTCTGTCCACACAGCTGGCCTGCCTGACTGCAGTTAAAGGGTAAATGTAGCTCAGGGGAAGTGTGCTGCCTCAAACACAAGGTCCTGAGGCTCACCATGGGACCTGGACCTCCCAACATCTTGCTTTTGCACTTCTCCTCCTCCACTTTGCCTTTTTCTCCACATCACATCTCTTTATCTCTGTCCATGCTAGTGACCTCATCTGAAGGAACTGATAGAGCAAACCTCTGAGCGCTTAACAGCTTCGCCAACAAATAGGGCTCAGTTCAAAAGTTTATTCATTCATTCATTCATCTTCAACCGCTTATCCATTTCCGGGTCGCGGGGGTTGCTGGAACCAATTGGGGGCGGGGTACACCCTTGACAGGTCGCCAGTCCATCACAGGATCAACATACAGAGACAGACAGACCAACAACCACTCACACTCACACTCAGACCTACAGACTATTTAGAGTCACCAATTACCTTTGACCTTCTTATTGTGGGGCAACAGTGCTAACCACTATGGCGCCGTGCCGCCTGAAAAGTTTATGTATTTTGCAAAATAACACTGCTGATAATATAAAGTACTAACTAACCTTTTCTAAATGATATAAAAAGTGGAGCAATCAGAGTTTTAATCATGCAGCTGAAGGGACTTAAAACAGCAGTTTCAATTACATTTTAACTACTTCCCTTTATAGATACAAAATGAAGAAAAAAATTAACAAACAGTCAAATTAAACATTCCAGGAAAGTAGAGTAGAGTAATATTTGTTTATTGACAATACAAAATCTTGTTGATTATTATAATAATTATTATATAACTATTGTTTTCTGGACTCTCTCTCTCTCTCTCTCTCTCTCTCTATCTATATATATATATATATGACTCGTCTGAACTGGTTAGTTTGCTGTCTGTTTTGTGAGGGTCTGTGAGGGCTTTGGTTACCTGTGTATCAGTGTCTGTGTGTGTGTTTAGCTGTGTGAGGCTGAATGACACTTTTTAGACTGAGGGTGAGACCATGTGGTCCACACTGACTGCTTTGGAAGGGGGCAGGAGGGCCCAGCTGGTTCAGGGAGAAGAGCTCTCTGACTAGCCAGGAAAGTGGCAGAGCCTGCCAACCAACCTGACACACACACGCAAACACACACAGACACGATCACACAGTGCCTGGTTAATGAAAAAAATGCTGAGAATCACACACTGCTCTCGATGCAATTAGAAAGATTTATTTTACTGTTGGAGTGGTTTAGCTATGACTACTTCGAGGTGCAATTTCTGAGTATGTCTCGGGTGAGCTTGCTTATGAACATAACACACAAAGAAGTGTGAAGAAAACACACTCAGACCTCCTGTTTACACAGGGACAGTGCAACCCACAGAGCTTAGTGAGATTCAGTCATTTCAGCTGACATGCAGCTAGAATTTGGTAAAGATGCCTACTGCCAACAAAATTGTTCAATATCCTTGAATGCAACACAGGAAAAAAAAATCTGTGTTTGTTGGCAGCCAGGTGCTGGCCTTGCAAATTATACATGACCACAGGTTCTCTCTTGTTTTTGTCTGTCTAACGTATTGTTAGACTAAAGTTGGTCAAGCGGATGCCCACAAATTGTTGTGTAAACACAGAGGAAAAAAGAACAGTCCAGAAGCTGTCACATATTGCTAAATGAATTTTCCTGCTTCTAATTCTATATTTTCTATTTGTTTTGATCCTGTACAGTAGTTAATACAATTTCCTGAATATTAAATGTGAGGACTTATTTAGATGTAAGATTTTGTGTTGGTTGGAAACTCTGTTTTACTCTACTTAACTCACAGCTCCTTCACTACATTTGAAGTAACAGTACCATTGATTGCTATTTCAAAATCCTTCACAGATAAGAATGGTTGCTGAAACAATACATATTTTAGATTTTATTTCTCCTGGGCTGGAGCAGCTCTATTTATTCTGACCTCCATCCAGCCATACGGGCCACTGGGTCTCTAGTGAAATCTGAAGTGTATCTCTAAATGGTGTGCGAGTGCTGCAAGACTTGCACAAATTAGCTGTGTTAAAGTATATGTATGCCGTCGATGGAGGGAAGGCTCACTGGAGGCAGTGCGCTGCTTATCTGAAAAGCAGGAACGTGAATAGCATGATTAGGTAGTCTAACCATAGGCGTCCACATCCTCTAGCCTGGCCATTTCCACTACTTTTCTATATAGCTGTTTCTCTCTCTTTTTGCAAATAGTCTAAAGGGTAAGCCTAACCAGGGGCTATGTGTGAGTGGATGGACGACAGAGAGAAACAAGAGCTCTAAAAGGAATTTGTCATTTTAAACAAATTGGTTTGGAGAGAATCAAACTGAGCTTTTCTCCCCATTTAGTCCTAACTGTCAGAATGGACAGAAAAAACGGCTGACCTAAAGTGGGAGTGTTACTGCTTACCTGTAAAACCTGTATACCTGTGAGAGGACCTAACAGCGTGTGGTCCCCAGTTTCTCCATTAGAGAGCCGACTTGGCATTCAGAGGGAGTAATTGGCTGGATGAGGTTTCAGCAGGCTTAGCCACCCTGCTGGCACGCTGAGCCTGTCTGTCCCCATCCCTGAGTTGCTGCTCTGCTAGGCATGAGCATAGCCAGCTCAACTGCTGCCACGTCCTCTTCAAAGCCTGCAGAGAAGCTAGGGATGGCAGCAGCTGTTGTCCCAGGGGAGCCAAAGGAATTCAGGGCCTCTGGTCATTAGTGAGAACCACTGTGCTGGGACGAGCTTGGGTTTTAGACAGCTGAGAGACCTCTATCACCCTTCATCCCTTCATTCCTCCATCCCTTTCCATTCCCACATCCCTACCGAGGAAGGTTCTGTATTCTAAACCTCCTTGGCTCTCATGCAAGACTAAGAACGGCTCAGTCCCATGTGGCAGGTGTGGAAGGAGAAAGGAAAGACAGTGTAGGTTGTCGGCTTTGGAGAAGTATAGAGTTTTCACAGACGGGATATTTCCAGGAAAGTTTGGAATAGAAAAAATGTGTGGGTGCATGGTTTCTATGTAACTAATAATGAAATTCAGCAGGAGGTGACCTGCGGATGATTGGATTGTGGCCTGTGTCATTCTTTGCAGCATTTAACCCTTATACAGTCCAAAATTTTGTTGTTTAAGAGGAACATTGAATCTATATTTGTTCTGCTTTGCAAAGTTTTCAAACACAATCCACCCTTTAAGTTAATGAGACTTTCAGGGACACTTGAAACTTGAAACAACAAAGAAGTTGCCAGCAGTGCCAAATGTTATATTTTAGTCCTGTTGCATTGGCTTGCCCTTGGAAATGAGATTTATGAGGAATTTTGTCAAGATCTTGCAATCTTTGCAAGTTTATCAACACTGGATTAAGATGAGCTTCTCCACCTGTTTTTTTCCTTTTGTAAATGTGACTCCTATACAATTTGTTTTCACAGAAAGTACAACCTTGTTGCATTGACATCAATGCAAATGCTACATATCCAGAATCTTTTAGTGTATTTACATGCACAATATTTTGCTGAATGGTTTCCTTGTGAAAGAAAAAAAATGTTGAAATATGGATTCTTTCTTGGGTACAAGGAAAATTGAAAGAGGAAAATATGTACATTTTTTAGCGTGCTGTCTTATTCTAAATAAGATAGAGAAGCATATCTAAACAAAAAAAACCTGACATTTACTGCTGTGTGTGTGCATGTGTGTGTGTTTCAATACATTTGTGGGTATGAAAAACCAGGAGCCTACTATACTTGTGGGGTGAGACAGATTCATGGGAACCAACATATCAGACCAACTTTAAATGGCTCTCTGTTAACAAAGAGTTGGTTTTAGGATAATGTGTAGCTGTTTGTGAGCATCAGGGTTCAGCAGTGATGGTTTTTGTGAGAGGCTGGTAATGCTTTATGTCACCGATGGGTCCCCATGAATATAGTAAAACAAGGATTTTGGTGTGTGTGTGTGCTCACATGCACAAACTCTAAGCATGTTGTGATACCATCTGACTTATGAGTCACTGACATTTGGTGTGTGCTGAGACATAAGTCTCTGCTGAGTGGAGTGGGGAGGGCGTGCCCGTGTCTCTGTGATACAGTGTGTGAACATCTGGAGGGGCCCAGCACCACATAGTTCTGGATTGCTGTCGGCAGTCATCATGATATGCTGTCCCTGGTTTTTATTATAGCTCTATATCTATCTGGAAAATACATACATAATACATTTTCTTCCATCATTGTTTATGGATTAGGCAGAAAGGAGCCGGGTAAGGGAATTCTCAGCTGTTGCAAGGATATACAGGGGGTGAAAAAGTATCAAGGGCATTAAATTCAAAATCACTAAATCACACTTTAAAAGGCAGCTAGAGAACATGCCAGAGTCTAAAAATATTTGCACCCTGCTTTTAAAGTTTAAATGAACGTAATAGGTGATAAGCAAAGAAAACACAAGTTCTAGGAACAAATGTTTTAGTGTCTTAACCACAGTAGGAATAATCACTTTTAATCATTTAGAAAATTAAAGCAACAAGGAGAATAGGAGGATTTATTAAATGAAAGATATGTTGAATGCATAGTTATACGAAGTTCAATGCACAAGGTAACGTTGCATTTTGTTATAAATAAGATCAGATATAATGCTGACAGACAATGATAAACAAGCAGGGCTTTGAGAAGTTTCTGCTTTGGGTCATTAGCACTGATGTTTAAAGACTATTCCACAATGATAATCCTATAGGATGAACATGTCTCTATACAAAGTGTTAGACAAGTTCAAAAGTGATGAAAACTAGAGTAGTGTTAGAAACCTTATTTATCTTAATTAGATAATAACACTGACGCAGCATAATGGTCAATTTTAATAATTTTAGTCAGTTAGTTTTCATTTTTGAAGTACAATTTCTGCTTCTGTCAAAAGAAATCAAGAGAAAACACTGATCCATGTGTAATTATACAGACAGGACATGACTGTAATGCGTCTGCTGCAACCCAAGGCCTTGTGTGATAAACTGCTCTGTGAAACTCAGTGCACATGCCCAAGAGAGAGCATTTACTATTTTCTGCCCCCTGTGTTTTCCTCTGTTGGCTTTGCATGCATTGTTAAATGGGACTGATGGAAGCACCCTGGCCATTACTCACTGTATTGCCTGGCTAATTTCTGTGCTCTTACAAGTACAAAGATGTCAAGCAGGAGCAGCAGGCTTACCTTGGCTTCCCCTGAGACCATTAATCCTTTGGCCGGTATCATCTCTCCCTGCACTGGATCACCTGGTTCAGTGTTGCTAGCAAACTGCTGTTTCCAGCCTTTTCCTCATTCAATCTATTTTAGTGGTGAGTTATCTCCCGCCACCAACAAAATCTGATGGCATTGGCAGAACTTAGTAACTCTTGAGCCATATAGACCTCTTCCTCAGAGGGAGAGTTTTCCTGCAGCAGGGGCCAGCTGCCTGGGGGGAGGGGTCATATGAGATGTCACTTAACTGACAAAAGAAAATAAATAAATAAAAAATAATAAAATAAAGTTTTACACAAATTAATCCAAACAGGCTAATATTTTCTCTCTAAAATCTGTTATAAGCCACCTTCAACTAGTAAAATCTTTCTTTTTCTTCGATGATTCACTGCCTTATTCTTCACAGTGAAACTTAGTGTGACTCTGACCACTTAAGTCGATGATGCTCCCGCGAGTAATTAATATCGTATTAATTCCACGACCAGAGATATGCCCCTCATTTATTCAGTTGTTAAACTTTTGCTGTTTCAAGTCAGTTGTTCATATTATATTGAACGCTAGATTATACCTTGAAGGAAATTAATCAATTCCAGGGAATGGTGAAAGAAATCCTTCATTTGAATTAACTCCTGAATATGCAAGGATCCAGTTGTTGTTTCTCATATTACATGCATAAACATTTTTAGCAGCCTAGCATCATGCAGTCCATTTGGTGTTTTCAATTTTGTGCAAATGCTGTGCTTACCGTGAATGTTGTTCTCCATGCATACCTGCATTTATGAATCCTGCAGGTAGAGGATTATTGTATGCACTGGCCTGGTTTAACAAGGCTATTCAGTGCTTTTACGTGCTTGGAGTCATTACAGAACAACACAAAAAAATGCAGTCAGTGCTTAGCAACTTACACCGGAAGCTTTTGTTTCTAAAGCTGTAGTATCACAAATAGATTTTTACTTTTTTGTAAAACAGTGTGCCTTTTGTTTTAATTTCAAAATAAATGAATATGTTATTCTTTAATGATGCTCATGACACTTTTTGCATACACACATTTTATGAGGTAATTTCTTGCTACTGGCCCAACCTCCAAATCTGCATCACAATTGATGAAGGTCATGTCCATTTGTTTTATTTGAATTATCAAATACAGTTTCACAAAAAAAGAAAGTAATATTTGCTGCTGATATGCTAACAGAACACTTGGATCAGCATAAGTTCTGCTTTCTTTCTTTGTGTGTGTTTGTATGTTTATGTATAGGCGGGAATATCAGAGCATATACATCCCTAAGATCAGCTACTCATCGGTTGATCTTTCTGAGTACCAACACATAACATCCCATATTATAGAATTTGGCTGTTCATTCAATATGAGATGAATTTCTGAGCAGCCAAACTGCTTTAAACAGAATCATTACATTAACATATTTACTATAATAATAAGCTACAATGAGAATGTTCCTGAAGTGTTTAAAGTGTCATAATGACACTCCAACAGCTTAAATAAGCCAAGATTGTTTAATTTTTAACCTTTAAGGGAATGATATGATAGTGGTGTGTCACAATGTTAACTATAAACGTCAAGAGGGACTCTGAAATTGCACTTCATAGACTCACATGATAACACATCAAGCCAAATATATAGAAAAAATTTGTCCAAGTAGAAACGTGATATTCTACTTAAACTTTATTCATCTGCATGTTGTACAGTAGCGGTCCTGCTTTCTTACCATTTTCTCCCTTGCTCTGTCTCCCTGTAATAATTTCTTTTCTTATTTCAATTCAAAATATCTTTATACAGCAGTGGAGCAAGAAAGCGGAGTAGACTTAGAATAAACGTCGAAAGAGGGAGGTGGACAGTAGATTACCTTTGCAACTTCAAGAGAGAATGCAGCTTATAATGATCCGGGATGTTCCTGGGAAAGGTCAGCTGAAATTGCAACAACCGTAATTAGTAGCTTATCAATAATGCATCCAAGGGTTCAATGGGTATGCAGTCTCAGTTTGTATGTGTGTATGTCTACATGTGTGTTAGGGAGCATACACGCATGGCTGGGCAGGTGAGTGAGTGTGTGTAACTACGCACCTGTGTGTACCCAGGGATGACCAACGACAGCTCTTTTCATGGCATTCATTTGCATAAAAACATGTACCTGCCACTCAGGGGAGCTACTACAAAAATTAGCGTCCAGATCTCCACTAACAAACCATACTGCCCCACAATAGTATTGACACAACTGGTGGTATTACAGACTCACTGAAAACTTCAAGAGATGTCGATCACTCATGCAATTACTATTGATCACCTTGTCAAAATTAGGGGCATGAGATAAGGGTATATTTTGCATGGAACATGTTGAAAATATTGGAGTATTATGCAGAATTGGTATCAGCTCTCACGCAATCACCAGCTAATTATCTAGTAGTGGAATACATTCCCTGAAGCACCGTCTAGGTCCAGGCACACTCTATTACTGGCTACTGTTGAATGTCAAGTCCTCTCTTAGAGGAACTACATATTTTATACTTTTTCCAGAACTTCCAGGAGATGTGTAGAAAGCAGCTCTGGCTTAGAGATGAAGAGGGGCACAGATATGACTATTTACTGCGCCAAATATCAATATATTCATAAATTACATTTGTCCATAACCTTTTCTACACACTTGGTGTTTATTTTTATTTTGAAGATGATTATTTAGGTCTGTCTACGTTGGACATTGTCATATAGCAAATCCCCGTGGTGCCATATGACACAAGCCGAGGTTATAGTAAAGATCATTCAACAGCTATCTTTGCTGATTTAATTTCATAGGATTGCATCAGAGACTTGATTAGATACTCTTCACGTTTGTTTAACTTCTTTCTTGATCAACAGTATTTCCATTTTCTTCCATCATATTGCACATCCCCACACCGGCTGATAATGTAGCCACTAACTTCCACTGAGCACATCTTTGAAAGATTTCAGTCAGACCATACTGAACTGAAACATTAAGATAGAAAAAGGAAACTTGAGTATCTTACATAATTCATTAGGGATGTTCTTAGTCAGACCCCTGGCTAGATGATAAGGAGATCAAGACTGAGGTAGATATTATCTCGCCCACAGAACCTTTTCCTTGCCTCCTTCTCCTCCTCCAGCAGGTGAAGTATGCAAGCTCTTCAGATCAACACTGTGCTTGACGGAAGAGAGAAACCTGAGGTGCATTTTAGTAGTGGGGAAGGGATGGGTGGGGGATTGCAGGGATCGAGTGGACCTCAGGCAGTGAGTGTGTGTGTGTGTGTTTGTGTGATGTAATGATCCCAGGTTCTTTGGCCCCTGCCTGTTGATAAGTTGCTGCAGAACACATGAACAGGGGAAACGGGAAGCAAGCGAGATGAATGTGATTGGATTGCCGGCCGAGTGCAGCCTCTTCCATCTGTCTCAGAGTCTGCCATCCCATCTCACAGGCGGCAGGAGGTAATTGGGTTCATTGTTCTCACCACAGGATCTCCTGGATTGAAAGCTTCATTATCTGGATAACCATGAATGTAAATGAACCACACGTATGCAGTGGGGTAATGGGAAAAAATAGATCATCGCTTGGCACAACCAAAACACATCACACATCCACGAACACATACAGTGGTTGTGCGTTTTTGTGTGTATGTGTCATCACATGCAAAAAGGCCTACACAACAGACTTGCTGCATGTCTTTATTTCATCTCTCTCTCTGATACATGTGCATGCCCACATTTTTTGTTGGGAATTAGATTCACATGGTTTTTTTTTTTTTTGGCTCTCTAAAAGCCTTTTCGTGTATCTGCAAATAGAGGGGAGTTGCCTCCATCTTCAACAGTTGCGGTTGCTGCTGTAGTCAACTCTGTTTTCATTTTCATGGCTATAGCTAACAGAACTGTATACCATGCTACGAAGAGCAGCAAACCGCACTGTCTCTCTAGTGTTAAAGACAGGCACCTGTATGCTCACTAGAGCTTCTACCATGAAATGCAAGAGAGATATTGAAGGACAATAAGCCTTATGTGCTTTCACTTATTCACACATAAACAATGCATAGCAGAAATCCAGGCAAATATTTGTCCATAAACTAGAGTTCATGTTGAGCTAAGCCTTTGGACAGTTGTGCTACAGATGATGACATTGTATTGTGGGCTCAAAGGCACATCGGCCATGAGTTTTTACTGGCAGCAACCATGGAAGGGTTAAAGCATCTGCCTTCTGAAAATAAACAGGAGCTCACAGTGGAGCCCAACTCTCAGATCCTTTGGCAAATCCATCAGTTAGCTGCAGATGTGATCTGCATTCAAGATTACTACGATTTAAGTGTGTCAGGATAACAGCCTTATCTGGTCTCTAATGGGCACTACATTTTCAATTTGCTTCTCTAGAGGGACCTGTGGTCTGGTAGGACCTGGGTTGGTAGCCTACAGAGAAAACTGCAGTAATAATGATCATCCGCATCCCTCAGGATCCGTGTATTCCTGTTTTGTTTCATTGCATATATCATTGAGTTCATAAATGGATTCAGCAATGTGAACTGATGTTTGGGGTCATTGTACAGATTGGAGACTGGAGGGAAAGTAAATTCACAGGAGAGTAGAATAAAGTGCTGTCCTTACTGACTGTGCCACGCTGTGCCTTTGCGTCTGTTGTAGGGCCCTGTCAGATTGTGTTTACTTTCCTGAAGGACGTTTCACCTCTGGAAGCCTGGGAATGAATGGAGAACTCATTTCTCCAACAGAGACTAGTCAATCACTCCACATTTATTCTCCTCTCTTGCAGTGACCTCTCCCCAGCCGGGCGAACAATGGCACCCTCGAAAACTGCAGATGAGTTTGACTCAAAGCAGGGCTTTAAATACTGGCCACATCAATACGTCTAAAAAGCTCAGTGAAATGAAAGAAAAACATTACATTAGACAGAGGACAGGGGGCATTTTTCTCTTTGAGTACACAATACAATCAATTTTAAACTATATTCTATACTGTGTTCTATAGCCACAGTACACTTATGATGTTCTTGAAAGTACTCTCTGTGAGGTAAGCCCTCATGCATCAACACTCGGCACAGGGTGGATGAGGGCTGCTTCATCTAAAAGAGGTTTGAAGCTTAGCATGGCTGCATAGTTAATGTCATGACTTGGGTCTGGCAGATGGCAGAAACAGTTAGGGATCTCATTAGATCAACCAAGCGTCTATGCCTCGTTGCAAAACCTTTCATTAAAGTTCCATTGCTGGAATACCGCTATCTCACAATATTGGTCAAAGTCAAGAGAGGGTAGAGCAAAGTGTTGAAATTTTACATGTGCGTGAAGCTGAGAGATTAACACAATGCATATGTCTAATCAGGAGAGATAGAAAACAATATGCATGTGTGTGGTGTACAGAGATGTGTATATGTGCTAACTGGAGTCTTCATATCTGTGCGTGAAAGTATTTGTGTGGGTGTGATGAGTGATGCCTCCTTGCTGAGCATAGCAAACAGGATTGTAATGGTCACAGAGCACATTTTGTACCTTTTGCCTTGTAATTAACTGGAATTTGTTCAGCGCTAATACACTGCAGGCATGGGAAACTAAAAAAATCTTCTCGAGCAAATTATTGACAGTTGGTGAGAGGAGGCTTTTTTTTTTTTTTTTAAGGGAAAGGATTCAAAGTGCCTTCATGTTAACACTTATTTTATTTGTATTATCTTTAATGACACAGAGGCTAAATGGACCATAGAGGGAACTGATTAGCAGCCCCCTACAGCATAGCAGCCCCAAGTCACTATGGATGTTTTATGGGTTTTTAAAGGACATTTAAAATTAATTTCCATATATGGTTTAAGGCATAGGCCTAATCACAGCAAGCAGTCTTCATATGAATGATGCCATGAACTCTGAGGCATCAAAACTGCTTCCTGGCAGCAGTCATTACAAAGAAAAAGGGCATCACTCTAGAAAGGATGATCTTGGGCAACGCAATAGGCACAGAAGACTGAATCAGCTCTCTTTACGGGCACATTTCCACTGCCAAGGTGCCATTATCTTTAATGTTGATTGATGCTATTTGATAGAGATAGAGAAGAGAGAGTTTCTGACATTCAAGTTTTGGCCTATTTTTATTTCTTTTTCTTCCAATGATTTTACTCAGCTTGGTAAAGTTTTGAGCAGAGTTGAAACCCACCAAATGTGAGACATTCACAACCCATTCACGTCAAATATCACAATACACAATTTTATCTTTTCTTTTCCGGAAGGTACTAACTGTACACACACACACACATAAGATTCACATTAGAAAAGGTTTGTGAATAGTCACTAATTGGATGGGTTTTAAAGGCACATGATAAATCATATTGTACCAAGTCATGAAATCACAGAAAAAATGCAAATGTTTAACCACATCAGGTGGTAGGATCCTTGTTGTGGACTATCCCCGGCAGTACATATAGTACATTCCTCTTTATGTCCTGACTCGACGAACACTGGATGAAAGAGAATACGAATCCTCAACACTTCTAGCACATCACAGGGTAGCACCATCAAACGCACGACTAAAAGTTTAATCTTTCAAAGGCAGGAAGCACAACATACTCTGCTCGCCTTTGCCCTAGCAGACTCAGAATGAGTTTAGTTGTTGAAAGCGTTACTGATCAACACCTTAGGAAAGCAATTGGTAGAACTATTATGCATAGCGATTTTTTTTTTTTTTTCCATAGTTACCCCTGGTGATACGAGAGCATGGAGGCCCATGCCTGCAGCTCTCTGGTTGATGGTGCTTTGCTGGGATCTGTGGAACAGAAAACCAAGCTATTTACTGGGAATACAGCAGCCTCAGAAGTAGCGCCTAGCCTCAGGGTGCAAAATACTTGAAAATAAGCTTCTGGTCTCTTTGATGTGTGTGTACACCAAATCTAAAGGTATTTTAAATGGTGCTGCCTTTGAGCCAAGGACGAGTTTAAATTGTCTCTTGGAACTGAAAATGGGTGAGGTGGCAAAAAAGGTTAAGTAAGAATCAAGAAATATTATATTTTTTCCTGCTGGTTGCATTACCATAATGTACACTTCACACATTGTCTGACAGGAGTAATCCCAGTGGTGTTTTTTTAAGATGGTTATCAAGGATATCTGGAGCACCAGAGGTTTATTGTTCGTTCAGTGATGAGTGAAGACAATAGTCTTGGGACGCTCTTGTGATGAGAAGATGAGTTTTTATAAGGGGGAAGACATTACGTTTATTTACAACACTGTCCTGTTTAACAGCTCTAATAGGATGGAAAAAGACTGTTCTGGAGTAAATTAAGTGGGTAGTTTATAACATCTCCCTCTTCAGTGCTATTTCATTTTGTATGGTAGCTACAATAACGGCTATCTTCTATGTTGAAATCTGCTCCTTTTTTTTTGTTTGTTTGTTTGTTTGTTTCTCAACAGTTATTTATCATAGCAGATAGGAACCCAACAGCCCAGACAACTGCTTGTCACACAACATGGAAATTACCAACCAAAGCAACTAAACAGTTGAGAAAAGATATAAAAATACAATCAAGAGATGACATTGTTATACATGGAGAAATAACATCTTGAATACCAATATACTCTTAATTTAATGTGTCTAAAAATGACATGAAAAGAGAGACAAAGTAAAAGAGGATGGTGTGATGGCAGACTTATTCATGTGAGAACTTTTAGACCTCAAGCAGCAATAGAGAGACACTCAGCATGGTTCAGTACAAGCTATAGCTGGTAGAGATGGAAAAATGTAATGTTATTCCATGAAAAAAAGCATAAAGCTTCTCACTATTTCATCCAGTCTGTAGATGTGGCAGAACTCATACAGCAGACTGCACAGAATCCCAGGAAGTCTGAATGGCACACAACATCTACAAGACCCCAATTTTGAAATAGGATGGTTACTCAACTGCTGTAACGATGGCTTTTCAGGTTTCCTTGTGCCCCAAAAAAGAGAGATGAAAAGTAACATTTCACAATCTTTGGTAGTTTCTTTCCTTATTTATTTTATTTTTGCTTTCAAGAGGAGAGGAGAACGAAAATGTTCACGGTTCAACAATTATTCTCCCTTTTTCCTTTTCTGTGGTCACTTCCTCCACTTTCTTCCAGACACACTTTTAAAGTAAAGGTTCCCTTTTCAGCCGTGAAGACAAGTGTTGGTTTGAATGCACATTTGAAGGTACCTTTAGAAAAACCATACATTATTTTCAAACTGTGGGTTTTTTGTGCACATTGGCAGAAAACAAAGGTGGTCTGGACCTTTGTAAGATATAATGCTACTGGCACCATTTTCTCTCATAGTATCCCTTATCCTTTTGAACCAGGGACACTCCAAAGTATTCACTATTTACAGAAGAATAGTCTGTGGCTTTCAGAGGGCCTTTCATCAACCAAATACTGCACAGAAATCTCAAAAAGCACTCACTGTATTCTGCCTCTGTACACACTCACTATTTTTCACATCTTGAAATATGTAACAGAAAATGGCTAATTACACTGTTTCTGTCTGTGGCTACACAGTCAGCCAATAAAGTGTGCTACACTTACCCCATTTCTGTCTATTGGCTGCCCATTGACAAATTGTTTTAAAGATTGTACACTTTTGTACCTTTTTAAAACACAGTCGTAGTGGTAAAAAAAAACAAAAAACCAGTCAGCTCATAACTGTAAACAGTTAAAGCCACTCATCTTAACACTTCACTTATTGAACTGAACAGTTATTAATGGATTATATTATTATTATTATATGAATTATATGAATCATATGCAATGTTGGGCAGTGCTGGACTGTAATCTGAAGACTTTTTCTGTAACAAAGTTACAATTTCCAAACAGTGATTCAATTAAAGTTATTAGTCCAAGTAACAATACATTACTAACAAGTTACATTCTTTATATATAACTATATAAACAATATATAGTTATGTTGTTCATTTATTTATTTTCATTCTTGAAGTCTCAGGTAGATGTCACTTGTGTGTGTTATGATCAACACTGCTTGGACGTACAAATGCACGTTCTTGTCTAGTGTCAAGTAAGCAGGAGCACCAAGACTTTTTCAACTGCAAAGACGTGAAAGGGCAGCAAAGCACAGTAAAATGTAGAAGAAATGGTAGAGTTACAATTACTGTAACAAGTTATTTTGAAATCAAGTAATCACTACAGTAATTTGCTAACTTCTTTACAGAGTAATCATTAATTTGACAACAATTCTAGAGTTACTTGCGCAACACTGCACATGATACATACCAACTGTCATCAAATATTATCTTAATTTGTCAGATATAAATGAATTTAATGCCATCTATGGTCAGGTCACATATTTGCGTCTGTATCTATTGTTAAGCCATAAAATTGCACCCTTAAATTGGATGAATTAAGGACACTCCGTGATTATAGATATTTTAATTTGTCACATTAATTTACACAAAAAAGTACTGGATAAATCAATGCTATGTTAGAGATGTGTGCTCGCTTTCTTGTCACAGTGTGATATATGTCATTTTATTCTGTCGCTCCTCCATCTATGGACAATGAAGGGCCCAGATGTGATGCTTTAACAGTCTCAGAGGGCAGTGCCTCCGACTGCCATGGAGACATTTTTACTCTCTCCTTCTTGTTTCCCTATTACCCCTTCATCTTTGATGTCTGTAGAGAGACATTGTGGCCATAATTCTGAGATGGCTTTTTTGTCCAAGCCTCCTGTGTTCAATGGAGGCATCTGCATTAATCCCAGGTAACACCTCTGATCAAGGGGTTAATTTAAACCTGGAAAGGGTGTGCACACCACAATCCTACAGGCCAGATTGTTGTGTTGACAACAGTAGTGATGGATGGGTTTTGCCTGAAGTGGAGAGAAAGGCAGAGATCTCTGTTTGCTAATTTTTCCAGGTACTACAAACACATGGTGCGACAGGAAATGAGGGAAATTGCAGTTGGCTCTCTATATTGACATTTGTTGGCTCTGTTGCAGCAGTTCTCTCTCTTTCTCTCTCTCTCTCTCCATCTTTCTCTCTTACTCTGTCTCCTTTTAAGAAGAATAAACACACCCATCTGTACCAGGCTGGACACAATACACTGGGCAGAAGTTAAAATCAGTTATATAACAATGCCATTTCTGTCGGGTGCAACAGAGTGCCTATGCATGGGTTGTCCTTGCTGCAGAAGACAGCCAAAGTGTTTGCATTTTATTCCTGAGGGATTTATTTTTCACTGAGTGATCTTCCAAAACAAAGATGGTCTTTTGGTTTTTCTCATTTCAGAATGGTTTACTCCCTGCTGCATTGATTTCTCTTGTTACTGCAGGTCAGGAAGAGAAAATTGAATTGGAAATTGTAGAATTTCTATTTTTTCTTACCCACCTCCCACCCCACCTAATTGCCTCTCTAATAACACTGTTGTCTACTGCAAAAGGTTGCATTCACCCCTGTGATTTTAGACCACAGTGATTTGCATTGCACTTTGCTATTTGCCCTCCTTCAGTACACATGGGGCTTTGCTTTTACAAGAACACCGGGAAAAAAATTGTTGGATTGCTTGTTAGGATATTTTACATTTGTGGGAATGTGAGAGTAATAGCAAAGTGAGTAAAGCGAGTTTGGTGTCATCTTGATGGAATGAAGCAAATGTTGCAAAAAGTTGACATGACACTCTATTTTCGCTATTGTTAATGTGAGACAAGCTTTGGCTTGTTTTACCACAATTCTTAATGTACCTTTACACTGAAAATGCACATGTTACTGGCAGCGTAGACCTTCCTCCTTACCTGCATTTCCCCTTCAGGAGCAAATAGGGATGTGAATTGATAAGATTTTATTGATATCAGTTCAATTATTGATTTTGCCTATTGGTCCGATTCTCTTCCCTTAATGATTCCTGATTAGTTTTCTGTGTGGCCTACAGATTTTCAGTGTCAATACAACAGTTCTATTATCTCTTAGTCTGAACACACTGTACTGAAAAAGGAGTGCATTTGACTAAGGTGTACAAAAGCTTTTATTTTTTAGCCACTGTTTTTTTTTTTTTACAATGTTTCCTACAGGTTGAAAGGTAACTTGTGGCAGCAGGTGGTACAACATCTGACTGATGGGCATGCAGAGACTCATCCAGTTAGAGAGAGAAAGTGTAACCAGGATTATTTTCTTTACTGTAGCTACAATTTACAGATAACCCACCTCATATTCAGGCTATTGTTAGACTGTATATCTAAGCGGCTGCACACAGAGAAGCCTCTAGTCCTGACTCGGTTACTGCAGCTCAAACAGATGTGTGCCCTAAAATTAGTTTAAAAAGAGTAAAATAAAATGTTAAGATGCACCTAATTTGAAGCCAAACGATTTTATCTACCTGGGCCGGCTGCATTGTCTCAGCATATTGGAGCTCCTATTAGTCAAGAAGCAGCAATCTCACATTATTCACTTATAAAGTGTTACTGTCAAAGCTTCCAGACTACCATATGTCTCTTCTCACACTTAAATCTAATATACAGTATCCATGAGCCAGTAACTATTTGATCCTAAATAGTCCTCATGTTGGCACTAACGTTTGCTGATTCTATGCACCAGTATTGTGAACTGTGAACTGCCCTAAAACTTGGCACTTTCCCTTGGAAATTTTAACGCTTTATTCGTTGATGTATTTATGACTATTGTAAATCTAATAATGTTATAGTTGATCGTGTGTTCCTTGGTTTGTCTTGTGTTGTCCTGACTGCATTTTATGATCCCCTCTGACCTGTCAGATCTCGCCTGAAAGAGATTTTCACCTTTTCTTTCTAACCTTACTTGAAATTTGACAATTTTAGTCATTATAATATAATATATAATATATGCCTTTGTCATCTTCTTTCTGTGTAATGAAGCCATACATGGGACTGTGTCTTCTCCTCTGCCATGACTCCTTGTTTTTTCTAGCAGACATAATTATTTTGCAATGTGCAAACAAACTAGCATGAAGTTCGGAGTTAGGAGTCACCTGGAACTGGTCTTTGATTTCCCTCTATGAGAGCAACTCGAAGAATGTTTCTTACTTCAATTTTTAGTTCCTTTAACAGCCTCAAGCAGAGTGTCTGTATTGATCACTTGCAAACTTAATACACTCTCTCTCTCTCTCGAAATTAAAAATTGTGTTGGAATGTAGAGGTAAAAATCTCAATTTGATATGAAAATCCCAGTAGCAAATTTTGATTCCAGTAGTCCAGGCTACATTACCCAATGCCCCAGTTTGAGTTGTTCAGTATAACACATCTGAAGTGTACATCACTACTTCCACAATTCTAGGTTATCTTTCAAATGTGGTATCATTTGGCAAACAACCAAGATGCATTTTAGTTGTAATTTCAGCTGGTAACAGCACATTTTCCAGTCTCTGTGAATACTTTTTCACATCCACAGCAGATACTTACAGTCTAAGCCAAAAGGCTTGTGTTGCAGTGGAAAACGCACAGTTGTGAAAAATAAAAGAATTCCTTTTAGCTCCAGTTTCAGGGATCTGCTGTCGTGAATCCTGCCTCACTGTCACTATTTCTTGAATTTACGCAAAGGCTGTCTCACTATGACAAGTAAAAATGTGACCTTAACTGTCTGCTACTGTTAATGAAAAAAAAAAGATAAATCTGATAAAAAATTCTAAGATCTTACACAACAGAAAAATAATTGACAGAGCTTGTATTTGATAGGTTTCATTGCTTTAAAACATGCTTAACTACTGAAATAGGGGTTTTCACTGCAGCGATCTGTAAGAAAAATAAAAGGAACAAAGCAGAAGCTAATGAGGGTTAGCAATGCCACAGCCCCAATAAGTTTAAATAGGTAGCTTTTTCATTCTAAACACCTAATCAGGGACATTTTTCCACCTAGGATGAAAGGTGAATGTAATTAACTTTATTCAACAAGCTGGTAAGGAACAGCAGCAGGATAGAGCAGGAACAGCACTAATGACCACTGTTGAATATAAGTGCAGACAAAACATACAGCGTGTATTTCTACTCAAGTATACATGTGTTTCAGAAACATGTGGCTTTTTAATCCAACCATCAAAAAATGAAAAAATAAAAGAAATAAACTGAACAGTGATTTTGCAAAGTGGCTCATGAACATTTTAAATTGATTTTTAAACACATTGAAATTCATATTAGAGTTATCCATCCTTGCTTCTGCAAAACACTTTGAACTTATATATATATAGCATTGTGTATGTTTTTTTTTCCAGATGAACTGTATTTTCCAATTTTGTCTGTTGAAAGATGCAGGTTTCAAAAGATGTTTTATTTTTTATTTTATTTTTTTTTAACCATAAGAATGTGTTTATTCCATTTCCTTGAAAATAAAATTGGCACATTGTCTCTCACACGTCCCCATGGGTTGCTGGATTAACCAGAAAAGCACTTTATGAATAAATTATGGGGAACAGAGAAATGCTTGTTCAGTGCTGAATAAACTAAAAGTAAAGTTTTTTGTATAGTTCTTGGGGTGACATATTTACCTCATAGTTCAAAAAAAATAAAAATAAAAAAAACAACTACTGGAGAAAATTGAGTGATATTCTCTGGTGAATATTGGAAAATTGATGGAAGTTACTTTTTTGATCTATATTTTGTTTAAAATGAATTCAACTCATTAAATAAATATTAAATCCAAACTACAAGCTGCTCCTATAAGGCTGCACTTCTGTTCACGGTTTGTTCTCTGTCAGGGTTTTTGACCAGAGTTTCTCTATTCAGCCATTTATAGCATGGTGAGCTGAACCCTGTATCATAGCAACAGTAACTATGGGAATAGAACCTGTGGAGAGGTCAATGTGATGGCCTCCACTTGGCCTCTCTGTACAAAGTCTCGCACATTGATTTTTATAATTCGCCATCTATAACCCACCTCTGCTTCAAAACACTCCACGCACAAACAGAAAAAATATTTAATGACTTCCTTTTAATTTAATTCTGAGACTCATGTCTGACTAATTATAGCAAGACAAAGCATTTATTTCATATTAGACAACCTTACTTTGCCGCAGAATCTCTGTTATTGTAATGGGGTTTTTTTCTCTCCTTTGTGTGCATTTGATGTTGGCTTCAGTCCTCATGGGGCAAACTCTCCAGGGATCCTTAATTGACAAGTGTGTACAATAAGTAATCAGCGGCAAAGCAACTGCCCTTTAAAATTGTGAATTAACTAAACTAATTTCAGATGATCCTCCGCCACACTGGACCATGCTGTCAGCAGCAATTGAAAATTGAAATGCAGACACCTATCTGCATCTCAGACTTCTGTCATTTCACTCTACACCCAAACCTCCCAGAGGGAAAGGTTGAGAAACTGTCGATGGAGCTGTGAGAAGATTAAAACAATTTCCTAGCGTAATGTGACCTCACAAACACACCCCTGCATTCCTGCATATGGTTATGTACAGATATCACATACGAGGTGGCATTTCTTAAACCATGGACAGCGGTTACTAGCCTCCATATACAGTATGCACAAGCCACAATGGATTAATCTGAGTTGACTGGGTTAAGTCTAGGAGGCATTTGCCCATGAAAGTTCATGCATTATATGAGGTTTACTGTTTCAAATTCTGTTTCTTTGTTGATGCCTAACCTTTCCACCCTAAAGCTATATGATGTGTTCTGTCAACACGGTCCTCTGCTGCAGATTAACGTTGTCAGACAGCTGCAGAATGAAAAGGACAACATGCTGTTTTCATAGCAATGGAGGAAACTCTTGACAGCTTGACCTGACATCAGACATCAGTGTGTTTTCTGAAAACAAGCAATGAACTTAAAATGTCTGCTGTACAAAAGGGGAGACACATACTGTAATGTATGTATGCTGTCATTTATACCTACTAACCCTTTAATTGCCTGTTGGACAAGACGATTTAGGTTCTTTAAATTAATTGAATTGTTGTGTAGGTGTCTAATTTCCAGTGTTTCTCATGACTACATCACCACTGAGTTATTAAGTTATTAAGTAGCCTTGCAGAGGTTGGGTAGATTTATGTTTTGGAGAACACAATACATAATATGAACTTTTAACTGATTTGGTTGTGAGATGGTAAGTTTGGTTGGTTGGTCCTTTTTGGAGGAAACGGAACTAGACAGATTTTGTGATAAGATTACCGAAAGTTAGGTTTGAATCAAATAGCACTCTGACAATTCAGGCAACATTTTGAACGTTTCCAGATCAGAAACCAAGGGCATTCTGAATGGGGGTGGAGAGTGAAGGTAGATGTGTTAAAAGATAGCTTTTCAGATTTTGAATTATTAAATTGTTGGAAATGTGTCTTTCAAGAGATGATGCCATTGAGAGAGTCTAAAACAGCAGCTCAGCTTTCTGGATGTCTTGTCAAGCATGAATACTTGACAAGACATATCATATTCCATACACATGCACAGATATGGAAACTAAATTTTACTAGAAAATGAGCTAAACAGCCTCTTCTTTCTTTCTAGTCTCGTCTTTTATTTCTATCATCTTGAATCAGTAATCATTATCAGTATCAGTAAGTAACCACAGGCCACTGCTGTATACCTCCGGAGATTTAAATGTAATCTTGCATTTTGGAAGTGGAGTTAGATGTCAGAAGGCAGAAGCACTTTTAAACAAAATATGCACATTCCCTTCAAGGTAAAATCCAAAAGGGCATCATTTGTGATGCTATCATACCAATGAGATTCTGAGATGGTCTACAATAATCTAAATATATTTTTACATCTCAGGTGGTAGCCATATTTTCATTGCGGGGTTTGTGCATCCGACAACAGTCTGTGTGACATTCTATCTGTGACAGCCTATCATCCGTTTAGAGATGTGTGGTCAGCGTAGCATTGACAGTAAAGGTAACTGGATAAAAAGGTGGATCTACAGGAGCTTCCTAGTTGACAAGTGTGTACAGAGAGCCACTGTCCCCCTCTCCCCTACATGCATTTTTCATCACACGCTCCCCTTTTTTTATACTATTTAGCTTCTCCCTCCCCTCTAAACTTCCATGTGGTGCGTGCTGACATGGCATTTCTCAGCCTTGCACACAAAGCCCTCTGGTGCTAAATGTACAAGAGTTGGAGCATGGCCATGTTGGTGGGCATGTGTGTCTCTCTGTGTGTGTACTGTATGTGTGCCTGTGTGCCATGTGCTCATGCGTTCATACATGTGAATATTGGCGACACTATGTTTGCCCATTCTCCTCTTATTCCCTCCCTCTCCAACACTTACATTACACTGTATGTGATCCCATTACCACAGGCAAAGGCTTATGGCCTGTCCAAGTGGCAGCACCCATACTACAAGACAGTTTTACTCCCCACATAGAAAGATCATTTTAAATTATTTTGAGCTGAAATTCAAATTTTACTTTGTTTTAGCTTCAAGCAACAGGCCAAGCTGCCAGGGTAACTAGTTTAGGTAAAGGTCAGGGGGAATTAAAATGCCTACACTTTCACCGAGAGAGAGAGAGAGAGAGGAAGATAGAGCGACAGAGGAAAAAGCTATATGCTCGATAGTTGAGTCTAAGTTGGTGAGAAAATTAAATCTGTCTTTTGCAGTACAGTTCTATTAGGTGTTAGCTTGACAGGTCCAAATTTTTTGCTCTCACATATCTGTCATATTCCAAGATATAGATTGTATTAAGCCCACGAAATTGAAAACTAAAGTAGCTTTACGGCTCAATGGTCTCATCAACAGACAGCACATGCTTTACATTTCTTTGCGTGCCAGGACACCAGTTGATTTGCTCTGACAGTAAACAAATCCAATAAACCTGATGCATGAAGTACAAGAGCGACGTGGAAATGTAATTGACATCCGATGAAGAATTCCACCCTTCTTACTTGATGATTTCTTCATATATATAGATATTTATTTCATTAAACATCAAGTTAAATATTCTGGAAATGAAAACAAATGGGCTGACAAAAATATTGGGACAGAGAAAAGAGATGAAGAGAGACAGAATGAGCCATCGCTCTGTTGTGTCTGTATGTGTGTTATAGGGCACATGATGGGAGACATCACAATCATATAGATTTTCTTATTTCGTGTCTCGACGTGTGACGTGTGTCTGTCTTACTAACATGTTTCTGTTTATGCTTTTTGTTATCCCTCCATTCTGTATTTGATTTTGTTATATTATGCATTTTTGACGTAACACAATATTGTAAATGGCCTGTAATTCTAATAGAGTTGGGTCAGAGGATGGACGAACACTTGCACAGTATGTACATCTTTTTACCTACAATGGTGCTGGTCTTGGGATGAAACATTACCTGCAGATGTAACACTCGCTCCATTAGAGGATATCATTTTCTTTGCTTGTAGCTTCTGCATCTCTACAAAATCATGTCTAAACTGCTGCTGCAGATACGTTTCTAGCCAACAGGTGGCACATACTTGACTGAGACTTCAGCTTTAATATTACTGGCACCACAGCACTGCAGAGGAATAATATTCACTGAGCTTGGTCTCAGGTGTTTGTTTTCTGTGACACTCTTGTTACCATGTTTGTGTCAATAATCATATGCACCTACCAATTTGATGGTTGAGGGTACGTCTTCTCATATCAGTTCCCACAATGAAAATTGAAATGTATTTATCCAAGAGGGGGAAACAAAATCAAAGGAAGATGAAAGCAAGAAATGAATAGGTTTTTTTCTTTCTCTCTGCAGTAGATTATTCTTGAAAAGGTTCTACAAAAGAACTATCTGCCTCTGCTTCCTTGTCCTGTTATGTTTGTGCAAGTGATAATGGCAACACATCTGTTCCTTGTGATCTCATTGATCATAAAAGATAATCCTCTGAAGAACACTACTTTTTTTTCAACAGCTAGCAGGTCTGGTTAGGTTTTATGTCATGAACCTTGATGTTGAGCAATACACTGTGAATACTTGCATCTATAGTAGTCTTTGACAGAGATAGATATTTCATGTACGTTCCCTTTCTCACAGATGTTGCGAAAGCCTTGGCAGCAGTTCATTAGTTTAGCAGTGCATGGCTCTGTGGAAATATGTGTTACAAGTAGATCTGATTATTCAGACAAGTAGGAATAAAAAAAAAGTTAGAATAGAGGGTGAGGGAGTCTCATATGCGTGTTTGCCTTAGGCTACCAAAACACTATAGCTGTCCTACATATGAAAAGCTTTCAGTAGAATCCCATCTTCTAAAAAAATGCTGATTGACCTTCTAGCCTAATTAAAGTGCACCATTGCCAACAGACAGCAGATAAGACAGCCTGGCTGTCAGTGTGACTGACAGGGTTAGGCTCTCCCCCTGCAGTCACATCAGCACTACAGAGGCCATGCATACAAAAAGCACACGACAGCACAGAAAGTGGAAAAGCTCCAAGTTTAGCATCATGCCTCCCATCAAGAATCAGTTCTAACTAATAATATGGAAATGGTAAAGTATAATGTACACCAGTGACAGGCTTATGTATTTATTTATGTATTTGCAACTTTACTTCATGCAGCATTTCCCTCCCACCTATAACTGTTAACACTGCAGTTTTTTCCAGAATAAAGAGATACTCTGTGCTAAAGTAGAGTGTATGAAAAATGAAACTGCTGGCTGATGTCACTCCCACAAGGAAAATCTGAATCCACTTTCACCAAGGTCTATGTAGGTCTAGGCAGGTGAGACCTCAAGTGCACCCTATATTCCTCTACAACTCCCGCACTTTGGGCCAGGAGAAAGCTGACATGCAGGGGGGTCTGTAAGCCTCTTTTGTCCATGTGCAGCAAAGTCATCTGCCAGCTCAGTTGCTCTTGCAGACAAAGCTTTAGAGAAACACCCCATATTCTGGTAAATTCTCACTGTCTTGAGCTGGAATTGGGCATAGCCCCTTGCTCCCTGTCTCCTAAGCCTCCTCCCTTTCATTTCCCTATCTCATTGACCCTTTCACGTTTTCTTTCTTATTACTTTAGTTATATCTGAACCTGGATATTTCTGTTTTGCGGTCTAATTGAGTAGGAATACCGTAACCTTTAGCTTCTAATCTTACAGTTTTCTTCCATTTCAGGTTTGTCTGACTGTCAACCTTTCTATTGTCTTTTTCTCAGATAGAGACTTTTGTTCCAGCATGAGTTTATATTTCATGATATTGCAGCTGTCGAGAGGTGAGGAGGTGAGAGGATATTGGTCTTGTACTCTATAGTTAACACAATACAATCAGGGGTTGGGAGGATGTCACATCAGGCTCAGTATGGTTCGCCGTATAATGAAGTTTGTTGTCTCTTGCTGTAATCAATTTTGTCCTTCCGTATCAGAAAAAAAAGGTAATAAAGCGAGAAAAGCCAATGGATGGTTAATGAGTTACCATGAAGGTAACTCATCAACCATCCAAGATAATCAAAACATAATACAAGAGAACGAAAAGAGAGATTGAGAGTGTGCAGCAGAGGCAAAGGGTAAAAGAAAGTGGGCGAACAAAGAAAGAAAAAATATCTCAGAGAGATGATAGGAGAAGCAGCTAAGAGCAACTCCGCTGTTCACAAAAAGGAAGGAAAGAGAGAGAAACTGCTAGGAGAAGAAGGCAGGTGGGGGTTGGTTGAGGGGGCTGGCCAAGGGGGTGTGTCCAACATTACCCTCATGAATCAGTGTCAGTGGAGCGATGAGAAAATAATTAAGAAACAGGCTAGCGCTGTGTTAAATACTGCCAAAGGTAAAAGGCCTTTTCTACTGTATAGAAACGCAGTTCGGACCGAAAAGAAGAATGGCAATAAATAGGATAGTGGAAAATAGGGGGGGAGAAAATCCATATCATAACGGATGCCAAAATGCCCTTCGGATGGCATTATGAAGGGAGACAATATAAATAGCGCTGCCATATTGTAAATGTTTATATACAGTTGCTACGTATACACGTTGCACAGCAGTTTCAGGATTTATGACTGTAGCAGTAATACACTGAAGTCGACACAAGGCTGCAAGTAGTATATTTCACATTTGTTATCATATTGAGTGTAAATTTGCTGAGACGTATATGATGGAGAAAAAATATTTTAAGCAATTTCTCCTTCTGTTCCTCTCCTTTCGACTGTTCTTGTTCTGAAGTAGAGTGTAAGCCTTTGACTGGGCCACGTGCTGACTGTAACTGCACAGAGAACGAATGAAAGGAACACACAAAACACACATGCGCGCCAGCAGTCATGCTTACACACATCAGAGGTTTTACGTGGAGCATTTAGGGAGGGCAGAACCAAGTCAGAAGCCTGTAATTGTATTTTCAAGGCTTCCAACACGGCCAAGATGCAGCTGAAATCCCCCAGCTGGCAGCACATAGCGGAGAAGCCATTAGATTGCACCAGTGCATAAAATCGGTTGAGATCTTTGGAGATTATAGAGTTGACATATAGGAGGTCCTGTATGTTGTATGTACTTTTTGCTTGTTAATCACTGGCAAGGAACATATTACAGGTGTGTGGCTGACTTTTTCAGGTGTCATATGTAATATTCATCCTTCTCTTTCAGCACAGCACAAAAAGAATTCCCTCTGAGATGGAATTAGTCACTGCTTGCGCAGGAAAAGTGTGCTGTAAAAATTCAGAACTCCTCCTGGGAGGCTGCTGTTCGGCATCATATTATAGTTTGATCTTAAGCTCTTTGGCCTTGCTAACACGTTATAGAGCTTGTGATGCAACTGTTAACCAACCGCAACCTCCCACTCACTGCAGGAATACTTCAAAATTGTTTCCGATGCCTTCATATCATGTGCAGTATGTATTCTATATGTGTCTCCATGTATGCCTCTTGTTATAACCACTTCCATTTTCAAGTTGCCATTTGTCTCTGACTCTGTATGTGAGTGTGTGTTCATATAATTTTATGGATACTTTATTCATACTTGCCCCCATGTTTGCAGTGGGTATGCATCCATGAGCAGTCTTGTGCGTGTGTGTGTTTGTGTTTATGTGTCTTTGCATGTGCGTGAAAGCATTGAAGTCTAATCCATCCCAGTAGAGTGCTTGGTGAGGGATGCGCTGTTTCTGCAGCGTAGCTATCAAGGCCCTCCATGGAGTGCTCTATAGCATTTTTACTGATGGCTTTTATGGGTTGCAGCCGAGCTGCCAATGAGCATCCTTGACACCAAAATGATGAAACTATGACATGTAATCACGCCAGTGTCACAGTATGTGCTGCTAGAGTTTAGAGAAGCAGATTGCTGTAGCTGCTGTTAAAGGGAACATGTGGAAACTGACTTACGGGCTGATAATGTCCCTAATATGAGCCAACAAGTAACCTGATGAGCATTTGGATGAAATATTGTATGTTTAATGCTCATTCTTTATTTAGTCATCTATTTTTCAATAGAAGTCCATAATGATGTGCTTTGGTGTTGAAATTGCACAACTGGATGTGATGAGAGCTACAGTATTGTTTTCTTTGCTGTGCTGTTTCCAAGCAACAGCTCCGAAGTTGTGAGGGAACCATCCTTAATAAGCTCCCTCATTAGGGCCGGTGCATGGTAGGCCTTACAATTTGTGCTGTCAACTCTGTGGGTTAACATGCAAACTTCAAAAGACAGCTGCAGATACAGCACCCCCACACGCACACACATACATGTACGCACACAGACACACAGACACACACACACACACAGGAGTCCTCATTTACTTTAGAAATTGGTAAACAAGCAATTCTATCAACCCACATTTCTTCCTCAGATGAAGGTGTGTCGGTGGAACTTACTAACTGGGTTCTGTCTGAAGTGGCTCCAGCATTATGACAGAACACGTGGCCATCCTCTCTGTGGTGATAACGCAGCACATGAAAGGCTCATTATTCAAGAGTTAATTTGGCAGGCTATTCTCACCCTTAGGCTGTGCCAAACCTCGGACTCCCTCCCTCGTTGGTCTCTGTCCCTCCTGCTAATCCTTTACTGTACGTCGGGTGGGGAGGATGACCTTAGCACATCTATACACAGCTGAGCACACATCCTGTACATTCTTATGTACTGTGCATGCACCCGCCCACATACACACTTCTATACACATAATCTCATTAATACAAACACAACCCTAGTTAGATCCCTATATGTAATAAATTGGATTAAATTCCACTGGCTAAGCACTGTGATCTCTTAGGGTTAATTAATTTCATTCCATTCTGTCTGTGTTTTTTATGCTTGAACACATGCTGACACTGTTATTGTGTGGCATCTTGCTCATTGGAGAAGTATAATAGGCTTGTGAAGAAAGGAGAGGGAGACACAATATATGGTATTCTGGCTACAAAGTGATTTTGATTCTTTCTTTCTTCTGACAAGTAAGTACGCTACACTAGCTAGCTCTAATATGGTGGATCCTTCCCCTTCTTACAGCCTCTCCCTAGCTCTTATCTTCCCCTCCAAATGAGAAAACCTGGATGTCTTCTCCGGGCCCCTGTTTCTGCCTGGATGCTATCTCATTTGGTTTTAATATATTTATCCATTCATTATTGTTCTCTTTTATCGGCCAGCTAATATTGTTCATAATTTGTCCTTATCTTCAAGCCTGACAGTCAAATTTGCACTTCGGCTCAGCAGACAGATGGAGAATTGACCCTTTTCAAACCCCTCCTTCCCTAACTCCTCTCCTCCCTTCATTCCTCTCCTCCTCTCCAAACGCCAATGAAACATGACTGACAGCCTGCTGTATAAGTAGTTGTCATAGCAACCTCCCCATCCTTGTGACAAGTGCCTTTTGTCTATAGGACACTCTCGCCCTCTGTCACAATATCTCTCTTGCTCCCTCCATCTCCACTCCCTCGCTGTTGCAACAACTGAGAAAGAGATAGAGAAAGAAAATTTGAAAATCAGACAGCACCTAAGGCAGTTGGTATCCTTTTCTCCCAAACTTCAGCCCCATTCTACCCCACCAACCACCTGCTCGCCCAGCCTTCCACCAACACCAACCCTGACAATGATTTACCAACTCCTGTGGTGCGAATCTTTCATCCATCCTGGCTTATCAAGGACTGCAGGACTGTATGCACAGCATTTTACGGTACAGGCACATCGTTCGCACTCTCCCACACATTCACTCTCTCCTTCTCTCCTCCCCTTTCTCCTGTCCATTCTTTTTTCTACATGTCTGCTCCCTCCGGTGCTCTTCTTCTTCTTCTTTTCTCCAAAAACTCATACTCTCCACCATTGCTACTCAGAAGTAAGTAAGTTTCAATGCAGTCTGCAGTGCTATCATGGAACGTGCACTGATAAGTCTCTAGTACATTGGACTGTGCAGCAGGCTGTATGTGTGTTGTATGGACAGGAGATCCTTCCAACTTGTGGTGGAATTAAACGTTATGTAACAAAAGAGGGAGCTGTGTAGACATTTGGACAATGTGCATAAGTAAAGAATTACAATGGTGTTGTCAGGCGTGCATCTGCTGTAATAGTCAGGCTACAGCATGAAGATCGGCAATATGAAATATTACTGATTTCATTTGCTGGTGCGCAGTGACTCAAAGACTTCACACAAGGCCAATGCACTCATACTGAAAAGCTTATATTGATTTGAAAGGGCCCAAATGGACCTAGTAATCTTTAGTATGTATAACCGGACACCACACTGCCATTTCGTTATTCTGGAGTTTAATTTCCGATGCATTTATTCCAAACAAGCATCTGTTTAATAACTCAGAGTAAATTAAACATGATGGGGGGTGAATTTCAGGACAGCAGTGCCGTGTCACCATAAAGTTGGATACAGTACTCTGCCATAGTGAGCTGTAAATGTATCTTTATGCCAGCGTGCTCCATAGTTATCACAGTTAACTTGCTGGTGGCTATTAGACCCCTGAATTGTTTAGGTGATGACATTTCATTGTAAATTCTAAAGCAGAGTGTTGCTCTAATTTAGGATGATGTTAATGTTTGCTCAGCTCCGTTGTGATGTAGATGCGAAGAATGGCTCATAATTTCTTGTCTTGTTTTGTATTCATCTTTACAGTAGGCACAATTTACCACGGGTGAGACGCTGCAAGGGAAAGATGATATACAATCGCATTCTGAAAACGCTTTCTGATTGAACATGTTTATAATTTTCACATTGCAAACAGTTTCATGGTTGTGACAGACTGACAGTTCACCTCTAAGGTGACGATCTAAGTCCATGAATCATTCAGAAACATTCTTAACTTTACTTACTATTAGGTAACGAAAATAACTTTCACTTTGGCTCCAGTTCAAAGTGGCGTGCCCGATCATCCATCCATCCATCCATCTTCTACCGCTTTTTCCGTTTCCGGGTCGCAGGGCTGCTGGAGCCAATCCCAGCCAAAGTTCCGGGCGAGGGGCGGGGTACACCCTGGACAGGTTGCCAGTCCAACACAGGGCAAACACACAAAGACAAACAACCACTCATGCTCACATTCACAGCTACAGTCAATTTAGAGTCACCAGTTAACCTAGACATGCATGTCTTTGACCGGTGGGAGGAAACCCACGCAGACACAGGGAGAACATGCAAACTCCACACAGAAAGGACCCAGGCCGGGAACCAAACCCGCAACCTTCTTATTGTGGGGCGACAGCGCTAACTGCTACGCCGCCTTGCTGCCCCGCGTGCCCGATCAGTGAGAAAGAAATCACTGCGAAAATCCCCCATTGTGAGGCAACACTTTCTTACCTGTATGTATACATGCTGGCCCTTCCCCCAGTTGGGAATGCTGGAAGTGTGACCCCCACTTCCATATGTATGGAATATGTTACTGGATTTTATGAAGCATGTACTGTACTGCATGGATGAGGCTGAATTACAGATTAAGGATGAGTGCCATTGAACCATTGCAAAGGAAAAGGAGTGTACTGTAGATTTCTGCAGTGACTTTCTTAGACTGCCATGCTTGAATCAAAGAGGCAAGAACTCCAGTAAAGATGTGTTAGGATAAATATCTGGATTTCAGAATCTGTGTGAGCAAGCAGGTTTGTTAGACAAACCCTGCTGAGATACAACAATGGTATTTTTTCTAAATTTTAGATCATTTCCATGTGCTTTGCATTGCAGTGGAATAACAACCAGATGTAGCAGGTTTATCGATGGAATGTTGCAGCCGTGGTCAATCTAGCAATAGTAGTTAGCCATTGCTAGAGTAGAAACCAGCAGCAGTATAGCCATTATTATAAAGTTAATCTGATAGTAGTGACAGCTGAGGTAGTGAGAAACTTGTCTAGCAGTGGATGGAAGATGGTAACAATACATTATGCAGGTTAAGATGGTGTCCGTGAGACTCCATTTTATTCTCTTAGCCACACAAGTTAAACAGCATTTATTAATTTAAGAATAGCTGCTGTGCAGAAAAAGTCAATACACTTAAGGTAGCGATAGTTAACAGTGGGAAATGTAACTTGTACAAATAATGTGTGTGGCAATAGTTAGAGATCGGTCATATACGAACCCCTGTGTCGGGGTGTGAGAGGACAGCACAGTGTGTGCATGTAATTTCAACTGTAGGTGTTAAGCATCCTGTGTGTGTGTCTGTTTGCACACTGCCTGTGTTGCACTGTTGTAGATAAATCAGATAATGTTTCTACTGGCAATGAACACAAGACCTGAATTCCCAAGGTAGCATTTTAGTTGAGAGCAGCCACAGCAGAATTCTAGACTGGAACAGATCTCATAGATGATCTGTTTTCATGCGTTGTTAGCTTGTTTTCAAAGCACACTCAGAACATGCTCTCCTTCTCTCTCTCTCCCTCTCTCTGATCCACAGATGAAGAACTCTGACTAAATGCTATTACTACAGAAATGAACCTCATATAAAGTCACGTTTCCTATATTTCAGTCAACTCCTGTATGCGTATTTAGATTTTCAGATACTATGCAAAAAAATGCCCACACACTGAACATGACTCCAGTGTGTAAGGCTTTTGTGTCACTGGCGGTGAACCAGTATTACACGGGGATGTGATATATAGTGGCCAGCGATATGTTATACTTGGAGTCCTATAAATATTATTTCATTCAGCTGGAGTTGACTTGCCGGTTATCAGTCTTTCAGCTGAGGGATGGATGCAATGTCGTATTTTAAAACAGGCCACACGTGAGCTGTTCACAGTGTGATTGTCGAGAGTGCAGCTCAAATGGAATTGATAAAGGTCATGCATTAATTCAAAACTTGTCAAGCCCCCATAATCTACTTAAACAAGGGGCTGACAGCCAAAGTAGTGGCGTGCAAGGGATGAGTGTGGTTCCATAGGCGTGTGCTGTGTGTAGCTGTGTGGCTCTATGTAGGAGCATGTACGAGAAGAGGTCTGGCAGCATTCAGAGAAATTTGTGCAGGCCAGCCCCCCCACCCCCCACCCTTCCACCCCCGCTCGACTCATCTCCCCCATCCAACCACAGAATTTATATTCTCCCTCCAGCAAAAGGAAGGACCATCTTGGCCTTTCATTTTCCAGTTCAGGGCTTTCCTTTTTTTGCAGATAAATGCTCTCCAATCCACCCTGACAGATGTCACATTGCATCACTTCCATTTTGATACATTCCCTCTGATCCTGCCACTTGCAATAAGGAGCCAGCACCAGGGACGCCCCTCCCCAGACAACTCTATGACATGGGTGATTATTTTAAAGGTGCATCATTGATGGTGCCGAGTGCTGAAACCCTAAGTGGGCGCTGTGTTCATGTACACTCGCTACCATGCCCGTGCAGGAATGTGGGTATCGGCTTTTGTCTGGGTCAGGAAATAACAACAGTGTGACATACTCAGTAGTCATCACAGGTTACCCTGACACTGCAATACCTCTGGCAGCGATTTATGCCACTCTCAACTGCTTCACAGCCGCAGCCACCAATCCTGTGTCTCACTCAGTCTCTCCATTGTGACTTCACAGGTCAGAGTTGGAGAAGCAATCCGTACAAAAGGAAGGTTTTAGTGCTTCTGCTGCCAGCAGAGAGACACTGCACAGTGGCATTAATCATACAAGGACAGAGTACATCAGTAAACACAGTGTGTCAGGTCAAGGTAAAGATCAGATCCCACAGCATTTAACAGGACTCAATAGCATACAGGCTATCTATTGAAAAGTCAGCGTTATTCATGGCATGTCTCCCAGCCTTTGTTGCTCGCAGGAGAGTGCACCATTGTTCCCCACGCCAGTGCACATAGAAATATTTCTCTGGCTACACAAAAAACACTGGATCAGCAGCAATTAGTAGAGTAAGAGAGAGCTAAAGAGAGGAAAGGAGGGAGGGAAGCAGTTGGAGAAAAAAATTAGGGGGAAAAAATGTAGAATCAGCGAGAGAAAAAGAAGAGCAGAAAAGAGAGAGTGGAGAGAGATGAATAGTTAAAGAGACCAAGGGAGACAGTGAGTAAAAGAGAGAGAAAGAGAGCACGATTTTCTAGCCAGTTCAGTACAGTGTGTAGAAAGTTGGAACTGCCTGGAGCCCCTGGTGCTTTTAAAGGACCAAAGACTTGTTCATTGTCTTGGGATCCCTGTTCCAGAGTGAGTGAATGTGTGTGTCTGTGAGTGTGAGTGAGTGTGTGTGTGTGTGTAACCTCTTCATTAGTCTTACCATTGCGCTTTCCCTCCAGCCCCTGACCATTCACTTACCCCCAGCAGCTACAGCACATGTGCCCATATGGGACTAAACCCACTTATGCTACAGATTTAAATGATCAGTCTTGGAAAAGAGATAATACAATGTGACTCAAGTTGTACTCGCGCTAAATTATCTAGACAATTACAGTACCAAGGCTCTGTGGATGTGTCCCTTGTGTTTGTTTCTGTGGAAAAAAGACACTCCTCCTTTAATGGCTCTCTGTTCCACCAATAATGAGATTTAACTCCTTGATGTTCTCAAATTAGTCTCATAATTGAGGTCAAAGTTAAAATTTTATGTTATGTCTCTTCGTTTGTTCCAGAAGACAGGAAGTTGTTTGTTGGGATGCTGAACAAACAACAGACTGAGGAGGATGTTTACCGCCTCTTCGAACCCTACGGAGTCATTGAGGAGTGCACAGTCCTAAGGGGTCCTGACGGAAACAGCAAAGGTAGGAGCCATGATACAGTTGTCAGCATTATTTAGGTCACTGACTGAGAAGTGACAGAGAGTGTCAGGTTCCATGACAGCTGGGTTATGTGAAATATATGTGACACGTGCATCGGATGTGGGTCAAGATGCATTTTCACATTATCACAAACATTTTTAACAGGACACGGTTTGATTTGCCGGACAGCTGCGAGCGGTAACAATAATATTAAGGCTAACGTATTAAATAGTGTTTGCCTGATGTCACACTTTTCTAATCTTTTTAAAATATTGTCATCTTTTAAAGAGCGGTGGGAAGATTTTGTTTAGACACAGGAGTAATCGAAGATACAATCCAAATGCCAGGTTCAAACCCAGAAGACTGCTGAAGATGCCAACCTGCAAACGTTATCAGTAACTCAAATCCAATCACCTACAGTAATGATTCAAAAAACGACAGTAGTTTAAAAATGCTGACTTTTCCTTTGCAAACTCTTTCTCAGCATATACCATATCTCATTTCTAGCGGAAAAAACTCCAACTTGTCTACATTAGGAAGCCATGATTTCACTGTCACTGTCCTCAAATGTTAATCTGTGACTTTTTTCCTATAGATGTTCTGCAGGTCTATATTGTAACTCGGGTACTGTTGTGTTGCTATCTCGCAGGCTTTTTTAAGGTAACCCAACACTTTTGAAGACATCAGTTTCCTCTGACATGCAGCAAAGAGCAAAGGCAGTAGTGGTTTTTCATGTCTCTAAAGCCTATTTGTGACCAGCGTTTATGGAAATTGTTGAGGATTTATATCTAAGGGGGTTTGAAGTCAGAGCGCCCTGACTTCAGTGGTTTGGAGGGGGAGAGGGGAAAGATAGATGCCAAAACAATTCAAGTGTCCTAACTGTGAGGATGGGGGCAGCCAGGGGAAGTTGCATTCCTCTTTGTGGCTGTGATATATTTTGCACTCTTTCTGAATCAAGTCTTTGGATTGAAACATCAGAGTCCAAATGTTACTATTATATTCAGCTTTGTCTGTTAATGGTTCTTGATGTTACAAAAACAGATCCATTTTGCATTGGCTTTTTGTGCAGAATTTTGTGCAACAGTGTAAGTCTGACAGCAGAATATGTTAGGCTCCTTAATTTCATATTCGTAACAGTCTTGTATGGTTTATTTCAAAAATGGATGCAGTGTATGGCTTGCAAAGTCCCAGTATGTCAGGAGTTAAATGTCTAATTATTACAACATATATTTTGTACTACTGTAGCAAAGTACTTTACAGGCCATGCCAAGCTCTAGTTCTTGTCTATCCATATCTCAATAGGGGGCAATCGTTTGACAGCTGAATGGGCATCTTGACTGGATGGTGTCCACAGGGGTAAGCCCATTAAGAGGGGAAGAATGGCAGGGCGGCTGGGTCAAGCAGGACAGATGATAAGCGGAATAAAGTATGAAAGATTAAATAAGAGTAGAAAAAGTTAAAATGAAATAAAATCAGGTGAAATAGGGTGTAATTATGAGCGGGAATGGCAGCTTGGTGGTAGTACTACTGCTGCCTCGTTGCAACACACCCATGAACTCACTACAGAGACACACAAGAGAAATGGATTTGGCTCTTCTGTATGATCTGAATGTATGTTCATTTGTTAGCTTTGTAATAGACTGGTCATGTGTCCAGGTGGTCTCCTCATGATCCAACAAGACACCTGGATAAAGATGATATAACTACCATTAACAACCTAAAATTAATACTTGTACAGGTTATGTAATTGGTAAAATGATTTGATTTGAGAGTATATGGGCATACAGGGACACAATAATAGTCTTAAAATATGGTTACAATATGTTTACGAGATTATTTAACGAAGCATTAAGGTTTTGTTCAAACATTTACCACGGCAGTGAGAATTTCTTTAAACACATTGTAACATCTAGTTTCCAGTTGTCAAACTGGCGCCACTCTATATCTAATGAGTTAATAATTGCAGCACCGGCCCCCCCGCAACCCAGAAATGGATAAGCAATAGAAGATGAATTAATGAATTAATGAATACCTTATGATCCACAATGTGCACTTTGAATGTGTCTACCATTATTGACTTTTTCTGTCTTTGACAATTTTCCTAAAGGACATTTGAGAGTGTAGCTTCTGGCATCTGTACTTCATATTCACAAGTACTGATCAGAACATCCTGTTGATGGAACATTAAACTTTACTGAATTCTCAAACGGGGTTGTTTTCTATCTGAAAAATGAGATTAGTCAGATTATGTCGTATTTAATATGCACAGACAGGCATGTGGTGCTAAATAGCATGCTTTTCTGCCTCATCAGTGCAATGTTTAGCCTGAAGCTTCTGCCTGCTTGTCTGCCTTTCTAATACCAGGAGTGGGGCAGCCTGCTGTGCAATGAGAGCCTTTCACTGCACAGTGATTTCTGTGGTGTCAAATAGAATTCAACATCCTTTATTAATATATCGTTGGCCTTAACTTCTCTCAATTGAATATATTTACTGTATGTATGCTGTGTGTGTGCGTATCTGTATGTGTGTGGTATGTATCTTCCAGGTTGCGCCTTTGTCAAGTTCTCCACACATACTGAGGCTCAGTCTGCAATCAGTGCCCTTCACGGCAGCCAAACCATGCCAGTAAGTACAGCTTCCTCCCTCGGATACACAAACACGCACACACAGAAACAGTCAACATGGAACATCCTCGACTGAAGATTTTTAACTTGCCTCCAACTTCAAGGTTTCAATTTATAGAGAGTGCAATAATTTTGATAAATCAATTCAGTTTTTTTATAAAGCAAACAGAAACAGCCAGAAATAACCTTCTGCCTGTTTACTTAACTTGCTACCTAAAAAAAAATCCAAATCTAATTTCCAGACAGAACTGTTTAGAGTGATAATTGAATTTTGGGTGAGTCATCAATCAGTAGTTCTGCTTGCATAATCAGTGAATATAACTCCAGTGTGAGATTACATTTGCTCGTTATGTAAGCGCAGCGTGTCCTCTGTATTGGATTTACTATGAGCGCAGAAGCTGTACTGCTCATTTGTATGTGTCTTGTGTTTTGGCGATGTCGCTGTATACCTGATGGTGTCAAAATAAAAGCTACTTACTCTGCACTCCAAACCTGAATAGAGTTATTCTCCATGACATCCAGCAGGTGGACAAGGAGTCACGTCCCATATTATTCAGTTGCCTCAAGTACATTCTGCTTTCATCCTCACTTTTGTTTTGGGAACCCTTGCTTCAGTTAAGCAGAAACCCTGAACTCTTGCCCACCCCTTCTCACAGGTATTGTGTTGCACCGTATGATTTAATTATTAATGGTTGCCAATGTGAGGCTCAAGAGAGGAATACGGACAGAAGTGCTGAAAACCAGCTGTGCCATTTTGGCATAACCACCAAGTCAATCTAAGTGCAAATGACTGGAGGTCAGAAGGAAAGACTCAGGATGTCCATTCTTCATAGATACTCCTTCTCTGTTGCTTCATCCCCCATCTCTGCTAGCGCTCTGCCCTCACTCGTCTCTTTTTGGCAGCCTCTTGGGATATTAGGCAATAGACTTGTTTACTCCACCTTTCACCACATTGGCTGCTGAATTATTCATCTAACTATAAGCAGGGGGCCAAAGGGAGGGTAGGAAGAGCTGGAGAAAGAGAGACAGAGAGAGGGGCAGAGGGAGAATGAGTGAATGGACAGGATTTATACCTCCTGCTCTGGTAAATTGATTATAGAAATCTGATCAGCATCTCATATCCTGTGGCTGCTGGAGGAGAGGGCACAGTGTGCCTGCCTCACTGAGATTAGTGTACCACCGGTGGACCATTACGCCTCAGCGGGACAGTGCTATTCAGAGCAAAATGTCCATCAGTGAAGCAAAGATCCTGGAAAAACCTTGGACCGTACATCCTCTGTGTCTGTTTGAATTCAAGTTGACTGCAGTTGAGTCACCGCTGCAAAATGATTGAATGCATGAATAAATATATCATTTTTCGTTTACAGCACATTGGGATGGCATAAAATAAATATAGGAAGAGAGACCACTGACAGCGACGATGCAGGATACAACAAATGTAATCAATGGACATCTTCACTGCAACCAGTTGGCAACTGTTATAAGACTATTTCTTTATGGCTAATAAAAATGATTAATTGTTCTAATTAAGTAAAGTAAAGAGCTAGCCAGCATATGCACATATACGTGAATGTGTATGTGGCTGTTGAGCAGACTCAGAGAGACTATGAATATAGCCCAGCCAATAGCATTGTTAGCTGAGGTGTTGAAGTCCAACGAATATTAACACTGCAACTATCCACAGCAGTTTGACAGATCTACTGCCAATCCCCCAAAGCATCAACACTAGCTTCTTAGAGTTTCTGAGTGCATGCACACACACAGGAATGCATGCTTGTGCATTCATAAACATCTATATAGACAAGAACGTTATGGGAAGCAGATTTTCATGAGTGACTGTGTCTCGTGCATGCGCACACACACATACACTTTCTATATTGCTCCTCTCACTGTTTCACTTTCACATGCTCATACAGCCACAGGCTAGGGTCAGAGGCTCCCTGACTGATCTTATTTTCCAGCTCGGAGGACTTGAGCAGAATACATTTGTGTTATTCATGTATAAGGGGAGTGGGCATTTTGTATGTATTCTATATGTGAGTTGTGAAGGAGAGAGAAAATCTGCATGGAGAGAACGCACGTGTCTGCAGTAGGCAGTGCATGCAAAGTTATAGTTAACGTATGCATATAGTATCCATCTATTCACCTGTAAATTTGTGTTGGGTACTGAATGAAAAATGATCTAACAATCACTAATCACCACGAAATGTGAGATTATGAACAAAGATGGTAAGATATCGTAAGTGTATGAATTATACAGGTGCATCAGCAGGTCACATTATCTCCATTAGACCCCAACCCGTCATATTTCAGTCTTGCAGACCTACACATACACACCATCACCATCCCTTGGCCTCACGCACACACTGCTACAGTTCAGGCTATGAGTAGCTCAATTAAACATTTAAACGCAAGAGCTGTAAAGCAAATTGCTGGGATTCAGCGGGACCATGTAGGAAGTAAGTCCTGGGACAGAATTATACCGAAATGAGAGGGGGATGCGGGTCAGGTCCACAGAGCCATGCTGATTTTTTTCACTCTGTATCCACCTCAGCTCAGACACAGGGACTTGGATAGAGACACTGGAACAGGATGATTGAAGGAAAAGAGCAGGACAAAGGAAAGCAAATGAGGTACATTTTTCATAGAAGAGAAAGCTGGATGGTTGAAAGTAAAGAGATGAGTGAAGACATAAAAAAAAAAAATGCATCCAAATGTGATTCCCCAGCTGCTGGATCTTCTCTAAAACTTCAGAGTAAACACACAACATTTAAGTGTCATGAGTGCCGAGACTTGAGGCTCAGTGAGATGCTTTGCTTTAATGCCCAGATCAGCTGCCTTAAACTATATCCAAATAAAAGATGGAAAGGCAAAATAGCTGCAGATATTTTTTAATCTGTGGTTTCTGTTGGAAAACAGTTATGATCTTATTTAATGCTTAATGAGATATAGAGTCTTGATGTCAGTATTTCAGAAGAATGATAGATTGTTGTTTCTAATCATTAAACAATATTCTGCCTTTATGTATTTTTTTAAGCTCAGTGAGTGTGTATTTAAACAGTGTGATTACAGTGGGTAGTTAGGTACTGTAAAGCAATGGTAATGGCATATTATAACATAATATTAAGCATAACGAAGCATCACATAAAGTGAGTGAATTGTAGGATTTATATGTTCTATTGTACCATAGTTTGTAACTCTGAGTTGAAGTCTAATGTTTTTTTACTGCCATTTAGTCTGAGAAGTGGAATCTATAATACATACTTGATTTGTTGGACAATTTAATAATAGTGATGCCTCTGTGGCTTATTTTTATGTGTACAGATACTGTATTCCACCACATTTCAATAAATATAAATAAAAAAGAACAGAGACAGTGCAGGCGATATCGAATTGAGTTGTTTTTATATATATTAGACGTTACAAATTGATGTTACCACTATCTTTATGACCCCCACTATTAATTCAAAATAGTCTATTTGTGTGCCCTTGAATTGAGGCTGTTTTGTCACAATTCAGTCAGTTATAGTTACAACCCCAATTCCAAAAAAGTTGGGACGCTGTGTAAAATGTACATAAAAACAGAATGCAATGATTTGCAAATCTCATAAACCAATATTTTATCCCCAATAGAACATAAACAACATATCATGTTGAAACTTAGACATTTTACCGTTTCATGGAAAACATTTGCACATTTTGAATTTGATGGCAGCAACACATCTCAAAAAAGTTTGAACAGGGCGAGGTTTACTTTGTGTTACATCCCCTCTTAACAACTGTCTGTAAACATCTGGGAAGTGAGAAGACCAGTTGCTGGAATTTTACACAGCGCCCCAACTTTTTTAGAATTGGGGTTGTCTATCAACCAGTGCTAAACTAACTTGCTTGTTTTAGCAAACTATCACTGAATTTATCACTGCTGTACAATAGGCCTCCGAACTTCGACAGTCAGGACCTCTGACATGAACTTAGCAAATTTTAACTCCAGAACAGAGGGGTCTGAACTTAGCATATAGAGAAAAGCCTATACATGTATAAAGTTAAAGAAGTAGTTTTATTCGCATAGGGGAGTGAAGCTTGGACACAAACCAATCCCCCTTGGCAATGAGGAGGAACTGTAGAGAGGCAGAATCTTCTTATGTGGTTCTGAATCTCTGTTTTATCCACCCTGTTTGAATCCCCTTCCTTCAGTGGCTGTCTAGGTAGCCAGGAACCGCTCAGTGGGGGGATTCTGCTCATACTTGGCAGCTTAAAAATTTAATGAGACTTTTACTTCACACTTCATCCTGCTCCCTTTATAGCAATGGTGATTCTGCTCACTGATATTCTGACAAGCCTGAGAAAACCTGGGAGATAAACAAATGTGGCAAAGGATGCTTCATTGACAGGCCAAGATTCGGGTGTACTAAAGAGAACCAGGGTGCAAGGTTATAAAAGAGAATGGTACTACACTCTTATACACCAGGACAGGTCAGTTAATGCTAAACCATGGTTATATAACTCCAGTCAGTTTTAGATGGAAAAAAAAAGTTGAGGTCAACACTAACGTAATATCCTCAGTTTATAAAAATTAGAAAAGCAGAGCAGTAAAAGAGAGGTCAAATATTATTGCTAAGTATTTGTGTTTGTATTCTGCTCCTGTAATACTATGTCCTGGGCTCTCCCAAAGTTAAACTGCATAATAAAGTTAATGATGCACATAGTAAAAAGCTGGACAGACACAACAAACAACCCTTAAAGCTGCAAATGTGCCAACCTTGAAGTGACCAATGCCATTGTGGGATACTTAGTAAACAGAGTGAGATACAGAAAGTGTATCTCTCTTAGGTTCTTTATGGTTTTTGTAATGTTGTTTTTCTCATTGTAAACTCAATCATGGCTAAGAGCAGTGTTGTTCCAATGTGGCAGTATGGGCCATACAGTAAAAATCATAACAATTAGTCACTGCCAGTTAGTCTGTCAGCCAGTTAACCAACCCATCAACCATCATAGTCAATCACTCTCCTAACTAGACAATCAGCCATTTAGTCAGTCAGCTGAACTAACTGGCCATCCAACTACAATCCTTCAACCCTGTGATTCAACCAGCGAGAAAACGAGCAGGAGAGGGTTAGAGGGAATATCGAAGAAATTGGATGGGAGAGAGAAAAGAACAGGATAAAATCTATATATTGCAGTCGAAAGTTCCAGTGAATGTCTTTGAACATCACTAGACATCTCTGCGGATGTCTTTATTAGCAGACATCCTTAGTTCTCAGTCAAGGAAAAATACAAAGAAAGGGAAAGAAAGCCTATAATGCAATTAGCAACAATCATCATTACATTTGTCATTTCCAAATGCTTGTCTTCAGTTTAACCAGAGTCCTGCTACAAGTCAACCAATAAAAGCCACTTCATACATTTAAAGCCCCCAACCCCCACTCTTCCATCCCAGCACAAGTCACCACTGTTATTGACAATATGCATCAATTTCAGGGAGGCCTCTTATTGTGACTGACACACAACCTTTCTACACTGTCAGATCAGAGTAATATTTCGGCCTTTTATGTGGATCGATTGGCCAGTTTGGGGGCGCAGAGGGGAGGAGAGGCGGAGCACACAAAAGGTCAACTGTAGTGCTAAATCATTTGAAGATTCTTAATGAAGGGTGTGTGGCAGAAACACCTGCTGGTTTCATTATTGGGCTGCACGAAGGAGGTGTTAATTCTGGTAGCCAAATAGAGAAGAAGGAGGCTAAAATGGATGGAATGAGGAAAATTGCCCAAAATGGAATATTTTCTTTGAAGAGAGCTCTTACCAAGGTGAAAGGGAACTGCTCCCAATCGTAGCTCTTATTTCAAATCATTGTATGGCAGTTCTTTTAACCTTAACTGTGGGAAGGAGCACCAAGGTTACACATATGTTCTGCACCGGATGGAGAATACTGGGGGAAAAATATCAAGTATTTCTGTCATGCATGAGAAGCCTGCCTTGCCCTGAGTGACTTTGTACACTGGTTAAACACTGAAGGAGTGAAGCGTTTCTGTCTGCACATCTGCTTACAAAGCTGTTCACGCAATGAGTGGAATATTTGTGTTCTATGCTGTTGGTTTCATGTTTATGTTTTACAGCCAAAAATAAGGACCATTCTCAGCAACAATACAAATATGTGACGATGCTGCATCAGAATTAAAAAAAAGAAAAGAAATGAAAATTGACATGCAATTAGAGAGCTCACCAGATATCGATGTTAACAGCAGTCTTTCTTCTGATTTTCTGTTCCCCCTTCTGCCCTCAGGGTGCTTCCTCCAGCTTGGTGGTCAAGTTTGCCGACACAGACAAGGAGCGCACCATCAGACGTATGCAGCAGATGGTTGGGCAGTTTGGCATCTTCAACCCAGCCATCGCCCTTCCTTTCAGCACCTACAGCTCTTACGCACATGCGGTGAGTTGGAATAGACATAAACACACAGCAGACTGTAAATAGATTATGAGTCTATGAATCCTATGTCTATATCCACACGAAACATTTAGGGATGAATTTACAATGAGTCTAAGACACATTTTTTACTAAGAGTTAATCTTTGTCTGAAAGATGTTGCTCAAAGTGAATTAATGATTGAGCTCCTAAGTAGACCCATTCAGCCTTTTAGCTCGTTATTTTGCTTTCATATTTTGGATGTCCCTGCGACCCGGAAACGGAAAAGCAGTAGAAGATGGATGGATATTTTGGATGTGTTGGTCCATTTTCATAGCATCATTTTCAGACATCAGAGGCTGCAGCTACAATCTACTGTATGCTGCCAGTTTCCAAGTAAACAACTAGCTGTTTAATATTGTTATGCATTTAGTAGCTCAAGAGTGATAAATGTCGCCCAGGTTGGTGAGTTGGTGAAAGCAAACCAGCATGAGTATTTGTTTATCAGTGGCCAGACACACAACTCTAAATGAATCCTAATCTTGTACCATATCTACTAGAAACAGAGCTGAGGTAGTGTTTGTGTTTACACCTTGTTTTTCATATCTTCTATTTCAATACCTTTACCTACATAAAAGTCTATTGGAGTCTGTTCTTAATGTATCCAATATGCTTCAAGCAGTTATGTGCAGATTTTGAAAATGTCCAACTTGGAAGACACCCAGTGGTACAAACAAACTACTCCCATGGTTCCAAGGATGAATGGACTGAAAGCAACACATGGAAAGTGTTCATTCTTACTTGGATTCTTTATTTTTCCAACAGAAATGGATGCCATCACATACACTACCAGTCAAAAGTTTGGACACATTTTCCTATTCATTTGAATGAGAAAGTGTGTCCAAACTTTTGACTGGTAGTGTAGATTACTTAGAAAAAAAAAAATTGCCAAAATCCCCATTGAGATTTGTGTTACAGCAGGACCACTTAGGTGTGTCCGAACTCATATCACACACGGAGTAAACAATTCGACTATAGGTTTTAATGCTTGGGCTTCGCTTCAACTGGTCCAAATGAACATCAGATAGTTGAATATGGGATATCTGCCACTGAAATATGCAGTTCTATGCACTTTTCCAGTAATTCCACACAGGAACTTTTTTTCTGGCAAATTTCTCTGTATTTTGGGCATTAATTGGTAGATACTGGTGTAAGTGAATCTTAGCTTGCCAGACTATCATCATCACTCTACTGCTCTCTTAAGTGCTGCTGCCATGCCAATACATTAATCCTTAGCACATTGGTTTGTACCCTCCAAACCCTTCATCAGCCTCCCTTTGCCCTCCTACACACATCTACTGTACCCCCCCCCCACCACCACCACCACCACCTCAGGGCATGGCACCATAAGCGCACAGCAGACCCCCGGCTCTTTGATGAGTTCAGACGGCCTATGCAGCCCCTCTCTCCATCCGCCCCCTCTACCCTCTAACACTGATTCTCTACCCTTCCCCTCTCCCTCCCCCTGTCCCTCCCCCTGGGCCCATAAGATGCATCAGGGGCCACAGTTGACTCTGAGTATTCCTTGGACAATTTATCTGAACACAAACTTTCTTCTTACTTGCTGAGGCACTGCACACATACACATGCAAATGCACACATGTGCATACAACCTACATAAAGTGGACTAAGATTAATTTAAGATAAACTTAACAGCCAGCATTGAGATAAAAAAAAAAAAAAAACCTGGGCATGCATCACCACATATTGCATGAATACACATAGAGAATATTTATACTATTTATTTACAGCAAAGACGGAACAGAAATTCCTCTTTTCTTGCACATATTTGGATGTAAAAGTGACATATTTTGCAGCTTATAAATGCCAGGATTAATTGTAGATGTTAGCCAGGTCTTGGGGGCTTATCCCTTTCCCTCATTTTCATATCACAGCCATGGGACCCTGTGTGAAATGTGCAAATTGACCATCCCACAGTAATTGCGAGGCCATCTCTTGTGCTCTCTCCAGTAAAACTCCCACCTTCATTACGATTCATGAAATGCAGCCCTTCCCCAGAAAATGTGGAGAAATGCAAATGTTTAAGGGATGGTGGAGGCAGTGGCGGTCTGCGGGGAGACCATTGTGCCCCGCTCAGGTTGGCCATGACTCTTATTTACTGTGGCAGAGACCCATGTCGACTCATACCGACACGCACAAGAGTGTACACACACTGAGAAGCAAATGTTCTTTCTTTCTCTCTTTTTCTCCTCCCTCTCTCTCATACACACATATAATATGACAAATGTTGATGTTCGGAAATTGAGTTCCAAGTGAAAGTAACAAGGGCATGCGGGATACTTCAGCATTAGAGAGAATCAATTACCATTAAATGTGGAGGAGAAATGCACGTATGTGCTTTCTCGACACAAAGATTATACAGTATGAATGATTGTAGTGAAGGTGAAATTCTCCTTGTTTTAAAATTATGAATCACAGAGACTCTGATGCCATGCACCTGCATATAATGAATTCAAAAAAAATAACGCAAGCAACTCTGAGGCAGGGCAACCTTGGAGATAAACTCACCCCAACTACTGATAAAGTAATGAGTGCACATGAGGCAGTAATGGAATATCAGCAGGTCTTGCTTTCATATCACACCAATGACTTGTTTAATGAATCTGAATAGTGGTGCTGCTAGGTACATAATAATTTGGAATAAAGGCAAATATTAGATATCTTTAGTGTGGGTGTCCAGCTTGCACAGTTGTTATGATTACATTACAGTCATTGGCACTGGCTGCATGCACATGGTGTGCAGACTTGATTTCCCTGTAGCCACCGGGAATGTGCTGAAGTGATACGATGAATGTTTCTTTACGGCAAGATAAACTACATTTATTCCCCCTAGACGAAAAACCTGCAGTGACAGAAAAAGGACTTTATCTCCAAAGACACACTACATGTTCGCCTACTCTTCATATACACTGGCCAAGAGAAGAGGAGGTGGCATGGTATAGAATACAGACATGGGGAGAGATGGTATATATAGCTATAACCAGAGAGTACAGTAAATGGTAAATTCAAAGAGCTACCTCTCCACTACAGCAGTGGATAGGATTATAGAGTTGAGCTGACAGCCAGTAAATTGGATTTTAGGAGAAGGAGGGGGCTCTGAACACAAATTGGAGCGATACAACACTGACAACATGTGCCAAAAATGAGAAATGTGCCATTTTCACGATAGACACAGATACTGGTGTGCTCTGACAGGAGACATCCGATTTGCAAAAAGGTGATTTCATAAAACACAAGCTGAGAGTGAGATTCCATGTTTCATTCCAACATTTGTGGTAAGTGATAATAGTTCTCCCATGAATTGCAGAATGCAAGTAATAAAACCAGATTTTATTACCTTTTTGATTTCCCCTTCAAGACACAAACATCATATTTGTACATGATTAGATTTGATTCAAGTCACTTTTCTTCCCTCACCTTCCAAAGTCATGTCTCCTAGTAAGGACAGCCATTTTAGTCTCTCTTTAGGCAAAACATGCTGTTTCCATGGACAAGAGAGAAGTTTCTCCAGCACAGTGCCCCTTCTTACCTCCCTCAACGATTCTGTAGTGTGAGATAGTTAAATGAGAGCAGAGAAAATGGTTTAACTTGGTGTAACTAGTGACAGTGTGTGGGTGGATGAGGGGGAGGATGATGACAGTAAACTCACATTAGGAAACATCTCCCCCTGTTGGAGAGACTCACATTGGAAACTGAGCTTCTTGCAGCACAGCCCACATGAGGAATGATGCTAACAGATTACTGGCTGTACAGTAAACTGCCTCCACACACATATACATACAGAAACAAGTGCGTGACCTGGTTTAGCTGTATTATGGTTCTGAGGACCAGTTTTTGACTTGCCTAGCATTGCCTTCACACACACACACACACACACACACACACATGTATAACATGCATCACAGATGAAAAATCCTATTAAAATCTTTGTGTGGAGATACATGGGGGTTACAAATGAGGCCCTTGAGCTTCAGTGTTCTGTCTTCAGTCTTTTAGTTTGCCCCAATGACCCACTGCCTCCCTCCCTTTCTCATTTTTTCAAGCTTTTTCACTGTCTCTCCCGCCTTACTTCTCTTTGTCCCCCTTCCCTCTGTCTTTCCCTGGCTGGGTGAGCTATAAGGGGTCACATGTGACAGTGCTGAGAGTCAGCGAGTCACAAAGCAGCGCTACAGAGATAATTGCCATGTGATAAAGAGGTGATTGCTTGCTCTCACCAGGGGAGAGTAATGCCATCAGGTTGCAATAAAAAAGCAGATGTCTGACACTAAATGAATGCTACTGTAGCCTGGGCAACTTTCTTTGCTCCTTTTCATCTCGCTCGCTGCTCCTTTGTCCCCCTTGTTTTTATCTGCCTATTCTACCCACTTCTTTTCTTTTCAAGAGGAAACAGAAAAGGTTGCCTCTGTGATGATGACGACTCAGTTGTGCTCATTCTCTGCCAGAGACATTTGCTATCTGCTAGGTAGTGTGTAAATAAAGAAACAGTATTGGCTTTTGAATGTAATGCTTTTGAAAATTTGAAAAAAGAAGAAAAAAGCATAAACATGCTAAAAATATAATGGAATGACTTTGAATATCTCTGTCCACATAACTGTTCTGCTTTTCATTCTTTGTTTTAGTTATTTATTTATTTTATCAGAGCTAGTTTTTATTAACTACCGAGTTCCAACATAATTACTTGCTTGAGTTTCCAATTTGCTATATTTTAAATTGGAAGGAAGCATCAACGAATGCCAGAGTTGTTATCCATGACAATCTGATGGATGGTATTAAGAATTGTTTTATCTAAGACATGCATTGAGAGAGAGAGGCTAGTATCTGGAAGTCACAAGTATTCCTTCCCACTGCCATGTATGAGGCCAGTGGGTACCACAATGAAGAGGCGGCAGGCTTATTAGAATCAATTCTAAATCCCCGGTCCTCAATGAAAGAAGCCCGAGTAAAGACAAAACACAACAGTGAGTGGTGTTACAGTGTATTTATTCTGTAATACCAGCCCAGTTGACCCTTTATCCTGAGGTCCAGCCTTGTTCACATCCTAATAGGGAGGGCAGTCACAGCATTGCCAAAGCAAGGGAGCCCCAGATCCTCTGACCCTTGATTGTTTTTAATGTCATTGGCTTTTGTTTAGGGCAGCACAGTGATGTATTGTTAGCTCTGTTGCCCCACAATAAGAAGGTTGTGGGTTCAGTTCCTGGGCCTGGGGCCTTTCTGTGCAGAGTTTGAATGTTCTCCCGTTCCTGAATGGGTTTCCTCCCACCACCCAAAGACATCATGTTTGGGTTAATTGGTGACTCTAAATTGTCCGTCAGTCTGAGTGTGAGTGTGAGCGGTTGTTTGTGTCTGTCTGTCTCTGTGTGTTGGCCCTGTGATGGACTGGTGACCCTCACCTAATGTGAGCTGGGATTGGCTCCAGCAACCCCCGCGACCTGGAAATGGATAAGTGGTAGAAGGTGAATGAATGAATGAATGGCTTTTGTTTAGTCTCTTGTTCCCCTGCTTTCTTTTATAGTTGTGCTGCCTTAAAGGCTCGATTCATCTTATTGGGAAAGGAATGGATGATCCCCATTTGTCACGCTGATAAAATTATGTAAATGACAAAAGGCCTTAATAGATAGCAATGGCAAGACATGTGGCTAATGGGTGGGATGCCAGTGTTGGGCACTCTATAGCAGGACATTTGCTTTCAGATTACCTGACAGGAGCACAGAGGGAAAGTAATTGGCTTTTGCATTGCAGGGTCCCCATGCAAATACAAGCAGAGGGGCATTCTATACCTCCGCTGTCTCACAATATCGTCATTAGCATTAGTGCCAGTGGCAGAGGAGTTTGATTTCTGTTTATTCGAGTCAGTTTCAGCAGCTCCCCTGACACATAGCAACTATGCAGTATTAAATAGATGCAAAGTCAGGGGCAAGAGGTTGGTCCATCTCTGTTTGTATTCCTACATCACACACGTCTGCATGCCTGATGGGCACCTACATAGCCTGCAGAAGATTATTGATTCCCCAGGTGGTTCACAAGCTGCAAAAGCCATTGTACAATGATGGATTTTCTTCTGAATTAGGCATTCAGTATTTGGTTTGCACTGGCCGAATTTAAGATGAGTGTGGAAACTCAGATAATCTCTTTAGCTCTTCATGCATGTTGTGTGTTTATTTGTGAGCCCTGTGCAGGGCGATGGTGCATGTGAGCATGTCCTGTGCATATGAATAAACACTGGGCAGTAGGCCGCATTTGATGGAAAATAGTTTCAGCTCTCACTTCACACTTCACGCTAAATAGAAGTGCTGAGTCAATAAAATCATATTGATTTTTATCTCATTGTGGGACAGTCCAATGGGTGACAATCAATTGGTGTTGAATTTCTTCTGACACTTAATATGCTGTATTAGTAATGCAGTTTGGAATATGAGTTTGCCAGCCACACCAGAATGGAGTTGTACAGCAGTTATAAAAGATCCCAATATTGTTTGGTAAAATTATGCCTCCCAAACATCTTTTCAGACTGCAAAAACAAGCAAAGACTGACTTCATGAAATGAAGTTCCAACCCCAATTGTATTCTGTTTGCAAATTGCCTTCTATTTTGGCCAAAGTAACCTTGAGACAGGCCTAGTGGTTTTCCAACTGAACTGTAAAACAAAGTCAATGTCAGATAGATGTTGGGGCATAAACAGCAATCATTACAAATACATCAGAAAAATTAGAGATGAATCCAGGGGAAAACAGACAAGAGTGGGAGAAGTCTGTGGCATTTCTATATGGCCAAACAGAATAGTTTGAAGTTTGACAATTGTAAGGAAAAAGCATTTCAACTCTTCTGCAAACTTTTCCTGCACCAAGATAATGTGCACATGTCAATGCCTTGATTTGTATGAGCTCAACAGACAGCTATTAAATTGTTTCTGCAGCTGGTGACAGGCTTCCTGCTGGGAGAATAGACAGATTCACTAAACATAGGTTGACAGGCTTCTTTTTTCTTCCCTTTCTTTTATTCCGCTCTACTTTCTCTCTACTTCCCATGCACTATCCATCCATCAACCTCAACATCCCTCCCTCTGTTTACCCTTGCAATGTTTCTCTCTCCTCTCGTCTCTCTTTTGCCGTCTTTGTCTGACTCCTTCCCAACTTACTATATTTTTCATTACCATCTGTCCTCCCCTCACCTCTGTTACACCCTTTTCTCTCTTCTGCTGCCTTACACACCCCATCCATCCCTCCTTTCCATCACCCATCTCTCCATGTCCCTCTTCTTTAGCTCATGCAGCAGCAGGCAGCCATCATGGCAGCAAGCCACGGAGGTTACCTCACGCCTAGCGTGGCTTTCCCCGCCACACAGATCCACCAGATGGGGGCGCTCAACATCAACAGCCTCCCACCCACCCCCATGACCCCGGTGTCGGGTGAGTTTCATCAAGCCCTGGGTGAGCACTTAGTTTTGTTCCCTTTCTTCCTCTGACTGTGCGTGTCTGTTGGCAGGGTATCGTATGATTCTATAAATGTGTCACTGGAAGTTTGTAGGTTTTATGTGCGCATGTACATATTTGTATGAGTCAGTAATTTTCCTGTACGAGGTTTTGATAATGTCTGTATGTCTATTTGAAGGTTTGAATGTGTGTCTGTGCGTGTGTTGCAGTTTGAGAATAACAAAAAACTAGTGCGGCAGCAAGGCCAAAAGAAAGAATGCCTGCTTACTGGTAATCCAAAATTATTCCACTGGAGAGAAAAAGAGTCTAAGCTGAAAAAAATACATTCAATGGGATTTGCATGTTTATGTTGTTTGTGGATGCTGGAAATATTTGGGGATAGTAGCAGCTGAATAAGGAATATCAATAAGTAAGTTTACAGATAAAGCACTAATTTCCCTGTAGTATTTTGACCTTGTGCTTTGAACTACTTGTGTATGATCTGCATGCAGTTGGTTTTGTTTTCCATAACAAACACCTCCTATGCAGATAGATTACAGAGGAAAGAGAAGGACTTTGAAATACCTACCCACTGCATCACATTTGCTAACTCAGCAATGTTTCATTTTCCTTGAGACAGAGGAAATAGCGGATTCTCCACTCAACAAAAGCACGAGCTGAAATAAATAATACAGGAGTATGCGAGTCTTTGTTGTCCTCTGTTCACCTACTTTGTCTACACTGCAGGATTGAGTTTTTAAGGTGATGACTTTGGTAACTTTAAAATCATTGTGAGAGAGAGAGTGAACCACCATCAGTTCAACAAAGACTATTTTAGATTTTCTTCATAGGTATCACAGAAAACAAGCATTTTACTACACACTTGCTGCACGGTGTCAAATTCTCTGTCTGCGCTGCGTTTTCTGTGGGGAAGACAATATTCCCTTAAATTGGTAATCTGTTAATGTCCTCCACAGCAGGCACAAAAAGGACAGTGGTATTGTACAATGCCTGTTGGGTCCTGCCTGACTCAGTTCATAACAATCTTAATGTCAGTCCTGTGTAAACCTATTAATTAAGCATGCCCCCACCTAAAGCAAAAGGAATATGTATAGATGAAGTAAGTTGATAGAAAATTCTTGTGGACACACACGCAAGCTTACAATGTATAATTTTCAACATCAGGCAATATATCCTGAGAAGAGAACCATTTGTCAAATATTCACAGCAATGTTTTCAGTGCAAAGTGTGCACTTTTGGGCAGGCATAATCAATCAGACAGTGATTAAAAGTGGAGCTCAGTATTGCCGCAAAGCTCTTATTTTGATGGGAAAACCTCTGACAGCAAGGCAAGTCAGATCTTTGTTTTCAGCTTGCATACCTGTATTTTGCACACAATAGTGATGATGAAAGATAGTGCAACTGTACTGCAAGGAACTCAACCTGTATGTGTGTCAGTGGGAGCTTTGTCTTCCAGCCTGCTTTGTGCTGTTTGTGAATGTCTTTTGAACTGTAGCCCATTTAAAGCCAAGATTGGTGCCTTACTCCAAAGGAGATAAAGCTGAACACTGTTGGATATTTTGGATAAAAGCTAAACAAAACTAATTATGTACAAGCAACTTTAAAGCAATTCCATATCAGTTGGCAATGCTAACAACTTGGCTGAGGCAAGGAAAATATGTTTATAATTGTGCTTCAGGTGGAGAGAAGAGTCTGAAGTAGCAGAATATCTCTGCTTTCAGACACGTCTTTGTGTAAATTATAGTCCACTGATCACTGATCACACCTTTTATAATTGAATGTACATTACATTATCAATCCTTTAGAGCAACTTCGGTTTTGGCAAATATGAAATGTTTTATTTCTTCATTCATTTATTTGAGTGTGGCTGCCAGCTTGCTGCTTTGGCTATTGTCTCCTTTCCCTTTCACCCTTGTGGTTTTGACTTACTTAGAGTTCATTTGAAAGAATATATAACATTACTCGAAAGGCTGTCCGTATAAGTAGACAAGAGACCCTGACACTACAGAGAGACTGGATGTCTGCCAGAGTCAGTGGAATAATCAATTGTAATATCAGAGTTTGTTTTCAGGATGTGGGAGCAGAGCGCTTTTCTGCTTTGACAGAGGTTTAATTTATGCATTAAGTTATTTCATCAACCAAATTACAACGCAAAACAAATTCACACATTCTGATATTTGGCAGCTCTGTCTAATGTACAAAAGAATAAAAGGTAGAAATGTTAATGTTCCCTTTGCAGAAATGAGGGCAATTGGCCATTGATAGCTCCACTACTGGGCTACTGAATCACACATTCAATTTTAAAAGTAACATGAAGACCAAATAGTAATAAGATGCAGGAAAAAAAGTATCCTTTCTGAGCTGGGAAAAATGCGTGGCATTCATCTTTTATTTAAATGACCACTATAACCTCTAAAACATAAATAAACTTGTTTGTGACAGCAAGCTGAGGTACAAAGAGGCTCAGAGGTTAAGGGTGTTACTCTGAAAACAATGAGATATCCATTTGATCAACAGATGCAAAGCATTTAAGCTTGATGGTGCATAAGCCGTTTGCCAGATGGTTCGGCTGATTAGAGCATGTATCCTTACAATGATGCATGATGATGCTTTTTGAAAATAATGTTCACCAGGTGCCACTCCCCGAGTGCTGCAGAAGAAATAAAAGTTAAACAAAACAAGGGAGTGAGAGGAAGAGCCGGAGCAATAGAAAGAGAGAGATTGAGAGTGTGAGAAAGGAGAGGGAGGAGGGAGAAAGGCAGAGAGATGCAGTTCCCGCTGGGTATATGTGGTGAGGAACATGTAGTGTCAAGGATGCTTTGTTAGGATGTGAGTAGGGTGTAATCAAAGTCACTCTAATGTTCTGTTACATGATGCTGCTCTATACTGAAGAGCAAGCCCATATTACACAGAATATACTGCAGATGCTCCACATCCAGAGCCAACCCACTCACAGGGAGGCTGGATGTGCCTTAACATCCTCGCTGGAGAAGAGCATGGTTACATCACTGATGAGGAACATTTCCATAGCGACAAACACCAGGAAACTAGCGAGCTCTCTGACAGCTCATTCTCAATATGTGCACCTGTCCTCCATTGCTCATCACACTTGTCATACAGATACTTGAGACATTATATTTAAATTAATTTATTCTGAAACAAATGCTGATCACATCAGGTTAAATGTTAACTAACTTGAAATGAAATATCCAAATCAGCAGTACCTTGTGGTAATGATGAGAGTGATTTAGTATCCCACAGATTCACTGACTGAGTGAGAATTAGATACAAGCTCTTAGAATCAAAGTCCAGTTCTGTTGTGTGTTGAGAGTGAGATGTTAAAGCTGGGAAAACAGACACCTGTGTGTCCTCATTTTCAACTTACAACCTATCTGAGACACTAAAAGTACATTGTCAATTGTTGCTTTCTCTTGCTAGACCTTTCTCTTCCTAAAATGAATTTTACATAAATTTTCTTCAGCTGCATAGATAACATGTCCAGTTCCACAAAGGGCCATATAAATGTCCTCTCTTTCTAGAAGAAGCCTTTGTCTTGAGGTCTTGTTCAGAGTGGAAGGTAGCAGGAGAAGAGGCAGGTGGTCAAGTCCCTGTCTTTTTGTGGAGCCTGTAGGTTCACTCATGGGTTTGCAGTCAGTACTAGACTGGAACAAAACATAAAACTTTTCCAGCAGCTTTTAGGGTTTTCCTCTAAATACTGTCAAGCCGGCCAAGGTGGGTACACACTTAACAGCTCTCAGAGACATTGCAGACCTGTGCTATATGGATTATGGCTCAATTGAGATGCAACGCATCATTGGCGTTCTAAATATTAATTGCTGAAAAATATTTTTTTCTTCTCTTGTCTTTCCCTTTTTTTTATTTTTTGCATTTGCTCTAGTTAGGTTCCCCACAACGTTACATAGCTGTGCAGAGTTGCATCATCAACATACAAGTGCATTCTGACTAATATTAACAGGTTCAGATGTTGAATTTTAAATAAGATTTAACAGATTAATTAGGAGACCAATGCTACTGATCACAGATCAAGAGCTTGTCAATGTTATTTGCTATGATGGCTTGTAAAAACTATATGACCTAAAATGAAACAACAAAACATTTGTACTGTTGGAGAAAAGTTGTTGAAGTTGGATGTCTGCACTCAATCCTGTTTTGGATTTCAGGGCCTTCAAGTGGAAAAGCTTTATAGATCTTACAACGTGTTGTGGACGATATCTCTGGTATATTCATCTTATATCTAATGCAGAACAAATTATGGCATGATCACCTTTAAGATTGCACTTCACTTTGGGCATTTCAGTGTTTAATGGATGTATAGAAAAATGGGGCAAAAAAAGTGAGAGCCACAGAGTTCATTTGGAATATCATTTAATTCAGGCCATATTTTATTTGCTCAAATGCTCAAATATTTATCCATACTGTCAAAAGGACATAATTCAAGGTGACATAATTATTTTTTGCTATGCCAACTGGCTTTTGAAAAAGCTTGCCTTTCTATATCCATATTTATTATTCACACTTTGAGAACCAGACAGACATTTTCTCTGAGTCTAAACGCATGACATTTGAAATCAGTTAGATGAAAGCATCTGTTTTGAGTGCTTATTACTTGTTCCAGCAAAAGACAGTACTTGTGCTGGTAATGACTGCACTCTCCAGTATGGGTATAACATTCCTCGCTGATTTGAATGTATAATTAGCATAATAAATACATCTGTCGCATGTGAGGAGTTGTTCATCGCACAGAGCAAATCAACAGTTTTCTCCTCTAAGATGCTGTCTGTGAGAATATGAATGTAATTTTGCTTCCATAACATAAATTTATGTGATATTATACACATATACATATGGGTACTGTTTAGCATTGAAGACTTCTTTCTTGCTGTCATAGAAGTGGAGAAGTGACAGTTAAGCACCCGCTGTATAGAATATATAATCTGCTGACCTATAGCTTCATATGCAGCCTTTCCAGACTGAGGAACAACACGTCATTATTACAAGCCAACAGACGCAGCACACACACTGACATCCACATGTATATCTGTACTCTTGTGTGTGCATTATAAATCAGCTATGAATACAATTTTCCACAGTGCAAGAACTATATGTCCACTGAGGTATAAAATGAAAATGTCTTATTTTCTAGTTCAGGACAGTAGGAAATATTTCCCCATTTCAACTGAAAAGGACATTTTCAGGGTCTACTCATGTTGGATATTGGGCCATTGTGGCAGCGAGAATAAAGATGATGACTGGGCTACATAAATTGCTTTCTTGTGTAATCATTGTTTTATTGGGCATGGTGTTGCTTATTGTCTTTTCCTTGTTTCATGACCCTGTTTTCTAACTCAGTACATGAATAACCCAGCTACTGCAGTATTTTTCAGCATTCAATTTAGTTACTGGATGTGAAACGTTTCAGAGCTTGGGCCTCCTACAGTATCGATGCTGCCTTCTGACACTAATGATTCTTATGCTTCTTCCCTGCTTTGACATTTCCAAAATGATAACATGATGGACTCAGTGGTTGAACTCAGCTTGCCTCTCGCGTTACATTTTCCCCTTTACCACACAAAAACGCCTTGTCCAACGGGTGACCCTGGATCTTATGCAATTGCATGCAATGGGTCCGCACTACCATCTACTAGTACCACTCCTACTATTACTACCACACATACAGAGAGACTGGCTCCCACAGCACTACTAAGCCTTGGAAAATGAATTTGCCTGATGATGGAGAGGGTGCATTATCTGGCGGTACAGTACAGTGCGTGTGGCCCGGGCAGACTAGCTGTCTCTCGTCCTCAGAATAGGAGCGGCAGTCTCCTGGGTCCTGGTAGGAGAATGGGCTGAAGCTGCAGTCTAATTCATCACAGTTCCAAAGGAAACAAGCAATTGTGGGGAGGCTTCAAAAAAATAAAGAAAAAAAGAAAAGGAATCCAGTGCAAAAGACACAACAGCCCTCGCTAGACCTGGGCAATTCCCCTGGTCACCACAACAGTTGGCATGACTGTCAGACTCCTTATGACTTAAATGCTGAGACAGAAAGGAGGGGAGAGGAGAGGAGAAGAGAAGAGAAAAGAATTCCCATATGGCTATGTAGATGATATTACTTGGTGGTGGGAGGTGTCAGCATGTGATGTTCAGCATATTTACCATTGCATTAGCATAAATCTCAGCGCATGTTATGTGTATACTGGATGTGATTGTTTACCCTATCTGGACCACCTCTCACAGGGGGTTCTTTACTGAGACACCAGATTGTGGGGATATGGCTTGCTGGAGGGTTTCCGTGACAACCTGGGCTTTCTGTCCAATCAGGGCGAGGGTTTCCAGATTGAGAGGTGGTCCTCAGGGGAGCTGTACTTCAACAAGCTTGGATGCTTTGCCACGGAGCAGCCGTTTTAGAGCGACCATCACACAGTGAGATTCTGCTCAATATGGGTACTTTGACGTTCCCGGCATAATTGGAAACACTTTTCAAGGAGGGTCCTTTTAAAATACGTTGAATGAGAGAGGACAGGGAGCATCCAATTTCAATTCCACTCATGAACCTTCCTGCAGCTGCCTTTCAGGCGTGTACCATATATGTGATGACCCACCCATTTGTCAAACTGCCAACTGTTGTTGTTTTGTCTGGTTTTTATTTATGATGTATAAAAGTTACAGGCATCTTTGTGTTTTCACTACCTGCCCATTCAAGCAAATCTCCCTCTGTAATCGCCTTCTATCTGGTCCAGATATTTTTTTTTCCCCTCTCAGAAGTTGCATAGTGGTTTCATCATCTTGAGCAGTAGGAGCCAGAAGGGTAACACACAAACACTACAGACAGGCTCATTTTTCACAGGTTGATTTCCCAGCTATCCTGCAGGATGTGTCATGACAAACGGCAGATATGTGACAGACTCACGTCGCATGCGTGTCCTTGCATTAGAGAGGAAATGCAGTGTAGCTTCTGGTCACAAGCTTTGTTTGTGTGTGTGTGTTTATCTGCTAATGTGAGTATTTGTGTAAGTCTTTTGTTTTCTGTACACAGTAGGAGAGTGCTTCTATGCCTACACTTGTTTATGCTGAACACATTATTACTGTTTTGTAATATCATGTAGAGCCATGCAGATGGAGTCCACCTGATTCAGTAACAGTGAACCTCTTTTCCCAGCAGGCCTCAGTTCTCCACCAGCCAACATCACCACCTCCGCCGTGCCCAGCATCGTCACCCCCATTGTCAACGGCTTCACCGGCATCCCTCATCAGCCCAACGGACACCCTGCTGTGGAGACCGTATACACCAACGGCCTGCCGCCCTACTCCACCCAGAGCCCCACCGCTGCTGACACCCTCCAGCAAGCCTTCACCGGAGTACAGCAATACACAGGTGAGAGCGAGGAACACTCTGTTTACTATACCGTACTGTCTGCTGTAACTGCTAAATGAGTTCCAGCAAGGAGCCAATGACTGCAGGGTAACTACTTAGTGAGTATGAGGCCGTATGTATTCAGATAATGTAGGACACTGCCTTAGATCAGAACATCAGAGAGCCTTTGATTACACGTTATGCTTGTGTGATTGACCTTAAGCATCCTTGACACCATTCTCTGTAGGATCCCCGTTTTTACACTCCCCTCTCCCCTTTACCACCATCTCCCTACCTTTTCTCCCTCTCTCTGCCTCCCTGCAGCGATCTACCCAGCCACCACGCTGACTCCCATTGGTCAGACACTGCCCCAACCACCCCAGGTCATCCAGCAGCAGCAGCAGAGAGAAGGTGAGGGTGAGAGAACATTATTACTTTTACACTTCACACATCTCATCCTGTGTAATGGGTATATAAAGAAGACGAGTATGAAGAAGCAATATTGCTTTTCCACTGCACACCTCATTCTGTGCAATACATAAATAAAGAATGTGAGGGTGGCAGAAGACTATTACTTTAATACAGTACAAATCTCATTATCTCTAATAGATAAATAAAGTGGACCAACTAAGAGAACAGTATTACTAAATACAGTTCACACTTCATCTTATATAATAGATATATCAAGCATAAGGCTGATAGAATAATGTTAATACAACTATATTGTGCTGTTCACCTTGAAAATAAGTTATACATTATCTACAAAGCCCCATGCTTTTTTCCCCCATAGGCATTCATTAAAACCTATATGATCATATTCTTAGCTAGCAGAAAATAGTGGCAGTGCAATCCAGATGGATAAAATGTGGTAGCATATTTCATATTTAAATATGCGATTTCCAGTTACACATGCTGCAGGTTTGCAAAACATATATAATTCCAAATGTACTGAAATTTGCACTGAATGAGTAACAGCATTAGAAATTAAAAATCATCCAAAAAAGGAGGTGTACACGAATGAGCATCATATTTGACGCAATCAAGCCTTTACATTTGCACATCATGTACAAGGACGTAGCCACTGCTGGGCTGGGGAGAGCAGGGAGAAACACACCAATAAATATATCAAGATATTATTTAAAAAAATTGAATTTCTTATGCAGCTCGTACATCATACAAGTTACTCGTTAAAGATAGCGATCATCATGGAGATTTAGTCCTTCATATTCACATTTAATCTAAAAAGTTGATTGAATGTAAATAGAAATTTTAAATGCATTCTCAGTATCCACATGGTATCAGCAAATTAAGGCACAAACTTTTCAATTTATTTTTGTGTGTTTAAGAACAGTAATGTTTTATCACTGATGTCACAGACATCCTGGAAATCTATTTCCACTTATCTTAATTTGTTCAACTTGAGAGACTGCATAGATGAAAATAAATTCACAGCTGCTTCTCTCCCCCACATCCTCTCAATCCCCCCCCCCTCTGTGTCTCCATATCGTTTCTCCATATCTAGGCCCAGAGGGCTGTAACCTGTTCATCTACCACCTGCCACAGGAGTTTGGAGACAATGAACTCATGCAGATGTTTTTGCCCTTCGGCACTGTCATCTCTTCGAAGGTCTTCATGGACCGGGCAACCAACCAGAGCAAGTGCTTTGGTGTGTTACTCTCTGCCTCTCACACAGACTTTTACCTTTTCTTTTACCAGCTTTCTTCACAAATGCATGGAAAGTTTTTGGGTTATTTTTTCAGTTTATGATTATATGTGACGTTCACGTAGATGAAATAATGTCAGGTTTGGATACACAGGTCTGTACTCTGCTTTATAGTATGTAAAGGAACAAAAAAACTACTTTTACTTCTTAACAAGTAAATGCATTGATGGTAAACATATTCAGGTACATAGAAATGTGTTCTTGAATAAAACAAAACAGCTTTTGAAGTCTGATCTCTATGAGTTTCAAAAGCTCACAAAATTTACAGTGAAAGTGTTCATATAAATTTAGCTTTTTTTGTACTACAGTCAAAACAAACATAGACACACATATACATATTTTAAATGAGGTAGATTCTGATGACTCTTCAGCACATAGACCCAGAAGATTGAACAATCTCATGATCTTAGCCCTGACTGCCTGACCTCAATTTACATCTTGATGACTCTTGTGTTTTGGCACCATGGAAAAAAAATGTTCACTGTGGCCGAACTAGCCATGATGCAGCAATCAGGGCCCATGTCCTTGTTTCTGTCTGGCAACTGTGTGACCTGGAAACCTAAAGGTGCTGCATCAGCATCCATGTTGCCTTTCTGTAACCCCATTATCTGTCAATACCCTCAGTGCTGGGGCTGATTCACACACCTCCTGTCCCATTTAGCCCTGTCTGCTTGCACGCACCAACAAGCCCCAGGGCTTATACAAACTTTCAGGAGGCAAGCAGGGATGTTGGGGAGGAGCAGGAAGGCAAAGGACAGTTATGGATGAGCATTTGTTTTCGCTTCAGGGAACCAGAAGAACTGTGAGCACAAATTGATCAGTGTTCCTGTTTCCCTGGGGGAACTTAATAACATATAAATTCATGAAAGAAGAGCTATTTGCAGTATTGACTTGTACACTATGCATTTACAACTTAATGTTAGGCCTGGGGAAGGATGGAGCACACCGGTGTAATTAATCTAGAAAAGAGAAAGAGGAGATAAACTTTGATTGATGGCGTGCAAAAGACTGGGAAACATAGAGAAAGGGAGTAGGCACACTTGTGTGACAAGACTGAGCCAACGGTTTAGAGCTCTAAGCCAGCACAGCCTCATCTCCGTTCCCCTGCTCAAATGTGTTAACCTGATGCTGGGTTAGGAGGTCACCTCCTCTCCCTGCCTCTGCACTCGCTTCAAACTTCCATTAGGTCCTCCTCCTAGCTGCCCAGCCTCTCACCCTAATGGGAAAGCCAAAAACCAAGTAGACCAGGCAGACATCTCCCCCAGGTGGCTGCGGACGTGGAGAGGCTCCTGCTGTTTTTCATGGGTCATCGACTGCTCCTAATGACACCACAGTCACAAGGGAACGCATCAAGCGGAGACACACTCCACTGAAGTTTCTGGTCACTGGATTCTCAAGGCTTTATTTTTGCACATGATGGAAACAGGATGTTCAACATAGGTTTGAGGAGCAGTGTATTTTGGGGAAATGCTTGGAGGGCTTTAGCGTCTGCAGCCATCCTGTCTCCTCATGATGAACTATGTTTGCTCTTGTTTTGCTCAAACTATTTTGGGCATTGACTTGTCCTCATTCAGGGATGTCAAAGAGCCACACAAAAGAGGACATTATTAAGTTAAAGACAGCAAATTCAGTCACAGCTGATTTTCAGTGGACTAGAATCTGCTGATGTCATTCAGGTCATTGTGTATCAAACATTTTTTACAAAAAGCATTGGCATAAGTACAATTTAAATGTAAAGTTAAAAAAATATCCAAATTACTGATCATTTTTCCTCTATTTGTAAAAAAACCACAATATTTAACTAGTTAGAAGAAATCTTTTCCTGAGTAACCTCAGGGCAAAACAAGTGAGTGAGTCTTAGGAGTATTTGCAGCATGTTTGGTTTAAAATTGATTGAAATGTTTTCTCTATTTTACATGTTATCTTCTCTTCGGGCCACTGTGCTGAGGAATCACAAATAATGTTTGATATAAAATCTCTTCCATAAAAACTTCATAGCATAATGTCACAGGCACTGAGCATTTTCTAAACCAATCTAAGATCCTTCTGATAGAAGATAGGCCATGATGAAGCAGTGAAAACAGAGATATTTGTTTATACTCTCATACCCACTTGTAGCTTTTTAAATATGAAATTGTCTCCAACTGCTAGTTGAGTCATTTGTAACAAATATCATCTGTAAATATTGACTGCAACTTTCATCTCAAAGGTCATTTTTTGCACTCATAATTACATCATTCTCATTACAGCTAACTGATTTGTTCCTTCACAGGCTTTGTGAGCTTCGACAACCCTGCTAGTGCACAGGCAGCTATTCAGGCCATGAATGGCTTTCAGATTGGCATGAAGAGGTTGAAAGTCCAACTAAAGAGACCGAAGGATGCCAGCCGCCCTTACTGACACAGCCTACCTTCAGTATTCATTGCAGCAGCACAGGTGAGCACCGAGTGTCACTGAATCCACATTTAGTTTTGTTTTTTTAAACTCTGGTTTAAGAGCGTGACTTGATGTTTCCTGACATGTTGATGGCCAGACTCTACGGTTTCCACTTCTTGTGGTAGCCTGAATCTAAGAGCTTATAGCTCTTATCTATTAGACTGTATCGCTATTCAACACACTTTTGTGTTCAGTGGATGTAAAGCTCAATCCTTTAAGGTTTTAGTATCTGCAGACATGTAGAGGCTGTAAGATTGGATTTCATATGCAGCACAGCAGGCATATTAATTATGGAACAATCTGTCATCATTGTGATTGACAAAGATTGATTGGTGTGCCATTGTAGGTTAGCTCTCTCCAGACCATTACACCGATATAATAGAGCCATATTGAACTATCCAAAGTTTAAAGAATTGGATCTCTGAAATGACAGTTTAATGAGCAGTCAGATCTGAAATTGCGCCCCCCCCCCCCTTCTTTTTTTCTATTTCCAGGTTTTAGAGGACACGTGAAGATATCTTGGAGGAGTTAAACTTTTTTTCTTTGAAAGCAAAATATGTTTTAAAAAAATCAACACATAAGGAATTTTTGAAGACATATCAGCATTTACTTATGAAGATATAGGTTACGGCAGAAAAAGAAGAAGAGGAGGAGGTGCCTCACCGGGGGACATTACAGTAACAGATGGCACAGTGCAAGAAAGACAAACAGAGAAAAAAAAAGAAACTGACAAAAGATGTGATGAGACTGAACAACAGAACTTTTTCTTGTTGAGACTTGAATTGTTAATTAAGCAACAAACTAACAAACAAAAAAGCAGCAACAACAAATAGATTTCTATATACATATTATATACACATATATATAAGGAAAGAGGCGCTCGTGGCTTTTACTGTACTGGACAAATGAGGGTTAAAACTTGAAGATCAAGAAAAGCAGTGGAAAAAAAGAAGCTATTCTGAACGTCCACTGACAGACTTTCATTCTCTTTCCCTCTTTCTCTTATTCTCTCACCGTCTCTCTCAGCAAGCGCAGAACTATGACTCTTGGAGGTCACTGAGGTTTCCATTAGCAACAGTAGAACTGCAAATCTTTCACCCCTAAGGGACCAAAGGACCAAACATTTTTATTGTTCTGAACAGTAATATATAGTATTAATGATACTAATACTACAAACTACTACTAATAATATTACAAGTTAAACTTAAGAAGAAATACTAGCTTCAGGTTGAAAAAAAGAGGAAAAGGGGTTTTGGTTTCTTTTCCTTTTACATTTATAGCTACTGGGTTTGAGAATATTAAAGCAAAACAGAAAAAAAATGTATAAAAAAGTAAAGCTATACTATTTTAGTGGCGTAGAATATGTGGGTTAGACATTGTTTCGGGCATGTTCAGATATGTTCTTTTGCCACTCATCGCTTCATCTTATCACAGTATTTCATCTCGGAGGTGTGATCTGATGGCGTTATTGTGTCGGAGAGGAAGTAGATGAGTCCAGTAGTGCCAAAAGTGACACAGTGACTGCCTCGCAAAGCGGAGCATCGCAGATCTGCAGCGTATTTATCCGTTTAGTGCTGTCCTCTGTTCCCATCAGCGCATTGCAATTCCATATCTGAAACAGGAGTCATTCCGTGTCATCATTAAAACCTTGATATTCCAGATAATCTGACCATAAAGCACTGTGGTAAAAGAGCCACCCGGCTGAGCTGGATACGCAGCATTTAAACAGCACAGCATCTGTAACTGCTTAATAAAATATACAAATGAGCCTGACAGCAGTTGTAAAAATTTCCATCGGCATGTCACAGTGGTCCCTGCCAGGTCATGCCCTCTCCTGCTGCCAAGCTCCTCCAGCTGCTCTCAGCAGGCATGAGCAGGCTCCCCTCCCCTCCTCCCCTCGCTCCCTCACCCCCTCTTATCCCCTCTCCTCACCTCAAAGTGCCAGCATATCTCTCTCTTAATAGGGACCATCAGTTCACGGGGGCCCAAGAGCTAACCCACTGCATAATTAGGATAATGATAATATTGATCAGATGGGGAGCAGCACCGTGGGGCAAGAGATGCACAATCAATTACACATTGGCATTTTGAATGAATTGACTAAGTGACAGAGTTCATTTTTCTCCCAGTAGCAGGATGGGAGTCTCTTTCCTCTCTTAATACCATCCACGGTCTCAGAGGGGACCCCAAATCTGACAGAGACGCCATGTCCCGTGGGACACGTGGAAGGCTCTTAAATCTACATCATTATCACAAAGAAACAAAAAGGTTTAGTACTCTGTAGACAGAGTTTAAAGTAGATTCTACAAGTTCTCCATCCAAAAGCAGCTGTGGTTTTTTTCCAAAGGGTATAATAGCACAATAAAAGCTTGTACACCGCTGAGGAACAGCCTGGCATTACCAGCCTTAGGAGGTCAAATTAAGAGCAAAATGATCCATCAATTAGACAGCAGCAGGCCTGTAAGTGTGGCTGCTACAGCTGCTGCTGCTTCAACAAGATGACAGCTTACCATTAGCGCCGGTCACACATGGCTCCTATACAGTGTGGTCACGACACATCACGCCGTATCAGATATGACTAATTAACTAAGCTTGCATCCACTGAGGTGATGCTCTCACCAAGGGACACAGAACATCCAAGATGAAATCTGCTTTTCACCAGTTCATTTTGTTTTCAGGTTCAGCTGCTTTTTTTTCTTCAGGTATATTTCTACATCCATTCTCCTACTACATTTGTTCAGTTAACTTTCTCTCAGTTTTGGTTTTTTTCCAGCAGGCTGTTCATGGGCTCAGTTTGCTCTCTAAAGCAGCTTGCCCCTCAGGACTCTATGAGACCTCAGTGGTCTGATCATTTCTCTAAACTTTAGACACATCAGTGCTTCACTCATCAAATCACAATTCCCTCTCTATGGGCCCATCTGCTCGAGTAGAGTCTTCGAAAAACGTGACTTCCATGCCTCTGTAGTCTGGTACAACAAATGTCATCACCAGAATGGCTTCCCAGGTCCTGATGACTGTATCCTGTCTTTTATTTTTACCGGCTCAGCCATTCCTTTTATGTTTCTGCTCCACTGGATCAGTATTATTCGAGAGGGGAAGTTTAATTTATTAGCAGACCTTTCACAAATGTTACCTTCATTCACTCTATATTGCTCTGTTGCAGGAAATACTTAGACCTTGTAAGAAGAAAGTCTTTGAAAATGCCTTTTCTCATCATGAATTGCCAAATTATGCAAGCATATCCACTGCATCTCCTCATCAGACTGTAAATGTGCCAGATTCCTTCAAATCTTATAACCTAATATAACTGTCACTTTTCAGGAAATGTTCATTAGTGGAGTGAGATATTTGATTTTGTGATGTATCACAGTGTAGGCAGGGTCCGGTCCAGCTGTTATGATATACGTTAGGTACAATAGGCTTTTACAGTGAAAAGGCTAGATCTCATATATATTTTCCACAGAAATTACAGCTTTTTCCTCCCCTCGTGAGTTAGTGTTAGTTTCTTTCTCCTGTCAGGCCCCAACAGCTTCAGGAAGCTGTGATATATGCCCTCTTTTCCCCAGGCCATACAGGGCCTTATAAACCCGCTCAAGAATCTTTTCTTGTGGGATTTCCACTGGAAAGTTTTTTAAATTATTAAAATCAAATTAAATTTGGCCTTCACAACAGCTTGGGTAATGCAAATTAAAGATGCCAGCTGTGGCTGAAATTTAATGAGTTTGCAAAGATGTTGAGTTAATTTTATTCTGCCAAGGAAAAAAAATTTAAGTTGATTGAGTGCAATTAAACCAGTGAAGGTTTGTTGATGGAGATAGTTTCCAACCTGATCGGGTTTGCAGTTGTGTATGTAGTGCTTAGGCCTTGATATATATATCTGCCATTCGATTCAGAAAAGCGGAGGGAAAGACGTAAAAAGGCTCCAATTCAAGAAATGAATTGAGTTCTGAAACGTTTACGAATAATCCGAACTGACTGCAAACCCTCAAAAAGAAAGAAAGACAGGAAATATACATGAGATGCACGAGGCCGAGCTGAAGTTTATTTCTTACATTCTTTTCACTCCTGCATCCATTTTTCTTATTTTTCTAAATATTTGTCATCCTATCATGGTGCCCTTTCAATTTCTGAGCATGCTCAATGGGGGCAGGGAGGGTTAAAGATTATGGTACTACTCGTATAAACAATATGATTCTTTAACTATGGTTTGAATGCTAAGGATAGTAGCTTATTATAAATATGAAATCTGTATATTATGGAAAATCAGCACAGGACCTTTCTTTGGGTAAATATAGGTTGGTGGTTTTGAAATGGAGGGAGGGGTTGGGGAGGGAGGTGGTGGTGGGGGGGGGGGGTTTCGCTTTATAAAGATCTTAACTTTCTGGTTTCTCAGCACAAAGCATACAAAAACATAAACAGCAGTATGGAGGCTGTGAAGTAGACTTTACTGATACACAGGGCGCAAAAAGCTGAATCTCAGTACTATTCTTTAAACCTGGAGGAGAAAATGCTGTTTACAGGTTGTATTGGTTTTTTTTTTCTTTTTAAAGGAGAGCGCCACCTGTTTTTGTGGCAGCGTCAGTACAGCATGGATTAACTGACAGGGAAAGCAGTATCTTTTTATAAAAAGAAAAAAAAAAAAAAAAAGCAAACAAACAATGTGTTCTGTATTAGCCTGAGAAACCAAACTTTTTTCCCCCTGTTGAAATTTCTTAATACTTGCTGCTTAGATTACTTCATATTTATGACTAATGATTTAATAATTTTATATTTACTTATCGGCTCAAGTATGTAACTTGATGTTTGTTTATTTATTTATTTATTTATTTATTATTTATATATTATATTTATTTTGCCAGTTTTATTTTTCCTTTCTTTTATGGTTATGGTAAGATAAAGATATGTATCAAAAAGAAATGCTTATTGGGGCTTTTCTCTCTTTCTCCTTTTTTTCCAATTTTACAATAAAAATTCAAACTGGATGTTTTGTTTCTCACACTAATATTGAATGACGTACTGGACCACGGTGCAAAGAGAGGGGGTGTTGTTGCACAAGGAACTGCTCCTGTCCGGGACCTTGACAGTTGCAGGGTGCGGATGTTGCAACCTTTTACAGCTCGTCACCTTGGAGTCTGTTACTGATACCTTATCACTTAACAGGGGTAAGGTCACAGTCCTTTAAAGGATAAGTGGGTCACTGATACACACTCTACACACTTTTCCCTTTCAAACATTCAACATTTAATTTTTGTGACTCCAAAGAGGGAAAATGTACCGATCTCTCTCCTCAGGATGAAACTTAATTTAAGATCATTTAGGTGAGCTGTTATTGTGGCCACTGAAGGATATTCCAGTTAGCAGGTCTGCTGCAGAGAGACAACTGGAAAATGTGTCAGGGCGTGTTGTCTGAGATAGTAAAAGAGTATTAAAAAAAAAAAAAAAAACACTCACACATCAAGCGCTCTCTGTTGGGAAGTGTCACCGGGAGGCTCTAATAGAGAGACAGGGGAACAAATAACATTATCATCTTGACAAGCAGTAAATTGATATAAGGAAGGCGTCGAGTATCAGTCAGGTTTACATAGCTATTGCATTGCTTTGAAGCCAGGAGCTAAATCTGATGCAACATCTTGACAGTTGACTTGCGTCTGCATGTACACCTTGCAATATCATCTCCTAACATCAGCACTCACGGTGCAGCAGAGGCACTGCAGCTGAGACGCCACATTCACATTTTGGGGGGGGAGAACTGGTGGGACAAAAAAGTAGAACCACTGGCTCATGAAATAAATTGTCCCAATTACAATAAAGTGTGGCTCTTGGTCAGCGTGCACGGCAGGCAGTTCATCTTTATTACAATCAGTTAATGAAAATCAATCCCCCTCCTGATAAACTCTTATCTCAACGGCCTTTGCGTGCCCCTCGTGCAGGGAGATAATAAATTAGGGTAATATTGCCTTTGATGAGGGAGTGAATTGCAAATTATTGTAACTTTCCAAGATTTATGATGCAGATGCTTAATTTCCAAGCTGGGTTTTTTGGGGCGTCGAGGTGCTGGGGGACCATTTGTTAAAAGTTTGGTGACACGGGCTCGTTAATAAGAATACACAGTCAGACAAGCAGGTGCTCTCAACTGTTCTCTACTGTTACAGTAGCAGAGAAAACACTGTTGAAATGTAAGAGGAGCCACTAGCTGGTAGGATTCAGCCTCACACTTTGAATTTTTACTTGCAACAGAACACAGAATACATACGATGAGGCAGAAACCCAGGGGATGCCATGTGTTTACTAAAGTAGGACTGCCAATCATACAGTATCACCCCCCCTCCAGCACCCCCCACCCCTCAAAATCTCTATCTCACAAGCCAGGAGCATATGATTTGATATGTAGGTCAATACCCATTCTGCTGTGAGCCACTGGGTGAGGTGTATCTAGTTGCTGGCTGTCACTCTGATTATTGAGGAGACAGAAAGATTGGGTTGGTCAGGTATGAGAGAGCCTGTGGTATGAGATAGCTGTATAATCTCTGCAGCTGGAGCTGTCGAAACACCCCCCCCCCACACACACGCTTAAACTCCGTGAGAAATGAGTAATTTCTCACTCTTTGTTCTGCAGCAGTGACCTGTGTAACAGGGTGTAATGTATGTACATGCTGGACGTCTTCTGTTCGCTGCAACAATCAGACTCTGGAGTGCGTCATTAAGCAAAATGCTTCAGTGAAAAAGGGTGAGGGGAGTCTCATGAGTCGTCAGAAACTGCAGGAATGATGCGAGGTGATCATTTACGGAGCCACTGGTGAAACTGAAGGCAAACACAATCTCACAAGAGCAGCTGAATGACTTTACAGCTGCAGCTGACAGACACCTTCTGCATCGTTTAGCATCAATAAACCGCAGAAGAGGAGAATGAACTGGAAACCATAAATGCAACCACTGATGTTTTCTACAAAGGCTGCAATTACCACTCATCCTCCACTTTATCTTTTATTAATATTATCATCATGTCACATCTGTCTGAGGCCTTCAAGCTGCTCTCTAACTTGATGTATGACACCTGGAATGTCAACACCAAAGTAAATTTAAGCCTCGGGATTTTTTCACACTGACAAAAGCCTCCTCATCAAGGCCACCTCATTTAAGTCTAAGGAAGATGTTGCATTAAGACAGCCATCAATCTATCCATTATAAATCAAGGAGTGGACTCACACACCACTATCTATTTATCTTGCCAAGTGCTCTATTAATATCAAATTAATTTCCCCATTGAGAGAATCAATCACTCAAGGAGTTTTTTTCTCTAGTCATTAGCTTGGTAATTGTCCTTGTTTACAGGGGAAAGTCAAGACAGGATGGCTCAAAGAGGGTGGGCAAGCAATCTATACAGGCTTCAACAGTTTCCTCCAAACCTGACAGGACTCCTCTGCTGTCCGTGAACTCTTCAACTTTTTACAAATTCTTCTTTTGCATTTTTTATTAAGAAAAAAGTTTTCAATGTCAACTCCCCCCCCCCCCCCCCCCCACATTTTAAATGTTCTCAAGTTTTCAGGAAACTCGTCATCTCACAGCAGACTGAGAGGGCGCTCTCACATGGGGTTATTATATAAGCCTGATACTGCCTGACAGACAGAAAGCTGTCAGGTGGCTGCATCTCAACATCTAACATGAATCAAGATGAGGCCTGAAGCTTTTCAGTTTTGTTTTAAACCCACAAAGCAAATAAGCCAGAGGAGCATCAGCTGCAACGCCGAGCACAGAGCAGCAGTGACATATTTTGATGAAAGGCGTTAAAGTGAACACAGAGGAGAAAGAACGATTCAGGTCATTAACTTTAATAAAAAGTATCTAAACTGATACATTATCACATGATAATACAGATAATTATTAGTTTGTTTGTACTGATTCAGCCTGTAAATCACATTCTTTCTTTATATTAAGCCACAGAAAATCACTTCAGATTAATTTAATGGCGCTCAACCTTTTGGTACAGGCGGTCTGAGGGGCCACAAAATAAATCGCAGGGGTTGTGGATGATTAGAGCTGAAACAATCAATAGATTAATCAATTATTTGATCTACAGAAAAGCAAGCAAAAAAATAAAAAAAAATCTCTAACAATTTCGACATTGTGCATCATTGAATATGGAGAAGTCACAATCTGAATTACTTTTTAAGCTGTTTCCTTTTTTTTTTTTTTTTAAGAAAGTCAAACTGCAATGTTGTGCTTCTTCATCTTGGAGGTTTGGGAAGAAAAAGCTCAAAATGGAAAGATTCCAATTTAATGGAAGAACCTCAAAACTGTACTTAAAATGAGTTCTGTGTAAACCAATCTCCAATCACCTTCCTCCTTCTCAAATCAGGAAGGAGGTGATGAAGTTGAGTTGCGCCATTTAAAATGTGCCTAACGTGTAAACGAGTTGAATTGAGACCCTGTTTCATCAGATGTCTCTCAAATGGCGCAGCTCACTGAGGTGTTGTCTTTGTTTGAGGAAATGGGACACGGAGAGATTAAGTATGACTGCACATGTGATGAAACACACTGTCACTCAGAGCTACTTTTAACTCTGTTCAAGATAAAAATGAAAGCTACATCTACTAATTATAGAGCATTAATTCTTAATGTCTTCATAAAGGAATGTGCTGGAGATTTCTTAAATGCATTTTTGATGGTGATAAAAGCCTTCTCTGATTGCAATGCTCATTGTTCATATACAGTGTAAATATCAGCAGCGTGTGCTGTTGTTGACTCTAACCTGGTGTTAACCACTGAATAAATCCTGTTTGGAGCCGTGCAGCACTCTGGCAGACAAACGCAAAGCCAACAGCCAGCTCAGCACTCAGAGGTAACATTTACACAGGGGACTGAGAACATACTGTAGATCCCTACAGCTACACAGTCAGCTTGTCAAAACTGTCTTTATAGTACAACCTGTCAGGCCTTGTAGACTGAGGACCCCAACAGGACAGAGGCGCTGTGATGTAGGCAGAGTCTGAAAACGACAGCACTGTTAAACATGAATACTTTTGCAATTTTCAAATTTTTTTGCTTGTCAAGAAAGATGCATGGCATACATCTACCCATTAATGGCACAAAAACTCCAAATTCACAGACAAACGACAAAAAGGTCAGGAGTGTCCAACACTTTAATACACAAAATTATAGATACAACACAACACTTATTAGTTTACTTTTCTTACAATGTCTCAAAATAACCTACTAAACACAACAAATGTAAAACATCTATACACAGGCAAATGTACACAATATAAAACACATATATACACTCTTTTAATATATTATTATATAAAGATTTGTTTGTTCTTTTTTTTTATCTTTATAACTGGAAGCCACACAGCTTGAAGAGGAGTGTTTCACAGAAGATGAGAACTGCTGAGAATATCACGCTGGCACGTCATTTGTTATGGATAGGTAGTTTTTACATACAGTTGTTGGATCCTGTGTATTTAGTGTGCTGACTTCTGGAACGACATTTAAATACACACAACTTGCTGTTAAAACCTGTAAGTGCTATTGATATTATTGGATTAAACAGGAGCTAGAAGCCAGTTTGCTCTGCAGCAAAAAAAAAAAAAAAGAAGAGAAAAGAAAAAAGCTTTCACTTTGCGTAATTATCTGCAGCTCATGTGAGGAGTGTTTTGGAGCTTGTGCATTCTCAGTAAAAAATTATATATTTACAAAACAAACAAAAAAAAAAAAAACAACCCCAAAAAACTCTTTCTGTTCAGCAAATATTTGAGTTTTACATTTTAAAAGAAAGATGTAAACCAATTAATAGTACGTATGTGAAAATAGTGAAGCCATATTTGAACCGAAAGCACGTGACTGTATGTTTATATACCGTTCTTCAGTTGAAGTGATCCTCATATTGATCCACAGAACATGTAAAGTGGGAACAAACTTCATCTGTCTTGAGTGTGAAATCCTTCAAATTGCAAAAACAGAAACATTCAAAAATTCACAGAAAACAAAACAACAAATACAAGCCTGAGCTCGAGTCACTCTTTCCTCAAGCTGGTAATGCTTCCACATTCTGTTTGCGTCCATGGTTTTTTTTAATCATTTATATTTATAAATTTTTTATTTTTTTATTTTACAAAAGCAGCAGAGAGAGGAGTAGGAGCGCAAGAAGGGGGCTGTTGGCTGCTGCTGCAGCCGACGCCTGCGACACCCCCTGGTTGTAGAGATGAGGAGTCCTCGGGGGGTTCTGCTTCAGTTTACTGGGCGGCAGAGCCTTTAAATCCTCCAGAGCGCCGTAGGCAGCCATAGAGAACTCTGGGTCCCCTGTGGTCAGCAAGTCAAACACACAGGACTGAAAGTACACATCCTCCACCTGCAGAGTCTCTCTACACTTGGCTGTGGCCCTCTCCACCGTGTAGACCTGATGGGGGGGCCGCAGGGGGCCCAGCTCCGTGTTGGTGCCCTGCAGACGGGGCTGCTGGCTCTGCCGGGCCAGCATGTGCTCCTTGATGAGCTCGTTGCGTGGGCAGCCGTGCAGGCAGAGCTGCAGACCCCCGTTGTCCTCTGTGTAGTCCAGGTTGTCCTCCGGCATGCGGATGGCAAAAGTCAGGTAGCTGCCTACACGCCGGATGATGATGGAAGTGCCAATGTAACGGGCCTGGATCTTCACCTGCCGGCCCACTCCAGAGCCGCCACGCTCCACGATGGTCAGGCTGCCGCTCTCACCGCCGCTACGAGTCCCGTCCTGAAAGGCCAGTGGCAGATCCTCGGTGGTGGCCTGGTACACTTTCTGATCTGTACAGCCATGATAGGACTTAAAGATCACTGTGATCTGCAACAGAGAGAAGCAGATAACATTATTATGAAACAGGATACAATATACATTTGTATTTGGTGTTATTCATAATTAGAGCTGAACAATTTATTGAAATATTGTTGGTAAGATCATATGGAGAAGTGCAATCTTCAAATATCCTGTTATTTTTTTGTTGAAGGTAAAATGTGACAGATACAGAGATGCACTGGCCTCCACATGTTGGACGGCCCCAACAAAAGACACATCATTTGGCTTTCATGTATTTATTTCTTTAAAGAAATAAAATTAAATCAGGACTTCAATTGCATTCATACAGTATGTGCGTAAATAAAGATTTTGTACCCAATTATTCAGCCCATGTCTGAATATTTTCGTCTACATAAAGCTGCTGATGACTGAACTGAAATCCTTGATGAAATGCAATGATACTTTGGATAAAGACAAGTTCAAGCTTTTAAATAAAAATGGTATGAAATTAATCCACAAGGTGGCAGCAACAACCCATTAATTTAAAAGGCTGAGGCGTCATGGCTCCTGCTCCATCAGTGACAGTGATGGTCAGTAATCTGATGCCAATTTATTCATAACCATAGCAAACTACTCTGCAGGATTGATGTCAGTGTCACCAACCAAACTCTTCACATATATAACAACTAAATGACTATATGATCTTGAGAGTCGCCTGTTCTTAGGCACACAGACACACACACAACACATAAGGGCAATAACAGGTAGTTGTCCTGAAACGCCTGATCAAACAACACTGTTCCATAACCGCCTCAGTTATCTGTGTGTCCTTCCTCTCTTTCACACTGGCAGAGCTGCTTTTTGCTCGGTGACTGACTGTGATCTGTATTCCAGCTGAGCTTTGAAAAATTGGGCCCTTAAGTCAGATTCTTCAAAAACATCTTGTCAATACAGCGGCTGTGGATACATTTACACTTACAGGGATACTGTATTTGATGGATGATTTCCCGTCTTAAGTCTGGCAGTTGAAAACAACTCAGAAAGCATGATGGGTCCATGTGTGTGCTGGCACAGACCGAATGCACTCTACAGGCTTACATTATGCTGCTAAGGCCTGTGAAAAAGGTTTGCTCTGAAATGTCTGATGCAATATGACACAGTTTATTGTTTTCTATAAACAAACAGCAGAATTAGGAAAACCAATGTTATCAGTGGGAAACACAATCTTTACGATTTTGACACAAAACTCTAAAGAAAGCAGCTTATTGAACCTATTTTAATGGACAGTCTGTGCATCATCTATCAACCTCAGTATCCTATAAATGTATAGGTACACTACAGCTTTCAATGATAATAGCTATGAAAGATTGAAAATCCGACTTCATTAACAGAAAAAAATTGTTGCTTTCCAATTACTGTTCCATTTTTCCACATTATTCCATATTTACACTAAAAGCACCCAGTTAATTATTTGACCAGAGGGGTGAAAAAAACATTCCAGATCGTGGCGGTGGAGGAAAATGTTTGAGTGAGCGTTAATCACTACCATATGACCACCCATGTGTTAAAGGTAGAGCGCTCAAGCATGTCTGTGATTCAACACCACTAAAGGACTCCCCTCCTCTCTTTTCCCCTCACAGATCTGAAGGAGCTCCAAGACAAGAGGAATGCTGGAGGCTCCAGAGGCGCCGAGGAATGACGATTAACTTCACATGTTTGATACTTTATGGCAATACTTGGGTCCACAAGCTAACACCCAAAAACAGTTGATTCATATACGCCACCAGATTCAAACTCCGTGTCACCATGAGTGTGTATTTCTGATGCAGGCTTTGTGGTGGTTGTGACAAAAGCGACAGATTTCCCCTCATAAACAGAAGTGGAAACAACACGACAAAAACCTTCATCAAGCTAAACAGGATATGGGTCCCTAGATGGGGTTTTGGAAATACCTAAAGGGTTACAACATATCAATATGGTTTCTTTTTCCTGTTTTGTGAATCCATTTACTTATTAAGGACTCCAAATTGTGCAGCTATGACGCCATCCTTACCTTGCTGGTAGCTGTGGCACTTGAACCGAGGACAACGGGCACATTGGTCACCTGCACCGACAGGAAGCGGTTATCAATTAGTGGCCACGCCCCTTCCACCTTACAGGTCTGAAACTCATCTCGGAAAGTCCGTAGGTGTGGGTCTCCGAATAATCCACAGTGGGCGTATTTCTTCTGCTGGCCCGTCGAGCCCGACACGAGGACCCGATTCTCATAGTCGCACAGCTCTGAAACGGCCGGTCGAGACGTACTGGGGACCTTCGCGGAGGAGGTTGGCCCGTCACTGGAGCAGTTATGTTGAGAGAATAATTCCTTGATGCGGAAGACAGCCGAGTGGTAAACCAAGTCACCTCTACAGCTACGGGCCTGTCGTCGGGTGCACAAGGCATAGGCCCTCAGGGCAATGCAGTAGTCCACGTCCAGAGCCACATCCTCCTGCAGGCCACTTGAGGGTGAGGTAGAAGCCACGTACTCTGCATTACAGCGCTGAATTCGACACTGCTGGCAGTGAGCTGAAAAACAAAAACAATGAACATCAACATTTTGTCCTGCAATACCTGCATACGTTACAATCACTAAATATTACAAGCACAGAAATGTTTTAGTCACTTTCCTCCATTACCTCCCTGTGTGCAAAAATTAGGTTGACCAAATCTCCTGATCTGAATCCAAACCAGGTTTACTGCTAACAACATTACCTCAGCTCAATGCTCAAGGCAGCAGAGTCAGAACTTTTCCACTATCAAGTTTAGCTCAATCAGGAGAGCCATTAAAACCCAAATGCGTGAGCTCACAAGGCCGTGATCCCACACTGAGCTCCAGAGTGAGTCAAAACTTATTTCCCCCCCAACTAGCCATCACAGGAGTTGCATGTAGCCTCACTGTAGGAGGAAACCAACCTGTGTTGGTCTGCCTGAGGGTGTTGAATGTGGTTTGGCTTTTGCTGAGGTAATTGAAATCCATTAAGCTGCTCAACATGGTATGGCAGAGCTCTGTGTGGAGGCAGCTAACTTCAACCACAACATTAATGTCAAAAAGAGTGACGCTTCTTCAGTAACTCAGGGTGCTCACTGGAGGCCGGACACAGATGGGGGCTGCATACACAGTGTGGGATATTTAGGTGGTGCAGCCTAAACAGCGCCTCCAGTCAGTTTAGCAGTCTCATGTGGGACATTAGCTTAACACTAAACTCTAACGACTTCTGCAGGAAATAGAGGAGAGGGATATTTATCAAGTTCATTTAAAGCTGTGTGCTGCTGCATTATACACAGACTGGGATAGAGTTCATTTTCGGTTTTCAACAGAGAGCAGATCAACATCAGCCAGCATCCACAACACATACATCACTTCGACTGCAAGACCCTTCTATGGCAACAGAGGACTCTTCTGTTTACTCCAAAGCTCTGTCAAATCTCCTAACCTCCCAAACAAAGACAACAAGATAAGCAGGGAGATTTCACACCTAGTGCTCATGAATAAGTTTTTTAATAATTTCTTCACTTCCACTCTACATCTGATACACTGAGGGAGCCTGGCAGATGATTAATGCACTTCACAGCCACTGCAGTTCAACACCATCCCTGACAAAAACTGAGATGGAGCGTGAGGGTCAAGTCGGAGGAAATTTGCATCCCTCCTCTGAATTCCAACAAGCCTCCCCTATCTTACCGCGAAGTCAGCCAAGTCTGCTGTGATTGGCACTTTCTGAAAATCACTGCTTGCACAGCCATCAACAACCAAGCATGCCTGAAGAGTCTTTCTGCTCTGGCACTTAGTAAGCTTCCAACAAGTGTGAGGACAGAAAAAGCAAAACACACAGTGACCACGCAAACAGACCCAGTAACAGTCTATCACAGATAAGTGGATTACAGTTTGACAGACATAAAAGGAGATAAAGATGCCATTTTTAATGGCTTCAGCCTGATCTGATTATAGCATATAATAGAGTTAAATAATCACTACTTGTATCAAAATATTTCCTACTATGACCTCAGTGGGCTCAGAGCCAGAAACTGAAGATGGTACAAAACAGTGTCTAAACTTGCAAGGTGGTTTCAGCTAAATCATAATAGGTTTATAACAGTTACACAGTATTTCATCAAACACGTACTTAAAACAGTCAACATAAACATTTTAAAGGTAGAAAAGTGCCAAAACAACATAAAGGAGCCTTGGTCCCCCCTCCAGGCTCTTTATTTACATCCAAATGTGCTATCAGCTTTATATTCAGTTATGAGAGCTGGTTTCATCAGTTAAAGCCATAAAGCGCCTGGAGACTTATAATAACAAAATAAATATATATGACAGCTAAGTATTATGAGCAATTTCTGCTGTTTGACTCTAATTTCCATAATCAACCAGCTGAAAACAAAACTCTTTAAAAAAAAAGGTAAGAATCTAACTTAATTTGTCTCTCAATTGTTTTAAGTTTATTTTGAACACAAAAACACCCAAAATGTGAAACAGATCAGCTTCTCCACACAAAACACAACAAACTGCTTCGCTGCCCAGAGAGGCCAAAGAGTCGGACCCTCATGCCTGCTGGCTAACAAAGTTAATAAATGAAGCATGAACAGGGAGAAACACCGAGCTGCAAAAACGGACCCAACAACAACCCAAACTGTGAAAGCTGCCCACTTCGAATCGACACTAAATGATCCAGTTTGGTTTCACATTATCGGGTTTTTTCTGATTTTTCACAAAAACACAAACACGGCGGCTTTCTCTCCGTCAGGCTGCGGATGCTAATGAGCTATGCTAACGGAGAGCTAACATGGTAACAAGTTTGCAGCAGCAACGCGTGTTTCTTTCTTTCTTTTTTCTTTTTTTTTTTTGTGGGTTGGTTTTTTTTTTTTTTTTTTTTGGAGGGGAAAAGTGTTAGACTTCAATCTGTTGGTGATAAATCTGATCAGTTTGAGTTGTTTTGAGGGGAGAAATGGTGAAAACAGCCGTCGGAGGAGTGAGTAAAGTGGAGCTAACAGAGACAGCACTTTGTCCCCGCTGAGGACCGGACACTTCAACAACAACACCGACTTTTTCCTCCTCTTTAAACAACTTTAAAAACAAACCTTAACATCTCAAAGACCTGCCACTAAAGTTAGAGCCAATTTTTTAGTAAAACAAAGTTTGGCCACGGCGGGGGAAAAAAGTAAAGCCCCCCCCCCCCCCTCCGCCGACTCTACCTCCATTTCGGGGAGAGCAGGACGGAGCTCCGCATGCAGGACAGACGGAGAGTTAACAAACAAAACAAAACAAACAAAAACAACAACAACCAAGAAAAGTAAATAACAGCCTCTTACCTGGTCGAAACAGCAGCGAAAGTAAAACCATCGTCAACGTTACACAGTCCCAAAGCTGCCGCTTAGCCGTGATTTGAGGTCCGCTTCTCCCCATACCAATCCATCCAGTTAGAATGGAGATCCGCGACTGCTGCTCATCGACGCTGCGGCTGCGGAGAGTCAGACAGAGAGTCGGTCTGCTCCGCCGAGCGCTGTCATTCAAAAAGGGGCCCCTGTGTTCAGAGGGAGGGGTCTGAAGAGGAGACCGGGGGCCCTTGTGTTCAGAGGGAGGGGTCTGAAGAGGAGACCGGGGGCCCCTGTGTTCAGAGGGAGGGGTCTGAAGAGGAGGCCGGCGAGGGGGGGGGGGGGCTGTGTTCAGAGGGAGGGGTCTGAAGAGGAGACCGGGGGCCCCGAGAGGTGGCCGCCGCCCAATGAAACACTAATTATTCACTAACTATTTGATATTTACATGTAGTGGCAATTACAGCTGGAGAGTGGCCCCCAACAACGGTGGGGGCGGCGAGAAGTTAAAATTGCCCTGATTATGATTCAAGGATTGTTGTAGGGTGTTTTTGTTGTTGTTGTTGTTTGTTTGTTTTTTTTTTGTGTGTGTGTGTGTGTGTGGCTGCAATGGTTACACAACTGCCTATTAAATCTGCATGTGTAATATAGAGCTTGTGAAAATGCCATTCACCATTTTCACAAGTAATCCAACTTTCCTCATGCAGAAAAAGTTTATGTGCTTGCATTATAAGGCGCTCAGAGGCATCTGTGCTAGCTGACCCCCTCCTCCTCCTCCTGAGGACAAATGTTGGTGTGTTTTAAGCATTAAACAGGATTTTCTCACCTGTTGTTTTCTCACTCTGGCCTTGGAGGTAGAATAATGGGATTTGATTGACAATTGTGAGTGTGACTTGCTTCATTTATCTGGTGAATGTGTTAAATAAAGAACTGTAAATTAAATTAATTATGGTCAATTAATGACTAAAAAGTAATGACTGAGAGTGAGAGAGTAAATAGAGGAGACCCATAATCTGGACTTTTCTGCATTACACTGGATAGTAGTTTATTTGGGGTTGGTCAATTCCTTTTCAATCTACTTGAAAGACTGTTGGTTACTGTTGGTTTCTGTCATGTACAAAATACTCTGACTCAATTATTTTCTCTCAGCAAATCTCGATGTTCCATTCATTTTTCCATTACATTCTCAGTTAGCAACTTGTGTGTTACTCTTTTCCTTTTGTGGCCAACTTTCCATCTCTCTCACTCCTTCAACGACACTTCATCTTTCATTTGCACAGCTGCTGCGAGGCCAGACCATCTGCAAGGCACATAGTCTTCACCAGTTTTCAGCATTTTTTTTTTTTTTGTCCTGAGACACACTGTGGTTTTTTGTACCATGCAAATAAAGAACTGTAACACAGCAGCCAATTACTAAATGAAATATTAGTGTTACAAAAATCAACACTAAAGGATCGCATAGTGTATCGATTGAGATGAATCGCTAAATCTTTGTTTTGGTGCTGTTGGTACGTTTGGTTTGTAGCTGTGGGTCTCCCTCCGGGCCTTCCTCCTGACTTTATGAGAGAGAAGTGAACCCAGACAGTTATTGGATCACTGGTTTTTCTATACACATGCAGGCTCCTCCAGCCACACAATTGTGTGATTCAGGTGGCCTGTCAGTCTCGTGAAAGGTCTTCACAGGCCCATGTTGATGTGGGGCTGATATATATAGTGGAGGGGGAAACGAAGACAGCTCAACCCAAGTGGAACGTTTGGATTGTTCTGAGCCGCCATGAGGGGCCTCTGTCACACTGGATCCAGTGTGCCAAGTTTATCCCCCCAGTGGGCTCTACCTTACTCTGTTTTTTCAGCTAATTTTGGAGGCTTGCTTGGTTGATCTGCTTTATGACTGTGCTTTATAGTCACATTTAAATGTCTTCAATTAGCTTACATTTAGTGCCTCTTAGAACAACTTGGTAACCGGGCAGGGCTGATAGCATAAATGCAATGTATGTCAGATTAAGATGAATGCATATCTCACCTACGGCAGAGCTTGCCTTGAGAAGAAACTGATGACATTTCCTAAGGAGAGAAACATAATATTTTATGTCATTTATAACAGCCAAAGATGAGAAAAGTAGAGTTTTATCAACACATTTGCTAATCTAGAGTGTGTGACATAAGAATAAAAGGCAACAAAAATTCAAATCTATAGTTGTATTTGATGAGATGCTGTCTACTAAATGAACTACAGTTCCACACCACACCATTGATGGCCACCGAAGCAAACAGTTAATTGATCCAGGTGGACGGTAAGGATGAATTCAGCACATGAAAGAAACCCCAAGACCGCCTGTCAGGCTTGATGGGTGGAGAAAGGCCTCTTTATTCCCAAGTTTCCTTACCGGCGTATTGCATTGCATGACCCAGCAAATATGTAGCTCTACACTACCAACTTTGAAACAAGTTTGAGAGAGTCAAACAGGAGTGTATATCAGGTAAAAAACATTGGTTGGCTCATTTCTCCTGCTGACAGTGGGTCACTCGTTCAGGTACAATTGAGAAAAATGAAGTCTGAATAGCTTGTTACTTTCAACCTGTTGTCATGTCCTCAGTTCTCCTTTATGATTCATTCATTCATTCATTCATTCATCTTCAACCGCTTATCCGTTTCCAGGTCGTGGGCTTTATGATTCAATTAGGTATTTTTCATATTTGTACCAAACCAAAAAGTCCCTCCTCTTTTTGAGCAAATATAAAAAATTGCCAATAGAGTCACAAAGAAGAAGTGGGGACATAAAAGCAGTAATTGATCATTAAAACTTCAGACTAAGCAACAGAAAATGTAGAGTGAAGCACGAAAGAGTGAGAAAGAAAGAATGAGAGAAAGAGGGGGGAGGGGTAGAAAAAGAGGGAGTGAGGGATTGGGTTTCCCCTGACTGTGGGTCTGGGCAGCTCCACATGTTCCTCATTAAGGTCCTCACACTGTGGGACCAGCTCCACACCGGGATGCTTGTTTTTGTTATTAGGCCTAACGTGCTGTGGTCTGGTGGAAGCCCGAAAACACGACCAGTACAGGACCATCTCCTCAGCTCTCTGTCCTCAATCCAAAGAAATAAATAATGCCTCTGACTTCACATATCTGCAGCCACATGTTAAAAACACTGCATATTTTCACAGCTTGTACGTAATTTAGTCAAACACAATACTGGAAAATTTGCATTCACATCTAATTTCTGTTATGTCTGAACATGTCAATGCCATGCCACTGAACTACACAACCATGAACTGCCTTTTAGTTTTTGGCTATCAACATCTGAAAACAGCGTTTTCAAAATAATAATAATAATAAATAAAAAGTACAGTTGCAGGAAACTGTTAATTTTCGTGCTTCCGATTTTTGTTTAATTTCATGCCCATCTAGATTTGTCAACTGAGACATGTATCATGTTTCTTCTAGTGGCTGATAACATCAGAGATTGGAATCAGAAGTAGCACGCGCCCTCTGTTGCCTTTACTAGCACCACACGGTTGCAATATATGAGACCCACTTATTGAATTTTAAACAGGAACCAGAGCAAATTGAGTGTTTTTTTTTTTTTTCTTTTGAGTACCCCTGTCTGAAATAAGGTGGCCTAGAGCACAGCTGAAGAGAGAAAGAGAGACAGACAGGGTGAGATGCAGAAAGAAAGTGTCTCTGGTTCGGGCCTTTTGCTGTTAGAGGGGATCTGTTATCTCAGCAGAGATAAGGGAAACTCTGGTGTGAGTGTATACGGGTCGGCACTGATAGCATCTCCATTCAAGGATCCCACTTACAGCGCCCTGATTGATAGCTGACAGCATGTTAGGGGTGTGAGGGGGGGCTTTTGCAGTGTTTTTGTAGGTACCCCTTAGAAGGTATCCATGCAGGAATCCGTTTGTGAAGTTTACTTTGAGTTTCTTTGTATATTTGCCTCTGAGTAAACACAAATTATTCCACTTACATGTCATCTGTGCGCTGAGGGAAATGGTCAGTACCACACGCTGTCTGAAATCTGAATTTATGAGTGTGGGAAAGAGGGGAAAGATAGTTTTTTATTCACGTGTTTAACCATAAAAGTGATTTTCTACCTTGCTTTTGTTTGTCACTTTGGTCTTCACACCACCAAACTCTTTTCTTCCTTCTTCCTTTTTCACAGAGCCAATGTTGACACACGGTCAAGCCTCATGCTCATGAATAGACAGTCAACTGACAGGTAACCCTAGCTCTGGGGTCACAGGGTCATCCCAGCCTGATGAGGGATGATGGGTAAAATAAATGGAGAGCCGCTCACAGAGGGACCTCTGATGTCCTCAGCCTAAAGGGAGAGTTCAGGGCCATTTGACCTCTGACTTAAGCCCTCGTTATGTGTTTATGTGTGTGTGTTTTGAGGGTTAAACATCTCCCCAATCTTAATTTCTCTCGTATTTTCTCTGCCTTTCTTTTCAAGGCCAAGTTATTTTAAACCAATAAATCAAGTAGCAAAAACAGTTCAATGTACAGCTTCACTGAGCAGCCTGTGAAGCTTATTCCAATGAATAACTTTGTTTGAACATGCCTCGTCTTTTTCTTTTCATGACAACACTCCCTCACTTTTATTCTGCAGCCATGATGCATTATGGAAATGGGGAACAAATTGCTTTGTAATGACCCATCACAACTCTCTTTGCTCCCAGAAATTGAAATGCTTGTATGCCTCTACACCCACCAGCTCAAGAATTAATACTCTATATTTTTCACCTTTTAGTGTCTGCATAGATGTGAGAGCATGTTTGTGCACTGCAGAAAATACACTTTTTAAAAATATTTTTAAAAATCAAGTTTTGGATTTTAAGTGTTTTTCTTCCTGTCTTTCACTGGTTAGATAAATAAACCCTTAGCAGCTGATTAGCATTTCAAAAAACCATTCTGCACTTCTTCGGGTTTTTGCCCTACATACACCGTTTACTCTTCAGACCTGACATCTTGAGGCTTAATCTGCAGAAATGTTTGTGATAAGGCACAACCTTTAGTCAGTCTGCAACAGTATTGCTTCTTCCCTTGCCCACCCAGGCAACTGCCCTGAACCGAGAATAGACAGATAGACAATAACTCATGAGCATAAATTTAGCCATTTTGATCTTCAAAATTTTTAGCCATGAAGGCATTCGGAGAATGTCCCCTCCTGCGGGAGTTGCTTTAAGGCAGTGAAACATGGAAGAACATGAAAAGAAAGCGAACACAGAAAGTGAAAAGAAGTGAATACAGTCAAGTATAATTGACTTGCTGATATATGCTCTGAACACAAATATGTTAGGTGGGGAAACATCTGCATGGAAATTGATATGGCTGTTTTCCCCCCTTTGCTTTACAGCAGATGTTTCTCACATTCACTTTTGGTCTATAGAGGAGGCAGTCCTTGTATAGTTTTTTGGGATCATGGACATCAGACAATACAGAAGGCACATGTACACAACTTGTTTTAAAAAGGCAGCTGCTACATTTGCACTTGTGAGTTTCCATCGACACTCAGTTAGACTCCAATTGATATGCATTTTACTTCTGTATTAGTGGGTTTTGCATTTAACAAGAATTATGATTTTACACTTAGTAAAAAAACAATACCGAGAGCCAGGTTTTATTTAAACATTATCTTATCAGTATCTTCAGGCATTTGTGAATCCGAGGATGTTATGAGTCATGCCAGAGAGGAGAAAAAAGAATCTTACCTTGGATTACCTCGCTCTATGCTGTATTGTGAATTCTAGCAGTGCTCTAATAGGAGTTTGAATCAGCACACGCTGTGAACCCTCGTTCTCCCAACAACTTCAGCTGGCCAAATAAGAACTTGGGCAGCTACAGGGACAGATAGTCATTGAAACCAAGGCACATGACAACAGCTGTCTGTTTCAAGAATCGGCACTTTGATTAGAGCAGGATGGTAGTGAGCGATGTGGCCTAATTCCTACATATCTGGGTAGGGCACTTCTGAGAAGAGAAAAAAAAAGCAAAAGCATTGAATGGAAAAAAGATTGAAGGCACAATGACATGCCTGCATAGACAGAGACATGCACACCCACACTTATACTGCAAATATACTACATATATTCATAGATATTCACAGGCTTGAAACCATGTGTCACCCTTGGAAAGCTTCCCATATTCTCTAAAAGTCCATCAAACACACGGCCGCTGGCCCCTAGTGTGAGATGAGCAAATGTGCTCATCTTTACGTGTGAATGAGATCCAAAGTCTTCATCCTGAACTACCCGCCCCTCCCCTACAGTGTCTCTCCTTCTGCAGCAATTCTTTTTAACTTTGTTTGTGTTGTTCAAATGCCAAAACGCTATGGAGCCACAATCATTCCTCTGCACAGCTTTTTCATATGGCATGGTATGGTATGAGCTGAATTCACAAGCAAGAGGGATCATGCCTCATAATGGGTGTTTGGTTATCATTTGGCTGCTGCAAACAGGCCGAAGAGATGTGAATGTGATTAACCTTGCCAGACTGACTCAGTGTGCTCGCCCCGGGATATAAGCATGCGTTCTTGGTGATTTATGGATGTGGAGTAGTCAGCCACAAGGCCTCAGGCTTAGGGAGAGAGCAAAACAACAGTGCTTAATGCAAGTCTGACAAATATTCTGCAGGAAATCCATACGGACTGTTCCATCGAATCGCTCAGACCCCCTGGTTCTTCCACAGTTGTAAATTGCAACTTGTAAACTCACAAATTCCACATTAACAAAGCTGAAGGGAGGAAAAAACATTCCCTGCCTTGGTTTACTTTGCAGTAACACACCATACTGTTTCTGCTCTGTCCAGACAGCATAGAAAATGTATCTTTGCAAGCTCCCTGGGAAATGTGCCTTGGAACAGATGTGAATTTCCAATAAAAGTGATTCTTAATCCTGCATGCATTTCTCAAAGTTGTGAAATTTCAAAATACCTCATAGGCCACATATGATTCATCCAGCATTGTTCTTTCCTGTCCAATCTCTTTAGGCAAGCAGCTGTTCACACTGACAGCTGCAATCGGGCCTGCAGCAGAGAGGCAATTAAAAAAAATCAAACCAATGTTGTGTTTCAGTTGATCCATTGCTATTTCTGCATATAATCCCTTCTCTCATGCCTCCCCTCTCTTTTACATACACATGCACACACAAGCTCTTTCTCAGGCATATTATACGCACATGCTTATAAACAACCTCATCAGGAGTGTCAGAGATAGATGATGGTGAGATGGTTTGAATGGTCACTTTTTTTTCTAGAGACAAAAGTTCCAAATCGCAGTGATGCAGCCCTGTTGGATTTGAGGCATTATTGAGGCCGGAGCCGAGAGGAGCCATGTAATCTCTGAGATTTACTGCTCCAGAGATTTTTTCCATATCCTCTTCAGTGGAGGTATGTGGCCACACAAAGTCTGCCTGGCGTCACAGTGGCATTCAGCTGAGGGTTAAATCGAGCCGAGGCCATGCCTTATGCCACAAGCACTGACACATTGTCATGCGTCCATGCATACGTAAACACACACATTCATACAAGAGCTCGCATGCCCAGTTGTGCCTCTCTTTTCCAAACACACAGCACACATGCACGCACATTACAACACACTTGTGCAGTGACCATGCCTCCAGTTGTTCCCTCCTCTCATGGCATACAGCAGGTGTGAGGCGGGGTATGACAGAGCAGGGCTGGGAGGGCGTGCTGTGCTCGGGGATCTGCAATGTAAAGGACAGCTTTCCTATTGTTTCAAACGTGTGTGCTCTTTTGGAAATGATTTGGAAAATGTAATGGGATTAAACCATTGGCCAAGCACTTTGGGTCCCAAGCACCATGAACCCATGCACATTCATACACCATGATAGAAATATAATTGCCATGTGTGATAGTTTTATCACATATGGCAATAGGTGATAGTTTTATCACATATGGCAATAGGTGATAGTTTTATCTACGTACTAATAGTTTCTAATAGTTCATCTGTGGTGGCAACTGGTTTGACTATCAAAGCCCTCTTTCAGCTGCACTGACAAGAAGAGTAATGGTCTTTGGCAAAAAGACAAGCTCTTTCAGAAGGAGATTCAGCAACTCAAATACATTTTCAGACTGGTCCAGGACTGTAGGTGAAGCAGCAGCTGTATGGTGGTGTCAGGAGAAGACACACTGACTTGGATTCAGGAGTCAAACTGATGAAGAAGAGCAGCGTCCTGTATCAGAAAGTGACAGATGTGAGATAGCTTCATGCAGTAATCTTATATTAAGGATGAGCCAAGTTATTATCACAATTCAAATGCTGGAATAAGGAAAATTATCCATAGTGAAGAAAGGAGATGTTCTGAATAATATGACAATAGATTTTTCCAAAAGTAATAGCTTGCTGAACAAGCTGTTATTTTCCCCCCTCTCTACACAAGTTAACATCCCTGCTGCTGCCAACTCTTACAATTCATTCTTAGTTGTGGTGGCAGAATGAAATCTGATTTTATTTTGCACAGCTTTAAGTAAAATGTGGCAAAATTATCATTATTTCAGTTTATAGGACAACTATCAAAACTTCCCTTCAGCCAAAACGAATGATGTTCCCGTCTCAGTCAGTAATATGTGGCAGATTGAAATCATTCTTAAATAGTTAAATAGTTACTTCAATTTCAATGAAAGATGTGCTCCTCTGTTTGTTTTTCGTTTTCTTCTTCTTTCTCTCTGTGCATTCTGCTCAGCAGATGCTATCACTCTGTCAGAGAAGTGCATAATTGTCCTTAACCAAAGAGATGATCCTCATGATTTATTTGTAATGGATGGTGCACTGACAGACCATTATATACACTGAGTGGCTTTAACCAGCTGTAGACTCTGTGTTTCCACACACACACACACTGAATATTTTTGAAAAGTACCCATCTTGTATTCTGAGAAGACGGGAAGCATGGATCATCGGGGATGGTGATTTCTGACTTCCTCTGGAGTCTTGTCTAATGATTGCTAGGGATAAAGGGGCCATCATCTTTCCTGTTTGCCCCCCCCTCCCATTCTCCACCCCAAGTACTTCCTGTCCACCACATGTGCGCTGCAGCATCCAGACGTGCATTTACTTCATTTTTTTTGTCTCTTAATGGTTGAGTGGAAAAGGTGCCGGTGATACAGGGCAGGATGAATTCTCCCGATGTTATTTTAAATATTTAGAAATTCATGGACCTTCCCTGCCAAATGGGCCCTTGGTTTTCAAATAAAATATTACATGTAGATTGTGGCACTAAATCAAATGCACTGTACTGTCTTTTCTCCCTCTTATTCTCCGCTGCCTCCTCTTTTTTCTCCACCTCCTTCTTCTACTCTTCATTTATCTTCTGCACCTCATCCTCTTCCTCCAGCTCCAGACAGGAGCATTACAGAGTAATAACAGTCGGCTAAGAGCGCTTTCGTAATTGCCCGGGCTCATGTGCTGTGGAAAGCCAGGGCAGGGGCCAGCGGCATCAAAGCCTGACTGATCATTCCTCAGCCTCCCTCTACTGAAAGGGGGGACAGAGGAAAAGGAGGGGGAAGAAACACAAATACAGATGGACAAACAAACCAGGGGAAGTCAAAACTGAAGCAGATGTGGCAACAGCAGTAGATGGACAGATAGACGGACAGACGGAACTGAAGAACCGTAGCAGAATGCAGTGACTTCTTTCTCCTCCCCCCGCTCCAACACCTGTTAATATTTAACAAATAATGGGGGAGGCAGCAGCAGTAAGGATGAGAAAAATTTTCAAGAAAAACAAAAAAAAAGTGATGTTGAGGTGACATCATGGATTATTAAGGTGGGGGTGGGTCTAATAAGGCCTGGTTTGGCCTGGTCGGTAAAGAGGCCAGGAAACCGAGGCAGAAGCAATTTGAGAAGCTGAGGCCTCAGTCTGCAGCTGTGCACTCTCTGCCAGCCACACAGCTGCAGGATTGACAATACTGCAAGTATTTATCCATGACCTCTCCTCTACTTCACAGTCCAATGCATGTTTATTTGACACATATGTTACAGCAGAGTATATTTAAGAATAACTCATCAATCTAAGCTTATACTAGAGAGGTAAGATAAACAGAAATTCCTCAAGATGAAAAAAACTCTGATGCAAAAAAAAAAAATTTGATCTCAAATATTGTTTAAAGTTATGTCTTTTCCAGAGCAGTCAGCAGAACGGCTTACTTTTTAGTCATGTCACATGTTTTTCCATGGAGACATAATACGAGCAGCACTAACATGGAAAACATGCAATCATCCCAACAGATGTTGTCCAGAGCACTGAGATTAGCAAAGACTACAGTAAAACAATGAGAAGATTTATAAGACACCCTAGGATGATGCAGCTACACCACACACCGTGATCAGAGTCACACGCTAACAAATCTTTGCAGACTGTGACGCTCCAAGTGTGTGTGTTTGTGTGTGTGTGTGTGTGAGAAGGTGTGTGCACTAAATTGTGCCAAACGCTGAGAATTTTACTCTGCAATCTTTTTATTGGCTGTGTTTAAAGTTGCCAGATTGTGAGCAGCTTTCCCCTTTGAAACTATGCGCTGCTTGCATTGCCACAGTTGCTGCATTCATCTTTGCAGACACCTCAATTACAACCCACTGCCTTAAAGCGGGAGAGGAGCTCAGGAATGCTCTGATGGGGCAACTGCCAAGCATCACAACACCATCAGCTTCTAGCTCCCAACAGAGAGAGAGAGCACGAGGGGGAGAGATGGAGAGAGGGAGGAGAGGGGGAGAAAGCAGGATGAATACGTTTGCAGACCAAACCAGGAGAGAGCAGGAGGAGGAGGGGATAATATGTGGCACCACTCTGAGAACTGAACCCTCCGCCACGGCACTTTTGTTGCCAGATCACAACCAGATGTGCCAAGTGTGTCCAAACAGGAATGACTGTGCGAAGGCAATTTTCATCAATTTGTCAGATTTTAGAGTTGCCCCCACCCCACCCACTTCCCCCTCCCCCTTTTCCTCATGCCTCATGAGGAAAGACAAATACAAATGCTGGAGGAGCACAAAATCATTTCAAACAGGCTCCCTTCAGTGCTCGCTCCATTCTTTCCCTCCAGCGCAGCTGTGATGAGAGATAGACAGCATGGCATCTGAGCACAGAGGGGCAAGACAAGGCCTGTAGTATTGACAAATAACCGCCCACCTAACTTTCATGCATCAGCATTACTGTATCTACTCATCCAAATGTTCAGGACATTTATTTACTTTATTTACTAGAGTCAACATTCCTGGCATCGTTCACACACCTTAAATTTATCATCATCACTCTCTGCCCGGATTACTCAGGCAAAACAAAGAGAGGGGTAAATAGAAAAAAAGTGTATCTTTCTCCACACACCTCATAAACTTCACGGTCAAGGTGGGACAGCAAGTATATCCTCATGCTAACACTGCCTTGATTTCCACAACTTGAACATTTTGAACTTAGCACATTTCGAACATCTAAGTCTGTTTGCAGGTCTTTGGGAATACTTCTGTATATGTGAAAACCAGCTGCACACTCCTCATCTCAGCTCCAGGCTGCACTGGCTGCTGTACTTGAATCGCAGATTCATCCGTCAGTGGTCATGTTGCATTGTGGGCAATGTGGGCAAGTTAAGACAATAAAAAGATCCGGAGGATAAGAAATAGCACTTTTGTTTCTACTGCATTTCCTTTGGAGTGGTGTGGTAAATCTGAGTCTCCTAATCATGTTTGCCTAGACATGGGAAAAGAAAGTATGCTTTGTTGAAGCTCTATAATAAATCAATGGCAGTGTCTTGCCTTTATGGCAAACATGAAACATGTCAGTTCAAGGGATTGGGGGAGTAGAAGGTTAGAGGTGAGTGGTAGGAAACTATATGTGAAAAACACAAACAACACAGTCCCTGCAAGGTCCTCACCTATAGGGGATCTTATGAACCGGGCTCCCTCAGGTCCTGCTCTGTTGTTGTGGCCCTCAGCAGAACAACCTAAAGAAATTGCTTTTGTGCCATTGCATGTAAGCAGGCAATCAGACGTAAAGAGGTGCAGCCTGATGAGTGTCTTAAATGCATTTTTGCTCAGAGTAGTCATCACCGAGGCTTAGCTGCTAACACACTGAGTCTGCACTAATTCTTTTCAGTGAGAAAATTAGTGACATTCTTGGATGCTAATAAGTACCGTGGAGGTGGTTGGACGCTCCGATGCATACATAGCCTTGTAGTTGCATTATTCTGAAATTTAATTTTCTGTCTGCTGTTTTCTTTTACTGAATCCCACCCACCTAGTCAAAGCTCTCTCTCCTTGAGTCACACATTTGGAAGGCAACAAAAATGAATCTTTGGACCAATGAAAGGGACGATTGTGGGCGGCAGAACATCTCTGTCAGTCATGTGTCTTGTTACTCTGTAAGAGAGCTCAGCTTCACTAATGCCTGTTTTAATTTGTTGCCTCATTGCTCTGGAATCCAGGATGAATTGCTGTTGTTCATTTTGCTTCCAAAATGGCTGGTCATGCTTGCTTTATTGAGTGTTTAACATATTTATGAGAGTTTGTTGCTCTGTCTTATATTACAGAGAGAAGTTTTCTTCCACTTTTGAAAAAAATGGATGTCAAATTGAAACCCTTCATATTTCAACATAGCTGCATTTACAACATATTGCAGTGACCAACTGCAAATCTACCTCCATATAATTAAATCAATGTAGAAATGTTTTTTTTTTTTTTTTTTTGTATTATAGCAATAAAAGAAGATTGGCACATACAAGGTTTGTGTACTTGATTTTTTTCAAAACTGAAATGGCTGGAAAGAAAGACATGTTGGCAGTGGAAGTGCAGACTTTCATAACCCAGCAATCATTTATATTCCACCCAGTAAAACTGTAAAGTTACGGGTTTTCCCTCCTTGGGGTGTTTGTCTAGTGTTACAGCTGAAAGATGGACAGCAACATTAGAGTTTCCTTACAAGAATCTGTGTGGGTGTGAGATTGGCTGCACATGAGAATACTCTACACTTTTTCTTTTGAGAGAGAGAGAGTAAGAGGTACTCTTTTCCCCTTGTATATGTCTGCGCGTTTATACCATTGTGTCATTAGGGAATGTTTTGTTCTCTCTGCTTTTGAGTGACATTCATGTTTTGCATTGACGTGTGCAAACCAGATGCTCATAGAATTATATAAAAAAAACCAAAAACAACCTTTGCACGTATTTATGCACTACACATGATCTGTCTGAGCAGTGGATTATGTTTGTGCAGGGAATACCTATGTGAGTACATGAGTGTGTCATTGTATGTGAGTGTGTGTGCACGGAATACATTGCATATGCACAAATATGTCTCATTATCTTACAGTATCAATCATGTATGTGTGAGTACATGCTGTGCCTCCATCCGAATACCTGTGGTTCTATCTATGAGTCGTCCATTGACAAAAGTATGTTGGCATGCACTTATATACATATAGCATGTTGGTATGTTTGTGAGTATGCTCAGGGAATGTGCATCAGCGCCGGCGGTGTGTGTTTGTGTATACAGACACACAGCAGCTGCTTGCCGCCACCTGTGGCAGAGCCCTCTCTCAGGCCTGTTGTGGCTCCAAATAGTCCGTTTGGGCTCACAGGGATTCAGCCTGTGGATGTCAGAGATGGTCAGGCACAAAGGGAGGCCTGCCTGGCTCGATGGATTGCTTTTTAGTCTATACCGTGGTAAACTTTTTATGTCTATCCTCCAATGCAAAAGAAATTTATTTCTGAAGTAAATTTTTCTTTATCCCAAATCATTCCTTCTCTTTTTGTGGGTTTTGCTTGTTTGTTTCTTCTTTACCTCATTTTGCTGCTTTTGGCTGACAGAGGCCCATCAGCTATGTCCTTTACCCCCAACCCAAAACAGCGCTAATCCCCATGAACAAACTCCACTATGGAACGCTTTTAAATGGACACCCATTATTCTAGCCCTGGAGATGTGCATCATGCTCAAAAAGCAGATAATTAAGATGAAAATTGTTATATTTTGTTCCATGTGATTTCTACTAACACCTCCATCCTCAAATAGCTTTTTGTTCTGCTTACTACAATTGCACAGTGGGAAATTTTCTCAGCATTAATGCATATAATAGAGAAGAAAAGAGAGGGGAAAAGAAGAGAGAAGAAAAGAATTTCAAATAAACGAACAATGTAGCTATCTTTTCTTTGTTTTTTGCTACAATAGCTTGTGCTGTCTCCATTAGGTAAACAGATAAGACTAGGAGGGCAATGATAAGCTGTTGGTAAGTACTTCATATTGGACTTCTTGTGTTACTAAGTCATCCGTTTATGAGTTTGTCATGAGCCATCACAGGGGAGATAAAAAGAAAAATAGATTATGATGTCTGATTTTGCATCAAGCAGAATTAGATCCACCCAAATAAGCAGAATAATTCTCTCCGTTACTCAGTGCGTGGGTTTTAATCTATGTGTGCCCCGCTGACTAATATCAAAACACATTAAACTTTCCCTTTTTACATCAACCTTTGTCATTTTTCCAGTGCTGAAATTGCAGACAGGTTGGAGAATGTATGTGTTAGTAATTTGGAAACTTAGTTGTGGGGGTTAGCAGTGTCATATCCCACAATGCACCACTGAATTCCTTTAACATGTGGTGAGTCAGGAAAGGGGTGGTTGACCTATGCCTTCCCATGAGCCCCTTGGGAACGGCTTTGCTCAGTTGCTCAAGAAATCTAGGATCACTGCACAAACTGCTGTGCTGGTTGTGACTGGAATTGTAATCACTTTGTTCTCCTTCTTCCCCTCCAAGCTGAACCTTCACTGTTCTTTCTTTTTTCTTTTTCTTTCCCCCGTTTCCTTTCTTTCACCACTGTGCATTCTCTTATTTATGCCTTTTTTTCTGTCTTGTCTGTTTTAGTCTTCTTAGTATGCCATGCAACACCAGATCTACACATGCAATCCATTATGCTCAGTAGAAGAGGGAGAAAGTACAGGAAGCTGAAGGTGAAACGTGTTCCTCTACTTTATTGTTTTCACTGCATGAGCACAATTTCACTTTCTGTGGCTTCCCAAAATGTGTCATCATTGTTTAGCAGTGACTTTGGGAATGTGCTATTGTTCTTTAATAGATTCCTTCTTAGTGAACCACTATACTCAATATAAAATAATTAGGGGGACATCCAGTGAATTTATTCTCTTTCAGCAATTTTGTGCTCATTTGGTTTTGTTTTACTATCTGGGGTGACAGACTGAATAACGTCAGAATGTAACTATAAAGGACCATACTTCACTTGAGCATTTCCATTTTCTTTCACTAGCTCAAAGTACTTCAAATGAACTAAATTTCAATAAGTTGAAGAATTTGGATGTGTCTTACTTTTTTATGTTTCTCTCACTAAATTGTCTTGCAATGTTGTATATAAGGAGGTTCATTTGTTCTCAGGTCTCCTTCTTAATGAGATCTTAATTTGATTAGTAATACAAAGCAGAGACAGGTGTGACTTTGACGTTTAATGTATATTTTAGCTTTTCACTCATAAATAAATTGAGAGGAAGCAGGAAGGGAACCCATGCAGACAGAACATGCAAAGTCCAAAAAGAAAGGACCCAGGTACAGGGTTCAAACACACAACCTTCTTGCAGTGAGGTGACACTGTGAGGTGTGCTGTAGAATGTATTGCTATAACATTTAAGGTGGCATTTGGTCAAAAAATGGAACTCGTCCAAAGCTTTGTTAATGACCAAACACCTTCAAAACTGATGGTAGGATGGTAAACATTAGTATTGTTACTACTGTCACTGTGGGCAATTTAGTGCCAATGTTAGTATTTAACACAAACTCTACTCTGCCTAACTGCAGTTCCACAGATCTGCTAACATACAACAACTGCTGTAGATTGTTATACTGTTGTATGGGTACTCTTACACAGTAAGGGTTCTTCATACTTCTTCCAACACTGTGTTCATATTAAAAATTGCCATTCAGAACCATATTTATTGTTCTTTATTACCGTAATGATTTAATTTGTTTATAACCAATTATATAGAATCAGTGTGGATAATTACTATGTATAATATTTTCTATAATAGAATCACTCCCTTTGGAAATCAAGGGGCCTGTTAAGTTTAATTTAACATAGACTTGTGACTCTGGTTTGTGTGGAGAGGGAGGAAAACAGGACCAGCACGCTCTTGTCTTAACTCTTCTCTCAAATCCTCTTTGTGTAGAAGCTTTTACTGGAAAAACCCTGACACAATATGTTAATACAGGAAACAAAGAAACAGTTTCAATTTCATTGGTTGAATTAATATAACCCTAAACATGTAGTGCAAAGAGACACAGTAATCAATGTGTTGGTTGGCTGTTGATTAGATGCTCTTCCTTTACACAGTGCAAATGCTCCAGACATGTCAATGTGCTGTTGCACCTTTTTTTAGTCTTGATTAATCGATAGACTGACTTACTTAAATACAAATTAAGGAAATATTTTCAGCTAACCACTTTTGAGTCTGGAGTTTTGATTGGAATCTACACCTGCTAATGTTGGCTAGATAATAATATAATCAAATATATTTAATGACTGAAGAGGTTTATAGTTATTCTGTACTAATGTCTAAACATAAACACATGACCTGTTCCCTTTTCATAGAGTAGACTATAATACCACAAAGCCCCAGCGAAATGAATTTACACTGTGTCATCATTGACAAGATCAGGGTTGTGAAAACACTCTGGGTCGTCACACACAGGTGCTTTGATCAGCCAGTGGCTCCCTAATTAGTGAAACAGCTTTTATCAAAGGGAACTGTTAACAGAATCCAAGGTCTCATGGATGTCACTGAGGCCTTGGGGCATAAGGAGGGTAGAACTTAAGGTCAGGGTCATGGGAGGCATGTGTCCTGATGGCTTTATTGTGGCGGTGAAAGGGGCTGTGTTTTGGACGAGGATCAGCTCAGCTCTGGTCCGTCGGTGGCAGTGGTGGCGGTGGGGGAACCGTTGGAGGGGACTCAAGAAGTGGGGAGAGAGCAGAGATGGGAGAATGGGAAGTGGACAGCTGCGCAGGGGTGAATAGGAGGTCCCTTTGTGTCCTGCCAACAAAAATCTGTGACCAATTATCTGTGTCTGTCTCTCAAGGGGGAATTCTTGAACACTTTGGGTGGGTGTATAGAGACGATGCGTCAGGGCAGTTGTGGGAGAAAGAGAGGGAAAGAAAGAGCAGGGGTTCATGTTGTGGTTGAGGAACAGGGTGCATTTGTGCTTCATCTTGCCCTTTTCTTGGGCCTAAAATATTTTACAGGAATTACAGCAAACACATAGCATTTCTTGTTGTGCATTAAAGAAATAGGTACTTAGCACGCAAGAAAAGTTGTGCATTAAATTCAGTGCAGCAGCTAAAAGTAAACCCAGTAAGAATGTATGTTGTGCTTGTCTATTTTAAGCACAGGAAAATAACAATTTGTCCCACAATTGCTGAATTACGCTTGCCTCTGCTCACCCCGGACCCCACTGAGAGAGCTTCCTATTTGTGTGGTTACATCTCCAGCTATGTGAAAAGTGTGTCCTACAGAGAGTCGGGGAAAGTGGTTTAGAGAAGGGAAGTTGGGCCCATGGATGGCTTGTAAGCCATGTGTTAGACATTAAAAGGCTAATTACAGTTTTAAAAGCCCCATGTTTACCGCTGAGAACAGCCTTGTTAGGTATATTTTACTGTCTCCCCTGAAATTATTCATCCTTGACAAGCTCAATTGACATTATTGTAATTACAAATGTGATTGCAGCTTAATCGTTCCAACTGCTGTTTTCTAAGTGTCTGCGGCGGAACTCAGAAAGTCTCAGCTGTTCCTCTCTGACCCTTCATCAAAACAGGAAAACATGATACAAGTCAGTTGTCTTCTTGTAACGGCACACTTCAAAGGAACGCTAACGGAGTCAGTTTAAAACAGGTACTTCTATTTTCACCACTCATCAGTTTACCTCTGACTGTGGAGAGGAATAAACACAGGTAGAAAGTAGCTTTGTAGATTTGTGGACGTCCTCAAATAGTGTTGTTTTTTTAGGAAGAGGATAAAAACCCATTGTGAACTTTGCCTGGGTTGTGTGTTAGTGGATAGGTATAGAATAAGTGATGCCTCTGACCCCGTGACCACCTCTCGTCTCCGATCCCACATGGTTGCCAATAGCGATGACTCCAGTTGATCTTCACCTGTCAAAGCAAAGCTCTGACTAAAGACTTGCAGCTTGGGGAGAGGAAAAGAAAACAAGAAAAAATATCTTTGACAAAAAGGGGTTTGACAAGAGTGCCAAGATTTTTGGTCATGCTTGAAAAAAAAAAAAAAAAGCTGTGAAAATGTTTATTTCATAAAATGAATCACGACATCTCTAAAATGACAGCTGAGTTTGTACATTTTTAACTCCGTTCATTTTTATTTTTTAATATTTCAGTGCTGTTGATTTGGTGACACTCATGGTTGCCATGTCGACAGCAAAGTATTTTTTAAGTCAACAGCGAGCTGCTACTTTGCGAGAAATACAACAGAAGAGCAATTGTTTATATTGCAGCCAAACAAACTTTGTTGTTCAAATAAAACCAAAAAAATGTATTGCAGCATAAGTTCTCCACACGGTTCAGTAACTTTGGTGGCCCTGCTGAGGATCCATTTATCTGCAGCGCATCATCTAACAGCTCAGTGGGGAGGCTCCATGTCGAAACACTGAAAACAATCCTGTTGTGTTGGTTATAGACGCCTTCCTGTAACTTTGAACTACAGCCTCAGGTTGGCGTGTATCATGCCATGCTTTACTTTTTCTGGCTCATCAGTCATCTGTGCACTCACACTAAGCTGCATAAAAAGTGCCATACAAATAGCAATTTCCCAGTTTGGGATCAATAAAGAAAACATTTTTATCTTAATCTTTCTAACAATTGATTGGGTAGACTGTGAATAGTACGGCTGGTGTGGTCATTTCATTTTGTTTTGAGAATTTTTCTGGAGGAACAGGACATTTGCTGATGGCTTGAGGGTCCTTTTGACCCGCACTTTGGACAGTCAACTTAACTTGACAGACCTCTTCCCTCTTCCCTTCTCTCTGTGTTGTGGCTTCTTCTCTGATCTTCTGCAGTTCACATGTGTCTGCACTGTTGCTGCTCTGGAATCAGTGCAACATGCTACAAAAGAGTAGTAAGAATAGTTATTTAAAAATAAATAATGTCAGTTATAGTAAAACTATGGCAATGTTGTCTTCATATTAGTTGGTTGGCTGAAAATTTTCGTTTTTCCAATCTAGAGATTTTTTTCTCCCGGATCCTCCCTGGAACTAGTTGCCAAATGGTTCTTGTTACATCAACAAATAGGTTTAGGCTGTGAAGTTAGCAGATTGATGGTTTGTGAAGGTTGTCTGGGATTGAAATTCCCGGCCGGGTTATTGTTTCAGGCTGCCCCTAATGGCTAATGTAGAAATGCTGCCAGCAAATAGAATGAAAAATTGGGTGTGATTTTGTGAAAATTGGGAATATTATAACTTCATTTTTTTAAACTCTTTTGCTCCATGTGAATTACCCAGTGGTTTAAACTCGCCCTTTCAATGCCTTCAGCAGTTTGAAAAGGAGAGAAATGTGACAAGTCTTAATCAATCAATCAGCAGGAAGCAGGAGGCTGGCATTGTTTTGCATTTCTTCAGTTTGTTTCTTCCTGGGATTTTTCTTCCCTTGACAGGAGGTGCTGCAAACATACCAACAGTTGAAAGAGGAGTCACATTCTTCCAGCACAGATTCCTCCAGCCTTCCTTTGTTCAAAGTTTGTATTTGTTGAAGAGGCTTTCCTCACCTTGAAACCTTTTATTATTATTATTATTTTATTTTTATTTTTTTACAGATAAGACTTAACCACCTCAGCCTCACCTGAATGAAAGGTAACCCTTTTCCTGAGAGTTAGATGAGTGTAAGGAATCACTTGTTTCAATTTGTTTACCATATGTGGACACATTCTGTTATCATAATGTCATGCCAGAATTAGCATGTGGGTTATTTTATTGGCTTTGCATAACTAACTATATTATGTGGTTTTCTTTCAGAGTGAAAGTACAATGAAAACTTTCCCGTGTTTATAAGGGGAACAAATTCTCAGGAAACTTGATTTAAGTTGTCTGACTTATAGAGGCAAGCCTAAAAAAAGCCACTAATTCTTCAGTTCTGCTTGACTAACGTTTGACCCCTGCCCCTCCCCGACTCCTGGAAAGATGGGAGTCAAACATTCCAGCCAGTGTTTCCCCCTCTTTAGCAGACTTTTTAGAATCGAAAGACATATTTTGCCCCAAGATAATTTCTCCAGAAGCTCTATTTGCCTTGAATCAGCATTAAGAAAATAGCCTCATGTCTTTACCTCAGCATAGGTCAGGGTCGATGCAGGGTGGGGGCTGGAGGCCTTGCATTCATCCACAGGTCATTGTTACAGTAGAAAGTAGAATGGGGGTAATCACAATGGATCCGTAGGGTGACTCTCCTCACCGGGCTTGGTCACAGTGAGAGATCTGCCAAAACCTGTGGCGGTGAATGTGGAAATTGAGGCTACCTGTTGTATGAAACAGCTCAGGCATTATGCATGCTGCTGGCCTGCCACCCTTGGGGGAAGGAGAGTGCAACTTGCTGATGGAGACTTGGCTGTGGAGCCCAAAAGCACATCTGGTACATGTTGTGTGGACTACTTTTTTTTATTTTCAGAGTGCAGATGGGCTCAAATTGCTTAAAAACTTACCATCCAACAAAAAAACACAACAAAAATCAACCTTACCTTTGGGGTTTTAATCTTGCTGGTTCAGTTCCTAAGTTGTTCCTGGACACACATAACCTGCATGGAAATGAACAGAAATACAGCTGCAGAACTAAAGCCTGCAGAATAAAAAACAGTGAGGGCAACAGAACCACATTCAACCAGTTGTTCTTTAAAAAGGTTATGTAATGAGCCCCAAACAGGTGATGTATGCCTGGGCAAGAGAGCTGGCTCTTGTTTGCATTGGCTGTGTTTATTGGGTTCCTCTGCAGAAACAACTTAAGTCTCTGTTCAGGCCTCTATGCTCTTCTTAACCATTTTTAGCCACTCCACAATTGAGCATTTTGCTATCTTTATATGACACATTTTAATCACACAAACATGTTGACTTACTTTGAAGTAATAAGAATGCACAATTAAGCTTTTTGAAAGAAGTAGAAATGACAATAAGCAGAGCTTGCAGACTTTAGCAAACATTCCTCTAAATTAGCCCAAGGCATATGGAGCTTTTCTGGCAGTGCCCAGTGTCTGTTGACTCACCAGGGTGCATCTTGCCAGCTATTCATACCTTCCTCCCACTCTCATTTTATTTCTTAGGCAAATCAGTCAGTTAGCCAGCTAACAAGGCCATCAGCCAGCCAACAAGCCAGCCAGAAACCCAGATGGGAAATTCATGACTAAAACAACAGCTTTGGTTTTGGCCCCCATACTGTAGATCGTCTATCTATCTATCTATCTATCTATCTATAGATAGATTCTATGAATAGATTCTATATCTATAGATAGAAATGATTCCCACCTGAACTGTAACCAAGAGTTTGGTCGGTCAAAGATGAACCAGAAAGTCCATTTATAAACCATAATTAATGTAAACTACTGAGAGATATTAATGGTTTTACATTTTGCCCTTGTTTTCTCTTACTGTAATTTCTCTTACTGAATTACTATATATGGATATAATATACAATTTCAAATATATATATCTTTGGTTCTGATCCAACGCTCAGCCCATCTCTGCACACAGCTCATGGAAAAACAAGGTCCTGAGTTGGTCCAGCATGGAAAGATTGTATTCCAGTGATGAATGCCATGATGACAATGATAGCCATGCAAACAAGAGGTTTGTCCATCCATTCCCCTGGAGAACCATCCCAGAGCAAAGATGCCTCCCCCCATCCCGACCAATGCACAGCCCCAGACTGAAGCCTCTGTCTGGAATGCAATCTGCTTGCCATGGCTCTGTTTGATATTCAAACAAACACCTGTCAAAAGTCCATGTCTCATCTCACATAGCTCTTGGAAATTGGCAAAAATCTCAACTTCTTCCTTGCACCAAAAATGGAGGGGATGAGGGGCAAATGTGGGTTTTTATTCCAACCATCTGTGCGTGTGTTAAATATAGATTTTTATGGAAGCCTCAAAGGACTAGTTCTACTTTCCACTAAAATGTCAAAGAATAATAGGCCATTCAAGGTGCTACATTCAGCGAGGTGTTTGCACTATGAATTATTTCAAATTGAATTTGTTTTTTTCTTCTAAATATCAGCGAGCGCTGCTGATTGAACTGTGGGTGTGCAGTCACGGTGTAATGATACCAAGAGATTTAGAGGATGCTGTCAGATGGAGGAGTAGTCATGGAGCCTTTGTACAAAATCTATCCATGTCCCCCCTTCTTCCTCCTACTCCCTGCTGTTTTCTACATCTCTCTCTCTTTCCCTCTCTCACTCTCTCTTTTTTTCTATCCCTCAGTCATATTGAGATGAAGGGTCTGTTGTAGGATGACAAGGCACTGCTTGGCAGCAATCCAAGCCCCACATCTGCCTGACTGCTGTTCCTTTTTCTTTTCCCCCAGCAGCCCCAAACAGTATTGGTTCAGTTGTCAGCCCATTTCAGGGTCTGTCTCAAGGTCTGCAGATGTGTTTCTCAGAGAAGCAATGATGGACTCTTGCAGAGAGCTCTAGTGTGAGTGACTAATGGTCCAGAGACATCTCTGAAGGCATTGAGGAATGGATTTATCCAGTGTCATTTATCACATCACCTGTCAGTGCCAATATAAATGGCTTATGGAAAGCATACATTCACCTCTGAGTGGAACTGGCTCAGGTATTCCATAAAACATGGGTTAAAACTTGACTGAATCGCGAGATAACAAAACCGATTCAAACTATATGCTCCAGCTAAATACTGCAAAGAATGTTTAAGGTGAGTGAGAAGAATATTTGTTTTGGTCTAATACAAACACAAAAACCCGAGTACAACAGCTTCAAGGCCAACTGCTTCTCCAGTTGACTATAGCAGGCCACCTGTGGAGGCTGTATAACTTAAGTTTCTCTTCTCTTTCATTGGAAGGAGTTCATAGCGTGCTTCTCGCATCTGCCATGAGTGAGATTTAAGCAGTTATTATACCATGAGGACAACCTTGAATTAGTCACTCACAGATTGAAATTCATCATAAAAAGCAACGGGACATAAAACAGCTTACATTAATCATTCCCACTGAGTCTAAGATAAAGGCTTTCCAACTATTTAAATATTACCTGCGTGCCAGTGCGAGGAAAAAAAATGGCGATGGATAGATAGACAGGCGATGCATACTCTCATGCCACTCAAAATGAAGAACACTGCGATCAGAAGATGATCGAATCTGTGAGAAGGAACCAGATGCTACAAAGAGGACATTTGCTTTCTGTGAGAGGAATCATAAAATGTTGCAGGGCTCATCCGAAGGCCAATGAAGGAGAAAGAAGCAGAGCATCACTTTTTTAGGGAGAAAAAGAAAACAAGGGCAGAGGTTTATGTAAAGATGTTCTAACTGGTAAGTGGGGGAGCGACAGGGAGAAGGAGAGAAAGGTAAAAGAGAACAAGGAACTGACAATTAGTGACAACTAATCACCAAGTGTGTAGCCAAGCGCATCCCCCCACGCTGGTGCCAGTGCTTGCACTGTGCTTGAACCTGTGCTGAATGCCAACGGCAGATAATTATAAACCCGCAGGGCAGGCCTCCTCTGTGCAGAGGGAGGGATGGAGCCTCAGCCAAGCCTGAACTCCTGACCTTCTTCACACACCAAGCGTCTGTTGTGGGCTTCGGGAGGTGCAAGATGGGTCACAGCAAGCCGTGAGGCAACTGGGAGAGATCGAGGGAAAGGGTAGAGGGAGGGAGAGAGGTGGTAGAGGAGAAGGATAGGGTGATGGGGCAGTGGGGGTGGTGGCTGGTAAAAGGAACGGGGGGGGGGTGGGTCCAGGGCATGGAGCAGGGAGGGTGGAGTGGGCTGTGGAGGGACTTTAGGGAGGAGGTGCTCATAGGAGGGTTATTTTTTTGATGGCATTCTTTGGCGAGCACATTTAACCAATCAGATGGGAGGAAAAAAAGGCACTTGACAAATCAGAGCGAAAGTCGCAGTGAGAGAAATCTCTTTTGTTATCCTTGTTTGGTTATCCCCTTTCACTTTATCAGCATTCATTAGGTGGGGAAATGCAGTGCTTTGTATACAAAGCAGAACCTTTGTTTGAGCTTGATCTTCTTTTAAAGTTCTCTTAACTTATCATCCATTGTCACAGTTATCAATTGTTAATTATCTAATATTTCTAATAGGTTTAAGTCTTGACCTCAAAAAGGGGGTCACATTTGGAGTTAGGACATTTTAATGATCATGATGGTTGAGTCAGTAACATATAACTGATTAAAAATACATCATGAATTAATAATTAGCAAAACTAACTAGTAATACTACTTGTTGCTGCTTGACCTAGCTCCATCTGCACAATTTTCTAACCTCTTCTATTTATTTTAATAGGAAAGGGAAAAAAGGTGCTTTGGTTAACAAACAGCTAACCCTGTTCTAAATGATTACAAGTCTTGTCCTGACCGAGATGGTTGCTGGCTTTTGCGTCACCCCAAAACAGAATATGTAAATAACATGGCACCTTTGCTTCAGCTGCCTTGTAGCCACTTCACTGTGTAAACTGAATGAACACTATATTTTTTCATAACATGAGTGTAGCTCTGATTTGTCCAGTTTTATACCCCGTATATCTCTTCAATGGGTTTTTTTTTTATAACATTTCCTCTGCAGTTGACATCATCTTTCACATTCACAAGATGATAGAATTGTGATTTTCTTGTCATTTATTCTCATAAACCAACTATTAAAATGTCAGAATGAGATAAAATGTTAGTAATATGAGTGTCACAATACAACAAGGTAGAGAAAATACTCGGAAAAAGAGGGGAAAAGATTGCAGTGAATAGATCTTCATCTTCCCATCTTCTCTGTGAAGTCAGAAATGTCTGCAGACCACCTTGGCTCATCTGGCCTCCTGCTCTCATCATGAAGATCTTCTCGTGTTGCGCTTTGCCAATTTCCCATGATTGAATGTAATTGGGAACAGATAACCCCCCCTGTCTCTCCCTCCTCAGGAGTCTTTGATCACTTCTGACCTGGATCCAGCTCGGCTCTGACACACTGGCAACTATTTCTTGGGTGGTTTGTGATTGCTCACAGGCAGACAGTGAAATATATTGAGTATTGATGTGTGAGCCTCAAAATCCAACATGCTGCGGGGGGAATCTTCCAACTTCATTCTCTGTGATTGTGAGAGGTTTTGCAACATGCTATCTTCTATCCCAGAAGGCTGCGAAATAGAACAGTGTGAGTTATTTGTGTCGAGCTGTTTATGCATTTGTGCGTGCATTTCATGAGTGATTGTCTTGAGGGAATAGAACAAGATGTGCACACAGATTCCCAAATTTGATTCAGGAGATTTGTAAATCCTGTGCAAATTACTGTTGCCTCGCTCTTCTCTCCCCGCCGTAGTCCTCTTTGAAACTCGTCTTCTGAGGCAATCAATCCCAGATGGAGAATATTAGATGTAATCACTTCCATTTGCCGGCTCTTTTACTCTCACTGCGAGGTGATATGCCGTCTCCCTCTGACATCTCCTCACAATGGACAATTACCCAGCACTCATCAATCACTTTCAGTGAAGAACTTTGACATCCAAAATCTGGTAGAAATCATCTCATTTGATAACCTAGAGAACTCTACACATCTACTTCTGTGCAAGATAGGTTCATATTCTCTGCATTGTGAAAAAGTGCACATACCAGGGATATTCTGTTCGGGCACTCTGAAACTGTCAAGTGCACTCACTGTAACTTTCACAAGCCCTTCACATATTGCAGAATCCATGAATATCGAAAGAGCTGCTTTTAATCTACTGTTTGCTACAAATACCGTCTCAAGTGCATTGGCTCAGGTTTAAACACAACTATGTGCTCCCAGCAGCTCTACTTGGTGGATGCTTTCTTTCAGTCTGCCATATGGAAAAGCTGAGAATCAGAGATGAAGGAGACTGCCATATGGAATTAGAGGTATCCACCTCTTTACCTTCAGAGTTCATACATCAATCTCCCTTCATGTCAAACCCTCTTCTTCTAATCCAATTTTTAATTCAGTCCTTTCCCTTTCTGCTATGCTCCTCTCTTGCCCAAACACCAACCTCCCTCCTTTCTCACCCACCGTCACCTCCTACCATCCCTCTCTCTCTCTTTCTCCCTCTCTTCCCTCTATCCTTGATTCTGTGAGAAAGATAATAAAGCAAGTTTTTCCATGGCTGACCTGCTGTTCACCTCTACCTCCACACCATCCCAAACCACAGACAGAGAGTGAATTACAGCCCAAGATCTGGTGCAGCATGGTCATGGATCCTGGACCAGAATCTGGATTCCACAGGGGCTTCCTGCTTCCCCTGGCCATTTGAGTCTGTTCTTCCACGCTCTGCTCAGCACTGATGGGGTCATGCAGACTCTCCAGACATCCACACACCACTCACATCACAGTGTCATGGAATGAAATCCCTTTGGGTTTGAGAGGAATAAAGGAAGAGAGATTGGGGGGGGGGGGGTGCAATATGTTGCAACGAAAAAAAAAAAAGGAGGAAATTCAGTTTCACTGAAAGACCTGAAATTTCAATTTACCCAAAATGACCCATATGTGTTTCTTCTTGAGAAAGAAGTAGAGCAAAATTTTTACGCTCATCTAATTTTAGGCACATGCTCCTTTCTGCGTTTCTCACGACCCTCATTTGACACAGCCACATCAGTGACCTTTGAATCTGTCATTGGCAGAAATTATAGTTCATGTGAATCAGATGTTACAGAGTGGAGACTGCTATCTCCTTCAGTGCCTGGCAGCTCGGCCAGAGGAGAAGCACCTGTTTCCAAATAAATCTTCAGATAAAAATGATATACTGCAGCTTGATCATATGTCCAGAAATGTGGAAATCTGATTCTTTGTGCATACATCGTTTTGTTTTTTTTTTTTTTTTTTTTTTATATACTCCCACATGAATTCTTCATCTTTCGCCTGAAGTTATAAGTACCCATTTCACACTCCCCTAATCTAACGTAAATCCTAGAATTCTGGATTTAAAACAGAGGTCAGAGTCACATGTTTCCCCAGCCCCCTTCATCCCAGAGAGGCTGCAGAGCATTTTGACCCTGAGGTCCCAGGTCTGAGGTTGAGGCCCAGCCAGCCCTACTTGTGGAACCATGAACCGTGCCAGGTCATGTCAGCTCTCTGCTCAGCTCCCCTTATTTGAATGTAAATAAAGCCAGTCTGGGTTGGTTCCACTTGACCAATGCTACTCACCCTCTACAGCCTCTTGTCTGTATAGTAAATGATATGTAGCTGGATCCAACAGCCAACTAACCTTGCTTAGTTTAAAGGCTGGAAAGCAAAATAAGAACAATAATAATAATAATAATAATAGTAATCCACCTATTAACATCTCTAAAGTGCACTAATTAACATGTTAAAGCTTAAACAAAGACGCAAATGTGAAACGACACTTTTATTTTCTTGTTTTGGCTCTTTGTGTAAGCTGAGTTAACCAGCTGTTTGTTGTAACATTCAATGTAAACACAAATCAGAGTTCCGTCAGTCTTCTTTAGTGTCAAACTTTCCAATAGAAAGTCAATAAGCACATCCTCTAAAGTTCAAAACAATTTCTTTTAAATGCACGTTACACATTGTTCCCGGGGGATTCTGTGATCTTGCAGGATCTATGAGGCCTTTTTTCAACACAAGCAATACCCAATTCAAACTTGACTTCATCTGCAACAATAACCCATTTTAAGAGGGGACCTCATCCCAAAGTAAAGAAAGAGGAGCATATAGACTGGGTCCCTAGAGGTCATAAATTGTTGTGGCAGAACCAGTTTGGGCAGGGAATTGAGTGCAGACAGAAGCTCCCTTAAAGAGTCTAGTGGTCTCTGTTTCTCCTGGAGTTTAACCCGCTCACCTCTTCTCATTGGCCACTCTTTTATTCAGTAGACTGATTTATTGGAGTTCAGAAGGGAGAAAAACAGGCATAGCACAGCTATCAGCCATGCCTGTGATAAACGACCCACGCTGCTGTCTTCATTTCAAGTGGGACCAACTATTCCAAAGGTTGGGAAAGAGTGTGTCTTCATCTGTATATGCATACATGCATGTGTGATGACTTGTGTGCAAATTGTATCACGTTTGAATTTTTTGCACGCAAAGTTCTGAAGAAAAGAAATGGCAGCCGGGGCCTAAAGGGACAAGACATAAATATCGGCCTTAGTGACAGAAATTAGAGGGAATAATTGTGTTTACTTGTAAAAAAGCATCATTGACACATGATGCAAATATTTGGATACAAATCTTTCACTACTATTAACTATTAATTTATAGTTGCCGCTCTCTCTCTTTCTCTGTCTCACCAGGGTATGCCCCCCTATCCCAAGTCCTGCCCCAGGCTGCCCCAATGCAACTCAGCCCCTCTTCTCCCTGAAATTCTTTGGAAAGTCATTTTATATCACCCTTTGACTGTGCATTGAACTGTAAAACCACCCCATTGGAAACAAAATAAAAGGATAGGAGAGGGAGTGAAGGGGGGATGGGGCAAGGAGGAGAATTATAATTCTTCGCAGGCCTTTGGTATTAACCCAAACACCAGAGCTGTCAGCAGTTCAGAGAGGGAGGTGCGAGGGGCAAACATTCAGTGTTAATTGGCACTTTGTAAGCTCTGAGCCTTCCTTTTGTGAGGGAAGTGGAAAAGAGAGTGAGTGAGCAAGAAGAGGAGGAGGGGTTGGTCAGCAGAGGGGGGTGAGGGAGAACGAAAGAGAGAGAGAGAAAGAGAGAGAGACAGAGAAGGAGAGAGAGAAAGAGAGAGGGAGCTCAACAAGGTTTGTTGGGCCTTGTTGAGGGTGTTTACGGTTCACTTCTTATCCTTTGTTAATTGGGCGTTCTCTCCCCCAGTGAAAAAAAAAGAGGAATTCATGTAACCCCCAGCCTGCCACCCATGCTCCCTATGACTCTCTCCACCAGTCTGATCAGCAAGGGGGGGGGGGGGGGATAAATGACAGGAACATAATGAATGGACTGTCCTGTGATAGTCATTAAATGCTTACACATTTACACAAACCTGAATATATTCGATCATAATGAAACGGAAGTAAAACTGTTGCAGTTGTGAAAACCATGTACATAAGCTGGAGTTGTTTCTTTTTTCTGTACTTTCTGTAGCTGCTAATTATTCTCTCTTGAGTCTGTAGGTGCCAAACAAGAAATCTTCTGCGATAATTTTTTATCTTCAGCTCTCCCCTCACCTGCCCTCTTCCACCCCACCCTTAACTTTATCTGATGCCCTTTGTGTTAACGTTGATGCAGAAGAGCACCAATAAAGCAATGTCAGACTATTAGGTACAGGATGTAACCCCCCCGCTTCCTCTGTCTGTCCTCTTTGTGGATCCAATCCTTCCGCCAACGTGTTTGGAGTTATCTAAAACAATTAGAGAGAAGAGATTGACAGACACAGAGTGAGGGAGAGAGATAGGAAGGCACCTGTCTTTGAAAGAGAGAGAAGAAGGATGGAGGGGGCCACTGGCATGAGGCTCGTGCACCCTGTTTCACAGCACCTCTGGCCTCTTTCTGTCTTTTCTTCTCTCCCACTGGCTGATGTAAACAATAATAGTGCCAGTATTGAAAGGACACAGGTGTCAACCATTGTGCTGCTCTGAATGGACCTGGGGGAAGGAGGTCATGGGTCACAGGGCCACCTCGGCCACCCCTCACACCCACATTTTTCACACTGACGCTCCCTTTCATAGGTTTTCATCGCCCCCCTCCTCTGTCTCTCTTGCTCACTCTCTCCTTTTGTTTTCATAGCTCGATGTTTTGTGAAAACTTTTCAGAGGTCATCCACAAGCTTGGTATTCAGGAACATTAACATTCTTTTTTAAATTAATTGGCTTGCACAACTACGCAGATCAAATTTGATTTTAGTTCAGATTTACACTACCAACAATATGAATTTCTTTTTTACAATCAGTACCTTACAAATCAACATCTACATTATACACATGTTCAAAAATGCATATAATTGATGTAGCTGCTTATAAAGTTTTGAAATAATCAAGTAAATGCGAAATTATTCATTGTGGTCAATAACATAAAAGCATTCAAGGGAAAAGTTTGTTATCTCAAGTAACATATTGACTTTTTTTTATCTAGAATTGGATGAGAAGATTTATACCACACTTACATATATATCCAATTTAATTATGTTGCTGGGGCCACTAGCTGGTTAGCTCAGCATAAACACTGGAAAAAGGGCCAACTATCCTCTTTCACAGTTAACTAAATTAATGAAATATCCCTTTTAAAGTCATTTTAGGTGGGGGTTGTGTTCTGAACTATTGCTTATTTGGGACCAATTGCTAGACAACCAGTGGGGACGACAGGAAGTTATGATCTTATGGTCTTCATACTAAACAAAGTTATCTTTTAATGTATAGGAATCCAAGTGTATCAGTCCTCTCATTTGAAATTACCCAAAAAAAAAAAAAAAAAAAAGCAAATACATGAATTAAGAGACAATTGCACTATTGCTTAAGTGAATTAATATTTTCTATAAAGGAGCAGGACAGTTGAATGACAGAAGTATTATACATGGATGAAGCGGGTTAAAGATTTGTGGAGCAGGGTCCTTTATGCTCAAAGAAGCCGGGCAAGGAAGAGTCATAAAATGGAACAAGAACATGATGGTTGATATGCACTTTGCTATTTCCATGAAGGGGTAAGTATTTATAGTCTGAAATTTGACATTTCTGCTGCAAAAGCAAAATCTGTCGGCAAATATAAAACTGAGGACATACTGAATACAACGTGGAAGAAAATTTGACATATTTCACGATTTGTTGGGTTTCATGATTGTAGCACATAGTCTCGCACTTAATACCTTTCTTTATCTGTCAAAATGAAGATAAAATTATCAAGGATATTAAAGCAGAATTCAACTTCCACTACAAATCTTTGTAAGTAATGTTCCAATTGGCTAATCAGTCTGCCACCTTTCAAGTTTTATGTGTCGTCAGTAAAGCAGCCAACCCCAGCTTAGGTCTTGGCCTTGAATGTTTGGAGTCATAATGAATGTGTTTGATCTTGATATAGAGCCCGGTGTAAACCCTGAGGAAAACTCAGGCAATAGGATAGCATTAATATAAGTATGGTGGTTTAATTGGCAGTATGCGCGGCTGTTGATATCGAATGTGAACGATTATATAAATACATATATGGATGGATTAAATCATGGTGTCAGTGTTATACTTTGTGTTTTAGGCATGTATGTGTGTGAAGTTATAGTCAGTGTTGTGGGTGGACGCACCTCAGCCTATAAGATCCATGCTTGGTGGAGATGGAGATGCTAGAGAAGGGTGAGAGGATTTATTACCTTGCATTAGGAGCACTAATCTGTTGCAGGTGTTTCTGGCTGTTCTCCCAGGCCATGCCGGCTCTGCTCCCCAGGAGGCCCCACCATGTGTATGTGTGTGTGTGTGTGTGTGTGTCTCTCACAGAGACAGAGATACAAGGAGTGAGGAGAAGGAAGGGATTTTTTTTTCCCTCCACAGCATGTGCTGGGAGATTATACGATCGTCAAAATCCTCTCAAATCATCAACAGTGTCAGGAGAGAAGCTTTATTTCAATGAATTCTTCCCCTCAGTTCTATCAGTCCAGGGACTACAAGTAAACATCAGCGTGAAAACTTTTGTTACCGATTCAAGGCCACTTCTGTCTTAGAGAATCACTTATTTGTTTCCTGGAGAAGTAGCTTTCCTTTGTTAATCAACTTTTGAAATTGCACTATAAGATTAAGTCTTTCTTTCTTTCTCCTTTCCTTTTTTCTTTTTGACAATGACAACTCACTGCGGGTTTACAGTAGAAAATGGCTCTATCAGCAGGGTACGACCTATTGGGTGTATGACAATAAAGAAAAGACCACCAGGATAGTCTGAGCCAACAGTTTCATGAGTAGCCTGCGGTGCTTTTGGGGGTGATGAGCAAGGCACAAAAGAACCCACTGAGGAAGTCCTTCTCTGTAGGAAGTCTGCAATGCTTAAAGTGGCCAGATTTTGAAAGACAGAACCAGATGAGAAGAATGGAGATGGGAAGAAATTCAGGCATGGAGAACAGTGAAGATAGGAAGAGGAACAGTGGTGAAGTGGACTGATATGGTGATGGGGGTTTGAATTGAATAAGCAAATAAAAATAATTCTGTGAGAAGAAGGGACCCATTCATTTGCTTTGTGAAAAAAAAAAAAAAGATTAAAGTTTTTGACATTTTAATTATCTTTGTATAAATGCTTGGTGCCATTTCAGATCATTTCTCAACAGGGAATGGACTGGCAGTTATCTAATTTCACTACTTTTGTACTACTGCCCTCATGTGGATGTTCAAAGTACTATTCCATTCAGGTTACTACTATTCTGAGCAGGTATGGCTGGTATTGAAGCAAGACTATTTTGAATGTGTTAATTAAGTGAAATATATCAAATCTAATCATGAACGTCTTTAGACACATCTAAATGACCATGCATTGATCAGATATCGATTCCAATATATGGTATGTATAGTTGTTGTTGTGTACTGAATTTTCCTTTTGAGTCCCGATGAAAGCGTTAATAAGGTGACCTGGTAATCTAGTGTTTTAAAGCAGCATTTTATACCCTGATCACAACATCTCAGGTTTGAGTCAGGCCAAGTAACATTCAAATGTCACTAAGGAATGTTTATTATGATTTTGAATAATACAAACAAAATGCCTGCCCTTTCTGTTCCCTAGTTTCCTTCTCACCTCTCACTGTCAAATGAGAGCAGAAGTAACCCCAAAATCCACCCAAAACAATATATCTAAAATAAATAAATCAATTCACAAAGGCATTGGAAATCGATTAAACTAGTTGCAACTGTAATATGAATGAACTACCAATTTTATTCCGCCACTGCAACTGGAGAGTTTTTAGTTCAAAGTTAACTGAACAGTTTTAATTAGATTTAATCCCACAACATGAATTTAACAGAGTAGTGGAGAAAGATCTCCTAAATGACATGTTAGAGTGTATTAGGCCTGCTACTCCTACCACAGTTTCTACAATGTGAACAGTCTGATCCATTTGCCAGTGAGGAAAAGTGATTTCACAGCAAAAAATATATTTCAGCCATATTCAGTCATAACAGTATAAATACCACATCTGGAATTGAAACACCAGAGTCAAATTCCTAGTATGTTTACACATACCTGGCAATAAAACTGTTTCTGATTCTGAATATTACTGAATATCAGTGTATTTAATAAAAAATGTAAACATTACCATAGAGGGAAAAAAAATCATGGATTGTACTTGTAGGAGTTCTGTATGAAGTAGTTTGTGGCAAAAGGAAACCAGTCTTTGAGTAGATTCACAATTTGGGTAAACCAAGGGTAGAAGAGCTCTTGCTGTCTTGTAGCTCCTGTAATGATGATGTTCAAGGCTGCATCTGTGGCAGGGTATGCTGGCACATCAGTGACTCCCCTAGTATACAGAAAAAAACTATTATAAAATCCTTCAGAAAGAACAAAGTTAAATCTACACTAATAGCACAAATTTTTGCCAAATATCTTTATAACTTTTTAACTTTAAAAAATATATTTTTAACTAACCTGACTTTCTCCATGGCTGAATCTGTATCAATGAGCCCCAGTGTACATATAGAGAGGGACACGTTACTCTTCTTCATAGCTAGTTCATGGTAAAGGGCCCCAAAGAAACCATTCAAGGCAAATTTTGTTGAAGTATATGGTGCCACAAAGGGACTGGCCATTTTACCTGTGAAAGGTCAGTTATTGTTAGAGCCAGTTCTTCCAAAACAATTACATCAGTTATTAAATATCTGTGTTTTTTATTTTATTTTTTTGCATAGTCAGGACCACCTATAAACTCATCTAGGGAGCACAAATCCATGCTGTGTAAAATACAGAGTGCAATATTTTGAAATAGTTTGTATTTCACCAACTATTATGCAATATATAATGTTTTCAATCAATTCCCAATGTCCACTCAGTTGTCGAGCTTTCAATCAATCAATCATAAGTTTTAAATCAAACTTTAAAACCCCCTAACCCTTCCTTCAATTTTCTTCTCTGCATTTTTAAGGATTCAGGAGTCAACTAAGCACCACTGGGCTGCTGAAGAAATTGCAAATTTTCATGTGGAACTCATCAAAAGGTCTAGAGCAGCTTCTGAAAAGACCTTAAGGTAACATTTCTTTGTCAACTGCTGTTTCCTTGGTAAGACCTGGACTTTGAAACTTAACATTTCTTTTACAATTTTTAACATAGCTCGGTCTTGCCAAATAATGTCAGCCATGTAGGGCAGTAATGTATAATTTATATATGAAAAGGTGCTATAACAGAAAGTTTCTAATATGTGATGATGGTCAACTGACACATTTCTATGTATGTATATGTGAATGTTTCATAGTTTGCTTTGATAAACCAACCTAAAAGTGATGAAACGACCACAAGTGATCCTTTACTTTGCTCAAGGGAATCCATAGCTTCCCAAGCCATCTGAACATAGCTGAAGAAATTTACCTTGTAAAAAGGCACACACACAAACATAAAGATCAGTGCACTGTCCTTAATTTATGTGCAGGCAAACCATCAAACTGCTGCATTACCTTCATCAGCCACTTGACATGCTCTACGTCTCCCTTCCACATGCTGAAGGGGCTTGGGCCAATGTGGTTGAGAACCAGGTAATCCAACCCGCCGAGCTTTTCCAGTGCAAAATCCACCACTTTCGCAGGGTCTGACTCAGTGCCCATGTCTGCTGATATATACAGTGCTTTCTGAGCTCCCAAGCTCATGCACTTCTCAGCTACCTATACACAGAGATCAGAGGGGATGGAAAAGTTATCTAATAAGACAGAAACATATATAAAATAGATCTTTGACCTCGTACTTCAATGAACTTTAAAATACCTTTCATCAACCTGACATCTGTTTGACTAAATCTCTATGAATATAAGAGGACACAAAGGTTCTCCAGTATGTGAAAGATGCTGTGTGTTTTTTGTGACATATATGCATTAGCATATTGATAAAATTTAAAGAATGTGTTTGGAACTTCACTGACCTGCTCTAATGCTTTCTCCCTCCTTGCAGTAATGACTATCTGGGCTCCAAAGCGAGCATAATGGTATGCCATTTGTTCACCAATGCCTGTACTGGCTCCAGTCACCAATACTCTGGCCCCTTTGAGAGACTCTGAAACAAAACACAATTAAAATACAGTTTTAATTTGAGAAACATTTAAGGAACAGTGGTATTAGATACTTGTGCCAATATATAAAGAAGATGAATGAGGTTAATATTACTTAGCATATGTTAATTTTGCATGAGCGGATGAATTTAATGTTTTAAAACTGACCTGTTATCTAAATTTAAATAAAATGCCAAATTATTATCTTCATAAAGCTGCAGTATAAGATATAAGCCTTTTTTTTTTTACTGGGTGATATAATGTTGCAATAGTTAAGAACCTTATGTGCAGACACCATCTCACTGACTCAAACCATATCATTTCATTACTTGTGGAAACTCAAAGGCACACTGCACCCTCACATTGTGAACAAACGCTTGATCACAAGATGAAAACTTGTGAGATTATCACCAGTTACTCGCTCAGTTTGTGGTCCCATTCCTAAACTTTCAGGGACCTTTGCATTTATACATAGACATTTTGTCCAGTGCAGTCAAGTAGGCATGTAAAACATTTCATCCCCCACATAGTTTCATGCAAAATTAACATGGTACCTATTGTAGCTTGGACCATGCAGCTTGTTTCAATTTCACAGGCCACACCGCAAAGTGTCACACCCTCAAAGTACCACGTTGGTATCGATACTATCAATATTTGGATCGATCCGCCAACCCCTAGCACATACATCATCCACATATCTCCCAACAATACTAACATGTAATTAGGTACAATGTATACTTCAGGATTTCATCATGTTGTCCATACTTTATGGTCTAACTGAAACTAGTTCAACCAGATTTTGGAACTTTTTTTTCGAGTGAAGTTTGGGTAATCATTTGGGTATTCATTCAAAAAAATCATCCCCACCATTTAACATTACCACCTGCAGATGAAAACACACCATTGCCAGCAGGCTACATATTTATGTCTGCAACTGTTTAAGTCACCTTACATAATGAAGCACAGGTTAAGCAAGCGCATAGATAGGGGTGATTGGCACTTCACATAAGTATGAAATACAAAAACAGATTAGGCTTTACAGTAGTTTTGTGTCTTACCTGCATTAAACCTGGGTCCACTCCACTTCACAGCTATGAGGGCAACACATAAACTTGCTATAAGGACTCTTGGGAAGGTGTTCATGTTGCAAATCTAAAGTAAAACGAACTCTGATCCTTCGATTTCGGATAACAGAACTGTATGTGGAAAGCGACCACCCACTATTTCTTTTGTTGCGTGTTAACTGGGCGTGTTGAGCAGATAATAGCTTTATTCAAGTTCAGGGACTGGACCCGACTTGCTCACTAGAGTATACCAGAAAAAAAAAGTTTCAATACCTTAATAAACACACAATTTTAAATAATTTCCGGCACAACAAAACCTGGGTATAATTTATGTACAACATTAGATGGGTTTAATACACGAATGACAAAATGAGCGAATCTGCTGCTTTGAAACGAAGTTAGCGTTTGAAAGTGCAACTTTATCGACATCACCGTCGTGCGCAGTGATCAGGTTGTCCTTCAGTGCAGCTAAGAGAGAGCATTCATCCCAGCTCACCTGTGGTGTACCTGGATTAACTGTGCTTTCGACAAAACGACACGGCTGTGAAGCATGGCTGCGAGGATTCTTCCTGTGGTGAAGTTAGTATTGTTTCATTTAACCCACCATTCCCTCTTTTATTACCTCTCTACCGCCGTGCTAGCTGTTCGATTAGCCAGTTAGCTAAAAGATGCTAAGTTGGCTGCTAGTCTGTCCAAGAGTTTTCCAGCTGTCGTTTACACACTTCATTTACTCATCTATTAGTTGGTTCAACTATTTGGCATTAACATCGCCGTATTTGTATGGACACCCGTTGGATTTTGGTCTTTTTTTCGGCTAACGTAAGTTAATGTTTTGTGGACGAATAACATCTAACTGTACATGTCTAGTATCAAAGGACTCTCTCCAGTATTGTATTGTAAAAATAATAACACTAGTTTCTATCAATTTGGCATATTTTTTGACTGGTTACGGGTTTAAATGGTAATTATCAACAGCCTGATTCCCTCTGCTCTTTCATTTTCAGACTGGCCACCAAGGTGACCATTGCAGGAGGAGCTCTGTACGTCGCCTATGACTCTGGTCTTTTGGGAAACAGTGACGAAGGTTCAAAGGCCCTGGAGAAGGCCAAGGTGTCAGTACCACCAGCCATTGAGGAATGGATGAAGTATTTTGGCCTGGAGGTACAGATAAGCACTGCTTGTACATATTGCATTGATCCAGGTCTCTAGATATAAATATGTAAAGTACAGCAGTGACTGTGCTGGTCATAGCTCAGTCTGGGTCATTTTAAAAATATAAATCAACAGCAGTGGTAACCTTCCACCAACTACTTATATTAGAATTTCTGTATGAACTCCTGTGTTCTCATGGAATTCTTAATTTGAATATCTATTATTATTATTATTTTTATTTTTTTTTCAGAAAAAATAATTAAGCATTAAATAATTTATATCCAGCAATTTAGTTGTATCCTTTGTCATATAAAAACAATCCAGTGCAAAGGGCAGTAAAAATGACAAGATATATTAGTGTTCAATCAGCCTTCTGCACTATTGGATCGATGTTCAACGATATTAAATATCGTATAATTTATTGCACTGTTGTGTTTCAAACTAAGACATCCCCTCTCCTCAGGCTCAGCTTCCAACCATGCCAAAGATTGAATTCTCTCCTGTTCAAAGTTGGAATGCTGGTAAGAACCGAATGAAAGCTTGTTCCAGTTCTTTAAAAGCAAGTGTACAAATTAAGTAATGTCATGACGTTTTCTATTGGAGTGTGCAGAGATTTAAAATGCTAAAACTGTTCTTCACTGGTTGGATGCAATCAAATAATTGGTGTGGAATTGGTGTAGTAATCAATTTTAACATCAACATGATGACATTTTACATTTGCATTCCTTTTTCGGTCATGTGTTTTTCATGACGGAAACCCAAAGCATTGATCTTTATTTTATTACAGGAGTGCGGTGGACAATTTCAGCTCTTTCTGATGCTCCAACAAAGGCAGCTGATTATACAAATCAGAGTTTGCAGTACCTGAAAGACCTCACCAAATGAACAGGAAAATCTCTGGGAAACCTGATATTTTGGACTTTTGCACATGAAACATTATTTTTCTCCAAAGTTGTAGCCCCTCACAAGAAAGAAGAAATACTCAAAATTAAAGAAAATGACAAGATAAAATTCAGATGCAACAAATGTAGTTTTCTGAATGGCACTGTGGTTCTCTAAACAGTAGCTGCACTGGTTAGGAGTTGTACATTATGGAAAAAGAAGTAAAAAGTGTTTTAAAAAAAAGTTTCTGTCATGTAGTGTATATCAGAGATTTGTGTGCACAAATAGATGTTTGTTTCAAACCATCCAAATATTTTAATGAAGAAAGTACTGTATATATGCAATTCAAATTTGTCACATAGTAATACATCCATGTTAAAACGCATAAGGTCTTTGATGTTTGATTTACTGAATGCTGCATGTTGATCATAGCAGTAGGTTCTGCCAAGAATCAGCCCAAACAAATGTGCAAAAATCTTTATTACTCATCACAGAATAATAATGACACAAATTGCCTGTTGATGGTGCTACAACTTCAGGTGATCGAGAAAAATTAGTGCAGACAGCCATTGTTATTCCACTCTACACAACACAGAAACACTCCACAGCACCACTAGCGGTGATGTACAGGCTTAACCCAAATTTTTTTATTTTTTCGGATTGTTATATTTTTTATGTGGGTTAAAAAAAAAAGAGCACTGATTCTGCCACACATTGTCACTTCTCCACTGTCAAAATAAGGTTTGAAAATCTCCAGGCACTCTGTTCACATGATACATGCAGAGTTTTGACAGCTAAAAATAACAGTAACGGTACATTTACTGATTGACTAGTTTACTGAGGGATACATTGAATGACTTGCAGAAGGCTTCAGCAGCAGCAACATTGTGACAAAGTTAGGATGAAATCCATATTGGAAGCATACATGTCATGTTTAACAGACTAGAACCAGAGTTAGTTACAGTAGACAAAGTGGTTTGTCTGTTGACTATATCAGTAATATAATTGGTTTATAATTGATGTATATTTATGAACCTTTCACTAAAAAGCTGGTGGTGTTTTGATGAGATATTCATATTGTGAGTAATAACAGGCAACGTTAACAAGGAGTGCACACAAATTGTACAGATTAAATACTGTCATCTGAATGTATTGCCACTGTTTTATTTTCTTTTTTCTTAATCCATGATATAAAGCGTTACTCTGCAATTTTTTGCTCTTAAGGAAGAAGCATTTTGGGAAACTATATAGCATATCATAACCTAAACATGTAAACTTTATACAATTAAAGTGCTCCCCACATTATCAACAGTGAGATCATACAACAGATGATGATGTTTACAATATGTAAAGAACATTTTCATACTGCATTAAGAGCAAATCACAGCACTAATATAAACTTATGGTTGCAAAACTTTCCTTAAGCCATCAGTGTTGCCACTTCTGATACCTAATAGCAGCCTTCATACATGAAGATTCATTGACAGCGTATGTAGTCAGAGATATAGTATGTACAATATTGCAAAGATGACAAGCCGGAAGGCACTTGATGATTTATGTGGGATCAAATTCAAGTGGTAATTTATCATCGTAATTATCAGTACAAAGAATCTCATATTCCTTGTGCTGTTAAACTAGGATTTTGAGCCTGTGCAAACCTTCCATCAAGGCTAAAAAAAAAAATGCCCAGCATGAAAATGGCTGATTCATACATCCATGGAATACTAAATATGGTGTAGAGGTGCAGGGGTATTTTTCACCATTAGCATAACTCAATCTCTTGATTGGAGATTTTTTTCAGTGTTGCTTTCATTCATCATTTCAGTGCCAATTCTTATTAATCCAATATCACTGTTGGATACAGAACACATATTTTCTGCCCAGTACCTTCAACAAGAAGTCATTTACGCAGAAGAAAATGTGTATAACAAGTTTAATACTTATTAAGTAAATCCAAAGGAAAGTGTCTGTGAAAGTTTTTAATCCCACTAGGATTTAATTTAGAATTAGTTTAAGGGAAGATCAGTGATTATCGCAGGGACATCAATGCAAATGCAGTATCCACTGCACTTTGTAGCTGTTGGGCAGTGCAATCCTGGACTGTCCAAACATTAAAATATAAAGTAGAGCAGCAACAATAAAACAAGTTGACTTCTTCTCCTTGAAATAGCAAAGCATAGCGGTGCTACAGTTCTGCTGTACATACAAAAGAAGATTGCACTTTCTTTTGAACAATAAAGCATATTAACTATTCAACCCTGCACGGCTTTGGATAACACACCGTAACAATGAGTGGAACAGAAGCAATGGTGGGAGGCTGAAGACTGACATAAAAGTGTCCACTATGTCTAAGTGGTTTTGACCAGGTCATAGACATGGATATGAAAGTCATCATCGTATTTGATATAGTAGACAGAGGGCTTGGCAGGGACCTGGTAGATGACCAAGCCAGTTCTCTTCACACCTTTGTCAGTAACATACTCCACTTGTTTCCCCACCAGACTCTCTGTCTCTTCCCCTGGCTTCCTGTCTGCAGGCAACAGGTGCTTGTTTTCTGAGGGGAAGGAATGAAACATTGCACCAACATTAACATTTACATCTGTGTTAGGTCAACAAACAACAAAGTACTGTATTATTATTAAATAGTCCAACTCTGTTCACCAACCATTACAAAAATAGGGGAAAAAGTAAATTGGATTAATTAGAAAGGCTTTCTTTCCTCGATCCCTGTTCATCCATTTCTTCCACAGCTCCATGAGGAAAATTATTTTTCTGTACATAAGAATCCTTCCTATCTTTTAAGTTATGACTTAGTAAAATCACTCTGTAAAGTGACAATTATAAATTAAAACAAAACTTCAACAGGCTAAAATAAATAATTGTTTATGGTATTAATATTCAAGATTTTTATTGATTAAGATCTAGAAGATTAAGGAGTAGCAATTCGTGCATGTATGAAATCTCTGGATCATTTCTTATGAAACCTTGTCTTGTCTGTTCTTATTTGACTGTGGTAGAAATTCTTTGATGACCATGAATATCTAATCTTTCAAAGAAGTCTCATTCAGCTCTGAGTAAATGCTTTTGTGAAAAACTGTAATTCTTGACAGCATGTCAAGGGTGTTGCTGCCAGAAGTGCTTATGTTAAAATACATCATTTTGCACATCTATTGGCTACTTGGAGTCAAAGCACTTGATGAAGCCCTTGGAAACAGTGAATAGACTTTGATAACCATCTGTAACTGCAGATGAACTCGAATGGTGTCCATGCCCCCCAAAAATAATGCAATTTTCCACAGTGGAATACCAATTATGTCACATAGTGGTTGCTTGTGAGTCTAGCCTAAAGACAAGACTATCAAAGACTCCGTATAGTGAGTACCTGCTTCAGGCAGAATCCTGAGGTCTCCATCAGCATAGTCATCCCACAGCTGGTACATATAAAGAACTGGGTCCTTTTCATAAGTGATATAATACCAGTTGGTCATGATTGGGGCTCTTGAGAGGACCATGCCTCTCCACTCATTCTTCTCTCCATCTTCCTTTTCAAATAGATGCTCCACAGCTTTGCCCACCAGCTCCTCAGCCCCTGGAGGTATCTTGATTTTGTTGTTTACTGTGGAAACGCATGTACAAGGTTTAGGGTAGATATAATATACGGTATAATCCAATTGCTACTGCTTGTCAGTGTTTATTATCTTAAAAAAACGTTGCCTTAGTTAGATACCATTTTGGTATCCAACAAATTAATCCAATAAAGTAAAAGAAAAGCTTCTTTAAACTCACCAACTTTTTCTGACAGGACTTGCAGGTTGGACACTCTCTCATCTTTGAACAACTCAATGCCATAGACGCAGTCAAAGCCGTCGTACTTCACCATGAAGAGAGAAGGATTTACACTAAGCCTGTCCAGCACCGTTCCCTTCCATTTGCTCTGGTTCCCCTTCTCACGCCAGTTATGCTGAATACGAACACCCAGAATGCTGTTGGGGTCTGGGCTCACTGTATCACTCAGTTCCCCACTGCTCCGCTTTCTAGAAAAATAAAAAAATTTATATGAATGTGGTTAAGGTTTAAAACATAGTATACAATTTACACAAATACAAAAAACTTTCAGGTATCAGTCTGTGGAACTAATTTCAAGTTATTTGATCACTTAAATATATCTGCATGTGAGAATGCTTCTAAACAAAAAAAAAAAAAAGGAAACTGACACTACTTCACATAATTTACATATTTTTTTGCAACATTATCAATGAGTTTTTATATCAGAATCCAATAATTTTCTGTCATTTATTTCAGCCTTTTGTCCAACAGAGGTTATTCTAGTGACTTAGATACCTATATTATATAATATTCACAAACCACTAACAATGGCAATCATATGTTGACATATATATGTTTGTTTCAACATACCTGCCCCTTTTCTTGGACATGCCTCCAGAAATTCAAAGGCTACTGATTAGGAGAAAGACAGGGGTCAATGTTCAGTTATCATGTGACCGAGTATGACAGATGCCAAACTTCATATTTTAAATAATGCTACACCTCATGGATGTCCTCTCCTTTCTCTGACATGCTCGCCTGTCAGAGACGAGCCGTGACAGGCTGCAGCCAGCTCAGCTCAGACTGACACCTCCAACAGCCAATAGATTAACATGACGGAACAACTTCCTGTGTGTTTATTTTAACTACACAGACATGGAGGTCAGTATGTACTGCTGCACTGTACAGCACACTACGGTAAAATAAATAAATAAATAAAAAAATAAAAATCTGTCTTATCTGCCACATGCCACGGTTTAGGGTGATTTTTAAAAAAAATGAAGGATCATCCGTCAGCCATTTCACTGTATCTGACATATGACAGTATGTTAAACGTTAGCCGGCTACATTTGACTCCCACTAAGTTACACATAAGCAACATGTAGAGTGAATATGGTGAGGACAGACGGAAGAAGTGCACAATAAGTTACCTGTCTTGGACTGAATCCAGCACACCTACGCCTCACTATGTGGTTATCAGTCACACTCGCCTGTCCTCGATCTACCTCAATGCAGATGTGACTGTAGGTAAGTGGAGGCGGCTAGCTACATCCGCTCGTCAGAGCCTCCGATGGCGGCTCACAAACACCAGCAACAACTGGACTGTCAACGGCCGTCTCTTCTCCACGGAAAACATTATTTTTAATTACCTTTAACCTTTACGCAGATTTCATAGCAGTATTGTTCAGTTCGTCTGGCGGAGAAAATGCTCCCACACACCAACCAGCCCCACGTAAATCTCGCGAAACCTGTGGGGTTAAAAAAAAAAGAGAGATTGAAGGACAAGACTCAAATTCCCAGCGACCCCTTTTTCGGTTGCCGTGACCTCAGAACAGGACGCGAACGCATGCGCAATGGATACTGGGAATTGGTGTTTTTGATTAGCTCGGCTTGTAGCAACGCCAAAAGTTGATATTTTCACTGTATTTGTGTGGGTACCAGCCAGGAGAGGTAAGAAAGGACAAGGAGGAATTGATTTAATTAAAGAAACGGAGTACATAAACATTTCGCTTAGTGAAGCAGAATCAAAGATAATAATAATAATCAGAATAAATGAGTGGTAGCTCACCGAGGAGCCAGGAAAGTCTAATTCCTTACTGTCTAACGAGACCTAAAGAGGGAAATCGGGAAACTTTGGACTCAAGGAATGTTTGAGTCATTGGATTAGGGAGTGTATTCCAATATTTGAGAGAAAGTGGGCTGATGAATAGAGGTTTTAATTTAATGTAATTAACGATAAATTAAATTTCAGATTTTTTTCCACCATAAATATCAATGGATAGAATTTTCCACATTTTTCTACCATTACACATGCTTTTTTTCTCCCCCCTCTATGCACCCATCTTTCAGCAAGAAAGTGCATCCAAATGTTTGTTCACAAAAACTTGTTGAGAAATATTCTGTCGGTTCCTTCATTTTTGGCTGTATACAACTTTGAAATTTCATGTCATTCATCTGAATTTGAATTTGAGTTTCATGAAAGTGTCTTGACATTTTACATAATTGAGCTACGCGGTTTTACTCATCCACACAGTCATAAATTAATTGTCATTGTTTTAGGTGATACAAATCGATCATTTGGCCAACACGATCTTAGAAGCTTGTTTTAGAATGAAAACCATGAACTGCAGTTAGATTCAGATCATCTAATTAGACTCCTTTCATTACAGTTGTAATTCAACATCCATTTTCCCTTTTCCACTTCTTAATACTACCTCAGGAGCTTCCACAGACATATTTCTGACAACAATTCAGTTTAGCAACAGTTTATGTGCAAGCAGCAATTCTACTGCAATTTCCTCACAAATTTGGCAGAGCCTAGCAACTTCAGGAACTGGAAAGTTGTACGATACATTCCAAGTATTACATATAAATAATATAATATCACCTGGCCAACTACGTACACTGGATAAAATTAGGCAGATTTTATTTAATGAAACAATAGAATGGGGGCTCCCATCACATCATAAGAATAAAGTTACTTATCAACCAAATAAACCGAATGTGCAAAGCCCAAACCAGCTAGAGAATGCTGATTTATTAATCTTGTTGAAATTATGTTAATACATATTACATCCTTTTTATGCAAAATACCAAAGAAATGTGTACATTGAACTTAACCTGACACTTACATTTTTTATCAATCAATCCTTTATCAGCCCATCTAATTTTTTTTAAACACTCTGTTAATCCATCGTCTGAAGGTTGATATGCGTGTGTAGACATCAGGAGTGTTGGGGTCTCCACATCGCCTGCCAGAAAAGGAAACAACGCCTGCTGCAGCTCCGTCACACACCAATGGGCCACCTGAATCCCCCTTGAAGAGAATTGCAAGACACTTAACAGCAGGTAAGCTTTATTTAAAATGGTTGGATTATTTTCCTGTCGCTAGCATTGCCTGACCACAGTGTGCAAGTGTACTCACTGAACAGAAGCCTTGAAGTTCCCTTCTCCCAACACCACAAATCATTGAATTGGTGATGGGAACCCGCCTCCATCTGCTACGACATGTCCTCTGTGGCAGGGTGGTTACGTTGACTTCCTGAAGGGTTTTTGCCAAGGTCCTGTTATCTCCTATATCCCCCCAGCCAGCTGTGATGCAATGACTCGTGGCCTGGACTCTGCCTGCTCTCAAAGAGATCAGCTTCACATTCTCATTCAGTTGGGCCTTGCGGTCGAGCTGAGAAGCGTAATTATAGGAAATTATGATTTAAAGTAAAGTATATATTAAAGATTGGAGTCTTTGAAATTTGATACAGAGCAGAAGACAAAGTTGAACTTCTCCTCACCTTTAGGAGCATGATATCATTTGCATGTCCATCATAGTTGGGATGTGGAATGGATCGGGCAACAGTGAACTCTTGCTTTGACTCATCACTCTTCAGGGTATCACCTCCAATGACAACTCTTATTGGTCTAGAAATCACAATTGAAGGAATACTTGATGTTACGTATGTTGTTAAGGCTGCAAATAAACTCTGCAATGCTGAGAGAAAATATACTATTTTCAAAACATAATACAAGTTTTTGGATCAATTTCAAATAAAGCTTAGTGCTTAGTGTGATGGATGTCTTAAGTCTATCCAATTTAATTTAATAAAGTTCCTGCCAAGTGATTTCCATATGAAACTGACATGAAATGAGTGAATGAATTAATTTATTTTGGTACATTTAAAAAATAAAACAAAACATGAATGAAACAAGTGTGTTCAAGGAAACAAAAAATATTGTGTACAAGTGTCTTTTCTCAAAGAATCCTAATTTCCCAAAGACAAAGATATATGATGTCAGGATTCTGTTAGCTTTATTAAATGACTCCAAGCCTGATTGTTAAAGTAACTGAGCTATTGCTGGCAACAAAACAAAAGATTTGAATTCTTACCGCCTTAGTGCACAATGTGCTGCTGTGATCACAAAGTCCTCTCTAACCAGTGCCCCCCCACAATAATGATTAGCTTGCACTTGTAAAGAGGCCATGTAGGGGCGCGAGTGAGGGGCAGCGTCTCTACCTCCGACAATATGAGTACCATCAGCTCCTGAAACACAAAACGCATCATTGTTCCCTTGAGTTAAACCAACTGAATTTAGGTTTTTTAGTGAGTATAGCCCCCCTCCCTCCCTTTTCCTCTACCATGGATTGAAATAAGGCAAATGAGAAAATGATAATGCCGCTGTTTCACCACTTTGGCATTGTTATCATACAGGCAGGACAGCTTACCATTTAGGGCGAAGAACAGCGTGAGTACGAGGCTGAGTGCCATGGTGTCTGGTCAGGCCTATACACTTCTGGATTCTATATTTTGGGGGAAGATATGTTGCTTATATTATAGTCTTTATTGCATCACTAAATTAGCTAACGTGCTGTTGCTTGTAGGTGGCATTACGAAAGACATGGTTTCATAATAAGTGGTGCAAGGGACTATTTTTGAAGACATGAAGCAATGGACGTATTTGCTCTATGAAACACTGTAGCGCTGAATTGAAAGCAAAGATCAACATTTTACATACATTGGAGTTAATGTCATTTACGCTAACTGAAAAACAAATACATCCAAGCAATCAATATATAGGAGACAAAATGTGATGTGTTTGAGTGTCTCCGTTTATGTTCGACACTTTGTGGTTTATTTCTCAGTGTATTGTTTTGAATGAAACAGTGACATTATTCCTCTTTTTTTTAATTTAAAATTTTTTATTTATTTTTTAATCTTTTTATTAATGTGTGTGTGTGTGTGTGTGTGCCCACTCTGTCCAACAATCATGTATGAACAAAGTGAACTACATGGACTTCAACCCTCTCTGTGTTGTCAGTGTGTGTCTGTTTATGTGTTTGTGTGTCTGTTTGTCTATGTCTATTAGTTTGACAGAAATGTAGGTGTAATTGTTGATAAAACTGCTGTCATATCAGAGAGGTCATTCCGTGTCATTCAGTCATTTCTCCACCTATGGCTCTGCCTGGAGGGGTTACCATGGTGACCTCTAAGATTACCATGGCAACTGCCCAAGGGCAGTTTCCCTTGCAGGCTGATCCCAGGTAGCCTGTAAGGGAAACTAATTTTAGCTGCTTGTATCAGCAGTCTTATTCTTGCAGTTGATACCTAAAGCTCATGACCACAGGAGAGGGTCAGTCTGACCCGTACATCGGTAGATTTGCCTGACAGCTCAGTTCCCTCTTCACCACAACATTCTAGCACAATGTTAAATTACAAAGTTGTTTTCACATAAGCAAGTTAGTGAAAACTGAAGTAAGTCCCCCAGAGTGATGAGTGGACACAGAAAACAATGTGAGAATGTCTCCTCTTAGGTACACTCGGCTCCCAGGCCAGATGTATGTCACATAAGGGCTGGATTAAATTGGTAAGTATGCTATTTGCCAAGGACAACTTTCATTTTGTTTTAGTCATCCAGTGCTGTAGTTTTTACTGGCCATCAGCCTGGACCTGCCTCAGGTTCACTGGCCACAAATGTGCCATTTGATCCTTGACAAAATGTAGTTAATAGCTAAAATGGTGATAATGTTGGTGGATGCTACAGTTCATTAGCTCTTGCCTACAGTCGAGCCCTCATCTGTGACAGATTCAAGCTGCAGTTGATGCAAAATCTGCCTCCTGGTTTTATGGTTTCATTTGAGTTGACCTGCAACATGTGCACATTTCAAATTCCACTTCATTCGTTCCAAAGATTACACACATCGTGACCGCCCTGTCTACTGTGAGCATTACTTTTTTGACTTTGTGTGGCCTTGATAAGGATATCACGGAAGCAATATTTCTTGATATAGGTGATACATTTTTATTTTCAGTTTTGATCACACTGGCAGAGAAATCTGCATCCAAGTCAAGCATGCTGAAGCAAAACTTTGTTCAAGGTTTAAAGGATTACTTTAATATTTAGCTTTTTTGATGATTTTCCTGATCCAGGGAACGTATTTTCTTACATCTGTATAGACGTTGGGTACATTTGGGTAGTCACAGTCCCTGTACCTGTTGAAAGACACGATTCCAACAGCAATCCCATTGCACACAAGCGGGCCACCAGAATCCCCCTTTGAAATAAAAAGTGTTTTAGTTTATTTGTTTATTCATGAACAAATAATTTAATGTATTTATACACTTTACATATATGAAAAAAACCTGCTCACATTTTCTGGAGAAAACATACCTGACAAAATCCTTTATTTGTCTTATATCCACCTGCACATATAACATTGTCAGGAAGACTCATCCATTTATTTTTACACTCTTCTGGGCTAATGATGGACACATTCACCACTCTCAGGTCACTGACCGGTATACCGTCTGTTCTGTCGTAACCCCAACCGGCTACGTGGCACACTTGATTGTTGTTTATGTGCATTTCAAAACTGGGAAGACGAATTGGTTCAAGCTTGCCATTCAGGGTCACTTTTTCTGCCAACTGCAGACAAAATCAGAAAAAAAGTCAAAATGGTTTTTCATTCATCAGGCATAAAGTTTCACAATTCTTGTAATGTTTAAGGTTTAATGTTGCATTTTTGTTTTTTGTTTTTTGTTTTCCATTGAAACTATGCGGTAGTGTGTACTGAAGGACATTTACATTTGGTATTGACTAGATATGGTGTCAAAATATATATCTGAGAGTAAATACTTACTTTGAGGAGCATGATGTCTTTTCCCTCCCCCACTTCATAAAATTCGGGTTTGTAACGGGCCTCAATTTGCCTTATTTTTGCATTATTGAGAGACTTGAGATTGTGGGTGCCAAGAACAACTTTCATAGGATTCCTAAATGAGAAATAATTCTAATTTTTTCATAGATTTCCTTAAATTGTTCCAACAACAATAGAAAAAAAGACGATGAATTAATGATGCATGTTTTGTAAAAAAAACGGTTGATAGAAATTATTGATTTTAAAATGATTTTTAAACACAAATGGAATCAAATGGTCACTCACGGATCATCACAATGTGCCGCAGTCATTACAAAGTCTTCACTGACAAGGAATCCTCCACATATATGGCCTCTGTAGTTCTGCACAGAAGCCATGTACAGCATGGTGTTCTCGCTGGCTTTTTGTCCATTTATGATTTCACTCCCATGGACTGCAAATATGAGTAAAAATCGAAGTCAAGTTAATGTTCCATAAAATGTTTCGAGAATAATATTCAGAATCTGCAATCTTACCATTTTGTCCAAGAAATGCCAGGACCTGAAAAAACATGAATTTGTTCAGACCATGCATGATAGCAGCAAGACAATTAACTTGCCTTCTTGGTGCTGTTAGATTATCCTTTTTATACCCATGTTTACTTTGATCACCAGCATATCATCTATGTAATCTCAGCTTGTAACCACATCCTCTGTGCACAGCAAGTTTGCATGTTTGGAACAGAATTTATCTTTGTAATATCTTTTTGGCTTTTGTTTCTCAGACTGGCAGATACTATGAAAACAAACAGATGACCAAGTTCCTCAAATACATCTGTTCTTCCTTGTGTTATTTTTTTTGTATTTCAGACAAAAAGTTTTGACATTTTGTTGCAGTTTGGACCTCCGTACTTAAATTATTTACAAATGAAGGGATATTTGTTGAATTCGTACAGTAGATTCAAGAACACAGATAAATCCTTTCTTTAGTATTGACAGTTGATGTGTGCACTGCTGTAGTGCTGTGTAGTATTCATCTTCTTTGCTTTACCTCAGTTATTATTAATTATCTGCAGTTTCAGTCTCTTCATTATGCTCCCTCCAGGTCTATTTGTTTTCTTCAGTATGAAAAACTTTAATACCAATCTTAAAATGAATGATGAGACACTAAGATACAAGATACAAATGATTTAGCTGTGATTACTTAATCACTTTGTGTTTTGGTCAAAGAGCCATTTCTTGGAGTTCCATTATAAACCAGAAGAACCACAGATGTTATAGATACCAGCTTATCGCTTTCGTTTTGAGCAGTAAACATCACCCACTACTCATCATTACTGATGACATCTGATGATTTTTGTTGACTTTATGACAACTTGACAGTTGACTTTATGCCTCATCAGAATGTGGAATCAGATTACCAGAAAATTAGTGAACAATGAATCAAATGACGATGTGAAAACAATATGACAGTGTGTAAGGGATCAGTCACAGTGATATATATATATATATATATATATATAGTTCTTAAGTGGCAAAGTTAAATAATATAATAATAAATAATAAAGAAATTTCCATTCAACTTTCTGGCCTATTTGTATCAGACTGTAGCTACAAATAAGTTAGATCAAATGAGCTTCATTTGCTTTCTTCTCATAAGTGAACAACTGACACAGCAGTACGGAGAAACTAGACAGCCACAGAAACCACAGTTTCTGAGTTCAGTTCTGAACGTCACCTCCTCTATAATCAGAATTAAAACACACTGGCGGAGGGCTTTTGAGAAGTTCATTTATTGTTAATGCTGAAAGAATCAACATTGATTGCTGTGCTATTACAAACTAGAAGGCCATCAGAGTCACCCAACAAAGAAAAAGAATCTTTAAAATTTTTTTTATTCATTCTCTCATATCAGATGAATGTACCACCTAAAAGAAACCAGATGGCCTTTTTAATAAAAGGACTGAAGACATACTTGACAGGTTGCTTTGTTTCTGCCATATCCACCTGCACAGAATGGTGAATTACTTGTATTCTCAGACTGTCAGAAAAGTGCAAAACTGGCAAGCACAGAGGTCGAGTCCAGTCTCTGCAGTGTCCCCTCTCTTTAGAAATAGACATTTAAGAGGAAAACATTATAATTTGGCTGTTTCATTTGGCCAGAATCTGAAGAAAAAATACACAAATGAAAACTCCAACACAAAACATACATATTTGTTTATTTATTGTTAGTAGGTTTTGGATGTTTCTTAAAGCAATGAAACAAATGTTTACTTCATAGACAACATAGTTTCTGTAATAGGACAGTGCAAATTTGACTTTATTTATATATTCTGTGTTATTTACTCTAAAACTGTCTGATTATGAAGAATGAAACAGGAAACCAAATACATTTGATAATCATTTTGCATTTTAGCTAAAAGAGCAATAAAAGATTTCAGCATAAAGCTACGTCAACGAGCGAAACATGCCATGTTTTGGTACACTCACTAATTACAGTTATTTTTCTTGAGAATTCCTTTGATCCAGGGAAGATATTTTGAAATATCCGTATAGACGTTGGGTAAATTTGGGTAGTCACAATTTTTTTTCAGGTTGAAAGACACAATACCAACTGCTTTCCCGGAGCACACCAAAGGGCCGCCAGAGTCACCCTGTGAGGAGGAAAAGGTGTGCTTTGTTAAATCAGTATTTAAGACTAAAAATCATGTAAACTAGCAATGACCCCGTAACTAACCGTGCAGAATCCTTTGTCTGTTAAACCACCAGCACAGATGACATTGGCAGGAAGAGTGACTTTTTGATTCCTGATTGATTCTTTCCATAGTCTCTCACAATCTTTTAGGTTTACAGTAGGCACCTTCACCTCTTGCAGTACATCAACAATCTTGCCGTTAGTTTTTGTCCAACCCCATCCAGCTACAAGACATGCTTTATCCTTTATTTTGTTGTTAGCCTTTGGAAGTTGAATAAGCTGGACTTTCTTGTTCAGTTGAACTTTCCTAGACAGCTGGAGACACACACAGAAAAATGTAATCGTGCAAAAACAAATTTTTAAGATGCTGGTTATTTTCCGTCACACCTCAAGTATGAATACAAATCCGAACAGTGTTTACTGACTTACTTTGAGGAGCATGATGTCTTTTCCATGTGAAGCATTCACATAATCTGGATGCCTGCATATCTCTACCTTATACCTCATTTTGTCATCGACCTTAGTGAGATCGTGGGTGCCGAGAACAACACTTGTCAAACCGACTTGTTGATTTCTGAATAAGTGACCATTAAGAGTCTGTTAGCAATTTTAAGTTGTGACAACAAAACAAATAAAATATGATAATGATACATATTTTAAAAAAATTGTTGCTTGAAGCGGAAAGGTAACTCACTTGCCAGCACAGTGGGCAGCAGTTATTACAAAGTTTTTACTGACAAGGAATCCTCCACATACATGGCGTTCATTACTCTGCACTGAGATCATGTACTGCCATGAATTATCTGGGGCTTTTTCACCATGTATGATTTTGCTCCCAAGTGCTTTAAGAGTGAAAAGAATAAAGAATTAGTTTACATTTAATGTAACCTAGAGTAATCATTAAAATTGGTATCTTACCATTTTTTCCAAGACATGCCAGAATATGAAAAAGCAGATATTTGTGCAGACCATGCATTGTGGACACAGCAAAAGATAAAACCAAAAAACTGCCCTTGCCGACTCATATTGATCCTTTTATGTGGCTGCTTGTTCAGGAAGAGACCTTGTGGTCTTAAGCTACATCCTCTCTGTGTGAGTGCAACCTTTAATTGCATTAAGGTCATTGATGCATGTGGTGAGTAAAGGCCTGAATTCTCATTCAGTGATGCCATTGTTACGGTAAATATAAAGCTTGTGGTTCTGCTACCTCAGTAGCCTGAAGCATATGCAAACTTCAAGTGATCACCATGTCGTGGGTGAAACCAACTCACATAAATTAATTCATTTCATTATGCCTTTTATTTACTCTCCCATTTAAATGTTTCAATTTACATAAAAGTTTGTGTCAAACTTTTGCGTTTTGATTGTCTGATCTATAGAAGCCACGACTCAATCAGTGATTGTCCTGACAGTGAAACATGTCAGACAGACATTTATTATGGAAAGTGCAGGGAAATTATATGAAAACAAGTAGCCTCTATGACCCTTTGGTTGCTTATTAAGTTCTGCTAAAGTAGCATTAGCATTAACAGATGTTTACCTACTGGCATAGAAGGCATGTTCCAAGGGCAGCATCAAACCTCACTGTTTTATTCATGAAGCGCAAAGCCAATGTTTTCTTTTAATTTACATCCAATTACATCACATTTCTTGTTCTGCTGAGTTTATCATGCTAACCAGCTCGCATTAGTCTGACTGAACCCTCTTTACAATTCCCTGTAGTGTTCATTCTGCCCTTAACAAGCGATGCTGCTCAGAGAGTGCCCTCTTGTATTATAAATACAACAATGGCTGATGCTCGTGACAAGACTCTTCATGTCTGTTAATGTTAATGTTAGCTGTGTAGCATTTGCAAAACTTACAAATAGCTTCTTTAAATGGCAAAGAAATATCTCCAAAGGATGCAGCCTGTCCACAAAATTGCCCCTTTTTCACCTATAGATTAAAAACTGGCAGAGAGACATACAATCATACACTGACGAAAATGTTGGAATAAGTGAAGAAGTTGCCCATAATCACAACCATGGTTACTGTCAACACCTTTTGTTCTTTTGATATGTGGACACTTACCACATATCAAACAAAATGTGGACAAAGGGAATATTGATAATCTAATGACTTCAAGGCCTCTTTAAAGGTAGAGAGGTTGGCTTAATTGCTGGTTTATGATGCCAGTTAATTGAAATTAATTATACTCTCGTGGTTTTTGAAGAATGAATTTGGTGGTTTAATTGTTGAGAATCTGAGTTTACAAAGTGAATCATCAAGCAGTCAGTTAAGACTTGTCACCATCTGGTTTTTGATGGCGATGGAGTACAATTGGCTTTCCCACCGGGGTTTAATCATTTTGTGGTAGCACTAGTTCAGAGTAACAACTAAAGACCTTCACATCTGTGTTCATTAGACAGCCATAAATCATTCTGCATGAAACGTAATGTCCTGCCATCAAAGTCCGTCACTTTACCCCTGAAGCTTGTCAAAGAGCAGGTTAACACCCCTGGTAGAGGTGGTTGAAAATGGAGTCATTGTCTAATGTTTAAATAAAGGAATTGTTTAGGGCAGAACATGCAGTGTTTATGTTGTAAAGACAGAACTGCAGATCAACTTGAAAATATTACTCAAAAGGTTAAGAAGCAAGCATCATCTCTTAGAGCGTTGTTGCCTCTCGGCCTGGACAGCTGAACATCATTAAAGGGAAAATTATTTGCCAAGTTTATTGTCAGTGAGGCTGCCCACCTGCTGGTGCTAAGTAAAAGTTTTGATAATGCAGCAGGACAATGAACCTCAACACTTACTTAAATCTACTATAGACTGACAGAAAATCCACATGTTGGCGTGGCCCAGTCAGATCTCAGACTACTGCACACTTTCTTAGTCTGCAGTTCAGATTTAGAAGTAGGCCACTGTGAAGAAAGCTCAGTCCCACATCAATATGCTGAAATGCTTGCAAGCAGCTGCAGTGCAATAAACCCATGTATACACAACTTTCTTCCTTGAAATTAGAAGGGACAGCAGAGTCCTTTAATGACAGATATTCAAAATTACATGTTTTATATATTACTTGTGTCTTTAAACAGGAGCCACTCAGCATATACCCACACAATTTATTTTATCCTTGTCTCCCCCCCATTCATTTTCATTTGCATCAATTTTCATTCTCTTAATTTGAATTGCTTAGTAATATGCCTGTTCTCACTGCTCATCTCACTTTTTCTGAACAGTAGTCCATGTTGCCACATGAAAATTTGCAAAAGCACACATGCAACAGAATAAGTCTTCTCTGGTTTGGATATATGTGACACAACCTAACATGTCATTATACTCTGATGATCTTGATGTGACCACTGCAACCACAGTTTGCAGCTGCAAGCTTGAATACTTACATTCCCACGGTCCCAGTTCTACAACTATAGCCAACTAATGTATTATTATTAATAGTCTTCTTCTTCTTCTTATTATTATTATTATTAGCAGCAGTAGTAGTATATTGTGTTGTTATTATTAATATAACATATGGCCGTTTCAATGGGGCTCAATAGCTATTCTGAAAATTGAATATGTGAAGTGATATACACAAACACACATAATCTTTTTTTGTGCCATATCCACCTGCACAGATAACACTAGCAAAAATGTTTTATATTGCAACTTCTTCTGAAGCTCTTTCACATTAATGATGAGCACATCCACAACTCACAACTCATAAACAACCCGACCAGCAGTCCTTGTGTAAACCCTTTCAGCAACAGGACAATTTTGCTTTTTTTTAGGTTTTATTGGTTGAACTGGCTTGATTGTTAATTTCTTTGGTCTGCAAGAAGATAGTATAAGGAATTAGCAGTTAAAAAGTGATGACATGACGTTGTTCTTGCCCCTGTTGCATATACTTTTCAGTATTTCACGTAACCTAGTGGTTGGTGTTACACACATTCAAGGTCATAAGAGTGTTGGCCGTCTGTCATACAGGTTGGTAGTTGGTACTGTGAGGTCTTATCAGTGGATTACCTGCATTACTTTGACTCAGCTAAACTTTGTCAAACACTTCAAAACTGTTGAAGTCATTATTACCTTTGTTTTTAATAATTGGCCCTTTGGACTTGGAGTGCTTCCACATGACAAAATCCTAAAGCAGGATTTACCAATCCAGACCCAAGATATAGCAAACAGAATCGGGTAGTGCTATTTTTTACTCCTTTTATTTTTTGAACTTTATTAAATGTAACACAACTTACACATTTTTGCATGCTCATGCATCATTCCTGCAGGACCCATGCCTTGATGCCTATGTAAAAGTTAGTGGACCTTTTGTACACCATGCTCTTTGTCAGCAATGTGGCTTGCCGTCATTTCAAATTTTGTATTTATACAACTTTCTTTCTGTCACCTTAATTTTCTCTGTTGTGGCCCTGGTCAACATTCCTTTCTCTTCTTTATTTTCTGAAGGACCAAAGAACATTTAAACCACAGTTTTGAGCCTCTTCACCATTCCAGCAAGTAAAATATCTTCACATGCAAACATCAAATCCTGATAAAAAATAACTGAAGCTGAATTTTAGCTCAGATTTATGCCTGATATTTAAAGTGTCCCTGTGATCAATCCAGTGTGGACACATTTCTTCAATAAACAATATTGAGGTGTCGGTATTGCAAGTACATAGCAGAGTTTACTGTATTCCATCTGTTTATGGAAACTACACTTTTAGTTGACAAGCTGCTTTTAATATTGCAAGAAACTGAAATACTTGCACAGATGTACAAACCCACTACGTGTGTCCTGTGTTTGATTGTGTAGTGCTTTTCCATCCCTGTCACTGTGCTGGGTTGCATACATAAGCACATATTCATGGAGTTTATCATCTCCATGCATATCACATATTGGGACAGCTCAGCTGTTACTGTTAGTTTGTTCGGGTCGTCATAATACCCAACAGAGGGGGCCAGAGTTTACTGTAAGCTTTTTAAAGTTTCTCTGCTTCTTGACCATCAGAGGGCGCCACTTCTTCGCCTATACAAATCTAATAGAAGGCCACAAATTGAGCTGTTCAATTAATATTCTCAGCGGTATCTGCCTGTTTTCTTTACTACATTCAAATAAAATATTTTCTCCTAAAACAGTAAGAATTCATCACGCTACAGGGGGTTTGTGACTATGAGGTTATTTATGACGTGGGACAGAGGGATGAAAGAGAACAAAGAAAAATGTGACTTGAATACTGTCCAGTGAAGACCAAAGATATCCAGAAATGTTCGTCTCCTGCTATCTCTACGGTCATCACTGTAAAAATGAATAATGGTGTCGCAAACACCAGACCAAGTTCAGACAGAAAACTAAACAGTGCAGGGCTTCGGGGCGGAGGACATCACATAGTTAGTGTTCACAAGGTTATTAGTGACAAATGGCTCCAGATTCCTCTCTCTGCAGCCTACTCTACATATTATTCACAGTGTACTCTGGCTTGTAGAGGGGTCTTTACTAATTAGATGGATAGCTTGTATTAGACTTGTATTAAAATTGGTGGAGGAAAGATGTTTTATCTGATTTGCTTAGTGTGGTGGAGACTAGTGTGATTTGTAATATCCTTTATCTAGGATGTTTTCAGTCGACACTATTATATTATAGTATATTATTAAATATATTTGTGGTTTTAACCAGGTTTAGATTTTTTATTTACAAGACTTAGCAATAATAGATATAACATCCTTAAGTTTCATTGACAGATGAAACTAACATTTTCACATCGGTCTTGCTTCCTGATCCGCTGCAAAGATTTTAATCCCATGAAATTCCAATTATCTGCTTTAAATCAAAGATTGTAATAAGAGAGAAAACTGATGTTGACATCTACATAAATGCAAACGAAGAACATCCACCGGTTAATCTTTGATTAAAAAAAAAAAAAAAAAAAGCTGCACTCATGCATGCAGAGACAAAACACAGAGTCTGTCTGGTTTCACTGGTATGAAGAATTACTTCACACTCAGCGGGGCTTGAGGGGCAGGGTGGATAGGCTTTGGCATAGCTCAAACTTTGCATGAAGCAGCACTGACTTTGGTCTTTTCCATTCACTAACAGCCAAAGACAACCTCATGATGTTAACTGGGATGTTGGCCAACATGTGGCGGGCCAGCCTCAGCTGGCCAAACTGTATATAAGTAGATGGTCTGTGCCCCTTTAGGATGCCACCACCTTTTCTGTGATCTTATATTCATAATGTTTTATTTATGTCTCTCCAAGGCATGTTCAAGCTTGCCCATTCCCCTTCCTGTGATGTTTTAGTGGGACACAGATACAATATTATCTGTGAGAAAAATTGTGGGATCAACTGAAGCTATATAACATAAAGGGATGTATTGAATACACACATGGATGCAGCAACACTACAGCTGAGTTGAAAAATATGAAACATAGATAAATGAACACACTTCAGACATCCAGCACCAACTGCAATGTTACATTCAGTGAGCATTTTATTTGACAATATTATACAATCCAATGCAAGACCTTTGCCACGTCCATCTTTTACAAAGCTTCTAATGGTCAGTATTGGTCAGATGTGTGAAATGAAATATATGTTTATAACTGAAGTTGTGATTATTGATGGTGTTGAACAGAGCTGAGTTATTTTGAGTGGAGCATGTGTCCAATTCCTTCATATTAGCCTCTACTTCTACATGTGTCCTGCCTGCTCTTAATACTGAAGTGTTTTTTTTCCACCTGTAACCAGTGTAGCAATTCAGTCTGATGCCATCAGACATCTGCACACTATTACAATGACATCAGTAGAGGGTAATATTTGTTCTTGTTCTTGTTTTCTTGGGGTTACACTTGTTTACTTATCTGACTTTTCCTCTCATGCATTCTTCAATAATGGTGAACACATACAGCCGTCGGTCTGTCCGTCTCTTCCCCTTGTCCCACGGTGTTTTGCACAGCTGCAGGCATCCCGAGAATGCCTGAAACGGGGTTTGGCCGGTTGGCACCACATACCTGCAGCATGGCATGGCAGGGCTTTAGGTGAAATGTGGCGCATGTGCCACTCAGCAGCCCCGTCTAATGTCTAATAGGTGGGTTCAGACATGAACGCTAATCCACTCAGTGATGAGAAGGCCTTCTTCTGATGGCTGTGCTGCAGGCTGCCAAGACTGTCCAAGCACGGTCTCAGATCAGAAAAAAACATGACAGAGACAAATTCTAGACTTCAAAAGGAATTGTAGTAACTTTAATGGAGTTGTATTTCCTTTGCAGGTATTTGCCTGCGGTGAATGGATTAGTTGATGTTTTCTCCTTTTTTATGAAATGGTTATTTTCAAAAAAGGAGATTCAGGATGGTGGAACTCTTTTCTCCCTTTTTGTGGAATTCTGCATTGGTTCATACACATGCACATACACATTAAATAGAGAGCACATGTTAATAAAACACCTCAGAAACAAGTCCTCTGTAGTTGAAGACAAACCGTCATTTTTGGCAGTGAAATGAGAATTACAATAAAACTGAATAAGTTCTGTATTCTAATTGCTTTGGTCATAAACACGGCGAATACCCAATAACCATACACACAGACATGCACGCATGCTAGCAAACTCACATGCACACTCATCCATCGTCCACCCTTTAGTCCATCTATTCAGCATTATAACTTGGGCTGTTTTTGTAACAAAACAAGGCCTAATCCTAAATTCAGGGAACTGTGAATGTGCCTCAACAAATGTCAGACAAATGAGAGGGATTAGGCAGGGCCTCTGAAAGAGTGAAAGGTTTGCCATTGATCTACGGTGGTCCTGTTCTCTTTCAGGGCCACTCGGTTTGAAAACCCCACTGAGTAAGAGCATACAGGGCCACTCCAGAGCCCCCTAGGCCACCGAGAGACACACAACAGCCACAATTAGTCTCAGGAGCTGTAATGGCAATTCAATAAGCGCTTTAAAATTGTGCCTTAGTCCGACTGCCACCCCCCTACCCCTCCCATCCCTCCCATTTTCGTCTACATGCATAAGATTGGTATTATGAGTGGCGAGGGGCTCTTTTTTTTTTCTTTCCCACCCACCACAGTTCTTTTCAGACACTGTGAGAGAAAATGACCACACAGGGTTTCAAAGGTTCCAGAGGCTGCGGTTTGTTGTCGCTGAAGCAGCATGACTTGTGCCCCTGTAGATTTTGGCTAAGGCCCTCAAAATGGGCTTCTATTATTACTTTTTTCTGTCACTCAGCTGCAAATTAAATTTTAAGCATTCAGAGTAACCTTCTATCTAAAGACTATTATTTTTTATCAGGCCATTCAGAGTTCCTTCATCCTAATAATGTTTTGATGGATGTGCAGTGTGTGGACATGAAAATGTACTCTGGAAAACTACTGATTATGTCTTTGGGGGAAACACAAAGACACGTCATGCTGTGAAGACTACCAGGTGCTATCTGACAGACACTTCAGGAACATCATCACTGCATGACTCACTGGCTCGGTCCTCTGCTTACACCGTTCAGATCAAACACAGCGCAAACACCTGTGCTCCTGACAACACGTCATAGTAGAGGAGGAGCTGAGGATGTCTTCTGGATGGCTGACATTTCCATTCTCCTGGGCTCTCTTTGGGACATTCCTCCTTGATTTTGCACAGTGTTTAGGTTTTTCCTTTTGCTTCATGATCAAAGGCCAGAGCTTTTGATCAGGACTTCCAAAGGATCCCTCTTGTTTTGCTGGCGAGTGCACTGACAGGACAGTGGTGGAGCAATGATAATTATGGGTCCCATTTGGTGTCCCTGGAACTGGCACCAACAGCCTATTGCACCCTCAGGCCAAGAAGAGAAGAGAGATTCTTGGACGGTTAAAAGAGGAGAGAGGAGAGGTAGAGAAGAAGAGATGAAGGAGACACTGCCAAAGAAGCAAGCGAGAGATCGAGAGAGGAGGCAGAAACTGGGATTGCTTTGTGGCGCTCATGTTTTAGAGCATATGTGATAGCTAACGTTGGATCATGATTATACTGTATGTTCATACCTGTGAAACTAAAATACACTGTACTTAACACCACTATACAATACTTTATGCCACCAAGAGAGCAAAATGACCGAAATACAGTATATATCATATAAATTGTGTTTGTCTTTCTTAACATTTTTGAGAATAGGCTTATTTGCTTTCTTGCCATGAGTTGATGTATGCTAAGTACGTGCGGTAAGTGTTGAGCCAGCAGATTAATGTAGCATAAAGGCGGGAAACAGTGAAACAACTAACTTGGTTTTGCCTGATGGTCACAACCTATTTACATCTTGTATGTTCAAGCCATTCAGTAATGAAAACAATAAATAGTGCAGGTAACACAAACAAGATACAACTTGTAAATTTTGTTGTTTTTTTTGTGTGTGTGCTAATATATTGATTTTATTGCCTTTTTACAGGGCAAGGCTCGCTCTGTCCACTGCTAAGTAAGTTGTCTGCTGTTGTCAGCTTCACATTTACGGTACAAATGTGAGAGTGGTATTGATATTCTCACTGAATAGAATTAAAAAAGCACTCACAATGTTCAATTTTCCTTTAAATGACATGACTGTTTAACAGTTTCAATGCAAGCAGAACAATTACCAGTAGCCTTTATTTTTCAAATTATAACAGCCCGCTTGAGGCTGCACAGTTGAGGACAAAGACATTTGCATGGCAACGGTATTGCCAGACCCCCCATACCGATATGTCTGTGCTGCATCCAGACCTTTGGAGCTGAACTACAGTGTGACTTCACACCATTCTGACCAGACATGTACCCCGTCACAGTGAAATCACATTATGACAGGCTGAAAGGTTGGCCTTTATTCACCCCAAACAGCCACTATTCATCCCAGACTCTCCTTTCTGCTCACTGAAAAGACAGAGTGGCCTCCTGTGCCATTGGAGGGCTTGTCTGTGTGTAAATGACCTTGATACTTAGTTGCATAGTTCATAACTGCAGACCTTTCATCAGCCATGGGGAGGTCCTCCACATCAATGCCTCTCCTGCTGTGAGTTTTGTCATGATTATGATGAGTAGGGGGATTATGTCGGAGTGTTCTGATGGAGATGTAACCAACACTTAATCAGTTTAACGCACAAGACAAGAAGAAATTTTTTTTTTCAGTCTAAAATTTTGGAAAGCTTATTCAGAAGGCCTGGTGTCATCAGATTAATCCATATTTTTTATTGAAGTTTACCAAAGTCAGCATGGACCAAGGCACTGAAATGATTTTACTTTGCTGAAACGAATCTAGAGACTTTTTTTTTTTTTTGCTTTGAAAATCTGAATTTATATACAATCTGCCATTACTGACTTGTAACTGGAAAACAGTTTATGACAAATGGATCACAAATGTACCAATATCCAGTAGTAATACCATACAAAACGAGTTGAATATGGACTTGAATACAATTACCTTATTTTTTTCAACAGTAGGAAAACAATCCAACCCAAAAAGTCAACAATATCAATAAACATCACCTCAAACAGTTAAAGAGTACAAAATGTTTTAAATATATTAAATGTTCTATTAGCAACAGCTTTTGTTGTTGAGAAAATGTTAGCAAGAATTGACAAAGATGCATGTATGAAATAACCATTTACTACCGTGTACAAAATCGATGAAGCTCCTGCTATGTGATGTCTGGTGTATCTACAGCCATTATAATGCGTTAAATGACTTACAACTTATATTAATTATTTCAAGGCTGAACTAAGGCTCTGTATTTCTGATCCTCAGAGGTACAGATTTCTAACCTACTAACTGTGGGTTGTTGGATGGGAGAGTCGATCTGATAGAAACACACATACCTACAAAAGTCTTTTCAGGAAATCCAGGATGAAACCCAGTAGTTAGCTTAGTTTCTGCTGTTCTCTTCTCGTTAATGTACACCGATGCACAGAGACATCAGCAAATCTATCAGTGTATCAATCAGTATGTTTACTTTCACACTGATATGCCACTGCTATTTCGAATATCGCATTTATTCTAAAATTTTGCTTTATTACCAAGACGTGTGGAGCATGCAAATGTTATAGAGGCTTTGACATTATTTGGGCATGTATACAGTGCGTTCAGAATAGGCCTCTTTAAGAGTGTTTTGCAACACACAACTTCCTGCTGGACAAGTAGAAAGCAATTTGCAAGGCTGGGGTAGAGATGCATGCCTTTGATGAAAGCAAATATTTGTGGGAGAAAAGGATCTATTTTTAGGTGATTTGGATACTGCCAGGTTGTTTATATATGCTCATGTACATCTGAAAAATAATTGCCAAGTCAGCTTTACAATATTTAATCAAAGCATGTGTTGGTGCGTGCAGATGGGAATATCAGTGGAATATCCATTTACATTAGCCCTGTAAATCAGTAGCGTTATTTGCCATGTAAACATACTGAATTCGTCCAGATTGTCATCTCATCATCAAGTAAAATATACTTGATATAGTATATCCCAAACAACAGTGATGATGTTAGATTTGTAGCAGGGCCATAGCCAGAATTTTAGAAAAACTGAGGTCATGAGCTAAGGCTGATAAACTTTCCACCATTCTGCACACCCGCATAGCTTTAGCCCCCCCAAAATACACAACACATGACCTCAGTGTCCTCACTAGTAGCTTTGACCCTGATTTATAGAAATATTAAAGTTGCCTCTTTTTTGTTTCAATATTATTTGCCAATCCAATTGATAAGTGTCATTTTTGATATATCAATTGTCAGCTTCTTTGATAGATCAGTGAAATAGGATACATGAGAAACCAATGAGCCCCATTTTGCTCCCTTTCAGTCCCCTTATGGTCTCTTAACATAACTGAAATACCATTTTACATGACACTTCAGACACACAGAGTGATACTATAGCCAGACAGATGCCTGAAAATAGTACAGCTCTACCAGATTTGACTGTATTACTGAACACCATTAGAAAATGGAGAAAATAACTTAAAAATACATATGATACTAACTCTACAAGTGTTAAACAAATGTACATTTATGGGACAAGAAGATGGAATAATAAAAATAAAAATTCAGCACCAGTGCTGATCTAAAATTAGAATCAGCACTGGTGTGAAGAGGCAGGTGAGCCAGCCGGTTGCCAGTCAGAGTTCAGACTTGGGCATTTAAGATGGGAGCATAGGCAGGAAATGAGTAGATGGGTGTCTTCGTCGAGCCTTGTGACCTCGCCGTGGCTTCCCCCGCCCGTTCAGTGAAACAAACATCTGCCTCCCACCGTGCTTCCAGCGGAGGGAGGCGTACGTGTTGTAGCCATTCTCTTCAATGCGCTCCTTGAACTTGCAGCTTGGGTTGTACTTCACCTGTGATCAGAGGGAGGAAGATATGAGAGCTTGAGGCTGTTAGAATAGATGAGGGTGCAGTTATGGGCTGCTGTGCTGAACTAGGCCTAATTCCAAGAAAGCACAAAGGTTAATGTCTGTTGTTGCAACAGATGACTTTCAAATGTGTAGGTCAAGAGGGTAAGCTTTGCCGTGACAAAGAATTCAGCTTAGGTTTGTCTTTCTAAGACCACAATGGAAGTGTTTAGTCTACAATTGAAGGGTTTGTTCTCCCAAATTACTAAAAACAACACCTTTTCACTTGTCCCTCACCCTGGTGGTGTTTAGCCAAGTGCACAGATGCAACGTTTTAGATGTAAAATCTATCTTTGAAACTAGTTCCTCATGTACCGAATGCAATTTAGTTAAATAAAATTTGCTTGCGCTGTTCTAAACAATGAAAAACTACGATTGACCCCAAGAGTAATGTGCCTCTCCAGCAAAAATGTTCTGGTTACTCGGGATAATCCACAGACCTCACAGTTAAGTTTTTATTGGGCGCAATCTCTGAAAGCTGATCACTGACTGAAACTGATGACAGTGAGACCTGCGAAATATCCTGAGTAACTGCGACGTTGTTATTGGAAAGACATTTTCATTTCTGTCTGCCCTCATTGTGTTGGGTTTTTAGAGGAAATCTTAGAGGTGATGTACAAAAAAACCTTAGCAAATAAATATAAGTGGGAAAATATGTTTTTAGGCTATGTGCGTATGATTTGGTGACCTGAACCTTTAAGGTTCTCCAGTCAACCAGAATATAACCAAAGTGGTTCTGCTGCATTCCCTCTTCCAGATTGTTATCATGCTCCGTAATGAGACCCCCTCTGTGATATTATCAGGATAGTATGCTGGCGTGATTCACCTGTTTTTTTTTTTTGGTTGTTTTTCATTTTGTCAGTATGGGAGGATTTGGAGTTTGGTGACGCCCTCCGTCTTCAGGTCTATTTATATCCTGTTTTCTGTGTTGAGGCCCTTGTCTTATCACCGCTGGCAGACTGATTGCTCGTCTCGATTTCTCCTTTTTCAAAGATGTAAATACATGAGCTAGACACTACACACCTCAGGTCTGATGCGTGTTGTGATTTTAACAAAGAAAGACTCTAAAGCTCGCCGTGCGAAGCAACAACTGGCGGATGGCATGCAAAGACTGTTAAAAGAGACCAGCTGGCTCTTTTGTCATTGTTGCTCGGGCTTTTCTCTGCTGTATCTATTTTGACAGTGGAACAAGCCAGCTCAAGCTGCAGGTATCATCAACCATGGCCCAGGTGTACAGCAGTGATTGATAGTTACTCTGACCTTTCACTGGACTTTGCAGCAGAAGATTCTTCAAATTTCTCTTCACTTGAGCAGAATCAAACATTTTTTGGGTAGGCACTCATTTGGGACCCCTATATATATACACCTACATCACCCCCCTTCCCCCTTTCCAGCCGTCCCATCTTGACCTGCAGAAGCAATGTTGCCAGGTTGTATACACACCGATCCAAAGAGCGTGCCTTTCTTGGACATGGCTAAGTACAGCCCAGTGCTGACAGATTTGATGGCAACAACTCCCACACTGACAGATCGGATTTCCATCAGGCCTGGAAAATAAAAGCGGGAACAAGAGTCTGGGTTAGAAACATCAAGCATCAGGAGTTTCCCCACCAAAAGGTGCTCTATCATTAGTGATTAGAATACCAGACAGCCATATGTTCTTGGAAAAGTGAGCCTTGGACAGAAAAAAAACAAACAAACAAAAAAAACCACATTCATACCTGAGGAAGCTCTCTTTTTAGGAGACAACTGAGCTCAGAGCACTCAAATCAACAGGGAAGGGTTTGTCCACATCAGATAAAGCAGCAAGTTAATTATTTCTCATGGCTCTGTGTCATTGAACAATTCTGCAAATAAACATCAAATACATCCTGGACTCATGTAGTGCTGGATGCAGTCTGAGAATTTGTAACACACACTTGTGCAGCACGGTGCCAGTCTGCTTTGCCACGTGCCTCATTAAAAGCTTCCTAAGTCCAGATGTGACACTATCGTGATGCTACCCGATGTTGTTTACGGAGGGACACAAAACCCGTGTCTGCTGGCCACTTAAACAGCCTCTCTAACTCACTTCACCCTGTGAAGCTGTCAAGCTGGTAGGCTAATTGTTTCCTCTGGGCACTGATTGCAAACAAGTCCCATGTGGCTCTCTCTTGTTCTGGTTTTTGTCTGCATACAAAAATAAAGGCACACACCCATTGTAATGGCTACGACCGAGAGATGTTTTGGAGATGACCTGAAGGTTTATTGCAGGGTCCTGAATAGAACCTAATTGCTGGAGATGAAACTGTTTTGTTTTTGTTTTTTTTTTCCTGGTTTATTTGCCCACTTACACCTTCAAAAGTGCCCTGATTCAGCCTGCTATCTAATCAGAGCGCTAAATCTTCTTTTTACACCCCTGACAACCAAGTCTGTGCAGAGAAAACATGTAACTCTGAAAAGCCAGGCACTGCTGGATATTTGGATTGTTGCATTTGGATAGAGGCTGTAAACAAGGTGACAGATTGATCCAAAGCTAGTAAAAATGAAGGAGTCGTATAAGCAGTACCCAACTGACTAAGCCCCTGCTGCTTCTGTACAACCACAGATCTTGTACAGGGCAGTGACTGAATAGTCTCGCTTATTAAACCCATCCGGCAATTAAAAATAAACACACGCACCAGGGGTTACGCAGGTGCTACCCCCCCCTCCAATGTAATTTTTATACATATCTATTTGTGCAAACTTTGTTTGAAAAGACGATGAACTAGCTATTCATATTTTTGTGTTTGGGCAGGAAAAGGCCACATTTTTTTAAGTTTATTATTATTATTATTACGCAGCAAATCTTTCAAATGATCCAAATATGGCCCATAGAATGACACAAAGGAGTATTTTCTGCTCTGCTTTCATTTGTATAATACATAATATGTATCATTACCACTGAAAACGATGAAAAAACAAACTGAGGTTTGATGAGGTTTAAGCCATGAAACTATTTTATAAAGTTTAGGGAAAGATCACATTTTGGGTTAAATATACTTTGTAAAGGTTATGGCACACCGGCATTAGGGGATCGGGGGCAAAAACATACAACAGCTTTTTCTGTTTCTTGGGTTAAAGTCAAATGAAATGTTTGACTGACTTGGTAGTTTTGTTTTGCCCATATAATCTTTTCCGTTGGCTGCAGTTGGTCCTCTCGTCCATACTAGACATCAAGACATCTCTTTCAGACATTTTCCAATTTAAAGAGAAAGGTTGAAAAACCCAAGAACTACAAAGGGAACTCTTTCACTAAACAGCATTTCCTTGCTGAGGTGCAGTGGAGGGACAGCAGGAGAGGGCAGAGAGCTATTAGCTAGGGAGATATCCGCTTTATATTACTGATTAAATCTCAGTTTCAGTTTAACAATGTTCTTATACTTTCTGTTTCTCCCCCATCACTGACATTATAATCACATCTATACAAGATGCCACAAAGTGCTCTTCTCTACAGGATGGCTGTTAACATTATCAGTCTGTTGTAACTGGGGTCAAACACACATCTGCTGCTTCCATCGCTTTAAACCCACAACTATCTGCAACTTTTTTTTTCTTTTTTTTTCAGCTCTGATCATCACTAGTCGTGCTTCCCAAGTGAGGTCATCTACTTTAGGGTGCAGACACACAGAAGTACAAAGAGCGAAGCGGAGGAAAGAAAAGACGGCTAAGGTAAACAAACACAAACTCCTGTTGAGTGTCTTTCTTCTCTGACGGGAACGTGTAAATGAAGCCCCCTCTCCGCTCAACACAGCTGCAGGGCAGGAGGGGAATGCCTCAGCCGAGTCCGTCTAGGTATCGGCCCAGCTGCACCCCCATCATTTCTATGTTAGCACTCATCCTCCAAGGAAACATTAACACTTTGATGGCAGCCTTCCTCTTTACGAGCTGTGTTTACAAACACCGGGTGTGCTCTGGTGGCACCTGGAGCGTGCAAGGGACTCATAAGCAATTAGCTGAAGCCCAGCTGGTGATTGGAGCGCTGCAAGGATTTATGGGGGATTAGTCTAGGCCAATGAAAACCGCTGGTGCCTGAAAGTGGTGCCAGCAGCAATTGCCATTATTTGCTGGTTTGAGTTCCAGGCACAGTAGGTGTGTTGGAAGCATGTTCGTCACATCTGACACATTGTGAGTTGCCTGTGAACTAATATTTAAGGTTTTAGAGGGGAAAACGTTGCATTGAAAGAAGTAGAGTTATTAATGCAGATTCTTTCCAGTTATTATGTAATGCGCTTCAACAAATCTCCCTATGGCTTCCTTATGACACAGTAAATTTTGTCCGTTGCTTCAGAAATCGTAAGATTTTGGTACCCTTCGTGTCACTTCATTCATTCGTGGCAGTGCGGCAGCCAGCAGACAAAAAAAGATCTGAAGACATAAAATGGGAATTTCACATTGTCTGGAGGAATCATTCGGGCTCTCGACGCTTGACCACACATCTATAAAGACCAGTTAGATCCATATAACCCACAGCCCCCCCCCCCCTCTTTGAAAAGTAACTCCATTGTGTTCAAAGCCTGAGAAATCAGGGTGAGGTATTTCAAGCTATTAGAGGGTTTTCCTAACTGCTGAAATCCAAAGGTCACTTTACTGGAAGGAAGGTTTATTGCTGGGTTCAGCCTCCAGACTTGAAGTGAAATGCTTTAATACTGATATTGATGAATTGATGTATACAAATTTAACTTATATTAGATTTATCCCAACCAACCAAAAGTTATTTAAAAGATCTTCAGAGAAAACAAAACATCATTTTATGTATCAAACTTGTTCAAACATGTCTCTCTCTGTCCATCCTAAAAGCAAATTCATTTTAGGTTATATGAACAAATAGTTTAATATCACTGAAGTTGCCTCATTTAAAATATTTTAAAAAATACAATCTAAAAGTCTAAAAGTAATGACATATGATCTATAATGGCCATATTTACAGAAAATTAAATGAACTGAACAATTTTGAATCATTGTCATTAAACAAATGTTTCAAATATTTTAACAATATCACAATTAGACACAACACTGAGAAGTAATGGAGACAAATTAACTTTTTGTTCCTGAGTTTCATTGGAAACTGGAGGTCACTTCTGCACTGCGTTCTGCTGAGCAAGTATCAACTGATTGCCCTATTGAGCTCATGAAAAAGGTAGGCTACTTTTGGCTTCCCACTTGCAATTGGCAAGATCTCTTAACCTTTGACATGTTTTGGCTGGGACTGTCAATAAGATCAAGCTGCCATTACAAGCAAATCCTGCATTATACATGTCTAGTCAACTGTGGACTTGCCATTTATTTCTCCTCTATGGGATTTTTAAAAGCATAGAAAAAGTCTTTTACCCAGTCTTTTTTTTTTTTTTTTTTTTACTCTTTCTTTTCTTTCCGTCCCCCATTTTCTGGACGTTAGCCCATCGTCAGATCATTCAAGCCTTTTCTGACCTTGAAAAAAAAAAAGGCAGAAAGGAAAGAGAGAGACACTCTCACGGGGTTCCCTTTTGTCAGACTCATGGTATGGGGGAGGAGAGGGGAGTGAGTACAGAGTGAAGGTGCTGGTTATAAGATGGGGGGTTTGGTTGGTGGGGGCAGGCGCTTCCAATGGTTGCCCCCTTCCTCCCAATAAGTCTTTGTTACTCACCTGAGAGGTGAAGAGCTAGCCAAGATCTTATTAATGACCAGGCATTTTCAATGGGGCTCTACAAAGTGTGGCAAAATGGCTCTTTCCATCACAAATTTAAAGCAGAAAGGACTGAAAGCCTGAGCAAAGAGAGTGAGGAAAAGAGATTTTTCTGCTCCGTTCCTCCTGTCTTCTTTTTGTTCCTTTTCCCAGGTCTTTAATTTCTTGGGTTGCCCCCTTGAGCAGCCCTCCATGGCTCAGTGCTCGACCAGAGCAGAGCCTGGGAATCTCGGAGTTCCCGCTGTGCTCCTGCTCTTGATTGACATACCTTTTCAATTATTTCACAGTTTGCTTGCTTTTTAAATGAAGAGGGCCCTGTTGTTTTTTTCCTTCTGCCCTCCTTTTCAAAACACAAGCTTTTCATGTCGGGTCTGGGCTGCCGGGCCTAATGGCTGTGACCAGCACCTTTGATCTGTCATGACCCCCTCGAAGGGTCTGGTACTGGGCAAAGCAGCCGCCTGTGTGCATCAAGACAGACAAAGGCTGCATCACTCACTATTGCTTTAAACACCTTGAGAGATTACCATGAGAACAGGAGCTGTAGTGGCAGCCTTCATAGGTGGTGTGATATGGAAACTTGAATGTTAACCCTTGAATGTACAGTAAAGTACCAATATATATACACACACACACATTTTCAGTTTTCCTCCTTAACTCAACAACCAAAAGCCGTCATCTAACAGCATCTGAAATATTCTATGCAAGTGCTAAATTGTGGGTCTGCATCCAACAACTTGTGTATTCGTCCAAATAGATTGGGCAATCACGGTTAAAATTTGTAGCAATAAGTAGACTGTCTTTAAAAAATGGGGGGGGGGGTCCAGAATTAGTGGGTACAAGGAAAATTTTGCATGAATAATTGTTTGTTTTCTTGTTCTGCAACTTCTAGGGGACATGGTAATTATGATGGACAATAAAACAGGAAGCCAAGTATTGTAGTATAAAGAGTGACGGAGTAGAATTTAGGAGAATGTTGGAGTTGATGGACTTTATCGCTCAAGAAAGATTTTTCCATTTGAAATTGGCAGCCTAGCCCTCGTTATTTCTTTTAATCACGGCTGCTCCACAACCTTAACCCACGTGTTCATCATTGTAACAATACCGGTCGGGATTCTCTAACCTTAGTGAAGTTATATATTTAACAACTTTTTCCAAAACCAAACCAAGTGGTTTTTGTGTTTCAGCCTAATCAAAATGTGACCGATCCATAAGCTTAACCATGTGTTTATTATTGGAATCATAATGATGAATGTCGGATATGCTACAGTCGTGCAGATGTTTTTGTGGGCTGTGTCAGAGAACAGGGACCAATGACAGGAAATGGCCAGGTATCCAGAAATCTGAGTGGAGGCAAGGTTTGACCTTCTCTCTTCCACTCTCTTTGTTAATTCATCACATAATTACTTAAGTCACTCTTCAGCCTGTACACATATCCCTGTTGGTCCAGTTCATCATGTTGAAACAGTGAGGACATACAAAGAAAACTGAGACCTTGCAGAAAGACTGGAGGTGGCAGCCAGGAGAAAGTTATATCACTGTAGTGTTTTAAACCCACCTTTGAGTGTGGCCAGAGGCATAAACATATCTACCTCAATATACATCAAGCAATAATTACAGAGTTCTCTTTCATTTAATGACCCATCAAACATAATCAAGACATTAATTTTGGGAAGAGGCAACTGTCGTAAATACAGAAGTGAGATGAAGCCCTTCAGAATGTAGTGACTGATCAAATCCCCGGCAAAAGGTATGTCAGCTAGAATTCCTGCCTCTTGGCTCTGTTAAAAGCAAGCGGAAAATGACAAATGCTTTAACCTCTTTTTCAAAACTGTGCTCCCTGAAATATATATTCTAAATGAGTTTAAGCTGGAATCAGTCCTCTAAATGAACCAGATCTATTCACAGCTTACCGATCAGGGAGTTGGGAGTGTCACATACCAGATGGGTGATATTTCTGCATTGCATCACATCATAATGGGTCAGTGATGAGTGGCTCATATTTGCTATGCAATATGACAGTGCTGTTGAAAAAGAGATATCTTTCAGCGCACATGATGTGCTGGACTTCAATTTTTTGCACATTCAAATGGGAAAAGGAATTATAGTTAAGCATCATAAGTTATATAGGTTACTTATATCATAAGCATGATATTTATTAAGGCAGCTCAGTATATTTACAAAGGTTTATTAAAGTGATGGGGACTACAGCTAGGACCACCTACAGTGTTGCTTTTCAATCGCATATGGCCGTGATTGTCTGTGTGTTATATGTGTGTGTGTGTTATAATAAATCTTGCCATATGTACGTCTGCATTGACATGCACCCCAAAAGTTATGACCCTATTCCGGCTACACATGCTGGAATGAACATTATTTTTATATATTCGATGATGCTATATAAAGGTCATACATGTCAGTTTTTTTTTTCAGTTTATTTAAAACTGCTGAATGTTTAAATATCTACAGCAGCCAATGAGCTGATGATTAATGTTGCGTTAAAAGTTTATTTCCACTGCCCCAAGAGACCAAAGAAAGGTGAGATTACTCAAATTACTGAAATGAAAAGCAAAACCAAATAAACCTAGCGATGCATTATTCTCTGCAAAAACTCCTGAAATCTAAAATGAAAGACCATGAATGATTCAAATTTGCAGAGAGTCATGTGGCCGCGCTTTACAGGCGGGAACTTGTGCGACGCGAGCACCACTGGCCACGCCTCAGTGAGTGATGTCGGAGCAGGTGTTTTCCATCTGCTTTCAGAAGCAAAACTACCTGTTTTAGCATGACTGATTGGAGTGCCACAACGATTTTCTGCCCTACTTCTTAAGTGACATTGTAATTTAGGACTCATTTGGTTAAATTACTTTTTATGCTCAGACTTTCTTGGCCATCGCAAGAGTAAGTCACTTTACAAGCAGTTGCTTACATATTTTGAGGAGATTTAATTTTAAACATTTTGTTCATTTGCCACTTACTTTCAGGGTTTTATGCTTTTCTTTCTTTTCGTCATTAATCTGGTCAGACTTACGGGGAAGTTTTACTCAGGGTTTCCTTTTTATTCATGTAGAAATACCCTTGTTAAGTCACTGTCCACAATTTTCATATGCATAATGTTGGAATGATGACATTTATTTTTGTTTGAATAAATGTGACCAGGCTCAAATTCCGCATGATGCAAATCCTTCCTTGGTTTAATAGACCAACCAGTTCCGGACAATATGATTCACAGTCCTTTTAACAGTTGCAGTGGCTGCCTCTCTGACTGCACTACTGTTTCAGAGGAGGACTTGTGTTTTGGAGCATATATTTATATTTGTATATGTAGATGCAGTAAAATACATATAAAAGTATATGCCCTCCCCTGTTTATGAGTGTGTATGTGTTGTAAAGCAGCTGTCAGTCCAGCAAAATTACTTCCCTCTGTTCTTAAAAAGGTATCCCTCCTCTCTTCCTTTTCAACCCCCTCCTATCTTGCTTTTCACTGCCTGTCTATCCGTCACTTTTTCTCCTCTCTCCTCTTTGGTTTCTCTGTCTGTCTCAGTCTGATTCTTTCCCCCCCGGGTCACCCCCCCCCCCACCAATCCCCCATTGGTCTCTGGACATGCATCATACCTATTAACTTTCACAGGACTGGGATTTATTCACCCCTTACTAGAAGCTATGAGATATGTCTGTGGCTGACTCCAACTGAGATGATCACACAAGGATGACACATGCAGCCTTTTTTTTTTTTTAACAATAGGAGCAAGAATTAAAACAAAGTGTGATACGAAGTTAAAAATATATTGAGAACAGAAAGACATCTCAAATGAACTGAGCAACCTCAACTTCTGATCATCCATATGCTGGTTTGAGCAACATGTCCATAACAACAGGCCAAGTAACTTGGGCCAGAGATCTGATTCTGCTCCTCAAATGAGCTCAGACTGCCTGGAGGTCTGAACAGTGTTTCTTTTGCCTAATTTAGCTCAGAATTCCTGGACAGTTATGAATCCTGCAACTCAACTCATGCTGGCTTTGATCAAACAACAAAAAAAAAAGGACATAATTTAAGTAACAGCAAAGGAAATATGAAACAGGATTATTGTTGCACCTGTTTTTTTTTTTCTCTCCCTTTTCTTTTTTGTGCACTTGAACTTTCCCAGACTAAACATGCTGTCACTTTATAAATTGTTCTGTGTGTTGTCATTTAGGTTCGACTATATACAGTGTCCTTTGTATCTGTAGGAAGTAGGACACAGAGACTGGTCTGCATGCACATGTAGTTTTAACGCACCTAGTCAAAAGGGAAAAAAGGATGATACAAAGTACATGAAGAAAGGAAAGAAAAACCTGGCAGAGGGCTGCCCATCCCTGCCCACAGATCACTTGCTGTTCCCACATTCCATTAAAATCTCTGGAGAGATGAGAGTGAAGATGAAACTGATAAGATTGGTTTTCTGTTGTCTTTTTAATCTCACTCTATAGGACCATGGCCTTAAGTTTACCAATGGTTATTATTAATATTATTATCTGTGCAAACAAATTGTAGTATCACCAGTGTTGATGTTAAGGTGAGCTAAGAAAAATTGTAGCTGTCATTATCATCTTGTCAAATCATGTCAAAGTAAGAATGTATTTTTAGCAACTGCTAATTTCAAGTCAAACTATTGTCTCATTATTTCTGGGATATCGGTCTCTTCGATAACTCATTGGCCTAAAGAATCTGGAAACAATTAGAACTGCACTCTCACAGAGTTGTGCACAGGCTGATTTTCAGGCTGTTCCCCCAGCCTGCCATGCACAGCCACTGAGGGAGGTGTAAAGCAGAGACAGTCTACTCCTCTACAAGCCTGGGCCTAGTTTTTTTTTTTTTTGAGCCTGTGAACAAGCCACATGGTGGTGATCTGCTGAAAGCTGACTCCCACACTCCCTCAGCCGCAAGGGGTGACATTCTCTCACACACAATCCAGAGGCTGGTCCTCTTTCACGGGTCGCACTCGGCCCTTTTACCCCCAACCTTTCATATGGTGCTGGTGGGAGACGTACTCCAGGGATTAGCCCAGCCAGGTCTTTCAGAGGCCATTAGAGCAAATTACAGGTATCTTGTTACGAGAGCGCTGGGACAGGCCAGGTGAGGGGCGCAGAGGCCAGGCGGCAGAGCAGGGGTCAGCTTGGGACAAAAAGAGAAGGCCACCCTGGGCCCCACTCTATCGGAGAGTCTACCTGGCTTCACAAACTGCTGGTCCTGAATCTATGAATGGCTCACTTGATGGGACCTCAGAGACATTGTCTCACTGCCGTAACTTTAGCCTTTTTTTCTTAGTGCCCCCACCCCCAGACTTCACTCTCCCCACCCTGGTTTTTCTTGTATTTCAAATGATGTGGGCATGACTTCGGCCTGATAAATAACAATATATAATAAGAATGTTGTTTGACTGCAGTGTATCATCAGCAGGCCTTTGTGTTGTGTGGCCGAAATGCTGAAGGCGCTCAATTATGTCCTGGCTATATTATCAGTACGCACCACACAAGGAGCCCCCCCAGAAATACAATTTGAATTACATTAACCATTTTTACTTCAAACCTAAATTTAAATTGTAATGGCAACCACACAACCTTTAATGTGTGTTCGGTCAATGAATCAGTATGCTCCAGGCATAAATCAGATCGTGTTGATAAAGTCACAGAGATGGCCCGAGGGAGTTCCGCATCCTGCCATTTTCTCTGGACTACACACATGCACTCATGCCCGCACACATATGCCTCACCCTATACAAACCGCTGGATGACAATCTAGTGGAGGAGATGCGGAAGTGTTTCATTAGCCAATTACCGCTGGTAGATAAAAGCCTACGTTCCCACAGTCGGCAAAGGCCGGGGGGTCAAATGTGACCAATTACCCTCCATCCCCTCGCAGGACAGATTACTCTGTCTGATTTATCCCCAGACAGGCTGACCCAATAATCCAGAATTGTCTTCCACATCTGGATACATGTACGTTTGTGTGTAGGGAGGCAGTTGAGTGTGCGTTCAAGCAATTTCACTGTTTAAACTAACTGCTTACACATTCAATGAAACTGCAACAATTAAAGCAACAGGCAGTAAATGTGAATAGAAAGAGCATCATCTTGTGAAAGACAATGACAACGCTCAAAGAAAATCAGTCTGACTCACGTCAGTAAGTGGAGCCAAACTCTTCTGAAACACACACACACACACACTACCGATCAAACAATAATTTGAGTACCTGCATCTCCTGTCATCATGCGCTCCATGGTAGTTTTACCATTGAACACAAACTTCCTTAGCCATGCGAAGCTGTGATGATATGTAATGGAACATGAATCAGCTCATTAAAGACCTCCAGGATGCCGAATCAGAGGGAAAAGACCCTCCGCTGATCAAACCCCAAATTTACGAGCTTGAAAGGGGCAAAGGTAACACAAGAGGACAATCTGAGGGAGTGAGTGAGTGGCGGAGTGAGGGATGGCAGAGGTGAACGAGGTTAACGAAGGCAGCCTGTACCCTGCCTGCTCGTCTGTGCCTGTGTGGTACTGAGGGGCTGCAATTTTACCGACCAAGAGCCCTTTTCTTTAATCAAGGAGGGAGAACGGGGAGGGCAAACTGGCTCCAAATCATGCATCACATCCGTAACAAGCGAACAGCGAGCTTTCAAAGGCTTCACAGATATTTATGGGCAGATCTGTTCACAGAAAGCTTTGTGACTCACAGCTTCTGCAGTTTCCTGAACTACTCTGGGAGGGGTGGCCGGGATGGAAGGATTCACATTAGGCTGTGGTCATTCTACTCTGCCACTAAATTGCTCGTGTGTTGCATCTTTGGTTTGTTTGGATGGCTGTCCAGACCAGATTCAGCTGTTTGAGGAAATATTAGCTGGAGAAAACAAAGGCTGTTTACACTTTCCTACCTTCATCATCACTGGGCACTTAGTGACAAACTCTATTGCCAGTTAGCGAACAGTGGCCACATTTGAACAAAACCAGATGTCTTTGTCAAGTAAAACTCTGCCTAAATTGCTAAACACTCCTAAGACATGACTTCACTGCAGGTCTTGCTGATGACAAGAATTTAAGGTTTACAGGAACCAATTAAAAGAAATTAAAAAGTTTATTTTATGATTGTATAGATTGGCATTTAATTAAGTTATTCACTGTTATAAAGGAGTTACCACAATTTAAAATGTTTACCACTCCTGAACAAGGATTAGAGATTAATACTGAATATTAAAAAATGGATCCACGTTGTAATTACAAGAGAGCACCGGTATATCCAGGCCCATGCTTAACTGACCCAGTTTGAAGGACTGCCAGGTATAAATGTGTGCATGTGTGAACCACCAATTTCCAGTGAGTGAGCACAAGGACAAAAAATATTCTCTGTGGCCTGAACTTGCACCATATTTACATTATTAAAATAAGACAGGCAAACAGGCAGGTGACAGAAGGCACAAGAGTGAAATCAGGGCCATGTCAGAGCTGTCACTTGCTCCACTGGTCAGAGGGCCCTGACCCCAATCCTATCCACTGCAGGGGAGGAGACGGGGAAATGGAGACTGCAGGAGGGAGTTAGCTGGTGATAGGTAGAGAAGGGTGAGCAAACAAACAATAACAAAAAAAAAACTAAGATGACAGTGAAAGACATGTTTATATATCAGTCAGATACATTTCAATATTTTCTCTGGCTGCTTGGTTATGGATACTAGCCTGCAAACTTCTTGTATGAGACCCTCAGCCCTTTTGTTTCTTTCTGAGTCAGAAAAAAAAAAAGATATGTCATGGATTAACGACTTTCTTGTCTATATAATAATGGTGTATAATGGTGCTTCAGCACAACGGAAGCTGCTTTCTGGACAAAGATCTCAGTGTTCACACATGAGTGGCCTGATGTTTGCTGTGGACTGCATTGCTTTAACTATATCACTGCAATGTTCTTTGCCACCCTCTGTGTTCTAATGAGGAGCATGGCCTTCCAGACGGGAAAAACACCCATGTGCACATGTCGGTGTCCATGCAAACACACAAAAATGAATGTGCCTGAATTGAGTGCGAGGTAAGGTCTGGTTCATATTAGCCATTAGGGAACGGAAACGCACATCTTTTTCAGTTTAGGGTCCACTTCATGCTCCTGCAGTGGCACAAGTATAAACACGGGCACATGCGTTCTAGATATACACACATATTCAAAGAGCCCTGACACGATACTCACATCCTGCCCATGGCAATTTTGCAAAATGGCCCCAGAGATAAAAAGCAGGTACAGCTGGATGTGTGCGGTGTAGTTCAGAGAAGACGATGTATAAAGTCTCAACCTGTTGGCATGCAAGGACTTGCACTGGGATCGCTGTTTTTAGCCTTCTGCATTTGCATGAATTATCCTGCTTCTACTTTCAGGAAGCGCATTTGCAACAGTTATGCAGTCCAGATAGTGACTTCCCTGCTTCAATGCAGTAAAAGGACAAAGAAGTTAAGCAGAAAAGGTTTTTCTGTCAAATATCATCAAAATCAAAGAAAATATAAATAAAAATAATGTTCATGTCTTTGAATTTCTTTGAATCAAAGTTTTTCAGCTTAAGCTCCAGTCCGACACAGTTGGCCATGTGCTCTCCATTTCTTGAGTTGTGACCTGTGTACGAAGATGTGCGTGGCCCAAACTCAAATATGAACTCTGCTCTGCGATTTAAACCTGGAATGCAGACCATGTGTGTATAGCAGTTCGGACTGGAGACTGAAACAAGAATTTGCAAGATACATCAGCAATGGCAACAATGAAAACGGCTGTGTGATGATGATAACGACAATGATGATAATGATGACCACTGACATTTTGAACAAAACATTCTTGATGCTAATTTTCTGCCTCTGAGCTCTACAGGAAATCAGTCACTTGTCACTTGAACTCGCCATCACTTTAGTTTGCAAACTGTGTCATGTCTGAATTAATGCCACTTTAATCATCTGAGTCCTCTCAGAGTCTCGTGCTTTTGGTTGATTGGTCCACCAATTTGGTCTGAACGGAAATATCTCAACAGCTGTAGGACTGATTACAAAGAAGGTTTGTGTAAATGTTCACGGTCCTCTGACTCAACTTTTATGACTCAATGGCCTGACAGCAAGTCAATATTTAGCCATGCAGATTGACAGGCAGGTTGTGATCACTCTGTTTCTGTGTGTCAGAGGTTTTTGCTGAGTGAGAGAGAAAGATTAAAGTCTATTGAAAGTCCAGGGAGCTCCATGTGCTCATGTTGATCTGCCCTTCCCAGGAAAAACAGGGTTATCTGAACATCACTTATGACTAAGATTTAGGCACCAGATTTTACTACCTTTTATGGGTGCCTTTATGATCTGGATCAAATCCCACAAGGAGGGATATCTGTCTTCTATCTGCAACAGGTGCATTAAATTCCTGCTATTCTCGCTCCCTAGTCCCATGCTCTTTGCAATTTTGGATTAAATTTGAACACCTTTTAACTCCTGTAGCTGTAGTTAGTGAGGCGTAGCTGTATTTAGGGATGCCAAGTTGTTTCTTTTTTCCCCGTCTACAGCAGGGGTTCTCTTTCAGCTTCTTTATTCCTGGGCCAGTGGTTAAACGCCTTCCAAGACATGATGTCTGGCTCAGTTTGAGCAGGGAGGTGAGAGGCTTTATTGGAAGGGTCAAAACAAAACCATTAATCTGTCTTGGTCTATCTGAGGTTGAGGCAAGACCTGTCTCCCCTGACTCAATGGACTGACTATATCAGCGCATGTGCATGCGTGTGTGTGTGTGTGTGTGTGTGTGTGTGTGCGTGTGTGTGTAGGATCTGAGATGTGACTTGTGGCGGCTCCATGGTGAGTATTTTTTTTGGCGAATGATTTTAAACATGTGGTGCTGCATGAGTAAGACTAACTGGCTGACTGTTCCCTACTGATCTAATTAATACTCATTTTACACCTTTTGCAAAAAAAAAAAAAAAACCCCAAAAAACCAAACACTCAGCAATAACACCATTAATGTGATCTCATTGAGCAAGAGGCTAAACTCTGCATTCCTACTTTAAAAACTTACAGTTTGGCTGTGACCCTGTTTAATATTGCTTTGCCTTACTATAATTAATTATAGCTCATTACAATGGTGTATAAAGCCCCTAAATCATAAGTGTTAGCTTTTGGATGGCAGCAGAGTGGGGAAAAAAAGCAAGCATATGTTTTATTTTTTCTGGACGGAGCAACATTTTAAAAGTCAAACCTCAATATTGCTGTATTACAAGAATTTTTATGTTAAAACTATTTCTTCCAAGAAATTCAAAATCAATATAGTTGAACCTTTTAATAATTTTCCCTCTCTGACCTTTATAAGCCTTTTAGAACCTCCCTGCAAACATCTTTTATCTGTGGCCTTTAATGTCCAAGTAACTGGTTACTGGCACTGTGAAATCTGCTCCTTTGTGTTCCCTTCACACCCACAGGATGTCCAGAGCTGTGGCATGTTATAAAGGAATTGGCCGCCGGAAACAAAGTCAGACTCTATAAACCTGCTGATGAACCCAGTAAATCCCAGAGAGGAGCCACAGCCAGACTGCTAAAGGTTGTAAGCTACTAATTGCTACATTTCTCGAGCCCATTCATGATATCAAACTCTGGTGGCAGAAACGAGCCATGCTGCCCATCTAATTAGGGTGAGACTGACTCTCTTGTCCTGCGATGTTCCCAGGACAGTGGTACGTTGTGCATTTACGTGAGGAATTCAGCAGGCGTGTTCACCATGTATGCGTGTGCCAGTGATTTTTATTTAGCTTTTGGCCTCTTTGCACCAGGAACAGCTGACAAAGGGCTGATTTTCATTTGTCTCTCACAGGCTGGGGCCATGTACTGTCCTTAATGGGGGGGGGGGGGGGGGGTGGAGGGAATAATAAATGCATGATTCGTGGGATTTTACCCTCTTATTGGCATCCAAAATGTCCACGAATCCCCTCTCAGTTGAGACGACCCAGAGGAAACCTTACATAATGCCTAATGAGCAATGGGAAACGCTCCAGCACTCCTCTAGCCTTTAATTTCCACCTCAATACTGAGCAGAGCACGCCCCAGCCCTTCTCCTAGCCTCATTAACATGTGTATTCTCCTGATTCAAAACACCAAAGCACTTCCTTCAGCCAGGTGCTTCCCTCTTTAGCTCCTCCAGGCCCAGTGCTGTTGATCCAGCCATACATGGCCGTCTGAGCTCGAACAAAATTCATGGTGAGTCATGATGAGGATGTAGAAAGGCCCGGACAGAATAAACTTTCTTGCGCTTTTAAAACGGCAGACGGAGCATAGCAGACATTTTGTAATGTCTGTTGCTCTTGCATGTTAAAGTCATTGTCCACAATATGCAGCTTAAAATGCATAAGCAGATGATGAACAATAAAAGACAGGTTCTTAATATGTCCACGTCCATGTGGACAAATTCTCTCTATATCTTTATCCATATTGTATGCATCAGGTATAAATAACATTTTCTTTTGTTGCTTCTGAGCACTGTAGTAATATGATGTGGAAACAGTATTTACTCTAACATTCGTTGGGCAAGATTTGTATATATATTATTGAAAAGAGGCTACACTGATCCACTGCACCAACTGTAAAGTACAAATATAGTACTGACTTGATTGTCATGTCTTATCTGTACTGTCATGTTTCATCTGTCTGTTTTGAAAGCATCAACTCAATATGCACATGTAATCTCATTATATTCAATATGATGACATTAAAGCTTTCTATTTCTATTTTCTATAGCCTAAAGCAATACAATATTAATGTTCCAAACATGGATTTAGGCATTGCTTAAATGATATGGCTTCCATCAAATAAACTAGTTTAAATTATTTACACCCAATAACTGTCAGATTCAGCTGTTGTACAGCTTACTAACCCACAGAGCTAATATTAGCTTTCAAATATGAGCTGTGTAGCTGACTAAAAGAGACAGCTAGCGTTAGGTTAAGTCAAAAGTTAAAACTGACTATGGTGCTTAATGTATCTGAACTCTTACTTGCCTGAACTGAAAGCTTCACATTGGATAGAAAATATAAATTAAGGTTAACCTGAACACTATAATCTATTCTTCTCTGAGCTTTATCTGCATGAAACACAACTTTACAAATATTCCTAGTTAAATTTTACATCATTACGTTTCACATCATTTTGGACAACTCTAATTGTTTTTGAAAGTTATGTTACACTTCGTGCTAAAGTCACTTCTTGTCAGCACTGCTTTATTACTTTTGATTGGACAGCCTTGCAAATGTCTCTCAGCTACTGATTTACAAGTTTCTAATTTCTTTACAAGCTAAGACATTCATTTGTTTTTAATGGTTTCACTTAGTTTAATAAATCTTTCATCTAAAACTAGCACTTACTACTATGAACTATGATGGAAATACATTACTCACAAAATATTTATATGACACTGTAAATCTGCTATAAATTTTTCTTTTTTAGTTTGATTGTCAACAAAATAACTATCCCCAAATGTGTGATTAAAGGTCCAAATTCATCAATTAACTGACAAATTAAACAAATGTTCATATCAGCTTTATTTTATCAGTGAGCAAAAGCTTATTTTCACCAGACTAGTTAAACTTTTCAGATGTATGTAGTCATCTGTCTGCACCACTTGTCCCGTACTTTCCCATTTTTAAATTCAGCTCACTCTCTCTTTGGTGAGTGACAGTTTCCCCTGTCTACAACAAGTTTGAATAATTTCCACAACATATTTTAGTGGGGTGAAAGATTTTCTTCCCATGGGCTCCATCCAAGTCAAATACACTTATGAACTTGGAAAATTCTCACATCAAACATCACAATGTTGCACACCAAGGGATTTTTGGTAAACACAACACGCCTTGGTTGTGAGGGTTTCACGGCCGTAGAGGCGGCACAGAGCTGGTCTGGCTGTAGTGACCTCTGCGATTAAAGCGACATGGTGAAGTGATCTTATTTCCTAAATGTGAATGGGCTGTCACTACTTGAAGACTGCACAAGTGTTTGATGCCTTCAGCCACACACACCCAGAATTTAACAGCTCATCATTTAAAATTATGTGTTTTAAAAAAAAGAAACATATGCAATCCAGTGGGCCTAAAAAAATCTTGCCATGAAATTAATTTGCACAAAAACCAAAACAAAACAAAACAGAGTGTAATAAATACAATACAGGCTTCCAAAGGAAGCCATAAAATTACAATATTTGGACATGTATTAATTGAATTTGACTCTACATAAATATGAATTTTTTTCTGTTTTCTCTTGCACATTACTCTACTCAGTTGAATGATTTGCTGTTACAATTGATCATGAAAAGCTTTCTGGGTGTGCCCACTGCAGCTGTTGTGCTGTAGCTAGGTCTAATTAGCAGGCTATGACCGATGACCCAGGACAGGATATGATGCATACCTGCCTCCGGAGCTTTTGTAAACACTTGGTTATATTTTTCCCCTCGATCATTTTCTGCTTTGCCATAGGTCAAAAGAAAAACATGCCGTGGTCCTGCATCTCCGTCCCTCAAACTACTGTATTTTACGTCATTAGTCTCAGTTAGTTCAACAAGTAATTTTTTGTTATTTTGATCAAGTGGATTGTAATTAAAGGAGGATTTATACCTTAAGAGTCTGCAGTTGGATAATAGTTTTTTTATCTTCTGTGATTTCTAATCTTGCAAGTTCGATAAGCAAATCATTTAGTCTAAAAGTCCAATAAGCTTAAAATGTACTTTTCTTATTTCTGATAGCAAACTTCAAAAAGAGATATCTTTAACATCCATTTTGCGCATGGGCTTGTATAAGGTGGGAGATTTTTATCAGGGCACTTTGGAGATGATACTGACACATTCACTACGTCCCATCAGTTGTAACTATAACTGTTTTAAATGCCAAATAGAGAATTTACACTCTTATTCAACCTTTAAAAACATCTGGTCAGTCACTTTAATGATTCCTCTGCAATGATGCATGATGTCATATCAAGAATTAATTCTTTGTGAACTTTAAATGCAAGATTGGTGAACAAAAATGCACTGTATGTTTCACATATTCTCTAACTCTGTTTAACTCTGTCCAACGCTCTCATCCTTTAAGCCCTCCATCCCTCTAAATTAGCCTTTCTCCTTCTTGCCTCTTCCCTCAGCTGTTCCATGCCCCTGCTCCACTGGGATTGATACAATATTTTCCAACCTCAATTAGCAATGAGCCTGTTGACTAATCCAAACTGTTTTTGCACCTGAGAGGGAGTTGGGAGTTGGGGTTGGAAAAACTGAGTGGGGTGGAGGTGAGGCCCGGGGCCTGGGTGTAGCAGGCAGAGCTGTCGGGGCAATATAGCTGTGTCGACAAGAGTGTAAGGGCAACACAGAGGACAGAGGAGGGGTCGGCCAGACTGCTGGGCAACGTTTGTGGAAGCAGCATTCAGGCTGAGGAGAGTCCTGAGCTGATCTGCAGCTTGTCTAACTGTGCTGGGCAGGTCTATTTAAAACAATATTCTGTTGCCAACATTTTGTTTCTGTATCTGCCTCTGTGGGCATGTCTGTGTTTTTGGGCACCGCATTCTTACATTACACTATTTATATCAGATAGAATCTTAAAAAAGAGATATTTCCTCTTTTTTGTATAAAATCTTGCATCCTGGTATTTGCTGCTCTCAAATATTTAAGACTTCCTGTTTATCCTGCAACTCTAATCTATAGCATGGCCACCATATCACTGTCAGAAATTGTCAGGGTGAAGCGGTTTTAAGTCTATTTTATTAAATTTAAGGCAAAGTCTACATGTCCCCTCATTTGGCTCTGCGCTCAGCTCTGGGTGCAGGTACACACCCTCACTCTGTGTGAGTACAGAAAGAATCGTTCTTTCCACCAAAGGAAATGAGAAGATGATGGCTAAAGTGTATGAGGGCATTACATTTAACTGGACTGCAGTTTTTCACAGAGCGCTACTGCAACCACCTGAACATAAATGACAAGAATATGGCAAGAAAAGTCATGAGTTTCACTGTGCCCAGAAATCAATTGTGCTGCTTTCCAGGGACTTTGAACACTTGTTTCAAGGCAAACTACCTGCCAAATTGCTACCAGTCTCCCAGCATGACCTCTCAAGTGACGAATTTGAGCAAAGTTTGACAGTAATTCTTTATTATAGTAGCTGACATATATTGCCACTAATATGAGATAATAAAGTCCTGGCTCGGTAAAGCACTGGACAATTTTAACACAGTAATAATTCATCTCCGTATGAAATTCAACCAGTGTGTGTGGTTTCAAGAGATTGTGCCAAGTGACTAATCCTGACAGGTTAATTAATGTCGCCAGTCTCTAGTTTGGAGCTCGCTGAAACAGTGGCATCAGACCGACTGGCCTGTTAAGTAGACGCAGCAGCTGCTCCTGCCCCCAGCAGCTGTATGGAAAAGTCTGACTCATCCACTTGCAGAAAAAAGCATTAATGACCAAATACATAAATATTACTGTCAAAGACATAAATGTGTCTAAGGGCTATCCAGTCAGTCCGTCAGTCAGCCAGTGACTAAGAGGGAGGGAGGTCAGATCATGAGCAGAGTCGACTCAACTGACCTGGTCAAGCATAAAAGACATCCATTGATGGATGTGCCGAAGAGGGGCTGCTGCTTCATGAACAGCCTCTTCTCAGGTGTCCAGGAACCTCTGATTGTGTATAAACTACAGGCTTGCCAATAAAATAAAGTGGGTCTATGTGGGTCTGCTCTGCCCCACAGTAGCTGTCCTGTATCAGCAGGTGCTAAGAGGCAAGAGAAAGCAACACTGGTCGCAGTTTCAGAGGAGGGATTTAAAGCTGATAATGTGATTGTCAGAAAAATCTGATGGCTGTCAGCAAAGAAAGCCTAAATGGTAATGCAGGTTGGTTTTAAGAGGTCAAGTACCAAATTTTTGTCTCTTTACTTAAAGCTAATTAAACTTTAAACATTACAAATGACACCTACGTTTGCATTTGTCGGAAGAATGTGTTTCTATTTACATCTTTACTTATAATTGATGAATTGTCATCACAGTTTTGAAAAATTTATCCCCTGAGAAACTCTTTTTTTTTTTTCCAAGCCTGGCTTGCATCGCCAACTGATGCCCAATGTCTCTCCTCAAGTCAGCTTTCCCGTATGCTCTGTGCCAGCTGTCCCATGAGGACGTTAAAGCCACACTTGTGTATTCCCTTCTTACCTAGCAACGAAACTCCCAAGCCCTAAACACAACATGAATTGCTTCACAATGATACCTTAGGATATCCCTATGACCTGTTATAAAAGTGAACGGATAAGAGAGTTCAGCCATATAGCAATAAAAATGAGAACGTCACAGGGCATCCTATCTGCAATCTGACACTCAGCACGCTTGTGAAATACAGAAATGAGACATGCTCTGGCTGCGCCAGCTACTTACTGTCTGCGTAGTTTTTCCGCCGAGTGCCATCCACCTTGCCTGTTTTGTCAATGCACAGGAAGAACTTGTTGGCAGAGTAAAGCCGCCGTAGTCGGACATCACCCTCCAGGTGATTGTAACTGCGAGTGTGCCTTTCCAATGTCCATGAACAGTTGATGCCACTTGCAAGCACCTGAAGGGCTTCATGCCCTACCCCAGGAGGACAGGCCCCCAAGGCAGTGCCAGTGGTGACCAGGAGCAGGGTGAAGCATGCCAGGCAAAGGGAGGCTGCAGTGGGCAGAGTGAGAGGTCGCCCAGCGGAGGCTGCGGCAGCAGTGGTGCCAAGGGCAGTTTCAGGACAAAGATGACCTACGGACGGCGTCCATCTGCACATGGTGGGTCAGACTCCCAATGTGCACCTTGTGCAAGCTGTAGGCATGCTGATGATCAGGAGATGTCCAAGTGAAGGGATGACAAGAGGGTGGGAATCCTAAAGAGAGAAGGGAGGGAAATGGCACTCACAGCAGATCCTCTGGATGTCACCAATGACCAGACTCCACTCCACAGGGCTGACAGCAGCAGGCCTCCCTACAGAAAAAAGCTTGTTTGTCCCGTTGTCATCTTCAGTCCTGTTTTGGATTTTGTTTGTCCGGTCCTTTCATAAAATGTTGTATTTTTATGAATCCACCTTGAAAAGTTCCTATTTAATCACTCTCCTCGTAGGTTGTCCTCCTTCTTTCCAAGTCCTCAGATAAAGCCCTGGGATGTATGAAGATGCCTTTGTGTGTGTGTGTGTGTGTGTGTGTGTGTGTGACAGAGAGAGAGTGTGAGTATTTGTCTGTGTGTGTGTGTGTGTGTGTGTATTTATGTGCGTCTCTCTGTGAGTTTATGTTTAAGTGTGTGTGTGTGCACCTTGCAATGCTCAGCTCTTTCCAGCTGGATAGGAACAAGGTGCCTGTCTGAGCTGCTGGCCTGCACCTAAGAGGGAGTTGAATGAGGGTTGGTGACTGACTCTATGCATGAGTTTGTGTATGTGTGTGTGTGTGTGCGTGTGTGTGTGTCTGTGTGTATGCCTGAGTGTATGATACGGAGAGAGGTAGAGAGAAAGAGAGGGAGTGAGTGAGTATGGGAGGGAGAGAGACAGTGTGTGTTTGCGACAGAAAGAGAGAGAGAGAGAGAGAGAGAGAGAGGCAGTGAGTGTGTCTCTGTCAGAATGAGTGGCAGTCAGAGTGTGTGTCAGCGAGCGTGGGGGAGTGAAGCAGCAAGCCGATGCCCTCACGCTCTGCTGTGTGCAGTCAGTCAGTCAGTCAGTCCTCTCTTCTGTGGAGGCACCGGCTGAGTTGTCCTGCATTTTATCCTGGGCAGGGCCAGCATCTAGGGGGTTGAAAGGAGAGGGGTGGAGGTGGTGGTGGGCGGGGTGGGGCCACGGCACTCATTCATAACCATTTCAAACAAACAAGAAAGGCTGCAACAAACACCGTCCTCTGTCTATTCTCTCAGACAAGTTAATTCTGTTAGAAACAAGTCCTTTGCGTTTCACCTGGGGGATTCATTGTCTTCCTTTTACAGCCACAGACACCTGGAAGGACTTACATCCTCTTTTCTACTCCATAACCTCTGCTTTCTACCCCTTGATGTGGACGGTGAAGCATTTTGTAACTCTGTCAAATCAGCTCTATTACTGTCCAGTGACCCAGCTAGGAGACCGTTTTTGACACCCTCACTCTCTTTTCTTCTCTCTGGCCACATGGGGGAAATTAAAGAAGTCTCTCCTTTTCTCTTTCTTTCTTTTTTTTGTACGCCTGCTGGTTTGAATCATCAAGCAGTTAGAAACACAGAGCAGGTTCCGGGAGTGTTGATGGAGCTAGTCCAGATGACATCTGAGAGACTTTCTTATCACCTGTGTTAATATTTCAATGAAACACCCTCTCTGATCTTTGCTGTTTAATTTGGGGGAACAGGACGGAAATGAAGAACACCTTTTTTGTGACTTCCCACACTCTTGTCTGTTCTTTACAAGCTGTGTAAAGAACCTGATTAGGACAAGGCATCAAAGCCCAGCCCAATCATCTACTTCATATGGATGACTATTTATGTCATAAAAGATAAGACAAATAAAAACATATTTTATATTTTATGTGACTGGACCAAAATCTGAAGTTTTTAACATTTTTGTGAAACAGCTTTGCATTGAGATATAAAGACTAAACAGGACAAAACTGATTCTGACATAGAGAGGGAGAGAGAGAAAGGACATAGTATCAATGTATGAATCTCAATATATGCTCACGTTTCATAGACACCCGCAGACATGTTTGCAGAGTAGTTCTGCACTCACAGCAGACATTTATTTTTATTTTCAACTGTATTTGATGAATAATGGAAACGTGAAAAAGGAAAAAGTAAAAATAAGAGCGTGGATGGAGAATGCTGTAAATCAAATCAAATCAAATTTATTTATATAGTGCCAAATCATAACAAAGTTACATCAAAGCACACATAGAGCAGGTCTAGACCAAACTCTTTATGGAGTTGTTAAAGAGACCCAATATATCCCTCCAAGAGCAAGCACTTGGCGACAGTGGCAAGGGAAAATTTCCTTTAAAAGACAGAAACCTCGGGCAGAACCGGGCTCAGGGAGGGCGGCCATCTGCCTCGACTGGTTGGGTTGAGAGAGGAAGAGATGGGCGGGCAGAGAGAGACGGAGAGGCAGTGAGAGAGACACAGTGAGAGTGAGCATGAAGGAGAGGAGAGGTGGACTCGGTAATACATCCAATACATAAAACATTGGACTGGCCTTAAAGTATGTCAGAAATGCAGAAAAAATGTGTTTCAAATAATGACAAACTATTCATTTAAGTTTTTCGTCATTTTAAAAGTGAGATGAAAACCAGCAGATAGCCCATTTAACTGACCACAGACGCTCATGGAACGATAAAAGGAGAGATAAATAAAGCAGTGAAAGATAAGCCAGATAAAACACAAAAGCTCTCAGCTTAGGCTGTCCATTTAACGTCTGCCTTTACCTCGCATTTAAGAGTCCCAGTTTAAATTATGGTTGCCACCTTGAGGCCACACTTGTCCAGAGCTGGAAGTGTGTTTGAGGAGTATGTGTTCAGACAGGGTGCCGGTCACTTCACACTTTTTTTTGTTGTTAACTGCCCCCTTAGACCTGCTGAAGCCCCTATTTTAGCCCTACCCTCAAAAAACAAAAAACAAAACTGTGTGAAAGGGACCAATTGTCAAACTCAGCGCAAAAATTAAAACATTGATGGAATTTCATTATCATGCTCAACTTTAAAAGTGTTAGCAAACTAATCAGTTTGTAACAGAGACACAATTTTTGTTCTTAATATTAAATCACTGTGAAATAGCTCACTAAAAAAATAAAGGTTACCTTCATCAGACTCCCCATCCCCTCAACAATTCATTTCTTCAATATGATGTCGATAATCCTCAGAGCAAAGCTGCCAATTCATTTACAGTGGAAAAAGTTCAAATAAAGTTTATCATCCCTTTGTTCAAAAAAACAAGATCATCTTATCAATGTTATATAATTACAATATTTAAAATAATATTGATGTAGTTAAATTTCTCCCTGTGACTCTATTTTTCTTCTGTAAAATAAAATTAAGAATAATATATACAAACAAACCAAAGACAGAAAGAACAAGAAAGCAAGAGAGCAAAAATAATGTAAGACCAAAGAAAGCACTCTCAGTTGTCCTTCCTTTGTTGAAATTCCTTTTAATTAAAATCATACAATCATTCAATGTACTGTTGAACTCAAAAATTACTGTGGACCCCGAGGTCAAGAGCAAAGCTTGAGCCACATGTGAATGTCAGATGGGCCAGCAGATTTTTTTATGGTGTCTAGGAAGCGAGCTTTTGGTCTCTGAGCTCAGTGCCACAGCAGACTCAGGCATAATGTATTTCTTTGTAACAGTGGCCAACTTTGATGTTGAAAACTACAGTGATTTGGATGATTAAAAGGTCACATCCCATACTGAGAATTTACCAAATGTCCAGTTAAACTAACTGTCTTTACAGTGGTCCTCCTCGTGAGCCATTTGTAAGTCAGTGCAGCATCCACTTCTAATTTCATAGATCAGGAAAGATTGATTTTAGCTGAAGGCTAACGCATCTAGGCTTGGTGGCTATTTCATCAGGCAAACATTTTACAATTAAGACCATTAGTTCTGCAGGTATTCGGTCTTAAACTTAACAGTGCCAAGAGAAAAGTTCGGTGAGTTATAACAATTCATCCAGAGAGGAACACTGATTGTAATCTTACCAAATGTCAACATCATGGTCATGTCTTTTTTATGTATTCTCCAGGGAAAATGATAACTCTAAATATCATCTTAATCCATCTCATAGTTTTAGAAATATTTCAGTCTGTTGTGAAACAACTGATTGATAGAGTGGCATTGCCAATCCTCCGTAGCTAAAAGGATCTCTTATCTGGTGAGCTGGACTTTAGCGCTCAGTGTCTACCACAACATGCCTGGTGTTTGTTTGTCACACATTTATTGGGTTGAGTTGCGCTGACTTGCGTTGAGCTGAGCTGTGTGGGTGTGAGCTGAGAACACCACTCTGTGAGCCAGGCACCCAAGGAGGATGTTCTCAAGTGGAGGAACCTAATCTTTCCCAGCAGGGATCCAAGCGGCTCTGTAAGTGTATGAATAGAGATAATATCTCTATAATGAGGGCTGTTTTGTACCATCAAAGTCTTCAAAAGGGTCTGAAACCTGACCTCCCTCCTAGCACTGACAATCCCTCAGTAATAGCTCCCTATTATTAATTGTTTTGCCTGCCTGCTAAGTCCATGTCTCTCTTTTTCTCTCTTGCTCTTGTATTTGTGTTTTAGCAGCTCACCCTTGACCTAGTGCTTTTAAGTGTAGACATTCTGCCAATTTGCAATTCAGGGCTGGGAAGGGATTTGTTTTCCTTATTTCGGATTAAACTGTTTTCAGATACACGACAATCTACTTTCTGTTGGCTATCAGTGCTGTGGTGCAAATAGGTACAACACTCACATGAGGAAATTATCTCACATATATTATTACAGGCAGTGATTATGCAATTTATTCTTTCAGTGCTTCCAAAGATGCCTTTGTAGCTGGTTCAGGCCCAACACAGGTGTGCCTTATACCTTTGAGCAGTCTGCTTTGGATGGCTGACAAACATCCGGACGCCGTTAAAGGAACTGACCAGACCACCAGAGCTTGGCCCTACCGAGGACATGGCCATTTGCATATCCTGCTTTGTCACCATTGTCTATTGTCAGTGGCAGCATGATAAGTGGATCATCTATCTGATGTTATGAAGACTTCCGAGAGATGCAGCCTCCCAGTACTTCACAGGATAAAAAGCAGAGATCCAACTATCTGATAGTGTTTGGTGGAAAAAATTTAACTTGACAAGAGTGATTAAACCTCTGTGACCTGCTAATCTGATCTATCAGACACACATAACAGAGAGCATGTATGGAAGAAGAAAGGGGAGGTGAGGATGGAAAAAAATACTTTCAAAATCTTTGCTAATGCTGTATTTCTTCTCTCACCAGATGAAAACGAGGTGTGTAGTTTTCTTCCCATGCTATAGAAGCTTTGTCTGAATGATGAAATTGACCCAGAATCATTCAAATCTGAAGCAGACAACATTCTCTCAAATTTTTCTATTAAGACGTGCTTGTACATAGGTGCAAAACACACCATTGTGTTGATGAGAATCCAATCTGGTAATTTTGCTGCATCTTTAATCTATAGTAATGGACATAAAATATGTGATGAGTAATATGTCACCATTAATATTTGTATTAGTACTCTGGAAATTTACATTGGAGCTGACAAAGTCCAAATGTGCTACATGTTTATATTTAATCAGGCTCCCAAATTCAGCTTCAAATATGACCTCCTTGTTGTCTCAGATGTCACTGGTATGGTGGCTTGTGCGGGGGTCCCTTAAGAAGCATTTTTCCACACCAGACAGGTCACTAATTCCATGTAACCTCCCCTCAACAAGCACACACTAACATATGCCAAAGGCATTTACCAGCACAAGCATCTCAAAGAGAGGTATCTCCATCAAGCTTCCCTGGCCAGGTGAAGCAGTCTCAAAAACAGCCCTCTCTCCATCTGTTAAACAAATAGGGAGCCCCTACAAAGGTGTGCAAAAGAATCCACATGATCAAAGTGCATGAGAATGGCAGCCTTGTCCTGGCCTGGCCATTATCAGGCCCCATGAATGCCTGTCTTCTCCTCTTTTGTCGGTCAGGGCATTGACAGTCACTCACCCGGCAATGACTGTCACACCAGCGCAAAGAGCCAGCCGCCGACAGGGGCCAACCACATCAAACGACGCTGTCAAGGGGCCCTGCTCGTGAACCGTGGCAACAAACACCTCCTGATCCTCACCTACAGCTCAGCGGCAGACACCCACCGCTGTGCTCTCAGCCGCTGCCTCCACTGAGAAAAGATGTACTGCCTGGACCTCATTTCCCTCTCTGACCCCCCCCTCCCGTCTTCTCTCTCTCTTTCACTCTCTCTGTCTCTGTCAAGTAGTGCTTGTGTTAACCTCCAGCATGCCAACAAACAAAGGACCGCTAAAGTATTTAAGAATGCTTTATGGATGCATGACAAGGGGAGCCTGACACTGCTGAGGCTCAGAGAGTAACCGGGATGTGAATGAGATCAATTCAGTTCTAATGACAATTTGGAGCTGAGTCACACTTGATTTGAACTGTATGATGTTTGAACTTCAAAAGTCAACCAGGAAAAGGAGACCATTTTTTTCCCATCAGGCTGTAACAAGTGCTTTAGTTAAATCAGCGGGAGAGCAAGTTGCATGTGTGCACAACCAGCTTCAGATTATATTAGAAGGGTCACCTCACTTTCTTTGCTTTTCCCTTCAAATAATGACAACATTAAATAGGCCAATAATTGCTACTATAACTCTAATTGCTATTCAAACCCTGAGAAAACATACACATTCCATTATGTGATGTTTTAGGTTTTTACTTTACATTGATATTGTCATTCATCACTTATTTATGGTCTTTATGCAATATTTTGATTACATTGCCTGCTCTGTATTTCCTTTCTTTCTAAATTATACTAAATGGCATAATATTGACTTTAAAGTTGCATGAACGCGCACATGACCTTTAAGAGAACCACATATTTGTATGGTGCATTAAATGCCTGAACACTTTGGTGAAAGACATTATCCCTTTGGCCTCATGGTTGACCTCTAGTCTGCCAAATGGTTAACTGCGGTGACACTGCCATCTGTAGGCCATAAATATAATTCATTGTACATTTCAAACTACTGTGATCCATAATTTTTGACTTAAGTGAAACCGGAAAGATGTTGAGAAAAAGAACAGCAATAAAGTGTAGTTCTGTCTGTGAAATATTAAAAAGAGGAGAAAATACACTGAACCAAAATCTACATCGAGGTGGGTAACAGCTTCTTCTTGTTGTATAATTACTGTTTGGTTTTAAGAAGACTGTCATTATATCCTAGATGTCTTCAAAGCAACATTTCAAGATGTACCAGGGCGTCCGAAAGACTCGATTGATTTATCTGCACTCCTCTATCGAGGGCTTAAAGAGCGATTAGCTCTTCTCGCCACTAGCTTGGTCTTATTTAAGATGGCTGCCCCGTGCTGAGGAGTAACGCGGTTATTACATGTCAATATGTCTCTTCTCAGAGTTTGTGCCTTCACCAAATGTTTGCGCCGTCGCAGTTTGTATGAGAAGTGCGCAGTCCCGGCGTCTTTTGCGGACTCCTGTCGGCTGTGTGTGTCGGCGAGAAACGGCACAGTCAGGCGGATCTCAGGTGAGCCGAAATACCGCAACCTGTGCGGCTAATTTCATCGAGGACTTGTATTCAAATGTTCATGTGTCGACCGGCCAATTCCTAATACAACATGTTAGACAAAGAAAGAGCAAAAAAAAAAAAAAAAAAAAGCACCTAAAAGAGTTATTTTATAAAAGTTATTTTTTAGACTCGGTGTTGACCGAGTCTGCTAAGGTGCATTTCTTTCCTGTATTAACTTTAGACTGTAATAATTGTTAGGTATCATTGCTGGCGCCCTTATAAGAAACCTGGACTGCCAGTGAATGCTCTTGTTGTGTATATAAAAATATATAATCTGAAATTGTTGCTCAACTCCAAGCATCATGTGTGACCTTTAAAAAAATCAAAACTATTTCTTAAATTGAAAGCGTATGTTTTATTTTTTTAATCACAATAATTTTTAAATCCAACTTTCTCAGGGAGAACCAATGTAATTTCGTTGTGATACTGTCAGACAGTAGTACAATGACAACAAAGCCTCTCATGTTTTAAGTCTTCACTCTGTTGTTGAGTATTCAAGATGGAGGCATATACAGGCCTACATATTTTGTAAATTACATACAGCTGTTTTTGTTTTTTCAGAGACACATCTCAACCTTCAAAGAAGAAATGTTTCATTTGTAATTCCAAAGGCAGAAGATGCAAAGAAACGTGTCCTGGAACAGTCTCAGCTCTTAGATGGTATGTTGTTGTTGAGGAGAGCAGTTGTTCATTCTGATGCATTTACTGCCGGCACCACACCACGCTAAACAGCATGTCTTGAATTATTGCATTATAATTTTTTGCAAATACCAGCATAGTGAGATTATTATGAGGCTCGTCTTTATCACATCTTATTTCTGCATGTCTTTATCATTTTTACACCAGGCTTGTGTTAGACATGCCACATCTTTTAAAGTTGTACCACGGGGGTGCGATACAGAGTAGCCACGCTGAAGCCTCCCAAAACACAACAACACATACAGACTCCGATTCCCTTCTCTGGGCCCAACCCAAGGTGTGACATTGTGTGTTTTTCCTGGATGCCTTGATACAGCCAATTGCCAGCACTTTTAGATCATGGCACATCGAACATGCTGCGTGCTTGATGGCCCACTGCAGTTGATGAAATTAACCTCTCCAGTATCAAAATTAAAAACCAAACATTAAGATATTTTTGATACTCAGTAGTATCCAGAAATTTCAGTCAGTGCCAAAAAAGCATCGCTTTCAATAACCATGTGATTGATTATTGTGCTGCCAGCCTCTTAGATGTTTTAGCTCAGTAGCATGTAGTGTTGTCCGTATTGCAGTTTGTGAGTTAGAAAAGAATATTCTGCAATTCTGTTTTATTCATATTGGATGCTTTTTTATTTCTCCCTCTCAGTGCTCGAGGCCAGAATCCAGCAGCTCCAAACTGACATCGTTGTAGATGTTCAACATGCAAAAGTTCAATTTGTTAAAGCCCCTTCTGCCATAAAAGGTGTGCCATCTGCAAGAGGGCCCAAAAGCATCTCAAAGGAGGATGCTGACATTCCTACATCAGAAAAGAATGTTACCAAAGGAAAACCTCATTCCAGCCGCTGGATAAAAAAATTAAACGAAGAGTGGAAAAACAAACAAAAGAAAGAGAAGAATCTTCAGCAGAAAATTCTAAAAAAAATCAAAGAAAAACCAAAAGCTGAAGCTAATGATAGCAAAAGCAACACCCAGATGCACCCAAGGACCTCAACCAAAATTATATCTACCACAGCTAAAGAGACTATGCCTTTGATTCAGCTGAGCAGGCAATGCGGGAAATTATCTGATGAAATTCAAGTTGCAGTTACCTCAACAGCTATCTTCAAAGCTGGAGCTGCCATATCACATAAAGTCTCTAAAGGGAAGTTGAAGGACTCCAAAAATCAGCCTCTCAGTAAAGAGGGCCAAAAGGAGACAACAACAGGAGACAACAATGCTCAGATGGACAGAGAAGAAACTGCATATGGGGACATCCAGCTAAGCATTCGCTCCTACTTGGAGGCATGTATTTTTGCAGGGGACATTGAAAGGGCTCACTGTTTCCTGCTCGGTCAGCACAGAGTAATGAGTCGACGTAAACAACTGAACACCAGCATCTACAACATCATGATGAGGGTGTGGGCCAAAAAGGTGAGTTCAAAATTTTCCGATAACTGTTCTGTTTGTGTAATTGAATTTAGCTTCTTATTCATCTGCACGTGTGTCAGTGAAAAGCACCAGTATTCATATTATAGATTTCTAATGAAAGTCACATCCAGAATGCAGCATTTGGACAATAATTGTAATAAATGTTCAGAAAATCATAAAAGTGTGGATATAAAATGTGCTTGGATACAAAATTTTATGGTTTTTCCATATTGCTGTGTTTAAGGGGGCATTAAATCAGATCGGGCGCGTGTTTATTCTGTTAGAAGAGGCTGGTCTGAAGCCAAATGTGGCCTCCTACTGCGCTGCTCTGGAGTGCATAGGCCGCAGTCCCAGCTGCTCCCCAAAAGTCATCAATAGGTATGTGCACTCATACACACTGTCCATGAACACACTGATGAGCAGCTGTGTGTGTGTGTGTGTGTGTGTGTGTAGAGAGTATCATGTGATATTTATGTGAAAAGATTTGTGGCGTTCAAAAAAAGACAATACACAGACTTATCAGCAGGTGTCATGCTTTCTTCATGGTTCTCTTTCTTCCAGCAACAACTTTCCCAACTTTTGTCCAACCTCTTTGTATCTCTAGCAAAGAGTTTTAATCTATGACTCTACATCAACATTGATAAATGTATGCTAATATTATGCTGTCTAGGATTCTAATATTAAGGCGTTTGCTACAAGACCACAGGAAACCTTTCACAAAGCATTGTGTTGTATTTGATTAAATTTTGCAGAGGCAACTTAGCAGGTTTGGATTTTTTCTTCTTTTTTTGGACAAAAGTATTATTAATTGCCTTCTTCTTTCACTGACTTTGTGTCAACCCCATTAATAGATCTAAAATATGACATTTTGCACACATAGGCCAGGTGGGCACAGCTTTCAGCCACATCACAAGGCTGCATGTGTCGCAGTCTGTTTGCCTGTTTCATGACAGCCAACATCAGTTGGCCTGTTGCCCAGGCAGGGGCAGCACTTATATTGAATTTTCCTTTTTCTTCTTGGGGCCTGACGTTATTCTGGATTTATTATATCAGGAAGAATTACTGGGCACCCTGGTTCTCATATAGACTGCTGAACATGTACTTAAATGCACGTCCTCTTTGAAATCAACTACACGGTCTGCTTTCCCTGTTCAGTAGTTGCTCCCTTCATTATGGTGTCCTACTACAAAAGCTTCTCTGATGGGCCAACCAGATATCTATCATCAACCCTTTGAACATTATAATTTTGACTGTATCTGGACATCAGCAACCTTCTATATTTCATGTTTTATTTGTAGCTGGAAAATTATGCAATATTCCCATTCATCCATTCAATCTACCTGCGATGATGATTTAATTTCTCTACAGAGAATAATAGTGACATCTACTGAGATCCACTGGTACCTGACCCTTTGGAAAAAAACTTCCACTTTGTAGATTGTTTGATAATTTATTTAGTGTAGTTAAAGACTTGAAAAAGGCTTGGTGACTTGGCCAGTAGTTTTTTTTTCTCCTCATTTTCATTCAGAATAGGGGCACAGGTTCAGTTCACAACCTTCAGAGCTTTAGGATTGATCTCAGTGAGATATGTCCTCTGATGCAGACAGCCTCTGCATTTGGACACCACTAGTTTGGAAGCACATGATGGAAAATAGTTTGCTATCAATCTCATAATGTTATAATTTTGATTAGTTGTCTGAGAACTTCATCAGCCTTAGTCAGTCAAGTGTTGTTGTACAAATCCACATACGTTTTCCACCATGACCTCGGTGACATCACCCTATGCCTTGTGCTCAAATAGCAGGACAGGTGGCAGGGCAGTAGGGCTGCTGTTAGTTATCTGGTTGGTCCATCGATCTTTGTAAGCTGATGCTCATATGACATTGTTGTTCTGCAGTGGTATATTCGTTTCTGGCCAAATAGCCTCTCTTTTCTGTTGCCTGTATCACTATCATGCTTTTCTCTGTCAGTCAATTAAAATGTTGTCTGCCAGCTCTCTTCTTTACTTTGTTGCCTCCCCTTTCATTAAGGTCTGACTGCTGTACTTTCCTGATATCTCATCCTCCTCTGAAGTTTCTCCAGCAGCATCATTGCCCTCAATGTACCAATCCACTCCCCTCTCCTCTATCTCTCTCTCAAACACATGCACACACATACCCACACTTACAAAGGGAAAACTTAAAGGGATATGTGTGCGTAAGTGCTGTGTCCTCTAGAGCTCTTTGCTCTCTAGGGTGTAACAGGGCAGTCACCAGGCTCATTACGCTCCATCGTTCAACCTCTTTGCCCTCTTTGTTCCTTTGGACCACACTGCTAGCACACAGACTAATCTTCAATGTTCAATGCTCTCTCATTTACTCAGTCCAAAATTGCAAATTGCATCACAATAGCCCCTAAGGCATGAGGTAAAATACTAAAAAATTTGATCTCTTTGACTGGCTTTAGAAATGTTCCCAATATATATACTAAATAACTTGAATTAGCATCCGTATTACTTGTCTTTTTTTACAAGGCTGTTTTTGTTTTATTCACTCATTCATTCATTTGCTGAGCCCTGCTCACTTGAGATTTGATTAACTCGATGAAGGTTGCTGAGCCAGGGTTTCTTCCACATGGTAATTAGCATGCTGTTATTAATATCTGTCTCCAGGAAAAGGTGTGCAGGGTGAAGCGCTCCCCTCTTCCGATGACAAATGGGTTTTCCTCATTTCCGTTTCTTTGGCTTAGTCCATGTAGTTTTGTTGTTAACCTTTAGGTGACAGTACAACCAAATGGGGTGTTCAGCTCCTCATTCTCTTAGGCATGGTCTTTAAATAACAAAGTCTGCATGTCACTAACACGCTTTTCATCCCGAAGACATATTATATTTTTAATTTTATATTTAACAAATACAGCATAGTGTGCATGGTAGGGAATACATATATCATACAGTACTCGGGTTACATTTAGCCATCCAATTAAACCATCTGATTTTATGTTGCCTGATATTCCATTTGTGTGCACAACCTTTTTGTTTGTGTGCTCTCTTTATGTCCAAATGTGCAGAAAATACATTAGAGGCCCAAAATATTGAAAACAAGGTTTAGTGCTTAATAAAAATATTAGTGCACTAATTAAAGAAGAATAAAGAGCCATCAGAATGAAAATAATAAGTCCATGACCCTCTTAGGCATCATATATCAAACTGAGTAATGGAATAATTATGTTATTATACCTCTCATTTGTATTTGTCTGTGCATATTCTCATTCATCCAGGTCATAGTCATATCTAGCCAACAATTGAATCGGACGCAACCAGACTTGCAATCCTAACTCATTTGTATTCTTGGGACCGATCGCACATTGTCATTATTTCCATTCAGCAGTCCAGTCGTGAAGCGTGTGCTCTCCCTTGGAAATCTCCAGAAGATTCTGTTTAAATAAACATTTCACTTGTGTCGTCAGTGGCCGTCTGCCTCTGCCATCAAACTGATTCTGTATTATAAGCCTATCAATGTAAATACTTAAATTGATATTCTGGAACTGTCGGTCAGGGTAGGGCTGACGTATAGGATTATATAATATACCCAGGAGGGTTATTTTTGAAAGCTAAATAAATCAAGGACTGAGAATGTTCTATGATTATCTTAGTCCAATTCCCACATCATCAGGCAGGTCACAAGGTTGAACTGGATGGCTCCAAAGTCTGTTCCATTGTAATAACTATAATCCCTTGCATAAATGAAAATCTACCTCTGGTGTCATCTTATGGAAATATTAACATTAAATCTGTAAAAGCAGATTTATGACACAATGTCTTAAAGAGAGTTAGTTGCCTTATATTAATCTTATCGGATGGAGTACTACCCTAGGATAAGAGAAAGTTCTCCACGTAGTTAACTTAATTGTGCCAGTTCTGACATGTATTGTTACATGGTTTTTGTTTTATGGAAACATAGTAGCTACAGAAAGTAGCAGCAAAGCTAACTTAAATGGCTTCTTATGAAACAAGCCATCCTTTTCCGTTGCCAGTATTCCTGTCAGAAATTAGTAACGCATGATTCGCCTTTTCTACTTTGTGTTCAAGTATTAATACATGGTATGTGACACAGTAAGGTTTTACAGCCAACACACCACCTGTATGTCCTTCTATATTCAGGTGCCTGCATCAGATGGAGGAAGATGGTATGTCTTTGGATGATCTGTTCACCCAATGTCTCTTCCAAAAAGATGAGAGAGACATGGTGCTGAAGGCCGTACGTGTGATCCACCCTGACTATCAGCCCTGCCTCAAACTGACACAAAGCCAGTGTTCTTCATCGCTGGTTCAGAACTTCTACACAAAGGTATTAACTTTGATATTTGATATGCTTGTTAAGATTGGCAAGACATGAATAGATTATTTAAATCTTGCTCTTTTTATGTATGGTAAGTTGATATTCAAAGCACAAATACCAGCTGTCATGATATGATGCTATGAATCTGCAGAGAGAAATTAAATCAAGTCTTGCAAGCATTCTGTTTTTAACCAGTAATGGGACCCCTCTGGATTCAGTGACACACCTTCTTTATGTGTTTATTGACTCTTTGTACCTTCACAGCATAGAGTATTGAAGTTTCACTGAAAGGTTAGACCTCCAAATACAGACACAGACACCTGACGGAGAACTGAGATGGAACAGATGGATGGAGTTTTTTGTTGAAACCAGGAGGAGTATGCAGCAGCTTGGATTCTTGAGGTGGTAAAGGGGAGGAAGAACCTCGTACTACATCCAGCTCCAGACATACAGAAACAGAGAACACAGACAGGGGGAGACAAACACACACTCAAGGGAAGGAAGAGAATAAGAAAAACCCAGGGAAATAAACAACAAACAAATGCAGCCTTGACAGGTTTCCACAACAAACTGAGACAAAACTTGCATTGTGTTTCAAACACTGAAGGTCTGTAGCCTCATCAGGAAGTAGAACTGTCAGACTTGGAGCGCTTAAAGATGGTTGAACTTGAAAGGGCTTTAGTTTGTTTCTATGATATTATTGCTTCTGGACTGAACAGAGAAACTTGAAGTTGTTATTGTAGAGTCTTATCCCAGATTATGTATTATTATCCAGATACTTGCACTGGGTGGTCTCTAATTTTTCACAGAAAATAAAATGACCTCCTGTTCCATTGATGCCATCAGAGCTGATATGAGTTTACCAATAGTTGACCAACATTTAAATGTCTTTGAATGGTCTGAAAATAATGACAGTGGATATAATATTGGCAATTACTTGCTTATGGGATGGCATGGAATGCATTTTGGTGTTTCTCTTGTGTGATGTAAAAAGTGTTCTCCCATCTCACTTTTCACAAAGAATGGATTTTCACTATAACATTGTTGTTGCAGTTTTCTGGATTTAAGTTAGGGGAGTTTATTTAAATATAAACTACTATGGCTTTCTTATTAAAAAAAAAAAAGCAATAATGTAGGACTATAAGTACAGTATTTTTAAAGCACGGTCTTATGTATTTTTTGCCAATAAGAGCAGCAAAAAGCTTGGAAAGTTGTCAAAACACTCCTGCAAGACTGCAGAGATTTGATTGTCACCCATTTACAGCCAGACAAACACTGGCCTATTTATAGTGAGCTAACTCGGCTTTCTAATGGGTGCTCTGCTTTCCATGCTTTTCCTCCTGTCACCTCTTCTCACTTTTTTCCACCTCCCTTCCCCTCCTGAGTCTCACATGATTCATTTACAGCTGTTTGTTCAATCACAATAATTTTTAGGTTCAGTTATTGCACTATGCTCACTTTGATCTTCTGTTTGACATATATTTGGTCCTCTTTATCTTGGCATTGGCCTATTTGTGTGACGGTAGTAATAAGTAGCAGCAGTATATAAAACTTTACCACTTACTGACAGGTGAAACAGGTCAAATGCATTGTGATGTGTTTCATCACAATGACCTGTGATTGTACTTGTAAGTCTGACAAGCAAGCCTAGTGCATTATCTGACTATGACTCTGATAATATTTTTTGTCCAGTTTATGTAATTATTGAACAGCTGTCCACATAATTGGTCCTGCAGATTAGAGTAGCACACTGAATGGTCATTTTGAATCAGTGTTAGCAGCAGGAGCATGATCAAGTTAGAATATTGTGTGTTGGTTTGAGAAGGAATTTTGATGAACCTGTAGATCATACAAGATGTTTACTTGGAACTAATTTCAACTGATATTATCAGGTATTCTCTCATTTGAAATTGGTCTATGTATGAGCCTATTTTATATATTCGTCTGACATTGCTTACTTCACATTAGGGTTTACTGACTGCTGCCTTCTCTCCTGTCTACCTAGTCAAAGGACTATGGACTAATTACAAAACAATTTAAATTAATTCATTTTCATCTATTTCAATAGATTCACACAATTTTGCAAATGTTTCTTTCCAAAATTATCATGCCGGCACATTTGTTGGTAGCTCTCTTTAAATTTCATACCGTCCACTGATAAAGAGCCATTTTGCCCATTTATTGTTCCAAAGTTGTGTTATTGTACTGTTGAAATATTGTATCAGAGCTGCTTGAGCAATTTCTGTGCCACGCTACCTTAATCTTTGCTCTGGCTGCTGTCCATGCTCAACTGTATCTTGTCTTCTGTCTAAGAGATAATAAATGTCTACTGCATCTAGTCATGCATGCAATCTTTTTATGATGTGCACAGATAATATCCAAAGATCTTACAGACTTGACATGTTCACCATTTCTTCTTTCTGGTAGCAGTACTTTTTTTTTTGTGCGGTTGGTTATTTGGCTGAATAAATAATCATTATTATCTTTATTTTTGCTTTGTTTCTGACATCTTTTTGTAGAGGGAAGAGCATCAGTATCCCAAACTGGACTTTACTAAGGAGGAGCTCAATGAACGTCTCAAACGACAGCTTGATGTGGAGCAGGCCTGCACCATCACCATTGACTCTGTGGAGGTTGCCAAGCCTGTCACTGAAAACATGGCTAAAATGGTACACAAGTCCAGTGATTGCCTCTCATTGTCTTAATGTCATCTTCAGGAAACAGATTTAAGATTTATGGACCAGTGATGCTAAAACTGCTAAAATAAAATATCTATGCACCATAAATAGTATTTTAGTGCACATTTCACAGTAATATATTAGTGTCAAATTAATACACATGTTCAGTATTTACACTAGAATTTTTACCAGCATTTTTCTGCTGCTGCTCCCTGTTAAAGAAAAGCCACTGTTTCATTCGTGCCCGAAGAACACAAGTTATCTTCCTGTTGGTGGTGCAAGTTTGTCTCTTAAACCAGCAGACAAGCCTGCTGATTGCTCCCACAATCTAAAGTGCTGGCACCGAATATAAAATACAGACTGGAGTGGGTGCATATTATCTTGGCAGTAGTTGGTTGTGTTTGGAGTAATTATACTAATATATGGTCATTTGGAAACCATTAACCCCCTGCCTCAAAGTTCCTCTTATTCTCTGGTGTAAAATCTGAAACAATATGCATTTAGGTCTTGCAAGTTAGAAGAAGAAACATCATAAGCCTGAGGTGTACCCTCCTTCCAGATCCGGTATTAACAGTCCAGCCTGGCTTTGTGTGAAGCAAGCAAGCTGATCGTCCCTGTTGGTCAGGGAGCATTTACAGGCAGGCAGGGCAGAATAATAATGTATTGTAATGGAGGCCGCTGGAGACATTGCCATCACCTCACCTTCCCCAATCCAGACAGTGTCTTTGTTTCAGACAGACTGAATAAAACTATTCAGGGTGAATATAAACACGTACACTTACAGTCCTGGATCAATGCATAGCACACTGCCTCCATATTCTCCATATTTCTTGTCCTTGTTGAACAAGAATGTGACCAAAAAGTCCTACCTGCAGGCTAGAGTGGAACAATATGCAACAAATCTGAGTGTCGAGTTTTGTTTTGTTTTTTTCTTAATGTGATACATATTAAGATTAAGTTTTCTGTTGTTTGTCAGACATGAGATGGATGACTTACACACATGTTGTCCTTTCAGAGGAAGCTGCTTGCGGAGCAGCGGGCCCAGTGGCAGAAGATCCTCCTTCCAGCCTTCAGGGCGAGTAAGATGAACCTGGCAAAGACCAACACCAGGGACTACAAGCTTAACCTTTACCCATTCCTCTGTCTAATGGATGATATGGAGTATGTTGACATCATGATACAGGTAATACAACCCACCTACTGTTTGATGAAATGTCAGAAGTCAGGGATTTAGAAAAGGACTGTCTACATTTGAATCAAACACGACTGATGACAGATATATTTTGCTGCAACATATAATATCACCCGATCAATATAGAAAAACACAAATCAAGCAGTTGACAGAGACAATGCCTGCAAAAGCATTATGTTTTATCTTTGGCAGCAAAGAGGAACATGCTTTGATCAGATACCTTTGGTTCCTACATGGACAGATTCACAGGGCATGATGTGACTTCTGAAATGACTCTTTTCCCTTTGATTTCCCTTCTGACTGAAGGATAGCTTTTTTATTAAACTAAACCAGAGTTGCCAAAAGCTTCAAACAGCCTTTTGCAGCTGTTTCTACCTGTTTGACTTCTTGAACTGTGTCCTGTTCTTCCTCTAGAGTGTTACTAACATGCCTCCCCGGGGAGAATCACTGAAGATTTTAGCCGGAGATCTGGGTAACAGGGTCTTCACTAAATACTCGGTGCAACAGAAACATCGGAATCAGACAGTGGAAAAATTGGGCAACATTTACAACACTTACACAGACCTGCTGGCTAGAGATTCCAAGGTAGAGTAATTGCATCTTTCTTGTTAAATGATGATCAAGATGTCTGCCTTTATGTACAAATTTTTCTAAAAAGGGATTGTATCATCTTGAATTTTTGCATGTATTATGGTCTAGAGAATCATATCTTAATTTAAATGCATACCTTTTATAAAAAAAATTATCACGGTTCAGATGTGTTACCAAAAAAAAAATAAGATGATAAAAACTCATGCATAGATTTTGCTCACCAGTTCATTGACATACTGCTCATTATTTTTTATGTAAACAATGGACTGCATCTCCTCAGTGGAATTTTACAGCCAATACTTACTCAGTGTATCGCCAGTGTTTTGATACATTATTTAGTTCTGGTACATAAGTGAGATCATTAATGTCAACAAGAATATAATGAGCAACAGTTCATTATACTCCAGTAGCTACTTAAACACAACGTAGTTAAGGTGTTTGTTATTTATGCCTATTATGGATTTTGCCATGGTTGTTATGACACCAAGCAATAGTCAACAACAGAGTTCTTACTTTAGTCATTTATTTTCCTTCACTCATTTTGAAGGGTAAACACCATAAATGTGTATAACAATGCTACCAAATTTTTGATACCAACTGCCTACTTGTCTTCTTCTCATGCACTTTTTTCAGTTATTACCCTCTTAAATCTAAAGATGTTCCTTTTTTGTGTTGCATCTTTATAAACAGAATATTTTGGGTTTTGAAATTGCTGAAAAACATTTGAATCAAGCACCGATGTCGCTTAGATGGATATTTTTCACTATTTTCTGACATTTTACAGAACAATCAAATGAGAAAATGGGAAGATTAATGGATAAGGAAAATAACAGGTTGCGGTATCCATCATGGTTCTTTAGACAAGAAAAATATTTTTTTGTCACTGATTAATTTCTTTTTGAAATTGACACCTTCCCCTATTTAAAGGCTTAATAAAACTTATTTTTTTGGTACTTGCAATGTTTTTTTGAAAGATAATATAATCATATTAAATTATATTTAGTTACTTAACAGTTATTGGTTGTTGTTTTTTTTTTTTTTTACAGAAAAAATGTTTTTTACCACCTAATTGGGAAAAAAATTACTTTTGCGCTTCTCCTTCTAGAAATATGACGTCCTTCCCAGGGAGCAGTGGTGTAAGATGGAGATCGAGCAGAGTTCAGGGCCGATGCTACACGGTGGAGAGACAAGCTGGCCATACATATTAACCCTGGAACTGGGCACTTTTTTGGTGGATATGATGGTCAAGCACCTTAAAATTAATAGCGACATCCTGAATCCGACCTTTGACAGAAAGATCATCCCCATCCTCTACCACATGTACACCTTCCGTAGCACCCGACAGGTATAGTAGATGTGCAAATTTGTCCAGCTGTATCTTTGTTTACTCTGCAGAGATATATCAAAGGAGTAAATGGTCTGCAACCCCAGAGTTGGTAGCAGTTCTGTCGAAGCAGCCTTGCCAAAAATCCAGGGCAGATCCTTCTTACACAGAAGCATGAACACAAGGCCTTCTGGGTTCTTTTGGTCCTTTGGCCTCTGATAAAACCGTTTCAATCCAAATTTGAAAAAAGGAGAACACCTTTGATAACTTGGAAATAGGATTCCTGAGTATTAACCTAGGCCAAATAAGGTCTTTTCAACTGAGGTTTATGTGGGGAAAAATGGTGAAGGATTAGTTATGAGATTAATATTGGGTATGCAAACATTTGAAAGGACTCTAAACTGAAAAAATGACAAAACTGTTTACAAAAGCTTCCATTAGTGGAATCAACTTCTGCTGGAAAATTTCTATTTCCCAGGTGAGAGGATGAACGTCCTCAATGCGGCTAAGCTTGAACGATTTAATACACAAACCTATAACAAAATACAGATTACAAACAAAACAGTCACAAGCAAGCAAGAAGTCAGTCGTATCTAACTAGTCAGCTAAGTAGGGACAGAGTTCTTTCTCCCAGGTGGGTTAGAGAAGTCTGACAATTACTCTGTGGCTTGAGTTTAGTTTTATGCTTACCGTATCTGTAGAGATCAAAGGGTCTTGGTAGATGTTTGTCTATTGTTTCTCCAGGGGTCAGATGAGCCCTTCCTGACCTGTAGTCATTTTTATTACATCCTGTAAGAAATGCTACTCCGACTATCACCACAGAATCTTCAAAAAAAGATATCTTCAAAGGCCAGGCTAATCAACTGAAAGAATCAGTCAGGAGCCACATATCTTAGGAAACGGGGCATTTTGGGTCACACAGTTCAGATTTCCCTCACACAAATTATATTAACTGTGACTGAAAATTACACACCATTAGTCTTTGCATTAATCGATCAAAGTTTGAATTCCCTTTAAAGTTTGTGTCCTTTTGACTTGTAATCAAAAGAAGGGTCATTGGTGTAGAAACAACGAAAAAAAAATATATACATGTGCACACTTGACCTTCACTTTGGGCAGGATGAGTGTCAGTCTAAAGCTTGTTACCTTGAACACTTGAGCACCTCCCTATCCAGTGTGAGGCTTTAAAGAGTGTGAGTTATGGAAGCCTTTTGCCCCAGTGTGAATTGGCAGTAGGAATGGTTGAATAAGATGAATGGGTTCCTGGCTAATCCCTTTTTTAGTGTCCCCTTAATTGGCTCACTGATGTAGTACCATGGGACCCTGCAGGAGGGCAAGGCGACTGTGTTGGGAGAGAGGCAGAAAGGGAAGGAGAGAATAATGGGTTTTTTTTGGACTGGATCCACTTTGACAAGGGGAGTTATTATACCAGAATTTTATTCATGTGTTTTTCATCTCTCTCTCTTTTTCTCGCAATTGGAAGTCAGCATTGCAGGAGGACATTCTAATGATTTTAAAACACAGCACGACAGACTGACTCAAGCAAGCATTGCAATGGTGTTTTATATTTCTGAGGTTACTGTATTTTTTCATTATGAGGGTCTCTATGTCAAGAACCACTTGCTTCGTGTGTTGGATTAGAGCCTTGATACAATATCAACATATTATCAATTTTCTATCCAGATACTCACCAGCATTTAACACAATTAAATAAAGAAAAGAAAAAGGCTCCCCCTCGCTATCTGCAATGTTAAAGTACTAGTTTGAAAGCAATATTTTAGTGAAATTTCTGGAGCTACAGTTGCCTACCTAAGTCTTTTGTGGATGATAGCTGTACCTTATTATAAGTAAGGTTAAATTAAAATTGTTACTCTCAGTTATACTTTATGATTCACCATAATCTGATTTTAAAATAAACTGGGCCAGCATTTTTGAATTCAGTGTAATTGAGACATTCATGTCTGCTTATGTCCTGGTGTTTTACCCACCAGATTGGCTTCATCAAGCCCCACCCCATCCTGATTCAGATGCAGCAGGAAGCCATGGAGACCAAACTGACCTTTGACTCCTATGTGATGCCAATGCTGTGCCCTCCTGTGCCCTGGACCTCCGTCAAGTTTGGAGCCTATCTGCTTACACCGAGCAAGCTGATGCGGACAACAGATGGGGCCACCCAACATGAGGTGTTGCTCGAGAAATGCCAGAGCCTCCATGCAGTCTTGGATTCTCTCAATCAGCTGGGAAACTGTGCCTGGAAGATCAACAAACGACTGTTGGATATTATTATTTCCATATTCAATGATCGGGGTAGTGATAAGCTAGACATTCCTCCTCCCCTGTCAGAGGCCCCCAAAATACTGCACTTCAATCCCCAAGATCCCACTTATACTGCTTCTGAGAAGGCCCACATGAAAAGAGACATCATTAATGCCAAAAAGAAATGCAGTGAGATGCACAGCCTCCGTATGGATGCTCTCTATAAACTCTCCATCGCCAATTACATGCGGGATGAGATTTTCTGGTTCCCTCACAACATGGACTTCAGGGGGCGGACCTACCCCTGCCCCCCATACTTCAATCACCTGGGAAGCGATGTGACTCGGGCCATCCTCCTATTTGCAGAGGGGAAGCCCCTGGGGCCCAAGGGTCTGGACTGGCTGAAGATCCACTTAGTCAATCTGACAGGGTTGAAGAAGAGGAGCTCACTACAGGGGCGCCTGGAGTACGCCAACACTATCATGGAGGACATACTGGACTCTGCTGATAGCCCTCTAAATGTCAGTCGGTCTTTCTTGGTCTTTGCTGACCATTAATAGTTGTCCAAACATACATGCGCATCAGTTCTTCTTAGAAACTCTTACCTGTTTAGTGAAGCACACACTTACCTTTTAAAGATACACAAAGACCTACCCTGTTTATACTTTCTCAAATATGGAGATTACAGTTTATTACTTAGTGAAGGGTCAATCGTAAATTGACAATATCTAAAAACTGATGTGGATATTTGTTATAACCATTTCAGACGTGTGTATTTATGCAGGATAATATGCTATGGTTGTGTGTTTGTCTTTCCCAGGGTAAGAAGTGGTGGATGAATGCAGATGAGCCTTGGCAGGCTTTAGCGTGCTGCATGGAGATAGCCAATGCTGTGAGATCTCCCAATCCAACACAATTCATCTCTCATTTTCCTGTCCATCAGGTACTGTTGGAAAAAAAAAGAAATGATTTATGTTTAAAGATATTCATAGCAATTTGAATCACTTGTTCCATCTCTGACCAATATCTTTTTTAATAGGTTATTCATTGTAAAATGTAATTAATAATCTACATAAAAAGGTAATAAAGAAGATAATAATTCTGGTAAAAAATCTAAAAGGATTCAAAATTATTATCACATCAGAGTTAACAAGACAAGACTTTTAAAGCCATGTGGGGCCATTTTATGTCATCTTTCATAAATTTAATCTTGCACATCAAACCACAGCTTGAGCTATCCTGTGTTGAGATAAGTTCTAGCCTTTTCTCAGATAAACCAGGCGGGGTTGGGGGGGTGCCGCTGTGGTTCATCAGGTTAGCCTCTGTGCTAATTGCAACTGCCTCAGTTTGAGTCTGACCTATGGTCCTCTCCTGCAGGCCATCCCCTTCCTCTTTTCCTAACTTTCCTTTCACACTCTCTTGCTAGAATAACAGAAAAAATGCCAAGAAAAAGTAACTGATGAAAAAATAAAGCGACAAACATCCTCTAGAACAATGTCATTGTTGGTCGACTATTTGCTACACTATACGGCCCAATCACTGAAGCCTTACACCAGCAACTTAGTGATGACCATAAGCTAAGGGAATTTTTTTAAATGAATGTAACATGTTGTGCAATCAGGGTTAGACAGAAATTAGTTTAATCAATTTCAAGACTTGCTTCTCACCAGCTGTTTGAACTTAGCTGAGGGATTGTAGATATAAGTGGGTCTCAAGCTAAATCTAATATATTTACATCAAATTAATGTTCATTAATGTGTCCTGGTAGCTAAACCAGACAAAATATTACTAGGAAGTTATTTATCTGCAGTTAAACAACTTAATCGTCACGCATGTGTGGCAAAGACCAAAAATGTGCAGTTGCATTTATTCTCAGCTACATTAGTATTTCGTCGTGCCTTTTTTAAAGTTTTCTTTTTGAATGTGGTACCCACATACTGCTAATTTCAGCTATGCACTTGAGTGTAGTGAATAGCATAAGTTTTCATATTAAGATACCCAAATAACATTGACAAAAACTAATAATAATGACAATTCACTGTGAATCAAAAAATTATTTGGCCAGTAAATTAGCTAGTTGTCTCTACACATGTAGCTTCTTTCCTTCGTCTTATGCCAAAACCATTTTGTTTTGCTCGCGGATGGCTTGATTGTCGAGCAATAAGTGCAAAATTCAGTCTATTGCTTTGGGCTGTGAAACGTGGAGAAATGTTTCAATGAACTGACAGTAACAGCTTCAACAGAATCTTTTTTTTCATCTGTTGCGCTGACACTCATGCGCTTTATCTGAACTTTTCTCCTTTGTTTCTGTTGTATCTATTCTTTGACTTCTTCATTTACTTCTAATTTCTTCCTCTCGTATCTGCAGTTGTTTTGTTCACCCTTAACCCTTCACTGTGTGATGCCCTCTCCCTTTCTGTGCTGATTGCTGTAATTTCTTCTCTCTCTCTGCTCCGCCATCACTGCTTTAATCTTTCCTCTCCTTCCCTTCCAGGACGGCTCCTGTAATGGTCTCCAGCACTACGCTGCTCTAGGCAGAGATGTTATTGGTGCCACATCAGTCAACCTTGTGCCTTGTGATGAGCCCCAGGACGTGTACAGCGGAGTAGCACAGCAGGTCAGCACCAGTGGGCTGTTTTATGTTTTTCAGTTTTTTTTGCTTTTCCTTGAAATGTGTTTACTTGAAAGGTGCACAGGATGACTGAATTGTAAATTTTTTCCGTTGAAAGGCACATTGCAGTTGCTTAGCTCTTTCTTTTCAGGTGACTAGATGCCTTAGTGAGTGACAGACTGAGCAATGAGAATGCATTTTATGTTTTTCCACTTTAAAACTACCTCATGCTTGCATCAGTGTGCAGTGAGAGTAGACAGTTTCCTGCATCCTAAGGCTCAAAGGGCAGACCCAGCAGACTGTAAACATGCTTCTTTTTAGTTAAAGTTGTGTAACAGCTAGAGTTCTAGAGATTAGCTGATCAACCTATTTGCTGATCAGCAGGATATAATAGACAATTGCTTTGACAAGTTCACACAAAGATAGGCATTTGTTTGCTTTTAAGAAATGTCACAGACATTTTCCTGACTGACATTCAGTCAATTAATTGGTTAACCAATAAGAGCTGTGAACAAAATAATCAACAGTGAAATAAAATTTCTGTTGTAGCCCTTGGGAAAAAACCATCTGCCCCGATTTATTGTTGTTTTTTGTTTTTTTTTTTTCTTTAAATACATCAGCATAAATGTGTCTACATTTGGAACAGAATCTGCTCATGATTTGCTTGTATTTTTTATATAAATTATAAACATGTGCATGCGTTTGTTTCAGGTGGAGGAGTTCAGAGCAAAAGATGCAGCCAATGGCCTGAAGATCGCCCAGGTCTTGGAGGGTTTCATCAGCCGGAAAGTGGTCAAACAGACCGTGATGACTGTGGTGTATGGAGTCACCCGCTATGGTGGACGCCTCCAGATAGAGAAAAGACTGAAGGAGATTGATGAGTTCCCTAAGGTACAGTGGTGCTGGAGGGTGATGGTGGTGGCTGAGGGAAATCCTGGTACAATGTGCAGTTTTATTTTTAGCATTGTGTCAGTGTAGTATGACAGATTGACCTTTAAGCACAAGGTGTCCTCTATATAGGGCCTTTGTTACACCTTCCCTCCTGTTGTACATACAGTATACTTCCACGCTCATGGAGTCCAAATGGACTATAGTATGAGATCTTCTGGGAACTGTCCTCATTTCCATCATCCTCTGCATCAGCACGATGGCATTTTGACAATGCACTCAATGGGATTTTAATAACTCTGACCTTGACATAAAGAGGCCCACCACACTGTCTGCAAGCGAGCAGCATGGACCAACGGTTCATTTTAGTCAGATTTATTTACATATGATTTTATTTCAAGGAAATATAATATTGCATATTTGAATCAGGTAGACCATGAGTGTAATACAACAATAGATATATTTGATATCCTCGCCACAGCCACTGTGTGTTTATTTTTAGTTCAAAACCATTGCACTGTATTGCACATAAATGGTCCATTGATGGGCATACCCATTCTGCCAGATGACACCATGGCAGGAAAATGGAGGCATTTAATCTTTACTGTAATGCTCATTAACTGTCAAATAGCTATATACTTCCCTACAATAATCTCATTGTCTGTATAGACGTAGATCTAACATCTCTCAGCCAGAGGATTCTGCTAAATGACTTCTGCATAATTCCTAATTGTTTAAACAGGCATCTAGGGGGAAGTGTATTTGTGACTGATTACAGGGGGATGGAAAGTTGTATGAGGCAGCCCCTACTGACTGTACATTTCTCATTGTTCAATCCAAGTTTCATCATTCACGTTTTCTTCATACATTTAGTTAATTAAATAATGACACGAAAAAAATTATTTAATTTTAAAAATACTGTTAATTTTTTTTGTTTTACAAATGCAGTGAAGCAAAAATTTAAGTGTGTTTTTTAAGGATGTGAATGTACCAGGATAATAATTCATTCATTCATCTTCTACCTCTTATCCATTTCTGGGTTATGGGATGTGCTGAAGCCAATCTCAGCTCCCATTGGTGAGGACAGATTTCACCCTGGGCTGGTCACCAGTCCATTGCAGGGCCAACACATAGAGACGAACAACCAATCACACTCACACTCAGACCTACAGACAATTTAGAGTCACCAATTAACCTAGACATGCATGTCTTTGGACGGTGGGAGGAAACCGGAGTACCCAGAGGAAACCCACGCAAGCACAGGAAGAACATGCAAACTCCACACAGAAAGGCCCGTGACCTTCTTGTTGTCGGGCAACAGCGCTCGCCACTATGCCACTGTGCTGCCCCAGGATAACAATTATGTATTGTTTTTCCAGGACCATGTATGGGATGCATCTCACTACCTGGTACGGCTGGTGTTCAGTGGTTTAAAAGAGATGTTTACAGGGACCAGGGAGATCCAGGTGAGTTCAATACATTTTAAATAAAGTCAGATACATGGATGCAATTATCTCATCCTGCACATCAATACCAATAAACACTCAAACTTTTATGTTGCTAAATGCAATAACAGGTCTGGCACTCTATATCCATTCATCCCACCACCATCCATCCATATCAACTTGCAATACTTTGTATTTTCATTCAGATAATGACCAAAAAATACATCACAGGACACAATGCACTTAATTGATTTAAATATACAGGCAAGCATTGTGAATAGTTTCCAATAATAGGCATATTTACTTGGGTTTATATTGATCTGATTATCTAGATCTATGTAAAATTTCCCTTAAAATCAAAGCAACAAACTAACAACAAACCTTATGCTTTAAATAATGCAACATTTAATTTCATTTTTCCTTGGAGGAAAGACTTTAGTAACTTTAGTAACTTATTGTTTTTATTATCATTATTATAACATCACAGAGCCCAGGCATAGTGTCACTACCATGTCTGGCTACTGACCTACTACAGGATATAAATATATTTTATAGTTATTAATGACCAGCTTACTTCACTATTACCCTGGCACTGGCAGCCATTCATCACATAGACTCCATTTATTGATGTAGCATTTGCACGTGGTAGGAAACTGCATTGCCTCAGACAAGGAGGAGTGTGATGAGCTAATAGAAACACCACCTACTGCTGGTGTGCATGTCCTTTGGGGAACGTGTGGGGACAACCCAGTCTGAGATAACAAATGCCTTTCACATCATACCTGAGAGCTGATGTAATGTTTTTGTGTTAGTGTGTGTTGTGCACCTTCATCTTTAAAATAGGTCAGAGCCGCCTGCATTTCACAGGGGTGATTTGAAGTATGAGTTGGAAGGATGTATTTTATCTGTACATTTCCCATTTTTCAACACAGCTTTTCATTTGCTTCAACTCAGCCTTTGTCCACTCCATACTCACTCTCTCTCTTTGCCTGCCTTTTATCAATCTGTTGACTGATTGGTCAATCTCTCAGGTTAATCTCGCTCTCCTGTTTCTTTGCTTTTATTCTATCTTCTTTTCTTTTTACTGGGAAATATATGGAGGCAGTTGATGATGAATGGAGCGGCTTTGGGCCAATCTGCTACCTCAAGTTGCTAGGACATATTTGTCTTTCCAACAGCTCATTGTGTGTGTGTGTGTGTGTGTGTGTGTGTGTGTGTGTGTGTGTGTGTGTGTGTGTGTGTGTGTGTGTGTGTGTGTGTGTGTGTGTCTGCGTGCGTGTGTGCGTGTGTGCGTGTGTGCGTGTGTGCGTGTGTGTGTGTGTGTGTGTGTGTGTGTGTGTCTGTCTCTGTCTCTGTCTGCGTGTGTGTCTGCGTGCGTGTGTGCGTGTGTGTGTGCGTGCGTGCGTGTGTGTGTGTGTGTGTGTGTGTGTGTGTGTGTGTGTGATCGTATTTGTGAGGAGGCACTTGTGGGACATTAATAGGTCTACTGTTCTTGGAGACAAACTGTGCCAGACACTCATGGAAACATCACTGTTGCACTTGCAGTTTTTAGAATAAGCAACACCTCCTCACGTATTTCTCTGATGGATGATTTCTACTTGAGAAAGAGGGTCAGACCTAAATGCATTTATTATCTGTTGTTGCTGTGGAACAGGTTGCGATTACATATGCTCCATATTTAATGCTTGATTGATTTAAATTTAGGAAGTAGCAAAATATGTAGCCTTGGTCAGCCAGCTGATTTTAACTCAGTGATGGAAGTTAATTGCTGTTTTGTCCAAATGAAGACATTTTTACAAACAAGTGAGTTTTCACACCCCCTAGTGATGACGTGTTTTGGACATTTTCTGAGCGTGCTCTTGAACCATTGCATGCCCTCACTTTACCTCTGATGACATCTGTCTGTTGTAGGATTGGCTGACTGAGAGCGCCAGGCTCATCTCCAAGTCTGGTCACACCATGGAGTGGGTGACACCCCTGGGTTTACCCATCATTCAGCCCTACCATCGCACACGCCACCAAGTGGTAAGTTTGATCTTCAGACATTTGTTGTTGTTTTTGTCTTTTTGTTTTTTTTTTCTAGTCTAACTAAAGAGAAGTTATAATAGATACATGCACTGTCTCTGAGTAGGGTAAATCAGATTGTTTTGTGCAACAAACAAAAAAAACAAAGACTAATAGTAAACTCAAGTTGGAATTTGGCTTAATTTCACTAGTGGCAGAACTGTGATCCCCCACATTTTATGTGAAGCAAAGTTTCCCCAACTACATGAGAGACAGCTAAGGCAATTACGAGCCAGTATATATTTCTCTTGCTTATTATCTTGCTGACCTTTCTGATGTTCTTCTTGTGTATCTTCACCCATTTTTTGTCATCTTCACTTTGCCCAAACTTAAAGGCATTGTCCATACTCCCACAACTGACCTTTTCTTAACAGACAGCCGGCCCATCTTCTTGACTCCCCCAGATACAATACAAACAGTATTCATTAATCTCTTTTGACATACTGAGTAATAATAGAAAATTGCTTGTGTACTAGTCTAGTGCTATTATAAAATATGTCTTAGGTTTGACCCTTCATTTCCATGAGATAGTGAGATAATTTCACAAATTAATTTCCACTCATTATAGTTCATGAGACTGTGACTGAATTTCTGATGAATCGTACATACAGTAGGCTAGTGCACACAAACTGTACCGTATCAGCCAATGAGTATTGACACACAATTACAAGAGCAATAACAACAGCTGCTTTCCTAATAGCTGTCAGCTTATAAAAGCTATATATCTTGTTCAATTTTAGTGTTTGCTATCATGTCAGAACATACTATTGTCTCAGCACAGCCAGCCCACAGAGCTCAGATCAGACCTGATCAGATTTTCTCTCAGCTGATGAGTGTGTCTAGATGCACTTACCACTTCAGGATCTCTAACTGGGGAAAAAAATGTTTTTATAGTTACAGTGCCTTGATAGAAAATCTGTCATAGATCCTGTAGTCTATTTTTTGGATTATTTTAATTTATTTCAGCTTTCTCACATCATTGTGTCAATCTTATAAGTAGGACACCCAAATAATCACAAAGCATTAGGCATTGGATGCTTTACAGGTGGAATGTACCAGCTGAGCTTTCCAAGTCTCGATAGGTTTGGTGTAGGACTGTAACACTGACTGTGCATTGTGGTTGCTATGACTGTCCTTACTTTAATGGAGCTGAATAACATCAGTAGAGTTTGTAGCCACTTTGGAGATTCTGACAGTACCACATCTTAGAGATAACATGTCTTTTTGCCAGCGTGTCTCTAGATAAAATGCCTTTGGATGCACTTGTGTGCATGGGAGGCAAAAGCTTGTATATGTCTGTGTGTTATTATACAAAATCTATTCTTGTTATCCTTAAGATCATTCAGTAAGTTAAGGAAGGAGACAGACACATAGCCATTGTCAAGTACAGGTGAACAGGTAGCTCATAGGCTGGCTCAGCATGCTGCCTCCTCTTTTAGTATGACCTCAAGCAGAAGGTTTGCTTGGAGGGGGTATGACACCTCCTAATCAGGTGCAAGAGAGCGAAGGTGACAGATGGTGGGTCCTCTGTTGGTACATCTCTGTCTCTGGATGTAGAAGGGTACATTCCCTAGATTTAATCAGCTTCTTTTAATGTCCAACTGAGACAAGGTTGCTCATCAGCCAGTGTACTTCCAAGGCCCAAAGTTTAATAAATTATTGAATGACTCAATAAATGAAAAGAGGAATTAGTACATGAACATGGTTTTAGCTTACATTTTACTGATAACTTTCTTCATCCCCTATAATAATTCTCTAAATCCAGTTGCATCACTAACCAACAAAAATGAAGCTGACTTGCAGAAAGGTCACCTTTTACCCGCATAGCTGGATTAAATTCAATCTCCCAGTCTCCTTTCTGCCTCTTAAATCCAAGGCCACCATGTTTCTGAGGGTCGTTAGTAATTAAACTCTAGAGTGGGAGGATGAAGCCTGATGCACAATAAGAAAACCAAAAAGAGAGAAAGGAGAGAAAGTAGCTACAGTAGCTACACATAATTAGACAGGAGTGTTTTTGTATGGGTGCATCTATGGGGTTTGTCTGGTTGTTTTCAGTGTCCATGCAGATGGGTAAACATGCCATCATGTGTCATGGAATATTTTCCGCTGCTGGATGTGAGGTGAGGTAGATAAAGTAGGATTGAGTATATGAATGGAACTTGAACATGCATCAGGGAGGATGCCTAACAGGATTTGGAGATACTAATTGGATCAGAGGTCACTCTGGCTTGGATTCGTTGTTAATTTTCATAACCCTCCCAAGCGAGGTTACAGCGAGATCACACATTCTCAGCAGATGGTAGCACTAGGGAGCGGCCAGCTGGATTGGCTGGATTTGAATGGATTTGTGAGTTTATAGTTTTACTAAAAGCTGTGATCTAATGTCCTCTATGTGGAAAGAATTAGTTTATGTTACTTTGGGATTTAGGAGTAATTTCCCTGGACATCATAGCACTATGAATAATTTCTTATCTATTTATCAAAAAAAATTTTAAGTATTGTAATAGTTTGTGTTTTTTTTATTATTTATAGCAGTAAAAAACATAATTCAATCAGCTGTTGCAAGCTTCAAGAGACCAAAAACCGGTTCCTTCACACAAAGATGAATAATGTTTTTCTCTCCACCTATGCTGTTTTGTTCTTTTTTATGTTGATAATCTTTTTTACATATTTAAAGATTAGTTCTGTTTTCAGTCTCATACTGACTTTTATTTTTAACAAATTACATGCTTTCTGTCCCTTTTATTATATTTTTTTTTTCCTTTTTGTAGAAGTAAAATTACTGCTGAGTTGGAGAAAGTCATGGGGCCTGTACAATAGCTCTGTACAATGCCTATGCTCTTCATTCAAATTCTTGGGCGCTACTTATTTGTAAATGCCAGTGTGATACCCTCCATCCCTCCTCTCGCCTTGGAAAAGAAGTGAGCTATTCTCAAGGGTAGCATGTAGCGTGATGTCTCGTGGATCTTGCAGAATCTTCCCATCGTTTTGGGGTGAAATAATGGATGCAGTTTGAATTCCAAGGGTATCCCCAAGGGGAAGACAAAGAAAGTGTGGTTGAGATAAGGTCTGCGAAAGGTCACTGGAAGTGTGGCAAGACTCTGGAGTGTGCATGACTATGAGTCTGCAGCTGCCTTCCTCTGTCCTCGAGGGAAAAAGGTGAAGTTCTATACCAACTGACCTGGACCACCAGAGAAAGGAGAGAAATGAGGTGTGGTGCAGACATGCTTCTTCTTGAGTAGATGAGACATGATATTACTCATTGTGGGATGAATGGGGATTCCCTTTCTTGGCACTATAACTTATATGTGCTTTCTCATGGCTGTTGTTTCCATGACAATCTGTACTGCAACTCTGAGGTTTATAGATTTATACCACATTAGTGAATTCCCTACAGACACATATTGGGGTTATCCAAGTTCCTATTCATCACAGCCTCAGGGTTTGCACCAGAACTTGTACACAGGTCATGTGTGTGTTCATTACAATGAACAGAACAGCAATGTAAAGTAGTGACCTAATTTTCAGTGTGACAATCCATTACTCACATCAAAGGTATCCTCCATTAATTTCACCTTCACCCCCTTTTACGTCACATTTTCTCAGTTCTCTCCATTGTACCAGTCCGTTAGGACTCAAAGATGGGATGCTATTAGAAAAATGATGGACAGATCCATGTAAAATTCCTCCTAAAGCAATGATTGATGACATATCAGCCATGGCAGAGACTAATGGGATTTCACCACACTCTGCATCTATTTTAAAAGCATTTCTTGATAATTGTCTAAATCCATCATTCATCACACCACAACCTCCAAGCAATCAAACAGAATTAAACAAAGTAGCATGCTGGCCCTTTAATGCTCGGTTTTATGTACTTCAAGCCACGTAGACATCTGTCACATTAATTTCTATATGTCCTTGGCTTCCTTCGAACAGGTGGCTAATAAATCAGAGGTTTAATTTAGTAAGAGGTCTGTCATACTAACGTCTCAAGTACAGATTTTTTATGTCTTGGCTGTAGACCGTTGATCCTTGATTTGGAAAAAAGTGCTAAAATCGCAAACAGTCTTTGGATTTGGGAAGTGGGATACTCCCTTAGCCAAGCAGACAAACACAAGAAATGTTTGTTTGTTAGCCTTCTAGGAGATCAGACTCCAAACAAAGATGACAGGGGAAATAGTTATGCTTGAAGAGAGATGAGCATTTCGATTCCTATTCTCTCACTGTTCGTCAAACAGAGAAGCAAAAATGCTCAAATAAGAGATTATCTGCACCAAACACATGGTTAATAAAAAAGGATCTGCTGTACCACTGAAACAGCTTGAATTCAAAGACCCCATCCAGCAACAAATTTTGAAAATTTGATTACTAATGTAAGTACTATAAAGCCAACTAACAACTGATCTGAGTTGATCCACCTATTTTCACTCCCCGTACCCTTCACCACACAAAGGATGGGTAAAAACCTGCTTAATATGAATCAGTTTGTTTCAGTATCTTGTCCCTTTTTATGTTAATTTATTTATTTGACCTAAAAAGAAGCAGCAGAATGCACTTTTGTCCCCTAAATTGACCGTGGATAAATCCTTTTCTGAGCAGTAACTACCAGCAATGATGCTTAATCATTCTAAGCTTTCATTATTCAGAGTGCAGATAGTTCAAAGTGTTTGGTGCACTTAAATATAATTTAATTGGCAAAACATGTTTGTGACAAAGCTGCTTTCCACCAGTGAAAACAGAAAATGTGTTCAGACTTAAAAAGAATTAAATACATTAGTGTAAAAAGAATGCAAGGTAAACACACTAACGCAATATACCGTATTCACTTTACGATGAATTGGCTGCATGTTGCCAGTCATATCTCTTTCCTGATTCTAGCTTGTGGTTCCCACACAGGCATGGTTCAAAGGGTCAGGGAAAGAATGCCCTGCCTCAGCATGGATGAGTGGATGGACCCCTCTGGGTTTGGGAGATTAGGGTGCAAAGTCTTTTCCCCTTTAAGAGCAGCTGCCAGTAATGGCTTTGGTGTATAAGTTATATGTATAATGTATACTGGCAAATAGGTTCCACCAATGGTTAATTACTGGGATTAATTAATGATTAATAGGTCTATAGAAGGCACTCTTGAAATTGTGATTGTAAGAAATAGCTGATACTTGGTGTAATATTTCATATTCAAGTTTGCTCTTTGCTCAACTAACCTTTTTGCCTTTTTCATCAATTGATTAAATTTAATAGAGATAAAAATTACTATGACAGATTACCACCATTATTTAATAAGATATATTTTTGTTATACTGTCAGTACATGAGAAATAACGTACCCCGTCTGCTTCTCCATTACAGCTATTTTCTGTCGGTATTGAAGTTGAATCACTGTGTACTAACTGTGCCTCCCGACCCGTCCATGTGTGAACCATGTGTGAATGCATATGTGTGTGGTAGATGTATAGGTAGATATGTCTTCATTGTGTGCATGTAATCCGAAAATAATAGGCCCCCATGAAATAGTATCTTTCCTCCTTTAATGTGATGTAATTCCTTTTGAAAAAAGATGGCAGGTTGTGACTTGACTAATGATGTTGGTTTCCATTTTAGACTGTTAAGTACAAACAGTTGAACAGGTGGATTTCTTTTAAAATAAATATGTTTATTGTGGTGGCTTCATTGGTAGAGATCTTGTTTACAGTTACGTGCACAGAATACAGTCTCCATTAAAGATTCACTGCTTTCCAGATGACAGTGACAAGCTCATAAAATCTCAGTTTTTTGGACTCTTTGCTGAAATCAGTCAAGTGATTGTCTTGTCTTGGGTGTGACAATGTCACCGGGAAGTGCTCACAGGTTTTCACTGGTCCAAAATCTTCTTTTACACAGCAGACTGCTTGCCCTGGAGCAATTCACAGTGTTATAACTGACTCCCAAAAGCAGCACAATGCAGCTCACTGTAATCTGTTTTGAGCCAAGACCTACTGGGAGTAGCAACGGTAAAAATATGTCCTCATGGGATGCTGTAAAATAACTATGGCCAAAACTGCTCAACCAAAGACTTGTCCAAGAAATGCTTTCATGCCATTTGTTTGAATAACCACTCATCCCAATTTAAAGTACTTTTTAGTGGAATAAATTTTTTTTTAAATCTACTAAAAATGCCCCTAAAGAGACAACCACAACGATTTCAGTGAGTTAATCAGAGATGAACTTTTGAACTATAGTCACGGCTTTTAGGGTTCAAGTAGCATGTGATGAGTTTGAGTGCCTCCTGGTTTCCCGTGGCCAGTGGCCCAAATAAACAGCTGGCAAATGCAGCATGGATGGATGGGTATAATTCTCTGTGTTGTCAACCGTGTTTTGACTGAAAAATTAACTCTCTCCCAGAGTCCTGGTCAGGTTCACAATCCGTTATGAACAACTGTGAGACAGAGCTGAAGCCTGGAATAACGATGGTTGGAGCTTTTATTTGTTCACTGTTTTGGTGTTTGCTGGTGTGCATCAAGTTAGATGACTCATGTTAACTTTGGTTTTGCAAATGAATCATTTCATTAATTATTCAGTCAACAGAAAATGGTTATTTTGACACCTCATTAATCATGTAAACCAACAGTCATGAGAATTGTGCCAGTATGAGGATTTTCTGCTGCTTTTGTCATGTGTGAACAATTTGGGATTTAAAATTAAATTAGAACATTAGAGTCATTACAACATTTAAGATTGGGTGTCTAATTTATGATAGTTTAAAAACCAATCAAATTATCAATTTTATCAAGAAGATGATGCAAGATAAATCAAAAATGATAAATTTTTTCAAAACTTTCATGGAGCTATAATATATTTTTAAGGCGTGACAGGCTTAGGTGTGGCAGGCCTTTATTCATGGCTGCATTGGTTATAGATGTGTGTGTCATCTAAGGACGATCTGCAATCTGGTGGGTTACACTGATGAGCTCTTTCCATCTTTATATTTTAACAGGAAAGCCAGTAATAGAAGTTATAATTTGAGTCACTGTCGCCATTAATTGTTTTTTCCTTTGCCTTTGTTTTACTTTTCCAGCTCAAGAGTACCATACAACACATCAACGTCCAGATAAACCATGATGCCAAAGAGTAAGTCCTGCCATGATTAAACAGCTACTGACCAACAACAGATCTAGTTTAGGATTTCAAATGTTAGTATGGCTGTATGCTAAATATGCAAATGTTTTACACTTGATCATCGGTGCATTCAACTCCTTTTCTCTGTGTATCTCTAATCTATCATAAGGGAAACCATGATTTCCAGCTGAACTGTAGCAAAAATGTCACTGAGGCAAGAGACAAAATAATTGTTTAGGATTCAGGTAGACATCAGGGTGATGGAGGTAAGTTAAAGATACAGAGACAGAATGAGTCAGCAACAGAAAGTTGAGGGAAGACAGAGTAAGAACACCAGAGTGAGACAGCGATAGCAAAGATTGACAACTGTCTTCCTCAGTCTGACATCGACAATATGTACCATAGCAGCAGTGTGAAACTGCAAACAACGTGGGACAGAGTCGAGATGGGAGGGCAGAGGGCAGAGCGATGCTTAGAAATGCCATCTTGTCTGAAACTTGAAATTTACTGTCAGAGAGAAAATATCACAGGCTGACTTTCTGAGCCAAACTTGACACAACTGACAAGCCCAGTTTTGTTCAGCTTTTCCTTCCACAGACTCACAGACACACACACACACACACACCTCCTCTTCATTGTGTGTGCTTTAGGCAGAACTGTTAGACTTCAGACAGCTCTGGTTGCTAATTCTTACTCACTGACTATGCACCTTTTCAGTCCTTTGGGATTTCACGCTGACATGTTTGATTTGTGTGTGTGGGGGGGGAGAAAAAGAGAAGACAGTGTTGTTCTTAACATCACCAACTGATTTCTAAGAATCTTTTTTTTACACAACTCAAGCCAAGAACAGCAATATTAAAATCAACATGAAGACCGCGATGTGTGTGTGCGTGCGTGTGCCTGTGTGTTCGTGCGGGTGCAAGCGTAGCTTTGGGTTTGGTCCAAGCTCTCTCTTCTCTGTTTGAATTTCCTGTTGAAGTGCGTTCTGCTCTGTGGCAGCCCAGCAGATTTGAATGGCACAGGCTGTAATGAGAACATGGGGATGCAGATTGGCAGGGATTTTTTTTGTTTGTTTGTTTTTATTTTTTACTGCCATTTCCATCTTCAGAAGCAGCAACACTGCATTTACATTACTTACTAATACTTCTTATACCGTGTCCACATTTGCATATATCATACTGACTATTATTTAGAAGATAGTGAGTCCTTCAGAGGTCACAGAGAAAGTAAACATTGATGTTGGAAACCATGCACACAGACACAACAGACATTATTACTTATTGCACAGAAAGCACAGGTGTGATGAATAATATTCATTCATTCATATTAATTTAATAATATTAATGTGTTGCTATACAAGTGCATTCCTGCCAGTGTGGCTACATGTTATTCATGGTTTTATTAAAAGATCTACGCTAAAAGACTAAATCTGCTGGTGAGACCTACTGTCAGCATGACTTTTAGAGAAAAAAAATGGAGGAAAATTAAATGGCTGGGCACTTTGGCTTAAAGTTAATATCATGGATACATTATTCTGCTTTCTTCGTACTTCAGGTAAAAATCATTGCTCTCTTTTCTACTCCATCACAGGAGGCCAGACACAGTTAAACAGAAGAACGCCTTCCCACCAAACTTCATCCACTCTCTCGACTCCACACACATGATGCTGACTTCTCTCCACTGCTACAGGTATCATCGAACAGACTGTGTTTAATGTATGAATAATTTGAAGAGACACTGTCCTCATATGTCCTGTTGCTGATCTAGAGGTGTTTTGTAATATTCCTCTGAGATTGGCTCTCTGTGTATGCATAACCTCAAATGGCTTTAAGAAAGTACCTTCACATCTGTTTTTAGCAATTATTGTCCGAGTCATTCAGTTCTGTGCAACAGTTTTGTTTTTTTCAAAGACTGTTTTTACTCATTGACACTTTTCTGACACACAATTGAATTTTCTCCGTCTGATTTTATCCCAGTGCTGGTCTGACATTTGTCTCAGTGCACGACTGTTTCTGGACCCACGCCCTCACTGTGGACACCATGAACAAGGTATCATATTAGAGTACAACCTTTTTTCCTCCCACCTCTCCAGATTCTTTCCCCATTCTTTGTCCTTATCATCCCTCTGCAGCCACTTCCATCCTGTCTGATCATATATCGCTTGGGTTTTGTATTCTCCGCTTTTTGCTGATTATTAGAAGCTAAAGTTGGAATCAATCTTTTCATCTGATCCAGACTCCTCTTCAGTCCGTTTTTGGGACAGTATAATAAGTGTATGTGTTCGGTGATTATTTTAGTGCTTTTCCATTGGATGCTGAAAAAAATTATAATTGCATGTCCCCAGCAGCACTCCTGTTCAGCTGAGAAGTGTCAGCTTTGGGATGCTACTAAAACAAACTTTTTACGCTTCATAGCCGCTTAGATTTAAAGGCTGCTGATTGCCAGTAGGAGCATCATACAGAGCCTGCCGTGCTGGATAAATGAGCGTCTGCCCCTGCCTGTTGAAATTAGCTTGTTAACAGGCCTAGACAGAGAAACCATGTGGAATAAAATGGACCAAATTACCATAAAGCCCCAATTTTCTGTTGATGTAGCTCCATTTTTATGTTTTCACCCAATTTCAGGGGAGTTACAACCAGTGGAGCAGCTCCCTCTCAGCATATTTATTTCCTCTCATATTCTCTTTATGTGTGAATATACGTCTCCCTCATTAGATAGGTAATTTCAGCCGAGTAGGGGGAATTAAATATCTCTGTCAACACCTGAGCAGATGAAGAAGGATCGTATTTTGATAAATTTTCCATTTTCTGAACTGCCCAGTTCCTGTTCGTGTTGCTTAAGAGTTTTGCAAAACCCATGAAGGTTTACAATACTTAAAATATGCATAATCATATGTAAGTTCATACTACTCCGGACCTACCAAAAAACAAACAAACAAACAAAAAAAAGACGTGAAAGTCTACAAATCATATTCTCCCTACATGAGGAAAATAGTTTTTTGGTTCCAGCCCCAGCAAAAATGAAAAAAATCTTCATTGTCATATTACTTTCAGTAAAAATACAAAAATGAGCACTGCTACTAATGGGAAACCTTTCCTATATCATAGGGATGTTTCTGATAACTTGCAGCCATTCAAAAAAATAATACCAGTTTTCTTCCTCAGGATAGATATACTGTCTTGTAGCTGAGTGACTCTTTCAGCCCCTTTCATGCCTCTCCTCCCTACCTCCTTCCATCTTTTAGCAGGTCACCAGGCTTGGAATTCTGAAGAGCTTGTCAGTCAAGATCAGAGTAACTCAGAGTACTCTCTCCTCTGCCTCTTCCTCCCCTCATCAGGTCTGTCGGGAACAGTTTGTCGCCCTGCACAGCCAGCCAATCCTTCAAGAGCTGTCCAATTTCCTGCTACAGAAATACTGCGGCAGCACCCTGTGAGTTTACATGCCTGCATGCAAAAATCATTTTGATTGGGCAAAACAAACCATCATTGCTATCAGACGCTGTCTGTGTGTTTGTGCTGTACTGCGTAATCTTTCTGGTCTTTTATGGTCTAGACAAAAGCTATTATACAATGAGTGTATACAATGTGCAAACATTATAAATCAGTGCTAACAGAAAGTACACAGACATGAGAGGTTATAAGATCGTAAAAGTTATATTAGTGTGCCAGAGTTTCTGCTCTAGTTGTCTGTGACATCAAATATATAAGAGGTTTTTCTCTCCTCTCTGTATCTGTCTTATTGGCCTCAGGCTGGGTTATGCTCATCATCTGACTGTGTTTTTCTCTCTTTGGGGTAATTGGACACCTTCTCTACAGCTTTTACGCCACAGCATCCTCTTTGTCTTTCCACCTATCTGTCATCTCCACAGACACACTACTATTCCCTAAACCTGGCTAAAACACTATTCATTCTCATAGACACCACAGAGAAGGACATGGGAACCGTGACATTTTGGGTTGCTTCTTTTGAAGCCGATTTTTCCATCAGTCACATTGTTAGCCCACTGAACATATGATGCCCAGCCATATGCTACGTTTTGATTTAGTTTGCTTTCATAACAGCACTTATTTTTTTTATCACTACAACATCCAAAATGATGAGAGCTAAAACTATTAATAAATATATTATATATACCTACATGGACTTCCACTACTTTACATAAATGTAGCTTTATTTAGCATTTAGTATTTCTGTGTGCATTTGTACCAACTGCAGTAGCTAAAAATGTCAAGTTTTGACTGAATCATTCACATGCTCGCATATAAACAGGTGTCAGCTCCAGCACATCACATTATAAGTACCTATTAATTACTCAGTACTTGAAGGAATTATTTATTTAGAGGTACTTCAAAGGTAACTACAGTTTGGGGACTGACAGTTCAACAGCACTTATTGTCACATCCATGTGTGAGTTGTTCAAACAGAACTAAGAATTAGTTCATTAGTTCATCAGAATTAAAGATGAAAGTTATCTTGAAGTGCAATTCCCTTAGATTTGGTGTCCCCATACATAAATTTTTTACATCTTAACTTTCCCTTCTCTCCCTTTGTGGCAGGACTGAACAGAAAAACAAGAAGTACCAGGAGTACAGGAAGCTGATGTTGCTGCTGGCTGAAGTGCCCCAAACAGGTCAGTTTGTGGGTACCGGTCAGGCTCCCAAACACGTGGCTTTGGAGTGCCAGCATACAGGGTCTTGTATTGTACCTAATTAGGCTGAAGAGGACCTGTAGCTGTATTTGAGGTTTGCAGTAGGCCTCACCAATAGGTATCCTGTTGAACAAGCCTGCATTTTGTGTCATGTTTTATAATTAGTTACTGTCATCAGCGTTTTGTGATTCTTGGCACAGAAACAAGCAGGAGAACAGCAGACAGATTGTTGTATGTTGCCAGTGTATTTATCCCACTTTCTCCTGTTGTTTGTGAAGCCGTATGTGTTGCCCAAACTGCTGCTTGAACGGGGAAAGCCTATGAGTTTGGCTAAAATAAAATTTTCAGCTTAAGTGATTAGTTGTGGATTTAGATTTGCCTGTGTGGCCACTAGCAGGTTTTCCTCTCATGTTACTGCAGTTGTCTCTCCATTGTTGTCTGCAGTGGAGGTTCTGTACAGAGGCAGCTTCTCTCTCCGTCAGTCAGATGGACGGAGGCTTAGCCGTTATGTAACCCCTTACTCCAACTCCAGCTAGTTTAAATTGATTACTGTTAATTGTGTCCCTCCTCTGCATAATCAGCTTATGTGACTGAAACCAGTCAGGTGTGCCCCTAAGAGGCGGGCGTTTTAGTGCGTGTGCGTGTGCGTATGCACCAGTGTTTGTTCCATTGTGCAGGACATGATGTCATCCTGGCAGTAATTAGTTGGTTACCATTATAATATTCTTTCAAATACTACTACAAAAACTTCAAAAGTATATTTAATCAAGTAAATCTTTAGATTTTTATATCACTACCACACACATGTTTTGACATTAAACACATTCATTGTTTGAATGGGTTAATATATTAGATTAAGCAGTGATGTCAACATTTTCTGGCTACAGTAAGTTTTTACACTCTTTACTTTTTATGGCTTTTACTTAATAATTGATGCTGCAGCTCGTGCTGGTGTACAGAGCTGTCAAGAGAGGTGAGGAGCAAAGGAGGCAAAGCGCAGTCTCCAGCATGGGGACTCATTCAGAGCTAAAATTAGCATTCAAGTGGTGTATTAAAGTTCATAGAAAATGCACTCATACCCAGAAAAACTAAAAATATGTATTGAATTTAAAAATGAAAATTCCTCAGTTTGACCAACTTTAAAAAAAAAAAAAAAAACTTTTCATCAAGATTGTGACTGTCCATAGACCAAACAAATGGCCTCTTGAGCGAAATTCAGATTTTATGCAAATCCATTCATTGATGATCAACCACATTTTGGGGAAATAATATGTAAATCATTGTGCAAATTATTCAGATTTATTATTTATTGGGATAAATAAGACCTTGAAGATGTACCATCCTTCAATACCAGTTAATCATAAATAGTTGACCTGGCACAGTGGGTAGCTTATTCGGTCTGCCACTACTAGAGCTTCAACTCATTATTTTCATTATGGAATCCCAAATATCACAGTAGCTGTGTTAGCATTCCTATCTGTTTATGCAATATGGAAAGTTTAAGTTATGTTTGCCTGTTTATATCAAAAGCAGCTTTGTATGTGATTTACTTTAACTACAATCCACAGACCCAAACTTGTCCTGATGCTGTGCCTCTTGCCCCTCCAGGTGATTTCGACCTCCAGCAGGTGAAAGAATCCACCTATTTCTTCAGCTGAGAGGCTCATGAGTGAAAGCCAATGGAGGGAGAGGAATGGAATTGACAGAGCGAGCAGGGAAGCAGCTGGCGCCGGGGTCTAAACCTGTTTGGTCTCCCTGAGACATTGGCAGATTGATCCAGCCACGGGCCCTCCTGCCTTCTGGTCCTCGGGTATGGGGGGGTTGTCTTCAGGTGTTCAGACACAATGAACCTGCCTGAAATAACTCAGTAGTGGGTTGATGAAAGGCAAGTGGGATACTCATCCAAGATTAGGGAATCAGTGCCGGAAGGAAATGTTGAGACTTCAATCAGAAAAAGCACCTCTTATAATAGACACTTAAGCCATATTCAGGTGTGGCAAGTGAGTGACTGAGACGACCATATTGACTGAACCACATATGAAGTGCGTCACCTCCTCCTCCACAAAGCGCTGCCCCGACTCTGCTACAATCCCAGCTCATCATTGATTCCGTTGTTGCCTGGATTATAGGAGGCTCTTTGACACACTGATCGAACATTTCAACTTTTTCTGTAGAAGTCTGAGGAAGAGACATTTCAGTTAAAATGGAAAAAGTACTTATAGGAACTTTGGATATGGGACTCAGAGACAGATGAGTCGAGGGAGTTTTAGATTGAATAATGTCCCTGTGTACTCATATTCCTACTTTTCTTGGAGTAACTAAGCACTTGGCATTTGCTCCAAAATAAATGCAATTCTTAAAAAGTCTCCCTATTCATTTAATGGTTCTAAGGAGTAGCTAATGCTTACAGTGCACTTAAAGTGGATGAATCAGACAGCGCAGCATTTAGTTGTAGCTGCATATTTCAATCCTTTTGTGTATCATGAGATGAAAATGTCCTTTCAGATGCCTGCAAACCACAAAGAGTTTTCAGGCTTCACTAATCAACTGAGATCTTATTTTCCTGGGCCAGTGCCGCATCTAGAAGTAAAAATAGCTGAAGTGCTATCTGATCATTGCTGGAAACGTTACAGCAGTTTCAGACAAAAGGTGCCGTTGATGTTCAAAGGCAAATGTAGGCTCAGCCAAACAAAGCTGGCTGAGTGACAGTGAAATGAAACGGAGATAATCATCAGGAGGGCAGATATAGTGAGGTGGTTGGACGCTACATTTTCAGGTAATTTGCATGGCAACATACAAATGCAGATGCTCTTCATATTTTATGACATTCACAAGATATGGCTTGTGAATTTGATATCATTTTATTTTGTTGTTGTATTTTTAAAAAAAAAAAAGCCATCCCCTTGATGACATGATTTAAAGTGAAATCTACTTTGAACTGTGTTTTTCATGCCGTGTGTTCTCTGTGAGAATCTCCAGTAATATCGCCAAATGAAAGCTATATTCACACACACTGAATATTAAATGTGAAGTTTAAAAGGTTTCTGTGCTTTCTCACTTGATCATTGAAAACACCACCTGATATGTTCTTGCTTTTTCGGCCCTTTGAAATGAAAAGCAGGGCTTTAATTGCACTAGAAAACAATAATAATTTAGATCCAGTTGTTTTATAGTTAGAAAAGTTTGACATGGTCAGAGATTGTTTTTTTGCCAGGGATTAGATAGGAAGACAGTCATATCCATACATTAAATATGAGCAAGATGTATAGTAGCACAAGTGTCTCTCTGTTGTTGCGGCGGAGATGTGCATTGGTTTTGAAATGGCAAAGGTAAGCGTCAGTGCTTCTTATTATTCTTCTGTTGTGTTTGTATAACTGGGAGACAAAATTACTCTTTCTTATGCACGTGCAGTAACTTATGGATTTTGTCTTTTTAGGATGGACCCAGCATCACCATGTGCCAAAATCAAGTGTGTCGGAGGAAGTGTAGTTAAGGTTATGCTGTTTGTCAGCTTGCAACTGGCATTAGCTGACACCGTGTTAGTGACTGTGCTAATGTATATGCTCCCTCTGTCGTGACAAGAATTTGGTAGACCCAGATATAGATGAGGAGTGTGCTGTGACAGGAAACAGTGACCAGTGCGCACGTCAGAACAGTTAGCATCGTTAGCTTCTTTATATATGCTTGTGCCTTTTGTTAGCTTGTAACTGGCAGTGGCTGACACAGTTGTATCGGTTGTGACGTGGTTTTTGGCTTATTCTGTTCTCCCCAGTTGACAGTTTTGGCTCCCTATGTGTTATATGGTGTCTGAATTCTTGGAGTTGATTGCTTATTCTGCTCATGATATATTACATACTGCACTGAGATAAAACATATGGGCAACTGACAGTCTGAAATTGTAGTTTTCTGGTGGAGGCTCTTATTTTTACATCCCAGTTTGTGTGCTACCCTCGACTGAGTAACACTGATCCTCCCAACATCTAAATAGTAAAGCTAACCAAGCCAAGGTCTCCTTCTTGCAAGCATTGGCCCAGTCTGTCTCAAGTCCATTCCCAAGGATAGAACTCGCTTCCATAAAGTGCCCTCAGGATCTCACGTGCATAACACATATCGCATTTCACAATTTAACTCCTGCATGGAAAAAAAAAAGAAAATTGGTGCACTGTATAGCCTGAGGTCAACGCCCAGGAGCGGTCATGGCTGGATGACTGGACAGATTGTTGGATGGTTCAATCAATAACATGGCACATTCCAGGCGAGGGTTGATTTGCTATGAATTAAGCTTTACAATGCTGACATGGCAACACCAAAAATTGCCCCGCATGTCAGAGGGTTGGTGTAGAGATGCAGGACGTAGAGCAAATGCACTTAAAGTCAGTTTTTGTTGTGTGGAGTGTGTTCTTGGCGTGGACTGCTGACTTTGGCTGAGGGAGTAAACAGGATATTGAAGATGTCCTTACAGCAGACTGCAGTTGTGCCTTGATGGGTCGGTCTCTCTCTCTGGGGTGATTCCAAGGATGTCCTCTGTTAGACCCCAGAGCTGCACCGGTCCAACCTGCAGTAATGGAGCACAGCTTACAGCAGCTTCCATTACTGGACCTCTCCAGAGATTGACGCATCTTGATGATGACTATATTGTGTACATGTGATGGAGGAGTGTGTTTGGGTAATGCCTTCATTTCCTTCCTTTTTGAGGTTTTCTTGTCCACGTTGACCTCACATATGCATTATTAATGCCTGACTGATAGATCTACCTCAACATATGCTGATATCAGCAAAACAGCAAGACTCTCCTTAGAGCTCTTGCTTTACAGACACATCAGGTGTACATGTTTGAAATAGTAACTCAATTAAAACTCCAGGGTCACTTAGATTCTTTGCCATTCAATTTGAAGTCTCTGGATGTGTTTAAGAAGTAAGTAATAAGTTCAGTCTATCATAATGTTTAAGGAAGTCAAATTTAGACAATATTTTAGTGTGACTGCTGCTTAGTGTGGGCTATTATTAGTTTCTCTGACTTTTGGGTTGTGATCCCAACATTAAATAAATTAGCCATGTCAGGCCAGTCCAGATCGCTCATGCCTAAATAAACATCTGACATCTGCAGCAGCAAGCGACTTTCACTCCCTACTGGGGAAATCACTTGATTAATATTCATATTTATCCTCAATGCTCCTCTGGTCTGGATGAGTTGGGGAGACATCTCACTATTTTGCTGCTGCATTTTTCTTTCATCTTCTACTTTCTTTAATTTGAATTGTTCGTTTTAATGTCTTGAAGGGAATGATGTGGTAGTTTGATACGTGGATGTTGTTTTTCTATGTTGAGTTTTCTTTCTCATCCAGCTGGCTTTATAAAGCTAGATTTGCCAAATGGAGGCTTTAAATTGCCCTGAAGTATAAACGTATCTGTTCATGTGTGATAAAATGAGGATCAGTGAGGAGTGTTTCCCTGCCCCAAAAACAAAGCATGCTGGGATGGGCTCCAAGAGAAATAAGCTAAATATAATGGGCACATATGAATGAATTTGGAGATTAAAAAAAAAATGGTTCATTTCAAAAAAAAAAAAAAAAAGAGGGATGACTCTTTGACATGGCAGGTATTATAATAAGGCACAGGGCTTGTTGTCATTTATGACTTCATTCATGACCACGAATGACATTTTTGCAGACATGATAATGTGTGTGAATGATGCCTGCAGAGCTAAGTGCATCACATTTAGCACAGACAGTTGGGCTTTTAGTGAGCTATTTATTTCAGACACAGGATCATCAGAAAGTGGACACTATAGAAGTGTTGCTCATTATCTGCCAGGCATTCCAGAGCTGGAAGCCACTCTTTGATAGCTGGACCACTCACCCTCACTGAGAGCACTTTGATTTCTCTGCCAGGCTCTGGGGTTCTCCCGGCCTATCTCCCGCCCCATGGCGTCATGAGTGGCCACCACTCAGCACACACTAGCAGGGAGGCAGAGTGTACAGACAGTCCTGGTGGGGAGCAAATGGAGCCAGAACTCTCTGACAGCGGGGGGTGGGGGTAGTGCTGGTGTTTCGGACAGGTGGTACAGTGTTGGCAGGTGTCGGGCATGTCAGTGTGAGTTTCCTCATCTGACCTTTATTGTGACTGGCAGAGACGGGTTGATTAACAGTGATCAAGCAGATACAGTAAACACACCTCTGGTGCCTGATGCAGCAGTGCTTTGTTCAACTGGAGTTGCTTAAAAATAAAGTGTTGTTATTTCTTTTAAATTTAATGTCTGTTTATTCTAGAGGAGACATTTTTCCTTTTGTATGGACTCTTACTGTGACATTAGTGGCATCAGTTTAGAAACCTACATTGGCTTCTTTACTCCTCGCTGTTCAAATCCACACAGTTGTTTCTGAAGTCTTTTTCATTTCCCTCTTTGGAGCCCATCTGTCCCAGCAGAGCAGGAAAAGCCTTTCAGGATCTCCAAATGAAAACAGTGGCATTCCCTAAAATCAGTGTCAGATCAAAAGTCATTAGTAAATTTCTATTTTAATAGTTTTCAAATTCATTCAGGGTTAAAGGTTAAGAGCTCCAACATCAATAAAGATTTACATATTAAATTAGGGAAGAAAAAAATTCTGGCTAATCCAATTAAATCTATTTCTTATTTTATCAACACTGAGTAGGAATTAAAAAAAAAAAAAAAAAAAGAATTTGGTATATTACTTAACCAAAAGAGATATATGGATTCAGGCTAAACCCATAAATGAAAATATATGTCCTATTTCATTGTTTAATTTCAGCTACAGCTTCCTTTAGGATTGTCCAGTGTTGTTTGAGACTTCTAACTTTGGTTTATAAGTCAGTTCATGCCCCTCATGTGTTTGGCCCATCAGATTATTTAAAAGTTAATTAAGGGTCAGTGTTTGAAAAACCCAAGAGACCATTTGAAAGCTCTTACCTTCGTTCTGACTATATAATCACAATCCCCTAAACTGAGACGTCTTACCATCTGGACCTGCTGCACAAATAAAAGACGTGTAAAAACTGTTTCCCAAGTTACTGAAAACTTGGTGAACTGCAAAGCTGCATTTGGCAATTCCTTTGTGTAGTTTGGGGCAACATTAATTCAAGCATATCTCAATATTGTGAGCAAAATGGCAATGGTTTAGACTTAGCATAACAGCTGTTGTTAAGGACTTAAATTTAAGGTTACAAATAACCAGTTGCATCCGTTGCACACAGCAAAAAATGTCTTACAATATTTTAAATTAAAAGCATCCAGATATTCAACATATCAATTCAACATTCATATAGGATGTGAAGGTTTACCAGTTTCTTGGAAAACAAAGAAAATAATCGAAGAGCATTTTGGCCATGAAACCCTGACACCTTCGTGACTAACCAAAGAGACTTCAAGTTCTGTTTCTTACCTCTTTGTGTTTTTCCAGTAAGCTAAGTCAAAGTGAAAGACCTAAACATCGTTCTGTATTCAAAAAACAGTTTATTGGTTTTCATTTTATTTTACATGTATTGCAGTGAGCTATAACTGACAGTGATGTTTGCATTGTGAGGAGCTTGCATTTATTCTTACGGCCACACACAGAGAATATAGTACACGTATGTGGAGACTACACTATATGCTAGGCACTAGGTATGCACAGTACATGATAATGGCATGTGACAACTGGAGAGTGACTGAATGAAAGCAAATCAGGACCCGGTCACAGAAACGCCTGCGCTGCACTTCTAGTATCTGATTAGAGAGTCTGAGATTTCTGAGTTCATCTATTGGCTTCACATGAATTCATGGTTACTGGTGAGGATCTCAGTGTATGTTGACATACAGCTGTCTGCAGTGTCATGGTATTGATTGCTGTTTGTGCTTGGTCTCCGTATTATTGAAGGCTATTATTCTCACTAAGAGGTCTGGGATGTCAGAAAGAATTAATAAATTAAACCAACAAAAATTGGGGATGAGAAGGAAAACGATTCTGATCGGCTGCTGTTTTGTATCGAGTTATACTGGATTATATCCTTTAAAATACAGAAGTGAATATTATGAAAGTCTGTTTTCTACACGTTTTCCGCTTAATTTATTAGCATAAATGTTCATTTGTGACAAAGTTCAAATGAACAACTGCTACAAGTAAAACTCCTGCTGCATGTGAATAAAACTAATGTTAACTCAGGTGAAACAGTGAAACAGGAAAAATGAAGAATAGAGTGTTTTGAAAACAGTTACTTCATGCTTGTGCTGCCTCTGCTGCTGCTGCATCCTATGACCAAAGCCTGCAGTGGGGAGGCGCTGAAAAAGTCTAACGGCAGAGTTGTTGTAACATTTGCATAACACTAAGCATGTTTGTAAGGAGCTAAAAGAAGTAAAGTTGCATTTACAACATTTATGGGCAACATGCTTTTTTTTTTTTTTTTTAAATCAGAGGAGAGAGGATGGAAAGAGAAGTGAATCAGGAAGCAGCGTTTGTCAGAGGGACAGGATTTGTAAATAGACTGCCGTGTTAGAAAAAAAAAAATTCAACAAATAAAATATACACGAGAGGAGAAACCATGCAGACCTCACAGCAACTGGCACAGGATTATATACAAACTGTGGATGGTACTGTGAGAAAAAGAAACGATACATCTTCTGTTATTCAACGAGGTTTTTTTTTTTTCCTGCTTTAATTATTATGCTCAGGTAATATCGGGTCATACCAGGTAATAATATGCTTTCAGTTAAAGACTAAAGAGATGTTCCTTTTTCAGACTTTTTTCTCCCTAAGTCTACGGTAAGATTACAATAAACTACGCTAAATAAATAAGCAGTCTGGTTTATTAGATGTTTATACATTGAAATAACAACCAAGCCACTGTCACTGAAACGTCTTTTATCTGCTCAAATTCTCATTGAAGTTTGGAAAATCAATCTCAGATGTGAAATGCTACATTTCCATCAACACCTTAAGGATACAATAGAATGCTTTTTGCATATGTGTGTGACCACACACTCACTTTTAGTTATTGCTTTATATGCAAAACTCCACTTTCAGACAAGATGACGTCATGACTGAATGAGTTCAGTGTATTATTCTCCGTTTTCTATGCTTATTTGGAGTGAGTGGAGAGTCTGTGACATGTTATTCATCATACCTCGATATCCTGAAACATTTGCATGAATAAGGAAACTTTGGCTTTGCTTTATTCCTTATTTCTTTTTAAAAAAGGCCTGATTTTGTGTCATTGGAGTTGATTTAGATTTGAATTCAGTTATTAACCTGTTTGTATTCTCTCTAGTTCTTCCTCTCGTCGTTTTTTTTGTTGTTGTTGTTGTTTTTTACTCGGTCTATTTGGAAGGTTAAAAAAAAAAAAAGAGACTATAAACTTATTTTATCACTAAATGCATTTGCTGTCCTGAGACAATGCTTCCAGGACTCAATGTGAATTCCAGCCAAACACTGTTATAACAACTTATATTAATTATTTTTGAGCATCCAAAATAGGTTCCACAGGGCATAATTTGGGCAAAGAACAAAAACACAGCAGATCTCAAAAACAGTGTATGAAAATACTTAGAAACCTTCAACTCTGTCCCATTTAGAGCTCTCAAGGTAGAAGACAGCAATGCAGGAAAGCAAAAATGAAAATGCAAGATGATCACAGGAGAGGAACTCATTATTGGCACTGTATAGTGACGTCCAATTGACGGAGAATAGTGACGGTCCCAAAGAGACCCGAGGGATTCCAATTTCCACTCTCATTAGCCAGTAATGGTTCAGGCATTAGTGAGAAGAGGTCAATAGGATGTCGGGTCTGGGAGAGAAGGTCCCCTTCCTAATGCATTTGGAAACAAATCAGCGGCATCCAATGAACTGTTATCGAGGCATTAATGATAGAGGCACACTGCAATAAACGCCCAGGAAAGTATCTGCCCTGCCCTTGGCTGTAGATCAGAGCTGTAGCGTTTACAGTTTCATTATCTGAACCTGAATTGACTTCGGCATGGTGACACGAAAGGATGTATTCAAATTTTGATTATGTGAATTTGAATGATTTTACATTTTAACTGGTATAAAATTCCTTGTAATTAACTGGCAGTGAATTATAGTTTTTAATGCTCTATATTAAAAGCTGTGACTCACTTCCAGTTGTTTTATTGTATACAATAGAATACTTACACAAAGTGCGGGATATTACTTCTCAAATGACAACTTATCATAAACTGACTATTCAGAAATCACATCTACTGTTAAAAGGATCTGTTGTGTCACTCACTCGAGCGAACTTTTTTTTTTTTTTTTTTTTGAACCCATGAATTTTAAAGCTGCATTAATCAATTTTTGCCCACTTTGGGGACAGAACTCCAAAATAAGTGGACAGACACAGAGATATGAAAAAATATGAAAGTCATCAGAAACGGATAACTAGTCTTTTTTTTTTTTTTTTTTCCAACTGACAGGCTGCCTCAGTCTGGTTTGGTCTCTATCAACTCCTGAGAAAATATCTGGCTGAAGTTTTAGCTTGCTTAACGTTTGGCTTTCAGCGTCTGCTAGTTGCTAACTTTGCCACACATTTGTGATTTTTAAAGCCAAAACATTAAACAACAAGCAGCTAAAAATCTCCGTGTGACTGATGATTCTTTACGGGTTCATCATGCTCTTTGCATTTTGGTCTTTTGATACACTGTTTAAAAGAAAAACACTGATTAATGCAGCTTTCAAATTTAACAAACATGCAGATATTTCCTGTAGAAATCGATGGCTTGGCCACAACAAGACAATTTGTCCCTCAGCTGTAATTTCAGTTTAAAGGATCTTCATTGTCCGTCACCTGAATGGGCCTCACATATTTGTCTGTGGGGACAATCAGCAGAGGGGAAGACTTACAAAAGAGGCCAACTGGATTCTGACTATGCTAGTTGGCTTTATAAATGGTTAATAATTCATTCATTTATATGAATAGTCTGGGGAAAAATATGGCTTAAAACATTCATACAAAGACAGTCCAAGGAGTTTTTATAATTACCAATTTTGTGCTTACGAATTTTGTCTAATAATTCATTTAAATAGATTCTAAAAAACAGGGAACTCAGGGAAATATTTTCATTTCTAAACTTTATGAAACCACAATTATTATGCATTTATAAGGAGATTGTCTTTAACAGCCAGCCAAATGACACAATGTGTTAGATACAGTAGTTAAAGCCCATCAAGTGCCAACTTCTGATATCTGAAGCAGATCCCTGATTTTCTTTTAGTCCCATCCGACCCCAAGTTTTTATGAAATGAGTTGAATGTAAGGGAAGGAGAAGCAGATATGCCCATATGTTTTTGACTATTTTGAGAAATGCAATAAATAAAGGGAGATGAGCAGATGCTACTTTACCACTACAGCTCTTCCCGTCTACTGTGTCTGTGAGTGGAAACGTCTTGATGCTGTGGATGAAACAGTCGCCGTCAATCTTCTCTTCTTCCCGTCGCCGCTCGTCAATCATTCGTACATTCGGGTAGTCTAACTGGAGTGAGTAGAGAGAAGAGGAATTGTTGGAGGGAGAACTGAAGTTCTCCCGTGTTCCTGCACTTAAACCCTCACTGAGTCACTTCCCACTATGAGTTTGATTCAGATCACAGGTTTGAGGACAGCCTGGATCTGAATCTGATATGGTCTGTTTCAGGAAGGCCCCCTATTGAATCCTTCTTGGCTTGTCCTGAATCCCCCAGACCTGTTCCTACACCCCCTACTGCCAGCCCTACACCAGCCCCAGAACCAGGAAGCGATGCTACAGGAAAGGCCCCCACAGACATCTGATGGGGCAGTACCATCCGATTTGGTATAGCACTTCGAACACCTGGGGAGATTCCTGTGGAGTGAGTTGGACTTGGTGCAACCAGCTGTGCCCCCTCGTGAGGCAGTGAGGGCTGAGATGCCGACAGTGCCCTGACGTCTTGGCTCAGGCTGCCCATCTGCAAGGAATGGGTGCTCTTATGTGAGCTGGGTCGATGTGAAGGGCTGGCGATGTGCTGCTGAGTTAGAGAAAGCTGGGAGCCTGAGGCGGGACCAGCCAGGGCACTGGATCCATACTGGAACGATCGTCCTCCAACTGCCAGTGGGCTCTGTACTGAGGGGCTGGACAGGACCGGAGCAAAGGCACCAGAAGCAAGGAGCTGAGACTGCAGCGGAGAGGCTGAGATGGGGCTGGATACACTTTGTGCCACCTGGAATCTTCTCACCATCCTCGGGGACTGCAGGTTCCCGCCTCCCACCGAGCTCCCTTGCATGGGGGGGCAAAAGTTCATGGCTACTGCCTGCTGCAGGGTGGCAATTGCTGAATTCTGAGGCTGGGACGAGGAACCAGGAGGAGTAAAGACCCCACTGTGCAGAGGAGGCGTCATGGACATGGCTCGCGGTCGTGGTATATCCACCTGTTGAACCATCTGTCGATCATATTTCACTATCTCCTGGATCATTTCATTCTCCCGGTTGTTGAAAACACCCGAGTTCAGATCATGCTGAACTTTGTGCATCAGGATTGAATTCTTCTTTCCTGTAGTGAGACAAAAGAAAATTAGCATTGTTGATGAAATAGGAGCTCATGGTGCAAAGTTGTAGTTTTAGAAGAAAAGACAGGTTCCAGCGCCCTTACATATAGAGGGGTACAAAAACTTTCTTAAAAAAAAATGCATCAACAATAATCACACTTAAAAGAAGAGGCGGAAAGAACATTTTAACTCCTGCATGTATTGTCTGTCATGGGAATAAACAGTCAGTGTTTTTGCACATTCCGGATACTTTGGATCTGCATATGCCTTCAAAGAAAGAGTAACTGAAACATCAAACTGGTCTCACTATTCCATAACCGAAAGAGTGATCCTAACTTCATCGCCGCCATGATCGTGGTCAACCACATACTTATGGAGTTGCGGTATTCACAGTTGATGGCAAAACCCTAACGTGATGTGCCAGATACCACCAACATCTGGATTTCCACTTCCTTTTGTGGAGAGGTCAAGATCAACCAGCTGTCCTTCAGAATCCTGAACCACTCGGCTTCACACTTGAGTAGGGAAGGGTGGACATACTCAAAAATAAGATAAATGCAGAATATAGTCTGTACTCTGATCCAAAAAGGAGTGCACAAACCTGAAGAATATGTTAAAAAAAGATGAACCCCTGAACGGGAGCAATGCCCAAATTAGAAAAATCTCTTATCTGGAATCAGCAGTCTGTCATCCTGATATTCTCTCCTGAGCATTTTAACACAAGGTCACACTTTAAAGTAGGGAACGCTGATGACACACAACTCACATGTGACCTCAACACCTCTCAAGTAGCATCAAGCTGTGAATGAGATTTAAATGATTTTGACTTCTCACCAGGAAATAAAGCAGATGAAGGATAAAAAACTGCAGTTGACTGACTTTTGGGTAGATTGGATAAGGAGGTATAAGAAGGTATGTGGACCATCGCAGCAGGGAACAGGTTCACAGAGTCCTCAGAAGATAACGAATATTATATAATTGTGTTTTCAGTAATAGGGATAAGGAAGAGTTGCTGTGGCTGAAAACTGCTGAGATGATGACATGATTAAGGAGGTAAACAGAGAATTTTTTTCTTGATGAAAAAACTGACATTCGTACCCGAGTCCATCTAATGAGTGATCTACGTGCTGTGAAGGAGGACAACTAATTGAAAATTATGGCAAACAATTTCTAATTACATTCCGTTAAGAAGAAAAGTCCAAAGCAGGTACAAAGCACAAAGGTACCGCTGATGATAATAATGATGCAAAAGGCCAGTGAAAGGATTACCCTCTGCTCATAAAAAGCTGTTAGGGAAGAAGGTCTTGACCAAAGATGTGAATTTGGCTGCTTTGAGATGATCCAATATCTGCTGTAATTTGCGGACAAGGGGGAACTCTCAGCAGATGGATAAGTGAAGTAGCACATATGGCTCTTCTGCAGCAGGCGAGGCTCTAAGTCAGCACAACAGCCTGAGTGATACTAATGTAACAAAGAGGTCAAAAAGGCTGGTCATAAGCTTGTTCCTCAAAACATAGTCAGCCTCCATGCCAGAGGGGACGAGCTGGGACGACACAGATGCTGAGTGTGGTGACTCTTATGTCCTACACTCCATCTGTTGACGGAAAGCACAGAGACAGTTTGGAAGTCTAGGCTTGATGACACCATCGTCTCTCGGGGTCTGGTGGGAGTAGGCAGAGGAATCCTCGTCCCCTGTGACAGAGCTAGAAAAGCCAAGTTGCAGCTTTGAGAAAGTTCCTCAAGGAACACAATTAGGTCTTAGTCACAGTTCAGTGCAAGTCATTCTTCTGATACATCCTGGGAAATGATCCATGTGAATAAGATATTAAATGCAAACACGAAGAATAGAAAAACAGGACAAGGTTTTATGCAGCTCTTTCAAGATCAGAGCTCATAAGGCATTGAAACATGTTACGAAGCTGAAGCTGCCTCCGTAGTTAAACTAAACCAAACATCCACTGACATAAAACATCTGCTGCAATTACCAAGGACCACCTCCATCGCCTCTGATACTGCCTCCTGTGCTGATCTTCAGTCACTCTTGTGTTTGAAAGCATCATAAAAACAATAAAACGGGTAGCTCAAATAGAGCGATCTGATTGGTTAATAGGTGTTATATAATGAGTGTTATCTCCAGCGTCAAATGGCGTCAAACAACTTTTCACAGAACCGTATCACCAACGACTGATAAGTAACATAGACCGAAAAACTATCTTAAATTTTAAAATGAGGCTTGAATCAAGGTGTTTATCACTCTACATTTATTTATTGTTACTTTGGGATGTCCTTGTGTTTTATACTGCTTCAATGTGCCCTTTTTTATTTTCATGCACAAGCTGGAGTTGGAGCTCCAATCTTGTTGTTTGCTCTCCTCACAATGACAATAAAGTCACTATTCTTTTCTATTGTAAAATGAACAAAGTTTTTGGCATTATTTCAGACCACACATTCTCTGAGTGTTCGACCCAGAGGCCCAACACAAAAACACATTATGAGTAATCAATATGTATCAAGTGCACACGGTCTTCAGTGTGAATGATTTGATTGGTGGTCAGGTCCTGAAGCAGATGGGTCAGTCTCCCACTAAAAGCACGAGGTGACTGACTGGATGCTGCTTGTGTGTGGAAGCTGGCTGCTATGGCAACAGCTGGCAGGTGGCGGATATTGGGCTTTTGTAAACAAATATGGATACATGACATGAGATGTGATGGCAGGGGAAAGTTGTTTGCATTGTAAAAAAAAAAAAAAAACCCCAACGTGTTAATTTCCACACTAACAATGAGCTCACGAGGCTCAGGGAAGATAAAGCAGTGTGTGTGTGTGTGTATTGGTTCCTGTAGTCAAACTGAGGATATTCAGACACTCAGAGTTGCTGGTGAGTAATTGTTCTAATCAAATAATTAAATGAATCTAGAGAAAAGTAACACCTAAGTATTCCTCTAAGCTCCACGTCTTCCCTGTTAGCATCATTCACATCTCAGCTGTCAGGCAGCTCTGTGCTTTGACAGACATCATTCATTCATCTTCCACCGCTTATCCGTTTCCAGTTCACTGTTGGCACTGGAGCCAATCCCAGCTCACACTGGGTGACGTAAGGCTAATTATACAAAACCAGAAATATTTCATGTGTTAGGTCTGGGTGGAAAGATTTGTTTGTTACATTTCCTTTAAAACTTTGTGGGTTTGCACAAGCTTATTGACAGAACAGAGATTTGATATTATTCTTCGTATCATTCTTCTTATGGTTTAGTGTACATCTCAGTTTAAAAGCTCCTGTTTACTTCTGGCCAAATAAAAAAGTAATATGAAGTATTCTGTTGATTCTGCTTTGGGTTTATGTATCTGTCTCTTGGTGCTCTTACCTATTCTATCCAATCTGTCAATGGCGACAGTCTCAAATGCCCTCCTCATCATGGGATACTCCTCCAGCACTTCATTGAAATTATCCACAGAGAGCGAATACAGACGACAGTAGGTGTCTGCTCGCACGCTGGCTGTCCGTCTGCCTCGGGTCAGCAGACAGATCTCTGTTGGGGGGTGAAGGAGAAACCAGACAATCAGAAAGTGGCAAACCTGCAGATGATTGTTTATGACAGTCGAACAGTGGCAGAGGAGAGAACGGCTTCTCCAAACAAACAGATTTTGTGAGTCCCCTGAAATTGATGGCCAGCCACAATGTAAACGGTAAAATGTGTCTGGTTTGCACAAAACTCGAGCAAACATGCGATGGGAACAAAAGTGTTTTATTCATGGAGTTGCTTTGTGCAGTCGGAATGACCCACTGACAGTAACACTGAGCACTCCTTCCAGCACTGACGACTATGTGAAGGAAGCACACTCTAAATTTGGAGATGTGCAGCTAAGCTTCATTACTTTCACTTGTCCTCTCTCCCCTCCCCTAGCATCTTGTCTCCAGCTTCTCTCTGACTGTTGTCATGACAACCATATGCCCCCCCCCCCCCCCCCCCCCCGCCCGAAAGGTTGACCTCCTCTGACTCCCCTGAAGGGAGAAAAATAACTAAACGCGAGGAGACTCCATTAAGACTGTATGTTAGGGCAGCGTGCTGGAATCTGTCCAGGACTGTGATGTCTCCAGAGGTAGGAAACTACACCATCTATCATCTAAAATGTGCCAAATATACAAGGATTAGAGTGATAGGTTGACCATTTTGGTAAATATGCTTTTTTTTGTTTGTTTGTTTGTTTGTTTTGCAGGGAGTTAGGGGAAGAGATTGACGCCACTTCAGTAACAGTCAGGTTAGCTCAGCTTGGCATAAAGACTGAAAACAGAACTGAAAAACTAACCTGGCTCTGTCCAAAAAAAAACAAAAAAAAAGAAAAGAAAGGGAAAACAACAATAACAAAATAAAACTGTACCAGTATCTATGAAGATCTCAAAAAAAAAAAAAGAAGTGTTACATCAACAAGCTGTTGCTGTTAAGGGTGGCTATATGCCGGGCTATTTCTAGGCCAGGTGCAGTCACTTCAGAGAACCTGCCAGCTCAAAGTGATTTATTTAATTTATTTTTTTTAACCAATCACATAACTTAAAAATCATTTTATTAATTTAGAGTGTTTTGGAGGCACAATAGGCAGATTTTGTAACATTGGGACAGAGCCAGGCTAACCGTTTCCAGCTCACATGCTGAGCCAAGCTAACTGGCTGCTAGCTGTAACTTCAAATGTCAAACTCTCAGCAAGGGAGCTCATGAAATCTTTGAAATTGTTTTTATTATTTGACAAAAACTGTTATTAGCCTCACCGAATGGCATAAAAACAAGTACGTACAGTAGAGGTGTGTAATAGGTGCACATTTACAAAAACCAAACTGGTTGAGATAAAGTAGGGTTCTACTCAGAAGTTATTTAAATGTGACCTTAGGTGTGACTTTGCTTTCCTCTCTGAAAAAGGATTTATTTTAACTCTGTAGCTGAATAATTCATAGCATATTTCCAGATAACTGAAACTCTGCCTGATGCAGGTTAGTGGTTTAGCTCCTCACAATCAGCTGCTGCGTTGGAAGCAAAAGTCTGTCTACTGGTGGAAAAATTGGGTAATTCACTACATACTAATATACCGGTGGAGAGATTGCTTTTGTAAAAGCAACTTTCCTTCAGATGAGTTTTACTTCGTCATGCATGAAAAATGAAGGTTCACCTTTTTAGGTCATCCAGGATTGTGAGAGTTGTGAAAAAACTCCCCACACTTCCCCAGCGATCCTGTCAAAAAGTGTCTCTTGGGGTCTTCCTGGTTATACATAACACAAGCATTTGCATATTTTTGGTACAGTGGTAAGTACTTGGAGAGGATAATAATCCTAATGAAACCACTGTGGCTGCATTAAAAAGCTATTCCAAACCACTGGGTGATCATTTGAAGTGGATGGGGTAATTAGCGTCTTCAAATGTGATTAAAAAAAAAAAAAAAAAGCAGAGTAGTCTGAGACGGGTAAAGTGAATTTTAGCGGTTCTTCCAGCATTTCTTGGGGATTACGACTGCATTAAATTTAAGCCTGGTTTGCACCGTTTCCAGCTGTAATCAAAATGTTGTCCAAAATTCTCCTTTACTGATTTGTTGCCTGATATATATGAAGTTTCTTGTGTTTTAACACCCATGTAGCAGAACCTTTCCCAAAGAATTATGCCAAGCTGTGTCTTTTTTTCTAAATGCATTTGCACAAAAATTGGAGCCAATCCAATCAAGGTTTGCCAGTGAGAAATGTGCACAGAAAGTTGGAATGACTGGACTGTAGTAGAGGCAAAGAAATGCTAATGACAGGAGATAATGCCAACTGAACTTTTAAACGTTCTAACTCAAACTGTGTGACAGGAAATTTTGCTGTCATTGTGTAAAATGTGACATTGATGTTTCCAAACAAAAATCCAAATACAGAAAAATCCTTCAAGAATAAAGTTTTGAGCCTAACATCACTATCTACTTAGTGCTACTTACTAATTCAGAGATTTCACCAGAAATAAGACATGCTGTCCCTCCAGTCCAAGCCCACTGCCAGTTCTGATCTGTGACTACCTCCCTGGTGTCAGGGATGGCTTTGAACCCTCGAATGGCCCCATCATCGTTGTTCTGCTGTGCCAATTAGGTGTTATTAATTGGATGCGTGTATGTGCCGTGCTGCTGGTACGTCAGTGTTACAGCCAGTGAACTTTGTTCTGCTGCGGAGGGCACCGGATGTTAAAGATGCAGCCGCAAAACCATCAACACATGAGACTTAAATAAGTGCGGGGGTGTGTGTTAGCGCACGACTGTGTGGGTTTATGGGTGGTGATGGCGGCGCGCGCGCACACACACACACACACACACACACACACACACACACACACACACCACGTTTCTAAAAAAACAACAGCCCAGAAAGTGGGACAGAAGTGGCTGTAAGGCAAAACTATAAAAGAAGTCCAAGTAAGATGTCAGGGTGTTGTTTTTGTCTTTTATGCTCGACGATACTATCACAATTTGTAGTAGTAAGTAGTAAACACAATCTGTGATATTTATGGTGGAGTCAGTTTGGATTTATATGGTAATTAAAAATGACACTGAAGCACAGAATAGAAAAGATGGGCTGAGCCAGTGACAAACCTCCAAAGTAGGAGCCGTCCATCAGCTTCATGCCCATGCTTCCTTTTGTCAGGACGGTGACCACCCCGTGCTGGATGAAGTACATCTTCTTGCCAATGGTGCCTTCTCTGATGATGTAGTCTCCGGGCTGAAAGACTTCAAATCTCAGTTTGGTCAGCATGGCAGTCACGAAGTTGGGATCGGCATTGGCAAACAGCGGCATGGATGCCACCAGCTTACGACAGTTGAAGTTGACAATTTCCTGAATCGTGACAGCAGACAGTTTTTGGTTTGAGGAAGCACGGTCAATGATACGACCATTGTTGATGTGGGGTACATGCATGGTGGGTGTAATTAAAATTCTGATATGATCATTTGGTGGTTTTTCATTATTTAAAACTATAATATAAACAGCATTTTCAGACCCAGTCTGCAGATTAGACATTTGAATATTCTCCCTTGTGTTCGCTTTACTTTGTGTTAGCTGAAGGCTTCTTTGAGCGAAAAGACTGTGTTTACTGTAAGCTCTAGAAGGCAGCAGGAAAACTTTTGTCTGTGTGGGAATATAAAGTTTACTTTAAAACCTTCAGTTGCATTCTTTTAAAATTTTGTCATTTTTCAGTGAATGCCGGTCAAACCTGGAGGTGATTTCACCGACTAACCAGAAGATCTAGTCTAAATTGCAAAACTAATTCATAATCATGAATTATTTATGGTGCGTGCATTTGTTAGGGACTGAGCACATGATGGTGGATGCTGGGGTGTTTCCATACCTCACGAAGAGGCTCATTAAGCTCCTCCAGGATGCTCTCTTCATCAAACATCTTGCCCTGGTATCTGTGCTCGTAGTAGTCGTGGATCTTCTGTCGAAAGTCAGCCGGTAGTTTGTGGAAAGACATGTACTGCTCCACTTGCTTGTACTAAAAAACATTGGGGAAAAAAAAGGTTTAAGACCAGAAATAGTGGTGAGGAAGAACCCAGGGTGAATGAAAGAAGAATGTTAATTCTGACGGGAGGGAAGTTTGACAGGTTTCTCCTGCGACATGATAGTGATGTATTTTCAGCAGCAGTTTCACAGTGTAAGCGCTTCAGTAGTGATTTTACCCAGCAAGTGCAGCTGGGGAGATGACATGCAGCCCTTATAAGCTGACTTTTTATTAGATTGTATAAACACAGGCTTTTTGTCAGCTACACACAGTATTCATGCGTGCAGCTCTGCAAACATGAAGATCCTCTAACCCATTTGTACTGTCTGAGGAAATTGGCGATGAAGCTGCTGTGGAAAGATGAGCGGTCTGTAAATCACAGGAGGATTCTGACTTTACAGGAGAAACAGGCTGCTCTTGTACATCTTACAGTAACTACAGTCTACCTTTAAATGCAAAATATTAGTGGTCTTTCTGAGGAGAAATCATGTCTAAATCATTATAATTTAGTATGATGGTAATATGATACTGCTCTACTGTGATCTGTGAAGACTGTTGAAAAGAAAAAAAAGACACGTAAATAATTAAATGGGCATTTGTGTACTCAACTTACTATTCTGAGAAAGGAGGACGTTTGTTACTTACAGTATGTTGGAATGGATGAATATGTAACCATGTGGCCAGAAAAACAGGGCTGAGGTCGGCTGCAGCGCGTTGCATTTATCCACTTGAGAGTCAAGCTGAACTCAAGTGATTCACACCACCAGATAATTACCATGACTTGTTCTCCCTTTTTCATCAAATGCCCATTTCTCTCAACCCGTTATGACGCTTCATAACACGTTTCATCTCACATTCATAAGTGGCTGGATCTGCTGTATAATGTCTCCAATAAGATGGAATCACATGGCACTCTGTTGGCCGGGAAATATAGTAAATCTTCTTGTAATGTGGTACTCACTGTATGTGAACTGCCTTATTTATACTACACCTATGAGGCATGTTGTTAACCGGTCCAGCAAATTAAGTACTTTACCCAGTCAAGGTTGTGTATGACGGAATAACAGGAAAACCTAAAAGCGCACCACAAATGCCAACTATGCATCAAAACACTGGAGGATGGAGCTGTACTTTGACATTTATTTTACTGTCTTCCAGTTGTTTGTGTCACATGATGATGATTTTGGTCCAGTCATCATCATCAAGTGATCTTCTCTGCAGTAAAAGTTAGGCTAGTTTAGAGAGTTTATTGAACCTGAATTCTACCTGATGGGGGGATGAGATCAAGTCAGATTGTAGAGAAGTCTAAGGGAAAATGGCTTTCCTATTCTCTTGAGTTATTACATAAATTAATGTTTTCATAATTTGTGTCTGTCTGATTGTGTGTACTCAGCATAGTGCTGGTCTACTATGTCTCTTGCGTGTGTCCGGACTTCCTTGGTCACACCTTGCCTTGGATTTTGCCTACCTCAGGACAAAACACTGTTGTTCTCAGACAATTTTGTTTCAGATCATAGCCTCTAGTTTACATCTGCTGTTTGGAAAGCTTTCTGCACTGCCAACAGTCAACCCTGACAGAGGCCCAAACCTCCATGGGCTGTCTTGGTTGTGTGTGTGTGATTGTGTGTACTCAGTTTCGCTGGGATCCCTGTTATGCATGACAGCGTCAATCAGTAGTTTCCAGATCATTTTAGAGGAAAATAGACAATAAGAAGGGTGTGCTACTCCCTCTTCCTCACCTCCACCTTCATCTCAAATTTGGTTCTTGTTTGAAAAAAAAAAAAAAAAAAGATGACAATGGTCAAACTACAAACTCGAGACAATCCATAATTGAGGAAAATGTGTAGTGGAGATGACAGAGGGTGATTATCTGCTGGTTGAGCGTACATATACAGTGTCCAGGGGGCTTTGTTTTAATCATCCAGAGTACTGATATCCTCCTACCAGGTTGTCACAATGTATGATGACAGCAAGTGCGAGGGTGTTAAAAATGACCTTGCTCATAACAGTCGATGACACACACATTGGAAAGGATCGCTCGCTGTCCAGGAAATTATGTTTTGTCACACTATAAGGCAGCATATGGGCAAGAAGGGAAAAAATGGAGGCTTGACCCTTTTGGCTTGAGTGACAAGACAAATCAGAATAGGATGTACTCGCTGTCATAGTGGGGCGTCATTCATTTTGTTCCTCTACTGGGGGATGTTCTTCTTATATAAAGTGACTGTTTCTTATTAAAGGGACAAACTGGGGTTTATATAAGAATCGTAACATGTGACACAATGAGTTGCATATGTTGTTGTTTTCAGGGACACTTCATAAAAGTGCTATAAATCCATTCCTTTTCCTTGTTATCTCTTTCTGGTTCATTTTTTTTTTTTTATTCCAAAGCTTCCTCACACATTCAGTTGCTGCCTAGTAGCAGATTGTCCTGTTTGATGTACATCTAGTAAAAACAGATCCTACACTCACAGAAATACAGTAAAACATGACCTAATGTGTGATCATCAGACTGGATCACTTGCTTTAGTTCATTAAAGCAAATGACCCAATCTGATTATGTAATGAAATTACATCTGCAAAAAAAATGTATTAGATCCTTAACTCAACTTGAACCACAATCATATCGAAAATGAATGAATTTTCTCTGGTCATGGTACATTTAGTATGAAAATCCAACACAAAATAAAAAGTAAAAAAAACCCAAAAAAAACGGAAAATCACAAACCAACAATCTGAATTATTTATTCCATTTATTTCTTTAACAAATTCAAAGTTGCTCTCTCACACACGAAAACACACACATATGAACACACACGCCCTTTGTCTCTCTCTCTCTCTCTCTCTCTCTCTCTCTCTCTCTCTCTCTCTCAAACACACACACATTTGACACTTTGTTGACAAACGTGTGTCACTAATGCAAAAGATGCAAACGACTTCCAGCACATCCAGCTCATTCAAGCGTGGGGATAAACTGAAAGGCTCTTATTAAGTGTTTCCCCCTTCAGGATTCAGCGTGACAGTCTCAATTAAACTGAATTGACATCTCTTTCTCGCTCTCTCTCTCTCTCTGTCCCTCGTTCTCCCACTCTTTCAAAAGTGGTTGCTGAAGGAGCTGAGGTTTATTGACTTTCTGATTTTCTCTGCATTAGACTTAGATCAGTGGCCATGTCCGTCAGAGCCAACGAAACTCGACTGAGACTCAGAGTTTGCGAAAATGTGTTAATTTTCTTAGCTAAAGTTGGAGTGACACACAGTTGTCATATTTAAAGCTCTGTTTTACCACATTGTCGTCTTTGTTGCTTCATGGGAAGGAAGCATGGGGGGGGTAAATAAACTCAGCCTTGTCTTGGTGTCCTACACAGTTTTATTAAATTCAGGTATATATCCTTATACACAATTTTATGATAACTATTTATCATCCAAAGTAACACATTTTTCAGAAACTTAACTTCCAAACAAATGATCGCACCTTCTTTAATGTCTGGTTGAGCAATCACGCTAAATTGTAAAATTAATACAGTGTCCAGCCTACGAACTTTATGGCAAGGCATCGCACTTAAATCCTCCTGCTGTATTTTTATAAAACTATCAAATGCTTTACATTTAGGAAATCCAATCTGTTCCTGTCAGCCAGTGGACTTAGCTAACAGGGAGCCAACACAGCACAGGTCATAAAGCCCCTAGCTGGTGTCTAGTGCACATGATGCATGGCTGTCACTGTAAACTGCTACAGAGGAAAGGCAGAAATTGAATTGGCCCTCCTATTTATAGGCCATGTCACAATGTGACAAGTCATATGCTCTATCCGTGTGTGCGTGCATGTGTGTGTGTGTGGTGTGGTGAGTGAAGAAAGCCCGAGTTGACTTCAGCCCACTGATTGAAGAACAGAGAGAAGTGTTCATTGACGCAGGCATGGAGGAACTTAGGAGAACGTCAGTTGGTTTCGACCAGCAAAAAGTATTTTATGTCCTTGATTAATAATGCAAAACTACAACAGCAGCGATAAGGAACGCTCATGTTGTCCATTTTATAGACTGTGTAATGTGCAATGTAAATTTCCTTTTCTAAACCTGAACCACTTTGATTCAACAATATCTTTCTAATATTAGAGAAAAAAAAAATCCCGAAGTATAGACTAGTACTGCAGAAATCATGTAAAAGCCCTGATCACATACTGATTCCTCAGTTGGATCTAAACCAAAACAGGACAATGGAGAGAAAGAAGAAATCTATCTACATAAAATGGCTACAAGGTTGCATACAGATTGAAGCAAAAGCCAGCAGTTTAACAGACAATAATCATTTGGGTGAAACTGCACACATGACCCTGAAAACTGGCTCACAAAGGCCAAGTCTCACGTTCAACTATAAAATGTGGTTGGAATCTACCAACAGTGAGCTCAGTTCCATATTTTATCAAATTCCCGATGATGTATTTAATCTATCGAATGTGTCAGACAGGCAGGTCAGGCCTCAGGGATTGTCTAGGTTATGAAGCCAGCACTTCCTCAAGCCGCTATTTGATGCATCAAGGCCCAATGGATCGGTGCTCATCACTGAAGGTCCCTCAACTCACACCTACTGGTGCACGCAGCTCTATTGCTCTTGACGGGGAGGAGGTGATGGGGGGGAGACAAGTGGAGTGCAGTTACATAATAACTAATGCCCTCTGTTACACGTGTCCGCTGGCAGATGGTCTGTTGCCCAACAGTCAACAGAGAATGGACAGATGAAAGATGGGTGGGGGGGGGGCAAGGATGAGGCCATCAGTCACCTCAACGTGAAGGAGATGACAAAGGAATGGTAAGACGCCGCCGCCTCATCACTTCTTACTGTTTGTACTACCACTCAATGTGCACTGTTTGTAAAGATTGTGTGACTACCCACAGACACACAAACGCAAACAGTAATAACACCATTTGTAACTTCTGTCAACCACTGTGGCAACTTTCAAACTGTGGCCCCATGATATGCTCATATGCTTGACACGGGTATGTTATCGAAGACCAGCAGCATTACAGGGCTGATTGGATCACAGACAAAAGTCGATAAATGGTTCAAATACTGAAAGTAGTGGAGGTGGGAGGAATGTGAACTCAACCTAAAGACTTCCTATTTAATTGTTATATATTATAGATAATATATATAACAACATCCACTTACTTAACATCCATTTACAAACCAGCTGAATTGAACTAATCTGAAATAAAATGATGAGGATGATGATGATGATGATGGTGTCAGCGAAAAGGGTACCTTAGTTAATCTAAAAGGGATGTGGGGGTTTAAATTGCTTCTCATTTGTCAATCAATATGTAGTATCCTTCTCTTGTCTCTCATTTACTGTGTGTGTGTGTTTTCACACAATCTACCAAACAAACAGCAAACTAAACAACATGTGTCAGTTCTGATAAAACTCCAACGCGCTCTGTCTAGTTTTTGAACTGGAGGTAAACAGCTTGAATCCACATCTCTCTTTGGTCAGTGGGTTCTTTGCATACATGTTGTGAAAGATGCTTAGCTGCAGAACTATTATGACATTTCTGTCTCAACACTGAGTGCAACGTTAACTGTTTACTCTGCGTTATGTCAATACAAGTCCATGCTGTCACTTGCATTTAGACTATCTTATGCAAAGAATGTGTTTTGTCAGTGAGACAAGTTCCAAGTCATAAGTCTGTCTCCAGTCTCTTATCTCACGCTGCTGTTGTCGACTGTAGTGCAGTACGGTTCAGTTCATCGTTTACTGATGAACAAACAGTGATGTGGTGCTGGAGAGGGACGGGACGTAGGACTGGTTGTCTTACTCAAGCCTAGCACATTGTTGCCACTTTGTTATTTACATTTACATTATATCACTGCAGTGCATTATGGGAGAAGAGGAGAATGAACGCAGAGACAGGAGCTAACATTTGTCTCTAAAACAAAAAACTCTAGAAACAAGGAGTTAATTAAGAAGGCTTGAGAATGAGAGTGAAGTGATAAAAGAGAAATCATTACATAATAAAAACTTCTACTTTAGAAAATGATATTACATTTTAAATGTACATATGCAAACAATAAAAGGTTAAACATTTGCAGGCTCAAAAGGCAATTAGATCAAAAGGATATTTATGAAAGTGGATCAAAACAATAGCATTGAACTAATGACAGTACTGAGTGCTCCAGGCTGTGGAGTCTACATATCTGAGGTCACTCCATGAAATAAAAGACTCATGTGGATGGGTAAAATAAGAATCAGGTAAAAGGCCATTTGAAAATAAATAAAATAAAGACACACCTATACCAATAAAATTGGTTTGAAGTGGTCCAAGGAGTGACATATTACGTTTAAAAGTTAATGTGAACATGACAGAATGGTGTACAGTTTTATTATAGCATGTAGTCTATGGATTATCCAGTGCAGCACGGCCACTATCTCAGCTATTTTTCAATCATTTCTGAGTGATTTGAATATTTGCACATTCTGCTGTGGATATAGCATAGACAGCTGTTTATTCACCAGTCTTGGTCAGAATTCAGCCATTGTTGTGTTTACAATACAAGCGATACAGGAGATGCAGTGACACTGTATGGGAAAGTGGTGCGACTGAACCACGGCTTGATAATTAGCAAGCTAATTTCAGTTGAAAAATAGAAATCGAAGTGAAAGCAGCAAAACAGCGCCACCGGGGACAGTAAAGGGATGAGGTAATCAGCTTTTAATGCAAAAGTTGGTTGGGTTGCAGTAGAAAGTCAGTTCATCAGGGTCACACCTAAAACTGGAGTCACACAATAATGCTGTCTTTTGTGTGTATCTCAGCACCATCATGGATCTTTACAACATCACAAATCAAAACGATTATCTCTCTAAGATGATGCACACCCAAGTCACGGGAGTCTAAAACTAAATGCTGATTCTGACTCAGAGATGAACATCTGATCAGCCTCTGTTCCAAACATTAGCCAGAGGCCACCACGAGACAACAAAGCCTGACCAATCACTCCAACGTGCTTGTGTGTCTGCATGCTTGTGTGTAAGTGATAGATAGCGCGGGACATCCCCACATCATCCAGCTTCTCAACAAGTTAACAAGACACAGAGCACCAATGACACTGTGGCCTTATAAAGCAGGAATGCGCTCCCTCCCCGGCTCACCGATGCCCAAATCTTTGATCTGCTATTCCAGGAGACGACAGACGGGCGAGGCATGAATATCACACTAATAGAACAGATGTTGTTCCTATCAGAGTTTGCTGGAATCTAATGAGGGAAAAACCCCCTCTGTTCATATCAAATATAATAATCCTATACACATCATGTGAAGGACAAACACTAGTGATTAAATGTCCTACTGGAGTCTCCTCTGCTCTAGACAGTGGGGCTATTTGGTTTCAGGTAAGGTAATCCTGAAGCTAACACCCTGAAATATATCACTTATGATCTTTTTATATGTTTGTATGTTTATTTCTGAAGTATCTGCCTTGGACATTTTTGATGTATTCTCAGAAAAATCCCGGTGAGTTAAGTTTTATTTTTGGGGGTGACACCATAAAATATCAAAAGCGACATCTTTTCCAAAAATTGTCCAGATAAAACTTTGGAGAAGACAGTTCTGATCATTTCTTCAGACAAAAGGATCATGGGATAGTTTTAGAGCTTACTTGGTGTAGCTAGCAGGTTATCCCTACCTCATTTCCAACCTTCATGTTAAAATAAGCAAACTGTCCCTAGTTTGTACATACACACTGAACAGTGGCATACATCTTCATATCTAACACTCAGCAAGAAAGAAAATAAACAGAATCCCCCAAAATGATGAACTATTAAAGTATGTTGAACAAATATTCAATGCCAACAGAAGTCTATTTGCCATAATTATATCAGAGAAGCTGCCTTTCTAGATACTGCTGGAATTTGGCTGAACCTGTTATTAATCTGCTCACTTGGTACCAACTATAACTGTTGGGTCAGGTGTCAAAAACCAGTGGAAAAAGCTAATACTCCCAATATGAAAGAAATTTTCACCTTTTCTTGGTATTGCCGTCTGGATGAGTCCAGGGACTGGATGAGCGCAGTAGCGTGGCCGATGAACATGGCGTAGCAAGTGGCTCCCACAATCATACTGAGCATCGTCAGCCAGATGTCCGACATACTCTCTGGGGCTTGTCTTCCATATCCAATGCACAGCATGTGGCTCATGGCCTTGAAGAGGGCAAAGGAGTAGAGCTCGCTCCATGTGTCATTCTGGAAGACAGACAGAGAGGGCAAAGAGTGAGACACAACTGAAGAAAACAATAGTTTGGGAAAGAAAAATATGCAAAAGGAAGCGAAGGGAAAGCCGGGAGAGAAAGGTTCGTTTTCTATTCTCCTGCCAGAGCTGCTTACTTTTGCATTTTTAGTTTTATTCTACCATGGTATTGACCTGATGACCTTGGCTTGAGACATACCATGGAGGCACACTGCAGTGAAAAACTTGTACATATAAAGTGGAATCAAAGACAGTTAATTAAACCATGAGAGGGCAATTCATGGAAAGTGTAAGGTTTGGTGAAGAGCCTCATCACGAACACTGAGTGGCCTCGCCTGATCCCGTCCAAACAGAGACACGAGGGAAAGTGTTAATGAGGAGCCTGCATATCTGCCAGCTCCAGTCTGCCTTTGATTGGCGCTCACGCACTCAGCCAATTCTAATTCTCCCACGTTAGAGTCATTAGAAAACCCTCCACGGGCACCGCTGAACCTCACATCATCTCCTCAAACATCTGCGGCTCACAGACACTGTCCACAGTGCCTGAGTGTAGCTTCTGGGATGATTGCTGTCTTCAGCCTCTGATTGACCGGTTGCATATTTCATCTGTATTTTTCCAGGGTCATTTGTATTTAATTTGCGTTTCAAATTCGCTCAGTTTCATTTCTATTTTGAGTTCTCAGTTGGATTTGGTTGTTGGAGGAGATGAAAGACCAAGAAACAGGCCTGTTATCTGGTCACACCTGACTGTGCAGGTTATTCTATTTCACTCATCAAACAGAATAATGATCTGTATTCATGACCATCATGGATGTATTGACTTAGTCATCTAAAGATCATGATCATTATAATTATAATGCACAGTGACAAATGTTTACTCAAGATAGAATGAAATTCATTCTTACCAAAAAAAGGTTGTTAACCACTCACTCAGCAGTATGTAATCATTGTCACGACTGAACTTGAACCGAACCCAAATGCACGACTCAAGAAACAAAGTATCAAATAAACAATCCTTTAATGCAAAGTATATAGGAATATATCTAACTACAAGAATAACAGAAAATCACTGCCAAACTGGGAAAAATAAAAGCAAGACAACATATCAAAATAGCAAGAAACAAAACTAGGGCATGGACTATACAAAGTACCAAAGAAATACAAAACCTGGCTGGACACGAAACTTGGCATGGACGTAAGTGCATGTTCTCTGACATGAAGACAAGACGAACTAGCACAGGACAAAGGGAAACACGGACTATATATACATCACACAAGGTAATGGGAAACAGGTGAGACAATCAGACCAGTGGGAAACACACAAGGGAAAGGGCAGGTTACATGAAACGAGAGGAGAGTAGGGTTTCAAAATAAAACAGGAAGTCACAGGACAATAACACAAAAAACTACAACATTACTTAACAAGATTTCTTGGACATGACAATCATATGTTCCTTTAAACTACAAATTACATTCTAATACAATGTAGTGAAAGAAAAAAGCTCTTAATAAAATGCCACCCAAATTCACATTTTTATAATCCTTTTTTCACAACATCACACTAATCAGACGAATAAGACTGTGTGTATACTATGTATGGTGTTAAAGATGTGTACATATATTCTCACCGTCCATGGATTTTCATACACCTGTGTGGAAACTGATGTACATACAATTTCTGTGCGTATGAATACCGAAACACAGCTGAGATTGTTAATAATGTATGTTCTGCATGGTGCTAAGCAAGAGCCATGACCAGGAGGACATTCACCCATCTGTGCCCCATAAACACCATGCTGTCTGCGATTAAGCCCAAACTTGCTTAGTGTAAGTCAAACTGAAAAATCTATCCCCCTGGACAGCCAGGTCCAAATTTCCCACTTCCCCAAGTTTTTAAAACTAAGTCCCGCTGATCTTCTTTTGAACTTTCTAACTCTCGGCTAGAGAATCTACTCTCTAAAAATATTCTTTTGAACGTAAACTGTAGGAACACCCACCAGCTGGGACCAGCTGTAAGCAGTCTGTTTGAGATATCAGCTGATTAAAACTGACACAATGCACAGCGGTCTCTTACTATTGAAAATTACAACCTTCATAGTAACACAATAAACTAATTCTACAGAGATACCACTCAAAGTGAGGGGGGGGGGCACAAATGAAATTAGCCATTGGTCTTCACTGGGCAGTGTGGATGATAGCTAATTGTACATAATACATTTAGGCTGGAACACAAAGGGAGTATGGGACATCTATGATGCATGGCGGAATAATTATAGAAACGTGTGTATACACATGCTGGCACTGAAGACACACACTGTCTGATTCATAGCTTGTATTTGATTTCTGCCACACTTGTATTTCTCTGACACGGCAGTCCCTCTCTGACTGTCCAAAAACCGACAGATTTATCATTTTAATTTCTAAACTGTCATTAAAAACCTTGTTAGCAATGTTGAGATGTATTATTTAAAGCCGCTGGGTTTGTGTTTGTATTCATTATTTAAAATCAAATGACTACAGAAGGATGCAGGATGGTAATGTTTCAAAGTAGTAACTTAACCCACAAAGCTAATAATCCTCTTAAACAAAAAAGCATCGTAATATATAATACAGACAGGTCTGCCTCCTAGATCACTTCAGTGAATGAATGAATGGAGGACACTCTTATTTTAACCTCCAGTGCAAGAAGGTTTCTATGGAGGACACAGTTTGGATGTTTGGATAATAAAGTCACATACATTTGGACTTACAGATGGACAAAAGCACCTGTCACTCACGTAACAGAGCCACTTATATAACCAACAGGCTTGATCTGGTCTCTTGTGATCACTATGGGGTTTATAATGAACACAACTATGTAGCCTATACATCTTTTAGAAGTCACAGATGCTGTGTTTCATTGTTTACATACAGAAATTATTCAATCATACCCACAGTGTTTAGAAAAAAAAAATCATGAATGCACGCATAAAAGTGCATGTGACAGATCCCCTGAGAAAAGTGAACAGTTCATGTGTTGTTTCTATAGAAAGGCAACCTGGCCATATTTCCACAGCCAAAGTGTATGGAGGATGAAAGAGGAAAGCAGGGTGGGTCCACTTAATATCCGGCACAGGCAGAGATCCAGTCAGCACGAGGATGAGGATGACTTAATGCTGCATCTGAAAAGGTTCCCTCGATCTTTATTAGCCCCAAAATGACGGCATCACAACACACCAGGCGACTTGCAAATGTGGCATTGTCCGTGGAAAATAGCACACAGGCATGAACAACGTGCATCAGTCTGACGCATGAAAGAGAAACATGAATATAAAAAGAATGAGGAGAAAGTAAAAAGGGAGCTGGGGAGACAGGAGGGATCATAGATGAGAGCATATAGGACGATAGAACGATTACTCTCTGCATCCATACCCTTTGGTGATAATTAACATTATAGAAAAGAATGTCACCGAGATGTCTGAGATTGAAAAGCAGAAACACAAAATGTTGCTTTGAATTTGAGTTTAATGCAAGTATCAGACAATCACCATCTATATCTGTAACTGTGGATAAAGAAAACAGCTCCAGATGTGAAGGGAGTCAGCGTGTTTGATCAGAAAAAAGTTGTGACCAAATTCGACTGTTTCTAATTTCTAAACGTACGATATCTCAGATGTTTGCAGTGTCTGACATCACACTGCATTTGACACAGCAGCGGGCTTTTTGCTGTCCTCCTCAGACAAAAGGAAGCCATGCTTGTGTGTAGAGAGAGGAAAAGTGAGAAAAAAGACAAAGGGCCAGAAATGAAAAGAGAAATAGAACAGAGATGATGTCCCCTAGGGTCAAAGGGTGTGGGATCCATCTGTCCCCGCAGTTCCTCACACATACCCAAACTGGCGTGTGCACACACTTATATTTGACACTGGTGTGCCATGGAACACTATTTTCGAAAATGAGAAAGTTCCGTCTCAGCATATGGCATATTTCTTGGCGGCAGCAGCAATAGACGGCTCAGGAAACAGCCTACACCTCACAAAAGCATCAGGAAGGTATTATCCAGTGTGCTTAACCTCCTTACATGCAACAAAAATGCTGTCAAATATAATTTGCACCTTCTGATTCTACAGCGGTGAGGAGCAGCCAACCGGTAACGTCTTTTGGCTCTGTTGTCACAGCGGTGGGCCAGATTATAGGGCAGATGATGCCAGTGTTGATGAGAAAAACTGCATTATCCTCACTAATGTCAACCATCACTCCACAGCTTTAACCAATCAGATTTTTCACATTTTTCATGCAGTTATTCCTTTTCCCGTCACCACAAACCAAGCTCTAAAGTCCTAAAACATTTGTTCCCAAAGCTAATCATTAGCTCTTTTTCAAATGTACAGTAGTATGGGTCACAGTTTTTCTCTTAGTTAGTCTCTCTTGGTTGAATTTCTAAGAGGTCAAACACATTCTCAATGTGTATATGTGAATAAAAGAAAAAAGTAAGAAAAGGACACGTTTGATTTAAAGCTTGAAACATGGACTCCACCTGTGTTTTCCCTGTTTGTGTGTGTGTGTCTGTGTTCCTGCTGGGCATGTTCTCCTGTCCTCCTCCTCTTCACACGCCTCCATCATCTCCTTGATGCCACCATCCAACCTGCACTGCTTCTAAGCCTGGGTCAGCTCTCCCCTCATCGCCAGCTCGTTCTGCCCGTTCATGTGAAACTCCTGCTTCAGCTCTCGCCTGAAACCACGTCCGGCTCATCCAACCTGTGCACCTTCCTCCATTGCCTTCCGGTCCACATGTCTGCCTGCCTGATTGACTGCCTACATACCCGACGGGTCTCCAATCTGCCAACCACCCACCTGACTTTGGTCCTGTTTCTATTGCCATTACAGCCTTGTTTCTCTTCACTACTTTCTGAGTCCTGTACCTGCTATTTGGGGTCCAAGTTCTGGCTTAAGCTTAACACGTTACATTGCTCACATCCCCTGACTTATCTCTGCTTCTGGACATTTCAGTCACCAACTCGCAATCTCTCATCTCCAGTCAGGTAGGATGAAAGGGTTTAAGTCCAAAACAATGAACCAGGAAAAATGTTGCCTGATGTTACTCTATATTTTGTTTTTTTTTCCTCACAATTTAACAAGTGTTCTTTTATATAGTTTACAGATGGTGATTTCTGATCATTCCATTCATCTGGAATGGTGTGAACACACTTCCAGTAATTGGTTATTGTTGTACCATTCAAAAGGAGGGATCTCATTCAAATGCACATCACAGGTACAATCCTCCACATCACAGAAATGATCCAGGTGTCAGTCCCACAGAATTTATTTTTAAATGCTGCTCTGGAAACTGGTCTAAAATGAAAAACATCTCAATATTTCCCATCTGTTGATGCAGAGATTATTGCATTAACCTTCGGATATTTCCTTTGATATGAGCATCATATAGCTTCATCACTGGTTTATTAGATCTCCGAGGAGTTTTACACCAACAATAATTTGGGAGAAAACCCCTCCAAACGGCCTGTCTGTCAGCAGATGGCCAGAGGCTACCTGCCAGTTTGAAGGAACGAAAGCCATCTGAGCGAAAAAATAAACAACAGAGAGAAATGAAAACGAGAATGGCTTCAGAACAAAGCACATAACATGGTGTATGAACTGAGACCAAAGGGGTTCTTTTTCTATCGTTTATATCTGCTTTTGGTACACCGGCATGTCTCCTGGGTCTAACTACAGATGGTTTAATTGGGGCTTGTCTTGTGTGGATACACGTGCGCAGACTCAACTTTAAATCAATCCCACTCCCCCATCTTCCTGCAAATAAAACACCTTTGGGGTCACTGGCGACTTGTTTTACACTCTGGTTTTGCAGCCATTGTTCTGTCAAACAGTTTTGCATACATATATTCATGTTATTGTGCGACTTATGAAAATCTTCAACACCTGCAAATGAGTGTTTCATGTGAGGCTAAAAGACACACTGAGGGTTTAGCTCACCACCATTTTGTTGAGGGAGACCCAGCAGTCAGATGGAAAGTCCTGCAGCATGGGGACGAGGAACTGGAGACAGCCATCCCAGTGACACAGCAGGAGCATCATACCAATCAGGTTGATTATTCGCATCACGGCGCTGGCCAGGTCGTAGGTCATGTGGAAGATCTGTCAGGAGGAGAAGAGATGGGCAGAGGGTTACAAACAGGGAGAGGAGAAAAGGCAGCGACAGATGTGTGAAGGGAATAACAAATCAGTGGATTCAGACTGAAACTAAAAATAACAACTGGATCAGTTTTAACAAATTGTAAATCCAGCAAGTACAGAGTTTCATTGTTTAACTGCGGACAACTTTGTAACCCGTAACTTTACTTTAGTACTTAAGAGAAAGCCATTAAAAACCAACTTCAAGCTTCCTAATTTGCCATTTAGCACAATAAAGCATTAGCATCTAAAGAAAAAGTTGGCCAGATGGTGATTGTCTCTCCGCTGCCCCAAAGTGACCAAAATACATTTAATGATCCTCAAACATCAAAGGGAGATTTTATTCCTGAGTAACTAGCAAACAAATGGCAGCAAGCATCAATAGATTTTGCCTCTGGGATCAGTGGAACAAGCTGTAAACACAACTGTAACATATTATAGTGTAATGAAGTTGACAAGACAATGTTGGAACGTAACTGTTTGCATGCTAAGTGTGCAAGATAGCACTTAAAAAGAAGCATTCATTCGCAGTCATGTTTTCGAGTACCAGGCTATAGCAAGCCTGATATTTATTCTCTTTTAGATTTCTTTTTGGTGGTACATGGACATGGAATGCATGTCATTCCCCTCAGACAAATAATAAATAATGTACCAGACTGAGGTTCTAAATTAGAGCCAGGTGGGGAAGAGGAACAGGTACAGAGTCTGTGGTTTGTTTTCATGATAAAGCCTCATCAGTGCCTGATGAGGTTTTGATCTGCAGCCCAGGCTGGCCTCGCTTTGCTTTTTCTTGGTATTACTTGCCTCAGGTAAAAAGGCTCATTTGTGTGGACCTGTTATTGTGGTCTGAGCCTTGTAAACACCAATTGCTGTGGCATTGCTGGCTATTGGCCAGGCCTTGTTATCACCGTGTGTGTGTTGGCAGTTTTGCATCTATCTATGGGCACTGATGTGAAATCCTTGCTTGGTTGATGCAATTGATGCCTCACTCAGAAGCAAAACAACAACTACAAAAAAAAAAAAATCCATTAGTGGTGAGAGAATTGTCCTACAGGGAATATATATATATATATATATATATATATATATATAGAATAATGCCCCGCTTTATTTGACTATTTATTGGTTTCTTATATGAAAGAAACAAATCCTAACAATTCTACACATGACGTAGGCCAGATTGTGTGTGTGTGTTTGTGTGTGTGTGTGTGTGTGTGCGTGTGTGTGTGCATGGGCGCGTGCAACATTAAAGAGCTGCCTAAGTTGTGGTTTTACAGTTTGGGAGTAGCCGGGCCAGGACATTCGATGACTCATCCCATCACCTTAGAGGCCTTGCTGTGCTCGACTTGCAGCTCACTTGAATGTCAAAACTCCCGACTAAACCCAAGGATGCAAAAATCTCTTGTTATATGTTGTGCAGCCCAAGAAGGCCAACCAAGATCTTACTCCATCACAATATTCACATGTGAGCAAAAATTTATATTAGATTATAGGTAATTCAACAATAGTCTGTCAAATTGTGTTCCTCTCCTTCCCTTAGTTTAGGTTAGGGATGAAAAATGTAATTTAGTTACAAACTCCAAACTCCAAAGAAATTACTCTCTTCTCACCGATAGTGGCTAATGGGCTTGGCTAATTTAGAGAAGGAGAAGGGGAAGCACAGTGTGGAGCCCTGCCTTGTGATTAGAAAGCATTCCCATCATGATTAATGAGGCCACACGACTAATGTTCCTCCCGACACCAAAACAGCACCTGGCCATGTGTCACTGTCAGACCACAATCTGGGTGAAGGTACATTACTGTGACCACAATTCATAACTTGAAAAACACAGATAAAATACTTTCTGCTCCTGTCTGCGCGACATGGGATAGTTCCTTATGATTCAGATGACAACATTTCAGAGAAAAACAAGTGAACTTGATAAAATGTTATCCTCCTAACCAGTTCCCACACTCATGATAACACAGCCAACCGTTCACCCCATGAGAGAGGCATGGCAACAAGAGGAGGGCCTTGATTCGCACTTCCTGCCTCAGGAAATTGGTCCCGTTATCTATGTTGTTGTCTCAGCCACATAACAAACACACACATTTTGAAATTATGTCAAAAAGACATACAGTTATCCAGCAACCTTTCTGAACCAGCTGGGCAACAAGCGGGCTAAAAACTGAAGTCATCACAACCCTAAGATGATCTTTTAGGCTGCAGCAGGCTGAGCTAAGCTGAGCCAAGCTGAGCTGGGTGGTGGAAAAACACAGCCAGCCAGAGCTCAGCTCATCTAAGCTGATCAAGCAAAGGTGCATTTGGATGTCTGTTTTTGATACGGTAATTAAGGTTCTTGTCGAGCTCAACTTACCATTTTTGTAATCAGGGTTATTTTCAGAGTGGGGGAACACACACTTGATTCATAGATGTTTTGTTTGGCTGAACAGGGATCCTTATTTTTGATAAACAGCCAAAAAAGTATATTCCCTGATGTGGAATGGAATCTTTGAGGCTTGTGCGCTTGAATTGGCCACTTTATCAGCATCCATTTAAAACTGTTTGATGTCTTGATTGGTTGAAATTCCATATTAAATCAATCATAAAAATGTGTAAAAGATTGTTTGATAGCAAAGACAGTTGGGGTCCCTGGTGGCTGTGTCCATTCCTCAGGAAGTCCCTTTTCAATTATTCACTGATAAATTAAATTAATTTCTTACACTGGTACACTGGTTTATGTTGAGCTCAGGCTTATGATGATATCAGGCTTGTGTCTATAGAACAATTTTTTGTGTGTCAGGAAGTAATTATACACAGATGGATTGCCAGAATACAAGTAACATGATTAGTTGTGTTATGAACCACTGCACTGGAATCCAATATTGTATTAATGAGTGAGACTTGTTGGTTTTTATTTTCTCACAAGAAAACATAATTCATTGTGGTAAGGCAACAAATGTCATAAAATCTCAAGTGCAGTTTACTTCTACACCAAAGTATCACCGATCATCAGTACAGCTCTGATGGCTGACATGATGCTAATGACTCATTTTGTGAGACTTAATAAAATTTAACTAATAGAGAAAACAGACTCATATAAGAGGCTAGTACTTGTTTTAAGACGTTTTAAATAGCAGTTTTAAAATGTATTATTGGACCTTATTGGCAAAATCTTAATAATTTCTGTATACTTCTGGAGATGGGTATCATGGTTATGGTCTCACATTATATTGACCGTTACAGTTAGAAAATTATTGTTCAACAGTTGTAACACTTAACACAGAAAAATGTAATTTGATGCGTTAGCAACCAAAATGTCTGTTTGTGTTCTTTCCCATATCTGTCAGGTTACAAATATGGATAGTTGTACAGATGGTTCAGAATAGTGTGACAGATACTGTTACATAAATACAGTCCACCACCTAAAATGGAGCTGCCCGTTGAGCTTAAGCTGTGTACCTCACCTCAGTATTATTCATCCATCCATCATTTATACTTCCTACCTGTGCAGGGTTTATGTGGGTGGGGGCACCAGAGGGAACCCACACAGGTACAGGGCAAACATCCACGCACAAAGGCCCCAGTCTTTGTTGCTGTGAAGTGGCAGTGCTAACCACTGTGCCGCCCACCCTCCCGTAAAATGTAGGTCCCGGGTGCTTATTTTATACCATATCTACCTCTTATCAGTCAACATAATATTTCCCTTAATGGTCCAAGAAAAATAAAGCCCAAATCCTTATTGCCTAGTGATTGTGTAGCAAATATTAAATCTCAGTTTACCTCCTCCCACTGGTGGATGTAACGGATGAGTCTGGACAACCTCAGCAGGCGCAGCAGACTGAGGATCTTAGTGAAACGGACAATGCGGAGCGCCCGGGCCGTCTTGTACACCTCCGAGTCAATCCCTTTCTCCACGATGAGGAAGATATAGTCCACGGGTATGGAAGAGACAAAGTCCACCACAAACCAGCTCTTTAGGTACTTCATCTTAATCTTCTTGGGGTCAAGGATGATCTCTGTGTTGTCCTCAAACACAATACCCGTCCTGAAGTTGAGCACCAGGTCTAGGAGGAAGAAGGTGTCGGAGACAACGTTGAAGATGATCCAAGGTGTGGTGGTCTCATCTTTGAAGAAGGTGATGCCCACAGGGATGATGATTAGGTTGCCCACCATGAACATGAGCATGGTAAAGTCCCAATAAAACCTGACAGGGTAAACCCACGGGGAGAGAATAGTTAGAAACCTGACAACTAAAAGAGGGTGGATGCCAACTCTGAAATACATGTGTAAACCTCAAGGTGCACAACATGAACTAGTCAAATACACCATGACTTATTAGACATGGTGTATTTGAACTACGACTAATAAGTCATCAAAAATGCAGATTTTACTTGATTTATGACAAATTATAGTATATTATATAGTATTATAAATGATAAATTATAGTGTAAGCTCTCTCAGTATCATGAACCTGAACGAACATAACCTGCATCATCTGATCAAGGACAAGTTCAAGCCAAGGTCAAACAGAGAGAAAAGTAAATTACAGGAAAGACAAGCTGGGTGCCATGGTCATTTCAAATCACACAGCAACAGCTACAGAGACCTGACAACATCCGAGCAGTCGTTAACCACTGACAGTGGGAAGTTACTGGGAGATTTTATGAGAATAAAATTGTTTTTAACTGTACTTGACCAAAAGAGGTATTGCTCAATAGCCATGCCAGTCAACTGACAAGAGTTTTAAGCAGTGATTTATAGGACTGATATTCTAGTCAATTAGTCCATTAGTTGATCAATAAAATCAATCAGCAGGTAGTTTGAAAAATTTCAATCAGTTTGTCAAGTAAAAATGCCAAACGTGGCCTGTTTCCAGTATTTCTAATGTTAGGATTTGCTTCTCAACTGAATACGTTTTAATAGTTGTTCAGACAAAATAGGACACTTGAAGACATCAAATTTGTCTGAAGGAAGCTGACGATGGAACTGTGAATTTTTAAAATTTAGTGCCATTTTATAGGCCTGAAATAATGGAGGAAATAGAAAGCTGCTTGAAGAATTACTCCTAAAAATAATCAGCAGTTGCAGCCTTGTATGTTCTTATCAGCAGAACAACCACGCCGCTGTTTGATCAGCTGGAAGAAAGTGGAGACTAAAAAAGGAAGGGGCGGAACTGATGAAGTGCGCTGCTGAGTCATGTTCTGTGGTTAAGCTTGGACAGTGAAGGTGCATTAAGATCACCGATTAATATTTTGTTTTATGATACTGAATCCGAGTCAAACGCTCAGATAGTCCGGGTTCGTCCGCAGACCGGTCAGGTTTATACAGGCGCTAATTGGAGGAGCTGTCCTCGGTGCTGAAACTCATTTTCAGACCCGGTCTTGTTCAGGGACTCAAGTTGTCCAACTTCACGTCAGACAAAAATCACTGAACGGAACCTTTGCTTGTATTCATCTATCAAACCGTAGTTACCCCCGATTTTTCCCACTGTAAAACAAACAAACAAACAAAAAAAGAACCCTTTTATTTTTGTTACATTACACTCCCTGGAATATATTTTTTGGTGCACTGCTTGAAAGTGTATGCTAAGTTTTGGACACTATTTTAGACTAGTATAACATCAACATGAAAGCATATTTAAATAATTGTTATATTTCTACACCATTAGGCATTACCCGTTTAGGGTGTGACGTTGGCTATATTAATAATTTCAGTCCCTTCTCTATTTCTAACGTGCATTCAGCTCTCTGATTCTGCTCTATTATTTTATTTCCTCATATAAAACGGTTTGATATGAGCAGGGGTTTTATGTGTTACAACTCTATTACATCCATAGAATGATTCAGTCACTACGAGCTCTCTATTGTCTGTGCAGACCTGGGATGGCTCTTAGTGAATGTTTATGAACTTAACTCAATGGACCCATACCTGAAGTCGCTGTATGGATGGATGATCCAATTACCCGCCGACTTTACGCGCTCCTGCTCTTTTTCCACCGCCTTCTGGCTGCCAAACATGCGCAGGGAGAACTTGTTAACTCCGGGCTGAAGCATGGAGCTGAACTGCCTCTGCATGTATGTCTGAGTCCCCCTGGAGTCTCCATCATCCGGCACTATCTGAGATCCGTCCTCAGCTTTGGTGAATGTGGCAGAATTCCTCGATTGTTGACTCGGAGTGTGTCCTTTACTAGTCGGGGCATTGGAAAAGGAAACTCTGGAGTCCCTTTTGTCCGCCCCTGTCGCTGCCTTGACCTCAAGCCCCGGCCCCAGTGCCAGGGACCCCGGTGAAGTGACAGAGCCGTCCATGCTGGTGGACGGCCCCTTCCCGTCTTCTGCTGAGGCCACTACTCCATCTGCCTGCCTTGAAATGAGAGAGGAGAGGCTCTCTGAACTGGTGGGGTCCCTTCTACAATCTCCGTTTTTGTTGCATATCATGCCGATGGTCCCTTCTCCTAACAAGCCTGCCTCTGGGGCTGTGTCCCGTCCGCTCCTGTGCTCTGACACTGAGCCGCCTCGGCCACCAGCAGCATCCCTGTGGCGTAACAGAGCGGAAGCGGCGCATCCACCGGCGCTCGGAGGTGTGGAGTCCTCCTCCTGGCTCCACCACAGCTCATTGTTGTTGGACTTTCTGCGCGTAACGGACGCGGCTCCGCCTCCCGGCGTAAATGTCTTCATCTTGCTTCCAGCGCATCCGGCCAAGTTGGCTCCTTGAGGCAGTCGAGGCTGTTGGAATTTGGACTCCTCCTCGCCATCCTCCGCCTCGTCCATCACCAGCAGACAAAAGGGAGACAGGCAGGAAGACACCCCGCTCCTGGATCCTGAGCCCGGCGAGACTGGGCGGCGGCGAAGGAGGAGGAGGAAGGACTGTGGAGTTCAAAGCAGCAACAGCTCTCTGCTTTCCATTCACAACACTTTGGGATAACAGCGCACCAGTGTTGTTGCTATGGCTGCAACCTTCCCTGTTATTGTGTGTTTGTAGCCTGTACGCGTGTGTGTGTGTATGCATGTAAGAGAGAGGGACAGACAAGATCATTACCCTTGGGTTCCAACCAACTACAGATTACAGCCTATGTTGAAGAAATTATATATGAACAAAAGACAGCTCAGGACACACCCAGCTTTGGCGTAAAGAGTGATTGGGAGACATGTAATTAGCTCACAAATAAACAAATATTTTAATAAGCTTACCTGAAAGAAACAGGGAAGATCAGGAGGAAGATGTCAAGTGAAGGTCACCAGAAAGCACCAAGTTCACTATAGTCTCATGGTCCCAGCCACGTGACCAGTGAAGAGTAGACTACTGTATTAGGGAATTTTTATAAACTACACAAGGAGTCCGTACCAACAGCATCTGCCTGTTGCTTTTCATTGGATTAACGTTTGCTCCGATCATCGGGGCTCCCTCTCCTGGTTCAACAGCTCCATCTTGTGAGAAAATCAACAGATTGCACCCTGAAGTTGAACGTCCAGGTTATTTTTTTTTATTCCCCTTAGCCAGTATTCAGTCCAGGCCATTCCGGCCCACTGAGGTCTACGGTCTACTGGTCTTGGGCCACCATCAACCCTCGATGGTGCGTTTACTGTGTTATATCAAATGGTTTAAAACCCAAGTTAATCTCAAAATTTGTCTTTCTACTGATGAGAAGACGTAGAAAGAAGATGCTTTCTTTGTATCTAAGCCTTTCTTAAAAAAAAAATTAGATGGAAAATATGTTTTTTGTAGAACAACAGAAGGGTTATTTAGATTAACTATAACTAAGACACAGAGATAAAGCAGGGTTTGTGTAGAATGTGTTTGAGCTGAAATAATAGCCCCTCTCTCTATTTCAGTCTTTTTTGACTGGAGCAAGTTTTTACTTACTGTAAATATTTCTTCAGTTAACGGTGTCCAGTAACTCCCTCCCCATGGAAATTATCTGTTCTGTGTAAAATCATGACTACTACTCGTTCACAAGTTTATCTGAGGCTGCAATATTGTTTATTTTTTCAAGTTTGTCTGTTTAAATATGAAATTTACCGCTTTGTGTTCCCAAAATTCAACATAGAAACAATGTTTAGGGCAACGTAAAGAGGTAAATTTGGACTAAAAAGATCTTTGGACGATAAGCACTTGATGTCACATTAACCTAGCCTCATAATAGTTTCATGTTAGCAAAGGCAACATTTAAATGCTCAGAATTGGAAGAACAGGACTGATGACCTTGAGCAAAAGATATTTGTGTTTTATAGTTAACCATTTTAAGACAAACTTGAAAAACAGGAAAGAGAGCACACACCCTGTCTTTCTTTTGTTAATCACCTTTTACATGCACCTTAGTCTACAGAAATGGGACTAGTTTCCATCCCAAGCTGTGGGCATCAGGCTTACAAAGTCAGTGATATATTCAATTTCTTTTCCAATCATCTGACTTGCAGTGCCTAGTTTTTTTTTTTTACAATTATTACTTGATAAATTTACCATTCATTTAAGTTAAATAAATGGACGGACAAGTAAAATCCAATAACTTTATTCAGTTTGTGCAAGTTGTACAACAGGTGGTGTTCCATGTACTTGGAAGGTACAACAATTTACACAAATCTGGCTAGATATTTTAATTTGTGCAATTCTGAAATGGTAACATCCAATCACAACACTAATCAGAATAAATGGGAAATGGCTTCTGAATTGTCTACACAGTAAAGGGAACAGTCCAACTATCACAGAAAATTATTTGTTTTCCTCACATCAAGTGAAAGAGAAAAAAAAAAGTCCTAATAAATGTTTAGCTGTAGTCTTGTACATCAGTGTGTAGTATTTACGCTGAATTCAACAGATGCAGCACAAGGTGCATCTCTTGCACTTGGTCCTCAATAGATTTCTACTCTGGATGTGACATGTGCAACGAAATTTAAAGGACAAATGCTTTACCAACTTAAAACTATAATTTCTCATGGCAACAAAACCTATCAAACATCTTGTCTTAGTAATTTCTGCATTTCATTTTGACTGTCACATATAAACATTGTAACAGGTAACTAAATTCAAAAAGACAAGAGAAATGGTGTTTGTTAAGGCAAAGTTTAAAACTCTGCTAAGGGAGGTTTTGTGGCAGTGCAGGGACAGATCAAACATGAATTCAAAAACACTCCAATTGTTGCTTTAACAATTGCAGTATTGTATCCTCCAAACAGAACTTGTGTTGTCTGACAAGTCACCATTCCAAATTGTAGAATATAAAAAGGAAAGATGACTGTGAGATTAATGTAAAAAGCACTGGCATGAACAAAAATCAACCACAAACTAAGCATCATGTGAACATTCTAATGATTTTACAATGAACAAACACTTTTTGTTAGCACAGCATTTGAACTCATGCAGTATTTGCCCCAGGGCCTCAAGCAGACATTTATTTCACACTATTTTCTCTGGCTGCACAATATGGAGAAATAGAGAGGAGAAAGTAAAGAAAGAAAAACAAGAGGAAATCATTCAGTTTCTTAGAACATTAACACCCAAGCACAAAATGTTACTTAAAATTTCAGGGTGCACAGTATAATGTGCCACACAACAGCCAAATCTTGGACTGCCACCTGCCCACCCATCTAGGAAGGGAAGAAATGAGCAGTGAGGTAAGCACAATGTGTACAACCTTAAATAAAACATTTTGTTGTCAAATATCATAGCATTCATAAGGAGTTGCAGCTTTTTAAATTTCAAGAGAAACAAACAGATATTCGCTGCCTGTCGCACTCACCTCTTTCAGCTTCTAATTAGAATTCCTTTGCCTCACATTCTTGTCTTTGTGATTTGCAGTGGAATTGCTCTTCCTAAAAAAACAAAAACCACACGATAGAACAAACATGAATTCTGTAACAGGAGACAATATCCAAAAGGAAAATGAATATATAAAGCTCCTGAAAGTACTTACAGAGGAGCTGATCCTGAGTCGTCATCTAGAAATGATCAGTGAAGAAAAGCAATAAAAAAGAACAAAAAACAAATAAGGGTCAGTTGATATCAAATTAAATGCTTGTGACTGGTGAGTGATACATGCCCCCTCTTCCAGTTGAGCCCACACACACCGATGATTGAACCAAATATAATAACATCCTTTGCAAAATGAATCCATGAGGTTATGATCAAATCTGACTAAACATGAATTGAAGCATGCCCACCTGTTATTCTGATAATGAATGATACAAGAAAGTCCTTAGATGATCATTTCTCAAGCTCGCAGTCATCGTTTGTGTTTTAAAAAAGCCACATCTCTCAGTGTTTTTAAAGAAGACTACTACTACAAATCTGCAGCAACATTTGAAAAGACGCTGTTCATGAACATTTTTGTACATTGTCTGGAGTCACCCAATGGCATCACAGAGGCTCATGCAAACAAGCAAAGGACACCAAATGAACAATGCAGTGGTTCTCATTAGATAAAAACAGCAAACATCTCAAAAGTGGCAGAGCTAAACACATAACCTGGTATGTACAGCGGTAGAATTAATACCAGAGCAGGAGCACATATTGACAAGGTAAGGCAAAGAGTAGCCTCTCTCTGTGGCCAAATGGCAAATGAGAAAATGGCAAATGGTATTCTGGTCTTGAGAGGAATTTACCATGCATTAAGTACAAGATGCAGAAGGCATGCACACAGAACGCGGAAACCTCTCAGTTTTCATCCGGTCCAATTTCATGTCAAACTGTTAAACTGGTGTCTCATTTAACTCTTTCATTGGCTCATTTTGACAAAAAGGACCAAAAACACAAAGAAATTAGTCGGTTACTCTGTATTCGGATTGCAGGGCCATTGAAAGAGTGACCAGATCTTTTGAGCACATTCCTCTTAGAAGTGGTGACTATGAAAGCAGTTCATTCAGGCTCCCATAGCTTTTGTTTTCGCCACGCGGTCATCTCAGCCCAACCACTTCAGTCTGACATGCACTTTTGTTCACTTACCAAAATGCAAAATCAGCAGCGAACAGAAAAGTAAAAGTGTAAATAATAAAAATAATAATTGTAAGCAGATTTTTTACACAGAGATGAAAGCTAATCCCTGATTTTTATTTTTGAAATCCAAATCATAACAAAATCAAAGACAGTAAGGTTTCACTTTGGATGCATGCCACTACATTTGAGATATCTCCACCTAAGAGAGCAACGTTTCGTCTGACTACCCACTTTGCTACTCTCAGTTTACTACGGTATACTGTGTCGTGTTTTTATCCTATTAAAATAAGCCTTTTTACATCCTTTTAGTTACACATTACACCACAGGACACAGCTTGCTGCAAAACGCTGACTGTAGGTTGGGAAAAGGTTTTAAAAGTCCCATATTTTGCACTTTTGGTCAATTTCAAATGTTGATATCCCTAAAAAATACATTAAGGGCTTAAAGAATGAAAAAACAAAAACAACAACAACAACAAAAAAAACTATCCCAATGTAGTTTTAGAATTCCTCTCGGGCTCCTCTAGAGCTCAAGCAACAACAGCTTGGTCAAAGAAAGTTTTTGAAACTCTGTTCTGATTGGCTGATGCCGAGAAAACAAAGAGAAATATAATCCTACAAGGTGGGATGGTGGGACCGGTTTAACTGGTCTTGGAGCACTGGTGGGGGGTGAGTGCTGTTTGGGGTCAAGACTGGATGAATACAGGTACAGTTTCTGAATAAACTTTAGGTCTGTTTCTCTTTGGAGTGAACCCTTCATCTTAAATTTGAACCTGGACATTCATAATTGAAAGAAAAGGGTACGGAAATCTGGTTTATTACAAAATAGAACCTTTACAAATGTAAATGTATTACAAATTACTTTCTCATAATTATTTTCTCAGTCCTTGTTGGTGTTAGCTATTCAGGGTGTGACGGTTTTTTTCCCCCGTAACACTTATTGGAATTCGCTAGCAATTATAAATAGATGATGACTGAAGTTTTCTGTTTTACATGTTTTATAACGATTTTAAAAAGTAATCAAAAGCACATTGTTGTGCTTTGCGACAGGATTCGACAACTGCAGTGAGTCATCACATTAATAATAGTGTCATCTTTTATTTTGACGATTCTATGGTAAAACAGAAGAATCAATCTTTTCAAGTTACTATATAAAACTAATGATAATTCGTTTTTTTCTTTATATACATTTCACTGGCAGATGCAGTGCTATGTCAGATGATATATTTTGCCAATGACCCAGCAGGTTTTAATCAGTGTATTATTATTACTGCTGAAAAGAATCAGAATGTACTTTATCCCACATTGCTGATGTTGGTCTGAACATAACCTGACAGCTGACCTAACACGCGGTAGTGTGGGAAACATGGTGTACATACCGTCGTTGACCTCATCAGGCTTTCTCCTCTTCTCATAGATGAAGATGATGGTCACCAGGATGATGACCTCGGCCACAATGCCAAGGAAGGGCCAAAGAGCAGCCAAGCGACTGCGGACACGCAGGTGGATCTTGTCAGTAGTGGTGCCAAGCTCGTTGGTTCCAGAGCAGATGTAATCGCCAATGTCATTTTCAATGCTCAGGTCATTAATGCTCAGAGTGGTCTTATTCGGAGTGCTCTTGATCTCGTATTTGAGAGTAGTGCCGTTGATGATAGGCTGAAGGGCAACGAATTAGTTTACAAAGACAGATCTAACAAATGTATTTCATGTAATTTTACATTAAAGAGAAATATGACATTTGCAGCTGAGAAACTATCACAATGCAATTTAAAAAAAGTTAAGTTAAAATATAAATAATTCAAAGGTACGAAAATGATCAAATTGAGAAACACATACCACTTGGGCATCATCTAGCTCTTTATACCAATTCCAGGTAGTGGGTAGTGGATAGCCATGGCTCATGCAGGCCAGCACACCTTTGTCATTCTCATTGCCGTGCTCAGAGTGCTTGTAGGTATAAACATGGGGAAGTGCTAAAGCAAGAAGAGACACGCATTTATTAATGTTTGAATACAACAACTGTGTGGATTAAATAATCTGCCTTTTATCTTTTATCTTGAAGCAAAGGGCACATTCACACATGAATTCAGAGGTCAATGTGTGGTGTTTGTTGTTCATTATATTGATTTCCATGATGAAGTCCCAATTTATTTAACCATTTAAATATTTCTATAAACACTAAACCTATGGGTATCCTTTCATCTGTCAAATGTACTTATGACAGTTCAGTAGTTCTGGGCCTTCGACACAGAATCTGAGTCAGTGCAGGGGAGAAATTATCGACATTAGATGAAATCAAAGCTCATATCCATTAAGCATCTTATAGAAATGCTGATGCGTCTCTTCACTAACCATTAAAAAATGTTTTGAAGCAAAATGGTAAGCCTCCTCAGTATGTCAATAATAGGATGCTTAATGTAAGCACATAACCAATGATGATGAAGTATGATGCTGATGTTTATTGATATCTAATACTTGATGCTGAGAACAAACAGCTGCACCCATATCATGTACCAGCCCACCAATACAGCCAAAGCATCAGCTTAAATGTCATCAGGACTTACTGTTAGTAACAACATAGAACATGACACACAACATGATAGTTACTGGCAGTATAAAGTATTGCAAAGACATAGACATGATCCACAGTCTGTATTTTATATACAAGAGACTAAATCTACCTTAAGCAAATCTGGACGAGAATTTTGGAATGATCAAACTTACTTTTGACTTCAATTGTCTGCTTCACTTCTGGCTCAGTCAGGAACACACATTCATATTTTCCACTGGAACTGTGTGTGATCTTGTCCAAACTATACAGAGAAAAAAAAAAAAAAAAAAAAAAAAATCAGGATTTTAGACATCAGGTGCATATTTTCTAAAAGACCTACCATGTAGCAGTTAACCTAGTTTGCTGAGTACAAAGTGATTAGTTTTATACTTAAGTATCAAATTAAGTGTGAAAGCCGCACAGAATCCTGTTTATGCTCAACGGTTCAGGAAAAAGATAAAGCAGCTTGTCCATGCAGCAAATATTTCAAATTATCCCTTACGATCACAATCACATCTTTGTTTGGTGCCACTGTACTGTGCAGCCCTGCCCACGCTCTCTAATGGGGAATTAAGGTCAGGGCAAATGAGCACACTGCTATGGGCGCTTATCCCGGCTGCCAAGACTACTGGCAAAGCTGCACGTCTGCATTGTCCATCTCTCTGCTAATCAAGAGCAGTGAATGCCTGAATGGTGCCCCTAGCTCTTCTGCTAATGGAGGCAGCCAGGGAGGGAGAGAGGAGAGTGAGAGGGGGAGGGACGAGACAAGCAAAAGAAAATTTTCGAGGGAGAGACTATCAGTATAAACACAGAAATATACTTCAGTTATGGAAACAAAAATTGACAACGTAAAACGGATAATATTAATAGGACAAAATATCCAAGTGCAAATATGTATCTTTTCTATCATGAGCAATGACAAAGCCTTCATGTCAATGAAGGTCAGGTTTATTCATCAGTGAATCTATCTTGCCATTAGTAGATGCGGATTGCATAATAAGTGCATTTTGGACCTGTCCATATGACACTTAGGTAAAGGTAGCCACTTACTGGAGAGTTATGTATGGAGAGGATTCAGTGGAGCGCGTATTTTCAATGACTTCACCGTTGTGAAGCCAGTGGGATCCTTTAATTGGAAGGCTGGACTCTGTCAAGTTGCAGCTGAGGGTTGCAGAGGTCTGGTTGCTGACCTCAATAGGGTCGGTAAAGATGTTTGGGGCTTGAGATAAACAGAATGGAGAAAGAAAATGAATTATTATCCTCTACAGAGAGAGCTTTCACCTCATTGGTGACAAGCATTACTTTTGAAGGCTTAGCCGCTTACATCTCCTTAGTAACCTTAATTACTCAGCTCAAGGTACTGTCTAAAAATGTATCACTGTCACTGAAATCAATTTCAATTTTCATGTCACTCAACAGTTGTCTCCACAGAAATTACCGATTTGATGGTCATAGCATATACATGCTAGCCCTATTTTTACACTGATTGATGAACAAAAAAATATAGGCAAGGTGGAATATTGTTGGTGAATTCCTGAGTATTTCGTTAAGTCACCAAGTAGTAAAAGTAGGTTGGGGTACAAAAACGCCTTTTTTTGAGGCAAATGTTGAGTGTTGAATGGTCAAGTGTAAAAAATCTCACCAGAGTCCTATGTGTTTTCTTCAAGTTAGAGAAGAAAAACAAATCTGTTCTCCCAAAATGAGTGAAGAAAACAGTGCAGCACATGTGCAAGTTCTGTTGTACTGCACAGAACTTTCCAAGAGAGGTGAAAAGACCTCCCCATATTGGGGAGATCTGTCCAACCAACAGTAGAATGAGGGGAGGTACAGAAGTTTAACTGAAAGCTAGAGGACACAATCTACAAAAGGTCAGAGGGAAAAGATCTCTTTATTACACAAATGCAGAAGAAGCAACCAGAGAAAGGATAAAAATTATTGGCAGTTTTACTGCTGGTCACATAAAATGTAATGATTAAGTATTTTTGCTTCCATCAGGTAAAGAAACTGAGCAATTTAATCAAAAATAATACTGGACCACAAGGCAGAAAGATGCCCCATGGCTGTCGCCATCTTCTGTGCCTATAGTTCAGGCAGTTATAAGCCACAGGGATGGTTTACAAGCATAAACAAAGGGGGTGTTAGTATCATTTAAGGAAAATGCTAGCAAAATGAGCATCTATTCAATAAGACACAATAATAATCAAGAAATCTGACACCCCTTTTTTGATGTTTTATGATTTTTTTTTTTTTTTTACTTAATCAACATGAGCAATGGTTTTTCTGCATTAGCCATTTAGAAAATTTCCAACCTTATGACCAGTATTATATGCACATCACAATGTTTCCTAGGATACAAGGCAAAAAAAGGCATCAGATTGAAGACATGCTCCGTGTCAGGGAATGCAGGATTAGGAGTTGGGCTGTCAAGCTTTGTGACCAGGTTCATATTCTACTACAGGACAAGTCTGGAGCTTCTGAGGAGGAGAAGGAGCATGTATATTGGGTGAAGCGGGACGGACAAGGGTATTGGACCGGGAAGCATGAGAGTCGAGTGTACGGGAGCTGAATGTCCGGGACGTCACTAATGAGGAGATAACGGCCAAGCTACTGTGACCAGCATCCCCTCATGCTTCCTCTGCCACTCACTTTCAATCACAATAATGTTTGCCTGCGAGCGGATCCACTTGATTTTTGGCGTCTTCCTCAGTTCATTGCGGTTGGGATCGTTGGAAGCACGGCACTCATATGTTCCCGAGTCGTCAAAGGTGAGGCTAGTGAGGTGAATGGTGCTCGTGGCATGTGCTATATATGTGGCATTTATTTGCACACGGTCATCCCATGCACCATCAAAGAGTTGGGTAAAGGTCTCATTGGGCTCTTCACCCTGTATAAACCACCACTGAACTTCAGGGATGGGGTTTCCTATCACCTCACAATGTAGCTCTGCGCTGTCATTGATCAGCTTCATCTGAGACAGGGGCGACTTGATAAACCCCGCTGAGCCCCGTTTACCATGAGCCCAACAGATTTCATGAAAATATGAATGTGGTGCATATAAATATATATATATAAAAAGCATGTCAGATGATTTCATGGATTGGTGATGAAAGACAGTGATGAAAGAAAGACAAGCAAACAGGAAAAAGAAAGAAAAAGAAACAAAGTTAATTAAGCACAAATGAAATGAGAATATTAAGCACATAAAAAAAAAAGGTGCAGATCAGAGCAACATTTTTTCCCAATTTGGAAAATGTTTGGACTATTTTTAGTACTCTGATTCATTAGGACAAAAACAAGAAAAAGCAAAATGTTATTAGGGATGAACCATGACCCAAGTCCGTTTCCAATTTACTCTGCATATCTAGTTTATAAAATTTCACTCTACTACAACATCAGTGAAATATATGCTACATTCACAAGGGCTATAATACTTACTTCCTTTAAAGAGAAAGGTTAGCTTAATGGTATGATCATCATGCTGTTTCTGTTGCACTTGAATTGTATGCATTACACTTACATTTTGCACTACTGACATATATTATTTCCACTCAATTTATATCAGAAGTTAATATTGGGGTTTTTCTCCTGCCTAAAGGCTTACGGGTTTGGGCCGTTATTAGGACATCCCTGAAAGCATGTGGAGCAAAAAAAGCAAAGCAAAAACACCACAACAAAACCAAGACAATAAAAGCATCCAATAGCATTACCATGAATTCGAAACAATGTGCAATGAATGACAGATCATGAGAAGGATATGTGGTTGAAATTGAAAATATTTTACACAAGATTAAAAATAAAAGTGGCTATATGGCCTGCCTTGCCGTTACATACACTGACAACCAAGTTACAGGAAATATCAGCACAGTCCTCCTTTCCTCAGTTATACTTCTGAATGAGAGCCAGGGATGTCATGGGGACATTGATTTATGAACTTTTGGATATATAGAATGTCATTAATTCATTTTATCCATATAGATATGAGTTAAATTACGCACTAAATGGGTATTTATTTATGAGTTATGCTCAAAAATATCACAGTCCCAGTGGCCTTTAACCGGCCAATTGTAATCAGTTCTGCCAAGATAATTGAGAAAATGTTTTTGAAAGCCTTAGGCTGTGGACCAAGCATTTTGGCTTGATGAGTTTTTTCTCTTCTGTGCTTCGTGCCATCGTAGAGCAGTTCAGTGTTACTAATACTGCAAAAATGAGTTACCTACTTGTAAGGGCATTCCACTACTGATTTTATGAACGGCATGCATATGATAACGTACATGGAGGTCGGTGCAGTCACACATACAGCAGCATTCAGATGAGTACACTGAAAAGTTTTTTTTTTCTTTTACTAAATCTGTTTGTTATATTCAGCTGCACAAAAGATAGATAGATGCTTTTAATTAAATATGACAAAAAGAAAAAATTTCCAACCCACAGATTAGGGCTGCTTAGATCGCGTGTATGTATGACTGTTGGGAAACTTCTTTCTGGCTACAATTTATGCTCACTAACCATACCTAACTTTCTTTTGTAATATTTGCTGTCTCCCCCGAATTCTAAGATCTCTGTCCTCATAACTATCAGAGTGGATTAAACCGGCCACTCAGATGTGGGTGGGGTTGATATTCACAGAGGTGGGTCTGGGGGAAAATAACATTCTCGCACCACAGGTCAAGGCACAGTCAGTATGTTCCTGCTCCTTGCAAAAAATCTTCTTTTTATCTCCAAATAACATGCACTCCCAATTCTACATACCTTTGATGATCTATTTAAATGCTTTCTTTTGTTCTGACGATGAACGATTTTCAAAGCAACAATTGTCTGTCGTCACATGTTGAAACAAAGGCAGGAGCATTGAGAATTTGTCAACAACAGCCTCAGTTGCCAGATGTATATCAAGTGGCTTCCTTCCATTATCAGAGATCACTTTCAAAGCACATACAGTATGAAAGTTCCATATTAAATATAGTCAAAGTTCAAAGTCCAACTGAAGTAAGCTGCAAGCTACATGAATCCTGAAGATGTCATTTACTGCCAACAACCCTCGGCTCTGGAACATTGGATCGCCTCTGTGTTTCTTTAAGAACAAATGTCATTGTCAGTGCACTGCACTTATGGAGTGTAAACAATCAGAATAGGGTGAAAAAGTACACCGGAAATCAATCATTAAATTATTTTGTATTCTTATGCAACTAAGAGATAACATGAGATTCATTCATCACAAAAAGTAGAGATTAGATATACTTTATCTTATGCACAGGTTTCTTTTCCATTTTTTATTCAACTAGCTGGTTGAAAATTAACTGGTTTCAATAAGAATTTACTTAGCCTATTGAAACGAGAAAAGATAAACAAAGAATAATACATATATTCTAAATCCTATGCTTATGTAACAAAATACATTGACATTTTCACACTTAACAGGAAAGCTAATGCAATAATGCGTGTTCCAAAAGGGGAGGAACGTCAATGTTTCCAACATGTTCAGAAGTGAAACAATGGGAAACAGAGATGTCATTTCAATCTTTCATTTCACCCCTGCAATACTGGAACATGATCAATGTTTGGAAATCAATAACTTCTGATAAAGCAAAAAATCCTGTAAATTTCATCTCTACATAAATACCTCTATGTGAAACTGAATATATATACATATTTTTCTAGATATTTGCTTCTGTGTTGCAAGGAGCCTATGAATCCAGTTGCCCAGGTTTTTATCCAGCTATTCCGCTGCATTGGACCAGCAAAGATTTGCTGCTGCTATTTGAAGGCTCTCAACTTCCACATGCTAATAATAAGAAATGGCAAACATATTGCATTCCCAGTGTGACTGCAGGCAATTAAAATAAAAGGATCATCCAAGTGAGAGTGGGTTAAACAGATCATGGTCAATAACCAAAATTAGTGTGTATTCAACACCACTTATCAAATTGCAAATAAAAACAAAAAAACAACAACAACAAAAAAAAAACAACGTTAAGTGTCTAACATACATGAAAAGGTTTGTACTTCCTGCTTTTTTAACACCACTTAGCCTTACCTACATGTCAGCCTTGTATTTCTTATGCCAACATTTATCTAGAGAAGCAGCTGAACTCTGTGGAAAGCTACTTTACTCATGAGCTACTCCAGAGCTGCCTTTACCCAAGCGGAAAAGATCGAGTGGCATGTGAACTACTTGAATGTATTTAACTAAGGGAATCATGGCCATAACATTCATTAACAGTTTAGATGGCGTTACCAATCTTTTGCAAAATTCAAGTTACCCTACTAAGCAAATCCTATGAGGTGATGAAATACTGAATGTGGGGAAATTATTCAGCTGCAGTATATCTAAGTGTACTTAAGCTTGTGAATAACTGTAGACTTTTATAAATCTACATTATTTAATTTAACATTAAATAAAAAAAACACACATTTTAAATTTTGAAAGCCATGCCAACAGACTCAACAACCTGGATGTAAATTCTTATTTATATCTGGATGTAGATTCCTCAGCTATCCAGACTTACAAGCTCACCAGGCCTCACTATAAAGCTATCTCATCTTATTACAGAGAGAAGCAAAGTAATTTATTTAAGTATGCTTATGAAGGCTACTCCCATCAAAGCCCTGGAGACATTCAAATTATTACCAGTCAGTTAAACGTCAAAACAGCTGCTATTGGCACAGTCAAAGGAGAACTAATACTGATCACTGCCACTAAGCACTTGGCTATATATTCATAAAATGAATAAAGCACCCCTTTCAATAACTTAGGCGATCAACCAAATCAATGCTAATAAGTTACTAGTCTAAAACACTGAAATTAAAAATTACCAAATCACTCAGATCATGTGACCCATGAGATGGTTTTCAAGAATAAAGGCCTTGGTTACAAAATAAAAACAAAAAAACGACAACCTGTGGTCACTAAGGACCCTTTAGGGCCGTCCACACCAAGAACTATAACTATAACTATAACTATAATGATAAAATGCCAGCATCCACACCAGTGAACGATATCGTTGTGTTGCTAGGTTACGCTAGGCACACTGATTGCTTGGCGCGACGGTCAGCAGTGGAGCAGAGATTTATTTATTCCAAGGGTGTGCCCGATTTTGTCCCAGATGTCCCTCTTATTGGTGGTATCTTTATACAGTCTGTCATTCTTGTCATACAGAGCAGGATTTTTTGTACCTCAATGATAAGCCTCTCTCCTACGTCGTCCGCCATGTTGAATGAGTGTGTTAGTGACGCAATGACGTAAAAACGTCTCGGTCTGTCATTCCTGATGGATTTTGATTGGCTGTCAGTGTTTTTATCGTTCATCAAATCGCTCTGAAAGTGATCCGAACGATATCGTCCACCACTATCGTTGTCGTTATAGTTGTAGTTTGGACGCTGCCATCCACTTGAGTTAAGAACGATTTTTATAACTATATATTTATAGTTATAGTTCTTGGTGTGGACGGCCCTTAATAGAGAGAAGCCATTACAAATGATACGCACCTACGACGCTTTACGTTGTCAACAACGTTACAACAAGCAGACGTTACTGTAACGCCATCCATTCTGGATGAGGGATCACATGCTCGATCACAATCACCAACCGCTGTCAAACACTGAAATTGGCTTGCTCTGTATCGCACGACACACGAAATATATCCGAAAGAAATCCCGATTCGGCGTTGGTGCTGTTTAAATTTATGTCGTGAAGATAACCGAAAAAAGGATTTTGTGTCGCTTGCTTGAACACTACGCCTAAAACAGCGACACTGACCCGGCGTCGTGTTAGCGCCGAATAAATCCTTCATAGCGTTGGTCTGGAAGCAGCTGTTGAAATATATTCGATACCGATGAACAAAATCACAACAATCTTAACAAAACGGGAGACATAATGACAATAATATTCCTAGCCGGGTCAAAGTCTACAATTTTTAGCCAACATGGCTGACTCAAAAATTACCTGTGGACGCATCGGCTCGCCAACAGCTCAACAACAGGGCGCTGAATGCCCAAAGGAACTTCATGGTCGATAACTTAGAGTTTACTAATTTTGGTCGAATAAAGGTCAGGATTGGAGTGATGGACCTTCTCTCTTCCGATCCTCCTCCGGCAAACTCTCAGTACGGCTGTACTGAGTTGTGTCTCCAAACAGGGCCGGTGTCGTCCTCTAACTGCTCCTTACGCACTCGCCCCGAGCAGCACGTACGCACAACGTCACTCGGAGGCGTGGTCACGTCAACTGAGTTGTGTTGATCCTCGTTTCAACCCGTCTCATCTCGGTGAACTACTTCTATATTTTGGCCAAACATAGACTCAGTTTTAGGTTAAATTTCCTTTTTTTTAACTAACCTGGTGGCAAAATAATAATAATAATAATAAAGCAGATGATGTCACCACACAACAGCCTTGCACAGTTTAGATTAAATAAACAAAGATAACCCACATACATTCACAAGATGCGTCATCATTTTCAATATTGCGTTAAAAGGGAAGTCACCGAGATGGAAAAATGTGTACAACCACCAGTCAAATCTTGATCCTGATCATACTTTTGAGCGTGACTTAACTGGTATTGTATTTATTTATTTATTTAATAAAGAGACAAATTTAAGTTTTGAATGCTGCTAAGTGTATAGCTTTAACCTTTTTTTAAAAGTGAGAAACAAAAAAATAATTGACAAGAGGGTGAGAAGACATGAATTCATAATTTATCAGAGATGAGACATTGCACTCACTCACCACACATTTTATAAACATAAAAGTACTGCAGAGTGACAGACAAGAGCATGGATCACAAATGAGATTTGTATAAAAGAAAACAAACAAAACCCAGCATTTCATGACATCAATGACATGCCAGTAAAAACATGGTGATGCCAGAAATTGTTCTTCAGTGTAGAGTTTTCATGAAAATGGAGAATTGTGGAAAATAGAACATATGACAGTTTCTTTGGAACCTATTTCAACAAGAGGACAGTGGGAGCCCTATTTAAATTAATTCGTTTTAAGATTACGACTTATTCCTACTATGACTGAGGAAATTTGTTAGAGTTTTTTGACCGAATGCTGATACATTTGCCAAAAGTGCAAGTGCTGCTAACATGTTAAAATGTAGTTTTTGCCATTATCAGGTAATTTACGCGCATTGAAAATTAGAAACCTCTTCATGACTACAATTTTAAAGAGATACAATGGTAACACTAGTTTCTCTTCTATGTAGTAACTAAGTATTTAAACCACTCAGAAATTTTCAACGTTAATATAACTGAGGGGCTATAAGTTCTGTACTTGCACAAAGTCAACAATATAGTGTGAATAGGGGATTGCAAATTACATTAATAATTAAAAAATCCACAATCCACTTGTCTTTGTGCTGGGCCATTGGACAGAACGTCCATTACAATTTCCCCCAGATTACAGGAATTTGAATTTAAATCCCAGAGGAGAGCGGCAATACAATGTAGCGGGAATACACCCATATGGCTAAACAATAAAAGGAAGTTGAATTTATTTGTTTATGTTTAAAAATTGGCAGACAATTGTCCCATTAAAGGATTTAACATCAACAGTTCGCTATGTTTACTGCATGCCCTTTGCAAGGCCTTTGAAATCTCAAAACTGCATTATGCATTGAAATGACTTCAAGCAGTGAGAGTTTGATGCTATTGTTCTCTGCTTGTATGTTCCAAAAGCCTTCAGGTGATACAATGGAAAACCGTGAGCAGCAAAGTTCGCAACTCACCTTTGTTCCAAAAAATATTAACTATTTGGTTTATTTTGCATTAGGCCAGTTATAATTAATAATATGCTTTGTTGATTGGCCAGTTTTGGAAAAAATGTGGCTCATTTGATTTACTACACAATCAGTGCAGCGAAGAAAACAGACTTAGACTCAGTGACTGTTTACGCAAAGTCAAAACATTTTTTTTGCAGTTACTATCAGTCCTTGAAACAAGACCTTATATTAACACAGCTGACCATTTTACAGCTGATTGCCTTTCAAAGAATGCCATAAATACACACTAAGGATGCTTTACATGGATTTTGAGTGGTAGCACTCAAAAATGTTTATTTTCATAATTTTATTTTTGTACATGATCATACTGCAAATCAATTGTTTCTCAACTGGCAACTTTAGAAAATATTAAATTTACATTTAAGTTAAAATCCACAAATGCACTGAAATGTGAAAAACGGGTCAACCTTTTCGGCTCACTGATAAAAAGAAAAAAAAAGATCCCTGCATGTGTAATTTAGTAATGATTATCCACTTCATTATTCAAACAGCACAAACTTACTGCAATTTGACATTTTGCCTCAAGTGCACACAATATCTGTTTGGTATTATATGGTGTGGTGTTAAAACTGAAGGAGGATCTTGATTTCATAACATTTCTATGAATTATTTTCTTTTCAGAGAATTAAAAGAATTAAATGTCCAAAGCATGAAAGAGTTTAAGTGCGCACAAAAACAGTGCACAACAGTGCACTTTTGGTCATTTTATCTCTTAGATATGAATAGTAATTATAAAGGAATAACTGTACATTTCTTTTTGCTGCATTAGCAAAAACAGGGTCAGTTTAACTCATACAACTCTGATTAAAAAAAACAATAATCAAAAAATAAACCAAAAAAAAACAAAAAACAGCAACTGTCTTGTCGTCCAAAGTCTTTTCTCAGTGGATTCCTTTGTATTCTCTTCCTTAAATGAGGTGATTCAGGCAGATCAGGCCTCTTGAAAGTTTCCATGCTTCTCTACATCCTCTCTGACAGAAGCTGAAATGCAGGGCCTCAGCCCATTCTTTCTTCAGATTCCTGGTGAGGGTGGGAGCAACAGGATGGACCTCTTGTATCACTTACCCCTGAGTCAGGCTCAAATGCTTCTAGTGAGATGCACTCAGGTGTCTACCTGAGGTCAGGGAGAGATGGGAGGTCTGAAGTAAAGCAGCCTAGGAGCTATAAATAGCTCATAGGGCAATACAGACAAATGTTTTTCCTAAGAGTTATCAGTGGAGTTCTCATTGCTGGTCGAAGCTGAGGATTGAGGGGTAGAGGAGGATGACGATGATGATGAGGAGGAGGAGGTAAAGTTCATCCCTGATAGTTCTGGAGGGTTCGTTGCTGTGTTCTGTCCACTTAAACTTTTCCTACAAACTGGACAAGTGTCGTGCTGGAAACAAAGAGGAGTAAAGGTTAGTCTTTTAGCTGTAGTTTCCCCGTTGCCCCAAAGGTTGCAAAAGAAACTGTTGAGTATGTACGTGGAAAGATCATTAAATAGGAAGTGACTAATACCTGTTCCAGCCAGGGTACTATGCAATCATTGTGAAACATGTGATTGCATGGGAGCTGCCGCACATTTTCTCCAACACTGTAATCTTCTTTACACACGGGACATTCTAGCCCTGAAGCTGAAACAACAAAATCATATAAATGTAACATTTTCAATATGAGCGGTCCAATGAATAGTTAAAACAGCTGCATTACATCATGAGTCATCAATGGAATGTAGCAAGGTAGCTTCCAATTTCTTTAATTGCCCAAATACTCCTTTCAGGAATTATAATGATTGTTAAGTAGGGATGTCCGATATTAACTTTTTGCCAATATCCGATATGCCGATATTGTCCAAACACTTAATTTCTGATTTCCGATATCAACCGATACCTTTATATGCAGCCGTTTTTCCCCCAAACTATTTTTAGGTCACATCACATATCACCTGTCGTGGAATGAACACATTACCTACTTTTATTGTGATGCCCCACTACAGGCATTGCACAAATTAACATTGTTTGTACAAAACACTACTTCAACTTAAGTTATGGAAAAGTGCCATATTTATTTTTAACATTTTGTCTCAAACAACAGCTCTTCCTGAGATCATCCTGACAATGCCCATTACAACTAGGACAAATCTGACTTCTTCACAAATTGTAAACAATATTGTACCTGTCCTGTACAACTTTGTGCAGCATTTAAAGTAAACAAAAATAACATGTAGTGTAAAACAGCCAAATATATTGAAAACTGCTCATTTCTATCAGGTACAAACAACACTTTAGGAATGAGGTAATGTGCAAACAAAGAAAACAAAAGAGCACAGATATAGACAGACTGAGTCCTGAACCCATTACATGGGCTAATACAGTCACTGACAATATAAACCGGGCTCAATCAGCCCTGCTAACGCTCCGTGTACCTCGGGATGGTTCTTCCTGATGTGAGCGATTAAATTTGAAATGTTGAAGAACGAAGTCTTGTCTCCCCCTCGCTTGACAAGCGCCTTGTATTCATTGAAAATTGCATTTTTGTTATCCGCAGGTGAAACTTTAAAAAAAATTCCAGACCACGGACATTTTGTGTAGCAAGAAGTGAGCAAGCTTGTTAGCCACGACGAGCCACACAGTGTTGTTGTTATTTCGCCTCCAGGTGCGGTTTGATGAGGTCATCAATCGCGCGCCGGTAAACGTCTCGGGACCCCACAAGCGATTCCAGCGTATTTGGCGAAACCCAGGCATTGCATTATCGGGTTTTCATTATCGGAGGAAAACCGATAACGATTCTCACAGATATTACATAATTATGCTAATATTGGGTCGATAATATCAGTTGGCCGATATTATCGGACATCCCTATTGTTAAGTCTAGATTTGAATTTATGATTTAGAGTCAATGTAAATGGGGGCTTTCTTGTAAATCATCTGACCTTTGGAAAAAAACCTACTATTTTTCGCCGATGACTGGTGAAAAAACTGGATAGCAAACTTAAAATTAGCAGAATGTTAATGTTGTCAAAATGCGTATATTTCAATTTAAGAAAAACTGTTTATCTCACAACTGCATTTGATCGAGATTGTTTTTGACTGACACCATTTGTTTTGTTTTTTATGTGCAAATGTAACATACAATTTTCTTATAAATGAATACTAATATTTTTATGAAAAAGTAATGGTATGACTAAATAAATGTCAACCAGTCATATGCTGGCCAAAAAACAAAGCTGTTTGCTGCTATACTACTACTCTGACTTCCCTTTAGTTAAATGGCAGTTGGACGGTCAGCTCTAAAAAACCCCTGATGTGATCAGTGTGTTGTATTACTAGGATAATTCTAAAAGCGCATACAAATGGGACATTTATGGAGCAAAACATGTTTTACTTATAAAAATTTGCACCAGTTGCAGAGCTATAGCATCCTGTGGTTGGTTATTAAATATATGTGATGCAGATAAAGCCAACTTGCAGACAAAATGGTACTTGCATTACTTTATACTGCAATGTAAAAAGAAAAACGGATAATATCCCCAAATCCTTTCCAACCTTCCTAACAAAAATAACCGCAGAGTAATATTACTTACCAACATGTTCTTCTGTAATTTGTACTGTGGGAAGACTTTTAATTTTATCTCTATCAGCAGGTGGAGGGCCTGTGTTCTCAAACTGGTTTAATAACTTAAGACAAGCAAAGAAAAAAGAAATGAAACTGTGTTATACATTATGAGTTACATGTCCCTCTTCTACAGAATATGCAAAATAACTATAAATATCTATAAACAAGCAACCAGTTGAATGTTGTTCAAGTACCTGTGTTATAATTGCATCTAGTCCATTAGCACCCCAAGCATAATCCATGGGATTTGAATGAAGAACACCCCTTGAAGAAACAAAAGATTACCACAACTAAAGACGAGTATCTATGTTTATACACACATTAGTTTATTCTCTTTTTAATTTAGTCATTGCTTTGTTGTTCATTTCACCTGCGTTTGAGTAACTCACCATGGTCCAACACCAATATTTGGCATCGCAGTAGGTGCAATTATTCCATTCACTAGCTGCTGGATGATTCTGTAAAACAGAAGACACAGATAGAATACAGACATTGTGGATGTAAAATATAACTTGTTCCATCATATTAAAATGTTAAGCTTTTATGAAAGAAACAAAAGATATCAGTCCCACATGTCAATCCCACAAACCAGAGTATTTCTTACCCTTCCAAAGTGGGTACTCCCTCGTGCCTCCCTGCTTGTCGTCTTGAACCATGGCGACTCCTCGGTTGCCTGGCACCATAACGTTGCCGTGATGCTGTTTCCCTTTCCCTTCTGTTTTCAGCATCACGGTTGTCCTCTGTTCCCAGTCCAGCCCCGAAGTCAAAACTGTCATCAAATACACCCAGGGCGAACTGACCATATCCCGAAGGGAATGTAAACAAGTGCTGGTCTGTATTCTAAAAGACACATTTTTAAAAAAAAAGAGATCAACCTGAGTATTGCAATTTTGATAGTAGGAATCATTGTAGCTCAGTGAATTCACAGTAAACCTTCATCCTAAGAGCAAGTAATTGTCATCAAGACAGCATACTTGAAATGTTAAGAGTTTTGTTGGTCAAACTTGACCCCAAGGAATAGATCATAGAATGCCTGCTGACACTCATCATTTCCCTATTCAATACGTAATTATTAAAAAAGGAATATTGAATTGTGTTTTGCTTTGAAATATTTCCTCAAAGCATTTACATAAAAAAATATGTAGCAAAGAATAGCCGATTTAAATTGACAAATTAAAAACAGGCAAATTACCCACAAGATCATTACTGTAACAGACATGGCCCATAGTTGACAAAGCAGAAGTGGTAACACTAAGATGACTTCTGCCATGCTTAGCACCAGATCAGAAAACATGTCAAAGTAACTATTTTAAGAACTGCTGACAACAACGTGGGAGAAAAGAGAGAGTGTTATGTGACAGAGAGTAGGTAAAGAGTTAAAAACCTCAAATGACTGCTGGTTCTGGGGCCCACTGGAGATCGTAGACATGGAGCCATTGTCAGCACTAAACAGGGAGCAGATTATGTATAGATTTATTAATTTTACTTTAAACCATGTGTTATAATTTACAGCATTGTAAACAACTACAGTTAACATGTTTTTCTGCATCCTATTTCTTCCCCTTATGCTGCTCTATCCACCTTTTGAGTCTATATGTAAAATGTGGCAATTTGAGGTGTAATAACATATAGTAGTATGAGAAGAGCTGAAAAAATGCTAAGGGATTGTAATGTTTGTCTAAAAGAAAACAAGAAAACAAACATAAAACTAAAATCATTCCTCCATGCCTCTAAGTCAAAAAATAGTAACCTTTACAAATTTTTAAATTCTTTTTTAACCCTAACTCTGCCAAAAAAGATAAATTCATATAAGAATCGCGATTCTCATTTACTACGATTCAGAATCGAAGGTTTGCAAAATGAGGATTAACCCATGTTTAACTGCACTATTTTTTTTTTTAATAAAGAGACACTTTTATTTTTGTTACTTAAGTAATGTGTGATATTGCTTTTAGGCAACAGTTGCAACAATTCCATCTAAGCATGGATAAATGTTTAAAACTTAATAAATGTGAAAAAGACACTTTAATGTCTCCATTTGTCATTCTGTTTTGCAAAGCAGACTGGATCTACTGGAACTAGACTGGAACTAGATCATGAGGATCCTTTGCACACCTATAGACTGAAGCAGAAATCAATTTGAATCAAATTGTTTTGAATCAAAAAACCGATTTTGAATCGAATCGAATCGTGAGATAGTAAAAGATTCCCACCCCTATTAATTATACATTATTATATTATGATACATCAAGTACGACAAAATAATGTAAAAGTAACAGTGAAATAAGCAGACTGTCCCCTTGAGGAGGTTAATTGTAGTCAATACACACCTTCTCTCTTCCAGGAGCTCCTCAATGAACCCCGACTCACATCTTGGACATGTATACTCCTGCAAACAAAAATAAACAACAGCTTAGCTGGACAGTGGTAAAAATGACAATTTTTGAGTTTTTGAGTTTTGAGTTTGTTTTGAGTTGATGGGTCTGACAGAAGTCAGTATAGCTAAAAGACAAAGGGACACTGCAAGCTTTGAGAAAAAAATGGTGAATTGTCCCACTAATGGTAATGGTGACACTTGCACACAATATTTCTTGGACTGCACATCACTGATGATCACTCTTGGTCCTTAAAAATTATAATTAAGGACAAATGGGCTCAGGAGAGGACACACTGCTAATCTAACCACCTTTTATTGGACCTGTTGAAAGTGTCGTGACCAGCTGTGTCACTATCTGGTATGAGTATTGTCATTTGTATGCTTACAAGTCCCCGTAGCAAACACTGAGTGCCGCTGACCTTTCAGGACATCTGTATTTACGAAAAAACACCTCCAACATCCTAAAGCGATCTTCCAACCTCTTTGCCTCCATTAGCCCAACCAGCCAGAACCTGCAACAGCCTTTTCCTCCAAGCTGTACAGACCTAACAGCAATCCAGCATTTGGCTCACTCCTTGGCTTTAATATGACCACATACATCTATTTTTTAACCTCACAGAATTTGTAATCCTTCTACATAATTATACATTACTTAAATTTGATTTTTTAAAATAACCCTTTCCTGTTGGAAACACTGTCATTGAGGTGTATTTTATAGCTGAAACGGTAAAATAAAGGTAAAATAGCCCAATGGCCACTGTACTTAGACTGTTGTGTGAGGTGTTAACACATTACCAGCACCCTACAAAACACTGTAAACTAATAATGACAGATCATTCTGGCCTGTGACAGATAGGCTCTTGTGTACTTCACTGAATGGCAAAAGATAAAAGGACGCAGTGGCATTGTTCGTGTGGGGCCATTCACTTAAGTGAAATCTAGCACACAGCGTAAGCCCCGCAAAACCTTGACGCAGTCTACTGTTAACATCAAACCATTAGTCAAACAAAAAGCTGAACCTGGCAATTAATATTGGACGTGAACAAGCTGTTATATTTAAGGTTACTGCTATTGAATACAGCTAATGGATACACAAATAAGCCTCGTAAACCCACAAATATTTGGATTTCGTTAAATTTAGTTACAGATTACGTAAGCAAGTATCGACACTCGTGTGCACAGGCTTTTCGGCTGTGTTTACATAAAAACTGATCCAGCAGTTAGATAACACGCTAACTAACCCTGAGTAGCATTAGCGAGATAAACGGCTGCTCGCAGTGGTCGGCTAATGCTGTTAGCTTACTAACAGTTGGCGGTGCCAGTACAACGGTTTGTGCTGAAGTAACAACAACACTACGGTGTTATTAATTTGTCCAGCCATGGCTGCCTTTGTTTTCTGTCTGCGATACTTACGGGAAGCCGAGGACTAATCTCTGCGGAGCATCTGTGACAGAAGAACCGACCGGGCCATGGAGGTGCTTCAGCCATCTTTAGCCACTAAACTGGCAGAGAGGGGGAAGAACTACGGCGATTCGAGAAGGACAATATTCACCTCCTCGAAAATACGGAGACTTTGCGATTTAAATGGGCTGCGCTGCATCATGAAGAATATTTACATGCAGTATATGAGTACATAATTGCTCACTAGAAAAAAAAAAAAACAAACGAAAACGACAACATGAGACATGATGAGGTACAGGTTATACAATTCTTGACTAAGATAAATGCGAAAAAAATCAGAATATTTTATGAGTTGAGAAATCAAAATAAAAAAGAAGATACAAGTAGAAAACAAACAAAGACATATTGTTTCAATTTAAATAATTGAAACTCGTTTTAATTTGTCTACTACTGACAATGATGTGCTTTATGAAATATTGCCACATGGTGGTGCTTTTGTGTATCAAGTATTAAGAGAGCCGAGACATAATACACACTCCTGGTAAGTTTCCCATGGAATTAAAGATATCTTTGGTCAGGTTATCATATCTTGCAAAGAAAAAAAAAAAATCCCAGGTTTTGTGTCTGTAACTCATGCTTGTATGCCAATTCAAAAGCCTGAGGGAAATGACGAACTCAAGACCTGGATAAAGTCAATACCCCCAACAAATCAGTATCATGTATCACCACACTGTGTCTCCACTGAACTCATGTCTTATCCTTGCAGGTTCAGCCTGTTCGCTCTGTTCACATTAAACTTGAGATGTGTTTTTGCAATCTGGCATCGCATTAGATTTATTTTGACACTTTACTTTTCCACTGGATTCTTGTCAACAGCCTCTTGAGCCCAACAGACATACTTAAAGTGTTTCAGGGTCACGTAGCATCTGTTTTTAAGCATTACATCTCATCAATGGTGGATTTCTATTTTGTCCTTGATTATTTGACAAACGTTGTTGCAAGCATTATATCAAATGTCAAATCTGAGACCTAGAACAGTAAATAAGTATCCACTCACATGGGAAAGACATTGTCTCATTTTATGTCACCACATCCAAGTTGTCATTGGCAGCTATCTGACCACACTGAGATAGCAGCAAAGGTCACAGAGATCACTTGGTTATATAAGATCTGGTGGGAATAATGATTGATTTTGTTTTGTTTTCGAGTCTGTTATGTCCAAAGTTATAAATAAGAATTTTCTCAACAGGTACTCTTAATGTGATTACCATTACTTCAGATTGATGGCTATAAACGTGTCACAGTTCTGGAGTATCTCTAGTGCTTGGCACAACATGTAGAGATTAAGTAGGAGTTCCCATCCGACTGCCCTCCAGCCAATCACATCTCTCAAGGCATCTGGCCTGATTTTTATGCACAAATGTCCAGTTTCATGCTTTTGAGGAGAGTGGCCCTGAATATAGCCAGCTCCTTTCGTGTTGAATTGGTTTACTGTTTTGAATGAAAAACATATGGCTGTAACTATACATCCACAGTGTATCCTATACGAGCCATACAGCCAACTCACTGTTATATATGCTGCTATATTATTATTATACATAGCAATCTTTGAAGTTACATGTGTAGCAAAACATCTGCTATTTTTCTGAGAAACAGTGGCTTCATTTCCCAAACTGTAGAGGATAACATAATTAGTTACAGTTAGACTGGATGTTTCCATGCAACAAAGCTCACAATGTAACCTAGTTAGGTCCTAATGTCCTGTCTAGGCCAGTGTTGTGTCTGATGTAGCCATGTGGGAGCGGGAAAGACGCAGCTTTCCCATTGGCTGAGATTAGAGAGGGTCTAATAGTACTGAGGTTTGCTATGTCTGCCTGGCTGAGGTAAGCTATTGTGTCTCTGTGCCCAGTGCATCACCACCATAGCAGTCAAATGCTCATTGTAGCAATGCAATCTGGGGAGTGAGTGCCTGTGGGTCAGAGACAGGTCATGTGAGCAGCAGAAAACAACTCTGCCCAGACTGAGGGAGCGTCCATATAATGCAGTTTTTGGATTTGGGATTGCTGCAGTTCATAAAAACAGCATCTGGCGAGGGTAACTGGATCTATTTCTTTCTGGAACTGTAATTAAACACCTTTAAAACTGTGCATGTATGCAGATGCACATATAGATTCACATACACTTATATAATGGAATAATTGTTGTTTTCTCTGCCCACTTTTTACAGCTTAATTTCTATTGCGCTCAAAGAGGCAATAAAGTTTTGCAGCCAAGGCAGCAGACAGATATGCTGCAAGGGACACTGTGGCTTTTGTCACACCATAGAGTTTTTCCAGACACTCCAGCCGGGATTGTCCCTCTGGGCCCCCGAATCACACTCACATACACACATAAACACACACATAGACACACACTCAGCAATAACAGCCGCCTGCTGGAACTTCCTGGGCCTCTTAGTCATGCGTCACTTGTTTTCAGTCCCACCCATCGAAGACTCTGTCTCTTCCAGACACACTTCGTCTGACGCCATTTGTCACAAGACTGCCGCATCAGAAACACACACATGCACACACCGTAAGATCCCTGGACAAACAGCAAGAAGGCTGTGAAGATCAACATCACTGATGGACAAAGGTGTCTTTAAAAAAATAAACCAAACACATTCATGAACATGTATATCCTCCTATCCGAATCACAGCAGGTATCCATTGTGTTCTGTCCTCTGTTTTTCTGCTCAGCTTGCGTTCTACATCAAAATATATTGGTACATAATTATTTGCGATTACGTCAATAAGCAGCTAACAAAATATAGATGCAGCTAGAGGAACATGTGTGCACAATTAGCTGCCTGGTTAAACATGATTAAGCTTTCATCATTGTAGTTGAGTATTTGTGGTCACTCACTGCAGATGTTTTAGCAGTTCTGTTTGACTATCTGTTTCATTGGCCGAATGTTTCATTACATGGTAGTGTCTAAATCACACGTCATCATTCGTGTTTACTTTATCTACAAGGGGATTTAATGCTAAATATGTTTTCACTAGGCTAATTGTGTTCCTTTTAGAAATGTAAAATTCCACCACTTTGACCTAGACTGAAATATCTTGTCTGTTGTTGATTAGAGTGGTAAAAAATTTGGCCAAATATCCACAATCCCCACTGAATGAAACCTGCCGACTTAGCTGAACCCTTAATTTGGCATCCATTACCATCATTGTGTCAGGATTTTAATTCAGTTTTAATACTTTTATTTATTTGTGTTTATAACCAGATATCTTAAATGCATGTCCATCATGCTAACATGATAAAATAATGGTGAACATGGCTACAACTATCATTATTTGACTGCTATCGTGCTAACCTCATTAGAACGCATATTAGAATATGTTGGAAAGACAAAATGTCAAACCACCCACAAATCTGCACAAAGGAAAGGAAGAACTTGTAATAAAAAACACAAAATCTATCTCATTCCAACAAGAAATTCCCCAGCAGGTGGCTGAGTGTGAAATAAGGACAAAAGTAGAAAACTACAAAGTGAATATCTGTGTGAAAGAAGACTGCGTATAAAACTCCCAATTGGAGTATCTGGAGTATTGTTTTTGGCATCAATGATGTATTTGTATATGTGTCAATCTGTGTCTGCTTGTGGTTTTAGATATGTCTGTGTGGGTTTCCAGGGTGTGCTGTTAGAAGAATTTGTGGATGTACAGTAAAGTATGTGTGAGTATTTTCTCATGCAGCTGTATCACGTTTCTAACACTGTGCATGAGTACAGTTACTCCTGTAACCTTAAAGTGACCATCAGTCTGTTTACAAGATGTGCAGCTCTGTAGTCTGGGGGAATAGATACCATATGGACCTCTTGAGTTTATTTGTGGTACGCTGTCCTACTTCAACAAGCAGAGGATCTCTTAACAGATGATTTAATTAAGTGTCCTAGTGGCTATTGTAGCTGTAGGAAAAATTGTATGAAACCTGAACCAAGAAAACATTTCCCCATTCTCATCTTTGCTGAAATTGCAAGGCATACCTTCATGCATAACAGCAAATTAAATGCTGAACCAACTTTCCATAATAACCGACCAACTTTCCATGATAAACAAGCAGGTATTTTGGGCAAGGCTTATTAAAAAATGGTATTTATGTCTTGTTTTTAATGAAAGAACCACCTGAAGAGCTGATGTGAAATTATGGTCACGGCCTGGTAATGTTCCAAGCCCCAAAATACACAACTGGACTCAATTTGAGTCAGGTTTAGGGACTAAGTGCAGCAAAATTATCACACTTCATCAACTTTTTTAAATTTAAAGCTTGATATTTCAATGTCAGCTCAAACCAGCGTTAATTCGATGACACAGCCATTGCCAAGTTCAGGAGGAAAAGATCTCATATGGTTCTTGACTCAGACACGTTTACGAAGATTTGACAATCCTCACGAAGCCGCAGACTGTACTGAAATATCAATTGAATGCCATAAAATGCCACAAAGTCAGTTAATCCCAGATTACAAATAGCAATTTACAAAAAAATTTCTTTTAAGTGTATTTTAAAAAGCCTTACAGTAATTTATATTCCCACTTCATTTTGGTCCTGTTGGACTTGGAACATGTGGACCGGACCACACACAGAGCTCGCAGAGAAGCTGTCCCAGAGGTCACAAAGAGGAAGTGAAACAATTCACCACAAATAATTTGGGACAATTAGCATTTGCACAACTTCCCAACTGATTAACTGGTGATGGTCTGATCCTAACCAGATCGCTGAAATACATCGCACTGTTGCAGTAAACCCAGTTGGATCGTTGTTGTTGAAAGTAACATTGTAAGTAAGTTTACTTGTCGTGAGTCCAAATGCCAACTTCACAGCCTCTTTGAGTATATGAGCTGTTTGTGTTGTTACCAGCTACAGCTGATGGACATTACTATCTTCGCCTGACAGTCAACCTAGAGGCTTTCTCAAAGCATGAACTGATGGCTAGAGTTACAAATTAGCATGGTGATAACAGAACTATGGTGTCAAGTAAAACCATCAAGCATTACAATACTTTCTTTTCTTCGTAAGATATCATAATTTTCATGAGGTTTACAAAACTCATGAAAACACCATTCATCTATGACAGCATTTCATTCAAAGTAGGTTATACCTCAATAAAATATGCACTACATCACTGCAGATAAGACATCACAAAAGCATTTCCCAGAAATGTCATCTGTAACAGCACAAACAAGACTGGAGTGCGGGCTCTTGTGTTAGTACAATGATCATTTGTCAGAAGTTAAATGTCCTGCACATGTGGAAAAATAAAAGACCTGCCATGTAACAAAGTAAGTCTGAGATATAACATCTGAGGCAGATATATTCTGATAGACGGCTGGATCTGATATCTATTACTTTCAGCTGTGGGACGGAGCTGTTTACAATTCAGTGGCGTGATCCAGAGAGTGGGTGGTCTCCGAAAAACTCCACAGCGCCTGGTTTCATCAGAGCATCATTTCACATCTAAATGTTGGCTATTAACTTACTGGAAGTAGAATGGCAAGTTGGAGGAAATGATACCATGTGGACATCGTTGAAAAGCTTGGCATATTACAGTCCGATTACGCATCTCTTAATGTCAGTTTGGGCGTCACATTATAGCCCCATGTGTTTGCAAGGATATAAACAGCACTGTCGGGGAGTGTGATGTAATGTGTGTGACTGATCCCATGACTATTTCAGGTGAGCTCTATAGCCGGAGAGCCGCTGCCACATTCACCCTTTGTGCACTTAAAGATACAGACAAACACACATGTAGGGCCATGTTATATGAAAGTAAGGCTCACTGGTCACACCGCAAACCATAGCACATCGGAAAAAGGATGAATTATGAAGTAAAGTGGGCAGAGAATTCCTCAGCTCTTGTGTTGAGTGTAATTAGAATAACTCTGAAATGGCTCATAGGTTTACTCTGTGGTCACGCCCTGGTGTGACACAGGCACATCGTATCCAACATCAGTCAGAGGACTGAGTGGTAATGATATACAGGTTAGTCTGCTGAAGATATTACACAGGCATAATGACAATAACAAATGGGATTTTATTTTTCTTGAACGACATGTATCTATTGGGACAATTAGTCTGGGGATACATGTGCCAAAGCTTCTGCCACATCCTACTTTCCACTTGTATATTTTACTAGAAGACAATTTCAACATATGCACCAAAAGTGTTGCGAATGCTTTATTTTAGTGGCTGTTGACTGCAGATTCCAGCGAACTTGCCACTCTTTCAAGTTGAGAGGTTTGGTGGGTTTATGTTGTGGGTCACAGAGGAATTTACAGATGGTTCATTCTCGTAAAGGTGTGGAATAGTTGGCATAACATAGCTGTTATGTAATGAGGTGTATATTTCTGTTTACTAATCTCAAATATGGAAAAAAAATTGATAGTGTTACAAGACCTTCCGGTGCCCAGGCAAGTCCAGGAGACCACAAAGAGCTCATGTCTACACATCTGATGACAAAATCTGACCAGTACGTCTGTCTGGCAGTGCTGGCGTCAAACTTTCATAACAAATGTCTTGGGATCGTCTACTGGTTAGGTATCATTTTATACAATATTGAAGAAAGAAAAAACATTAAAAGAGATATTTCTGTTTAATGTATGAAAACAGCAAAAACTCCTTCATTGGTATTGTTATTTGCCTCATTCAAACTAACAAAACATCTAATTCCATTCCCAGTGTAATAAAAGGGTACTTGGACAGGAATATAAACATCTCCCTAAAGTTGAACCAGATGCTGGTGTATGGCCCAGCGCAGGATTCAGTGATCGCGGAGAGAAAGACAGAAAAACAAGGGAGGTACTTTACACAGGAAAATGACTCAGTGCCCAGGCTTCAGAACTTCGAAACAACCATTCTTCAGGTTCTTCGAACTCCATCCCCATAACCCCCTTCTGCCCAATCCAGGGCACATCCTTGAGGGGCTGGAGATTAAATCTGCCCCAGCCTGGATTTGATCCATTGCCGTCTCTCAAATGGGCCCTTCACAAGCCTGCTGGAGAGAAGAGTCGGCCACTGTACGCACAGGGGAGGTGTCCAACTACTGCAGAGTGCCTGGCTCTCTGATGGAATTTGACCCACCACCTTAAAGCACATGGAGCATGAAAAGCAAACTGTCCACTAAGGGTGCAAGTATGATCTCATTTGGCATGGATGAGCTATGATGCTATGAAGCTATGAAGAGACGGTGACACAGTTTAGAAAAAAACAAATATTATAACATAACGGCAGACACAGTTTTATCATTGCATATGGTGCGTATTGTTATAAAGTGTCATCCTTCATATTTCTTTTGAGAAAACCAACATAGAGAGAACTGAAATAGGACAACGATAAGGAAAACACGTTGTTAATCAAACTCTTTGAGTCAAGTGTTACTCTTGTGAAAATTGCAAAAGAAAGAGGAGAGGTGACAAATAATAAACTTTATGTTGTTTTAAAGTAGAAGTACAAAAATACAAAAATATGTTGATGCATTTATCATTCAAATTTCACAGTAGGTACACAGGTAGCTACACATAAGATTGTTATTTACAGGAGAGACACTAAAATGTTCCATAATAGATCATAAAGATTATTCAAAGTATCCAGACATCTGCTTTGAGTTTAAGGATTAAAATTGATGATGTTGCCATTCGTTTTGCCATCTACCTGTTTTGCCAGTGTCATCACTGGGCAGGCCTAAATTTCAGTGGATTCCCAGACAAATTTGATTTTCTTTTCAATCAGACAATGCTAATTACATTTGTCTGTCTGTTCTTGAAAAGAAAAAATTACCGATCAAGTCAAAGTAGCAAAACAGCATGAGAATGAGCTAGCATGACCTACAAAGATGCATTTAAAAAACAAAGCCAAGCGTTCAACAGAGGAGGTATTGTAGAGGGCTTGGGGTTGTACCAACAGTCTTCTGAAACTACTACAAACACAACCAAACTGTTAATTTTAGTGATCAGCGGGTGGGCAAGAGTTTGGATCAGCATCCAGAGTAAACATGTGTGGAGGAGAGAACAGGAGGGAGACTATACAGGTTTGTTTAGGCTGAACCCCTTCCTCACCTCCCAGACAAAAGCTTAAGGAGATTCAGTACAGCTGTAGTTGTCCTGTTCTTGTTTGTGGTGGATCAAAAAACCACACTGGCAGGCTATAAAGTGGTATCAACTTTCCAAACAAATTAGCGTTGCTTTCCATGGGCTCAAGAGGGAAAACTGTTTGTTTGTGGGGAATGGAGACTGTAAAAAGTTGTAAAATGCTAAACCGCTATTATACATACATAATCAACAAAACACAATAAATACATTTTTGCATCAGCTTTCCCAAGGATATATAGAGTTGTTGCTAAGATAAAAACATAAATAGAGTTTGATACCTTCTCCAATAAATAGTAGTGGTATTCTATTTACAATATGCACACATCTCCCAAAAAGCTCATGAGATATTTCTATCTTGAGACACATGCTTTCCTCTGCCTCTGCGTTCCAAATTAATACAAGATCAGCACAATTCGCTCACAGGGTTTTGTTGCGTGTCATTCAACAGAGGTCTTCTATATTAAATGTATCGTCTTTCTGTGTACACAGGGGAGGAGGAGTGATTGTCAAAAAAAAAGAAAAAAGAAAAGAGGACATCAGGGGAAGCTAGTGGTATGAAATTTGGAAACCATCTCATCTCTCAAACAGGGTTGGTCGTGTAAAGGAATCATCCATCTAGACTGCATTTTCCTCGCTGCCTTCGAAGTCCTGAGCTTTCCGAGGTGGGGCTGCATGAAGGACAGACAGAGAATCAAATTATATCACATCATTGTTATTTACATTGTTCCAGACAAAAACAGGTCACGGAAAGAGGTGTCTTTGCAGTCTTACTGTTGCAGTTGCCGTAGTGGCGGACTCCTATGGAGCGGCCGAGGAAGCAGGTAGCCCGACGGAGGTGGCAGGCGCTGGGGTAGGTGATGTTGTCGTTGCCGCAGATTGGCTGCTCGGATGGCATGGGTATTGGGCAAGGTGTCGTGCGGCACATGACGCAGTGAGCGCTGTTGGTCTGGTCAGTCACGCAGGTGTGAGTTCCAGGACACACCACGTTGGAGCATGACTCTGTCCAAGACGTGAACAAAGAAAGATCATTAGTGAAAATAAATTATTTGGCTTCTGGGCAGAACGAACACAGTGTGGAAAGCCGATATCCTGCTTACTTTTGCACTCTCCCTGGTACATGACCTCCAGGTCTGGGTGTCCCATGCAGTGGGCCATCAGCAAAGCACACTCATCCCTATATGTCTTTCCATCACTGCCACACACAGCATGCCTGCGGGAAATGTGAGAGCAGTCGGGAGAACACACACACTGAGGCCTTCCCATCTTCATCTTGCAAACTTTCCCCGGACTGCATTTGACTCCCTCGCACGTCTCTAAAAAAGCACAAACAGAGGGTTAATGTGTGTAATCTTACAACAAGGCCTCAGTGTAATGTTACTGCAGCAACAAGTCAGCAGACATCAGGTGATGACGCAGGCATTTTCATACAAAACAAGCTTAATATCTGGGGTTGGCACAGACCATAACACAATTTTCACCTCGAACAATATTTACAATAATCACATCTCTTTATTGACCGTTACACTCAGGGGTGCCTCGCCTGGTGGAATGCGAGCTTGGGATGTTTTCATAACAGATCTATGTATACGGCTGCACACAGAATGGGCTAAGCTTCCTGCAGAGGGATGGACGAGCTCGGAGGTAGACCGAGATCAAATAGCCGTCAGAGAAGTTTGCAGGCAGAGAAATAAGGAAGGCACTCCCTAATGTCAGAGCTCAGGAGGAAGTGTAATCCTATGCAGTGTAGGATCAACATGACACAATGCATACACCTTCTTTCAGGCCTTGAAGATGCTGCAGCTCTGAGCCTAAACCAAACTTATTTCTTGCCTCTAATGCCACTTCAATATCCTGTTTTCTGTGTTTGTTTTTTTTCTTGTACCCTCCTGATCTATCTGATTTTCTTCATCAGCAGCATTTTCTTTATATCTACACGTTTTGTCTTTATCTCTGGCAATAAGGGGGCATCTGAAAACAAATGGCAGCCTCACGAGGATGTTGGTGTCCGTCCTCTGAACTGACAAGCCTTTATTATGTGATATTCATTGTGATACTGGCATTTTCCTCCCAACCAAATTCCAAATGATCAAGATAGCATTGCATATTATGAGTCCCAGACATGTGGGCATGTGGTAGGCATTTATTTCAGCCTGTAGGAATGTTTTTTCTTACTACATTAATGGAAGCAAAAAGGGCTTCTTTTCAACTGGCTTTGGAAAAAGTGTATACATAACGGAAGAAGTGGAAATGAAAGAAAAATGGAACAAGGATGGAGGTTCTGATTCTACCACCGTCAGCCTTCAGCTATGTGATGTAGCTTTTTGCTTTCATGTGAGAGTTGTTTTTATAAGGCCATAAACTGCCTTTGACTGCATCTCAGGTTATTTCAAATTTGAATACAGTCCTCATCCTGGATTAGGGTTAGGGTCTCGTTTTCATTTGACAGGACCGCAAAAACCCAGCATTGTGGTTGGGTGTGTTTTCATAAAAATGCCAGTAGTTTGGTTTTTACTGGAACTTATCAGCATTGGGGGAAAAAGAAAATAAAAAAAATCACATTTTGGCTCATGACTGCACAGTTCAAGTGCTCCTAAGGAAAGCAGAAGTCATCTGGAAGTGAACCAGAATGAACCTTGCAGAGATTCCAGGGGAGGAAGCGTCTCTGGACAGCTGGGTGGAGTTATGTGGAACACTTCTCCTCGATCCACGTCTGCATTTTGTTAGAAAGCTGCATCGGGAACTCATTGTGTAAATATCACAAATGATGTGATCCAAATTAACTTTCACTTACTCTCCAAGAGTTATTTTGCGGCAAAGTCAGGCCAATTTATCAATTATGACCGTGAAATCTTCTGTTTATAAATCTGCAAATGATATCTGAGCAGTCATTAAAACCAAACCCAGTACTTACCCGAAAAAATACAATCAGACAGTAGCAACATGTGTCCAGATGAAAGCATTTTAATGGGCAGTTTCACTTCTGGGTTATTTGTAATGACTAACGCTATGCCCTGCAGAGATAAACCAAAGCCATGCACAACTAACTAACTTCGTTCACCTTGAACTACTTTGCAGCTTGATCTCATTTGTTTATTTAAAACATTGTTTGTTTACCTTTGCATGGTTTACAGGAGACGATTCCCAGGAAACCCAGCAGGCTGACCTCATTCATGGGCAGGCTGGTGTTTGACCATGCTGTGTCCAGGCGGTCCCCAGCACAGCACTCCTCTCTGGTCACCCCTCTCATCAGCACCATGTCGCACTTCAGGTCCTGACTCTGCTGCAGCCAGCACATCCCGGCTGAAATAGTGGAGTAAATACACACAAAACTATTAAAATCAACACATATACACATAAAAAATGTAGATTTTATGAAGAGTTGTCAATGGGACTTTGACTCATCAGACAGGCTAACAGGCTTTTTTCTATTATATCTTGTAAAGTGTTTTCGCATGTAGTAAAATTGTACATACCTATTTTATGACCTTTTTAACCAAAGACTAAAAAACTTTTCAAAAAGCACCTTTTTATTGCGAATTGGTTTGGAGTGATCAGCTGTTTTGTTTCAAGATAAAGGCAATACATAAGCATGAATTCTGGGGGAGAAAAGTAGTTCATTATGATAGCGAGAAGTTTTTCAAAATATAAGAAGAAGAAGAAGAAAAAAAAAGAAGTCCACTCACCACTGGCCGGATTCCTCCCAATCTGATACACAGCGAGAATAACCCCAAAAACAAAAATCAAAAAGTTCATTGTAAACTCTGACTTGGTACCAAAACCTTGATCTGCAAATTTGTCTACGCAAATATAAGCAAGAAGAGGTGATGTTCCTCTGGCTCGCTCTAGCTCAGCTCTGGAAGTAGCCCTCCCTTATGTGAATCAATGTGTTGTGGATAAGTGATGTCGTTCCCCCTCTGTATAAATATTTAGCCCAGATGGAATTATGCTGCTGGGATGGGCGATCCTTTCAGCCAGTAATAAGCCAGGGCAGGACACAGTTTGACTCTGACTCAATTTCCAGAGTCGGGAAATGATCCATGCCCCCCGGCACCAGACACTCGGCACTTATACGGCCTCATAAAACACTTTCACACCATTTTAGATTAATTAAAGGCTACTCAGGTCCTGCAAAAGACTTAATGTGGGGGTTTTCATTATTATTTTAAACTTAAAAATGCTCAGCTCTTCTTTATGCAGCTTTTTGAAATGACTGACTCAATCAAATTTACTCTTTGCTTTGAAATATTTGGGAAAATTCTTTATTGCATAATAATCATCCAATGTGACTTCATAAGGGGCAGTTTGAGTCATTTTTTTATTTTTTTATTTTCTGGTGAGTCTCTGATGTTTTGCTCTGCATCCTCTGGTCTTCTTCTTTAATGTGGCATAGCTGTAGTATGAAGTATTTATTCTCCTTGGTATTCATATACTGTTTGATCATGACGGATCTCTGTCTATAAGGGGATCTATGTGGTTTTCGAGGGAAAAGTACCCGATAAAAACTACATACATATTTTTTAATCTCATCACTGGTTTTGAACAGTAATCTTTTGAAGTGATGTGATCCACCAGCGAGCCTGAACTGGGGATCATGGCTTCATGTTCAATGCAGACAAAGGAAAGGAGAACATCAACAAAGTGGTTAACTTCGATAGTTTTTCCAAAGAGGTAATAAAGTGCTGAAAAATATCCACAGCCGAGTCATTTGCCTCTTCAATGCTGTTCTACCTCAGTTTATTTACAGTCTAGATTCATCTATGAAGACTTTAGAGTTGCAGATACAATAATACTGAGAGATAACAGGAACAGTAAGGGAGGCTGTCTAGCCTTGAGAGATATATTAAGTTTGAAAAAAATAAAATAAATAAATAAACACACGTCACGAGCATTCACGTATGCAGCCTCACTTTTGACCAAAGTCAACAACAGCAAGCGAAACTGAAAGCGCTGAGGTAGTGTGGATGTATATATCTGATGGTTAGAGACAGACGTGTTTGCTTAACACCATTAAGTCTTTAAAAACATCAAATTAGAAATTTGAATTATCATTCTGTTCGATCAGCACATCTGCACTGCTCATCTCTCTGTATGGACTCATTCACCCCCTGACACTGAAAGGTATGCACTAATGCCAAAGTAATATGAGTCTGGCCATCTGCCTGTCACTGTTTTTTATGTTTCCTTTTGATCATTGGGGTGGAGGGGGTTGAAGGGGGTGAAGGTATCATATGCTGTATTATCTGAATCTTTATTAATGATGTTGTGTTCTTCGGGGGAGGTCCCAGGGGTACCGCAGGAATGCTGCCTGACCTAGGAGGGGAAGAAAGACAAAAAGGAGAGCTGTGAGCGATGGCTGTGGGTGGCCTGCCTCTTCACTGGGTCTCTGCAGATCCACTCGGCCCCTCATATGGTTTGGATCACCACTGTCGAGCCTTACAAATGAATACAGCATGGCGGGGACTTTGGAGCGTCCTAATGTATGATCTTTATTAGGGTGCAGCTTAGTACAGCCTATCTTATTGAAATATTGGTCTCTTTCAAGAAGCTGGAGTCTGCGGGTAGCATGAAATAGAGGAAGCCCGTGGAGGACTGTCTATTGTGAGATAGAGTGAGTGTATCTCTGTCAGGGCAGGTGAGGACCTCTGCCTCATACTGTACATGTGGCTGCCACAGAAAAGACAAAAACACTACTGCCACCTAGTGAAGAAATGTAGCGCACACACTGCAGTGACAAGATTTCTTCAATGAATGGTTTGAATAAACTCCTGAGTCCTGACCGCTGAGTTTATTTAACACAAGTAACCTTAGAATGATAAGCTTGCCGGAGAATTATAATGAAACTTGGATAGCCCACTTTAATTTAATTAATGTTTCAGCATGAAAGTGAGCAAGTGAGCAAAAAAGACTGAAAACACTGAAGTTTACTTGTTTTCACCATTGACAAACAAGCGAGCAGACATCTGGCTGCAAGTTGTCAGCAGCTTCACAACTTAAGTTAAAACCAACAAAACTGAGTTATTCAACCCACCATGTTCCACTCAATGTTTTTTTTGGACTGACAGAAAAAAAAAAAAAAAAAAAAAAAGTTAGCTGGCCCAGTCGTTTGTTAGCAGTTCTTCACTGGACAGCAGTACATTTCTGACTATAAAGATACCCAATTTGAAGAAGATGAAATTCAGCAATTTTGCACCTGAGCCAACGATGCAAAGCATTTACCAAGCATTTCACAACGCTGATTAGCATTCAAATAGCTATATCATCAAATGTGTTGCTTCACTGTTTAGCACAGGCTTTAAGGCCATGTGTTTATTCCCTCTATTTAAACTTTGGAGAGGAAAATGGCAAAAACAACAGAATAATGTAATAATAAATACTTTGGTTGTGAGTCAGAACTACAATGACATGATCATTCTCTGCTTGGGTGGTAAAACACAACATGTATTAAACTCTAGAGGAGAGAGCATGTCCGTTTTTAATCTAACATGAAACACATTATTTTCCAATTAAATTACACATTGTCAGAATACAAAAATTGTCAAAGTAGAACACATGAAATCTGGACTTTATTTCATAGACGATTTATAGTTTAATAATTTGTGAGCTAAATTTGAAGAGCCTGGTGGTTTTCATTGAAGGAATGTAGTCATTTTAAGTTAAATTAGCATTAACTTTCCTCATAGGCAGCTTTTTGGTCAGTTTATTTAGCTACATAACTACCAAAAAAAAAAAAAATCTCATCGTGAATTTTAATCTGAACTTTAAAAAAAAAAAAAAAAAAAAGTATGGTTAAACTTGTTTAAAACCCATACCTTGGAAGGTTTGCCTAAACTACACATTGCCTGTCTGTATGATATCAACGAGTTGATTCTCAGCAACCACATTCTGGGAGTGCATACTGTGTAGCTGCATTTAACTGTAAACACCAGATGATGGCGCCCCACATCTGTCTTTCAACCTTCTCTCTGTAAGCAGTGTTACATCTCTGCAGCCTCTTTCAGTCCCCATTTAAAAAAAAAAAAAAAAAAAAAAAAAAGCACCATAAAAATATCATTAGCTTTCATTTTTACCATCAAAATATTCCCAAATGTATTCTTGTTACCTGCAGACACACACATGATTCTTTAGATTCGTAAAAAATGTCTGTCACAGCGTCTGAGGAATGACAGTTGACATTTCAATGTCAGTCAGTATTTGGAGTTGAACCAGTCACACCAGGACTATCAGATCTTGAAGATGAGTCAGATGGCTTTTCTTTTTGTTGCCAAGCTGAACACATTCTTTTCACCACTTCTTGGGAAATACCCATCAAATAACGTTAGCCTTTATTCATTGTCTGAGCTGCACTCCAGACTGATGGAGAGTATGAACTCATCTCCTTCCCAGCATGACAGAAAGCACTTTCAGTTCATTATAGATATCAAATCAGATGAAAAGTAAGAAATGCTTCCACTCCGTTTCTGTCCACCCACTGGCCCATCTGAAGTCACCGCGTCGCTTTGTACGTCATACAGCTAAACGGGGTAATTGCTCTGTCTGCCCCAGAGTGCCTGAAAGCAGCTGCATCATCTATCCACTCAATTTACTCCTAATGTGTGTCACTGCTTGAACCAGCAACGGGCGCAGGAAAAGTGACAGGACCGGATAGAATCACCACCTGTCCTTTCTCCACACAACTTTCCTCCTCCTCTTCCACATCACCCTTCCGCCTCTCTTTTCCTGCTTCCTTCCTGCATTTAGCATTGCCAGAGCAAAGTCCCTCCAGCAGTTCCTTAATGGGGAAGGTTAATGTTGGTGCACGCACTGCTCATACAAACACTACTCCCCCTTTTCCTCCCGGCCAGCTCTGCCCTCGTGTCACCTTTTCCACTCTCTTGGGCCTCCTCTTTCCCCTCTTACTTTGCAATCAGAGCAAAGAAGCAGCATGGTCATGACTAAGGGTCTCCCTCAGTATAAAGACCAACTGCCATTTAGCTCAGCCCTGTGCACCGCTCTAGATCTCTGCTCTTCCCCCAGCAGGTTGGAATAAAGCCTGGTGTTCACCTCCTCTCTTGACGCCTCATGCTCCTGCATTCACAGAGCCTTGTAAGAAGCACTGACGTGTTTTCACTCAAGTTGAACAACAGACTGTCATGATCCCGCTATCAGACTTTTCACAAAGAAATAACTAAAGGTTTTCCATTATCCTCTGCAAATTCTACTGTCACTTATCCATTATAAGTAAACAGCCTTTTAATGGTTAGTACGGTCTCTGCAATATGTAAACTGCTAATTTGTGGTTGCTTGTTATTATATAAATATTTTATCACATATCAATTGCAATTTTTTTCCGATTAGTCAAACACTGTGAAAAGCACAACAGCTCAAGTGAAAACTCCAGGTTTCGTCTCTTTTTCCTCAATTATTTTTCCAAGTGACTCATTTGTTTGCCAGACTTGCAAAGTGAGGGCAGCAAACAAACACATGAGGCTGAACAATCAGACAGATCGCACTCGTAGTGCGAGTTTGGCATTCAGTATTTATGTCAGTTCCTGTACTGCATTGATCTGTTTGCTGTGACACAATACTGTTGAATGATTCCAGGCAAAATGTAATCTCATTTTTACCTGGAAATTTTCTGAGATGCAATGTATAATAGTGAACACGCATTTTTGCAAAGCTTAATTCACTTTTATCACTGAACTGACTTAAATAGCTTCCGATAAATCCAAACACACACAAAGCATGATTTGCATGACAAACTGTTAGTTTTTAGATTGCAGCTGGAGCGGCACAGAGGTTTAGCTGTTGACACTGTCAGCACACACCATGGGGATTAAGACACTTCTTTAAGTTGATAGGTCACTCTGAATTACTGACTGGTAGGCGTGACTGTGTGCATATAGGGGTGTTGGCCCTGACATAGATGTGTCCAGAATGTACCCCACCCTCGCCCAGTGTCAGGTGGGATTGCTGCATGCTGCACCCACAAACAGTACAGATAATGAATGAATTTGCAGCCCCCCCATCACATTTCAGTGATGCTGTAGCCACACAGGCCTGCACGGTCTTACTGTGTCTACTCCATCTTGTGGTTGTGAATGATGTGACAGCCATCTGCTTTCTTTACACTTCAAGTTGCCTTATGTTTTCTTGAAAACTTAGTTTTACAAAGTAAGTTTGTCAGGCCTCGTTTCAACCTGCCACATTCTGTAATGCTAATCGGTATTCAACTGGTTATGACTCACTGACTGCAGGCAGACAGCCACCACCTTCTCTAGTCGTTCCCCTGGTTGTTGGCACATCGGTCACAGACACTGCAAAAGTTACTTGCAAAAGTCACAATGATGTATACCAAACACAAAAAAGTGATTTAGAAAAGAAGGACATGAATGAAAAAAAGACTTACTCTTTTACAGCAGTGACTGAAGGACACATCACCAACAACAACACAATTTCTATTTCAATTAACACAACAGATACTTTAAAGAGAAAGAATTTGAGAGCTTGGCTCAAGTTCACAATCATTTTTAACTTTTAAATAATATAGATCTGAGGCTTCTGGGTTTTGGCTCAAACCCAGATGCCACTGACCTGGTGTAAGTGCTGGTTGTGAGGCTCTGAGTGGGCTGGGCCGTCCGGGGAGGGAACAAGGCTAGTGGGGAGAAGGCAGGGAGCAAAGAATGGGCAAGGGCAGGATCAGAAGGCTGGTCAGTTTTCTGGGTCAGAGGCTGGCGGAAATTGCTGGAAAGTCATGCACGAGGGCTAAAAACAATCTGGCAAAGAGTGACTGAGTGAGCAGGAGAGGCTTATGTACTGACTGATTGGTGATCAGGACCAGCTGAGTGCAGCAGGTGAGGGGAAAAGTCCTGATGAGGTGGACATGGCTGTTAGTTCAGGTGAGCAGAATACAACACAGACTGTGACAATAGAAGGGAAATTGAGAGACACCCGATGTGCTTCTTTCAGACACATCAAACCCATTTGGACGCTTTTAAAGCTATGACATTCACATCCTCCTTGAGAATGTTGGTAATAGACACTACAGCAACCCCCAGGGAGAGGTGTAGAGCTCTGATACATTGTAAGGTAGATTTATCTCCCTGACTTTCTTAACGTCCTCCTTTTAAGATCAAACACAAAAACACAACAAAGGTTCTGATGTAAATGTGGTGATAGTCAAAAATAAGGCAGCAGATCACTATTCTGTTTGGGGGTCACATGCTTGGTAGTCAGCGTTTAGGCAATAAAAGGTTATCACATTTCCACAGGTATTTAATTTATTGTGAATCTTGTGAATATAATCTAGCAATGTCACCCTGAGGTGCAATCAGGATATGAGTCATGGGTGTAAGCAACACAACTTTCTGCCAGTCTTTCTCATGTCAAGGTTTTACCCTGACTTCTGCTAAAGGACTCTACTACTAAAAGATTTTTTATCAGTGCACTTTGAAACATATTTTCCTCCTGAGGATGCAGGAAAAAAAAAAAAAAGATACACAGATGTGCAAAATAGACAACTGGTGACTTAATAAAAACAAACATTGACTTTTCAATTACACCACAAACAGTTTCATCATTGGTCCAGGATGCTTCAGTATGATCCTGAAGAGAGATCACCTATCATAAGTAAGGTATGATCAGTTCCCCTGTTTGCATCTGAATAGACAATTCACCCTCATCCTGACGTGAGAGCATTGTAATGTGTGTGTCTGTCTGTGTGTATTTTATCATTTGAAACTCAGTCATGTTTTTGTACCCAGTTTTGTGTTTAAGCAACACATTCTTATTTTCAGTCCTACATCACTGTCTGAGGTGTTTGTCTTACCTGTTATGTCCAATTCTTTTCACCAGAAACAGATTAAACTGCTGTCAGACTTGTTCTCATCAACCTTCATGCAGAGACACTGAATGGGGCAGAATGGCTCGCTCCACAAAGCATAAAGACACACACACACACACACGTATACATAATTGTATTATATTCAATGTATTCAATATATTCATTTTTTTAAATGAAACTTTAAGTTTTTAACCTTGAGCCAGCTCACAAATATCAATAAAGAACTTGTAAGAAATGAAAAGGAAGTAACTGATTTTATTACATCCAGGCATATGTTCGTTGCCAAAATGGATCAGATGCTGTATGAAAACATCAGCTGTCTGAAAAACATCACACACTTCAGCATGTTCACACTTAAAAAAATACTAGTTGAAGCTAAAGACTAAATATCTTTGTGCTGTTAAACCTCCACCAACTTCTCAGCCCGTCTCTATGCAAGCTGGCCCTTTAAAGGCTCTTGACTGCAGAAGAGCTGATGCTCATGCTGGCAGCAGTTACCATGGCAACAAATGACTGTGTGCCTCTACAAGTGTATCTGTTGCCGCCGAAAGCTGTCAGAAACAGAAGAAAACAGAGGAGGGAAAGTTTTGATTCTCTCTTTCAGGATTGAGTGCCACATGACAGCTCTGAAATCATGTGACTATATTTATCCGTCAGAAATGAAAACAAGGCAGATTAATACATCAAGTACACACAGACCAACAAGGCATTTGATTACTGTGAATCCCACAGTGTTTTTTATGTTGGCACACACATATCGGCAGCATTTTTTTTTTTTTTTTTGGTTGCAGACTGATGTTTTGCAAGCTGATTAATAGGCTGCCTGCCTCTGTCTCATCAACAGAGATGAACTATTGCAGGTAATTAAATCAATCTCCTTGCCTTTGCCATACGTGGTTGCTGTTTTTCTCACCGTGCCACAAAAAACAGATGACAGTGGATGTGAATAAATGGTAACTGAAAAAAGACCGACTGCTGCATCAATATTTAAACAAGCAAAAGGGCAGATGGGTCCTTAGAATTAATTACCCTGCACAGTGTAAATATGAACATGAGAGCTGACTTACAATGAGTAGAGTAACCATGCTGGAGTCTATGCAGTATTAATGACCAATAGCAAAAGGCTCCTGAACTGTTTAAGTGGAATGTGCTCGCTGCACTGCAGATACAATCCTTACAGTGGGTTACTGTTGCTGTAACAAGGAATGCCATTTTAACTCAGAGCATAAGACTAAAATATCACATACATAATAATTCTGTAAAACTTTATTTCAAACTCAAATTTTTTGAAGAATCTTTAGCAGCTCATTGAGGCTGTACATTCGAGAGGTTGCGCTTTACAGCAAATGCCAGTGGCAGCATTAAATCTCACAGAGACAAAGGCTAATGTTAGGTGAGTATAATTTTAACCATGTTTAAACCATGGTAAGATGTTATTATTTTTCAACCAGCAATAAGCTAAACAGATTCATTTAACTGACATAAAACAAAATGTTGAACAAAATGAACATTTTCTTCGATGAATGTGTCAGATGAGAAATCATCAAAGTTGATACAATTTGTCCTCAGGGGGACATGAATGGTTGTGCTAAATTCTTTCAAGCCAACATTTTTTTAAACGTTTGACAGAGAATTAAATAAATGTTAAAAAAAAAAAAGAAGCATATCTGCACAAATGTCATCTTTGTGGTGGAATTAGGGGGAAATTCATGGAATAATAGTCTTTAAGATTCATCCTCTTGAGACCATGAATGTCCCCAACATTATGACAATCCAAGAATTGGATAGTTGATCAAATTAAAAATTGTCTGTGTTTAATCAATTAGAGACAAGTTGCCAAAAATGGATAATGCATGGAAACAAAGATTTTGTTTTCTTACTACAACATGATATTTTGTCAGAAATAAAAGCCCTCTAAACCTTGAAGTCGTAGGTACGCAGCATGACATAAGTCCAAAAAATCACTCCTCTAAAAATATTTTCTGTTCATTGTGGAACTTGTTGAGGGCTGCACACAATAATGCTCCTATTTGGTGTTTTTTTATGTAACTGTAATGGTTGGGGAGGCAGAGTGAGGTTAATCGTTCATTGTTGGAGAAGTTGGGTGTGGGTAGAAGAGCTCTTAGTAACAAAAGGGAAGAAAAAAGTCATTTCAGAAAATGATGGATTATTGACAATTACAGAAAGACATAAAGCAGACGATAACAAGATCAGCAAACATGGACCTGTACATGTGACAATCACACAAAGAAACCAATATTCTCATGTGTGTGTCTCTATCTACATGAAAGCACACACATGCACCTCCCACGCATCACACACTCTTCATTACACACACCCTCCACAATTGTGCCCACACATCCACACATACTACTTCACGCAGTTAGGTTATAGAAACATTCTCCACACACACACACACACTCGGTCGCCGACAGCTACCTACCTCATGCCCCTGTGGCTTTGCCGGCATCACTCATGCTCTGTTAGCTGTTACAAAACAAAAGGTCTTCATGCCTCCATTGCCAAACATTACTCACTGTTCTCAGAGAGGAATCTGTGTATTACGTATAGTGGGCCGTTCTATTCAGTATTTCTGCAAATAGGAAGGACATGTTGGGCATTTAGTCTCCTGGATGATATGTAATCTTAACAGAAGAAAGCCAGCTTCAGAGGACACGTTGAAAATTTCATTGACAATGAACACAACAATTTTGAAGCCATCTATTTTAAATTCTTATTCTTTCTTCTATGTGAATTCTTGCCTTCCCTTTTTTTTTTTTCTTACAGACTCAAGGCTATGTGAAAGCAGTTTTTTTTTCCCTGTAAATCTTTATTTCATATGCTTCTGTGTTTTGTCACAGGGAGTGTTAGTGCGTTGGAGGGAAAAATCATATTTTCTTGTGTTATGTCTGTGTGGTAATTTTCTCTCCTCTGGGTTGTATAAAACTAGATTTTAGTTTAAATTTAAAAATTTGATATAAATGAATGAAGACTTAATATTCGTGCTGATGGGGAGCCAACTGTTTCAACCAGGTCCTATTTAAGAGCAGGGAAGCTCTGTTATTTTGTGTGTGTGTGTCTGAGTGTGTATGTCTATGTAACATGAATGGACTGATTGAAATGTGTGAAAGTGAAGGGGTGAACTATAATGAGCGGACACGTGTCACGACCCATGTTTTTTTCTGTCTTTTTTCTTTTTTCTGTTACAGAGTGCCTTCATAACAGACGCACACACACACACATCATTGTCCCACGTTTGTCCGCATGTCCTTTGTGGTCGATGTCCCTGACTTGTTGATATTTAAAAAATTTTGAAATAATGTGGCGGGGGTGGTAGGAAGATGAGGAGGAGGGAGATTTGCAAATCTCTGAGGAGGATGATGTCATTTGCCCCCAGGTAATTGTGTGCTAAATAAAGCTAAGCCCTGGGAGTAATGAGAGGAAAACTGCAGAGGGGGCCTAAAAGACCTCGGACTGACACGATAGATAATCAGATGTAACTGAAAATAAACACCACTGGTGAATTATTAATAAAACTATTTATCAACCTCTGAAAAAATTCGCATTACCACTTCCTTGTTCATCCAGAATGATCTGACAAACTAACCCCTTATGTGAAACATTGTCATAATTATGGTTTGTATTCCCGAGTGTGAACAAGGACCTTGACCTTTAATCACCAAAATCTAAAAAGTTTAACTATGAATTCAAGTGGACATTTGTCCACTGGGACAGATGTCCAAAGTGGTCCAAGTGTGAGGGAATTGCCTTGAAGAGTTACTGAATAATTGCATTTATAAGATCAAAACTGAGTTCTTTGTTAGGATCTTGGCCTTTGACCTTTAACCCAGGGGTTAAACTTCAATCCCAAGTGAACTTAAATTTGATTAAATTCCCTTAAGGATTCCTAATTCCAACACTCTGCTTTTAGAGAGGCCACTGTGACCTTCACATTTGACCTAACCCTATTCCAATCTGTCCAAGTGACTGTTTGTGCCAAATGTGAGGAAATTTCCTCACAATGTGAATGAGCTATGCATGAGAATATGACAGATGGATGGAAAGACACACTGTCAATGACCTGCCTGTCACTGGCATGTATGCAGCAAAAATGATTTCAAAATCAGTCTGGTTATAAACACACTGGCATCACCATATTTTATGACTGATGATTCTACACAGACTGCCCTTTCTTCTGTTTCTTATACTGAAATGTTGTATTAAATGACAGTGTAAAACAAAAACCTTTTATAATTTAAATGTATTCTTTGGAGGGCAGCTAGTGGTTAGTGCTGTTGCCCCACAATAAGAAAGTCTTGGGTTTGGTTCCCGGCCTGGGGCCTTTCTGTGCGGTACTCCCACCGGCCAAAGACATCATGTTTGGGTTAACTGGTGACTCTAAATTGTCCGTAGGTCTGAGTGTGAGTGTGAGTGGTTGTTGGTCTCTGTCTGTCTCTGTGTGTTGGCCCTGTGATGGACTGGTGACCTGTCCAGGGTGACCCCGCCCTTGCCCAGTGTGAGCTGGGATTGGCTCCAGCAACCCCCGTGACCCAGAAACAGATCAACTGTAGAAGATGAAGGAATGAAAAAAATGTATTCTTTGGAGAAATGCCCATTTGTCCTGCATTGTACACAATATCTTCAAACATGATGTGAGAAAATATGGGAACAATTCACAAGGAAATGAGTCGTATTAAATATTAACACAAAATCAAGTGTGACCGTTATGTCATATGACCTTGTTTTTACTGAGTGCTGTCTAGACCTTCTGTTTGTAGCAAACATTTTTCAGGGATAAACACAGAGAATTGGAGCCATGACACACACAGTAAATCCATTCGTCCCTTTTCAGTCTTCCCTGACTCCACTAGTCTATTTCTCTCTCTGACATACACTACACTCTCCCTTCTGATTTTATTGAGCCACCTTTTGTCCTTGTCATAGCCTCCTTTAGGAAAATGGCCTCTTCTCCCATTGTGATGAGATACTTAACCATAGCAGAGTGAGGTGGTTCTGGATGGTGATGATGATAGCCTTATAATGATGGTTTATTCCATTTATAAACATTTGAGAGCATCTGTGTTGGCATCTCCCCTAATACAGTATTTTCCTGTTCAATTTTAAAGGCTGCTACAGATAATATGGATTAACAGATATAACAAAACTCAAAATGTGTTTGTACCAAAACAGTGATCCAAGCTGAGTTGGTTGCACCACAAACATCTTAAAACACTACAACACCAAATTTATCTTGTAAGCCACAACGTTGCAGGTTGTGGCACTATTGTGTTAACCAAATCTGTCTGCTCTCACAGAACCAAGAAATAGTATGTGATGCTGCTCAGGATGATACTGTAGTTGTGTCAGCAGGTTGGAGGCTGACTAACAGACGGTGCTAGCAGTGTTCAAGATGTCATTGTCTCTTGTTTGGCTAATTGCAGCATGGTGCCAGTGTCAGGCCTCCAGCAAGCCAACAAACACACACAATTTATTTAATTATATGCAAATTTTCACCTGATATTGTCATACAGCAGCACAGCAGCCAGGCCCTTCTTCACCATAACGGATTTTCAGTATTTAACTGTGAAAATCTTTGTTTTGATTTATGTTACACTTTTGATTTATGTCATTCTGAGTTGTTGTTTTTTTTTTTTCTTTCCTTTCTGCTTTTATTGCAGTAGCTTTTTGGTGAGTCAATAAGGTCACAAAAGGCTACACTGTGGCAGCTTCATCAGAGCTGTGTATAATCACAGCCCTCAATCCCAGACAGCCTTTTCCTTTGGCAGGCGGGCGGATGTTAAAGAGAATAGTCTTTATTTTCTGTTATTACATGTTTGTCTGACTGCTGTACAGTACACAATCTACTTCTCTTGAAGTCAGACCTGTCTCAGGGGTCACAGGGGAAATTATGTCTATTTATTTGTCAGTCTATGTTGTTTTATTGTGTTACTCTTTAAATTGGAACATTTATTTTTCCATAGCGAATCTTAATGTGCTGCCTGGAACTATGACTATGACCACAAAGGACCCAATTAAATTAAAAATGAGGGCCATCATTCTTATCTGCCCTTGCTTATCTGTTTTGCGACTCTCCCTCCTCCAGAATATTCAGACATGGAGAAGGGAATGGTGTGTTTGCTGTTGCCAATTAATTGTGGGGTTTAGTGTGTCAGATCGAACTCATGATTATGTGTGGAGGGAAATTAGATTACTTCCTGTTCCATCTGAAGTGATGATGAGGTATTTCTGAGTGTATGCAAGTCTTTTTAGTTGAAAAAGAAAAATGCAAAATTTTTCGGACCCCAGATTTATATTTCATAATCTCACAACACTATGGTCTTGTGAGATTAACAAAATAAACCATAAGTGATTACATTTCATGAGCACACTCATGAGAAAACAATAATGGTGTCTCTCTTTTATTTCACACTGAGTGTCTCTCACTTTCCTCTGCATTATAACAACAAGTTTGAACAGTTTCATATTTTATATAAGGTTGGACTTAACTATAATTCAGATTCAGCTATTTTTTTGATACTTTTTATTCCTTCCATTTCTAATTATTAGTCCATCAATGTATTAAGATTTAAATAAGACACAATCTTAAACTCTTTTTTCCACTTTTCACCAAATCAGTAATATATTTTGGAGTAATGATGCTTTTAATCAAGTCAAAGGTAAGGCCATGCGTTGAACAATAATGCAAAAATCAAATTTTTGGACAGTCTCTTAACATTTCATCTTCTGTCCAATAATCATTTTAATCATTCTATTGACTATTCTATTATTTTTACTCGGAGGCTCTTGTGTACCATGACTTATGTCAGAGATCAGCAGCTTACTTGTGTCATTATTTTACAGTATTTGCACCTCCGTATGACTGGAAGTGATTACTGGGAATGTAACATAACTTCATAAGACTATGTGAAGAAATGGAACAATAAAGACTTTGTCTTATAATGAATTCTAAAGGGGTTTTAGTTTTGTGGTGGGAGGCCAGACTTTATTCTACACGGCTTTCACTTACCAAGCCCGTTCAAGCTTCACACCCACGCACATCAGTCCACTACAGTCGGTATGAAGAAGCTGCTTGGTTTCATACTGCAGCGTTTTAAGACACAGAGAAAGAGAGGAAGAGAAAAAGAGATGTGTGATTGTGTTTGAGGTTTTTTTTGTTAGTTTGTTTTCATGCTTTGTTTTTGTTAATGTCTGTGTTGCTTATGATTGCAGCTTGTGTCCATATGCTGCCCTCTGCAACCCCCGTTCCCTCAGTGATTTCCGGAAATGTACATTTTCTCCCTATTTGCTGTCACTCCAGCAGCAGTCAAAATTGCACATTAGAGAAGAGCGGTATCTTTAAGTTACCATGGCGACAGGGTGAGTCATTCTGCTGCAGTCAGTTTAGTCACACTCGCTCTGACTGTATGTTTTCCCTTTATTCCTCCTCAAACTGTCTTTCTGTCGACACCCCTCCACCCCTCTGTACGCGTGCACACACACACACACACACACACGTGTAGTGTCAGGATAATTTTTCAACATCGCTCTGACCTAGAAGAGAGATTTTTTTGGCTGCTAAATATCAAACTCTGACTGGTTAATTCATGCACTCCTGCAATGAAGACCCTTCCATCAGTGAATCAGCTAACCTTTTCTAATGGAATATTTCTCTCTTCATGCTTTTAAGACTTCAGTCCTTTCAATTTTGAAGCCAACTCGATAAAATTAGGCTAAAAGTGGAAGTATATAAAGTTAGACTTATCAGAAAATCCAATAATAGTTTAAATACATGCTGATATGTTCGGCCTTCCCCAATGACCCCATTTGTGTGTGTACTTGCGATCTGTGTCTGTGAGCGATGGAGTAGGCTGATAATAAAGCGAGGTGAATGTCGCTGCTCTTGCTTTGATTACTTATTTATGGATCAGGCTAATCAGTAAACCCGCAGCTGAGAAGCACGCTGTGAAGAACAGATGAGACAGGCCGAAATAGGAAGGGGCCATCAAACCTCATTTTCTTTTAGAAACACTTCAGCTCTGATTAAATCAGCAAAATTTTATACAAAATTATTTTTTTTATTCTCTGAAGGAAGTTGTTCATGGCTGACAAGCCACAAAAAAAGATTGAAATATTGCTTATAATTTTGTGATGTGTATACAACATATTGAATACACAATGAGATACAATAGGTCATGCTAACATGATCCTGCTAATGTGGGACTGACATGTTAGCAGAGGTCCTGAGGCACGCCACATTAAGAAGCATAGTTCACCATACTTACACAGTAGTACAAATCATTTCTTTAAATGTTTAACATGTTCACTTCACATTTAATATGTTGGAAGGCCATGGATTTTTCTTCAAACTAAAAAACTAAAGCCAGTGCAGAGTATCACTGCATCACCCCTTAGTAGGTATTTGATCATGAGCCAAAGCTAAAAGTAAAAATTTCGGACCCTGTTATGCAGCTAGATTATAAACAAAGGATTTGCTCAACCAAGCTGTTACACAGTGCATTTAGTTTGCCTACATTTTACATCCACAAACATGGTGTATATATCTCAGTTGAGCATAATTTATTCACCCCTGTGTATGATGTTTCTCAAAACGCCTCTCAGTCTCAGTTAGTTCACAATGTTTCTCCTCCGTCTCAGTTGTTTACTGTCACTACTTTGCCCTTTCTTGCATGCTTCTATCAAGCCTGTGCAGAATAAGTAGATTGCCCATTAGCACAGTGAGTCAGGGACTTTTCCTCAGCAGCTCATCTCTTTTAGTTTCTAAAGCCCCTTGTGACCTGGACAAATATTTGTATTTTGTTGAGGAGGGTAGTTTGAGTCATAACCCTCCAGTGGTAGTGACATCAGTGTTAATATGTCAGATTGCAACTTTTGAGATACAGTGAGTCACCCCTGTCTTTGATATACGTCAGCGTTAACCCACATCTCTTCCCAGGTTGTCTTAAGGAGGAATGGAGAGATCAGCTCAATCGTTGGGGTTGGCTTAACGAAGGCCCTGAATGACTAACAACATCTGTGATATCACAGAAAGTCCCAAAAAAATGAGTTTCCACCCCTCTGTTATAAGCCCAGCACAGTGGTTCCATGAGGAACCCCACAAGAAAACATTCAAATTGATTTATATAAATATTCTACATCACAGCTTAATTATGTTTTCCATCCACTGGTAGTTAAATGCATTTAACACTAAAGTGAAAATGAAAACGTTTGCTTATCTAAAAGCCTGGGTGTGACCTTTCACTAAGCTTTAATGAAACACCTTGCTTTAGTTAAAAAGGTTTTTACAGCATGTTTGATGAATAAATGATAACTCTCTCGTGTGTGGAATAAAGTCTGCATGTGTGGAGTTCTCCATCCCCAGAGAGGTGGGAGGAGCGTGGGGGCGCTCACACAATGAAGAGCAGGATGACGCAGTTGAGAACGGGAAGGCAAGGAGAGAGAGAGGAAAGGATGGAGCAGGATCCTGAACAAGGAGAGGGGGAGGTGGAGGAGGTAGAGAGAGGGAGCGTGGGCAGACTGCGTGGGAAGGCGATGCTGCATAATTAGCTTTCTAGGGTTTTCTCTTGCTTTCTTTCCCCCTTTACTGTCTTTTTAGTTATTTTTATTTCGGATTGATGTTATTCATCTGAGTCTTCCGATATGTGCCTGCTTCCTAGTTTCTATTACTGTCTAAATTTCTGCGGTTTTCTTCCTTTCCCTGCTCAGTTTGATTGGTTAAAATATAAAGAATCAATCCCTAACCACATGTTTAATAGAAGACACTGGTGTAATCGCCATTGTTGTGTAGATAGCTTTTTGCCTGTATTTCATAGGTAGAAACATGAAAAATAATGACAACAATTTTCATACAATTCACAAAACAAGAAGTCAATTTTAGCTTTATAGTTGTCCAATATACAACTAGAGTGTAGTGAGTCAGCATTATTTCACACCTATCAGTTTTTAGCATCAGATTAATTTTGCTGTATATAATACGTGAGAAACAGATCAGCCATCTAATCTAGTGAGTCATCGGCATTTTTCGCACGTTTGGACGACACCTGAAGCTGATCTTTTAAAATGCAATCTTGGGAAAGCGAGAGAGAGGAAAAAAGGAGGGGGAGGAGGAGGCGAACGCGTGGGTGGAGGGGGAACAGAGGATGGTGGGGATGGTGACGGGAGGGACGGGGGTTTTCCTCAACAAAGCATCCCTGAATACTGAGCACCTCCCTGACTGTCGTCTTATGTTGGAGGCAGAGAGGAGAGAGGAGGGGCAGGAGTGGTGTAGGGGATTGCGGAGGCAAAAATGTGTTCATTCATGTGCGTAAGGTAGACCTTAAACGTGCAATGTGTGGGCTGATGTGTGAAGCAAGGTCACAAAAACAGGGAGCACCATTGCCATCACTATTTGTGGTTCTACGCAGTATGAGTAACAGTGAAGTTGTGAATGGAGTGGCCTGAATAACTTAGTGTTTACTTCCCGGAGTGATGCAACTGTGCAAAATGAAACGAGCCCCGAGGCCTGAAACATTTGTAATATATACTGTACATTCATGAATTTAATGGTGGTTAAAGGGAACTTCGGTACCCTCAAAGGCACCAGTTCAATACCCACAGTGACTGTTGTGTCCTGATGTTGCATCAGGCCTAGCATTTGCTCCTCCAGCTTCAGCAACTCATGACAATCTCCCCTCTAATGTTACTTTCATCTGTCTTTCTGAAAAAAAAAAGATGTGGCTAAAGTTTAATTTGCATATTGTAAGAACATTTAAACATTTGTCCTTAATACTCAAAGACATTTAAACAGACGACAACCTCCGGAACTGAAAAATGAAGACAGCTCTGATGCAGTTACTTTAATGACCATGTGAGTGAATTTTTACATAAATCGTTTTATATATATTTATTTTAGGTTTGAAGTAATGCGTAGTTGAAGATGGGCTGCTTTTAGTGACAGGTGGGTGAGGATGTGCTTGTCAGAAATAGGCATCCTCCACACCAACCCCATTGTTTGCCCATTTTTGAAATATCTGGGAGTCAGGCAATGAAAAGCTGATGACAGCGGAGCAGTTCACTCAAAGCTGCTTTTCAGAATATGAGTCTCATCACAGAAGTGACATCCATGTTTGTTTAGTCTGTGAATTCGACCCACGATGATCATTAAAACATTAGATTAGAAACGACCTCTTCAATCAGCAACTTTTTTAAAACCTATGTTATGCTAATAGAATATAAACTAGAATTTGAAACAGATACGCTGTACAAAAGTTGGGTAAAATGCATCAACACTAACTTTTTTGATGCACATTTGTAATGAATCACATTACCAAAAAGAAACTGACAAACTGGTATCTGGTGCATTTGGAGCCCTTGGATGTCCACATATAATGTAATGTCACATGTCATGTAATGTGTTAAATGGAGGAGCTTTTGATTCACCCTGTTGGTATTTGGAAAGAGACTTGCATATGTGAACAGCTTGAAATTATGTTTTGCTGGAATCGCCACACTGCAGACAGTGACGTAACTTCACAAACTGAAGGAAACCCCCTCTTCAGTGGCCCAGCTGGCTGACTGTAGAGGTGTCTGGCTCTGTGATTGGCTGACAGATAATAGGGAGTCGTGGGGGTAATGCACAGGGTGACGCAAAAGCATGAAATGCAGTAGAGAGCGAGAGAGAGACAGACAGTCTGAAATCATGGCTGTCCCACTCATTTTCAGAAAAGGCTGAGTTTCAGATTCCCCAAAGCCCTAATTTCCCTCTGAATGAATAAAGCTCGTTCACTCTATAGTTTTTCAGCATGAAGTGCAAATCGATGTGTGTTATATCATTCAGCTGGCATTTATTTCATTGGAGCAGCAGGCATTTGCTGTTATCGAAATTGTATTTTTTGCAGTGACTAAATGAGATGATATCGCTCAAGGCAATGACGCACATATTGCAACTGTGAAGTCTGTTGAATATCTCTGTTTGTTTTATGTGAGCCATTTTTCTTATTGCATGTCTGGTTATCATCTTCAACACTGATTCAATGAATATCTAATCATCTTTCATTAACTATTCTAATTAGCACTTACTAACCTTTGACTACTGTATATTTAGGTCACAAAAATGCCCCTGCAGCTTGAACATATTTCCACTGCAGTTACATTCCATGTGTTCATGCCTTTCTTCCCTGGTCAGCAGCAGCAGTCACTGCTCTGCTCCTTGCAGTCTCCTCCCTTTCATCCAGCAGCACTCTCCAGTTTGCTTCACCTTGACTTTGATATATTGTTTTGATTGCTGGTTTGGCTCTATTGCTGACTTTGACTCTGCAATCTGTGAAAAGTCTGTAACAAGCCTTTTCCGATATTGGAGGAGGGACGCTTTGTTTCAATCTGGATCAATCTGTTTTCATCGCCTCCATTCTGTATCACTTATAAAGGGACGTGGCTATGATTGATACAACAGAGTCCTCTTTTTCTGCCCACAGTTGTCAAACCCCACGCATCTATTCACAAATGTGTCTCCAGTAGTTCTTGCATTAGTCATTGCACCCTCACTTAGGTGTTACATCTTGTTGACTGAAAAGGTATAAACTTAACTTTTTCTCTTGCTCTCTTCTTGTTGATAAATGTTGTATGTTAAGAGCGAAGTCATTACACTGACAAGGTTATGGAGGGGCTATGTGGGATGCAACTAAGGTGGATTTGCTCCCAGAGGATGACTACTTTTCACCCAGTATGATCATCAGGTTCGATTTTTGGTTCATTTCCTCATCATTGTATTAAGTCATCCAAAAAATAGTGCTGTCACTCTTGTTCTCAGTACATTGAATCAAAGCTACTTGACGATGGTTCCTGTCATCCTGACCGACTCTTCAACATACACAGTGACTTATTGTCATTATTGGCCAATTGTGTGACTAGTTTTTGAACTTCTCTTTGTCTAAATTAATTACACAACTCTGTCTGTCATTTCTGATAAGGACAACAAATAACTTCACGAGTGTTGTCAAGGGCAAATTCAAAATGTAAAGTGTACATTATATAACAACATACATGTTTTATCTCTCCTGGCTGGCTTTTCACTCCAGTGCGGACAATCATAGCAATCAGGGTGTGTCTTGAAAACATGTTTTTGAGCAGAACCAGATTGCTGTGAATGCTATTGTTCCACTAGCTGAGATAAATGTCTTCCGCTATGTCCTATTCTCTCTAAATCCTCCAGTTTAAGGTGAAGACCAGGGGCTGGATTAACAAGTGCTGAGAGGAAGGCAGTTATGTTAGATGTTCCCTTTGTAGATCACAGGCTGGATTTGGCTTTTCTCACCAATTAATTTAGAGGACATGATAAGGAGAGGCAAGAAATCAATAAGAAGCTAAGAAACAGAGAAAAAATGAAATGAGGTTCATGAAAGGGAACGTAACCTGCACTGCATTCCCACGCCTTGATTAAAAACCATTCCCTCGGAGTAAGACAAGCTACAAGCATTTTTTGCTTCATTCATTTATTCACAGATTGAAAAACAACCCTAAAATAACACCTTTTTTTATTATTTGGTCCCTCAAGGCTCAATAAATTTTAGATCAACAAAAGCAAAGTTGTTAAGAAAGCTTGCCTTATGCGGTTTACTAACAAGCAAGGAATACAGAAATACTTCTACTTTCAAAGAGATGAATCCCACAAAATCCCATCAGTTACAGCATCATAGCATGATTCTTGAAAGTGGATTCCATAAAATACAAAATCTCTAGTCAAATCAATATTTTAACCTCTGCATCAAACAAATGAGTATTAACCATGGACTTAATCGTTTTGTACTGTAAGTCTGAGAAAACATGAAGATTTGTACTAAAATGTTAATTCTCATGCAGACCTACACACAGCTATGCATCGATGCATTTGACAGGCTGCTGCTTAGTATACAAACACTATTTACCACAGTGTCCCCAGTTATACAGTATCAGCCTAAGCCTAATACAGGAAAATGAGTTCCTCTAGCTGCTATGACCTTGTGCTTTCATACACAGTTGAATCATTGTACAAGTGTACCGATTGATAACCAACTTTTATGGCCATTTTCTTGTGAAATGTTGGGGGTTGGTGTACTTTTGCACCAACTCAACTCTGGGACATTCAAACTGTTGATCTGCAGAAAATGCAGCTGTCTTCCTCTTTTCACACAATTGTCAGAATTTGCTGAGTAATTATTATCAAGAAGGAAGCATCAGTTCCATCACAACTGAGATGGGGATTTCTGATATTTGACTTCCTTCCCGTTGATGGGCACCAACGTAAAAAGAACTGCACAAAATTGTCATGATGCATGCTGTGGTTCAGTGTGTCTGAGGGGGGCTACATGGAAGAGAAAAAATAACACAAAACTATCCTCTTATCCTCTTTGATCCTCATTTGAGTTCACTTATTTTCAGCTCAGTGATTCTCCCCCTAATGATGAATGCAGATTTTGCCTCAGAGTCCACTTAGCCACAAGAGAATGTCATCTGGGCAGACGCAACCGTCATCACACTAATGTATGTGAGGAGAATAAGGTTTTCACCCTTTGGGTTTCCACTCAGCCCATTCAAAATGACTGCATTCTAACAACCTCAAACAAGGAGGAAAGGGAGGCTGAAGGGATGAAAGGAGGACTTCCCTTCTTGTTATTAATATTCAACATAATCTTCTGCAGTGGCTTCCTGAAAACCCAGCTGCCCCTGCTGAGAATAAGATTTCAGCAAAACAGGTGTACAATCAACCTCTTGCTGCTGCTGCTGCTGAGGATGTTCTTCACCCACTTGACATAATATGGTGATATTGTTTCATTTGAATGGCAGTACCAGTTTTAATCTCACGGAGCAAGCCAGATAAAAGATATAAAATAAATAAATTAATTAAAAACTCAAATAAATAAAAAGTAGACTTAAATACAAATAAAATCTTTGTTCAGTTTGGTTTTATAAGGTGGCAGGAAGTTCCCGGCCCCCGAGGGAGTCATCTACTACACTGTCAGCTTTCTCAGGAGAAAAGAGGAAGAGGAAGGAAAAACAAGAATGTCAGATGTGGACAAATAAAGCCAGTTCTGGGAGCGCCATGCACAAGAAAGCATGCCTTTCTTAATAAATTCAATAAACACCAAAGGTTCAGGAGGGCAGCTATCCTGTCTAATAGCTTAAATGTCACTGCCCACCCCACAGCTGTAGTCTCAGAGTTTGTTCTGGTGTGAGTGTCAGCTACTTTTAGAGTAAGAATACTCTAAGAGTGGCTCATGGGGGCATATATTATTATCATACCTGTGACTAATATAGAGCCATCATACCAGAGTGGTCGTCGCTATTTGGTCTGCAAGCTCTGTCTGTTGGCAGACAAGCCCATCCTTTTCAAAGCTGTCAGGTTCCATTGTCATTCAAGCGATGCAGACATACAAAAATATACTATAACTCAGTAATCACACAAATAAAAAATAAACAAGACATTTGTCACATAGCTGGGAAGCAGTTTCAGTCAATACCAACAAACATCACGACCAGTTAGAAACTCAGTGAGGAGAATCTTCTGGCAGAAACACAGCCTGACTGTCCTTATTTTATTCCATCTGTCTATACCATATATTTTGGCTTGTGGCCTCCTAAAATGGAGCAGTGTCTACTATCCTTGCCTGATAATTGGTTTCAGACCTTGATACCAAAAATATCTGACCAATTGTAGGCAGTAGAAAAATGGGGATGTCACCTTCCTAAACACTTAGCCATACCAGAAGTGGTGACCAAAAAAGGCCAAAAACAGATAACAAGCATGGATGATATCAATGCTGCAGTGTACCCTATTAGAAATAAAACCTTAAATCAATCTTGCTCTTGCCTGGTTAGAATAAAAATTATAATAAGTTTCTTTACTTCTGTTCCTTTAACCAGCTTATGATCCTTCAGATCTTTCTTGTGACCCATTGGAGGATTCTGAGCCACAGGTTGAGGACCACTGATCTAAATAATCTGTCTATAACCTCCTCCGTAAAAGCGTAGATACTCCCAGAGTAACCCCACATTCATGGAAAGTATGATTTAAACAGCTTTGAGTATTTGCTATATTCCAGCTAATCTCACTTCTCATGAACATGATGTAACTGCTCATTTTTCAGAAACGTATGATATCAAGGCTTGAAGGTACCTGTTGTGTCCAGATCTATAGCTTTTATGTCTAATAGCACCTGGTTTCACAGTGGATCAGCAAGTACAGCAGCCAAACTGGCCCTCAGCTTCACTTATTCTTACTGGGGAGCAGAAACAGGAGTGACAGCAGTAGAGACATGAAAATAGAGACTTAATAGACTCCAGGAATAGGAAAAAAACAAAAACAAAATAATGGCCAAACAATTATTACTAAAACCATTATTTTTGATATGTAAGCTTTTTTTTATCTATTACTTTGTTTTGTATCATTTTTCAAATAACATTGAAATGGCAACACTGAAAGTTGTAATGCTAACAGGCATAAAGAGAGACGGGATGCACGTCTAGTGATCAAATGTATCGAACATTATCTGAGAATAAGCGCTCAATCATGGACTGATTGAAGGCATATGTTCCTTTATGGGTCTGGATCACACCATTCAAGCTGTACACAGACAGACATTTAAACTGAGGCAAGAGAAATCAAAGGGGAAAAAGAAAGTGTGTCTCAGCAGGAGTGAGATTGATGAGGAGGACGACTGGAGCCCTGCTACACTGGGCTGTGGTCTGGAGAAGCGTGCATGGCTGTCACCGTCACACACTCAGTGCCTGTGTCCCTGGTCCGGCGAAGGCCCATGTACAGTCTCTCATCCAGGTTGGCAGTCAGTTTGTCCGTGAGCTCTGCTGTGATGGTTTGTGGGCCATAGCCTGAAGAGTTGGGGAGCTGGGGGGGCGAGCGTTCGCCTGGAGGTTCAGGGGGGAGTCCTGACAGTTTGCTGTCCTCCTGAAGACCGGGGTGCTCACTCAGCCCTTCATCTTTCTCTGACATGGAGGGATGAGGAAGTGGAGGAGAAGAGGAAGCGGTGTCCTCATTGTCTCTGACAGCGATGCCCTGCTCCCTGTCCTTGCCCCCCTCCTCAAAGGCTGTGGGCTGTACCTTTGGAGTGTCAGGAGTGCTGCAAGTCCCATCGCTGGTCTCCTCATCGGGAGCGCTGACAATGCGGGGCAGGGTGCTGTGGTAGCTCGTGTCCAGTGGATAGTTTACACTGTCACCCCTCCGTAGTGGGGTCCGCTGTCTCTCAAAGGAGGACTGGAAATGTCTGACCCCGGGGTCACTCCACTGTTTGTGCCGTTGCCACTGCTTGCGCAGGTGGATTCGGGACCGGTGTTTCCTTAGTAGCGACTCCTGCTGATCAAACTGAGGGTCGTGGCGGAGGAACTCATGGAATAACGCATCAGTCTTCTCATCTATGCTGTAGTCTCGTCTGTGCAGGGTCGGTGGTTCAGGTGGAGGTTGAGCAGCCTCTCGAGGCGTAAGCATCTGACCATATGGGAACCAACTCAACAAATCAGCACCTGTTTCTATGGAAACACCACCACTAGCACCCAACAACTCATCTTCTGGCTCTTCCTCAAAGAGGTGAGACTCAAAACTGTCTCCAATAGTGCCAGATCGGCCTGCGTTGGTGAAGTTGTGCCTTTTCTCGTGGGCTGTCCTGTCCTTTGGGCTGCCATTAATGCTGCTGCTCCCAAACAGTCGCAGGTCTTCTGGACCTCGAGATGGAGCCTCAATCGACGTATAGCCACTGTCCATCTGCAGGAGTTTACGGGTCCCTGTTTCTCCATTGCTACCACCTCGCTCTGATTCTGTGCTTTCCTGTTTCCTATTTTTTCCCTCTTTCATTCCCAACTTATCATCAATATACAACAAAAAGCCTTTATCATCCTCTCCACCCTCTGCCAGTTGGCTGGGTAACCCTCCTTTCTCTGTCTCTGCACGCCCGCCCAGGGAACAAACACTATCAGCATCACTGCAGACAGAGTTCCTGTCATTGTTGCTGCTCTGCTCGGAAGCGGCGTACTGCTCCAGTGTTGCACGAAGGGTCCAGATGTCTCTGTAAAGTGATTGGGGGTCCTGGGGATCTGAGGGGTCCAAGGGATCAGCACCTTCCCTTCTAGCCAGGATCGGTGCTTCATCTTGGGGATCAGGGGACAGGCCAATGACCCCTGGTCCTCCATGGCTGCTGTGGGACTCCACCATCACCTCAACCTCTACTCTGTAGTGTGCACACAGGGATGGTGAGATGAGACAAAATGAGAGAAATAAGGAGAGGAAGAAGAGAAGTGTCAATTGTAGAGTATTTTAGCTAAGAAAACAAAACACATTCATCAGTGACATGGCTGGGTTCACAATGCACAGAATGATTTTCATGACTGGCAATGGCTGCTGTTGCATGTCCTTAAACTGAAGTTAAAAAAAAAAAAAAAAGCTGAATAACAAAAAAAAAAGTACGCTTGAAAATTCCCAGAAATCGCCTGCTTATCTTGGGATAGCAAATTTAAAGGATGCATAATGCATGGAAGATCACTGGGGAGATAACAGCAGCAAAAAAACTCTGACTAAGCGTGAAGATCATCAAATTTCTAAGCTCACGGCAGCTTCCTGGAAACTGATTTTATGTTCAACAACAACAAAATCTGAAAACATGCACAGGAAATACCAGGGAATGCCGATTTAATGTAATCTAATATTCAGAAAAAGAAAATAAAGTCAAATAAGATACGAACAAAGTTTTGTTTTATACAAAATCTGCAAACTTAACAGACTAAACTAACACAAAATCACAGTGACCTTTGCACTTTTATGGACATAATGACATTATCAGACCATGTCAGCGATGGAATGGTTTTCCCTGCGGCCCAATTCTCCATGCTACTCTCCTGGAAAAAGTTCACTCCGGGAATCCCCTACATTGCAAACTGCAAATCATGGAAATGGTTTGAAAAGAACTCTTGTTTTAAGAGATCTCATTACATCCAAATCATAGTCAAATAGTATCATTAGCAGGCATGTAGTGTTTCTAATTAAGTGTCATAACAACACAAGATGACAAGAGGGCAGTTTTCAAGCATAAATTTCATATATTTTTAGTCGCCATCTGCTCAGCCAGCATGGTGGAATAATCGCTTTGAGTGTTTTGTAATGCAGCTTCGCCCTGGATGATAAAAGCACACTTTAATGTTATGGCAAAGTGGTGGAGAATCGTATCCCACTTGTTTATCACGACTGTTTATTTTCTAACTGCTGTGAAGAAATGAGTGCAAGGCAGCAAAGCAGTGGACAGGATGAATGGCAAGGGAATTAAAGATACCTGCCGAGGGAGGGGGGTGGTGTAGAGGGAGGTGAGAGGAGGCGTGTGGTGGGCTGCCTTGGATGGTAGGTTATGTCTTGAGTGCGGGCGATGTACTGGATGAGGTCTATGTGGTGTGAGTCATTGTCATCCTGATCCATGCTCTCACTGGCGGCTCGCTGGCGCTGGAACTGTCTTCTCTTTGGAGAGCCTGGCTCAGATCAAACATGGGGAGAGAGCAGTGTGTTATACAGGTTTTGCAACAGCAGGCGGAAGCGAAGTGACACTTAATTCATAAGAAAGCTCCAATCAACTGTTGAGGTCTCTAAAGGGGGATTTGGTGATGTTTTTTTGGTCTGTTGGCATGATAGAAAACCTGAGCCTGAGGAAGAGCAGGGAGATGTGTGTGTGTGTGTGTGTGTGTATAGGATGAAGGGGCTTGGCAGGAAGGATTCAGTCAGGGGATCAAATTGAGTTGGAAAGCCCGATCTTTGCGTCACTGAGCCATCTGTCTTGTGTGTGGATCTGTCTGTATATCCAAGTTTTTGAAGCCAAGAGGCATCTCACAGTTGGTTGCTGGAGCCCCCAGCTTAACCACTGTCTATTTACCACGAGGGAATATGGCCAAAAATACTCAACACAAAAATAAATAAAACAGAAAATCTCAGAAAAGAAAAATTAGAAAGGCAACATATAACTTTCTTTCCCTAGTTATGATTATGACAAAGAAAAGAAGAAAAAGAATTGCTTCAATTCTTTGCTGTGGTGGCACCGGTTGTTCCTAAAAATAATACAACATAAAAGATTTTTGCTGTCGCTTCACAATAAGAGGATCGCAAGTTCGGTTCCCGGCCTGGGGCCTTTCTGTGTGGAGTTTGCATGTTCTCCCCATGCCTGCGTGGGTTTCCTCTGGGTAGTCTGGTTTCCTCCCACAGACCAAAGACATCATGTTTAGATTGGTTGGTGACTCTAAACATTGCCTGTAGGTCTGAGTGTGAGTGTGAGTGGTTGTTCGTCTCTGTGTGTCTCTATGTGTTGGCCCTGCAACGGACTGGTGACCTGTCCAGGGTGGACCCATCCTGAGATTGGCTCCAGCACCCCCTGTGACCCTGACATATAAGCAGTAGAAAATGAGAGAGAGAGAGAGAAATCCAATTCAAGGATATATTACCCCTGGTGTCCAGACTCGAGGCTCTCTGGCTGCTGTCCAGCTTCCATTTCTTGATCTTGAAGTAGGGACTCGCACCCTCGAGACTTGCATGGCGCCGCAGTTTTGTGAAGAATTGTAGCATGGGCCCCTGGCTTCCTGCACCACAAGCAGCAGGAGTAGTGCTGCAGCCCACTGCAGCCCCTTCACCAACACTGACGCTGCTGCCTCTGCCCCGGGGCCCAGCTCCAATTATCTCAATCTGGGTAGAGAGAAAACGGGATGTGGTCGGATAGAAAACCTGCCAAGACTAGCGATCTGTGTATAATCCTCTCTGACAGTGATGTCCCACACTGGCTTTCTTGTTTGTCCAGCAGCCATCACTCTTGCTGGTTCCCCTTCAGGCTCTGTGACCCTCTAATGTCCATGTGGATAACTCACTGCTTTGCTGGCTTGTTGGTGTACTAACTGCCTGACTTAAGAAAGTGTATCACTTTACAAAGGATTAACATCAACATGAAGCTTTTTCAGGTGATTTCTATCCACTCACTACTTGTGAGGTTTCTGCTCTCATGTTTTTTATAGGTTTGGGTAAAGTGTCTTCAACATCAATGTGAAAATTAGCTCATACATGTATTGTTTATTTTACAGTAACTGGAGGTCACTTACAGAGCTGGAACTCAGCTCTTTTGCGCCGAGTGCTAGAGTGCTCTTGCTGAAGCTGGTGTCCACCACCGAGTTGAGAGCATCTCCAGGCAGGGCGCAGCTGGGATTGACACTTAGGCTGGTCAGTGCTGTTTGTGGAAGGGGGGACAACATTGGCTGTAGGAAAGAACATATATCTCAGTTGCCACACTTTCAGAGTATATACGTTTTTATATTTCGGTAAAGTGTTAAGGTCGAGTCTGAACCAAGTCATCACTGTGCAGGCCCAGATGAAATCAGCGGGCAAAGGTATCCCTGAATGCTGTGTTTTGTTACATAAGGCTGTTTTCCCACCCTGACTTGAGTGATTGATGCTTGAATTGGCTGTGGTCAAGGCTAATGATATATCAGGACAAATGGCGACTTCACCTGGAAGATGGATAGTGCTGACTTAGTGACGGGGCGAGTTGTCATGGTGATGGTGTTCTCAGCCGAGTCGCACTCGTGGATGGTGACTATCTTGAGGCCCGGGGGAGGGATATGCAGGTGTGTGAGGCGGGCATTCTTCAGGTGGTGAAAGTCACCTTCTGTCAGAGTGTACCTGCAAAAAGAATCCAATAGAAACAAAACTGTAAAAACTGTACGAGTTGAAAGGTAGATTGCACCCACTCTTGATATAAATCTCAGGATTCTGAGATTTAGGTTCTACAAAATAATTATCCATGCAATCCACCTGACATGTAGCAGCGCAGCATACTGAGTAAGAGTAAGAGCTTTTCTTTGCCATATGAAACATAATTCATTCTGAAATTGAAAGTGCATTGACATTAATGAGAGCTGAAAAGTATATAAAAAGCAGATATTTGTGTATGACTTGGCTTCCTGACCTGCGGCCCTTCTCCTGGGCCTTCTTGCCATGGTCGAACAGTGCAGCCTCATTGAAGGAGACACGACGGCCTGTGGTGCCCGTGGAGAGAAAGCGCTCTGTCTCTTGGTCGTGAGAGCTGGCCATTGACAGGCAGTCTGACTCATCCACCCTGATGGTGATTTCTACCCAGTGAAAAAGAAAATGAAAGGCAAACAATTAAGTGGATAAGTGGGTGAAGGAAGAGTAAGAGGAGATTGCAAAGAAAGATTGAGGTGGTGTGCTTGAATTTAATTGTTGGTCACTGATTATAAAGCAGTGCATTCAGATTTTTCAGGTGTGCAACTCTGTGGCTCTAAGAAAATGGTCTGTGGGCCAGAGGAGCGCAACAAAGCTCCAGATCCACGATTGACCTCAAATCAGCCTCATATTTCATTCATTCATTCAATTTCTACTGCTTATCCATTTCCGGGTGGTGGCCTCAGATTTTAGCGAAATAAAATACTAATAATAATAACTTTAAAAAAAAAGATAGATTTCTTGACTTTATACCAACCATTAGCAGTAAGTTAAAAGGGTGGATGAGTGGGCCAAAACTTATCCAGTGTCCAGATGAAATACCTCAACATGTACAAGTTGGTTTACCATCAAATTTCCTTGAAAAATTCATACTTACAAAATGATAAATCCTATTGGCTTTGGTAACCCATTGTCTCCTTTAAAAAATCTCTATTATACTTTGTTTTATGACCAAATACCTACAAAACTAATGAAATTCCCATCGGCCTCAGCTATACTTGGGCTTTAGCACTTACAACTGAAAGCCACGATGCTAATATGCTAAAATAAAGTGGTGATTATGAAAATCACTGCTAAGCGTCAGCCCTGTTAGCAATCCCTTATGAGCATGTTAGCATGTGGAATTTGGACAATGTGGACACTGACCATAATGGGTGATGACCTCGTAATCTTTCAACTGGTCTACTAGACATACATATTTTCAGATATATATTTCAGGAATACACCTAACGTGGACTATACTGTTTAAGAATCTACTACTATGGATATATGGCAAACTACAGAATGTAAAACTTGAGACAAAATACCTAACAAACGCAGTTGCATGCCAAACTGCCTTTTAATTAATAAGTTTTAATGGAAAATACATTCACTGGTCCCAAAATGTGATCCAGAAGGGGCACAGCCACTTAAACTAAATGGGTTGAGAACACAATACTGTAATGGAATAGACATTATACATTTTGTGCTGATGCTTTAAAGAAAAAAAAAAAATCTCCTTGCTTCCATCAATCCAGTCCCTCCCAGCCTCTCTGCCTCCATTGTTACTTCCCTCTTTATCTGTTGCTCTATCCCTTCATCTTTTTGTCCATTTTTCTCTTACCATGGGTGGGCTGAGACTCCTCCACATAGATGGTGTTGGTTTTTTCAGGGTCATCGCTGGCCCTGGGGGAAACAGAAACATTCATATCAATGTGGTGACATGATTACCCCTGAAGTCTGTCTTTCTTCTCTGAGATCCAGCTGATGTGGACAGCCACAGTGAAGAGCTGCACTACTCTTTTGACATTTATGTTTGGTCAGGAGTTTACACACACGTTAACAGGTTAACAGTTTAAAAATCCAGATTTCAGATGACTAAAAACACAAGGCCACATGACTTTACTGTGCTGTTTGTCTAAATAGTTGTCTGTTTGGCTATATAATCAGTGAGAGGATAAATTATTGCCAGTAACTTGATAACCTTTAGGGCTGGGGGGGACCTCTTGTACAGATAAATCATGGTGCTTTACTGGATTGCATGTTTGCACTCTTCTTAAAAGAGAGAGAGAGGAAATACACAAAGAGTCATATTGTTGTGGGAATGGAGATTATATTATTATTTCAATAATTTTCTTCTGTTAACCATCCTGTTTAAACATCTTTATTAACTGTTTATCCACCAAAGTGCTTCTTAAATCCCATGCCCAGGATTTACTTGATGAGGCAGAAGAAAGAAACTGAGAGCTCTTTCAAGTCATTTTTCTCCATCTGATTTCTTTGTGCAGAGATATGAGTTTTTTCTCTTTCTGTGTGTGTGTGTATTGGTCGGGGAGTTGGGGGGCTTGAGGGATTTCTCCATACACCTAGATCTGTGCCTCTTCTTGTCTTTCATTTCCTCTGTTGCTCCTGCTTTCCCAGTGTGTGTGTGTATTCACCATGTGCACATGGGGCTGGGTTGAGATGCTAGATTAATCACCGCCGATGGCTGCTATGAAATCTCATTACACTCATCATTTGTACCAGTCTACCCAATTCCCCTCCTGCTCTCCTCCGGCAAGCCTCGCCTTTTCACGGCTCAGCCTCTGTGCTCTCTGTTTATCTGCATCTGGCTGGTGCGCTGACATACATTCAGGAGTACGTGCTTATGTGTGTCGCTGTAGAGACGGACACAGCGACTCAAGGGTAGCCATGTTACTGCTGAATGAACACAGATGAATCACAGATAAATGAGCATGAATATTGAATATGCTGCCACCAAGGTCTTTTCGTAACAGCCCCACAGAGGGTCCTGACACTCTCACGGATGACACTTTTAATGAGCGAATGTACTGTGTTGTGCTACATTAACGTGTTTACATGAGTGGTTTTGCATAATTTCTTCTCTAACACTTAAACTTACTTCAATATAGCTTTCCTTAATTGTAAAGACAGCTTAATTTGTTTATTGGATCACTAGCAGAGGAATCATCATATCGAAAGTAGGTTCAGGATCCACTTGGGTGGAGTATACATGGAAGGTGTTGGTTTGTTTGCAAATGCAATGATCGTTATCTATCATGTAAGCATAGACATTATACACTGCACTACTCTTTAATATCACTACAGGCTCGACTTCAAAGAACAGTTGCATGTGAGCTGTCAATCATAGTGTATATGTGCACATGTGCATTCATGCAACACCTGGGCATCCGGATCTGCAGACGAAACTACCTTTGTGAAGCAAAACATTTGGTATTTGTTGAACCTGGGTTTGACTGTTTCATTAGAGGTTCAGAAGGACAGAATAACATGACCACCAGGCAATATTATACAGTGTATTATAATGAAATCCAAGACATCGGCATATTCTGTGCCCTCAAAATGACCGTACAGCAGAGTTGAACTAACACCTCTGTGTCACATTGTCAACAAAAACAGAACATTATATGCTTCGTAAAGTTATTACTTATCACCAGGCTCTTGTTATTAAACTGTAAATGCTTTAAATTAGCCCTCAGCTGTTGGTGCCTTATCGTGTTTTTGAGTTAATGTGACACTGGGTTCTTTATAAGTCACTCTGGATGGGGATGTGAGGTGCTGCTAAATGTAATGCGCTGTTTTGGCATTGCACCTGTCACAGAATTGCCCTCCTCGACAGCAGCGACGGCAGGCGATGAGGAGGATGGAGATGAAGATCAACGTTCCTACCAAGACAATGGAAAGGATCACCAGGGGGAGCACATAGCCATCTTGCTGCTCCTCTGCCTCAAATGGGATCTCCTAGATAGACAGATAGATAGATATACAGATATTCGTAACATGTTATTTGTTCTTTGGTGACTGTGACTTAATTCTTCTACATTTGTGAAAAGGCGATGATGGGAAGTAAAGTAGATAGTAGCAGGTAAGGTAGGTGTCTTCTTGTTTTGAGTTTGGACAATGCATATGCTGGTTTAAGAGTGAGAGGGCAAGAAAGAGCTTCCCACACAAACATCAAAGAGCTGAAACCACTCAAGTGGTTAGTGCGGCTCCTTTCTCAGCTCACAGCTCACTCAGAAATTTCACCTCTTACTCTTATTCTTGCCACCTAGCCCTGATATGAAATATTGAAAGTTTTATGTCACTTCAGCACCAGTGGTAAAAATGCTGGAGTAACATACTGCAGCATAAAGTTACTATATTTCCCTGGGGATAAATAAAGTATTCCTGATTCCAATTATTATTGATATCATTCATATAGAACGTCCTGACGATGGCAGCTGCACCAGATATGCATCCTTGTACAGAGGAATGCATTTTGCAGCTTCAAACAGAGATTCACGAACACTTGATTTGCACCATGAAATGCCTGGCATCTTGACAGCAGACTAGATTTACAGATGCTGTATCCTTCCTGCAACGCCATGCAGTTTAAAGGTTTGATTTACCCCCACTGGTTGGTTGCCCTGCCTAAAATGAATCTATATATGCAACAGTGCAATTAATCAATAAGTGCCATGACTATTAACCTGTCTACAGTGTACCTTAAGCTACAGGAAGGCTTTCTCAGGGGGGCATTGCTGCTGAAGGAATTAGGCACACAAAGAACAGTCGAGACCCTATAGTGTTCTTTTTCCATTACTTTAAACAAAAGGACTCAGTACATGCATTTTTAAAATCTCTCCCTCTTCATTGGACAACTTTCCTAAATCCACAAAAAAGCAGTGGAAACTATAACTATAAGTAGTTCAGTACATTTAAATTGCTACAAAATTTTGACCTACTTCCACAGCAGAAATTTGCTGATATTATCATGTATACATCCTTATGTATTTATTCCCTACAGTTTAGTAATCACAGATCACTATTTAGCTAGTTAATAGATAGGAGTCACATTTTACTTGATTTATTAATGAATTCATCAGTAAAAGACTAAATAAATAAAATGGTCAAATTCATGACATCAAAAAAAAGTAAATGCCAAATTATACATGTATGCAAGTGTGTTGCATATGATAGTCATTTACATTTACAACTGTTTAATTATGCTTACTAATAAAAAATTGCGGTTTCCATGGGTTTCTGTCGTCATGTAGGCTATAGAACAGGGCCTGAAAACATATGAATGAAGTAATAAATGACAACACAAGCTGAATAGAAAAGGTTAAATAAAGATAACACAGACACTGTATATCGCAATAATGATCTTAAAGGTGTTATGCTGAACTCTATGATGGGGAACGCACTGAACGTGCTAATGAGCGCTGGACTCTGATGTCACAATGTAATTTCTCTGTGAGGGGAAATTAAAGACGAGATTAGATCGAGATTTAATTATTTCAGGTCCAGGTCAGGATGTTCTCTATTAGTCAATCGGCCAGAAAAGAATAGGAGGCAAAGTATGTTTCTGGTGGTGAGCTGGATAAAACACACACACACACACAGGAAGTTTAAGAATAAGTTAGTGGTGAAAGGTAGACTTACTGTGGAGTTTTTTGGTAGGATGTTCCAGACGGTAGACTCATTGCTCATGGTCCAGGCTGACTAGAGAGTCCCCCTGAGAGACAGCACGCGCACACACAGGCACACAAACACACACACACAGAGGAAATGACTGTTTCTGGCACAGTAAATCAAATCACAAAGTTAACCAACAAAGATATTGCAGTTTGTCTACATTAACAAATTGTGTACATGCACATTAAATGTGCATGTACACATTAAACAAAACCTCTTTGAATACAAAGAAAAATGAATAATAATAGTCCACCAGTCACTCTTTATGATATGGTAGGAAATGCCCACTGCAGCAGAAAAATATTGTTACATCTTAAACTGCTCTGAAAGACTGCAAGAGGAAGCAGAAACCTGATGTATATGTGTAAGAGTTGTGCTTGTACACATGTGCTGAATCCCACAAAAGATGCAAATGGTAGCACCTTGCCTGTAAATCATCACCTATAATTCCATATCAGCCCAAAGACTCTATCTACTGCTCACACACACATGTGCACACAAGCACACATACACACAGAGAACTGGGAGAAACACCAGCTCTGACTGGAAAGCAGGTGAGTTCCACTACGACTGTTGATATGATGCTTTCGTTCTTATAGATCATAGCCATTAATACTGCTGCTGTACTGCAACGCCTACACACACACACACACTCTGGATAGATCTACTCACCCATCAGGGGAGAATCAACATGCCAGCAGCACTCAGCACTGCTTGCTTGCCTGCCTGCCAGTCACTGCAGCACTCTCAACTTCACCACCACAACCTGTAAGCTACTGCCGAGATCTTTGCTGCCAGCCTGTCTAATTCTTTAAATCTACCATCCAAGCATAAAAACTGTTACTGGAAACACATCAGGCCGTGACCAGAATGCTTTTTTTGCTGCACTAGTGCCCACATCCTGCTATTTACCAGCCCAGTATAGCCTTACCCTGATGGAGGGCAGTGCGCAGCAGCAGCTCTGGATGTGTGTGTCAGTGCTGTGGCTCGGAAGTCTCCTGCTTAGCTCCCTTGCTGCATCCTCAGCACTTCAGCCCACCCAGCCGACTGAGCCCGAGCCTGAGCAGCAGTGTTTCCCTCTCAGGGTTGGCCCACTGGCCTTGGAGCAACAGGGTAGCAGCGCTGCATGGCTGATAACAAACATACATATAGCAGAAATATTCTGTAATTATTCAGTTTGTTTTTTTTATGTGGTTAAGTTTTACATCACTTAAGTGTCTACAGGCAACAAATCCACACTACAGACAGGCTTCCCTGCAGTCTGTTTCTTTCCTCTTTTTCTCAACCATTTCTTATGGACAGACATAAAACTTCAGAAAATTGTCTTTATTGAAGTCTTGCAACATTCAGGCCCCACTGTATTGACTGAAGGAAATGAGACACTTGTGTATAAATGACAGGTCACCATAATAAACACTGGTCTCTCCTATCGAGGAACAAAGGAAAAATAATATGAAAACAAGCTGTAAAAATGTATTCAACCTAACACATGCTTACTTCTGCAGCCCCCTGTGGATTATCTCTATTGATTAGTAAACTGAGAAGACGGTGAGACATGGATGTCCCAGCAATGCCGTATCCCGTGATGCTTTAGAAAAAAATCACCAGCACCATTACCATACTGTGTATCGCTATTAAAACGAGTAGCCTTTTACAGTTCATCTCATACAATAATGGCTCCCATAATGGTTTCATTCCGGACCCTGAAATAAGTTGTTGAAATAGAGAGATGGTTGCACACAGGAAAGCATCCCGCCTATTATTGCTCTCCACCGCAACATTTTCCCCCGGAACAAAATAATGAGCATCGGCTCTGCCAGTGGCAGCTGTTTCCTGATGGAGGTTCAGCTCATAAAAATCTTTTGCAAGAATGTAAAAATCACTTCACACTGGGTGAGGAAATGTAGCCGATTGTAAACTTAAAAACTAGACACAATGCGGCTGCAGTCGCCTTACAAGTGCAGCCAGCTCCATAAATAGAGCATCTTCATATTTAACGGGCGCTGATGATTTTCATCAGCCGGTGAGACCGACAGCAGCTCACCATTTGAATGGGCTGCACAAGCGGACCGACAGGAAGACGGGCAGGCGAAGAAGGCACTCACCTACTCAGAGCAGCCCGATACCTGCAAGGGTGGACGGGCACCGCCGATGAAACCCAACTCCTCTGTGAACACTTTAATGTGGATTTTTCTAAAGCTAAAAGTATTTATGAATGAAACCCCACTGCTTAAGACACGCCCACCACCCCAGTCAGAGGCGCACCACGTGACGCAACGAGCGAGGCAGAGCCTGATTGATAGTTCCTGAAGATGATCCAGATGATCCAGGTCGGTCCACACATCTGCACACAGACAGAGGAAGAACCAATTCAATGTAGAGTGTCCTAATGAATGTATATTAAATATTGTGCCGTTGTTCTCAAATTGCCGCAATACTTCTTCTCCTTTGTTCCCTTCATTTGTTGATTTGTTTCACATTCACCTGCAGGCAGGTGAAGGAAAAATGCACCACTTCTGTCGTCTATAGTTGGGGAGGCCATACATGTGGCATCATATGAAGACACAAAAACTTCCCAAACGGAAGCAAGTGAGTCCCAACCTGCTGTGGCCCATCCAACATGTAACATGGTTTCCCTGCCATCTAGTGGCAGGGTGTGTTCAATGACTTCTGCTTTCTAACATAGTTAATGTGTGGAATAAACGTTTTGTTAAATGGACCTCTGGTCATCTGCTGTTCTCCACAAGTGTCTCTGAAGAAAACTTATAAAAATGCTCATTTAAGTCTGTTGTTGACTCAACAGACATCGTTACTTATACATAAATATATATATAATACACACTTTGGGTCATTATATTGCTAAAAGTAAAACAACTATGACACAACAGCAATCTTACCGTATGCATGGTGCTCGCATGGATGTACCCGCGAACTGCAGGGCCAGTCAACTTCAAAAGACCACATTACCCGGCAAGCTTTGCGACACCGTAAAGCCTTGTGGGTAGGTTACCAACGTCCTTGTCCTACCAAACGCACACCGACTGGCTCCACGCAAGGGCTTGGGGATCTGTGTCATTCACCCGTGCTTGAATTAAAAACTAAATTTTCGGACATGTTGGCAGCCAGGTTTCTCCGTCGCGCCCTCCCGGCGCTCAGACACGCTCGCTCCTACGCCGAGGCGGCCTCCGGCCCCCCTCAGATGTCCTTCACTTTCGCCTCCCCGACACAGGTAGCCGTCTAACGCTACTGCCGAGGCTCTTCGGGCCCCACCTGCTGCTGGGCTGACTAAGTTTTTTGTTTAAAATGCACCTTCTCAGTCTGCACTCTTCCCGTTGGTCATTTGGCAGTTGTGCAAATCTATGGCTTCTCTATAGTGGCTTTTATATGTTGTTATGGTTTATTTACGCCTACAGTATTAGGAATGGGGGGAGTTAGCTTAGCAAGCTAACGACCAACTTTACTGTCATTCACTGTCTTTGACCAGCAGCTGGCCAGTTTGTGTTCACTGATTGATACAATTAAAGCAATATGTTTTGGTTCAGCAGTATTTTAGCAACTATCTGTAGGTGAAATATATTTGTAGGTCTGTGTTTTTGTAAAACCACCACCAAGCAGAAGTGTGTCGAATACACATATCTCTAACCTTGACTTCAGCGATTGTACGTCGCCCCAATGACGAGTTGTGGTCTTCAATACATGTATTATGTTTTAAAACAATTTTTCTTCTGTTCAGTTTAACATCTTTAGCCTAAACCAGTCACTATTTAGCAATGTGGATTTGTTGCAGGGGGCCTTTCTGTGCGGAGTTTGCATGTTCTCCCCGTGTCTGCGTGGGTTTCCTCCCACCGTCCAAAGACATCATGTTTGGGTTATTTGGTGACTCTAAATTGTCCGTAGGTCTTAGTGTGAGTGTGAGTGGTTGTTCGTGTCTGTCTGTCTTATGTGTGTTGGCCCTGTGATGGACTGTCGACCTGTCCAGGGTGTACCCCGTCCTCGCCCGGAACGTTGGCAGGGATTGGCTCCAGCACCCCCCGTGACCCGGAAACGGAAAAGCGGTAGAAGATGGATGGATGGATTTGTTGCAGGGGTGTTTCAAATGTCAATTAATTCATGTACTTGCCTCCTGTCTCCTTCCTCCAGGTGTTTTTCAAAGAGGCCAGCGTGAAGCAGGTCGATGTGCCCACGCTTACTGGAGTGTTTGGTATCCTCCCAGCCCACGTCCCCACCCTGCAGGTGCTCAGGCCCGGTGTTGTCACAGTCTTCAATGACGATGGCTCTTCTATCAAATACTTTGGTAAGACCGCGCTTTGCCAAAACAAGAGAGTGACTGTGGACAAGCCTTCCCTAAAGGACCTCAAAACCATCCCCCTAAATAAATTAACAATGAAATTCTCATGCTATGTAATAATGGTATCTTTGTACATGCAATTAGTACCTGGTGCTAATTTGTTACATATTGGTAAAAAGTAAGGTTCTTAATCTAGCAGCTTCAAAGTTGATTCAAAATATCAGTGTTTTTAATTCAAGTGTAAAGAAGTTTGTGCCCAGTTTGTTTTCTAAATTCCCTTCTCTCAAAATAGCCTAACATTCCTGGAGGTTATACATTTTGTCTCACTAATACAATGGTACATCATCAAATTATTGTGATTTGGACATTTATGTGTCATGTTTCACCTGTTAACATACATTTTAGAAATTCACTGCGAAAATAGACAGCGGACTGGAAGTTAGCCTGAGAGTGTGGCAGGATGTCTGCAGACTTTAACACAGCGTTCTGGATTTCAAAGCTCATCTAAGTTACTTGGGCTGTTTGTCTGTGTGTGTACACAGTGAGCAGTGGGTCCGTAACAGTCAATGCTGATTCTTCAGTGCAACTGCTAGCTGAGGAGGCTGTTCCTTTGGACCAGCTGGACGTTGCAGTGAGTATACCAAACAGCATCATCATATCATTCACATGCATACCAGAGCAGCATCTGTACTAATGTTTGGCTGATATGAACAACTTTTACCATGACATGGGAAGAAATTTGTCAGAGACTTTACGGCAGTTTAAATAGCTATTCCTTTAGTTAGCCAAGTGCAATTATGCACTTAGCAGAACTTAGTAATACTTGATACTTAGGCTTGTTGGATCAAGGTAATGAAATCTGACCTTTTTTTGTGGCCATTACAAAAAAATCAATCATGACTGAGCTTTTTAGCAAATAAGCACTTTCTCAACTTAATATGTAGATATTCATTTGATGAGTGTATGCAGTGTAAATTGTTTTATTACATCCCATATACTATCCATTAGACATCTTTCAGTACAGAATGAGTGTCTTTTTTGTGTGGTCTGCTTCGATTTACAAAAAGAGGCTGAAACGAGATCTTGATGTAATAATAGCATATAATAAAAGAACAGTTTAAATTTTACATCTTTAAATGCGATTAAAATGTCTGCATTTTTGAAGGCATTAGATCACAAGATGAGCAATTTTCATTTTAATTTGAAAAGACCTATAAGAGTGCTGTTCCATATACAATAGCCAAAGAACAAACAAAAAAAAAAACTAGCTGCAAATGGTTTGTTTTATTTGAAATAAATGTAGAGATTAGGGCGTGCATACAACAACAGGGACCTTCAGAATGTACAACATTCACAAGAGTAATATTGACTGCAGGGTTAGTTGACCACATTTTGTTTTCTTACAGGATATACTCTGTATTTGCATCAAATAATTGTGTTTTTGTTTAAATTATTTAGCCAACTAATAATGGCATCAATCTCTATATCATTATAATTGCCGTTGTTTTTAATGATCTTATTGAGATCCAGAGTATTAATTATCACCAAGTAATAATAATTTGCATGCTCCGTCTGTTTACTCATTGATCATAGTTGTCAACTGTTTATGTACTAAATTGGTTAAGTCACCCCCCCAACAGCTAAATTCCTTTTGTCCTTTGCATTTAAAGTGTATCACTAAGAATTCAGGAACTTGTTTTTTCATCTTTGCTTCTTTTGTCTATTTAAAAACAATGTGGTCCTGTTCAGACATGACATCAGCGTTCACGTCAGGTGATCCAATCGCCAGTGGACAGCTCTAAATACAGGTGTGAACATATTCAGGACACATTTTAGATCCAATCACTCATCCCACATTCGGAGGTGGACCCGTCTGTTAGAGTTTCTAAAAACAACACCGAATACCAGTTTATTTGCATTTAAAGCGGGGAAGTGAGATCTGATCATAAGTGGTCACTCCAGACACATATTAAAGCCAGGCGTGAAGTGAGAGCTAAGAGCTGACCACTTGGGCTTGGATCATTGAAGACCCCCTGATGAACCTCTAAATCTGACTCTGCATTGGTCTTAGGGTTTTACATTTCGTCTTCAATGCTGTATAGCAATATCTTTGTACCTGAGGTTTCCTTGAATGTTTAAAATCCTAATCTGTTCTGTAGCTCCACAGGTTTAACTTGACTGTGGAGGTGGGAAAGCACAGATGAGTTGTCATTCTTTTTCAATTCAAAAGGTTTTCATCAGTATCGCCTCTTAAAAGTACATGCAAAAATGTTTTTGTCATAAGTTGATATTTGGGACATGTAAAGAGCTGTTGTCTTTAACTTTTAATTCCATTATTGAGTGTGGACGACCCAGTGTTGACAAATTGTGTCTTCGAAATGTCAGTGTAATGTGGATTAGTCAATTCTTTATGGATCTTTGAGGTTTTAATGAGATTTGTGTGATGGGTGTCCATATCCAATTGTTTGAGACATGCATAATTGCTGATTCAACCTGGTTTGTCTGCCAGCAGAGACCATTACTATACCAATACCCTTACTATACTTTTTCCTCTCACATTTTGATCTGCTGTGCTGATGAGCACCCTCCATCTGATGATTATACGTTTGATCTTCGTTGCAGTTGGACCTCAACATTGAGTCCCTGTTTAAATGTCAACATTGTTAACAGTGGGCTGCATTATTATGCACTCGCTGTCTAGGTGTCCGTCTTTGACCTTGGGCAGTGCCGGTGTCACTGTCAAGTTCACTTCATAGCAGTAAATTAGTTACTCCCCCCTTGTCGTCTTCCACTCTGCAGTAACAATGCACATGGGCCCACACTGTTAATAAGGAGGGAAAGGTCAGTCACTGTTGAGTTATAGCAGATGTGTCAAATCCCTGCTGGGAGACCTTTAACTTCCAGCTATGTTTGGCATTTCTTGTTTCTAATCGCTACTGTGACAAATAGTTCTTTCAGAGAAAAGAGGCAGAAGGGATTTTCTCTATCTGTCTCTACCCACTTTTGACTCATTCTTCTTGGGCCTTGTTATTCTGACTTTTACATTTTGAGTTAGCCTCAGAACATTTTTGGGTTAATTGGAGTAGGTTGGGCTGTTTCACCCCTGTGATATTTCCGTGGTTTCTACTTGGACAGTTAGTGCTCCAGTGATTTTTATTTATTTTTATTCCTGGATGCACCAGCCCGTTGAGAGATTTTTGTGTTGTTGTTGACAAACCAAAATCTTAACTCAGGGCATCATCAATTTCTCCCGTTTGTTGTTTCTCCTAGTTATACATTGTATTTTCTCTATTTTCAGGCTGCCAAGGCCAACCTGGAGAAGGCTCAGTCTGAATTACCAGGCACATCTGACGAGGCAGCGAGGGCAGAAATTCAGATCAGCATAGAGGCCAACGAGGCCATTGTGAAGGCTCTCGAGTAGACCCGTGGTACGACACCTCAGCCTCACATTGCCAGTCTGGTTGATTTGTTTTATCCACATCTCAGACATAATGATGAAGCACTAGCTCTTAATATTATAGGAAAATGTTAAAAGTTACTCTCCCCCTCCCCCAGGTAATCTTTTTTGTTTCTTTGATGGAAATCAATGGTCCATCAATTCCATTTCCAGCTCAGTCACGTCGGTGTCCAGAAGAGTCCATGTTTGCTTTGTACAGTGGATGAACTTAAAAATAAATTTATTTGGAATTACCATGTGGCGAAGATTGTGTTTTCCTTAAATCTGTACCTCTGCTGCTAGTTTCATAAAATCAATACAGACCTATTGGCTCCAATAGATTTTATAATCTGTTTGGATTTTACATTAAATCAGAAATACCTTTTTTAATCCCTAGAGAGAAATCGTCCTGTTTGGCAGCTTATCTCCTGATAATTATTGAGTTGTAAAGTCTGACAGCCGCAGGAATGAATGATTTTCTGTATCTTTCCTTCCTGCATCGTAGATGGATTAACCGTCCACTGCTGTGGTTTCTCTGATCCACCAACGTTTTATGAAGTGGATGGTGTGAATATTTTAAAATGGTCTCTGCCTTCCTTTTTGTACATCGCTCCACCCCCGCCCCTAGTGAGTTTAATCTGGTTCTAGTCACAGAACCAGCTCTTTCTACCAGTTTGTCCAGCTGCCTTGCATCCTTTAGTTTTAAGCTGCGGCACAGAGCAGCATACTTGCTACCACAGAATGATAAAACATCTGCTGATGTGTAACATGCATTTTTCTTCATTAAGCAAATTTGCCATGTGTGACAAAGTGACAAAGCAACACACAAAAAATAGACTTCCAAGTCCCTTTTTTTTTTCCCGTGTCGTGTGTTTCTACCACTTGGGGGCAGCACACATCAGCTGTAGTTTGAATCGGGGAATTCTAGATATTCAGGTTTTTGTTTAACTTCACACTGACTTTATTTTAGTGTAGAGAGTAGAGAAAGTAAATCATCAGATAACTTTCTGAAAATGATTTAATTTGAACTGACTAAAAATAAACAAGGATCCTGCTTGTAAATTACACAGCTGTGTGTCAGATCTGTGGTAACAGCTTAGCCACTGTAACAGTTACATGGTTGAGGTTATTTCAAGCCCTCAGTTACTGTCTGGATGTTGTGCTGGCTCTGTTTGTTATGTGCGATGACCTCAGGTTTGAGTGACCCGGCCAGGAAAAGTCCTCCGCTGCCCATCCTGTGGAAAACTGGGCCTTTCTCTTTCTTGTTTCATAACTGTAAATTTTAACACAGACTCGCTCCAGGATGCACTTACCTCATTCACGTGCAGGCTTGAGGCTTTTGGAGCAGACACCACAACTGGTTTCTGTTCAGAATGTTTATTCAAAATAAACATTTTGAATGTCAAAATTCTCGAGGACCTTTTAACAAGTGGAAGTGACACTGTTCATACTGGAATACTCTCATGGCTATGAAAATGCACATGCCAAAACTGTTGCTCGTGTTTTTAAAGCTGTATCAAGGCCTGACTTTTCTTCTCAGAACAGAATAATTAATCCATGTCTGTCACTACTAAAAGTGCCTCTACAATCAAGGAACACAAATAATACCATGTTGCATAAAAGTTAAGTGTTGAAATCTCTTTTTTCCACGTGCCGTGCAGACATGTTGATTGTGACTTAGACCAGTAACCATTAATAACACACGTTCTCAACACCTCACCATCACATATCCTGCTCTCTGTTCTCATTTCAAATCTTTCTGCCTGTTTGATGAAAACCTTGTCATCTGCATTGCGCACGCACGCACACACACACACACACACACACACACACACACACACAGTGGACAGTACACACTCATCGTCAATCATCAGTCAGCCTCAGAGCCTGGAGACATGTGAGTGAGTAACACTTCAGACAGACAAGATGAAATGGTTATGTCAAAACCACCACTTCTTTAATCCACATTTACAAAGGGGGATGTAGAAACTGAGCCCCAGTCCTCTTCTGCTCCACACTAAATTGACACTCACCAAAAGGAAAACCAGAAAAATGACCATGTGTTTTCCATGTGCACACTGCACTCTCAGTTTATGTGCAGTCATGTAGCTTGAACAGAGAGGGGAGGATGTTCCAATCTCTTCTGGAAAAGAACCTCCGGTAATTGAAAAAGTAGCATTTTTGGTCCACAACATTTCCAGTTTGAATTTATTTCTTAATTTAAACTGGTGCTGTAAGCATTTTTAGACATGAGAGATGACTCAGTGAAAGCCACTTCATTCATCTTCTCTGCCACACCCCCTAATGAACCAAATGAACCGTCTGGCCCGAGCACTGAGGTGGTGTACGTTGACATGAAAGTGGTGAAGTGCTGTACATTGATAAAGGACGATGAGTATCCACTGAGAGCCCTCACTCAAGAACCACTCTGTTTTGCACGGCTGATGAGGCCCAAGATAATCTGTCATAGTCTACATTATCTTCCACGGACGGCCATATACCGTAATTAAAAGATTGTACTGTCTGCACCTGGGAGAGAATAACATGATACACAGCATGACAATCCATGGTGTCATGTTTGAGTGGTACTAAACACAAAGCAGCTCCCGCTTTTGTACGGACTCATTGGCCTATAGAGTTTGTACTGAGTCAACTAAGGCAGGAATACAGGAGACAAGCCCGTGTGAATCATTATGTTTGGAGTGATGCAATCTCTAAAATGACAGTTAGAGGAGAAAAGGGATTTATTCTACAAAGGCCACAGCCATGGCTGCCCTTAGTGTCACTGACAACTAAATGATTTCCAAATACAAAGCTTGGTGCAGACCAGCATGGAAACAATAGGAAGATTATCTTTAAAAATAGTGCTGCTAAATAAAAAAAAATAATAAAAAAAAGAATCATCATCGTCATTCAGAAATTTTATTCCATTGGCAACTCATATTGTTGCATTTTACAGTTATTAACCCAACCTTAACCCCGAGGATACTGTTACATAAACACAGCATAGTTTGAAACTGCTAATGTTAAACACTAAGTCCAAATACCTGCAGAACCAATCACATCCCAGCCAGAGCTGTACTTTGTGTTCAGAGATAATTAGTGAATGTTAGCATGCTAAATAACAAAGTACAATAGCTCCTGCCGTACGTCTGCATTTTAGCGTTTAGCCCAATAACCAGCCACAGAGATGCTAGCATGGCTCATTGGTTTAGATTAACTCAGTGATTGATGGATGGTTGAAATAGTTGGCTACTATTCTGATGATTGAATGATCAACCAATTTATCGTTCATCTGAAATGAATAAGGAATCTGATTATATTAATATTCATTTGTAATGAAAATTGCTGCCCAAAAACTTGTGTATAAGAAATATAAGATATAATATAAAAGAAATGAGATCATTGAACAGTAGGGCATAGTCCAGCTTGTGCCTATGCATCTGTCAGTAAGGGTAAGAACTCACAGGCAGTAATATTCATCATGAAGCCGATGGAAAAAAATCAAGGCACAAAGTTTTTTAATGTCCTGTCATAGGATCCAACTTGACACACACCGGCGTGTGTCATGTTGGTGTAATATTTTCCTGTATGCTCTTAGAGCATCTCCATATAAGCGCAGTCAGGGCTGTATGGAGTGACTTTAATCCCATCAGACTTGGAACACAGATGAGAGTCTCTTAGTGGATACTCAAACCGAAACCCTCTTCATCTCTTTAATATAAATGCTCTCATTAACCTCATGAAATCATGGGACATACTTCATTTGCACCCCCATTGACATTTCACTCCTTGTGTTAATGATAATTCATACCGCTGACAGCATTGGGAGACCTGTTAATTCATCAGTCGCGATTATGAAAAAATAAAACAGTGTAATAGGTGAATAATAAGAGAGTTATGCATAAAACGGGCGAGTGACAGATGACCCATTTGATTTTCAAGCAGGTGCTGTGACTCATGAAAAACATATCAAGACGCACATACCTTTGATTGACGTGAGTTCTCACAACAAATTACTCATATACCTGAGGCGATGTAATGCTTTCATCTGATGACAGAGAGAAACAATCATTGAATATAAATGTGGATCTGTTGGTCTTGCTCAGTCTTGCTATGGTAAATAATATTTCATTGATCTTCTGCCATGAAATGTCACATATTAGGTTACAGGATATTGAGAGTACCTTATGTGTGATGGCAAATTAGAGACCTGAGAAAGGAAGTGAGAGGAAATTAAAGGTCCCTGAAAAATGTAACACTTCGAGTGATGAGCCAGCTTTGACTTTGGGGATGGCAATTTTCCACACATTGAAGTGCAACAAAAATTAGACTTAATATCCAGTGTGCAAAATTATCCACCTTGGAACCTAAATGTAGCCCTGCAGTGGACGTAATGAGGTACAGGTATGCGGATATGTTTTGGGATGATTTTCTTGTGTGTTGAATTGCATTTCCCCCTCGTGAGATATGGTCAAGCACGGCTAAGTGTGCATCAAGGGGGCGAATAGAGGCTGTGCAGCGGTAAGAGAGAAAGCGCAGCATCCAGAGAGCGGAGCTGATTGAAGTACTGACCTTTTGGTGGGACTGTGTAAAGAGGGGGCCTGCAGACTCTCAGTCAGCTGTCAGATATTGCATCCAGCCTGATAGTGGGAGTAAGTCCCTGACACCAGCCTCCCACCACTCTGCCCTGTTTGTGTCATCCATCCCTCCATTCTTACAGCCTTCCATTCCACACAAACACCCACCCACCTGTCAAACACACAACGCATACACACACACGCGCACAGCCAGGCAGCGCACGCAAACAATCAACCAGACGCAAAACATCCACACAAACACAAACATATTTCAGCCTGTGCCAGCTAGGTAACATTTCTACAAATAGCAGTGTGGGCATTCGGGAAAAAAAATCTCAAAGCTGCAAACACAGCCTGCTGTAGGGGTGAGATAATCAGCTTTGTGGTAAGAGTAAATGGCCTCTGAGTGGCAAGGCAGGTAATCATTGCAGTGTTTTTGTGTGAGAAAGGAAGAGTGCTTTTCCATCCTTGTGCGTGTGTCTATGCATATTCATGCTGAAATAAGCAGCCGATTTGAGGAAATGAGGGTACTGAAATTATCACTAAAGGCACTTTTAGCTGCACTTCCACTACCTACACTGTGTACATTAAATTAAGAGCAAACAACTCAAATCTATATCTGTGCAGCTATTCTTATTTGTGTATCCTATTGCCATAACAACTCAACTTTGAAGAGATACAAAAATGGTCTCTGTTGTCGTCAGTGTTGCTCTCTTGCTTGTAAAAGCAGCACAGGTGGGGCACATTTACATAAGTGGCAACAGAAATGCTGCAGATTTGCTTAAATCATGTTTGGAATTATTCCACATGCCCAATCGCTTTCCTGTTTTGGATAGCTTTGATGATTTTAACTCAATTACAAATCACTGAAGAATACATCCACTCTTCCTTTTTATTGGAAATGTAGGGCCCTAATGAGCTGATCTGAATCTTTACATGCACATTTCTTACAACAATATGCACAAATGAAATGTAAGGGATGCGATAGCTGTCAACAGAAGCCCATAAGTGGAATTAAATCTTCTTTGAATGAGAAAAAAAGAGTTAAAGTTGTGCATGTGTGTGCACGTTATAATCAAAGAATCAGAGGATGATGCAGGGCTTACTTTAGCTGGGACAGATGTGTAATATATAGCTGCTGACAACTGGCTTTGTGGCAGTTTGGCATTCCAACTAGAAGTGTCACATGCTGCAGGATTCAAAGGAGTGCATCAGCAGGGTGGGACTCTAACTTGTGTATACTACAATATATGTGGGCGTGTGTGTGTGTTTTAAGCAAGGTTTTCCAAACGAAGAAGGTGCAAACAGAAAGAGGAGATTTAAAAGAAAGAGATCATCTACATGAGTTTAGCATTGAGCCTGACTTCAGTCTGGCTTTACATTTCTAATGTTTGTTTGTTTGTTTGTTTTTTCAGCAAGTAACCACGTAAAACAGAAAATAGCATATAAACTGTTTTAAGCTGTTGTTCTATGGCAGGGATTCCCAATTATAGGTGCTTATACAGCTGAGGTATGTTTTAAGATACATGTACACAGGTCAACTAATAAAAAAAACCAAACAAACAAACAAAAATGACTTCATACTGAGTGGCCTTTAACAAACAGGCACGTGACACACTTAGAGCTCAGGTTGTTTTGTATTTCTTTTTCTGATTTTACATTTTTAAGCCAGATCTGTTCTCATCTAAAACCAGCGCTCGACTGATAACTGCATGTGAGCTGTTTCCTTTTATTTCACCCTAGAGCATGCAGCCTGTGGCCTTGACTTCCTTGTTGCCTGTTCTTGTGTTTAAATGTAGAAGTGATCAATGCTAAAGAATTCTGTCTCTGTTAAAAATCATTGCTTTGTTGAAATCTGCTGTGTTCAAAACAAGTGTACAGGCCTTGAAATGAATAGATATATAAATAATCGTATGTAACAGATGTGAGACTGATGCCTTTTTTCACTCAAGCACCTGCACCTCAAAATGTCTGTGCACGGCCCTGCCGAGCCATGACTTTTGTAGGATAGGTAACAAGAACAGAACAGTTTGAATATTTAGAAAAAGACTGATGGATGAATTGTCAGAATACAACTGATTACCCAAAAGTGAAGGACAAGTGGTTGAAATATATTGGGTTGATGAACTGGTATTTGAATTTGTCGGGCAGGACTGTGTGCGTACACTGGGGGAACACTGCTGCATGTGAACTGGCAACCAAATAACCTGACATGGTAGTACACTTGCCACCTGTGTAAAGCTTTTTGTTAGAGTGATATGGAGGGACGGGAGACGAAATCTGATCTAACGTCTGTGAACCAGAGCTAACAGTAGTATGAATCCTGCTAATCCCGGCACTGATGCTTGATTCATCCCAAAACAGGGAACCATATATGATCCCTCGGTGCAGATGACGTCTGATTTGTTCCACTACCCATTCGCAGAACTGGCCACCTTGGGAATGATTGTCATTTTCCTTTCCCTGACATTGCACGCTCTTTCCCCTCTCTCCTGGGTTAAGATCAGCCGGTGCCATGTGATCTGTCCATCACGTCCAAGGGGAGATTTTGCCACCTGGTACTTCCATGCTTTTCCCGCAGGCTGTCTTTAGCTGGGTTAAGCTGCTGCGTCCCCTCTTTCTATTTGCTGGATCTGCCTGGGCACGTGATGACACATTCACACTTGAGGCACGTGAACAAAGGCATTCATCATAAAAGTGCAGTTTATTATTATTTGTTGCCCTTTTAATTTCATGTTTTGCACAGGTGTGGTCCTCGTTATATGCATGTGTGCGTATGAGTGCGTGTGTGTGTGTGTGTGTGACATGGTTAACCACAATGTGTCAAAAGGGGAATTGAGGCAAAGTGCAATTGGCGCCATAGGAGGACCTCCGGGTTTCCTTTCCTTCCTCTTCTGCTGTGTTGAAACTTTAGTGTCATGGTTTCTGTTCTGCCACCTGTGCTGTTTCAAAACTTTCCAACTGACAGAGGATTTCTTCAAATCTCAGTGATGATGTCACATTTCCTCTGAAACAATGAAATAAGACGATAATTACGTCCATCTTGATGTCACTTAAACAAACGGTAGATTCTGGTTTGATGGTCACACTGTACAGAGAGAATTTGTAGCAATAAAGAACGGTGCTCTGCTGAGTAATGTAGGCCACGCATAAGGTTGACAAGAGCATAATGTAAAGTTCGGGTTTGCAGTACTTGTGTCTGTGAGTTTACACCACGCTGTGGTTTATGGCACCACAGTTCAGACTGTATGAATAAAAACCAACTTCTTCAGAAATCTACACATGAGGTCATCCCTCATACCAAACATGCATCCCGTACATTTTCAAATAAAAAGTGAATAAATGATGTGCTTTTTGTAATAGTCCAGTCAACCAGTCATTAGTTAGTCATTATCTTTTGGGAAGCAGAACACTGAAACCATCTTTCAAACTGTTCATGTCAGTGTGAACTTTAAATTAGAGAAACAACAAAATAGCAAATTACAGAAATGAAACTGCATGTGACTTAGCAAATGTGGTCCCATCTAACCCTCACCAGTGTAGCTAATCCCTCTGTGCTGGGTGACACCCACAATGTCCCCTGAGTGACTGACATCTTTTTGTGGCTTCATAGTCACAAGACTTTCTGCTGAAGCCATGTAGGAAAATATGCTAACAGGTTGCTAAACTTTCCGCTTGGCACACCAAAAGCACGCAGAAATAACTCTCTTAACATGCATGGAGAATTCGTGTTAATGTAAGAGTACAGAATGTGTCTTGTCATCAAATTAATTATTAGCTAACTACCATTGGCAATCACAGGGGTCAAGAAACATATTTTATGTTGTTGCATTACAGTGAACATTTGCAGTAAAAGTGCCAGGAGGAGGAGAGAGTCAGAAAATATGAGTGCAAAGAGTCAAAGGCTTGGGAAATATGAATGATCATTGGTCACGATCTCAACAAAGGCCATAAAAGCCCTTTACAAAGACTCCCTGGTAAAACTGATACTACTTTTAGCGTATAAGGTGGCTGAGTCTGTCTATACACTTCACATCTAAACAGATCACAGACAGAATTAATATGATCTGCTGATGACATTTTAAATGATGATGACACACCATGTGCCAGTGAATTGCTACCTCCACACCCGTTTGTAGTCTCAAATTAGCTTTTAGATTGCCTCTGAATTTGGCGCAGCATAGACAACCCACCAAGAAATGTGTCAGATTCTATCATCCTATATCCGCAGTTTTGTTTTTATGCGACAAACGCTGATGGATATGGTGGATAAACACATTCTTAATAAACAGTCAACACCACACAAGTCAGCTGAAATAAATAGATGCAAGTGACTAATTAATGATGTACTCACAGGGAGTCCACTGGCTGTATCAAGTTACATCAAAACGAAAAAAATAGACATGACTAAACATAGACAGGGCCCAAGCTGGGTGGAGGGAGGTGAGGTTAGTTATCATCTGGTTTATAATTCAGTGTTTCAGGCATGTTGATGAAGGTTAAGTGCAGCACAGTGGTGAGAGACAGTACCAGGGAAAAAAACACTGCAGTCAGTTCAATGTAAGAGGATGATCTCTGTCTTTTGTCATGACTCTTTCTAGCTTTGAACACTCATTTTTAATGACTGCTTGTTCCTGACATTCCATAGAGTCAGACAACTGACATAGAGGACAACAAATAAAGCAAAATAAGTGCTAAATTATGATTTGGTATCTTTTTTTTAGGTTTAGGTTTAGGTTCTTCTTTGACTGTTGATTCTTGTATCGGCAGCTATAGAGCGGTTATATTGACAACATTATCTTTTGATATTTATCACTTAACTACACAGTCTTGGTGGTATGATGGCTTAAAACAAATATAGAATAATTTGGTTGTATAAAATGTGTGTTCGGACACATTTTCCCATTCAAGTGAAAGGGAATTTATTATTGGTGTCCTCTCGTATATATTTCTTCTTTTTGGGAACTTTTACTTTATCAATTGTATTTTTGTTTTTGGGATCATTGACATCTCAGCCTCGTTGATTCCTGTAAATTCGCACAGTTTCTCCTCTGTGGTGTCAAGTCCCACTCAGGAGTGCTTACAGGTGTGGTGTCAGTAGTATGTGAAAATGATGTACTAAAAAAAGGTGAAAACATTTTCAGTTTGTACAGATCGCAAATACTGTTCCGTTTAATCATTCTGGTTGTTTTAGCATTTAGGTGGGAAAATAGCTGTATTTATGCTGTAATCAAAAAAATGTTGTATTTTATCTACATGTAATAGAACATGGTGGTAAATATAATGATACCAGCCAGACTGAGCCAGTTTCAGAGGACTAAATGTAGAAAACTGGTGATGAAAAGTTGCGATACAGATATTACTTTGCCACATGCAGAGTGAACCTTGAGGCAATAAATACCCCCCCCCCCCCAGAAACGCAGCAGTTGTGCTCATCTCTTTGCTTATTGTACACCAACACAGCACAGTCATTCTAGGCCAGCTGCACTGGCTGACATTCGAAAAGCAAACCAGTGCAAAAAAAATATGGAACGTGAGAGTCATATGGTTAGTCATCTTTTTCACCACTGAAACATGCATTTAGACTGTATATCTGAATGAAAGTCATCTGGTGTCTGGGCTTTTGGGATCACTTCCTAGTTTTATATGCATGCATTACTATATGATAAAGATGGTTTCGTTTTTGTATTGATAGGATACCTGCTGCCTGACCGGGTGGAGTAGACAGAGCAGAACAAACTCTGCCTTGCTTGCTGACAGGGTTAAATTTAAGGCCCCTCTTTGATTGCCAGTAATATAGATACTTTGGGTCAGTGCAGCCTTCCCTGTGTGACTCAATTTTGCTTCATGGCACACCACCCATACATAGTAAATATTTAACTATATGTCACAGCTGGCATTCTGTTTTTAGTACCTAAATGCACCTCCTGTCAGAAACGATGGTGGCATGTCACTGACTTTGAGAATAATGCATGACTTTTTTTCCAAGTGTCCTGGAAGGCTGCATTCAATCGCATGTTATTGCAGATTGTATATAATAATTTTACTGTTAAAATCCTGAGTCGAGATTTTCCTGTTAAAAATCTAGAAATAGTTGTCTGCCACATAGCAATCAGCTTCAAGTCCAGTGAATGGAATCAGTGCATGTATCGTAAAATACAAACAAACGATGGCAAAGAAAAGAGGGGGGAAAGGCAAGGTCTGGAAAGTTACAAGGGGGAGGGGGGAAGGAGCAAAGGGGGAAAGGGGGAGAGTGGGGCCAGACTGAGACGGCAATGGTGACGTCGTCAGTGGGGACGGAGGGCTATTTTAAGAATATGATAGGGAGAATGCCACTGCGCAGTTTTCTGGGCTGACGTCATGGATGGGATTATCCCTGCGCAGCTTTCCAGTCAGCTCATGTAATGACCGTAATGACCTTCGCTATCAGTGATCAGATTACTGCATGTCAACTGCAGAGCAAAGACCTGCTGAAGGGAGCAGATACAGTACTACGAAGAAAACACCAGGAGAGAGTAAAGGAAAGCGAAAGATTGGAAGAGAGTCAAGAGTTGTTTGCTGAGAAAAGAAGTGGGGGGTGAAAGCAGAAGAAAAGTTATGAAGCAAGACTCTAAGTGCAGAGACCAAAGGTCGATAAAAGAAAGACAAGAAGAGAGATGTAAGACAGAGGAGCACTAGCCGAGATTGAATTAGCCCACAGCTTCAGCTACCCCTAAGTTTTGGATGGAGGAGGATTAGTGGGCAGGGATTCTGGAGTGTGTGTGGGTGTGTGTGCAAGTATTCAACCGTGTGGGAGGAGAGCAGGGTGATTTGGCAAGTTCTGAACTTGCTTGCACCAACAAAGGAAATGCCTGCATCTGGTATTCATCATTGCGTACTGTACACATAAATACCCACACAGACAAACACACACACACAAATACACATTCACTGTTATCTCCTATCTGTTTCCTTTCAGTGCAAAAAAAAAAAAAAGTGCTGGGAGTACTGGTGCACATCACATGTTGCTCTTAAGCTGATTTGGTGTCCCTTCAACACACACACTGACCTCAAAGGGCAAATTTTTTCTACAACTGATACTACTCAGTGAATGGGTAGAACCATTGCAAAAGTCATATCTTTGTTTTACCAAAAGTAATACGCAAGAAGTCCATTCTGCATTGCCAAAACCACCTACCCAGCCACCCACACATCCTGCCCTGAGTCTCTCTCTCTCTCACTCCTATTTTCTCCAGTCTCCCTCTCTGTGTCCCTCTCTCACACACACACTTGCTCTGCTCTCTTCTATTTCATAGACACTGTGCTGACACCTAACCTTTGTTGGACCACGAGTTCCTCTGGCTACACTGTGGGCTGTCAAACGGATGAATAAACAAACAGATAGCACTATCACCCTCCAAGTGTGGCCGAGTTTAATGGCTGGAAAGGTTCTTATCGTGCCCGGCTTGTGTCCTGTGGGCGGATTTCATTAGCTTATTTAGCACATTCAGCCCAGTTTCCAGACTGAGTTCTGTTGTAGGCCGTTTAGTGTGAGCAGACTGGTTCTGTAAAAGGAGGCAATTATCAGGTCCACTTTGTCAGGGTGATAAATTTACACCATTTGGATCAGGTTGTACTGTAAGTGGTTAACAGGCCAGGATCTGGGGTTTGGGAGTGCAGCGCAACACCACAAATGTCTCATGAGTCACCCAGCACCACAGCATAAGAGATGATGAGATGACAAATGGTTCGAAGCACACGGACAGAATACAGAACACAGTGTGAACTATCCTGTTACGAACATGGTCAGCCACACCTAAACTGTACATCTTATTCTCACAGTCTGACTCACATTAATATGCCAGTGCAAACTAAAGGTTTTTTATCATAAATATTGCAATAAGGACACCTCGACATTTCTGAGTCTGCATTTACTTGCTTCCATACCAAGAGATAGTGAACATAAATTGTGCATTGATGCCTGTGTGGCAAATATGAAGCTTAAGCCTGGAGACCGCCCGCTCAGCCTAGTGTAAGGACTGAAATGCAACAATTGGAAGGCCCTCCTCCAAAAAGTAAAACTACACCAAAAAGCTCACTGCTTAAAAAAGATAGTAAAAGTCCGAAAAGTATCTGGACCCAGTTGAAAAATTAATACCACAACCTTCTGCTGTTATATGTTGGTTTTTGTGCGACTTAACAAACATTTTATCGTGTTAGTGAGCTTTAGATTGACAGGCCATCCATGTTCTTGTGCTTCCAGTCTTCACGCTAAGCTAACTGTAGCCTGGCTGTAGCTTCATGCAGTATTAAGGTAAGGTAGGAACCTTCACATCTAGTAATCCTTTTCACCAAAAAAAAAAAAGTAAGTGAGTATATTCCTGATTTTTACAGTAGGTTAAAATGTTATGACATAATGTTGTTACTGTCCATAACAGGGGATTAAGTTAATAGAATCATAAAGACTAATAAATTACAGTTTACATTTGTGTATCATCAACACAAACACACTTACACGCCACATGACAAATATGGCACCTGTACAATCCAGCGAGCTTGATTGTGAAATATTTGGACTGTTTCCACTGTCCCCCTGGGCGATGTTCAGTCCATAGAAGGGATTTGTCATCACTCACTCGGCAGTAAATTAAACATATAAACTTAACAATATGCACCCAAGTTGACATTAATGTAATTCACTCATCAGTCAAAAAAAAAAAAAAAAAGTGCAGTCAGAAGATTAAGTGTCTGCTCTGGTAAAAGTTTCATTACAAAGTTTTCATGACACAAGTCAAAGGAATGTCGTGGCTCGTGATAATGGAAATTGAGGTCTAGTCTAAATGTTCCTGGCTTAGATGTTCAGAAGATACTCTAAAATGTCCCTGTGCTTAATCGTAGTCTGAAGTGACACTTTTTCTTCTAGTTCCGTCGTTACACATTTGGCACATTTGCTCCTGCTTTTTTTCTTATGCCGGGTCTCTGACACTTTTCCTGGCACATTGTCTGCTTTACTGTGTAAAGCCGTACAGCTTGAGATGTGTCACCAGTCATCTGTGCTGTGAGCCGATGGGTGAGCAAGCACTTCAAACAGGGCTCTTTCGGCAGGTGTGGGATCACAGGCCCTGGCCACACTGAAATACTTCCCACTCCCACTCAACTGATCACTCCTCATCTCTGTGATGACTCTTTTTTTACCCTACACTGCATCTTGGGTGGTTTTTGAACCATCGCAACATTTAACACCTATCCCACTTCGTATTTGCTGCTACTATGACCACGTTTCTTCAAGCACTGAGGCACATATTCTTTCTGAGAAATTACTCAGATTGAAGTTACAACTATAGTAAAAATATTCAAGGAAATGTGTGCTTCTCTGGAACACTCACAAATATGTAGGTTTTTTTTTTTTTGCTGCATTAAATGAAATTTCTATTTCTTAATTGTATCTCTCCTTCATTTTTTTAAAATCTGTTTTGGCATAATCTTATCTATGCATTTGTCCTATTGCACACATTTACATGTTGACATGCAAATATGAAATCATGTCTTTGTATGTTTATCAGTGTCAGTATATTACATTAATTCTATCAACTAATGTCACACAGCAGATATGTGAAATTCACTTAACATATTCTCTTCTGCACATCATACATATAATATGTCATCATAACAGTCAGTGCGTGTATCAGTAGATCGTGCCATTAGTAATATGTGTCATTCATAATGAATCAGCCAGTCACCAAATGACTGTGCTGACTGACAAAGACTTTGTGATCAAAATCATGGTATCAAAGTTAGATGGTCAGAAAAAAACTTCGTTAAATTTTTAGAGCAATAAATTGACCCTTTATTTATTCATATAGTTGCTTATTTTATAAAGTCTTTGTTTATATTAAAAATGTTTGGTCATAAAACTAGGTGTTCCATATTTCTCTTAATCCACATTAATGTCTATAAGTGTAAGCATGAGTCTCCACCCACAATCCATTTCACTGACCAAACTGTCAGTGGACACCATTCAAACAGCCGAGCTTTAAAACGGTTCAGAAACTTTATCCAATCACGGAAACAGGCACTTAGGCCACAGTCAATACTGTCTGAAAGACAACATGTAAATCAAATTAGAGACACATAACGATCTGAGCCTGATAAAACCTTTAAAACCAAGAACCAAGTGGGGTTATAGCAGGTCAGCCTACATCAGTACCACCATGTTTATGTCATTTCTTTTTGACTTTACACCTCAATGTTAATGAGTCAAAAATTGTTATGAGTCCAGGGTCTGATATAAATTCTTAACCCATTAAGAAAATAAATGATAAGGAAACTTCTTTCACTTCCTTAAAGTTCCTGAGATCAACAAAACAGCAGGGATGGAAGGTGCCCACTCGAACACCCCAATGAGATGATTACTCCTCCCACCATGCAAAATACAAGTCACCAGGTAAGTGGTTATTATTCTTAGAGATTATAAAAGCCCTTTGAGCTCAACTGTTGTTAGAATTGAAGGTCAAATTATAACATTGTCCCACTACTAACACATGGTTATTAGGGCAAAAAGTGCCTGCACCTCATACACTTTTCCTTTGTGTCTGTGCATGTTTGTATGTAAATGTGCCCAATATTTGCTACCCTCGCATATCTGTGAGAGATAGAACCCTCTATGATCTGTTTCCCAAGAGTTCACACTTTATCAGCCTGTAAGGAATTCAGGCAGATCTATGTGTCAGCTTCCGGTGGTGATGTTAAGAGCGTGGCGTTGCAAAGGCTTGTGAGGTGTGTCTGTCCCACTCACAGCCACTCAGGGTGAATCAGGAGGAAATGGTGGCAGGACAACAACAGCAGCAGCGGGATGAGCGCGTTAGGCATGGTTCATTTTTCTCCTGAGGCAGAGGGCGGCCCACTGGTGACTTTGACGGATAGGAATGCTGCTCACCCACACACACATACACACGCCCACACATGTCCCACACACTCACACAACAACTTTGCCACTGTTGCTCGTGCATCGATATGCATGCACAAACTCACACTTGTGGGCACACGCGCAATCACACACAGGCTGCTCTGCCCCACCAGATCTGATATCCAATGTGAAATGTTTACGACCCGCCCACGTGTCCTTCCTCCCTTGTCAATAAGCTCTTCCCAGAAGTATGTGTGATGCATTGCCATGTAGACGGCTGTATATGGGGGTTGCTCTCGCATCCTCCATCACAGGATTATCCATGTGCATCCTACTACACCATGCAGCACATAGTGAAAAACGCTTGGCTTATAAGCTGTGTGATGATAAATTTGTGCATTAACTGGATGCTTTTACTTAATCACATTGTGATTTGTCACATTAGCAGAGATACAATGAGAGGACAGTCTGTACCAGCTACTGGGGATTAAAATAAATGGCATACTGAATGAAGGTCTCAACCCAAAATACTAAAAAAAAAAAACATGTCTTCTACTTTACTAAAGAATGAAAAACGGCCAATTACAAGAAAATGTTGAGATCAGGATTACACGTGGAGAGGGTTGCACCTTTGTCGCAAAACATATTCAATTGTCAGATCAACTCCAGTCTAATTCAGGCAAACAAGGTCAGAGTGTTCTGGCCTACCAAAGCTGTGTTGACAGCTAGAGCTGCTGACGAGTACAGCCAAGCTGAAAAGAAGAACTTGACTCTCAAGCGGCCAGAGTGACACATATCAACGTACATTATTAGCTTTCTCTTTGTATGGATGTCTCATACACACAGATCCCTTAATATGCTCCTGCTAGCATGACAAGCGTCTAAACAGGCTATGGAGCGAGCTATTTCAAAAGCGCAGCATTTGACTAAAACAAAGGGTTTTGTTTCAAGAAGAGGAGGGCATTTAACAAACTCCTTTCGCTTTGCTCCATTGAATCAGCATCTCCCAGAGAGAAATAGAGAGATGGAGACAGATAAGGAGCAAGAGAGGGAGCTGTTGGGGCTAGGAAAAGACAGGCACCTTTGTCTGATTATGGAGTCTCTGAGAGATAACGCCAGTGTTTCTTTTGAACACACACTGCTTTGTCTTTCTTCCCAACACACACAAACATACACACTCAAGGATGAGTCAGTCCTCAGACAATGTGATAATATGCTCGTGGGGCACAACGTCCCCTACACAGCAGGGTGGAGTGTGTCTCTGTAATCAGACAGACAGTCTGTACCAGCCCTGAGGCTTGGAGGAAGGACAGTGTTTGGCTTGTGAATGTTAACTGACTTTAAGGCATACTCGGGCTTTTTTTTTCCTTTGTCACTTTGCATAACATCTCTCTTGTCCTTCAGGTGAACCTTACTATGATGATTATCTCACATGTGAGCTACATTAATGCAATCAATGCATGGGCATATTACAAAAACTATCCCTTACTTGGAATGTGTTTACAGTGGTGAAGTACATTTACTTAAGTACTTAAGCACAAGAGTACAATTTTCTGCTACAGAAGAGTTTTAAAACTACATTATTCACTTAAAAATAATCCTTGCACGCCACATATAAAGATTTGGCAATGTGATAAGTGTAAAAAAAACCCAACAACTTGGCCTTTAGTGCATTTTTTACTAATTAAGCAATATGCCAATAATAAAAATAATATTAATTCTATGTTATGTATATTAAAATATGGCATTACTAAAGTGGTAGTGTTAAATAACATTTTCAATTCAACTGTCAATTTGTAATGTAGGCAGTTATACATTCAACATGTGTCCTATATTTCTACTTTGATTCAAGACATATCTATATGTTTCCTCTACTACTGCCTACATTTGGTTACAAAATAACAAGCAGTATTTCTGTGAATATTTAAAAGCTAGTTTTACGTTTTTTTTTTTGTTTTTTTTTTAATTATCCATGAAATTTCCCGCAACAAGCGCATTTCCTGTAAGATTATACGTGATCGGTGCCACAGAAATTTTTGTTTACCTGTGCGCGTGCCCCCGTATCCAGGCAGCCTGTTTACCTGCTCTGTTGCCCGGCGACATATTTCTCTATGTCGTCAGAGGCCGGTAACACCCCTGATATGGCCAAAGCGCCTGGTTTCGTTGACTCTTTGTTAAGGTGGCGCAGCGCCGGAGGACGGTATTTTGTTTTCCATTTCGACATTTCCCTCCATTAAAAGCCGGGGTCGTGTTAGAGGAGTCATCGACACGGTTTAGGTATGTTTATCTGCCGCCGTTTTGCGTAGGCACATTCTCTCCCCCCCGTGACGATGCGTTAAAAAAAAGTAAAGTGGAGCCACCTTAAAAAAATCACATTGCGGACACTCCACCCATCTGTGAGAGGAGTCGGTGAAGAGCTGTCTCACCTTCCCGTCGGCGGCCCTTTATTACTGGGAAAGCGGCCCGTGCGGAAGCAGCACGCGGCGGCACTGTGAGGACATAACTGCAGCCCCTCATTGGCCAGTAGTCCTCAGGTCGGCTGCGTAAACGTCGCGCGCTGTACACGGATAACGCAAGAGACGGCCAGAGAAGTTACTGAAGAGAACAAAAATAATAATAATATAAATTTTATTAATAATAATAAGCCCTCCAGTGGATATTAAAGAGTTTGGATTAATTTCTTTTCTTTTTTTTTATTAATTTCTTTTTTTTTACCATTTGGGGTTTTTTACTTTACATGCCAAAACTGGGGGAACAGACTGGAACACAACAGACCTCAGCGCAAAGCTTCACAGTTTTCGCCACAGTTTTTGGTAAGTGGATATGTTCAATTGGGTTATTATTTACTCGCATGTTAACTTTAGATTTACTCTTCGTGTCGACACAGGAGTCTGGACAGAGGCGTTGATGCGTTGGTGGCTAAGACATTGATTGGAGAGTCGCAGTCAATCGCAGATCGATAGAAACTTGTTGTCAAGTGATTGGATGAGCCATGTAAATTTTGTGGGCATGATTAATTTAATAAGGCCGCTTTTGACGTCAGGGTAGAGTCACCTTAGTAAGTATGATTACAATTGGTTGATGGCAGCAAAGGAGCACAATAACACGATCAAATGATACCTTACTCCCGTTAACAGGAGAATAAGATAATTTTATGATAGACCCTTACGCATAAACAGGTGTATTCATGTTTTTGGCCCATAAATGCTCGGTATGAAGTCTTAACTCTCTTCCATTGTTAAGACACAAGTAAACTATGACTCGGTTGCAAGATTTGATTGTGAAAGTTTCCCCCTCGGCCACTGGGAGGCGACCTAGTCTGTGCTTTCTGATGTTAAAGACCCTACTTTTGCATTGAAAATATAGGGGTGGGCTCAATGTTAGCTACAGATTCCTGGATATTTTCAATCTGCCCCTCTGTGTGTGTGTGTGTGTGTGTGTGTGTGTGTGTGTGTGTGTGTGCATAATCTCATCTGATCAGGTTTTACTGGGGATTTTGATTACGGCATTGATTGATTACCTCAGATTGGAAAATACCAGCTTTTGCAGCACACAGTCACAGCTGCAGCTTCATACATGTAGAAAAGTATCAAGTCACATCCAACGTTTGGCTGTAGATACTGAGATCGACATTTGATTGTGCTGCCAAATATATGTACCGTAAAGCCTATGAGTTGTCTGATAGCCCATATTTCTTCCTAGAAAGTATATAACCCTTAAAGGGGTGATTTGCATAAGGCAGTACTCATGATTACATCAGTAGTCTAAGCGTTGCTGAGGTCAAGAGAAAGAGAAAGACCTCAGCAGTATTAACGCCATTACAATGACCTCTGATAACTTCTAATTATCAGTAAAGAGTGTAACATATAGAGGTACTGTTATACTGTTTTATTTATGCATATATATATGTGTGTGTGTGTGTAGGATATTTAAAAAAGCTGCATCCTCTGTGCCGTTGACATGTAGTCATGAACAGAGCGAGACCTGATCAAAACACTGCCACTTTCTTTGATACAGTTAAAAGTTTATTTTCCGTAACATAGACATCAGATTAGAACATTCATAAATTACAGTGATTCATACTTTTGGACCATGAATCTAAGATCAGTCAATAATTTATCTCTTCAGAAAATAAGGAAGTAGGTAATGACGAAAAGTAATGAATTCGTAATTTTAACTTAAACTTGGTGAAAACTTTCACTTTAACTTCTGTTTAAATAGCACGGCTATAACACGCATATTTTTGTTTTATGCTGTAATTTATTATGAATGGCCCAAACTCGCCTGCCCTCCACGTGGGTGTGGATCTCATCTTTCCATTGGCTGAGAGCAGTGACGTCCTGAAGGTGCTGTGCTCTGATTGGTCGGGCCGGCCCCTGGGGTGGGCTGTGGGCGTGTTTTATCGATGGTGGAAGTGAGATACTTTGTGACAATGTTCATTGTCGATATTTCGCCGGAGCTCCGGAGGGTGTGAGTTCTCGGCGGAGAGCCTCTCACTTCTTGCCGTGCGAGGCTTCGCAGCTTACGGACGGTGTCGTTTTATCCCTCCGAAGCTTTCAAAAGCTTTCCAAACACCGAGGGGAATTTATTTTAATTCCAAGTAAACCTAGCAGGGTTTTGTTTTAAAGGCACCCGCTTACGTAAATGAGTGTCCGTGGCTTTTTTTTCCTTTTTTTTTTTTTTTTTGGTGTCTCTGTGTGTGTGTGTATGTGTGTTGGGCTGACTGCATACTTGCGTTGCTGCCTGGCATCTGCACATTTATGTAGCATTTAAGAAGACTTTCACGGACACGCTGGAGACAGAGAGAGACGAGAGAGAGAGCTCTAATGAAGAAACAAACACGCTTTATGTAGTTTACTTTCCTGGGAGGAATATTCCCATGAGATCGGCCGGAGAGAGGACGGATTGGCTTTTATTTTGACTCTCGGAGAGCGAGAGGAAAGGAGGCACCGAGAGAGAGAGAGAGAGAGAGAAAGCTCTCTGAATGCTGCATTTGATTTGCAAGCACAACAAGGGACGGTAGCCAAAGCGGCGGATCTGCTCCCCCGTCCTCCAACAACCCGTTTCATCCCCGGCTCTGCTCGCCTTGCCCCCCTCCCCTCTGATCACAGGTTATCGGATGGACCAGCATCCCAGCGCCCGGAGCTGCACCAGTCGCGGGGCTTCGTCCTGCGAGGCCGTCCCGACTGAGCCCTCCATGAATCTTTACATCCATTCCACCACCGGCACACGCTTCGAGCTCTCCCTGCCCCTGGAAGAGACCGTGGAGGGACTGAAGAGGAGGCTGTCGCAAAGACTCAAAGTACCAAAAGAGAGACTCGCTCTGCTGCACAAAGAAACGTGAGTAAACCTGATGCATGTGTGCTTGCACGGTTGAGATGTGTTTACTGGAAAGTGTAGCCTCCTTACTGTGGAGGGGGAAAGAATCATAAACAGCACTTCATGCCTTTTGTCCCAAGAGCCATTGTCCATAGTGTTGTGATGCCTTTGCGATTGGAAATGTGAATAAACCCGAGTTCAGGTGTGTTCACCCTTTGGCTCTGCAGTGATATGGTTTAATCTATACTTTGTGTTTATTTGTGCTGGAGCTTTGGGGCGCTTTAGAGACAACCTTGGCTGCTTCAGCCATCAATACATTCAAGGAAACTACTGACCACGGTATTGGAATTACGCATAGGGGACGCACCGGTCACTGGAACAGTATTGACAAGGAGATCTGCACACTCGCATTGATTCATCCCTCCTTCATTATAAATACCGAAGCCTGACAGGACTGCTAATGCTGTGTGAATCATACACGTTAAAAATTGATGAGTACAGTCACACACACTGGGTAGTCTGTAATTTATTTACTGTGTTACTGCAGGCATACATTTGGCTCATCTTGGACTGTATAATTGAATATGGATGTATCTTCTGCTTGGATCGGGCTCTAAGTGTTGAGTTACATGGCGATACCAAGTATCCTTGAAAGCAGAGTCACTCCTTGATGGTTTCAGTGAATTTCTGGGTGTGAGGTTTCGGCTCGCCGAGTTTGAGTACTCAGAAAATGCTCCTGTAATAGCACCACAGGACAGAGCTGCAGGAGTGAGGGGATGTTTAGACCTTTGTTATTTAAACCCAAACTTACAGTATTAGTCGGTTTCTAAATAAATCAGACCTGGGTCAAAAGAGCTAACAATAATGCTGTTTGTATGGTGTCATACAAAAATGTCAGAGGGGGTAGGGTAGGATATGCAAACAGTCAGCACTATTTTCCAGCTCCCACCTATTGTAATCACCCAATAAATCACATCATCCTCTAAAACCTGAAACCCTGTTTTAATCCCCCCTCCCCAGTTTACCCCTCAAAATGTAGACCCGAAGCAAGGCAGTGCTGAAGGTCTTTGTTCAGCTGCATTGGGAGAAATTTGGGTCATGCTTGTACAGTGGTTTGTCCTAAACATTCTCCATAAGACTATAGGAGGCACTACACCTGGATGTGAGTGCTTTGAGTGCTTCGTGACCTGCAAGATAAAAGCTTTTCCTCATTGTGGAAGAGACATTTCTGCTCTGCACTAACCATTAAATAGTAAAGCCCCTGTAAATGTATTATACATTATTTGTCTTAGCGTTCTTTGGAATTGAAGAAACATCTGCAATATAATTTTTTTTATTTTATTTTTTATTTTAACCAAGAACAATAGATCAGCAATATCAACAATAGTTCCCTGCTGCCATGTTTATTTTTTCTCATAATGGTTACAAGGACTGTGGTTTGGTTTCACCTTGGATTTTCAGGCTCTTCATTTGTTCAACTCCAAATGCCAAAAGAAAATACTTACCTCCACTTAGGAAAGTGGCAGTGGTGCCAAATATCCACTGCGAGCAATTGTCAAGCTCCACTATACTCGAAATTGAAATATGACAGTCCAATCAATACTTTTCTTTCATGGAGCTTTTCACCCACGGCTCTTTTCGAAACTAGTTTTGAAGTCTGTCTGCCCCCCCCTGGCTGAAGGGTATTTGTGTGTCTGAAGAGAGAAGATATTGTCAGCACAGTCTAATTATCTTGTTCTCTCTAACCCTTCAGGCGACTAAGTTCAGGCAAACTCCAGGATCTAGGCATCTCTGATGGGAGCAAGTTAACACTTGTACCAACAGTTGAAGCAGGATTAATGGTAAGGCTCATTTGAATGTCATGTTGTTTTAGTTTGGATTTCTAATTGTTATTATGTAATGTGCATTTGCATCAAAAAAATATTTGCATAGAAATTACCTTGCATGATTGACATGTTCTCCCTTCAGTCCATTAAAACTGATTATTTATTATCCATTTCTCTTGCTGTGCAGTCTCAAGCATCAAGACCAGAACAGTCAGTAATGCAAGCCCTGGAGAGCTTAACAGAAACTCAGGTAAGAAACTGTATTTCTGTGTTGACCCTGAAATAATATGGATGCAAAACGTAGCATGCAACCATGGCTGCAATCCAAACTGAGCTTTGGACCTTTTTTGTGTGTGTGTTTGCATGGGGGATATGGGAGGTTGCAGCTTTACAGAGAAACTACCACATATGACAGAGGAGGGAATGAAATGAGTTGAGCAGGCTGCACAAGCAAAAGCCTCTTTGCTTGTCTAATCTCAACCTCTTAAGCAAGCCAAGCCAAGCTAGACATCCAGTGTGAGCTGTTAGGATATAATAAGCAGCAACACCTTCCTGTATCTAGTAACATCTGTGATAGTGTGTGTGCGCATGTATGCATGCGCGTGTGTGTGTGTGAGTGAGCATGTGAACATGCATGCCAGAGAAAAGTCAGAGTGAACAGCGCACAAGAAAGTTTTGTGAGATGTTGAGAGGACAAGCACATAACACTTCCACATTACTGCAAATACCTCTATCGGTAATCTCTATCCACTCCCTCTGTATTTCATGCTCTGACAGACGTGCACAGGCATACACACGCACATACACGCACACACGCACACACGCACAGACACACACACACACACACACACACACACACACACACACACACACACACACACACACAGGCAAGTTTCCAGGAAGTGTGCTGTGGCTACATGGAGATCGAGTGTAGTCTCACTAAGTCATAAACAGAGTGCTGGATCATCAGATGACAACCTCCTCACTCAGTATTAGCATTGGGTTCCTGGAAGCCTGGCATGTATCTGACTTTGAGTGGGGCCTACTACCTTACTTATGGTGAAACAACTCTGTAGGCCCAGTTAAATACACCATGCTTCTGAGTCAGTGTGAAATGACTCACCAAAGTGATCAATAGTGAGAGTAAAGCAAAAAAGGCAATTAGTCTTCCGTGCTGGCCACAAAGAGTGCAAGAGCGAGAAGACAGGCGATAAGGACGAATGCACTCAGACAACACTGTGATGTATGAAACACTCTGCAGCTGACTGACTGACTCAGATCAACTTCCTTTTATAGTGTTTGGGAACACTGCGATGTACGTAACTGCATCGGAGATGCACCGCCGAATGATGCCAAAACAGTACTGGGTGGCGAAATCGGTTAGTGATGTAAGGAGTTAAGTGTGTCAGATGGAGTCATTACGTTCAGATGAATTTGTCCACAAAAAAAATTCTGTCCTTTTTTTTTTTTTTAATTGAAACTGGAGGATTTGGGTTGTTGAGCGATAGCAGAGTACTCTTTGGTATGGCTTCATTCCCTGCTGATTCTTATGGTGGAAATCCTGGTGTTGTTTTTTGTGTGTGTGTGTGTTTGTGTGTGTGAACTCAACATGCTTCTTGTAGCACTGACAGCAGATGACTGTGTGTGTAAGTAGATGTGTCTTTATGTGTGTGTATGTTACTGGCAGTGGGCTGGAAGGAAGCCTTGCCCATCATGTGGTACGCCTTTGCTGCGCAGCCATGAGTGACTGTCATTTTCACCAGAGGCAGCCGATAATTCAACCACCGACCCAGAACAGCAGATTTCTCACCATGCCGTTCTTCTCGACTCTTCCTGGCCACATAACCTCTTAAACTCGCAGCTTCATTATGAGTAACATGCTTGTGTTTTTCACAACAATTGCTCACTGTACATAACTGTTACATGTATATTTATTCCAAGTTTAATCCTAATACTGCAGTGGGGATAGAAGAATAAAAAGCATAGCGAAGATATCAGTGTGAGAAGTTAAAATAAAGGTATAAAGCTACTTAAGTGTGTTTTTTATCCGGAGAAATTGATTCCTGTTTATAATTCATGAAGCGGAAGGGAATGATATAGATTGTGGAGAGGTTACAGATCTGAGTAAGATTAGAAAATAGGAACAAAAAGCTTTCCCCCACCACCCTGCCCCAACTCTGGGGCTATCAAAAATCAATCAATGCACTTAGCTCTTAAAAGTGTCTGACACGATAACTGATATGCCCATACAACCAAAAATAGCCTCGGGTAGATGTGGGGTGGCTGTTAGCTGTGGTAGCCTCCAAAGAAGTGGGTATGAACACCTGGACCTCTTATTACTCTTCACCCCTCCATATATTTTGGTCCTGTCAGGTCTGATTTCCAGCTTGGGTGTTTTCCCAGGAAGTGTGTGTATTCATGGAAGACTTGACAGAGTGCACCAGTTTATGTCTTCTCCTCTATCAGAATTCAGGGGTTGTCTGCAGCTAGCAGCTACCTAGCCAACCAACCAGACAGAACATGACAGCTTCCAGTGGCTGTTTCAGACTTTAGTGGAGCAAGTAAGATGGGAAATATTTTATGGAAATGGGGCCCCAGCAATTATCAAAATGAGATATTTTTCCCCCCTTTGTGCCATCTCCCCCTTTCTCTCCTTCTCCCTCTCTTGTTTCTGCTTAACAGCTCTCCCAGGATCCTATAATTTAAATGTGCTGTGGTTTGCAAGTCCGACTAGCTGCCTCAGTTTGACTGTGATGGCCAGCTTCTTTAGCAAGGACAATCCTGGCTGCCTTAATTCTTCCGTTGGCGTCTCACAAGACTTTTTTTTTTTTTTTTTTTTTGCATGACATGCAAGCTGTATTAAGCCACTGCCTCCTGACAGCCCATCAAAATACAGTTGCCTGTGCCACTCTCTTTTCATTCTATCTGCTAAATAGAGGTTGTGTGCACAGCTTACTTATGCAGTCATGCACAGGAAAATACACACATACACACACCAGAATTGAAAGGATATATTTAAGAGGATTTCTGATCCTGCTCGGTGAATGATAAATGTCTGATCCTAGTAGTAAAATGAATGTATACTTACGAGACATAGTAGTGAAAGGGAAATGAAAGCAAAATTCACTAATTCAGTGCCTATGTAGGCAGTGACATCAGTCCCTCAACTATTGATCTTGGTATTTGACAGAAAGAGACGGATTATATGTTCCTCTCAGCACACAGGGACTATTTGCTCATTGATGCACATTGATGTTAGAATAAAAGCCAACCAGGCAGGCAGGCATCACCCTTCCCATCCCCCCATTACCCTTCCCCCATGCAGCCCCCTCTTTGTTCCTGTCTTAAAGCATGAGGACCAAACCTGCTCAGCTGACAAACACAAAACAGTGACCGAGGGTCACCCTTTAAGTTTCATTCTCCTCCCATGATCCCCTTTCATCTGCCATACATTCACACTGACATCAACTATATCCAATCAAGTGCAGCAGCCCGTTGGTGCATACTGGTTTCAAAATCAATGCACGGCCCAGCTGGAGCGAAGCTTAGTGGGCTGCAGATTGACAAATTTTGAACAATCTGAACAATAACACAGATTGCTTTGGGGAGGAGGATGTGTGCTGCCATTCCATATGTCCCCACAGAATACGAATATGTATCTGCACTACTTTTCTCTCTCCTGCCAACAAGCACCTCCTGTCCTTATCCACTCTTCTCCTCCTCCACCTCCCCCTCTTCTAGGAACAACAGACTCAGATATGGCACAGTTTTGCCATTGTGTCTAAAAGCAGACAGATGGAAACTAGTAGGATCTAACAATCTGCCGGGAGTCACTTCAGGGTCACCCTCACCTCATTTCCTCTGCTCTGCCTCCCTCAGGGCATGCCAAAGTGGGCCAGATAGGTGGAGGAGAAAAGAAAGGGAGAACTTATCACAAGTCGCTCTGTAAGATGTCAAGTCGATATATATGTGTGTGTGTGTGTGTGTGTGTGCGCACAAGTTGTGCAGGCTTAGGTAGTGGCGAGGATGTTGAAATACAGGGAGGGAATTGAGAAAAAAATGAAGATGACTTTGGCCAGCTACTAGAAAAGGCATACCTTGGAGAAGAACACACCTTTACGGACAATGACCTGTGTACCTGTGCACATCTGTGTGCCCATACGTGAGTCTGTGTAAAACAGTTCACTGCAAATGGTTTCTTTTTCTGGCCTGGCACGCTACACACTACCTTGACTAGGTTTTAGTTAATCAATGGAATTGGCGCTATTGGAAATCACTGAAAATTAATAGTATTGAAGATTTAGGAGTGCAAAGAATTGAAAAATGATGGAGTCAGCCTGTTGGTCAATATGAGAGGATCTCCCCGCTTTTTATAACACACAACTCCCTCTGTCCCACTCACTGCCATTGAAATGAAGGCTTTTTATATGCCTGCAGCTTAGGAGAACCCATGTTCTTTTGGACGGTAATTTCCTCTTTTGTTGCTAAATGAAAGCTACAGAAATTAATTTGTTGTAAATGAAATTGTGTATGGAATAAAAGACAATGCTGATCTAAAGGCCTATTCAGTCCCTTCTCATGTAAATCCTGTCCTTGAAAATTGCATTATTAGGCTGAGCACGCAGTATTTTTTGCACCTGTGTAATCCCCTTTGTGATGCTTAAATGCACAGAGGGAGGGGGATGCTGCTATGGGTGGAGGGAATCAAGGTGTGTCGTGGGGCAATCAAGGGAGAGATGGATTTCGCAGGGAATTTCATTGTCCTGTTGTGTATATGCATCTGCTCTCATGTATGTGTGTGCATGTGCCAGTATCCATTTCTAATATCTACATCTGTGTGCTTCCTTGTTCCTGGTAAAGCAAGTCTCAATTTCTCCGTATTGGAGTCATGACTGTCATTGTTTCCCATTCCCTGGTGACACTGAGCTTTTGTGATTCAAGTAGCAGGCGTCGTGACTAGTGGGGCTACTGCGTGGGAGGATGCACGTTAGGAATATCACATCTGATAGCCACCACTAACTCTAAGAAGTCAATTAGGTGTACACTGCTGTTGAAACACAGAACTGGGGTTATTAGGCCCAGGTCGAAATGCTACATCATACAAAACTGTACTCAAGAAAGGGGACATTTTCTGAGAAAAGAACCTTCACTACTGCCTGTTCTTCACACCACTCTTCTTGTCTCCTCACCTACATTAGTTACAAAATCCTCCCTCCTCTCCTGTCACCTTCTCGACATTTACCTGTACATTCTACCTCAAGGAGATGAGGTCTTTTTTTGTGATAATTATACAAGTTGCTCAGTGGTGTTCTTCTCCACCAACACAGTATCCTGATTTAATAGTAATTATCAGCAGACATAGAAGGCATTCAGTGGAATGAATGGATTGAGTGTAAGCAGCAGGCAGATGAGTTAAAGCATGGATTTTCTTGATGTCACTTGCTTTGAATTAGATATATTACACATGGTCTGAGGGCCCAGAGGCTTGTACGTGTAGTTTGTCAGATGCTGGCACCATTGGCGTGTGTGAGGAGTGGCTGTAAGTAGAAACCTGATGATCCTGAACTTTGCCACTCTGATCTTTCTTTTCACTTCGTCTATGAAATTCAGTGATGGCCAGCTGGCTCTCTCTTTTTCCTTCCAGCTCCCTCTGTTTCTTATCAGGTAGTATTACAGACACCTATCTTTCTAATGGGGACTTTCGAAAAAGCCCCCCAGCAGCTTTTAGGATTTGGGGCTATATCCAAGTCATTGATTTTTTTTTTTTGATTTTTTTTTTTTCTTCTTCCTCCTCTCTTTTGAGAGCCTCTTATTGCATCTTTAGCTGGTATGTGTCCGCACAGAGACTATCAATAGTGTCCTGGTGTGATCAAAACATCTAAGTCGATAGGCGGGTTAATAAGCAGCTTTTTGAACTGTACATTTCACCTAGCTGTTCGACAGGTGAGCAGCATTAGAACCAAAATATGGCTGGAGGAGACAGCTTCCTCCTCTCATGGCTTCCCTCTCTCCACCCTTCTGTCCCGCCCTCCAATCCTCTATCCTCTTTTCTCTGGCACAAAGCTGCTCAGTTGTTCATGAATGTCAGCTCAGTGCTGCCAGTGCTGCTCTATCTTTCCCTCCCTGTCTCTCTCACCCTCCCTCGGTCTCTGAGCCTCTCTTTTCCTCCCGTACTCCTTATCTCCCTCCCTTAGTTCGCTTAGTGTGCAAAGGAAGAACGACTGCAAATGAGTTCCTTGAACCACAGGGACCCCAATAAATAAAACTGTCAGCCAGAGATGTCATAAGAAAAAAAAAAAAAAAAAAAAAAAACGGAAAGCAGGAGCCAGAGGCACACTCTCACTGAATATTTCATCACCCACCACCACCGTTCTGACACCCTACCCCCATCGCCCGCATCCCCCATCCCCCCCTCACCATCCTTGCTCCTTCCCTCTTTCATGCCACACACCCCCCCCCTTTCCTCCATCTATTCTCCAACCCTCCTCCCCTGGCCACCCCTTATCATATTTTCCCCCATCACTGCATAGCAACCAAACCCTCCTTTTAAACAAAATACTACCTCCTGGACCCTGGCAACAAAAACATGTTGGTTGGTCAACGTGAGTTGTGGGGTCAGCTGCTTAAGAGGAGTGGCGGATTCAATTAAGTTCAAGTGCTCTTTAGCAACACCTCTATGTCCCTGAATAGATGCTGTTATGACATTGTGCCCGTGCAGTTTTCGACTGAGTATAATCACCTACGTATGTTATTTTCAGCAAACACACACCTTGTTCCTCAGGCATGGGCTCCTCCTCTCTTTGCATACCACTGCTGCTGCATCAGAAAGAGAACAATGAAGGGCTGGCTTCTCTCTGTGTGCCTTAACACAACAAAAGTGGGGCCCTCTACTCTCCTTTTCCTGTGTCTCTTATAACAAACCACCACAAACAGCCATGAGTTGCTTTTGTAAAACAACTGGAATTTGTCGAGTGTGCTCCGAGGAGCAAGGTGGAAAAACAGGAGGAAGAGGAGGAGTGTTGAAGACTTAAAGGCAAGCCTAGAAGCTCTCTTTTGTTTGTCTGTGATGTTCCAGAAAGCTCTATCTGGTGTTTGTCCTGACGTCAGTGGTAGCCAGCCACATTGGCTGTCTTGGCAGTGCTCCTGAGAGCAGACAGGCATGTTTGGACTGGAGCAGAGCTGCTAGCTGAGACCTCTGGGAATCATTTGCTAGCCAGCTCTCCAGCACCAGAGAACCCCTCCCCCCCTACACACACATGCACATATTCTCTAACACACTCCCTCCCCTTGTTTCTCTCATAGTCTCTGTCCGTCTGGAAGAGGCTTGTTGTTACACGATCACTCTCGCCAATCTAGCCTCTGGCAGGCAGGGAGACAGGCCGCACAGTATCACCCTCCTCCTCCTCCTCTCCCTCAGGAAACGGGCCCTATTTCAGGTGTTCCACTCCACAGCTCCCAGCTTCTAGCTACACAAGCTGTTCACTCTCCTATTCAGGGTAATCAGGAACGTCAGGAAAATATCATGTCAGTTGAAAAGCACAAAGCTCTTCGTTTGAAGGAGCTGAGTTACACACCTGAAGGTTTACTTTGGTTTTTTCTGTTTATCTATTGAGGAAAAAGAAAGTGACCAATCAGTTTATAGGAGATAAATCGTCCCCTGTCATTTTCTCAGCAAATTAGATATCTGTGTTTATGTGGGTTTTTTGGCCTTTTAATTTCTTGCCTAAAGATGAAGTTGTGGTGGGTGGTGAGTGTATGTACGGAGACCCCATATGAGTCACAGACATGGCTACAGAGGAGGAGATCTCCACACATTTGAAGGTCTCATATATGTGAGACTAAAGAGGGCCCATGTGAGAAACATCCAAATCGACTTTATGAGTCAGTGACTAAGACTCCAAGATCAGAAGTGACACAAATCGACAGGAGGAGGAAAAATAAGAAGCGTGAGGGAGGAAACTTGCTTCACGTGCTGGCTAATTTGAAGCCTGCCATGTGGTGTTGGAAGCTCAGTAGGAGTGCATGAATTTCATCTTGGTGGTTTTGAATAATCCACACTAGTCATTACAAGGGTAATCAAGCCTCCTCTCTGTTTCTCCTGCTGTCAGTCACTGTCGTCCTTTTTCGTTCACTTTTTCTCACGTTTGCCTGCACAGACACACACACACACACTCAGAAAAAATGGAGCGCTTCAGTAAAGGCCCTGTAAATACTTGGCAATAAAGTCCTCACAGGAAATGGATATAAGATGACCTCAAACTGCTCTCAAAATGCACAATTTAAAATAAATTGTACAGTGTGAAAATTTAGAGACACATTTAACAGTTAATGTCTTAGTTAAACATTTATGACAATTTGATCTCAGGCAGTTCATTGCAGACCGAGTCTGATGCAAGGTGTCAACTATAAACGGTCTCAGCTCGATGCTGACACAATTTTGATAAATCTAAATGTGACATAGGAGCACAGAACTACCATAGGCAAACAGACGCTGACTTCCCAGGGCTTTCACCGCCCCCAAATTCTTCCCTCCCTTTAACTAAACAGTGTGTTAATGGTCTCCCTCGGGGGCCTCTGACTTTTGTGTGCATGTCTGTCGGTGTGTGTGTGTGTGTGTGTGTGTGTGTGTGTGTGTGTGTGTGTTGTGGGTTGGCAAACTGTCAACTCATTCTCTTGACAGCTGTCAGTCAAAGGCGCAGTTAGCTCTCCTCCCTCCTCTTTTTCTCTTTCTCACTTCCCCCACCATCTTTAGGGTTTTGCCTCCCCCTGAGGTCTCAAACAGAAACACACACTTACACGCACACTCTCACACATCTTGTCTATCAGGTGACCTTTTGTACGTGGAGTTTCCTAGAGCACCCTCACATAACACCCTGCCCCTGTTCCCCTCCTTGCTTCACACCCTGCCTTTGGCCTGCTGAGTTTATTGTCTTACCAAGATGGGGTAATCATGGCGGGCGTGGACTATATCAACAAGCCATTAGTGACAAAGTTTACACTCTGAAAAGGCTGAGTTTCTGTTTACCCTGCAGACGCCCGTATGCTGATTTCTTCTTCCTATTTTTTTTTTTGCTGTCTTAGCTGTTGATTATTTATATGTTGAAATGCAGCCACCAGATCATCCCAACCCCCTCGTCCTTTCACCTCTCCTCTCCTTCCATCCACTTTTCCACATCATGTCAATATCAATGTGCAAAGGTCACCCTGGCAACAGAGAGGCAGCAGTCGATAGAGAAATAAATAAGCTGAAGAAAAGAGAGAGAAGTGATGGAGGGTAGAACCTGGTGATTCACAGGGTTAACTACAGGCCACCATCTCAGAGGCATACTCCAAAGGCTGCAGGGTCTGCAGGGAGTGAGACCTCTGCTCTCTTTTTCTGTCTTTGTATGTATGTGTCTATTACTCGTTTTCTCTGCTTTGTCATTAGTCTTTCTTTCCATCTACCATCCTCTTTGTGCTCTTTCTTCCCCTCGAGTAGCTTTTCAGTACTCCTTCTGTGTTCTAGTTCCCCCCTCTGCCCTACCTCCTTCTCTGCCTCTCCTGGGACTGAAAACACACAAAGCAGTAAGCGTTGCTCAAACCTTTTTGGACAGAGGCGTCACTTTGCATTTGCCAAAGCTATTTGTTTCTGTTTTCTTGTATTTAGAGAGAACCTGAGATGTCATTACTGCTGAGTCTTCATGGCCCAGAGAGTGTTTCTGACCCTTGAATGACTCTCACAAGAAACCAAACACACACACAATTTGACACACATGCATAGACTTCAGTGAGTGGCAATACACAGCAAGTTAGATGCAGGCCTGCATGAGAGAAACAAGAGGACTTTTGTTGTTAACGTGAATCCGCTAGCCAACTCACGACAACTCTGCTATCCTGTGTCTGTTTGTGTGTCCATCCGGGCCATGGGTGGGTCAGTGGAGGCCTCCACACTTGGTCTCTGTCAGCTATTGCCAGAGCTCCAAAAATGGGCAGCCCTTCCAGATCCGCCTTGGACCCGTGAACAATCAGCCATTCTGCCTTGGAGAAGCAGGCGGGGTGTATTTCCTGGACGTGGGACTGATTTTTCAGGCCCCAGGCCAAACAGAAGGGTGGCCTTTGTCTCCGCATTAAATGACACTGCTGACTAAGAACGGACTGAGGGGCAGTGACAAGACATTGAGAGTTGGCTCTATTTGTGTGTACGTTCTCCAATAGGTCTCCATATCCAGAGCTCCCCAGCACAAGTAAATAGGCCAGTGTTACAGAATAGTGATTGATTGCATGATGGGCTAATGTGATGTGTCCCATCTCTATGAGAGGGGGAGCTCAACGCTTTGTTGTGTGTATTTTAACGGTTGTCCATGGTGCATTCTCCTCACTTACAAAGGAGGAAGTCAATATTCATGTGATTTTGAAAAAGGGAATGAACCAGACTGAGTGCTGGAAGCACTACTGGACCAATGCTTAATGGATATTTTCCCTGTTGTGGTGATTGTGTTGGTGGCTTTTTCTGTAAAGTTATTTTCAAGAATCAAAAAACTCAAATTTTTTCTTTTTTCCTCCTGCAGGTCAGTGACTTCCTGTCCGGCCGCTCCCCACTCACCCTTGCACTGCGTGTGGGTGATCACATGATGTTCGTCCAGCTGCAGTTGGCGGCGCAGCAGTCTGGCGGTCCCCAGCTCCAGCACAGGCACCTCATCACCCGGGGCAATGCGGAGACCGCCATGGGACAGCCCACGGGGCAGCCCCGTGTTCCCCACCCTCACCCGCACTCCCACCACCACCCCCATCATCCCCACACTCACCCCAGCCCCCACTTGACCCAGCCTCATACGGTTCCTTCCTCTCCCTCCTCCCCAGGCTCCCCTTCATTCCCCCTGCCCTCCACACACCACCAACCGCTCCCTCCCATGTACCACCAGTCACCCTCTTCTGCTCATTGTAGCCCCCCCACTCCTCCTCCTCAACCACACTCCCCTCGCCCGTCCCACATCCCAGGAGGTCTTTTCCGCTCTCCGTCTCATCACCATCATCATCACCACCACTACCAACAGCCTTCCTCAGGCCAGCCCAGCCATGACGTCAGCCAGGCCAGCCCTGTAGCTCCGGTCCTCTGCCCTGAGGTAAAATTATTCACATTAATTATGTTCTTTTGCTTTTACACCGTTGACATCAATCCTGGCAAACTTCTAGTTCATTTTGTGAATGAAAAATAGAGGGAATAGGTTTTGACCGTTTGAGCCGAGTGCCATGCTCAATGCTAAATCATTCTCCATTAAACTGATTGGATTAGTGGGATATCCCAGCAGAATGAGGGTAGAGGGTGAACCTGTGGTTTAGTTAGTCCTGGAGAAGATTTGCACATGACGTGTGTGTCTGTGCTTCCAAAGTGCACAGTGTAATTAGTCATCGCTGGAGTACAGTGTGCTGCCAAAATACATACAAACAGGCCAACACACACAATAAGCCAGGACGACACGACATTCATGTGACCTCATCTTGCCCAGATGTATGGGGTTGGTAAAGGGAACAAGAAAAAGACAAACAGATTTAGTGAATCAGTTTTTGGTTTGTTGTTTTTTGTTTGTTTTTTTTTCAAACCTGCTGTTTTCAGTGATTTATCATTAACCTTTACAACCATTTATTTGACATGAGTCAACTCTAAGAAGAGCTGCACACGCGTTCACAAAGACACTCGATCATCTCCACCAACCAAATTTGCTGTTTATAATTTGTCTACTTCTCCGAGCCCCAGCCTATGGAAAGAGAATAAGAACCAGATGTCACCGAACAATGTGGGAGGGAAGCTTCACAACAAGAAAAATAGAAAGACGGACCAGTTTAGTAGTGAGAAAATGGAAATGGCTATTCCTCATCAAGCTTTCACATGCGTGATGCATGCAAGCGCAGATGAACAAACAAAGACATACACATGGGTTAGAATGGGTTTCACTTTCAAATGTCACTTGAGTGCTCCAAGTTAAGCTAAGGTAAAGAGACATGGTTGCCACATTTGGTCAAACCACAGGTCTGTGGTAACAAGATATCCTGGTCACTTTTGGTATTCAATTTGCAGATATCTCAGGTTTCCTGCCTCCTCCCGTTTCTTATAACATTAGTCTTCACTGCATAGGTTACTTAGACAGTGCAAATAGTAGTTACAAGGGCCTGAAGGCCACTTATAGAAATCACGAAGGTATCCTTATTACACATCTTACTTGATTTCCACACAGCAGCTCACACCATACTATGTACCAAAGTCATGCATCTTAATGCAGTATGCAGTAATGCAGTATGGGATGTGAACATTTTTCCACACACTGATTGACTGCGTCATTTTTTTTTTTTCTTCAGGCTAACTGCAGCACCAACAGCCCAAACAGTGGCACCAGTCCCTCAACACGCTCTCGTAAACCTGGCGCCATCATTGAGAGCTTTGTCAACCACGCTCCCGGAGTCTTCTCAGGGACCTTTTCAGGTGAGGGGTCTCTGACCTGCCATTAAAAATTTTTGCTGCTTGAAGCTATAGCAGTTCACACAATAAGATACATGAAAGCCTCCTTAAAGAGAAATTGTGTGCTTCAAAAAAAAAAAAAAAAAACAGGAAATGAAAACAAAGCAAATAGACATCTTTTGTAACCTTTGTCATCTTCCTTGTTTCCCCTCTCAGGCACTTTGCACCCTAATTGCCAGGACAGCAATGGACGTCCCAGGCGAGACATTGGCACCATCCTGCAGATTCTTAATGATCTCCTGAGTGCCACACGCCACTACCAGGGCATGCCCCCCTCCCTCACTCAGCTTCGCTACCAGACCCAGTGTGGTTCATCCACTTCCCCATCACCATCCCCTCCTCCTTCGCCTCCAGTCACTGGCATGACGGGCCTCTCTGCCAAAGCTACCTCTGTGCCTGCCGGCAGCCCTAGCAGCCCTCCGTCATCTCTTCATCCGCTGGTGCAGTGCCAGAGCCAGATCCGCATGTGCAAACCCCCTGGTGAGTGACTCTACTCTAAACTCTCCCTCAGCTCATGCAAGCACAAACACACACACACACACACACAATATAATCACATGCAGACATGAAGTTGCTGTGCATCCCTTCAGGCTCTTGTCAAGCAGATGTTGTGGCAGTTTCCACAGCTTTGGAAGAGTCTGTGTGACTGTGCGAGAGTGTGCGTGTGTGGTTGTGAGAAATGACTGCTTTCTAGAGTCGGTCATTTTGCAGAGCTCTAGTCTTCCATTGTGACATGCTAAAGAATTCATTGTCATCTTTGTCTTTCTTTTTCCATTTTCATAGCACATCATGGTTTGCTATCAGTTCTGTTGATGTGATTTTTGCATCCTTGTCTTGCTGAGACACTTATCTTCATCTTTAAAATTCTGACAAAGGAAAAATAGAAGAGTCAGATTAAAGTACAAAAACAGTTATGCGTTTCTCTCTTGGGTTTTGTGGCAGAGGAGGAAGTGACGGGGGGGATGGTGTCTCGTAATGCATGCTTAGTAATGCAGTACAAGCTTCTTCAGACCTGTTCAACCAGGCTTCACTTGTCAGGCAGTGGGGTTGGCTTTGTTTTTCTGCACCAAGGATATAGGTTTACCCCTTCAAGCATGGGCTAGGTTATGTTTAGATTAGATTGGGCTTTGGGTGGTTTCATGCACCTTAAAGGATGGCTGCAGTTTGGGCATGTATGGGCTCAGGCTAGTTGGGGCTGGACAAACCTCGACATACCAGTGCCTAAGGGCTGGGTCGGTGCAGGTGCTTGAGTTCAGATGATACCATTTAGAGACTGGGTTTGGGTGTTTTCAAAACCTCTGTTTCCTTGAAGAGACACAGGATGTTGAGTTTCAGACAGATGTCCAGGACTGATAACATTCAGTCAATGTTGTAAGGTTAGACTGGCTCTGCTGAGAGAAACAGCATTGTCCTTCGTTGTCTCCTTATCTCCCGCTGAGGAAATTGAGCCAGTCTTTGGTGAGCCTTTGGTCAGTTTTGTTGAATAGTGTAGTTGGGAGTTTCCTAGGATACAGTGATTAATGTTTAATGTTTTCTTTTGTTTGAAAAACCAAGAGCATACATTTCTATTGTCATACTTGCGTATTGTCCGCTGCTTTATGGCAATCGGTTGTGAGCTGAATTAGCAACTAAGCACAAATTGAATAGGAATGTCCCGTATACCCGTGTCACCCTGTGCTCAGCCGACACTTGGAATAGCACAGGCTTATTTTCCCAACTCAGGGAACACCTTCCCCTCACTGCCCCCACAAACACCCTCCTCGCTACGCTTCCCCTGTTCCTACCGTAAACATAATCGCTTTTCGTCTGTACTCAGCCCACAACACTGATTCCCCCATTTGCTGTCCAAAAAGGGCCTTGTCTGTAAAAGCCATCTCTCTCTCTCTCTCCTGTCTAATCACCCCATCTCACTCCCCACATCTCTTTCCATGTCTGTGTTGTGCATCAATACATTGTCTGTGTTCATTTGGCCTTTAAATAGACATGTTTATTCTGAAATGCAGTTCTGAAAGGAATTTGCTTTGTGAAGTAGTTAGAGGAGGAGGATGCGGAAGAGGGAGGCTGTTAAAACCACAATAATAAGGCTCCATTCATCATACGGGTGTTTTATATCCTGTCCATCAGTCTACTAACTGCCCACTCACTGATTAACCACAAAAATGGCTGAAAGAATAGACTGTTCATGACTTTACTGCCCCTGTCCAACTTCCTGCTGACAATGTACACTTCCAGAAAGTGATGTGAATGGGTAACCTGCCCAACCAAACACAGTTCAGCTCACAGAGTCACTGAATGCGCTGCTGTGTTTGTGTGGACAGAGGCTGTGTGCCTATTTGTGTCCTGTTCCACATGATGTCCTAAAGAAGCTGATGACTAAGGGCTCTCCGGCAGTCTTATCAGCCGACACCTGATGGAAGACTTACTGGACTTAACACCATGGCTTAACTCTGCTTCACAGAAACCTGCCCCCATTCAGCTACAGGAATAACCTGAGCTTCCCATCTGCCTGAATGTGTTTGTGCAGTCAAACTCAGGTTGAATCAGCCTCTTGAAAATGTCACATAGCTTGGCTGTCTCCTGAGAGCCCTTACCCTTTCCACTGCAAGTTCATGTGTGAGGGGGAGAAGACAAGCGTAAATAAAAAGCTTGAATATGCACACATGCATGCTCAAATACACACACACACACACATGTACTCGGTTATAAATGCTCGGTTAAAGGCTTGGGTGACTAGCTTGGTTTCATGTCCTTGCTGTATAGCATTGCTGATTGGGGGGATTTTTCAACCTACGGCTTGTGTTGGGTTTGAACAGGAAGGCTTTGGGATGGCCTGGCAGGCTGATTGTTAGCTAAATTCCTTTACAGAGTAGGGTGGACCTCCCCGCCACCCCCCTCCAGCCCTCTAGCCCCCCACCCGGCCAAACCCATTGTGCAGGGGCCAGAGATGGGGGCTACATACAGGGCACTAGGCTGAGCCATTGTGGGGCAGTTGAGGGGAGGGCTATGGGATTATAAGGCTGCCTTTTAGTCCCACTGCAGCTGCCTTAGTTCAACATGGGCCCACAGAAAGGGCCAAAACAGAGGCAAAGTTAGCTCTGAAAGCTTCTCCAGCACCCCCTTCCTCTCCTGTGTCTCTTCTGCATCCATTCACCCCACAACCGACCCCCCCCCCGTCCCCTTTTTGATTTGTCAGGTCATGTTAGCTTTGTGCTGGCTGGGACTGGGCAAGCCAAAGGAGGCGGGAGGGCAAGGGAGGAAAGGAAGAGAGAGACACACAGAAAGATCCTACACATTTAACCTCCTTGAGCCGTGTATTTGAGCCCTGACCTGCTTGGCCGAGGCCTTGCACATTATCCTCCAGTAGGGCTTCTGCCTCACTCATCATTTTTGTGTGAAGCACATACACCGGGAACACAACAAATGCCCCAGCGATGCAGCGCAGCACAGAGCTATCTAGCAAAGCCAGTCAAGCACGTCAGGTGCCCTTTCATTGTTGACAAGGAGAGCAAGGGAGTGAAGGGAGGGAGGGAGAGAAAGAAAGAGAGAATGCAAATGAAGTCTAAAAGTCATTGAAGAGCTTGTGTCCCTGCAGGACTGTCACTGCCCTTTCAGTAGCTGTCAAATGCTCATATTCGTTCTGACGTGATTGGCTGCTTCAGGATGTATTTCATAAGTTTTTGGGGGGTTTTTTGGGGGGGTTTGGAATGGATAGGTTAGGATAGGTCAGGTTTCCAAAATCCAATTTTTTTTTTTCTTCCTCCAATTATAACCTCCAACCAGCCAATTAAAGAAATGTTTGTCAAAGTCTTCATGTTTAGTGGTTATGCAGTGGCAGATTTAGAAAATGATTTAATATATTTGCATTATACTTTTGTTTACAGTTGGAATACACAAATAACTCCAGTCGTATCAGGCATACAATATTTAAAAACTATAAGAAATTTTGTTTTGTTTTACAAAAACTCTTGACGCACTGCTATCGCCACATCTCCAGGACTTTTTCAGCATCCATTGGCACATAAATGTCCTTTTCATTCAGATCTGGAATGGAGACAGAAGTTTCAGCAAAAAAAAAAAAATATAATATATATATATATATATATATATATATATATAGATAGATATAGATATAGATATATAGATATATTAGATTTTTTCCCCTTCTCCTCTTCTTTCCCTCTTTCACTCTTCCTCCTTTTCCACCCCCCCCTCTTTTCCATGGATCCCTGTATGCTGAGAAAACACAATGTTCTCTCTGCAAGATCACAAGACTTACCAAGGCAAACAAACAGACAACAGCACTAAGACAACTGCAAATGAAGGCCAATCTTTATACAATCAATAAAAGAAGAAGCTCCTTTAATCTCCCCCTGCGTCCTGCACACTGCAGCCCTCCTTCCTTTTCCCTCTATCTCCATCCTCTGCGTCTCCTCCTCCACCCACTCCTCCCACCCTTCCTCACTCCACAAGAACTCCCTATCTCACTCCTTGCTGTGTTGCTGGGCTGGGCTCAAAGGCAAGGAAAACTGACTGACGTATCGATTATTCATAGATCACCCCTTCCTCCTCTCCCTCTCTCTCTGTCTGTTTTGCTCTGGCTTTCTCTGCATTACTCTGTGTGTTTACAGGGCTTGTGTCAAAATCTTCAGAGAGGAGAGTTTGGAGATGGAAAAATCTGCCGCTCTGGATTGAGTGTTGTTGTGACTGGCAGGCAGGGGATTGGTTAAACAAGAGAAAAGGAAAAGACTGGCATTTCCGTCCTCTCTCTGCCCTTGGCCTGTCTTCTGTTTGATATCTTCCACTGGGTGCTTCTAAGAAAAGATCCATTGTTGCTTAATCGTCTGTCTTCTTCTATGTCAGGCAGAGTTGTGTATGATCATAATTTCTCGCTCTCTGTCTTCCATTCATTTTCTAAGTCTCTTACCCACCTCTCTATGGGTCCTCCAAGGTTATTGTACTCACGTCAAACCTGACAAACCCAACAGCCAGGATCTGGGCCAGCCTGTGTGTGTCTGAGAATGTGTATTTGTGTTTGTGTGTATGTTTGTGTATAGTTGGCCCTTCTTAGCCAGCCCTAATAATAGCCGTACTGTCATAAACATAGTCTGGAGATCCCTGCGGCCAGCTGTGTCCGGCCCAGTCACCCAGGGCTCCGGTAGTGACGCTGATGAATGATCCCACACACACATGCACACAAACACACAACAGTTTTGGTGTGGCTCCAAGCACATTCCCAGAGCTCTTGCCATGCCAAAGGCCAAAACGTCCTACAGCACCACCAAACTTCCTTTATGCTACGTGTGTGCGTGTGCGTGTGCGCGTGTGTGTGTGTGTGTGCATGCATTTATTCTTAGATAATGCAGAGTCTTCGCAGTAAATGCTGTCTTGTTGTAAAACTGGATCATGACTGAAGGACTTCACTGATGAAATAAAGAAAGAATACAAGCTGAGAACCTTCAAAGACAAATTGTACGAGACCAAACAGATTTTTTATGCAGGCATGTGTTGGCTTTGTGCCATTTCATTGTGTAGAGCCATATTTCGACATAGCTGAGGGACAGTTTTGCTTTTGGCTAGTCATACCTGGGGAATAAGGGGAAGAGGGAAGATTTGAGGGGAAACAAAGCCGTACGGAAACGTAAATGGAAGTCACATGGAGCTGAAGCAGTGGAACAATGGCTCTAATGTAGGATAACCTCCCCCCCACCCCCCACGTTATACCCCTTGTTCTGTAGAGATGACATGCTGCCCTCACACATCATCTGGATGCACCAACATACATTTGTATCAGGACAGAGCAGGAAGTGGAAAAACCTCAATCTGTCTTTGTGGCTGGCTCTACCATGAAGATGTATTCTTTTCTGCTAACTCTGCCAGTGTTCACATCCTTTCTGTTCTCACAAAGAAGCAGCAAGGATGCTTGATGGCAATTTACTTCCTTGGTATGCGGTGCCAAACAGGGGTGAATATTTATAATGGGAGAAAAAAGGCTGTGCACTGCTCGATCCGATAAGCAAATGAAGGAAAGAGGTAAATTAAGCCCACACAGAGTCCGGAATTCATTCCGATGGGGGGAAGAGCAGAGGAGGGCACAATCGATTCAGAAAACTGCCACCTACAGCTGATCCTTTACCCTCCACCCTGTTCCTCTGTCCTTTTCACTATCCCATCTCACCCCTGGGGGAGGAATTCCTTAACCCTCACCGCCACCACCACAACAACCCCCCTCCTCTTTCCTCCTGCTTCCCCCTTCTTCACACTGCCCCACCTAGCTGTCTCTGGGGAGACATGGGGCAAGGGCTATAGAGGAGCGAGGAGGAGGAGGGGCCTCTGTGTGCGTGATGGGGGGAATAGGGTGGGGGTCAATGAGCTGAGAGTAGGAAGCTATAGCCATAATAAAGTGGGGGGGGACAGAAGAAAAAACCCAATCTCTCTCTGTCTCTCTCTCTCTGCTTACAATTTCCATTCGCTTGCATTTTCTATTGAAAGCCAATAGCGTTGTCCTGGACCTGAGATGGATGGCTGCACTAGAGCTAAGGTTTAATCAATAGGTCTTTTTAATTTGCCATCGATCCACGTTAAAAGCTACTGCAGTTGTTGCTGCTGTTGCTGTGCATGTTTATGTGTGCGCGTGCACCTCCTTGTGCACGCCCGTGCGCATTTGTGTGTGTTTGTATACGTGAGTTGCATATGTGTGCACATTGTGCATGTGCTTTTGTGTGAATACATGATGTACGTGAATGTGGGTTTAAGTGTCTGTGTGTGTTGCGATGTGCTGTGCTGTGCAGCAGAAGCAGAGATGGCCACTGTGCTTTGGTTTATTGACTTTCTAACCCATTATTTAATTATTTAATTCCCAGACAGATACTAATGGAGCTGGCTAATAGATTGTGGTCACTCTCCCTTCCTTCCAAACTCCTGAATATACATACAAATGGAATTAGACTCAACTCAGTCACTGTAGGAAAGCATTCACAGCCCGATGCAAGACCTCTCCCTTGAGACTGGATTCTCCTATAGTCACATCAACAGCTAGAAATGCACTTAATCATACATGCAGTCACCGAAGTATGTCATCTGCAATTATATGTGCAGATGGTATAGGCAGCTGACAGACGGCGTCATCTCTGGTCTGTATTTGTGTGGCTTTGGCCTTGCTGTTAGTTCTCAAGGAGATCCAGGCTGAAGAAGGTCTCCCCACTCAGTGATAACGGGACAAAATAGCACTGAGGGGCTAATGATGCTCAGTGGGGGAGGTTAAGCACCAGATTGCAGTGTTACATTATATGCAATGTCTGTGTGTGTGTGTGTGTGTGTTAGAACCAAGGGAGTGATCCTTGCCTCGCTGGGCATTATCATCAAGGCTTTGGGGCTTTATCTTCTGCCTGCTACACACTCACTCACACACAAACACACACTGACATCCTCTCAAAGCTGCTTGTGTAAATTCTGTTAACTGCATTAACAAGTCCTGTAGAAAAAAGGAATACCTTACTGATCTCTCACCTGCCTTGTCTTTTGTCCAGGTGACCGTATGCGTCAGACCGAGAACCGCGCAACACGCTGCAAGGTGGAGCGCCTGCAGCTGTTGATGCAGCAGAAGCGTCTGCGCAGGAAGGCTCGGAGGGACCAGCGCGCTCCTTACCAGTGGCTGCCCAACCGCAAGGCTGGACGCAGCAACAGCAACAGCAGCATGTCCAGCGAGGGCTCCCTGGACCTGGACTTTGATGATTCTGTGTGGAAACCCGACGTCAAAGCTGATCTGAAGTCTGAGTTCGTCATGGCCTGAGCCATTGTCTGATCCCTAATGCTGGGGCATAGATTCAAAGATGTGCAAAGCATTGTGTGGGATTTACTCAAAGATACATTTTGAGGGAGTGGATTGGCAGGAAGTGGCATGTAACTTTGCAAAGAGGAAATCGAAGTTTTCCTTCTGAATGATCAAAAATAGGCTCCCTGCAGACTTTGTTCCCATTCTGTCCTTCACAGTTGACCTTGTGAAAAACAGCAACAATAGCAACAGAACTTTTTTGTCATGCTTGGATTTGGACAGGCAACAACCGGATTTAAGAGTGTACAAGACTTTTTTAAGTTATGGTCACAGAGACCGTACCTGAACTCGAGCATAGCAGAATTCAGTGGGTGGTGGTGGTGGTGGTATTTTTGTTTTCAATTTTTTTTCTTTAAATTCACTCTGGACAGCAATGAAGAGATCCACACTGGACTTATTAAGAAGACAGGAGCACCAGAGGCATCAGTGTTTCCTATTCACAAGGAAGGCAGAACTGCCGAACAATGGATTATTCCTACGGGCATTCTTATCGATCTCAAAACTCACCAACCTGAGTCCAGTTTTTACCTGTTACGGGGTGGTTAAACTTTTTCTTTTTTCCATTTTGAAACATATTATATTTTATAAACAAAAAATATGTAGCATTGTTCACAAAGCATTCAGGTTTTCATAAAACAGTTCAAAGTAGTTCATTTGCACATTTTCTTGATTTATAACAGCTGGTCAAAGTGTGCAAGGAGGAGGTGGGGCCTGAAATAGAATAAAAAATGAATATGGAAGTATTGATATCAACCTCAGTGGCATAGGGTATTGATAGGAATGATTAATGAATAAACAAAATGAATTAATATTAACAGAAAGTGCTTTAGAAGATTTTAAAATCTTAAAAATGTATATGGAAAAAAAGTCTATTTTTATTTCTCTTCCTATCTGCTGTTTTCAAAAAACAGTAGCCCTCTGTGGCTTTAGTCAAGTCCTTGACTACCGACAGACAACATCCATTCAATCATCCATCAGCTCATTCATAAATTGTAGTTTAGCCACAACAAAAGATTGGGAAAGACAATTCTCATCCTGCCTGCCTCATGTTTTACAGACCTAGAGGGACATGTTGAGGGTTTGTATTAGCTTGTGTACATAAATGTGACAATTGGCAAAAGGTTTATGAGATTGTGTGTATGTTTGACCTTAGTGTAAATTGATTTAGAGTATCCCATGTTTTTGTCTGATTTGTCTTCTCCCAATCGACCCCATAGTTTCTTCAAAACCACAAGGCTTTGCTGCAGTGATTGCTAACAGGCTCAAACGTCAAATTCCAAGTTGGTTCGCATTTCTGGGCCAAATTTGAAATTACTTTTACCTTAAGTTTTCATAACAGTGATTATTTTTTATTGGCCAAGAGGGAGAAGAGGTGAGATCTGTATCCAGCATTATTATCTAGTGCCTCCACCAGTACATCCATTGACATATCAGGTTAGGCCTTTCACAGTTTTGCTGCTACACATGGGGACGTCAAATGGGAAAAAAAAAAAAAAAGTGGGAGGGGGAAAAAGTGACTTTTCTTTGCATGCAGAAGTGTGAAATTACACTGATCTTTTTTATATTGATGGAAGAAAAAAAAAGATACTGGTGCTGTAAGAATGAAGGTTAACAACATGCATGAATTTGTGAAGAAAATAAACAATGCTGCTTTCATTGGTTAGGTTTTTGTAAATTTTATTTTTCAATGTTAGAACAAACAGTGTCCTGCTAAAGTATTAACGACGCAAAACCAAAACAGATGAAGTTAAGTGTGGACTCGCGTGTTGCTCAGCAATGAACATTCCTGTTGTGTGACAATGAAGATGATGAGCAAAGAGCAACTGACTCTCTCTCTCTACGCTGGTTTTACCCCCCCGGTGACTCTCAAGGACCCAGACAGCCAACAAACTGATAATCCACCCCCCCACCCCCCATTCCCTCCCCCCGCCCTCCGGCCTCCCCCCAGCCTGAAAAGCCGACTGAGGCTCATGTGGACATATTTTCACAGGGAACCAACAGGCCAGCGGATTTACAGTGCTGTCTGTCAAAACCTGCTCGAGAGAAAGCATCTGTCTGGCGTCTGTTTCTTTATCTGTCTGTCTGTACGATCGATCGACCACCCTACCACAATTGCACTCCCAGAGATTGCAGTGAGAGATTACCTTTTTGGTGAACCTCATCTTTTTTTTAAGTGGCCTTACCTTTCACTAAAAAAATGAGACACTTGGGGACAATGGGTGTGGGAATGTTTTTGTTTTTGTTTTTGTTTTCTCTCTCTCTTTTGGTTTTAAAACTTTCTATGTGTATCGTTGTCAGACTTGTTGTCATCAAGGAACCATTTTTGTCACTGAGGACACTGGGCATCTGTTGTTTAGTGCTTTTAGCTGGTGGAGTCTCTATTATGTCAAGGCTTCTGTGCCTTAAAAATGTTGCCCTTGAGGTGTCGGTGTCAGATTTAAGCTTGTTTTTCATTGGTTGATACACGCGACTGTAGTATTCACAGCCATGAGAGTCGTAGAGTTTAGGGGTAAAGCTTGTTTGAGTGAATCAAATACTATTCAAAAGGTCGGTGTTGTTCCTCAAATACTGTCTTTGTCCCATTTCTTCATTGTGTTGCCATGCTTGTTGGTCTCCGCTGTCCGAACCTCACATCCCTCCTGACTCAATCCTCCCATCAACAAGCTGCAAAAGCTACAAATCTGTGTGACTTATTGTTAATCACAGTACTTAGACAGCAAGAAACAGCTCTAATTCGGAATAAGGTCCTCTGAGGACTCCAGACTACATGCACTTCCTGTTTCCTTGGATAAAACATTATTATAAAGGACAGTTTATCCCCTGCTCCTCCCAAATTTAATTTAATTTTTTTTCTATATGTATGAACTATATTCTGTGTGTGCCTCACTTCTGTGTGAAACTCAAAAAGATGAAACAAAACAAAAAAGATGACAAAAAGCATTACAGAGAGGGTAAAAAACAGTATGTTGGTGGAATTCTGATCACGTCATTTAAGTTGCCTGTTCTTTCTTGTAGCCAACTATTGAAAATAACAGGATTCAAGAATACAATTTACAATGTTCTAGCTCTAGACCGGTGTAGCACATGTGTGACTGTATTAATTTATGAAACCAAAATGGTAACTGTGAATTATGTATTTCTTTGTGCATTTTTTTTTTTTTTTTTTAAAGCGGGGGAGAAGGTTGCTGGGACATGGCAGCAGCTGATGTCCAAAAAAAAAAAAAAAAAAAAAAAAAAAGTGTTTTTGGTGGAATATAATGGAAACAACAATATGTTTTCGAAAAAGAGAAAAGGAAAAAAAATGAAAAAAATGAAAAGGAAAAAACTAAAAAAATCTATGAATATATTTTTTTTCTTAAGCAATACATTTCAGTGTGACTTGTGATAGAACATTTTTCTTTTTTTAGGTAATAAATAAAAAACAAAATGAGTACATCAGGTTGTCTCCATGAGTATTCATTACCAACGCATTCAATAGCACTGAGTGAAAGTTGCAGTTCTGTATATTATTTCATATGAGAATCCATTTCATGAGGGAACATTATTCAAGATAGATATGAAAAAATGCCTTGAAATTTCATTGATGAATTATTACATCAAACGTTTATGGAATTAATGACAAGACTGAACCATTTCGGCTGGCTGCGGGGGGGTGGAGATGGATCGCACACTGAACCAGTCTTCCTGAAGTTCAGGTCCAGTTCTCAAGCAATTACAAAAGTTTTGACTTTCGGCTAGCCTGTGAGATGTTTCTGAAAAGACCCAGAGTCGAGGGGTTTTGTACATGTGTGTGCGTGGGTGGAGGTAGGAGGGCAGCCGGTTCACTGAGAGCAAACAGAAATGTTCTCCACATCTGTGAGAGCAGCCCCGGCTCAAGATGAGACAGAATGTGAAAGTGGAGTGACAGACTGGAGAGGGGAGAAAGAGCGGCGCCTCATGTGAAGCCCGCTTCCTGACATGTATTTACAGCAAAAGTTGTTTTGAAGCAGCACTTGTAGCTCCCTGCTCTTGTTTTCAGCAAGGCAGTGAACAGGGCCTGACTTGGAGCATCAAGAAATAGCTGAAAGAGGATTGAACATGAAAGGACAAAGCCACTGTATGTCAAAGCATTCCTCAGTCAGAAACACGGCACTGAGAGACGGGAGAAGACACAACACAGCATGATGACAGACGTCTGCTTCTGTGCTTCAGTTTGGAGTTGCTATAGTGATTGTATGCCTGATAATGAGTAAAAATTATGCTTGTTTAAAAATAGGACTGACTCTTACACAGGAAAATTATACATCTCTCAATAAGGCAATAATGATCCAACTTTAGCTAAAAGCCTTGGATGAGTTCACTATCTGATATTTACCACAGGACTGAAAAGCCACGTGTTCCAGGTGCCTCCTGTCGTTTACATCTTCAGCCTGAAAATGGCCAATGACTGGAAATAGTTTCCTTTGGCCTTTTCTGATTGATGGCCTGATCCTTTTGTAGAGAAGATTCTGCTCTGAAAGCACCAAACTCAGTGACATTCTGTAAATAAGCAAACATTTGTCCTTCTGTCAGTGGCACATGGTGAAAGCAGGGCCAGCAAAGTTTGATAAGGGAGAAAGCTGATGAAAAGGGAATATCAAAGGGTGCAAATTTATTGATTTGCTCATCAATAGCCTACAGTCATACATTTCTCTGCAACCGCAAGGAAAGATAGAGGTAATTCTATATATTGAGCTCGAGGTAAGTGATGGAAGTTAGTTTGTGTCACAGTCTGTGTTGTATTCTGCTCACCTGAACTCATAGACACTCCCACCTCATCAGGACTCCTGCCCTCACCTGCTGCACTCAGCTGCTCCTGATCACCAATCAGCCAGTACATAACCCTCTCCTGCTCACTCCTTGCTAGATTGTTTTTAGTCCTTATGTGAGACTTTCCACCGGACTGTTTCCCTGTCGCTGACTATGCCACTCTCTGCCCTGGAAAACTGACCAGCCTTCTGATCCTCACATATTCTCTGCTCCCTGTCAGCCTGGTTCCCCTCCCCGGAGCGCCCAGATTTGGAGCCTCACAGTCAGCACCTGCACCAGGTGAGTGGCATCCAGCTTTTGGGTCAAAACCCTCACAGTCTATCTGTTTCCATCCCAGTAAATTAAACTCAACCCTTTTAAGGTGAATGTAATATATGTCACTCGGTTTAGTGTTGGATAGCAGCTTAGGTCCGAAGCAATGACAGACATTTTTAACACTGAAACCTCTTTTAGCATCAAGATACAGGGAGGCTAGTATCTGAATCTTAATGCTGAGGTTATTTAAATCTGAAAAGCAATCAAACAAACGAAATGTTTAAGGTCTTCCCCAGAAACTGGATTGGTCTTGTTTCGTTAGGACTCTATAGTCAAGCATAAACTAATGAAAACAAAATATTCCAATTCTCCAGAGAACCTGATGAAAATGCTTTCATGTCGGAAGATGTTAAGTAAATGAATTGATGCAAAACATTTAGTAGAAAATATAGGAGCTGAGTGATTCTGAGAGATGGCAGTAATGCAGCTCCTTAGATGCCAGGCACCATTAAACATCAGCAAAGAAGATAACTGCCTGCAATAGACTTCACATTACAATATTAACAAGATGAATTAGCCTTTAAGGCTTTTGATCTGTGGACAATTACAACTACAGGAACATAAACACTTGAGGGATAAAAAGACAGGTTGGATTTCAAGACTGCTTCAAAGGTAAGGCGGCATCAAATTTCTCTGCCATGTAAATTGATCATGTCGGTCAATCTGAATACATTTTAAGTGGTTTCCAGCAAGCAGTTGGTTTTGAGAATCCGGAGAGTTGTTTTTGTTTTTTGTTTTTTTTTCTGCTCTCTCTGTTTAAACTTCATGGAAAAGCAAGATTTATTTGACAGAGTGGTCCTCACTCAACTTGTGAAACTCTGTCAAACTTTATCTGAAAGATAATATGACTGAGAGAGAACCAAATGGTTTACCTCTTTCTGTTACAAGTCACCCTGTTATTTAAAAAAAAAAAAATAAAATAATAATAATAATAAAAAAAATAAATAAATAAATCCAACCAGCGATAATTATGGCCAAAAGATTTGGACTGAATTTAGTCTTTCAAATATGAGAAATGTGCCTCAGTTTAACAACTTTTAGATTCCATTTATGTGATAGTTGCATAGTTTGTGGGACATTTTGCAACCCCACCAGTTAGTCACTTTCATTTTTACTGATCAGTCCTGATATCTGCTTTATAGACCCCAGTGTTTGTCTAGATTCACGCTCTTCACCGCAGCAGGCCTCCCTGTGTGTTCATGAAATGTGGTCAGCTACTGCATCCAATATCAGTTTACAGACAATGATCCTAAACCTCAAATCCAAATATGAAGTGACATGTGTGATGGGATTTGAACTTCAATGAAATTGAGCTCTATGACTCAGAGGAATCTTATATCTGATTTTGGATACACAATTTTTGTTTAGTTTTGTGTTTTTGTTTTTGTTTTGTTTTTTTTTTGTTTTGTTTTTGTTTTTTTGGGGGGGTATTTACTCACAATAGGTACAGAATACTAAAATATATATTCACAATGAATATTGCAGGTTGACTAAACAGACTTGTGTCGGTCTGGTTCTGCTCTTTTTGACTGCTCGCTGTTTCCAACGTTGCCTCTTATTGGGGACAACACAAGCACGAAGCAAAGCATGGTGCTTCTCATAGTGCAACTAGCAAGAGCCTTTTCTGAGAAGTCACAGCCTATTTCTGACTCCTTATGACTGTCAGGCTCAGCCTCCATACTTATCTACTGCTTTCTGCAAGCTTGCTGTAGTAGATGTAACTGACTTGAGAGACTTAAAAGAACAGAGAGAAAGAGAGGGGGGAGAGAAAGACAGAAAGAGAGAGATAGAGGGTGAGAGAAAAAGACTCAGCTGCTACCGCAAACTGAAACCCTGTGGCTCTGGGATTGAGAGGAGTTCCGCAGAGTTGGGGTTTCACAAGTCGTGGTGTGATCTGAGATAAGAGAGGCTCAGCTGTATCCTGCCTTCACTTAAACACACACGCACAGACACACCACACACATACGGGTGTAACGGAAAATATTCCAGGATGTAACACTGCATGAATGTGAATATCATATACCCCACTCACATAATGAAAGTTCAAGGCTACTTACTCGCGCTTGTATGCCTGGGAAAGTGCAGCCTGCATGCTGCAAATGCAGTTTCAAAACCACTGAAGATGGAGGTATTTTTTTCAAATTAGAATAAAATTGATGCATTTACTGTAATCCAAAAAAAGTATTTCACTGTATATTTGAGAATGAGTCTTGCAGAGACAGAGAACCTTTTTAAAGTAATTCCCTGTTTCATGTTTGAGATGTGAGGATTTGAAAGAAATAATTTATCTTTTTGGGAAATACCTTTTATTTGCCTTCCTTCTGAGAACTCAATAGAAGATTGATACCACCTTTTGAATATAAATGTACGGCCAGAGGACTGACCACCAATACCTGCCTATTTCACCAAGTACTGTTATATCATTTATTTAATGCGTGTAAAAACATAAATAAGGATGGTTCTTGTTGCCAGTGCCTGACCCGCCCCTCCACCTTCAACCCCAGGCTAATCCAAAAAGGCTGGAGACTTCTGTGCATACTAGAGTGGGTCATGCATATGCTCACTCACCTGTCACTCAAAGTGTCTCAGCCTCAACAACGGTTGATTAAATGAAAGCAGGCGAATGATATGACTCAATCACCCCCCTCTATGGGTGGCATAGAAAAAGGAAGGAAATTGGCCATCTAGAACAATTCCACTTTTTGTACCAGGCTGTAAACATGTTTGTTTAAGCAGTAAAGTCAAGCATTTTAACATGAGTCTGTGGGTAATGACGTGCTTTAGGAGCCAATTTCAAGAGACCATTCAAAGAGCATGTTTGACACTTTCAGCCTTTGAGGTTGCTGCTCTGTAAAAACTAAGATTGCTGTTGGCAGTAGGCTAGTTTCACATCTACATTTACACCCTTATAGTTGGAGGTATAGTTGGAGTATATAATTTTGGAGGGCTAAAATGACTTTATTTACTTTTAAAATATTGCAGTTACTCAAAACCTTCCCATTCCATGTTTTTATAATTAAGTTTTCATGCATTTTGCTCTCCTGTTCTAGTAGATGCTTCTATCATTTAACGGTTAGATGACAAACAAGCCCTTCTCTCTGATGAAAGCCCCATCTGCACAAGAGAGTAATGAAGCGTACAGTGAAGATGCGTTTTCTTCAGGTCAGGCCATCAACGTCGGAGCGCGGCCTTACAGTCTCTTCCTCTGCAGGACCCAAGGCTGCTCGCACGGTCAGCAGGGACCTTGTTGTCTTTTGTCTGTTCTTGTTTGTTCCCAGCACAGTTGAAAGAGAAGAATGGCTTTCTATTTGAAACATTACCTGATGGATATTTATGCAGCTGTGAGACTGTGAACAGAACCTTTGATATCTTTTTCAGGCTCCACACACTCGCACACACATACACACAGCTCCTCTGTTGAACCCTTCACAAGCCATCACTGGGTCATTGGTGGACAAGTGAACGCACACATGCACATATTACACTGGAAAGTGTTCAGCTGTCTATCCCCATCAGCGTGGCGCGGACTATGTGGCCTCACCTTGTGACCCCGTAGGGGGCAGTGACAGAGAGGTCATGGTTAAAATAAACCCTGGAAACTCGGTAAACAGGATGTGTACACCCGCCTAGACATATGGCACTCACTAATCAAACGCCACTGAGATGGAAGAAAAACAAGTGGAAATCAACTCCGTGGGAGCTACACGTACACAGAGTTAGTACAAACCTGCTGAACTGTAGAACTAAATGGATCAAGCTGCTTAGCAACAAGAAGAAAGATTTCTTTTATTAAATGTATTCAAATTTATTTTAAGACTGAGACAAATAGCTCTGAGAGGGAATTATAAATGTCAAAGTGTTACATACAGAGACTTCCCATGATACACAGATGATGAGATGGGTCAAACAGATCTGTTGATTTCTTATCAGAGTATTAAACACATTACTTCCAGTCATGTTTGGAGGATATCTATCTTTCTAGTAATACATTTAAGGATACACACCACATTAGCACCTCAAACAAGTGTGTGCAAATCTTGAACTCGGTTGTTTTCAGTCCTGGAGGCCAGCAGATAGACGTATGTTAAGTGTAATACGTTGTCAATGGAAACATATTAGGGCTACATGTTTTTGTTTTTTTTTTAAAAAAAAAAAACAACTTCTGACTGAACAGCCCAAGAAAAAATATCAGCGTTAAGCAACAGCTAACTTTTATTTTTTCACATGTGGCCCTAACCCATGTCTTACTTGGTGTTGTAGATTCAGTTTGTCATTGTGTTCATGCTGGCTGATTTTGTGTTAGGAAGTGGGAGTTGCACCATCTAACAAGTAACCAGCAACGTATCGCTCCTTTTGATATTGTTGTAACTGAAAATAAAAGTTGTGGTAATGCTTTCAACAAGCAGGCTAGCTTACATTTTTGACAACATTCATTCGTTTTAAAAGGCTGTTATTTTTCCAACCCTCAGCTTTGGCCACGAGCTCTGGTTAGTGACCAAGCAATGAGATCACAGATACAAGCAGCCAAAATGGGATTCCTCTGCAGGCTGGCAGGGATCTGCCTTAGTCAAGTCAAGCCTAGTTAACTTTACTGTCAGTTCTGCTATACGTTCACGTCACACAGAGAATTGTAATAATTTCCCTTCGGCCTGAAGGGAATGTATGAAAAACAAAACCAAACTACCAACAATATTAACATCAGATTTATTTTTTTTATTTTTTTTTTTACTTATAAATTATTAAAATAAAGATTATATAGAATATTTTTGTAGTGCAATTGGATAAGGAATAAAGTGGCAGATAAGGATAGTGGCAAAGTAGTGCGTAGAGCATTCCGATGCGACGCATAAAGTGGCTGATAGGGTGAAGGCATTGGATGAGGATGCCTTTCCTTTGGAGGGGATGTCCAACTGGGAAAGACACCTCAGGGGGACCTCAGTGGACCCGGAGCCTCCTGGAGGGCCTACTATACATATCCCATTTAGCCTGGTAACACTTTGGGGTCCCTCAGGAGGAGCTGGAGATCAATAGTGGGGAGAGGATGTCTGGAACTCCTTGTCCTGGATAAAAGGAAGAAAATAGATGGAAGGATACATCTTTCTTTCAGACATGGCTGGCTAGCTATGGGGGTAGATTTAGCCTTCATTTTTAACCCTTTATCCACTATATATGGTAACTTCCACGGAAGGTACCATATTAGTCGCTTGCCCGATAAAGGGTTAATTCTACTTTCTAAGCTATCATTGGTCAACTGTTTCTCCAGCCAGGGAAAGCATTCATCAACTCAGACATCTGGAACCAGGCAAGTAGCTCCAAGCTCAGGTTTCAAAGTTCATTCTTGACCGTGGCCATTGACGAAACATTGACATCTGAGGGTCAGTTTAGCATCTGTTATGAAGCTTCTGATTGTTTCTCATGTTTTCACAAACTGGTGGAAATTGCCCAGTTACAAAGCTTCAAATGTGGACTTTTTGACCACTTTTAACTTTTGATAAATGAACTCCCAGATGATTATTATGCACATTCAGGAGGATTCATGTGATATGAAAGATCACATGATGAAATCTCCAGATGAGCTGAAATTTAGATAATTTTGTCAATATTTGTGTTTTTTGTGTGTGACATTGAGCTTTATTTTGGTCTCAGTATTTCAGTACAGTTACACAGCAGGTTACTCTTTTTCTCAGAAAAATGTGGATGACTTCACCCTTTGTGATCTGCAGTTTTACATTTGAACATTTCGCTTCATAGTTTCCTTTTGTGGCTGTCTCGGTGCGTCGACATCCGCACACTATGTGTGCGAGGGTTGCTGTTACTTACAGATTTAGTACTTGGGAGGTTTCTGACAACTGTCATATGTCAAATGTTCTTTTTGTTGGTGTCCTCCATCTGTCTCTCTGTCTTCTGAGAAAAAGATCAGGTACCTTTCAGCAGTTGCTCCAGTGACCTTTAGCAGCTGTGAGGGTGAAGCTGGCTGAGCTTCCCTCACTTCATTCTTGCTCTCTTGTTCTCTCAGACCTTTTTTTTACAGAGCTGTCACACCACTAATTCACAAACTTTGGGGTTTTCTTTTTTGTTTTAGAACTTTGTATGGCAGATTTTAACTTGAATGGCCTTAAAGTTACACCCTAAGAAGTGCTCTTTGCAGCAATAACACAAATTCTTCCACAGCTTTTGTTAGCACATGACCAAAAAGAATCACATGGTATATTTCAGCACAAAAAAGGGGAAAAAAAAACAAAACCTGATTTTAAAAACTGGCCTGCACAATAGCAGACAGCACAAACCTGGTCTGGGTGTAGAATCTCCAGAGCTTCACCTATAGTCGATTCTTGTTGCCTAATTATTCTTGTGTCAAAGTTTGACAGGTGTATTGTTGTTGCTCCACTCTGACCATGCTTCCTGTACAAACGATGTGACTTCTTGTGCTAAGCACTCCATGAAAAGGCCAGGCCAGCAGTTTGGATGTCCTCCAAACAGGTATTTGTGGCAGCCAGAGCTGGCAGGGCATGAGGGCAGAAAGAGGCGGGAGGAAGGAGCAGTCAGGGAGTGAAGCAAAATGGGAGCGAGGCAGATGGATGTGCATTTCTGCAGCTTCCTCCCTGTCATGCACGTTCACCTCCTCAATTCCTCTTGCCCCACTTATTGGGCCACCCTTTCACCCATCCACCTTTGGGCCCCCATTAGTGAACGCAGCGCTATAGGAGTTATGGAAAGCCTTTACAGTGCGTGGAAAGAGCTGAGGTCATGGATACAGACAGTGTATGCAGCCCCATGCTCTGAATGTAAATGAGTTGGCCTTTCTCCAACCCAGGAGCTGAGCTGAGCTCTGTGTGATCTTGTCTGCTCCTCCCTCTGAGATGCAGGGGAAAGCAGGGATCCTTGTAATCAACACATAGTATTTGGGACATTACAGAGGCTGTAGAAAGGCACAGAGATCCTCCTTTCCTGAACGAGGAACAAGGACAGCTTTTTTTGGGGGGGAGGCGGGGGTTGGGGTTGGTGTGGTTTGCAGAACACATAGCAAGGAAACACCGCTTATATGCGTGGGTTTAACATAGTTTCCACTGAGAAAAAGGTGATTTTCAAACCTCCTCCTTAGAGAAATGAACTCAGCTACAAGAGGTATGGAAAAATGGTAAGAGAAGCTCTGAAAAGCCAGGTTTGCTGGGCTTGATCTTGTTAGCAACAAGAAAATAGATTGCTCTCATGCTGTGTAGAGCTGTAGCTCCAGCATAGTTTACATTAAGATTGCATAACAGACCTAAACTGCTCTATATATTATCCTTTGTTCCACAGTCCCTTGAAATTCAAAGTCAAGTAGAATACACATTCACATTCCATTTAACTGTAAGTGGAGATAATTGTTTGCAAATGGGTGCAGTTTTATATTCCCGATAAGGGGCATGGCACAAGGCTGTGTTCTTGTCTAAGTAGTGTGCGTGTGTGTGTGTGTGTGTGTGTGTGGATACCGTTAATGGTATCTGTTTGACTTTGGGGGAAGCCCTGTGCCCATTGTTCATAAAACCCCATATATGGTAATGTAAACACAGCGCTTCGTAATTCCTCTGGAGCGTGCACACAAAAATGAATGAACACAGGAAGACCCACCGTGGCAGGAAGTGGCAGCTGCTGCCATGGTAACAAACTGAAACCTAAAGCAGCGAGGGAGAGCGACTCGCCTTTCTCACTGTCTTGACGTCACTTCTAGTACACTACAACTGAAAGGCAGCAGCTGCAGAGCACACACGCAGACATACCAAAAAAAAAGAAGAGAGTGAAATACAGGGAACTTTTGACTGCTTACAGAAAAATGACAAATACTTTGCCAGCATTGCCCTTTCAAAACAATTATTGGACTGCAAAACCCCCAAATGTTCATCGCTATCATGGACAAGCAGAGTTACCGACTTTAACAATAATAATGAATATGCAAACCTTCTCTGTATTAATGGCAAATTTTCAGTATGGCTGATTTTTTTTAAGTCTACCACTGTCATGCTGACAGCTTTGCGGTGTATACAACAAGTCCAGTTTTACTGTTTACACAACCACTGGTTTAGTAAATCTGTGACTCTCAGTTTGGCAGGAAATTCACACCAGCAGGATGTTACCAAATACGACAGGGAGAAAGTGGAAGCAATCAGATAATTTTGTGAAATGACTTTGTGTGGATTTGGAGGATGAAATACCGCCGAACAAAGCAATTACCACCACCAGCTGGAAGGGTGATGAACACGGTGGAAAAACTGGGAATCAAAAGACGTCTGCATCCATTGAGGATGGCACACCAAAAAAAAAAACCCCATCATGCTGTTAGATTTTAGGTCATTGCTCAAATTGAAGTATTTCATGGCACTTTCTGCCTTAAGGGCTGAAACCTTTAACTCTCTGTGCCAGAAAGCATGTTTTTGAAATTGTTATAGCAGCAACTGGAAAGAAAGTCGACATTCTTCCTGGAGCCAAGTACGTTTAGTTTTTGTCTTACTGTCTCATTTAGGTTGAATGGTATTATAATCCAAACATTCAACAAAGAAGACATCCACTTCTCAAGTCAAGTGTCCCAGACCAAGAAAACTACTCCCTGAGCTAACTTGCAGTTCTCTCACCATTCTCCCCCTTGCTGCCTAAATAAAAACTCTCCATCCACACAGATGTTTCCAGCTCTGTCTCCAGATCAGTCCCTCTCTCATTAGCTGCAGTCTTATTCTTTGTAATTAGATGCGGATTCTTAATGCGCCTGCTGTATGTCAGAATTGAGTTTTAAAGAAATGTGGGGGTCACGTTTCCTTTGCCCCTAAAGGTTAAATCCATGGACAACAAACCTTTATATGGATGAACCTGAAGGGATACGTGTGTGTTTGTGTGTGTGTTGTGTGTGTGTTGTGTGTGTCTGGGTGTGGAGGGCTTATAAAGCATATTGAAGAGGATAAGGGGGCTTTGTGGGGGGTGTGTGTGCATGCAGATAGGGAAGGTTGTGGTAAACCATGAGCCCACCACCAGCCCCACCAACCCTGTGTTGTGTATGTATGCATAGAAGCAACCAGCTCCAGAAACAAACTCACCTACAGACAAACATCTGCTTTTTTGGCACTGTAACCGTCCAGACAGCCCCCCCTGCCCACCACCACCACTCTTCCTCTATTTCCTACGGTGCTCTGAAAGGTGGGGGACAAGTGTCAGTGCCTCATGGGTTTTAAGTTCTGCAGAAATTGTCTTCCACTCATTAGCCCCATGTGCACCCCAGACACGCGCGCACACAACACAACTCAGTGAAACCGGGGATTGTTTTGTCAGTTTTTATGATTTATGATGGTAAATCTCTCAGAAGAGCTATACGTTGAAACATCTGTGTCTGTCAGCTTGTAGGATTCTGAGTCATCAGCAGTTGTGCTGCACAGTAATGCATTTGCTGGAATCGTCTCACCCAATCTGTTTGTAGTCAAAAGGCAGTACTACATGAGTCTAGGCCCCAGCATTTAGGTTCAAATGTTAGGATTGGACAAAAAGAGCCAGGTCTGTAGTGATCCCTTTGGAAATGTCCCCAGTATTCAAGTTAGGGACTTTAACTCTGCAACGATTAGTATTATTTTTTTTAAGCGTGATTCTGATATTTGGGTTTTCAAGCAGAAAAAAAAGCAAAAAAGAGAAAAGACTGAATAAACAGAATAGTGTGTTTACGGTTTTACTGTGTAAATAACCATACAGCACTACAATGCAGCAGTTATATGCATAAATATAATAAGAATAAATAGACTATTTGCTGATTTCATTTGTGACAAGTTTGGTAAAACCAATACAAGGACAAGCCATGTTTGATGATATTTAGATATCTGATTCAGTGTGTCAGCAAACATGTTTATGTGCTGCTCATTCCCTCAGCCAAAATTTCTTCATTTGATTATTTTAGATGGCAACCACGTATTTTTTCCCATCCAGGATGTAATAATACTACACCGAGGCGCGGAATGACATTACTGTTATAACATAATGGCATTTTTTTTCTTTTTCAATTTTAAATTGTTAAAATGCCATGGACAGCTTTTTGATAAAATAAAGGTACCTTTTGACAGTAGACACTTTATTGGTGCAGCGAGTTGCTTGAATATAACCATAGAAACAAGAGCCGATTTTGTCACAAAAACAAGTTAGATATGTTGAAGTAACAAAAAAATTGTTTTTCGATTTCTTCAGTATAAATATTTTCTCAATATGTAAATAATAATAATTAAAAAAAAAGATCCAGCATACTGTTACAGCCAGACAAGGTTGGCCTGGCTGTTAGCGACTCTGGTGGTGGGGTAGAACAGAGACCCCGACTTGCTTTCTTCTCTATTAATGTTCTGGTTTATTTGTCAGGGCTGTCCAGTAACAAAGGAGCCGTGAGTGACACATCACCAGCCCTCCAGTAGATACCACTGAGTGTGATCCAATTGTCCATGGTGGGATCAGTGGATCATCCGAGACCCTCCTGCTATGCTGCTCTCCCTCCCCATTACTCCCAAAACAGTGTGGTACCTCCTGTACAACGGGAGGGGTACAGGCTTGGTGGGGGGGGTGATGATCAATAGGGATTTTATGTGTTTGATTGTCTGTGTGGGTATATGTGTTTGCGGTGGCCGTTTGGTGTCTGTTTCTGTTTCCCCAATAATTGTGTGTGTGTGTGTGTGTGTGTGTGTGTGTGTGTCTGTTTAAGTGATGTAGGGAGGGGGGTTGGAGGGGGAGAGGTGTCTTTTAGTTCAGTGCTATGGTTGTGACTGATAGGGTAGTGGGCCCCAGCGTGTGGGGGCCCAGGGGACCAGCTCTGTATTGGCGGACTCTGTAGAGAGGCTTTCTGTTCCCCCATCGATCCCTACATGTCAATTAGACTGACTCAAATAAATGTGCCCTCAGCCTCAGCAGGCCGGCCGTATGCAGAGCCTCCCATGTAAACGACACCCGCACATCAACCCCCGTGTCACCGGAGCCGGGGTGATACCAAAAGGCCTTCTGGGTTAGAATTGACCGAGAGCTTTTCCGCTGCACAGATTGTTTTTCTCTCTGACCCCGACTGCTCGTGAGCAGTCACACAGTGCGTGAGACACTGCAGACAGAATGGGTGATTTACCTTTTGTGCCTCATACTTTCTCTTTGGTTTCTCTGAAAACCAACTGAATGTCACAAAAATGAAAACATGTGTGCAGTGTGTGCCAACCATGTTTTTGTTTTGAGAAAAAAAAAAGAAAAAAAAAAGATGATTTGCTGAATAAAAACATTAGAGAGGCTGTTTGCTCCTGCCAAAAAGACTTTCGATAACCTTTGAGAAAAAGTACCCCAAGGTGTCTTTCTGCAAAACTTCAGGTTATTTTGGTGAGTGTAAATTACACACTTCTTTTATTGGATTTTTAATGCTTGGCAAAGAAGAGTCCATTGATTTTATATAGGCTACTAAGATTGGTAACACCATCACAAAGAAAACTCAGTCACACATATATAGATTCAAACGAGAGTCTAAAGCTTTGGAAAACTATCTCTTTTCTTTTTTTGAGTAACATAAGAAAAGTAACACCACTTTCATATCTGTATAATCAGGAGCCGATGTATTCCAAACTGGAAGGCAGTTAGCTTAGCATACCAAGAGCTGAAAACAGCATCACTCTTTCTCAGCACCTGTAAAACTTCCAAATAACGGACATTTAATTAAACTTCTTAGACATGTTCCAAATATAAATGGATTACGTGATACATTTTTTTTTTTTTTTTTTTTTTGCTGTTGTTGGAGCGAGCCACCGAGATATGAGATATAATATTTCAAGCAGGGCATCAGTTTGCACATAGATGTACTTTTTTTTTATTATTTGATGGTCGACAACCTCGCTGTTATCAATCTTTGTGCTCAGCTAAGCTAACTGGTTGCTAACTGGAGCTACATAGTTATCAGGCGGACACAAGATTGGTGTCAATCTTCTCATCAAACTCCGCCACAAAACAAATAAGAGTACAATGTTTTGGCAGATGGCCAGTTTTTTTTTTTTTTGTTTTGTTTTTTTAAACAAAAGATTAGATCTGCTCGGTTTGAACACACATGCATGAACGGACACAGACACACGTAGACACTTGAAGGACCTGGATGAGACCATAAAATTGACTGTGTCCAAACAAGCCCACCATTATAGAGACAAATTGGGGGTAAAGCCTCTTGAAGATAATGACAGGGAGAAGTGAGTAACCCCCCCACCCCTCCCAACTGGAGGTGATAAACGATAGTACCTCTGTCACTTCCCCTCACTCCATCACCCATCCTGCTCCAGATTCACTCCCCTCCATCACCCCTCTAAACCCAACTCTTTATGCGTCCTTCCCCTTCGCAGACACCCCTGTGAGAGGATGCTTCGCCCCCCCCCACCCCTCTGTACTGATCAGTGGGATTTAATGTGCACTCGTCCACAGCTCTCAGCCAGTCACACACGCCCTCCAGATCGATCCAGGTCGAATTCAATTTGTAAGATATTATGTATTGATCTGTGTGCACCGTCCTGCCCCCCCAGCCCACCCGTCTCACCCACACCCTCTGTGAAGCCCTGGCAGGCGCTCATTGACCCACATGTGCAATTCTTTGGATCATCATCATCATCACGTGAGTGTGGCAGTCTGAGCCAGTATTAGGGTCGGTGGCCTTAGGCCTATAGAGGTGACCCTCCATTACATCTGCTGCCCAAGATCCTCTACACAACGTGCTGCTTAGGTTCAAAATCAAAACAGCTCAAATTTTGTTGTGATACCTTGCTGTGTGTCAATTTTCCAAGGCCCTTTTTCATGTATATAAAAAAAAAAAAAAAGTCATTTTGAGAAATGAGTTGAATGGAAAACGAATCCATCTTGCCTCTTTTCAGTAGATTTATTTAGCATGTTTCTTATGGAGAAGAGATCATAAGAACCCCCACACCACCCTGCCCCCCCCGCTGCAATGCTTCCCCTCAAAATCACAGGCTGCCTTTTGGCTTAGACAACAGGCTCTAAATCTTTCAGATCAATAGCCATTCCCTAGTCTCTCCATCAAACCCACAAGTAAATAATTCAAATGAGATAGTTAAACCCCTCAGAATATAAATTATGGAAAAAAAAAAAATCCTCATTGTGATTTGGAAGTGCGATTTACAGGCATAACAGTCGCTGTGGTGAAGCGGGGGGGGGCAGGAATCAATGGTTAAATCAACACAGGTTAAATCAATGACTGCTTTGACTGGATAAATTGAGATCTGAAAAGCTTTTACGACTTTCCTATTACATTAACATCAAATATTCAAGAGGCTCCAGATCACTTTCCCATTAGGCACATCACAGTATTACAGCTTGGTCAAAACAAAAAGGCAACCACAAATTCAGCCCAGTGCCTAAACGTACGTATGTCAGCACAGAATAAAAAAAAAACAACAAAAAAAAAACAAAAAAAACGAAAACCCTACATTTTAGCAAACGTATCATTGAAGACCACAAATGACTGACACACAAACAGATGAGCGTGGGTCCTGTATGGCTGCCACAGATAAGGGAAATAAGGTCACATGCTAACAGGGGAGAAAGCACTACGCCAAGGTGAGCAATAGCTATGACATTTCACAAACTAGGCAAATTCCCCAGAAAATTTAGAAAGGGCATGTTGCACATTATTGCATCACGACGGTGATTATGTTTAAAGCATATCAGAGTCACTCTTTCTCCCCATGCAGCCATCCTTTTTTTTTCCTTCTTTCCTGTGACGAGAAATGTTCTTTGTCAAGGAGACATAACCCGTCGCAGCAAGCACATACCTAAATTAGCACACTCCATGCTGTGCATTCTAAAACAAAGCTTGAAATGTGGATATCCGTTGAAGTTACTAAACGGAAAAAAGCTAAAATCTTTAAAGGACAAATGTGATTTATGTTCTTATCTCCGCCAGACACCGCAAATCCTCTGTCTCCAAAAGAGGACATGAGGGACCGTCGCACACACACATGTGTACTTAAGTGGGTAGCAATGCATTCATGCCTGAACTGTATATGTGTATATGGGCTAGAGGAAGAAAGAGGGGACGACAGAGAGAGGAAGAGAGAGAGAGAGAGAGAGAGAGAGAGAGGAAATCACAGGAGTCCCTGTGGGGTGAGAGTAGGACGGCGCTGTGGAGTTTCCTCGTCAGCATGTGGGATTCCCTCTGTTTACCCCGCCACTTCCTGTCCCAGCAAGGAAGCATGAAACACTCTCCGACTCCCCTGGCAGGAAACACGAGCCGTTCTGCTTTGTGATTCACATCATGACCTTCAGCCAAACCCTCATCACATGACAGTTTTAGCAGAGCCTAGGGGGAAATTTAAATGCTCCAAGAATACAAACGTGCACGCTGACAGTGTATTTTTATGTCTCTCTCAGTCTGCAGTACATCATTTGCCAAGGCCTTTTAACAGTACGATATTGCTCTGGTGTAACTTTAGCCACTGCAAAAAAACAAACAAACATCTGAAGCACTGACCTCATGTGGTTTCTTGGGAACTTTCCAAAAAATACAACCTTGCAAGGGGTGAAGATAGCAGTGACACTGCAGGTTCAAAAACGTTTCCATGATGAGCACTGTTGTCCTCTCATTGGTTGGTGTCATAGCTACTGATATAGTTCCACTGACCCGAATGCCAACCTGGTTATTCAACAGCACAAAGTCACATTGCTTTAACGAGATCTAAAACTGTCCTGATTCCAACTGATGATATTTGATAGATTTTACTGCAGCTTGGTTTAAGTATATCTCAGTATGTAACGCTTGATGGTAAGATTATTATTGACTCACTGTTTATGCCCTTGAAGTTTCAAACTTTTGCCATTGTTAGCTGGCTGGTCTTCCACCTCTCTGTGAACTACAGTAAAGGCAAAGTACAGTAGATACAGTGAAAACTCCTGTTTACTTAATAAATGCCTTTGATAGAGCACACTCAATGAGAGACTTAAGGTGGAGCAAACATCTGGGCACATAACCACCTGGGAACTTAAAAATCTGACATTAATCTCCAGTTACTTCGCAAAATATTTCCACAAGCAATTTCAATTTCACCAAATTGCAAAGAAAAAGTTAACTTGCACCACAGTAAGCACAACGATAGCAAGAGCACTGACTTACTTATAAAGGTTACTGCCACAGGTGACTCAAATGTATGCAGCTCATTAAAAACCTCATGAAAAAGTCTCTGTCCAACATCAACATTTGTGAAATCCCAAGCCTCTGGCAAGCATTTAAACACAACACTAATTTCTTGTTATTCCCTACTAAAATATAAAAAAATTACTAGGTAATTGGTTGTGTTTCTTGTAATATTACTTCTCCATAATCTCATTTAGCCTTCATTAAACTGGGTTGCCTATTAGAGAATGCCCAAAATGATCTAATTATCAGATTTGACATGAGACATTGTCAAATGCTTACATGAATGTAAAAAATAATGTAGATCACTATGGCTGACTTATTCCAGCATATATAATTCACCACAATTTGAGTGTGTGAATGCATAAACCTTTGCTAATTAGTGGTATAGACAAAGTACATCTGAGATTGAGGGAAAGCTGCCAGTTTTGCAGGTATTTGGTCACAAATGAAAGTATTAGACAAGACTTGATGAGGGGCAGTTAATATTCATTCTCTTGGGAACATGAACGATCCAGCGTCTTCCATCCCATAGTTTTTGAGAGACATCGTTCAAAAAACATAAATTGCACAGCTTGTGGTGGTGCTGCAGAGGATCACTCAGGTCCAGAGACCACGTTTCCTGAGCCACTACATAACTGTTAGAAACACATTTCAGTCTGGATCAGAGGGCTGAAGCAACCTACAGTGACACTTCTATACCAGCACTGGCATGACTGAAAAGCAAAAGTTTAGAAAACTAGAGGGGGAGGAATTATTTCTATTTTTAGAAGCAGCCTAACCATCAAAATAATTTCCATCACATCTTCATTCCGCCATCTGCCTTTGAAATCCATTGAAAGCAACTCAGCAAAACCTTTGAGCTATGTCACAATGTATAAGCACTGACTGAGTGATGACTGTTTTTCTTTGACTCGACTGTCTTGGAAGTGCGCTTCCTTCCTTCCTCCCGTTCAGATTTCAGCTCTGTCTGAGTTTGGTGTCATGGGCCAGCCAGCCAGAGACAGGACCGGTGGTGAGATCTGGAATACATCAAACGCACGCCAGACGCTGCAGCCGGAAGACAGGCAGGAACTGTGAAGCTCTGCTCGACTCTGTCGCTGTCTATCATCAAAAAAAAAAAAAAAAAGAAATCAACAAAAAAACCCCACCTATACTGAGCAGTGCTGTGTAGATGGGGGTGGGGGGGGACAGGTGGGGAGGGATGTAAACCAACATTCAGTCTGCTTTTTGTCAGCGTGTTCTTCTGTTCGGTCTTGTTGAACTTTGTGTTCAAGGAGAGAGAAAATGAGAATATCAGAGTTTATGTCAAGTGGCAAGGGTTTCCTCATTCATCTGCAATCCTTTTTCTTGGTGCGGGGAAAATTACAAAATAAAGTGCATGCCAATTTTCTGAGGGAAAAGGTTATTTTCAGAGAATGAAGATAGACTTTCCACTTGACCTGTGAATAATCAAAGAGCATAACAATGAAACCAGGTTCTCTCTGTGGTTTCCCCCCCTGCAGCTTTTTGACATTTAGCAGAGCTGTCTTTTGACTTAATGACTTGTGAATGAAGGGAGACGAGAGGTAACGTGCATGATTGTTGTTGTAGTATTCATGTGATCTATGTTGCCATCTATCATTTTGTAGCTGATTGCTACATTTAGAACAGACACGTGTCAAACAGATTAATGGACTTTGTCCAACATGACATGTGTTTCAAGAAAAAAAAAAAAAGAAAAGAAAAGAAAAACAAACCCCATGTAGAGAAAGAGGGAGGCTTTTGAAGGACAGTCGGTTATTCTTGAAATATTGATTATTGGAAAATGCATTTGCGAGCAAATTTTTTACAACATTTCATTCTGAAGTTTAAACATGTCGGTCCTGACTAATACCAGATGGGATCTAAATCAAACTAAGCTAAAAAGCAAGATGAGCGCACCAAGGCTTGTATTCACATCTAGGAGCTAAAAGTAGTATCTAAGTCTGGGAGAAGTTGAGAGCAGACAGGAGAGAGGACTTCTAATTGACAAATAAAAAAGAATGGTAAAATCACCGTTTTATAGTGGTGACCAGTGTATTTCTGTTCACAATGAATGAAAGTCAGTCTCAGCTCGTTCTTTTGGTATAATTGTTAAGATATTCCAACACATGGAATGTGGCAGTAAACTAACATTTGTAAGGTATGGGACAGGTAGAGCATGTTTTTTTTTTTTTGTTTGTTTGTTTGTTCTTTTTTAGATGGAGTTAATTAAATGGGTTTTTTTTTATGAAATGAAACACAAAATGCATCGTTCAAATGCATTTTGGGAAATGCACGTTCATAGACGGTGCCTAATCCTTTGTCTTTATAATTAGGCTTATAATTTGTTTATCTCTTGGTGTTATATTGTTTTACCACAGTCCAGGCTGCTATAGCCCAACTGTTACAACGAGAAATATATTATAATAATGTTAGCCATAGCAATGAATTCGTGCTCTTAACTTAAGGGATCTTGCTTTGTTTTGGGTCTCAGCTGATTTGTGGATAGCATGTGATTTAAAAAAAAACAACTTTTATTCAGCAACTTTGAGCAGGATTGAGGAGTGTGGAAATAAAAGCCTTTGTGAATACGGGGCCATATCAGTTGTCAGGTAGCCGTCAGTCTGTACAGATTGTCTCGACCAGTCTGGAAAGTATTGATCTCTCCGATTGATCTACGGCTCTGTCCATCTGCCTGATCGGGACCTTAATGCCACAGAGTACACAGGAGGAAGAGGTGGGGAGGGTGGGAAAGGATAGCAAAGGAAAGATAAAACAGATAACAACACAGATAGGATGGTGCGGCAGAAACCGTAAAAGCAGAGTAGGAGGGGATGGAGAGTCTAGCCAGTTGAGTCTGGACAGCTGGTGTTGATAACTAATCTGCCCATTGCTGGCGCTTTTTGTAAAACATGAAACCCGGCAACCTGATAGCATGAATTAATAAATGAACAATTTCTTCTACAACAGGGGCCCCCTGTTCCACTGGGGTTTCTTTGCACAGACACAATAGATGCTTAGAGGGGCCCACAGGGGTGTTCATTCCCTCAAGTACTAACTACACAGACCACTGGATGACTGAGAACCACTTGATCAAATAATGACACCGAGAGCTGCTATCCTTGCTCATGTAGCTGTCGTAGTAATGCACAGTGTGGAATCTGTGAATAGCTTCTGGGAGGGAACTGACTGCCGCTTCTCTCTTTCTTTTTCTGGGTTATTTAGAGCAGGCCTAATAAGCAGTGTGGGTGGTGAATGAGGAACCATTAGCTCAATAGCTGAATGAAGCAGCCTCCTCTTGCTTCTTTGCTTTTTACCCACTGGCAATGGGGACACCTGCACACAGAAACAGACTGGGGGGGCAGAAGCAGGACAGGGCCAGGGTTAGAGGAGCTAAGACTTGGGGATGACGTGAAGAAAGGAAAAAGGAAAGTGCTCTCTGAGCAACAGTATGATATTAATATCACATTTCTATGTTTGGAATATAAAATGGTACTGTTAGAAGTTTATTGGCTTAGCATAATATAAAGATGGCTGGATAGATGGCCTAGCTCTGTCCATTGGTAATAAAACTAGACTACCAGCACCTATAAAGAAGCTTTTTAACAGGTTTGAACTTGTTTTTTTGTTTGTTTTATTTTCAGCTGTTTTGCATCCTTGACTGTTTACTTTTTGTTTAAATGATTGTCTATATGGAATCTTACGTAAAATTGTTTTCACTATGGATTAAATAAGGTAGCTAATGCGCTAATGAAGTGTTAAAACTGCTGGTAGACTAAGATGAGGCAACTGGCCTCAAACAGCGGATTCACCAACTATACAAAGATTAGTCGTGAACTAGCTAGCCAGTAGCAAACGTCTCAAAATCTATGAAGAAAATTTCCAAACCCCTGATACATTTGCTAGGCATTTCCACACACTTTCTGAAAACAAAACACCCTGCGTCTTTCCAAAGTTTAGAAAAAATCTGCTCATTGGCATTTAAAATTTTATCATAGTACGGCTAGATGATTTCTTATTGTGGGTCCAATGTTTCCCGCAGACAACTAGACTCCAGACTCCAGGAAAACTTACATTTGGAGGGATTAAATAAATGTTAAATACTAAATGTTATTATAGGAGGTGTTAGTAGGCCTAATAATCACTGTTCCTAAGCAAAGCTTAATTGCTGATGATTTCAGCGCTAGGATGAATTCAGAAACAGAAAATGCAAAATGTGCTTTAAATACATATCACTGGTTGTTCTCACTTCCTGCAAACAACACATCCAGTTGTAGTTGAAAGGTGAAGAAGAATGAGACCAATGCGTTGTGGGAGCTGAGTGAGGCTGTCAGAGGGATGATGTATGGTGGGGCAGATGCATTGAGGAGGAATTGGGTTTGGGGGGCGGGGGGGAGGGGGGTGGTTGTAGGCTTGGCTGAAGTAAGCTGGCAGACGAGGCACGGAGGAAAGGAGAAAGAACAGAGAAAGAAAGAGGAGCAGGCATGCAAGCTATGTGATTATTATCAGAAAACAGAGGGGCCGTCTGTTCTCCACCCTGCCCGGGCTCGAAGGCACGGGGCTGGGTCCCTGAGCAGGTGTGCAGGGTGGGGAAAACACAGGAAAGGTGGGAGGAGGGGCAGGGAGACAACGAGGGAAAAAAGAGCTACAGTGGGAATGAAAAGGAGAAGAAAAGACAAATTAAAGACAGAGAGAGGTGAGTATTGACAAAAAGAGGGAGGAAAAAAAAGACTAAAAGACAGACATAAGCTTCTGATGACATCGTAGCCGCGAGCGATTGTACGCCGCCAAGATCAGAACAGAGGTCAACATTGGTGAAAGAGAACGGCACGCTGGAAGCTATCGTGGTCATTAGCGTCTCTCGCATGGCTTAATAAAGAGCTCAGACACTGGAAGTCTGTGTGCCTTCCAGCATTTGTCTCTATGGTTAGATGCCAATATAGGAACGGCAGTGTATCAGAGGAATGGGAAGGATCAATGAAGAGGAGACGTGAGTGTAACTGGATCACTGTGACCCACAGCTGACCCTTCATCACCAGGACACACACACACACACACACACATACGCTATGTTGCCTGTACCCCAGACACACACTAACTTCTCTCTCCAACACCCATGTACACACACATTTGACCTTTCACCTCATTGGTTTATTGTCAAGCTCATATATCTCTTATGCTTCTTTCTCTTCCCTTTTCATATTTCTTACCTTTTCATTCATTCATTCATTCATTCATCTTCTACAGCTTATCTGTTTCCAGGTCACGGGGGTTGCTGGAGCCAATCCCAGCTCACACTGGGTGAGGGCAAAGTACACCCTAGGTAGGTCGCCAGTCCATCGCAACATACAGAGACGAACACAGACCACTCACACTCACACTCAGACCTTAACCTAAACATGATGTCTTTGAATGGTGGGAGGAAATGCACGCAGGCCCAGGAACCGAACCTGTGACCTTCTTATTGTGGGGTGCTAACCAATATGCCACTGTGCTGCCCATTTCTTACCTTCACTCAGGTTGTTGTATTGATGTGCATTCATCAGAAGATGAAGAGAAGTGTGTTTGATAATTTCACATTCAAAGCTGTGTGTTTAATTCCTGGCAGCTGGTATTTTAGATCCTCTTTTAAGTAGAATTGCAGGTTGTTTTTTTTGGTTTTTTGGTTTTTTTTTTGCTTTAATTACTGTCACCAGTGTTGTCATAATAATAATTGCACCCAATCAGTTGCATTTGCAATTGCACATAGCATCAGTCACAAAGGCCCAAAGTAGGCCTGGGATAGTGCATCTCTTTACCTGAGCTAAAAAAATTTGCTCCTATTGTACGTAGAACAGACTAAGAAGGAGCTTAGTCTGTTCTAAGGATTTGAAAGGGCAAATAATTGGCTTGTGACTCTGCAGAGCAACATAATTAAGCTGAGATTAATCAGCAGAGACCAGCGAAGACCTTGCCTGTGTACATACACAAATCCACACACTGACACACACACATTGTCGCCTTGTCAGCTGCTGCTGCTGCTTTTTCTGGTAAAGAGCGCAGGCTGTGGGAGTGCAGGGACATTTCTTGCAAAGGGAAGTGGTGGGTTTTTGTGGTCTCATTTTAGCCCCGTTGAAAAATGGCCGAATGCTGCTTTCATTTTGAGCCGAGAGGCTAGCAATTACACTATGCAGGTCACGTGACTGAGATGCGTGGTTCTTTACTGCACCACCGAGACCCTCCAAGGCTGATATGCCAAGAATGAAAAATAAAGAGTGGACCCCTTCCTCTCCACCACCACTCCAACCCTACTCTCGCACACACTCAAATCAACAGCCACACACACACACATGCACATGTTCAGTATCTTGCCCTCTGAATGGCTCCCAGGCCCATATGTGCATGCAGCTCATCTTTGCATTTATCAGTCTCGCAATTTAATGAATACCTTGCCCTGGAATGAATGGATTTGCCAATAACACTCCAAATGTTCTTGGGCTAGCATAGCCCCACCCCGTAATGCTCTTATTGTTCTCTGTTGTATTTGCTTCATTGAAATATAGATCAATATCCAGAGACAATGGATGACCAGCAGCATCAGAAGAAAACAGCAAACACTCATTTAATTGGTGGAGAGTTGTCATTAATCTGCACTCGTGTGTGCGTGTTTCTTTTGCATGTGTGTGTATTTCCCATTGTTTGAACAACCTCTTACTTTGTTTCAAAGTGCAAAAATTTTTTTTCTCTCCCTCTCCCGCTGACAGACAGCGCATCTTTTTCTGGTCAAGGAGGACATTGATGAATTGCTGCAAGGCGAGCTGGAGAGGTGCAATTAAGATTCCATCAGGATAAAGGTAAAGGTAAATTATTTATATTAACAAGAAGGCTCAACTCACCCAAACATTCCTCTGTAAATGGAGGAGAATAAATGCCCTTACCACTGGAAGCTGGAGGAGCTGGCTTCTGTAAATTGTTTGTGCTTTTAATTAATGAGTCAGGCCATGTTTGTGTACGTGTGTGGCATTGTGTGCTGGGTGAGCAGGGGTGGGGAGTTCTGAGGGATGTAAAGAGAAATGATGTGGTGGGTGGTAGAACAAGGGGTTTGCTTATTAACACCAGAGTCCTCGTTTTTGTTTTTATCTGAGACTTTATTCTTCAGCTTTCTGGAGCATTTCTGTTTATGATACTCCGTTTCCTCCGAGATGACAATTTCAAAATCAGTGAGATAGCTTTCAAGACACAAAAAGGACAAGTTCGCAAATTTTCATTTGAATTAACAAATGGTTGAGCTGCTTGTCTGAGTGGGAGTATAACAAGTGAAGCTTTTCTGTGTGTAGACACCTAATTTGATAATTTACAGGACTGTCAAAGTTTTAGCCACAGACTCATTTATCATGTCTTGTAAAACCATGGTATATAAAATGTGGTGTAAAATCGAGGCTCACATATCATCACTAAGATGACACATTCACTGGAGTTGTGTTTGTGCTCATTTATGTCCAACACTAGTGACACTGCAGCATCACCGATTGGTTCTATTTACCTTTGAAGCCTCGAATCTGTAGTTTGGCCGACACCATCTTGGTTCAGTGAAACCAGATGGAACCATGTTTAGATTTGAAAGTGGAACTGAGGAGGAGTCAGTGGTGGATCTGACTTGCTCTGTACTCTCATCTCACTTGTGGTATAGCCTGTCAATCACACAGTGGCCACGCCCTCATGCATACCCCGCTTAAGAGGCTGTTTTCCTACAAATCAACATCATGTTGTATTGAAGACAACTTGAAACTAGTAATTGCGACCATAAACTCATTAGGAAAATGAGCACTGATGTAATAAATGAAGAGAGAAGTAGGGCCGTTTTCCCATGCAGATTTAAGAGGCATGTCGGCGTTGGCTGCACTTCTCTGACCAACAGTCTAAATCCATTTTTATCCATAGTCCCAAATTCACCCTGCTGTTAGCTCAGCCCAGTGTAGAAAAATGCACATGAGAATGAAGCACAACAGTAAAGCAATGAAACCAAAACCGAAAGAAAGAACCTAAAAAGATTGACAGAGCTAAGGCAAACTGTCCAACACTACGAGTGACCCTTTTTTTCCCATGTAAGGAGTCATGTAGTCAATTGTTAAAAAAAAAAAAAAAAGCCACTTTAAGTTAATTTACAAGGTCCAAGTCACTGAGAATGTTAAGAAAAGAGTTATTGTAAGTTTTCCAACTTATGCAGCCACAAAAATAATAAAACTCTCTGCTCTTAGGAGAGATAGAGACACAAGAGAGAAACTAATATGGAAGGAATCAGAAACATAAACACATCTGTGGTTTAAAAAAAAAAAAAAGGTCACATTGGAAAACTATCTGGCTATGAAAGAGTGATTTTGGAATACAGTTGTTTGACAAGTTTCCAAAACAAACTTCTCCCTCATGTGACATTTAGATAACATGTCGGCATTGACAAGCTACATTACAATTAGGGTTTGTTTGGAGCATATACATGCAAGCATTTATGCCCTTCCTCAAATTTCTCGCACTGAGACTGTCTCTTTTTGTTTGCGTTAGCAAAGACCTGAGAGGGTTTTGGCAGCACACTGGCTCCCGCTCTCCTGGTTTTACAGCCCACAAAAAGGAAATCATATCAGGGACACTGCGCATCAAGAAAGTCAGCTCAATAGAACGAGCTGGTTCATCATCACTATTTCACAAAGTAAACATAATCATCCTCCAAATGTTTGGCAATTAAATGTTTTTTCCCCCTTACACTACAGCAATGACTTAATGAACCGGTGAACTATATGAACGTACCACAGGAATTACAAAGTTTAGATGAGATGCACAATATGTTATTTGATGCTACTTGATACTTAAACTGGATTTTGAGATAAAATACTCAAATTTTTTCAACTGGCTTTTACGATTACAAAGATTTCACATTAAAATATTTACTCTAATGGATGTTCCTAGCCTTTGTCACATGCCTGTTGTGTTGTTATATGTTATTGCACAAGTCTCAAACAATTAAGAAGTTCACAAATTATCCAGCGTTTCACAAAAACAAAAATTAGAATTAGAAAACGAAAGCATTTCCTCTGCAGTTCATCTCTTATAAATCACAATGCAACATTTCATATTTATCTTATGATCCTCCAAGTACTGAATAATAATACTGAAGCAAAGCTTTGACTGCTATAGTTTTACTTTGTAATATTAACAGGTTACTTTTACTTTAGTGAAGTAACTTTCACCTTCTTCCAGTGCAAATCATTATATTTTGCAGTAGATCTGGAATTTGTAAAGCTTCTATAATGTCTTTCAGATGTCACCGAACCCACTGATGCGTGATGTGCTGACAGAGAGACGGTGAACATCCCAGGAGTCTTTCAGAGCAGAGTCGCCCTTGGCTTGATGGCCTCATTCAAACAACCTGCCTCGGAGTTTAAGTCCTGTGTGTGCAAGTGTGTTTGGAAGTGCGCGCGCGTGTGTGTGTGCCCCAAAGTGTGTGCTCGCATATTTGCACAGCTGTGTATGTTTATACCCACCAATGTATGTGTGCCCACGCATTCTCAACATGAAAGTGTGTGTGTGTGTGTGTGTGTGTGTGTGTGTGTGTGTGTGTGTGTGTGTGAGAGAGAGAGAAAAAGCAGGAGGAAGAGAGAGGGAATAGGTTTGTGTGTGTGTGTGTGTGTGTGTGTGTGTGTGTGTGTGTGTGTGAGCGTGTGAGAGAATCAGGGAGAGAGAGACATTGTGTGGGTGGGACACATTTTGACAAAGTTCCCCATTTTTCAGAAATAATCACTTGTTCCCGTTACAGAGACAGAGGCGTGTGACTCTGGGGCTGCTGAGAAGGCAAAGCCATAAAAAAAAACAAAAAAACAACTCTCTCTCTCTCTCCCCCTCTGTTTCTGTCTCCCTCTCTCGCTCCTGGAGCATCCAACCATTGTCCTTGTGGCTGCTAACGAGGGGGTGCGGCTGTCACTGGAGGCGTCGGGGCTAAATTACCATATTAATTAGCTCATCCTTTGACCGACAAACACAGAGCTGAAATGTCACCACACTCACATTGGCCATAGGAAACACAATTAGTGGAAGTCATTATTGTTTTAGCAATGCCCTGCGTTTCTCACTCCATTTCCTGCATCCTCCGTTCCTCCCACTCATCAGCTCCTTCTGCTCTCTCACTCTCACTCCTGTCTCTGTTGTTTGACCCGTACAAGTCTTCCGTCTTGTTTGCACTGCAAAGCTTACATAGGAACTATGTAAGCATATGGGGTCATTTAGTGGAAGCATTTGTGTCAGTCATGAACGTGCCGCTCAGGCGTGACACCGAACTGCAGTAGTTGACTTCACTCACAAAACTGTAGAACATCAGTTTCACTTCCACATACTAATGATGTCACGCTGAACAAAACTGCAGGGATTTCTATTTTGATGGTCATGGGGTAACCAGGCGGTCTGACCTCTCCCTGAGCATCCTCACATCTCCGTGCATCATTCATGCATTTTAGTTCTTTAGTTTGCAAGGCCTGTAATTCTTGTATTATAGGTCCTGTTTCTATATGCAAATTTAGCTTTGTAGCCCCCAGAAATTGACACTGGACAACTTGTAAACCTAAAACTCTTAGAAATATGATTTTGCACTCAGATAGACATGATTGATCTGTTCACGCCACTTCGAACAATTCATATTTTGTTGCGTCTTCCCATTGATTCAAAACTATCAACTATGCAAAACTGTAAGGGGTGAGTGGTAAATATGTGAGGTAGTGATCAAATATTTTGCATGCTCTCCCTGTGCCTGTGTGGGTTCCCTTCAAGTACTCCAACTTCCTCCAACAGTCCAAATGCATGTTTGGGTTATTTGGTGACTCTTAATAGCCCACAGGTGAGAGTCCTTGCCCAGTATAATATGAGTTACATCGCTTTCATACTCATCAAATTCAGTGAAATTTATGGATGGGAAAGTTGTCGTGTTGTCTCTCCATCCATTTCTTGGGATTTTCTTTTGTCCATCAACCATGTACATAAGAAATATAAGGGATAAAAAGACAAAATGGAAGATCTGTATGCTGTCTGTATTCTAGTGAACCCAAATAGCTTGCAGAGACAACACCATGTGTGTGCCATATGTATATTCCTTTTGATCCAGAAATCTGTATCATACTGCAGCACACATGCTCAGCACTATTCCTCTTTTGAATCGCTGTTCATGTCTTTGTGTATTCTTAGTGCACACATCTGATGAATAAGTAAAGGCAGAGGGGACTGGAAGAACCAGCCACCCTTCTGTGTAGATCTGACCCTGGACTGCTGCCTTTGTGTTCTTGTATGCTCTAAGATTGCTTCAATGCTGTCCAGATATCATTGCCTTTGCATGCATGATAGCTTAAGGTAACCTTGAAGCTTCCCATGCATGCCTGCAAGTCAGGGTACACGTGTGCATGCATTTATGTTGTATGTCTTTGTATATGTATATGCTATATGGTATATAAAAGATTAGATAGTCTAGATGGAACTGATGCTGGGCATGAAGTAGTTTGTCTCTATGTAGTTCCACTTTAATCTCCCACAGCCACAGCTCTGTCTCATTAAAGTAATGGATGTGTGGAGTAATTCAGACACAAAAAGGTGGGTAGACACAAGTGGTGCCGCGGTGAGCTGCCATTATGATGTGGACAAATTTAATAACTCGATGGAGAATTTGTTGATACTCACAGGTGCCATGTCCAGAGATGGGTGATTTTTTTTTTTTTTTCTCTTTTGCTCCCGACTGGTTTTAAAAAGATTTCCTCAAGTAAGATGGATGTAAAGGAGACGGAAGTCGTCCAGCCCTTTCTTCTGGTGTTATGTACTGTGCTGTCTTCTCCACTTATCAGCAATGTGATCTCCTGCGCCACTTAGGTGAGTTTTGTCTCTCAGAAGCAGCAACGGTTGAAATAAACTCTCTCGATGGAACTCTTCTCACCTTTATCAACATTTGAAAATCTAGATTTTGGTTAGAAATTTTTTTTTTCAAAACCACATGATGACATTGAACTTACTGTTCTCCTATCTAATTAGCCCAACATTGTTGTCTGTGATAACTGATAATCTTGTTATGAAATGATTAAAGAATAAACATTTCTAAATTTATCACCAGAGGAAAAAAAAAAAAAACCCAACACAGACAAAGGTGAGGGTGTTTCTTGACTTTGTAAAATGAACCTGCCTTTTCATAATGTTAGCTTACTTGCTCACACTAATGAGGCCGCCAAGGCACCACAATAACTTTGTCTAACCTGGCACTTTGTTTACAAGTTGTCTACTTTTAGGCTGCTTGCGTTTCATACCCATTATGACCCTAACCCTTTAATTTAGCAACGTTATGTGTGTTCCCAGATCGCAGCAATTACTTTGACAGGAGCAACGGTATTATTAGGAATGACAGATGAATCTATGAATATAAGACCCAGGTTACACTAAACTAGAATTAGGCCAATGTTCCCAGTTGCTGTTGCTTTGGAAAATCCAGAGCTGTAGATGCTACGGTTCATTGATGAAATTAATAGGTACTGATAATGAATGTTTAATTCATGAGTGAATCTCATCATATGTAGGCAGTCATGTATAATGTGATGTGTTTATGCCGGTTTGCGTGTGAGATTGCGCTCTGGCTCTCCTGGGGCCCATCACTTGGGGGCCCACCAGTGTAAGAAGTGGGTCAGTCCCTCCGTGCTGAGCGGCGAGACTCAAGCAGTGACAGGTCTATGAGAAACACAGAGACAGGGTATCAGTAAAGGAGCCCCCTGTGATTCGGAGGCTGCAGTGCAGCATGTGTGCAGCATATCCACGCCGTGCGCTCCGTACATGGGTGGACTGTGCAGCAAGATAATCAGATGTGTTATTTGTATGGGGTGAAAGCAAGGCATCTCACATAATATGTGAGAAAGCCATCTTTGACCTTGAATCTCACTTTCATGCTGCTGCAGTTGATGACTTGTCACATGTGGTCTGATTTAGATGTGTTTGAAGGACAGGCCAGGGCTGAAGGACAGTGAACAACAACAGTGATGTATCAAAATGAAAAATATTTTATGAGGCAATAAAAGTTAATTGTGCGCCTGCTTTGCCAATCATATTGAACCTATTTAGATTTGTTAATATTCACACAAACATACAATTTAATATTGTAGTCTATGCTGATTTGTCACCTCACAAACTTGAGTTTTTTAAAGGTTACTGGATACAGAATGATTTCACTTAGAGTAAATACTAAGCAAATCTGATACCACAGTTCTGTTAAGCTGAGTTATGGTGCTTGCTTTGATTTCGTTTGCACAGTGGGGGTGTTCTTCTTTTCTTCTCTTCTTTCCTCTCCATCCCTAATAGTAGATGCCGTTAGAAGTCTTCTCCCATGGGAAAAATGCGACAGATCCCACATTGTTCATTGTTGTTTTTCTCTTCAAAAAAAAAAAAAATTCACCATGATGTGGGCCGGGATGGGGGGAAAAATGGAATTACAAAGATCACATTTTTCTTCTCTGTGATCTGATGTGTTAGTAGCGAGTTTTGGCAAGTTGGTGTGCGATGTGGTGGTGGGGGGGTGACAGGGTTTGCATGACTGTGAGAGCATGGGGGGGGGGGCATAAAAAAGTAGTCTATATAAGAAAAGGGGACAGAGAGAACCACACGGACAAAAGAGAGGGATACATTGATGTGATGCTTGAGGGTTTGAGATGCATAAAGGGAGGAGTTGCTCCGTGCCGGGAGAGTGGGCTGTATATTTACCGCAAAGAAGCTCCCTCCAGGGCTTTCCAGGGCTTGTCCCCATCACTACCTCAGCTCCTGCGCATACCCTCCAGCTAAGCGCCCCAGTTACGCTCCACCCATCCAGGGAAGACAGCAGAGATACAGAAAAACAGAGACAGAGAGAGACTCTCCTCAGATAGCCCTTGGCCATGTTCTCTCCTGCCTGTGTCTGGAGCCAAAAATGGGGGGGAAACCGTGCAGCACTACTGCCTCAGCACTGAAGGAAAATAAGCAGACTCCTAATGCCACAGAAGTGCTTATTAAATCCCAGGCAGCCATGCAATTGTGCTGCGCAGCCAGTCGCAATAAGAAATTGTTTGCTGTTGGTTTATTCACCCTGCCTCCCTCTTATTCCACATGCTTTCTTAACCTCCTCCAAATCAGCCTGGACTTTTTGTTTTCTCCCTCTCGTTCTCCCCCTCCCTCCTTTCATCTTGCTGTTTGCGAGAAATGATGTGTGGCTGAGGCAAAAACACGGGACATGACAGCCAAGCAGCAAAAACATGCAGATGTGACAGTATGAGAGGGCCACTGGAGGGCACAAAGAAGGAGGGAGTATTAGGGAGAGAAAATGACAGGCACAAACAGAAAATCTGATAGAACCGAGACAAGACATTGCAGAAAAAAATATTGTGCAGGAGGGAAAGCGAGAGAGCCTGAGGGATGAAATATTTGAAATGGTGAAGGAGATTGTTAGTGTAGAGAGTGTGAGGGAGGGAGGGAGGGAGGGTTGGGGTACACTGTGAACAGCAGATTGTGGGGGCGCATGTTGTCGAGGTGGCCCCGGTCCCTGGTGCCCTCCTGTTTCATGGCTCTCACAGCCTGTCAGTGAAAACAGCCCAGCCATGTAGACAGCTGTGCTCAGGAGGCTGCGGGGGCGAGAGGAGAGAGCAGAGGAGAGGACCTTTGTTTTCCATTTTGCTCCTCATCTCCATCAATGTCCTCATTTTTATCCCAGCTCACTCTCTATCCCTTCCACCCAAAATCTCTGTCTTCTGCCATCTTTATCCTCCTCATCCACAAAAAGCACCTGAACCCTAGGTTAATGTTCAACAGCCTGCTTGTTTAGTGAGTGTTCGTTTTGCCATTGTCCGTCAAGTCAAACCATGTAGACTAAAATATCCTCCCTCTTTTTCTGTGCCCCAAATTAATCCTGTTCCTTGATGCTACAGCACATTTTGGAGAAATGAATATATATGTATATATATGTGTGTGTGTGTGTGTGTGTGTGTGTGTGTGTGTGTGTGTGTGTGTGTGTTCATATTGTCACTTTAGAGAAGGAATTGTGCAGAGGGGTAAACGGACGGAACAACTGAGCTGCCATCTCCACTTGCTTGAAATCAATCACAGGTTTGCTCAAGTGATTTTTATTGGCCCTAAAAAGTCCTAGCCCACAGGCTAATGGGAAAGAATCATCTTCACTCCCACAAACAATACATCTCCCAATGTGGGGACTTAAAAGAATTTGACAGCTTGTCATCCAGAATGTCTCTGCGTTAGTCCCTGTTTGTGTTCATGTCCTCTACATCAGAGGGATCGCACAGATCAATGCCTCTCCTTTTCCTTTGAAGGGACAAGGGCTGTTCCTAAGGTTGCCCCCCCCCCCCCCCCCCCCCCCCCCCCCCCCCCATACCCTCTTCATCCCTCACGAAGGCCTCCATTCACCTCCCCGTCTCCCTCCGCCTCCTCCACGGCTCCCCCCTGCCCTTCCTGCCATCACGGCCTTGTTTATGAGCCTCTCCCCTGGAAGGACAGGTTAATAAAGGACCTAGCTCAGCTCAGGTCCGCCTGTTTCCTATTCGCTCCCTAATAAGACATATCATCTGCTGCCTTACTGGCTGCTTGCCAGTGGCAAAGCTCTCCCCAAAAGGTAGTCTGGTCCACTGTGTGAGTGTGTGCGTACTTTGAGTGTCGGCCCTATGGTAGCCTTGATGTATCAAAAAGCTGAATAAACATGCATTTCAGGAAACACAGTGACACAGTATTTTATGATTTTGTAAAAAAAAAAAAGGGGGGGAGGGCACACTGCTCAGAAAATGAACTACTTTGCTGTCCACCAATATAGTGTTACCAGAGTATTGTTGTGGTGTGTCAACAACCTACATATTCTTATTTATTATTATTCTTATTTTTATCATTTAAAAATAGTCATAATTTTTAATTGCATTGGTAAATATAACCTATATCTGCTAATTCCAATCAGAATTAGGGGTGTATAGCTTTTCTAGCTATGTCTTTTATTGTGTTCGTGTACATGAATGCTTTTTCTGATCAGTTTCTGCTTTATTCTGTTTGTTTCTCATGTTTTCTGATATATTGTGTCTTTTGCTTCAGAGCCACCATACTGATGCTGACAATTAAAGACAGAAAAGAAAACCAATGAAAGTAGCTCCCAGTGCACAAGGTTACCCTGTAAATCAGCTCCCAAGGACACCATAACAACCTCCTGAAAACACTGAAACACAAGGACTGTGATCTTTTTACTGGGGGACGAATGAAAGGCAGGAACTGGAGGAATGAGGAGCCAGGCCTGGTCCATAATGCAGCGGCTTTGGTTGTTTAAATCACCTTGACTGGGCCGAGCTCTAAAAATGAGCCAACTCCATCCTGTCCGGAGGGAGCCCAAGGAGACTCGGTGTCCAGTAAACAATGTCCGCCTCGCCCTTAGGAACCCTACCAGGGAGAGGAAACTGCAGGTCCTTTGGGGCTCTAACTCTGACCCCCCTCCCTGATGAAATATGGGCCCTGCCCTGTGGTGTAAACTTGTTTGAACTTGAGTCCCTTATGGGCAAGGGCGTGTGTACGTTTTTCATCGTGCCTTTGTGCGCATTTCTGTGCACTTGCATCACTTGGGACTCGTGGAGTACAGCAATGTGATCCCAAATAACTCCAAAAATTAATGACTCTTGCTGAAAAACATGTTTTTGAGAGAAAGAGGTGTTTTGAATTAGGTTCTGCGCAATTTGAAATAATAGCCTTAATATGGTTTAAGTTCCAAACTCATTACGTGTATAAGAATAAATTATTAACACCCAAATGTATTGATTTTGCAACTAAGGGAATTAAATTGAAAATTTCAGAAAAACAGAGAGCTCATGTTACTTTTGTTCTCTCCTGTGTTAATTATTAATCTACGCAATTACGAGTCTGCTAAGAGACTTTTATTAATAATTGTACTTTATTTATAATCTTCCCATCTGTGTGTTTTTGCAAAAGAAATGAGTGAATAGCAGAGGGTGTGAGGAGTTGTGAGAAATGTTTACACAATATGTTGCTGATACTTTAATGAACGTGGTAGGAAATGGTCAGTGTGTAACACCGATTTGTGCTTTATGTTTGATACGATCCAGGGTGGGGGTGGGGTTGATGGATCGTGTGTGCTAAATGATCTTTACCATACAGCCCAAGATGTTTCTACTCGGTGGAAAGATTTATTCCCTTTGAACAGCTGTGTATGGAGGTGAACTGTGAAATTTTGTGAGGACTTTAAGGGTAAATTGTGCTCCGTGATTGTGTGAACAGCATGAATAATGTATAAGCAAGCCTTCATTTCCTCTCATTTCCTACTTTCCCAGAGATATTCTGGGATACTCTGGGAAAGTAGGTAGGTAAAATAGGTTGCCACTTTGCACCAAAGCATGGTCTCCATGTTTTTACCTCATGAAAAAAGTGACTTTTGGAAGTAAATGTTTTAGTCCAATATATACAACTAGTAATAAGATATTTCTACATGTTGTGATGCTTCAATAATGGACAGCAGTTCAGAAGTGGCTTTGGTATTCAGTATAAATAAACAGATCCACATGAACACACAGACAGGATTTAAATTTCTCCTCTTCCCTTCAGTTCCTCTTGCTGCGGCTGTTAGTTGAGGTAATTTAGTGTCTTCTCCGTTTCCATGGCGCATCAGAAATGCACGCTGTCTTTGTACAAATTGATCTGTAGAATGTCCCTCACGCTGTGCCTGGTGTTCCCCTAATTGACAATGCATGTGTTTCCATTTCTGCTCTTTTAAATTTCAAATGATGGATGAGAAAGAAGGCTGCCTTTCTGAGAATGCAAAAAGCACCTTTAGTCTGCGGATGACGGCCACAAGTGTCGTAACCTAGCAACCAGGGAGTCGCTGAGCGAGAGGGCACATACACAGAAAGAGAGAGAGTGAGTGAGAGAGAGAGAGAAAGCCCTTATACTCATTCTAGTTTATTCATGCCTTTGTTTGACCAGCTATTTCAGGACCTTTGAGCATTTCTCTCTCACCCAAGGATTCATTTATTTTTAGCATCATTCCCAGCTTCCTGCCTTTTCTCTCTGCCTGCCTCATGGGTGAACACTGCTTAACCCTTTTCTATTTCTGATGTGCTGCCTGCATCTGCTGCTCAGAACCGCATGGGAGGATGGATTTGTGGGGAAAAGGGGAAAGGGAGGATGGTCATGATGTGTGTGTGTGTGTGTGTGTGAGTGAGAGCTTAGGAAGCGGGGAGGAGAGATGGGAGGAAAGAGGATGAGGGAGGAGAAGAGACAGAGGGAGTGTTTTCCATCTGTTTTTTTGGCTGAATGTGTTCTTTTTGTTTGAGGCCATCATGCCGGGCAACATGTTTTGTTTTGGGGTTTTTTTTTTTTGTTTTGTTTTGGGTTGTTTTTTTTACCATCTGGACTATTGCCTATTACAGATAATTTCCTTTGTTTTTACAAAATTTGTGCAAGCTATGCACCCACAGCCGTATTGAACTTCACAACTCTAATGTGTATTGTACTGTTTTTTGCAAACACACACTGATTTTCATTGTCAGTGCTTTTATTTCGATGAAAGCCACTCTTAGTTTTCAATCATATTGCAATGTTTTTTACAACTATGAGTAACTCCACTAAATCAATAAAACTGAAGACATGATTCCAACTTTCCCCACTTTGTCTTTGGGACAGGTCCATGAGCCCATTTGCCCTTATAAATCTTTAAAAGGCTCCTGTGCACTGTCACTCATATGCTTGTCATTTTCAAAACACCAAAATCATGCCAAATCTGTGATGTAATTTTTTTATGCCCCACATCTTGACTTCTCGTCCTCCTTCTCTTATATTACATTACATTACCCACAATCACCTGACAGTTTTATTATTAGGTGTGATATGCTACTATTGATTAATGTTCCCTGGGGCTGATGACCTGAGATGAGGAGAGAGCTACAGCAGTTTGGTAAACTCACTTATTTCTAAATTCATCGCCCCCTGTAGTTGTTTTCAGACTTGTTGTCCCCCCCAACCAACACTGACTAATGTGACATATTTTCCAAGACTGATATTAATAGACAATCTAGACACTAACCCTTTAAAAGCAGGCCACAAAAATGTATACTACAGTTTAAAAAACGCTTAATACTAAGTTATTTACTCCAAATGCGGGTGGCTATTTTTTAAATTTATGGCAAATGTGAAATGTATTAGTGAGTATTTTTAGCAGTGCATGTGGGAAAGAATAAAAATATACAGTACGAGTGTCCCATGTTGAAAAACAAACAAGGCTCACTATGACTTTTTGGACAACAATGGAAGTCTGAAGCTTTTGTTAACACAGTTGAGTGGTTGTTTTTTGTTTTTTGTTTTTTTTATCTTTAATCTTGTTTACGTATGTTAATTTTAAATGTATCCAAAACAAAATATGAGGATCATGGAAGCCATCAAATACACAAAAAAACATTAAGTTTAGAAGATATATACTGTACAGCTGCATGTGTTTGACTTAGTAGTCATATTTTCCTGCTTGGTTGTGTTTATACAAGGAATAATCTTGCCCTGATGTCTCCTCTTAATCGCCCTTCTCTCATGACTGTGCCTCGTTCTCTCGGCTCCTGAATTTACATAGTCAAAGCTGTGATCATTTCCATGAGGGTGGAGGTATGGCTCATCTCAGTCTGAAGCACTGCACTGCTGCAGTCTGTGGGAAATGATAGGGAAAAAATAAATGAGGAAATCATACAGGGGTGCTCAGTGGCTGACATGTAGCTCTCTAGTGGCAATGTGATTTTACTGTCATTGGCTGGAGAAAGGTCAAAGCAAAGGCGCATTGAAATGGGGGAATAAATAGGCAAGCATACTGCAGTGCATTGGGAGAGCAGGCCTGCCAATGAAGTCCCAATCTATTCCCCTCACGCTCCCTCTTCACTCCCATTACAGACCTCATCAGCATCAAATCCCCACTAGCAGCAGCAGCAGCATGCCCTCCCCGACATATACAGTATGGTACTGTGCGCGCACACACACCCACACACACAACTCATTTGCAGGCTGTGCTAAAAGGAGGCTACTTGTTTAAATCTTCTGGGCACTCTGTGTAACACTATATATGTATTTGTGGGTGCATGTCAACAATCATCTCTAACTCTAACCTAAAAACATCCAGTCAGATTGTCCACCACTTTCCATGGTGATCATTACCGACAGGCTGCAATCAACAATCTGAGCTGAGCTGACAGAATGGCATCATCCTCCCAACTAATCATCCTTTTTAGTTTAACGTATATTATTTGTCACGTATGTTTTTAGCGTGCATCATTGTAGCTGATTTCACACTGGCATTTTTGAACAAAGTGTGTATTTAAAGGGGACAGGGGCTTTTCTGAAAACGTAATTGTTGGATATTTGCCATGTGATGATGAGTTGCACGGGGGTCATTGTTTATTAACCACTACATCACTGTCCTCTCTATGCCCCCCCCCGCTCTCCTCCTCCACACAACGCCCCATTTCCAGGACTGATACCTTTCCTACATCCAGACCGGCGCACTGCCACCCCCACCAGCACCACCTCCTCCACCTCGCAGTTTCTAAAACCCTTCTCTGTCCACCTCAGCTCAGCTCAGCTAACATGACAGGCCGGGCAGATGATGATAAATGCAGAGGAGGAAAAGCAATTACTGGATCAGTTAGGTGTAGTAGGGAGTGCTCAGGGCACTCATTACCAGCAGACTGTAGAGTTCAGGATGCGCACACTCACACACTCTCACATAATCACACACACACCTCTACAGGATTAGATGCATCAACAGCAAGCGTTACTGTCCGAGTTACATATGTCAAACTGTTTTGTTTGATACCTTCATTCATCAAGATGTATAAAATCAACAGATCTTTCTTTTTTCATGTAACGCTTCAGCCGCAAACCTACAGAACATGTTCTAATGATAACAAAAATATGATTGAGAGTGGAAAGCAAACGACAAGTACACTGTTACACATGCACATCATGAATAGGTTAATATCTTTGTGGCCGTAATGTGGCGTGCATTTGTTGATGCGAGCTATAGAGCTGTGTGACGTGCCATCTGCACACCTGTCAAAGCAGAGGAAGACATGTATAGAATATAAGACAACGAGCATAAGATAGTCTCGGTGATTGACAGTTTCACTGAGGTTGTCATAGGGACAGCTGCAGTCCTTGCTGTCCCCTGAGGAGCATGTAGAAACACTAATAATAAGGGAGAGACATATACACACACAGTGGGAAAGAGAGAGAGACTGAGGAAAAAGGAAGGGATGATTTTGTATTTACCCTGAACACACAGAGACACACACACAAGCACACACTCAGCGGCAGTTGCCCAGGCTGTGTGTGTATGTGAGTGGTGGGCGGTGAGATCGCAGGTCAGGCCCACGCAGTCCCCATTCAGCTGTACAGTGTGCAGCACACACTATCTACACAGGGGCCAGAATGGCAGACGGAACAAAGAGGAGCTCATACGTGCATGCGCAACAGAAACGTGCGCACACACACAGATTTACACATGCATCAACTCACACATGCAACCAGGCTCCTCCCCTTTGCCAAAAAATCCACCCCGGTGCCCAGCAGCTTCGCAGCACTGCTGCCCCCTCTCAGTCAAACACATGACCGTTATAGCTTCATCGCAAAATCTCATCTCTAAATGTTAGTAAAGTCAATAAAGGTACAAATAGGATGTTAGAAATGAAGTCCTATTTCACTCTGTAACTGTAAAGTTTTTATTAACCTAGAATCTGTGCAAGGGGAGGAAGAAACAAAACACTAGTTCACTTCATGAAGAGTTACTGCTTAAGGGTATATTCATTCATCTTCTACAGCTTATCTGTTTCTGGGTTGCGCTGGAGCCAATCCCAGCTCTCATTGGGCGAAGGGCGGGGTACACCCTGGACATGTCACGAGTCCATCACAGGACCAACATACAGAAAGAGAGATGAACAACCACTCACACTCAGACCTAGAGACAATGTATAGTCACCTATGAACAAAGAGTGGTTGTGTTTGGACGGTTGGAGAAAACCAACGCAAACACGGTGAGAACATGCAAACTCCGCACAAAAGGGCCCCAGGCCCGGGAACCGAACCCACAACCTTCTTGTTGTGAGGCAACAGCGCTAACCACTATGCCGCCTTGCTGCCCAGGCCAAAAAAATAAAAAATAAAAAATTCCAGCCACAATTACATAAGAGTCCATGGGTCGTAATTGTGGGTTTCCTTTACCACTTCACACAGTAAACATGTGATTATAAAAACGGCTTGATTCTGTTGGACATCTAATCACTGGTTGCATTGTGGTTCACCGTGATATCACTTTCCTTAACCTTAACTGTCAGACGAGGTGTGTGTTTGACTTTGATAATGGGCATGTTTGGTTATTCGGCTTGCAGGGGCATTTTGTCACATGTCTGACCACATTTAGACTGGACAGGATGTTCTAAACAAGTTCATGCTTGAGTGCCGCTGGGAGAGGATGATGTAGTGGCACTGTAGGTGGCAGAGATACACAAAGTCTCAAAGTGTGTTTGTGTGCGTTTTTTTCTTCTTCTTTTCTTTTTATGCGTGCGTGCGTGTGTGTGCATCAGCACCAGAGTGAATGTTTGTGTATATGGGCGAGTGGGGGTGGCAGGGCTATAATCTGCTCCAAACTGCTTGCGGGCAGAGGCGAGGTGGGCGAGACAGCGATACAGAAAGAGAGCAAGGGAAGGAAAGAGCGAGGGGGGGGTTGGGGGAGGGGGAGGAGGGGGGGTTGAGGACAAGCAAGGTAGAAATGAGTTGGCAAGAGAGAATAAGTACAAAAAGAGATGAGAAATAAGGAAAGATGGAAGGAGAAGTCGAGGTGACTTGAGAGCAGCGTGGCTTTGTAGGGCTCACGGATGCTCTACAGCTACTGTACCAACTGTCCTCACTCCTCTCCCACCCATTGTCAGGCCCGGGCTCCGTGGGCGCTGGCAAGGCAGCTAATACCTCTGACATTTATGCCGCTTTCTCAGCCCTCCGGTGACACAAGCCTGGACGCAGCCTCAGTCAGTGCGCACAATGGCCTCAGGGCCTCAGAGAGATGGTGGATGGTGCAGACCAATGAGGTGCCAAAGAGCAGGCCTTTAAAAACATTCTCTTTGCCAAGGTCCTGCATATTATGTTATATTATACAGTATGTCTTGAATAAAATAGGATTAGTGTGGGTGGAGGAATACGAAAAGAAAACAGTGTGGACGAAAAGAGCAAAAGAAACTCGAGAAGAAGAAGAAGAAGAAGAAGAGGAGGAGGAGGAGAGGGAAAGATAAAATGGGTAAGAAACTGATAATGTGAGGAATTTAGAATTTTTCACTATTCACTGCCAAAATGCGCACTTTGGATTGAGAGAAGGAATTTCTTGAATTCTGTTAACATCAATGTCGAATTTCAAAAATACCCCAGCAACTTTTTTTTAGGCTTTGTTTTGGCTTGTTGTTCACCTTAACTGACATCACTATGCAGCTCCAAATCCCTCGCTGCTCTGTAACCTCCTCACTGATGTACATGACTTGTAGCGGCTTTGATAAAACCGTCAATTTGTCCATCGCTTTTGTTCTTGACCCTGAGACTCACTGCTGATGTCAAGGTTACAAATATGCCAACAACTACAAGGCAAACTATCAACAGCTGCTGCTCATGTGTGGATATGGGCAAAACGACAGTGATGGAAGCAGAATTAAGGTGCAGAGAATGTAGTAAGTTTAAACTTGATAGTGGGAAAAATATCAATTAAAGTGGATCCAGATATCCAAGATAAACTTTTCCCAGTAATGAGGCCTTATCTAATATAGCCAGAAACACTGAAACTATATTACACTCCTTCTCCAGACACATTTATATCTCTGTCATTTTTTTTTGTCTAACATGGTTTTCCCATATTAAATCTATCCAGGTTGACAAATGAAAGAGTCAACTTTCATGATGTTTTGCTAGAAGACGTCTCAGCGCAGTAAACATAGTTATTTGTACATATTGTTTGTTCGGTTGTGACTGGCAGTAGCTGACACAGCGTCGATGCATATAATGCCAACTTTCGCTCGGGTTTATTTTGCCCCAATGCCCGTCACTGCAAGTTGACAGGATTGGTTCCTGAGTTTACAGAAGTTCCTACGTTTTGGTGTTTGAAACCCTGATTCAGAATCACAGTTGCAGTGATGGCTTCATTTGGTCACATTTCTTGTACTGTGGGAAAAAAAAATCACATAGACATATCAACAAATCAGCAAATCGACAAAACGTAAAGAATTCAGCTTTATCAATTTGAAAATGTGCTGCAAATACTTTAACAAAAACACAAATACTTTACTTTTATTGTTAACAGGAAATACTCCTGCTGTGTTCTGGGCACTGTGTGTTTGTGTAGTTGATTGTGTTGTGAGAACTTGCAGTGCATGTGTGCTTGCCTCATTTGACAGGTGAATACAATATTTCTGAGACTGTGGCACAGGAAAAAATAACATTAATGTTCCAGTTTTGTCTAACCTCCACACTAAAGTACAGTGGGGCAGCTAGTTAAATAAATCACTTTCTAGGTTGTGATTTAAATCCCGTCCTTGTGATTAAAAAAAAAAAGGGATCATTCAATAGAAATCCAAAACACACTGGCTTTTACGTGATACTGTGAGAGTGACATTTCAGCCAGAAAGTGTAGCACCCAGCTAGCAAAAGATCAGAGGGGTGGCAGCTCACCATCTCTGGGCAGATCACTTGGTCATTAGCAGGTCCTGGTCGGCCCTTTATTGGCATGCTGCTCAGAAAGTGGTTGAAACGTGATTACTGGATTTCATGAAAGTAAGTTTATTTCATAGAGCATAAGCTTGTGGCATTTTAAAAGTGACCAAGAAAAGATGTTTGAAATCCAACCAAAAGTTGTTTTTTTTTTTTTTCCAAATTCATTTTAATGGTGAAACTTATGTTAAAGATTTGGCTCCTCTAGATCTTTGGGACAGATTACTCGGTAAAAGCACTTAAAAAATGAAATGATGTTCTACATCAGTTTAATAGCAAGGTGCTACTGTAGCAATGATAGCTTGTCCACTTCTGCGTAGATCTCTCGGTTTCACCGACTACGCTCCACCTCGACAAAGCAACATTACAGCATTATTATCAGAAATGATAGGGCTTCTCCAAGTTTTGTTCAAATTTGACGTATTTGCGTATTTGTGTATTGTGCATTTTTTTATGTATTTCACGGGATGAGCGCATCAGGACAGCTGTGATACCAGATACTTTCACTATGCCCTGTGCGTGTGCTGCTCCTGTGGGAAATGTGCTGGACATAAACACATTTACATGCTACATGGGTTGGTAGCCCATTCCACAGTAGCTATGAAGGCAGCGTTTGCAGACGTGCTTTGACAGGATGTAAACACCAGATGCCCAGTCTGGTCTTACTTTAACTATTTCCCATGAAGAGTGCTGGAAACACGAGGTCATCATATTTAAGTCCGCTGTAAACCTTTAAACATGACTTTATCATAGTGATATTGCCTTCTGTTGTTAGCGTATAGGTGTCAACACATAAATGGAGTCGTAATCTGTCCTCTCATATGTCAGGAGCAAATAGCAGGAATATTGTTTAACTGTGTTTCTGCTCAGTGCACTGTCATAGAATAACAGGCAGAGCCCTGTCTCTTTAGATAGCAGCCTAGGGCTCACACTCTTTTGACTTTTTGAAGAGTGCCTCATCTTAGCCTCCATTTGCTTTTTTCCCCCTCTCTCCCTTCACATCTGAGCTTCTCTCTCTGCATCCCTCCTTGTACTCTGCAGGGACACACTGATAGATATAATTGTCAGGATACTCACATAGCCTGAGGGAACAAACTAATGCACACACAAACAGAGACACTCATTACTACCTTACATAACTCACATAACATGTACTTCACATTAAACAAAGTGGAATGCACATCGGTGACATGGTGGCACCAAACATGACGTGCGAATCCACCAGCCTACTGATATGACGGCCCGAAGAAAAATCCAAACTTCCTGTCATTCCTGAATTGCCTTTGCAAATGACTGTAAAGTAAATGCAAATATCTCTTTGTGGGTTTTAACGCTTGCAGCTCCAGCATGCAAATGATAGATGGGATCCATTCTTGAGCAGTGGGCTGCTTTGTGGATATTCAGTTCTCTCTCTTTCTCTCTTTTCATTCAGACCTGCATTGAACTTGAGCACAATTCAGAAAGGCAAGTGTCTCTCCTTTCCCTTGTCACCAAGTAAACTGTTTTTTTTTTCTTTCTTTTTCTTCTCTAGGATGTTATATCTTTGTTTCTGCAAAGGGTTTGGTTCAAAGAGAGTTCATGGTTGTAGCGGAAAAGACCTGCAGGGATCGTATCTCCAGTTGGAGGAGACTGACATTCACCAGAGCACTAATAGTGAGATGTAAGATTGAGTTGACCATCATTTTAGCCCTGTCAGTGATGACTACTCCAAATAAGCAACAGTTTAATTTAGATACGCTTCTCCTACTGCTTACTAACGATACCAAATAACTGAAGCACCAACAACTCGAAACATATTTGCCATTGAAGGAAAAAGGTGTTTTGTTGCCTTATGGCCTACTATCGTATCAAATTAAATATCATTTGTATGTCTAATGGTTACTCTGTGTCTGTCTCTATCTCCACCTCACACATACTGTAGATACACCGAAAAACATACACACACGCCGACTGGATATAGGCGCGGCCTCAGCATCAAAGAAGTGAAGATTGAAGACAAACTCATTATGATTGAGCTGCAATCTGTGACCCCCCCCCCTCCCGCCCCCTTGCAGCCGCCAGTGCTCACCCGGATAGATCTAAATGATATTGACAGTTGAATAAATTTTCTGCATGAAATCATGTCAGCTTGAGCATGCCGTCCCCGTACCCCAAACCCCTCACCCTCCTCTCCTCTCCTCTATAGCCCACTGGAGTGCTAAATAATTACATTACTTTCCAGAGGCTAATTTGACTGAAAGCAATAATTCTGGTCCCATAGCACCATAGCTGTTTTCATATATTTAATATTGGTATTGGTTACTCCAGTACCAATATTGTGTGTGTTTGACATTGATAATCAAGCTTTTTACTGTGCTGCTTCAGGGTTAATGGTGCGATGGGTGATGACTGTCATCATCAGATATTAAAATAATTATCAAGTAACCTTGCCCATATGGATGTGTGATTTGCAACCAGTATTGAAGGAATCAGTAAACACTGAAAAAGAGCCAATGTAGGGGTTAATTAACAAAACTTTATCTGGGTAAAATGCTGGTGATGCCATCGAATAGAGCAAAAGCTGACTGGAAATGTAGTTCAAAATTGGAGTTCCCAGGGTATAAATACATAAACAATCCACTGAAAGTCTATAGTACAACATGTCACAAAAAAAAAAAAACAACCCACCGACAAATCAAAGCATGTAGCAATTAAGAAAAACTCCCTAGAACAACAGAAATACACAATGCAAGTAAAATTAGTAAACACAAAGCCATCTGGAAAGCAAGTAAATGGGGCAATGTTATAACTATTTCCTAAAATGACAATGCTATATTCATGTTGATGCATAATGTCTCATCTGAATGTACACTTGTAAGAAATCCATTCATCATGATCTGCCTGCAAATAGACATACTTATGTGGCATATATAGCCTTTATGTCTGTTTTGATCCTCTAATACTCTCTATTTAATCCTCAAGACCTGTTGCCCATAGAGCTACAGTCATTTATAACTTCATCAAAGCTTTTATGAGTTTAATGACATTACAATAACAGAATTAACACGTTGTGGAATAGCGTTTGTTTACTGTTGATTAATGCTTTGACCTTTATATGTCTACTGACTACAGTTCAATGGAGAGCTTGGCCGCAGTTTCTTAAGACGGGTTTATGTGCGTTTTGGTGGAAGACACACTGCCGTCTGTGAGTGATGTTGTGTAACTGTGTTGGGACCGACTGCTCTTTCCACTGCTGGAGTTTCTGCCCCCTGGTATTTGAAACTGCGAATGTCTGACTCCTATGACTACAAGACTTTATTCTCTTGATTGTGTGTGTGTGTGTGTGGAGGGGTGGGATCTAACAGAATAATAAAAGAGCAGTTACATCATCTAAGAAAAAGACAGAATGCTTTCTCTTTGCCTGCAGACTTTCAGTCAAAACAAGGCACTATTGGACTACTTTGTCTGTGTCTCACAATTCATGGGTGTCTCAATGTGTTTCCCATTTAAGAGTGGCTGTGTGTCTTTTCACTGTTAGGTCATTATCACATTAAAATTAAACTCTATCCCAAGTTTTTTTTTTTTAGTATATTGTCTTATCTTCTGGGAAGAGTTGTGTTGTGTGAGACAGGAAGTACAGGGATCAGAGAACAGACAAAGGTCATTGGCTGCAGGGTTAAGGCAACATGGGTTAAGTAGTGTTAAAGCTTCCTCTCCCTGAAAAGCCCTTTAATCATTAAGAGGACAAACAACTCACTTAAATGCACACACATTCAGTAACACTCACACAAACACACGCAAACAGAGTTTGCTGATGACACAGCCATGGGTCACCCTGAGGGATAAATGCTGATAATGATAAAAACAGTGCTTCCTCAACACTATTCTGGAAAAACACACACGCATATGTCACCACAGATATAAATAAGGTCTTCGTCTGTGTGGTGCATAAGTCATATTTTTAGGAACCAAAATCATGTTCTCAGAATCTAATGTGTTTTCCAGTTTGAAGAACCAGACACACATTTCCACTTCCCCCGTCGCTCAACATCGTTCCATCTCGCCGCCATTCCCCCTGACCCCGGCACTCAAAGTAGTTTTACCCAAATTTCTGTCTCCCTCATCTCATCTCCGCTCCCTTGGCAGCTGTGTCAACACCCACAGGCCTCTAGCCTTAAACAAACCTTCCACACAGCCATTGTACGCTGTGCCACTCCTCTCGCACAGCTCCAGGAAGGCTGCGCTGACAACTCTATAAATGCTGGCAGTCAGTCCCTGAACAACATTGATTTTGTTCCAATCAATCCAGAGAGATTGCAACGCATGGTAAATGACACAGCCTGTGTGCGATAGCATACGTCCCAGTTTTAATTGTTGCTGGGCAGACTCGACTGGCCCAAATGCTGGGTTAGTCCCGTGAGAGTTACGACAGCGTGAAACATCAGCGTCCTGTCCATTCGCCGGAGCTCCGTGGGACGCCCAGCTGTTGGCCACATCTCAGGTCCGACTGGACAAACTTGATCCCTAGCCAACAAATTTGGCCTATCACCATTATTATTCAATCACCGTCCAGTGCTAATTCTGAGAAAAACATCGAAAACACTTCAAGTCTACTCTTTCTTCCTGCAAATGAAATGAGATTATCAATAGCACTCTTGCATCTGTCTGTTAAATTAAGAAAGGCACAAGCAGAGTTGAGCTAGTTTAAAGATTGGAGATGGTGTAATACAGCTATCTGCCCTAAGAAAGGCAAAAATCTGCCTTTCAGTCACTCATTAAAATATATCGTCATACTGAAAAGTGTCCACTCTCACAGTTTGATATTTAACAGATGCAAGAGTGCATCGATCGATCTTTTCATCTAACTCTCAGCCAGATAGGATATATCCTAAAGTGTCAGTCTTTTCCTTTAATCGTTAGATATGTCATTTTTCAAGGAACCACTGTTTCCGTCTCCACCTATGAGCTTTTGATTGCTAACATAAATTGATATTGCAGGCTCTTGTTGGTTGAGGATATGCACGGTCAAGGAACTGCTGTGGCTGTTATTCTAGCTGTCAGGCTTTGTTTACCTTTCATTCGAACATTTTCCTGTCTCTCATTCCTAAGTTTTGTATGTTTTCTCTTCACCCCGCCTGTTATTTTGTGTCATAACAAAGTAAGTTATATTCCCTCCTCCAATATTTTTCTCATCCTCCCTCCTTCTGGTTGATTTTGCTGTTTATGTTTCCACTCTATCATTCTCTTCCCCTCAGATGGAACAGAGATGGGACAAGGCCTGCTACTCTGTACTGTATGTCTGGTGGGTTAAGGTGTGTTTGAGCGTGTGGTTTGTTTTTTGGCCCTGGCATGTTTCATGAAATATGTCAGGAGTGGTGTGAACTAGTTGTTTGACGTCTGCTGATGCAGGTCTGTGTGTTTGCGTCTATACACGGGCTGCATCATGCTGCATTTTATCTGCCTTAATCTTTATGGACACAGATTGTGAGAGGGTGGGTGGTTAGGGGGAGTCTTGTGCTGACAGGCAGCCTGCTGCCTCCTGACTGTAGAAAAATATTAATGTACCAGCGAGCAAGAGCACTGCCAGTGCTCTCTTTCACTCTGTGTCAGTCTATGCCTGATTGCTGGGAAAGACTTCTAGACTTTTATGAGTTTTGCTGCTGGACCTGCCGCAGGCTTGGCTTAAGGCCCTGATAGGGATCAGAGTAGCATAGCAGTACTCACACTGGGGCACACACATACATACATACATACACACACACACACACACACACTTACTCAGTGGTGTAAATGTATCTGGTGAAAAAAAAAAAAAGAAAAAGAGAAAGTGAATCTCTCTTTTTCCCGTGTCCTCACTGGGAATTCTCAGCGACTGGGGTGCCATTGGCTCTCTACAGGAGGTTACCGGACACTGGTCACAGTATTCACACAGACACTGGAGCGGTGAGACCGAGTGAGAGAAATCCTGCAGACGGCCTGAACAGCCTCGGGCCAGCAGACTGGGGATTTTGCCACACGTGAGCGTATTGCCTGCTGCTGCAAAGGGCACTGGGAGCAGGTGTGACGTACTGCTGAGAATCCAGTACGTAATCATATACGACAGCAGACCCGGTCAGGGATAATAAAGATAAACATTTGCTCTTCAGGTTACTTCCTGAGTCTGGTGCTAAATTTGGACTGCTGACTGGCAAGAAGTGTCTCAGCCAACCCAACCAACCTGTGGCTTCGGGCCATTTCCTATTAGCTTTGACCTTTTCTCCTGTGCTCTCTCTCTCTCTCTCTCTTTCTGTCGCGATTTTATGTTGCATTACCAGAGAAAATACAGATGGAGTAATACTTTATTAAAACGATGAGTGCCCACGGTTGAATAGAAAATGTGAAGAAGAAAAGATCAAGAGAAGATATAAGAAAGGCGTGAGAAGGCTGGTTTGATGTGATGGTTGTGTTGTAACAGCAGCAGAACAGGAAGAAGAGACAGGTACTGTCCCCACCAGTAAAGAGCGCTCACTGCCCTTTGTGTTTGGTTCAGAGGAGTAGAAGTAACTGCTGACCACATCAACCACAGCCCTTTAACTCATAGCGCAAGCACTTTCTGTTTGACCTTCACATTAGAGTGGTTTCAAACTGATGTCTGGAGTCCAGACAAAAAAAGGAAGGAGAGAAGAAAAAGGTAGACTACAATTGTACTTTTCAGAGGTCAAAAGCTTGACTCTGTGACAGTATCCTTTTAAAGTATGATACAGTATACTTTCCTGTAGAGTCGTTTTTCTCAATGCTTCCATTTGGACTTCGAAAAAAGACTGTGGCTGAAAATAACTTAAACATATACACAATTATGAGGGAATCTAAAGAAAATCTAAATTACTTCTGGCGTCCCACCCACCAAAGTTCAGATTTTCCTTGAAGGGGTCAAGCTAAAACTACTGTGACATTACCACTATCTCAACAGCTGCCTAGCTATGTGCAAAGGTTAAAAAAGCAAAGCAACCAGCAGAGACTCCAGGAAGTTTCTGCTTATAGCTGAGAAATTGTCCAGTTTGGTTCCTGTTCAGATATAAGAAATCTTACTTAATGCGTAATTATTGCTATTGATTTTTTTTTTACTTATCAGACTATACCAAGCTAACTAAATTCACTAAACCTAACTCTTTAACTTAAATGGCTTTGTATTTAGAATCGTCATTTTTACACTTTAGTTTTTGTAAGGTTTAAATAAAAATAACATATTAGCTAATCAAGCTGTCTCCACTACTTCCTGTCTTTATGCTAAGCTACGCTAACAGATGTCAAGCAGTAACTTGATAGTTCCCATGTAGACATGAGAATAGTGTTGATCTAACTCAGCATGAAGCTGCCCGTTTCCTAACTTGGTGAACTTTAAGCAAGTTTCAACCTGCGCAGGATAAAGGTGAAATCTAAGTTGCATTTCATTTCCTGTGTTGAGTATTTTTATGACTCCCTCCTAACACTTTAAGTAATTTATTTCTGCCCATCTAGTTTCTGTGTTGACAGTCCTGGAGATTTAAATAACAGACCCTAAATTCATTCACTTCACCACTGACAGACTGACAGAAACACAAGAAACTTTTTTCATTTCTTTCTTTTTCAATTGAACCAAAAAACTTTGCAGCTTTGTGATGAGGCAAAATTTGAACCTTTTAAGTTTTATTTAACTATAATCATCAATTTGATTTAAGTTTGAAACTAACTTCAATCACCACACACTGTGACATATATACACATGAGACGCACATGCACATACATATATACTTCACTAAAGATAAATCTTTAATGATCCCCGAAATTAATGCTGTAATAAATAACAACATTTAAATAACTCTGGCCTGGTCATAAAAACTTATAAATGCTCTGACTGTTTAGTTCATGTGATGCTTGTCTGGTCTTTCCTACAGTGCACCTTGTCCTTCTGTGGTGTTTTAACGTCCCGCTGGCTTTGACAGGGCTGCCTCTCCTCACCTCTGACTGTGTGCATTTGCTAAACACTGGTCTGGGACTGATTAGCTTCCCTTCCTCTGCTCTGACTGTCTCTGTATATGTCTACTGATGTTGTTTAGAAGAGTACAGACCACTTCAAATTATCCTCAGCATGGAATAGAGTGCTGCAACACATTCTTACTTGTCACTTTTTAGCAAAACACACAAGCAGAGTGCCTATTCTCTGTCTCCACATGGAGTTTGCAGTGTGGGCAGAGGGTGATGAATACAATGGAGAGGAGAGGAGAGGAGAGAGGGGGAGTGGGGATGAAGGAGAGTGCGTGGGTGAGCAGATAGGACTGGAGATGAGGGGGAGGGGGGCAGGTTAAGTTGGTGCCTACACAGGGCTCTATCCCACAGGCTCTCTCCTGTCTCCCACGCCTGGCCCCTCTAACCTGGTCTAGCTTCTGTTTAATGTCTGGCTGTGTCACACCTCGGCCCACTCCCTAGAGATCTGCATGTCTGTGGAGTAAAGTACATTTCAAACTGTTTCTCCAAAGAAAAAAAAACGAGAGAAGACGTCAGTGTGGATGTTTTTTGGGGGGGGGTGCTTTCATCTCTCAAGCAACTCTTGCTTGGTTTCAGCTTTTGGCTGGTTCTCTAGTGCTTTTTTTTTTTTTTTTTTTTTGGAGATCTTGCATTTGAAAATATCACTTTAGCTCAGCCCATTTAACTTAACCTCTTGCGTGGTCAAAGTATTCACCAATAGTCACAGTATTGTTCTTTTAATTGACTTTAATTATCTTTAATGGTGTGTGAATGAATGTGAAGTTACATTTATGGTGAAGGGGAATGTGTGATTGTGTGGTTGACCACATTAAAGCAATTTGATAGTTCATTGAGAAAAAATGTTCTATTTAAATTTGCTCGTTCTCCACGCAAAAGGTCAGAGTGCAGCACCAAAAGAACATCTGAAAAGCCTTTAGGGATACAATCAATGCTCACACTTATACGACCTAATAAATTAGTCAGAAACACTTGCATCAAGGAATTCACCATTCATAGAAAATGATTACATAAATACATTTGTTGGACAAAGCTTTGCTCTTTCAGGAAGCTCTCAAAGTATTAGCAGGAGAGTTACCATGGTTCTTATGAAAAGAGCCGTTCATAAACACTAACTCAAATACAAAATCTTATATAATTCTGTCCATTTTATGTACTATTAACTAAGCAGGGTTTTTTGGGGGTCTGGGGCCAAACAGAGAGAAATTATTATTCAAACTCATATGAATGCCACACAAAAAGGGGTTCAAACCCAGAACTTTCTTGCTCTAAGGCAACAGGACACCAATGCAGCGCCGTGCTACATCTTTTGATACAGATGATGTCAACATGATGGCAACATAGCAAACACATTTTATGTTACAGTTGTCTTTGACAATATTGTGTTTTTACAGTGGCCTCATCTGTTAAATGTCCTGAAAATTAATTATAGTTGACATTAATACAAATTTACATCTTGTTGCACCTACATTGTAATGGATTATAAACCGTCTATTGCAGTAAGATCCCCGGGTTAGGATGCTTGTATTGCAGTTTCAATAAATACAGTCTGCCTGCGTTGTAATATCTATCATCTCACCTGTAGACCTACTGAATGTCTGTAAACCTGCTGAATACTAACACAGGAGCCAGGATTTTCAGTCTAAATGGTGCTTTCCCTCCCCCCTGCTCATTATTTGCTTGTGTTGGCCAAGAAACAGGTAATACTTTATCAGCCGCTGGTCTACATAATCACTGAGATATTCAGATCCACATGAGGGCTGAATGAGCAGATTAATAGTATTGACAAATCCTAATTAGCGTCATGCTGAATCAAATGATTAATGTGAACAGTTGTTAAGGAGGCAGTGTGTCTCCAAATAGACCCAGAGGCTAGATAATACAGTAATAGCCTATGACTCACGCTTTCACTGTTTTAGAAGAAGACAGAGAGAGAAATAAAGAAGGAATGACAGAAAAGTAAGAAAGTGGGGGAACGACAGAGAGAGGGAAGGAGTATGGGCTTTATGTCACTCGGCTGTTGTCTGCCTGCCTTCCTGCCTGACTCCCCCCAATGTTTTTACACCTTGAGTTTTAAGCAGCGATGGGATTAGTTTGTAGGATTGTTGGCTTGCATTGTGTGCTGAGAGGATAGGCAGTGAAATCCCTTTTTCAGGCACCACTACTTATCCTTGTCCCTGTGTTGTCTCTTTCAAACAGAAGCGCCTTGCTCTACATGCATGTAATCTAGGTGACAAGAGAGAGTGAAAGGAGAATTGAATGTGTATGAAGGGAGTGAAAATGGGACAGCTGACAGGGGGGCGAACACAGAGGGGTTAGAGAAATAGAGTTGGGATGAAAAGGGGGGAAGGAGCGGGGCTTAATATGGGCTGACTTTGGTATACAGGTAGCCCCCCTCATCTTTTGTTCATTTGAAAGTGGGGTACAGGCCCATAACATGAGCACAGTGCATTTATGTCTGACATCAGCATGTGAATAATTCATCCTCAACTTCATGCCTGAATTATTGATGTCTTAAAGAATACAGAAAGAGGCTGTAGAAAACAGCAGTCTAGAGGGAAGGAGCATGATGCAAGCTGCAGAAAAGAATTATGGTTTCATCATTATTTACTGTTTAATTTCCAAAGCAGTTATTCTGCAAATGAAAAATGTGACACTGAATAAGATAAAAAGTGCTTACTAGCATAAAAACAAAAGTGGTGGTTTAATATATTTTGTAATTAAGTGGCTAAATTGCAAAGCAATAACATTTCAGGCAATGCACATGTGCTAAATGAATCTTACTGCATATTTCTGGCGCGGGAGAAGCTTTAGTATCTGAGAGAGTAGAAAGATACAGCTTACACAAGCAATGTCAATACCACTACTAAACTACTGCATAATAATGTAGTATTGCTCATATATTCAATATAACTATTAAATTTTGAAATTTTACATAGACATTCATGGCCCTTGATGGATGAATCCTTACATCTGTAATACTGCTGTCAGCAGTGTTTGCGGCTTCGTGTGAGATATTTTAAACACTACAGGATGGTTTCCTTTGGATTCGATTTGCTGCAGATATCAGTGAAAAACCGATGAAATCCCACTCTCAGTTATACTTTGTCCTTAAGAAACATTAACCTTCTATGGGGATGAAATAGGCAGAGAAAAAATGGTAAACCACCTAAATATAGACATGTTAATGTCATTATGAGCATGTTTCCATTTTGACATTAGCTTCTTTGTTCTTAGTCATGGTCCTGGAGATGTCTCATTAGCATCCCCAACGTGTTTTATACTTGCTGCAGCTCCTTGAATTGAGCTACAGGACAATAGTGTATTTAGATAGTATACTCAGATCAATACAATTTTTCAGACACCCTCATTGATTTGAACGCTGAGAAACTGGGATACTACAGTTGAAAATATAGAAACTGGTAAATCGATAAATGGATGGCTGGGATCTACCAAAAGGCAGTGATTCTTATTACAGAACTGAAAAGAACTGAGTAAAAAGACCACCCATTTCTCTCTCTATGTCTTTTGTTTACTTTGTTATCCCCCTTCTGCAGCACCCTGAATGATAACGTGTGAGTGCTTACGTACATCTTTCTGTGGGTGTAACTGTGTGTATATATGTGTGTGTGTGCGGTGGCTGTGCTGCTTTCTCGGGGAGGCACGGGGCCCAGACACTTGGAATCATTTAGTGAGAATTTTGAGTGTGGGAGGAGAGGAATGTTTGCCCAGATAAAAGAAAGAAAAGTGAAAGAAAAACAGAGCAAAGAGAGGGGGTGGAGAGTGCAAGAGATAGACACAGATATAGACAGAGAGAGGGCAGGCTTGGAGAGTGTGGCAGGTGAGGAAGGGGTGGAGGGAAGATAGGGTGGTGGTGGTGGATGGTTGGAGGCAGGTGGGGCGGGTTGATCCTCAGATGTGTCACCTGAGAGAGAGAGAGATTTGGAGTGGAGGAAGACAGGCTCGAGTCGAAGACGGGGGTGAAAACGATGGCACAGAGTGGGAAACAAAACGCAGGAAGGGAGGCAAAAGGCAGCAATCTAAACCAAATGACAGACAGTGGGAGCAGCAGAGAAAGGCTGAGAAAAAAGTACAGGCTGCCCACTCCTTACCTACTGTTCTCCATTAAGCTGATTCTTTCAAATGGCTCTTGCAGGTCTCGCTTAGGGGGAACATCTATTCCTATCACAATGCTGCCTACACACACCTCGCAGTGACAGGAAGAGTGGTAGAGAGAGAAAAAAGGGGGGATGGGGGGGGGTGATAGGAGTATAAATCAAGGATGACTTTAAAAAAAAGTAGTACAAAAAGAATGGAGGGGGCGTGTCAAGGTACAAGCCAACAGCACCATGTATCTCTTTTATTATTGGTGATAAAGAAGGAAATCGGTACACAGATGAGTGACAAATTACAGGAAAAATGTGTGTAAATGAATGGAATAACTAACAAATGCACATACAGCGGCACTATACGGTGCATTTAACATTCAATGTGGCTCTGTGGCATGTGTAAAAATGCTGAGCCGGCATGGATGTTTCCCGTTTTTTATGAAAACGGCAAGAGAAAGAGATCTAAGGGTCTTTGAAACAGGGTTCATTCTTAAAGCGCAGATGGCAAGAGAGTCACACAGACTCAGCCGACTGCTGTTTTAATAGGTGGCACCTGCATATAGATCTACAGAAGTGACTTGAATGCTCTTACATTAGTGAAAAACGTGAGGAAGAAAGGAACAAAAGTGTTCTTCGGGTTGCTGAGAATGGCAATGCACTTTGCTGCTATGGTGTATTTCCTCCTATCCTCCCCCCGACACACACAGAAAAAAAAGTGTCTAGCGGGAGTGGTCTCATCCAGAATGACAACACCCCGTTAATGAACCAAAAGGGGGTCATTAAATAGTTTGATGAACATGAAAATGATATGAATCATATGTGAAAGCTACCAGATCGCAACCTAACCAAACATCTTTGGGAGGTTTTAGACACCAAATGAGGAAATATCTTTTAGAAGAATGGTGTCCATCCCTCCACCGGAGACATGGAGAATTAATGCTAAGGGACATCAAAGCTTTGCTGCCTTAACATGTCCTTTGTTTTCATTACATTTGTCATCTGTCTATAGATGCTGTAAGCGTGTTTTCTTACTGCAGTGACTCAGTGCTGATAAAACAGTTACCATAAACACTCCCCTCTTTTGATTTATATGGTTTTTCAGCCAGTGGCACACCAATTTTTATACTTTTTCTTTTTTTGTTATATCCATGTATACAAACTGTTGTAACCTCTGTCTTTATTTTTTCACTGTTCATAAATATACCCTCCCACATTCCCTCCTCGTCCTTCCGGTCTCTCTTCCTTTGCCTGGTCTGTGCCAAAGCTATCAGCCCTGTGTGAGCATTCTTCACTGTGTGTGTGTGTGTGTGTGTGTGAGAGAGAGAGAGAGTGAGGAAGATAGAGAGTCTATGTGCATCTGTAGGTGTGTGTTTGGGTGTGCATGGTTGTGTGTCTGCAGAGTAGTCAGACACTTCCCATGGAATACAAATGACTTTCCAGTCATTTTGAGGGAAGTTGGATTGCCAGTGACAGCCTGGAGGATGGGTGTCAAGATGGCACTTTCAATAATCAGAATTATAGAAAACATAAGCCTTCAAGTCAATTTAAATTCTGATTTAGTTTTGTTCGTTTCATTTTTTCTGTCAACACAAAGACAACAAAACTGGCTATACAAAAAAAACATTTCCTCTGGCTCTGCCTACACGCAAGTTGAAAATGCAAAAGGATTTGATGAAAAGTGTCTAGCCATGCAAATCTGCAATTGGCCTCCTGACCCAGTTGATGAGCTATGTAGTTTAGTTGGAAAGGGTATACACTGAAAACAACACCAAATCAGCAACAATTGTTCACTATCGACAAGAACCAATCCCTTGCCAGCCCCATGCCTGCAGGTCAAGACGACCGCCATCCAAAATCAATCCCAGAGAGCAACATGGGCATCTGTACGTCCATTCCTCGATCTTCAAGGGAATAATATGCACAGGCTACAAATTAAAAAATTTAATGGCAAATGAGAGTTCAGCTGATGGACGTGAGGAGCTATTGACCCGCTGAGGTCACAGAATGAACTGGGCCAAGCGGTTCCTGGCAATGAGGCGGGCACGTTCAATCTCACTTGACCCACTCAGCTTTGACCCTTGGCCCCTCGCAATACTTCTCCCCAGTGCGCACTCTCACCTTCCAGGATCAATAGCTCTTGACCATCGCCTCAGGCCTTTGGTGAGAGCGCTTTGGGCAATGGAGGATGGTGGAAGCTGACCTCAGAAGACAGGGCCACTAACCAAAGATGATGTCGGAGATTTGTACTGAAATTAGATCTGATGGGGGGCATCGAAATGTAAATGGCTATTTAAATTTGGAATGCATCAAAGCAAAGCAAATATAATCCTTTTCTGAATATCACCCCCAACTATTCACAAGATAACGGGGACATTTTTGACTGCAGACTTCCCAACTTCCAACGAGAAACCTGAACTCAATGGGAGAATCCTCTCAAGCCCTCCCAATCTATTGGTGTCATACATGGATACTTCCCTATTCAATTCAAAGTAGTTTGCCCCATTTTGAGCCTTATTTATTGTGGTTTTGTTGTGTAGTTTAACAAGTCAGATCACTAATCCTCTTATGCTAGAATGGTGTAGCAGTGTAGCATCTCAAAGTTGAGCTTCCCTGCATTCTAATCAGCAAGGTAAAGTTCTTTGATCTGGAGTTGAAAAAGCTTCCCTAGTTTCTGCTTTAGAGATGATACTGTGCATGGTAGCGGCTTTGGGGTCTAAAATCCCCCCTCGCATTTGCTTTGCTGTTGCCACAGACTCTGGTATTAGGCTACTTACAAAAACAGCCTTCTCAATCCTTATTCCCATATGACTATTTCCAGCCTCATTTTAAAGTTAGGCTCAAACCTCTGCATTTCAACACACAGAGGATCACACTGGCGAAAACGCACACACGAACAACTACATAGCCCCAGTCAGCCCCAGTGGGTGTTAGAGAGATATGCTGAGGGTGTTATAATAGCAGTGAGTCATCAGCAACATAGCACAACAGAACACCAAAGGCCTACTTCTTATTGAATGCATTGTGTCTGTGCAAGTAAGCTAAACAATAAAAGAACTAAGGCAACTCATAGCAGGTAGTGTAAGTGAGTCTAGCTTTGAAAGCACAAGTAGCACATGAATGGTCTTGAAAAGTTGAACTGAACCACATTCACGACACACTCCGCCTGACTTTGGCTGGTAAGACCCCTAGCTTCTAGAGTTAACAAATGGGAACCAATTATAGGCAGATCTTCAAAGCTCTGAATATCAGACACATGGACGGCAACTGAACTCAACCCGAAACAACACTGGTGAATCAAACAAACCCCTCTAAGTGACCGTCATCACTTTGACCACTTATTATGTTAAATTAGGGGGGGGGGGAATGCAGCAAATAAGTGAAACATAACTTGCCAATCCTTTCATGGCAAAGAGAAATGTGTGTCAAATACAGATATGTTCTACACAAGTTCTACACAATATTCTACACAATATAATTTTTCAGTAAAGCAGACGGAGACAATCACTCAAGTGCTAAAAAATGTACTCAAGACGTCTCTTTTAAAACAACTGGCTAATTGTTGTGCTACGAATTTTACTCTTATTACTGAAGGCAGTGGCTACAGATAAGCTTCTTGCTGATTACAACGCTGCACATTTTAGAAATTGAGTTACTGAAATGTTTCCTGGTGTAAGGCCATCTGTGTAACTATATCCAACAAAACATGTTTGAAACCAAAAAAAAAAAAACACAGTTAGTTTTCAGTGTCAAAGCAGTAAATGTCTTCGGTATTTCCAACAAATGTATGTTGTATTGTGCCTGGCAGACTTGCAGTTTTTATATCAGCTGCTGTCTTTGGACACATTTTATTTGCTGTGCATATGTTGTCATGTTGGCAAATGTGCGCTTTTGAATTTATTGTGTTGACATTAAGTTGAGTTGACAAAATATTAAAGCAGCTGCCTTAGTTTGCGTGTTCTTAAGTTGCAGTCCATGGAGCTTGCTCCTCCATTATACTAATTTCTTATTTTTCTACCATGTTTTAGCATTTTATGCCCTGACTGTCACCTACAGTAAAGCCTCTGTGATTTCTGGTCTATAGCACTGGTTTCATGCACTCATTGTAATGTAAATGCAGTTTTAGTCTTGGGGCTGATATATAATACTGATAGTCACACAGACTGTAGTTTTCGGGAGCTGATGTGATAATCATAATCATAATATCTGTCTACTAACTTTACTTATGAGGTAACCATGGAGTTACTTGTGTAGTTTATAGGCTGCAATTATCCCCCAATGTTGGTTTACTGGATTCCCTGTACCTGTCATGTTGCTAAGATTAGCACAAGAAATCATTGAAGTCCATAAGATAATGAGCTTGCCCCCACTGAATACTGTCAGACTACAGAAGCCTCAACTGTTATACATAAAGACCGTATAAACACAGTTACAACTGATTATGAGTTGCGTAAAGTAGAAGTCTTATAAAACTTGTGTCCAACAAAGCCAGATCAATCTGTTGTTACAGTCAACAATTATTGTGAAAGACGGGTGCTACAGTCTGGCCCGGAGCCGATTCATCCCTGACGGTTCCAGGTACAAGTGTATAACCTTCTGTGTGTGTGAGTGTTTGTGTAAGTGAGCATGCATGTCTGTTCACTCATTTCCCATTTCTCATATCACACGTCTGTGGTTTCACAGACAGCAGGGCCCATCTCACAAGAGCTGAGGCATGACTCAGACCTACGCATACTTGTGGCTGGCAGCTGTGACTCAGAAAGGAAGGCGAAGGGAGGGGAGGGAAGGGAAGAGGAAAAGGGAAGGGATTGGAGTTGTTTGCAGAAACAGAAAGAAGTGGAGGGTTGTCAGAGATGGGATGTCTTCTCCCCACTCACCCAGGGATGCAGAGATGAGCAGCTGGCCATGAATACATGAGTGGCAGCATCACTTGACATGCGCGATGCATGCACACAATCCACTCATACACATATGCAGACGCACAGGAGCAGCTGAAAATAGCAAAACAGAGGCCTTCCACAACATCTGCTAATTATCTAGCAGAAAGCAGGCCTGGGCCCAGGATCAGAGTAGTCCCAGCTGTGGTTTTGGACTCGAGGATGGCACTGATAGAAATGGAGAGTGAGCGAGAGAGATAGAGAGAGAATGGTGAGAAAAATTGTCAATAACAGACAAAGGGCTTTAAAACAAGCAAACTGGCTCCCAGTGTGACAGGCAAATAGATCAGTCTGTCATAAACACATAGATTTATTTTATCCATATGTGCCGCAGAGAAACGACCAGGCCCCCAGCCTTCCAACAGCATTGGCAGGAATCACAATATCCTTGACAGTCAGTCAGTTTGCCCACCTTCCCTCTCTCCCTCCCTTTGGTCTCCTCTACACTCAGAAAAAGAAAGACAAACTCATTTCCATACAAATGGAGTGAGAGCCTGCAGCCCAGGGACCCTGTGGAATTGCAAATTTTTCATCTTTGCCTGGGAGCCTCGTGCTATTACTCCTTGTCCATTATCCCCTCTCTTTCATTCTTTCTCTACTTTCACTTTCTTTCTCTTCTTTGCTCTCATACATACTCACCCCTGCTACCCACCCCCGACCATACCCCCATCTATCTATCATTTGGTCTTCTAAATAGTCCATCTGACATAAAAACATCCTCTCACAGTTTATTTTTTACAGCATGACAGCTATTCAGTTCTCCAACTGTACAGTCAAAAAAATAACTTCACTATAGAGCCACACTTAAGTCTCGGGTCGAGACGACGAAGCAGTTTTTTTAACGTTTTTCAGTGAATACCGTCCTGACTTTCAAGTGCTGTAGCTCTGCCAGAAAGCAACTGCTGTTTTTCTTTAAACCTCTACTTCTGTCTTTCTCTTCCTGCAGCATCCCTCCATCCTTACCTCCTTCAGAGCATCTGCCCGGTTACCACATTCTTGGGCACACATGGTGTCCAGCAGCTGCCAGGTCAGCATAGGTGCTGGAACGCAGATTGCCTGGCGGTGGCCTCCTACCCAGGCGAGCTGCCAGTTGTGGACACGGAGACAGCAGGGAGGAGCTGCAGAGGGTAGAGGATTTGACAGACTTTATACGGCGCAGTGTGCTCACTGCATTCTCCAATTCTTCCCCTTGTGATCAAAAGTGAGGGAAAGCATGCGGAGATGAATTGCCAGATATATCGTCTGTACATGGATGGTAATTGCCAAATGAGTGTCACGTTGCTGGATTGGAATCATTCAATTAACATTAAAATTTAAATTTGACATTTTAGCTGCCATGGAGATATTGATGGGGGCACTGAACCTGCAAATCTCCAAAGCATTTAATATTCCATTTCTGTTCAAGCTTGCCAAATTTTCATCTAGCATAGAAAACTTATAGTTACTGTCTGGTATTTTCTGCCTGCTCTACATTTTATTCTCCAGAAGAACATCCTGGCTGGGAAATAGGGAGTCCTTTACTTGGCAGATTTTTACAAGTATACAAAGGAGAGGAGAGGGAGGACAGGCTAGGCCCCAGATGGACAGTGTGTAATGTTGTTAGCTATAGTTAGCCAATTTAGTCACACTGCCAGCAGCTCTCATTACATGATCTAATTCTCTATCTCTATCTCCCTTCCCCTCATTTTTCTCCAGCACACACACATGCACGCCCACGCAGGCCAGAGAAGATGGAGGGAGACCCAGGAGGTGAAAGACAGACAGACAAGCATGTGTATGTGTGTGTGTGTGTGTGTATGCAGACAGTGGTGGTGGACCTGCAGCAGCACCAGTGTGCATTCAGGAGGTTATACAGGGAACTTCTACTTTTTCAGCAAGAGAAAGGAATCAAACTTGAATGAAGATATTAATAATTCAATGTCAGATTTCTCAAAGAAAACTGGTTTTCTGAAACGAAAAAGCAAAAATCAATGCCGCCTCTCCTCTCTGTGTCTCCATCTTTCCACATCCCTTCATGCATGCATGGAGGAGAAAGCAAAAGCGGGGGGAGGAGAGGATCAGTGTATGTGGCTGCATGCCTCTTTGTGTGCACCCCAATGTGTGGGAGCTTCTGTTGGTTTTCCTCTGTCTGTCGTTCTAGCAGGGTGGACATCAGCTTCGTGACCGCCATCCCGTGCTGTTACTCAGCGAATCCCCTGGAGGCAGGAGCACTGCCTCAGCCTCACCACCTCCAGACTGGGTCAGAGAAAAGGAGACACCGTGCTGAGGGAGGCGCAAATCCCAGCAGGGGCACTAGGGGAAAAAAAAAAAAAAACGGGCACTCATGCACACCCATCTGAATACACCGTCACTTAACAAAAGCCCTTGCTGTGAGACAAACAGGTTGCTCATGCCTTTGAATAAAGCTGTTCTGTTTATGTGGTCATGTGTCCATTATAAGGCTGATGCCTTGAGTCTACTAGCATACAGCATGAGCTAATTACCACCTCAGTTTGAAACTGTCTGGAGATGAGCAGGTACACACCCAGTGTGCGCAGTGTGACTGTGTCTATTTAAGAATGTCAGATATGCCACTGTGTCTCTGCTTGCAGTTGTCTTTTTTTAATATATATATATATATGTATATATATAAATATATATCTCCAGAACACCAACCTGTCTTAGGCCATTGCCTCTACCACTTAACCCACAGAGACACAAATGTAAAAATAAAACCAAAATCTGTCATCTCCCTCTTCATTTTTACTCAGCGGTCACATGGATGGCTTGTCAGACTTTTCTCCTCAGTAATTTTCAGCTGGGGAGTTTGTTGCGAGACTGTGTGGGCAGCCGAGTTTACTAATGTTTTTAGAAACACTTGCCTCGCAAGGGTAGCTGGTTGGGACAATTTTGGCTCCATTGGGGAATCTGCAAATCAGACAAACAGATCAGAGGATAATTTTATACGTTTATTAAGGCTATCTTAATAAATATACAATAATATATACAAGTTTAAAAAGAAATTTGACTGAGCCTTAGGGAAACTATCATGCAAAGTCTGACGGACATTTTGCATTTTGCCCGAGAGGTGTTAATTAAACTTGTACAGTGGTTTCACTGTGACTACAAAAACAAATGAACTGTTTTACAGTATACAGAATAACTGTATACTATAACTCGTACTTTAAGTTCATTTTAGGATTTTGTGTTTTGTAATGTACACAGCTAGAAGTTTACACTGTAACTTTCATATGTATATCATACTGCCATTGCATTGCTTATTATTATTGTATACATTACTTTAATTGTTTATCAGTTGAAAATTGTTTTTATATGACTGTCCATTGTTTCTTACATTGTAAAACTTGTTTTAAGATGGCCTTGCTCTAAATGACACTTCCTTAATAAACAAAGGTTTAAATGAATGAATATTTATATATCCCATTTCATACTAGAAAGTACCTGATGACTAATTGAAATACTTCTTAGCCTTGCACTGGAAAATGCAGGTGTCCTTCATGATGAGTTAAATGAGTTGCTCCTGAATAATTAGAAAAGTTGAGCTACTGTAGTGAAAAATATGTAGTTCTTAGACAAGCTTGTGTACATAAAAACATCAAGGTTGAGGTTGACTAGCATGGCCAAGGTGAATTTTTTTCGATAAACATCTAATCACTGGGTGTAAAACCTAAATACATCCTCCAGTATCCTGTGTTTCTATATTTCTATATTAAGTAACTTTAAGGTTCAAAGAGAATCTAAAATAGGAATACAGAGCAGAACGGACCTCTGGAAGCAGGAGCTCCTCCTTCCTGTTATTTATTCCACTGCTCAGATAAACGAGGAGAGAGAAGAGAGAGTTTTGTTGTTTTAAACAGCTATGGTGACAAATTAACTTTTTTCTTTTCTCTGTGTGGTGCTGACTTGTCCTTATTTGGTGGAACACCAATCCTCGGGGAGATAGGAAGCAGCACAAACTGACTTCCTGTGATTGTAGAGGACAAATGATGGGGCCTTGCGTGTTTGTGTGTGGGTGACACATCTGGCACTGGAAGCTAATAGTCTGTGTGCCTGCGTATTTCTGTCTTTTTGCACATGCCAACAGGGACATGGATCTGCTTCTTTGCATCAAATTGTCTTTAAGACTATATCTCCTAGTAAATATCTATATTAGTGACAAAAATGTGAACATTCCTACGCACACACAACTCCAAAATTTGTTCTATGTGTGTGCTTGACATGTTGTGAGACATGGAGGAGGTTCTGCTACCCTGCCACAGCCGCCGTGTCATGCTGACATATTCAGAATAGAAGAAATCATTACACTGTACTCTCTGTAATAAATTAATGGGTTGAGATAACCCAAGGCAAGGTAATACAAGGTTAATAATGTGCTGTTATTCCCCACTGGCAGAAATAAACAATCTCCTCTGTTTATTTGCCTTCGCTACACTCCCACGAGAAGCCAGAAACAGCAGGACAGAGGCGTCGAAAGAGGGAAATGGAGGGAAAAAAAGGATAGTGAGATGAGAGTGAGAAGGATATATGACAAATAGATGATGCTCCATTCCCAATCTGACACCCACCTACCCCCTCCTGCCATGTCCTTCATTTCGCTACAGAGAAAAATTAAAACATGTTGACCCACGTGCTCTCTCTTCCCTTTTTCCGTCCCCCACGTCGGGCCGTCCCTCTCTGTTTATCTGTCCTCCTTTCTCTCTCTTCTTCCCACTCTCCTGGTCATCGCATGGGTCAGGGTGGGAGTCACGACACGCTCTGAGATGAACCCCCCATCACTATCTGTCATTCATCACATCCCACAATTGACAGCTGCCTCTACCCACTCACACTTTCACCTCTGCATTTCTCAGGGAAAACAATGTGTTGCATGTGACTGTGATATACCAAAAACGCTCATTCTTCAAAGACTATTAAAGCAACTCCTCGCTATATTCATCAAAAAAACATAATGTTTGAACGTAAATAAAAGCTACAGACAATTTTTCTGATACACACAGCTGCTGACAGTGATTGTCAAGCCAGTATTTAAAATCAATAGCATTTTAACTATTAGGTGTGAGGAGTGAGGAAAAAAGTGTTTTTAAAAAGGCCAATAATAGAGTACAGTGTATTGATGTTAGCACCAGGCACTTATCTGGAGTGTGAGTATAGCTTAAACTAGGTAGTTGTGTCCATTTGACGATCTCCTTGGTTGCCATGTTGTTACCATGTGGAAGTGAGATCCAGCACTTGACCACAGCAACTCTGCGGATGCATTTTTCTATGTGAGAGTGTGTCAGGATCCAACATATAGTTCTTAATTAGCAACCTCTCCATAGTTAATTGCACAAACAGGAAGGCAACATGCTGATAGAGCACATAGCTTTCCATCTTCTTGATGGGCGAAGAAGGTAAAAAAAAGCCAGAAGAGCCGTAGTCCTTGGCTTCCTGTGAAGATGTACAGTATTTCGTAACTTCTGTGGGAGCCATGTGTGTCTTCATTATCATGCAGCGACACAACAACAGCAGAGAGGGGAGATAGATTACAAACTTGTCACGTTTTATTGCGAGAGATGGTGTTCCTTCATCGTGACAGTTCTCCCCACGGTGACATTCAGGCCCCCACAGCCGTCATCCAATGAGCTCACCGACCACACACACACATACACAGTCTCATCTGCCATGTCATGACCTCAATGCTCTTCCTGAATAGACAATTCTTAGAATAATGCGTACTTTAAACAGAAACCTGGTATGCATGAGAAGCCCACACATAAATGCTAAGACCCGCCTGCAAACACACACGCAAATACTCAGCTGAAAGGGGAACTGGGGGACTGATCACTGCACATGCAACCCCTGTCACCTGTACTGTGGAACAGGACTGATAATGTGAGAGTAGGAGGTAGAGGCCAGAGATACAGAGCAGAGTGAGCAGCTGTGCAAGAGCCAGATAGGAAGTGAAGTAGCTAAAAACAGAGTTCACATGCGAGGCGAGCCTGTCAGAAGAACTACTAAAGCCCACCACAGGGACTTACTAACTAGGTCACCCAGGACCTTTGGGGGTCTGCATGAGCACTGCACTTTTCAAAGAGAGGCCAACTTCTCTCCATTAAGGTAGAATAGAGGAGTTTGGGATCCATCATGTCCACCTTAATCTCCACCAGGGGAATGCTCATTATGTGATATCTACCGCCATGATTTTTTTTTTTGAGGGGGGGCATTTTCATTTCCCCAGGTAAATACTTATTTTCACCCCGGACCGCTTTTTTGTGCTGCATGTGCATCGCTAAAATGAGGTCAACATATCCCTATTGATTCCTTCCAAAGGACTACACAAGTCATTACAATGCTTTGTGTGTTTAAACTGAAGCAACCTATAATGAAAATGTGCATTAATTCGTTACTAACTAATACTAATTGTTTCGCAATGAACAAATTCTGTATCCTAATTTTAAAGACTATTCCAGTAATGGATGAAATGGGAGGGAAAAATAGTTAAAGAAGATTATTGTCTTTGTTACATGAACGCAGGGTTCTTGTTTTTATTTCGAGTCCTTTTCATTGTTTTGGTTAGACAGCTGTGGCTCTCCAACTGTCACAGCAAATCATCACAGGTTTTTTCAAGCATAGATAAAATCAGAAACGATATGCAAGTTGGAGATTTGTAGTTTAAAGCGATGATATGTCATAAATCTGCTGAAAATATTATTTATCTTGATTTAAAAGACAATTTTGCATTACAAGATAGATCATGTTGTTTTATTAGTACATTAATGATGAATAGACCACATATACATACATGTCTGCTGAATTATTGACATACTGGCCACAAGCAATACAAATTTCTAAGATTTTGAGAATATTCTTCCAATAGTTATACCATCATTCACATGGTGCATAATAGTTTTCCATTTGATTTATGTATTTTTCCCCATTTGATATTTAAGGGTATTTAGAAGTAATTAATTCTACTGATTCTAAATTCCCATGAGCTAAGGTTATCATTTCTAAGGGTAGCGAGACTAGATGAATTTGGTTTTAGGTAGTATGTATCTTGGATTTGGATTTAATTTTGCCTCATTATGAGCAGATAACTGAAATTCATATAAATGAAAAAAAAAATGTCTTTAAAATTGCACTATTTGTAGATAATTCTAAACACAGTAAAATGGAAGAATTTTCTATCTGTCATATGTACACTGAGCAGTGATAGCATGTATCCTTGTAGGAAACATAATATACACTAATAATTTTTCCGATGTGTAACTGAAACCTTTGTTCTGGTCTGTGAAAGGCCTGACATCAGACGCCAGAACAGGCTGCTGCACTTAGTACGCCGTTGGTTGGTCCTGGTTCTGGGCAACATCATTAACACAGAAGTGTATTGGGATTGACCAGATGGTCATTGCGGTGCCTGGCTCCATCGGGGTGTTTTATTGACAACTGCATATCTTGTTTCTGTTCTTTTGTGTATGCGTGTATCCTGTGCATTCGATGTTTAACCACAAGTTAACACTTCATTCTGTATTTGTTTAATGCCACGATACAACATTTCAAAGATCATGATTGTGGCGTTTGCATTGCAATCCCTACTTCAAATTAGATCTAAAACGTGTAATCCAATGTTGAATATGTATGAATCAATAACATGACAAAGACAAGACACAGACTTGACCGGGTTGCATATAAACCGATAAAGTGGCAAGGAAATAAAGACTATAAGAGTGTTATCAAAGCTGAGGAGGAAAGAGAAAGCGTGTGAGTGTGTGTGTGTGTGTGCGGATAAATGCAATTATGCTTCTCATACCTGTGTGTACACATCAGCGGTGCTTCGGCTTTGGCTCACAGTTATGACAGAAGTGCTTAAAGTTCTTGGCTGAGAGACACTGTAATCAAACCAACACCCAAAGCCCACACAAAGCAGAGGGGCCAGCAGGCTGCACACGCATGCTTGTGCATGTGATTGCACACATCTTCATACAAAAGTTCATACCAACATTCGCTTCCTCATGCAGGGTAACCTATGATCTCAGACGGCTCCAAGCACTTTCCGGCAGCCTTTAATTGTGCTCCTTGTTTTTCTCAGTTCACAAAACTCCAGACACCCACAGCCTCTTTGCTGCCTGCCTTATTAATGATCCCTTTTCTCCACTTTAAGACACCGTGCAGCCGCTTTTTCTATGACAGCGCTTGAAAGTCAATTCATTACGTTTTCCTTTTGTCTCGGGTTCATTATCTCAGCAATGTGTGTCCAACGTCCGGCCTGTTTGCATACACACAGGTCAGTTCCATATGGGGGTTAGGTTTAGGGTTAGCCAAGGACATAAATTAAATCCATGATTAATGCAGGATGACTCATTCGTCATGGCTTTTCATCACACACACACACACTCATAAGTGTATGTGCACAGACATGCACACACACATATTAAATACATAAAAGGAATACATGTATGTATGTATTCATTCGGTGCACCCACACAAATTTCAGGACTCAAAGACTTCTTGCCAGATGTCAAATGCCTTTTATGCTTTTAATATGTAGGCTGTGGCTGTTGATGTTTTTATTCAATTTGACTACACTTGGACTCTACAGTTGACACTCAGTCCATTCAAAGGCTAGTACAGGGTGCCGAAGCGTCGTCACAAGAGAGTCCCCTTTCACGTAGCCTACCCGAATTTTACGGTTTTCTGTCATTTTGTGTGGTCTGGAGCCAGTACAGTAATTCCATATGTGTCAGCAAAGAAGGAATTCAGTGTGGGTGATTGTAAAACATAATTGCTTGAACATAAAACCTCAAATTCCCTGAATGTGAATACTGGATGACACATGACATCCAGTTTCAACCCCCCCCCCCCCCCCCCCCCCCCACCTCCTTTAACCACCTTGTCAATTAGACTTAGTTTTGGATGGAGAGGCATCTGTTTTGATCATTTCAATTTCTGTACAAGAGCCAATTAGAATGTAAAGACACACCCATATGATTCATTTCATGGAAACACAACTCGTAAGAGCTATTCATGTTGGCACATGAGAACGGCATTTTTAGAAGAGCGATAGTATGCATAATTCATCTAAACAACAGACCCTATATCCCCTGAGAAGAAGAGCGTCTTTTTATATTAATATGCATGATCCTGAACATTTTCAATGGTTAATAAAAACATGCATGGATTTGTATGACAAAACTGTGTGTATACGCACTGGAGGCAAGTCAGGGCCAGTAAAAGTAGTCTATCCTGTTATGTGTGTCCGAGCTTTTCTCTGCCTGGAGTCCTCTGCACTTTGTCACTCACAGCTCCTCTGGTTACGACCTGGCCCCTCACGGAGGCCTCTGGGCCCCACTGGCTAAATTAGTTTCAGCAGCACCAGGAACCAGCACTGCAGGCCCCTAACCTCTCTTTGGATTACAGAACTCTAACCCTTGTCTCTGTCATGGCCTCCCAAGGCCTTTGAAGTTGTTCATGGCTTTTCCTTCCTCACGCCACCTAACTCTGAATGAATTATCTACCCCCACCTCTGCCCTTTACCAGCCTTCTCTCCTACTCACCCTCTTTTTCTGCTATCTCACCACTCCTCCTCGTCCTCTTTTCCATCTCTCTGCCTCCAGGGTGAGGTCCCCCCCCTCCTGTTTTACTCTCTCCCTTGGCTTCCTCCCACTCCTCTGGCCTCTATCCTTCTCCTTCTGACTTTGCTCCTCGTCCTTTGTCTGTCCAACCCTAAAGGCACCTCTCCTGTCGTCTCCCAATCCACCTCCTGTCTCCATCTTCATAGTTTTTTCCTCCAGTCCTCTTTTTGATCCTCCTTTAGCACTCTAACATCACTCCTGTTCTCCTCAAAATCCATCTCCTCTCCCACTCTTTTTCCCAGCCTCTCACTTCATCTTATTTCCATCTTCTTCTCCTATTCACCTAATTTTCTTTTTACCCACTCTCTTCTTCTCTTTTCCATATTTCTCCCCCTTCCTTCCTTTCTTCACCCCTCCCATCCTCTTTTGGACTTTGTCCCCAGGGCTTTTTGCGTGCCTCACACATTCCTTTGCACTGACTGGCTGTGTTTACATTGACATCTCCTATTCTGTGTGTGTGGACCACAGCACCACAAACTGAACAGCACAGAAGCACACACAGATGCACGATAACCAAGTTCATTAACCCTCTTTTCTCCCCCTCCACAGAAAATAAATGAAAGTAAAAGCAAATAACGCGTGTGAATAAATCAGAAGGGAAGAAATAGAAAGAAATGCTTCAGTATCACATAAATAGTGCCTTGTTTTACTTCTTTTGTTCTGGGACCCTTTGACTTCTTCCTCCACTAATTACAGTTGCAGGAGGCAGTGGACATTTTTCATCAACCCCCCCCCCAATCAGGCCACAGTTGCAAATAAGAAATTGTTCTTAATCTATTTTGCCTGATTAAATAAATGTTAAATAAAAATGAGATAAAAATCAACATGCAAGGGACAACAGGATAGTTGGAAGTTTAAATGGAATGGAAACACATTAGAGTAGATTATGCCAGCAGAGGTTACAGAGTAAAGTCAAGAGCTGCCAAACTGTAATAGCGCCCTTAATCATATACCACCTGATCCTGCAAAGTGAGAGCACGGGAGGCAAGGCCCAGATTCATTGATAAATAAATGCAGCCAAGTGGATCTTTTTATAGCTCCAACAGCCAGAGGACAATATGTAGCCATGTGAGCTATGTTTATTTTATTAAACAGAGCAGGAGAGAGAACAAGGTAGCTTGGACCGGCGGGGGGGGTGGAATAGAACGAGACAAAGGACAATGACAAGCCAAGAGAGCGAGGGAGAGGTAAAGAGGGAGCGAACAGGAGGGAGCATTAACAGTTGATCTATCATAAGGTCATCTTTTTCCATTGTGCGCACGTCACCTGTGCATTGCCTACGAAAGGACAGTCAGTACATTCAAATGTCACTGTCTACTGCTTGTAATGTGTAACGCCACATTCGCCCAACCGCAAACACATGCTTATGTGTCATGTAAAAACACAAGTGTAGCAGTGAGCGATCGCACGTTCTTTCCAAGCCCTGCCCAGTCCGTTTCAGGTACGGAGTTATGCAAGATGCTCCGAGCCGATCCACCTCCTCTTTCTAAGTGCAGCCATATTAGGATGTTATTTCTCCTTCATGACATTCTCTACTCTATGTGTGTCACCATATTCTGCCCTGCATTATTCTTGTATTCACATGTCAGTCTGGCTTAATGTGTGTTATTATTTGCTGAAATAATACTCCATTGTGGACAAGTCTTAGATATTGAATGGGATGACACATTAACAACTGGCTTTATCGCTAATCTGCTATTGTTTATTTTGCTTGAATAAGCGACATTCATGATTTAGAGCAGCTTGATTAAACCCAGTGTGTATGGGTTAAACACAAGCAGGACCAATACACGGCCCTTCTTCAGAGTGCCCTGTTTCATCTTGTGTTGTTCCTTCCTTTGCTGACTGACCCTCTAGCGTATCTATGTGAACGCATGTGTGCTGACATGTCCGGCCTTCATGCCAGGTCACAGTTATTTGCCAGGCAGATTGGAAGGTGTTGCAAATGGATAAAGAACATTCATGTGGTGAATCATCTCGACTTTACCGGCATATACGCCTTCACTTCCAGTAAGGATCTGTAGCAGTGCGCCCGCCTCTTCCTTAGGCCTCCATGAAAATCGACGTCCGTGCCAATGGCTCTAGAACTGCCCAACAAGGAGTTAACACCTCAGATGGAGAGACAGAGTGGTGGGAGGAGTGGGAGGAGAGGGAAGAGGATGGTGTGAAGGAGAAAAGGAGTGGCTGGCAGTCGCAAAGGTGGTGAGCTCAGGACTGTGGAATCAGGAACTGCTCTTTGCTCTTTACTCTGCAACGCCCCTGCACTGCCGCCACCGCAACACCCACACCTCCACCCGTGCTCTCCTTCCAAACAACCTCTGCCCCACTCTGGTCTAGCTGGAATGCCGACGTTCACCCCCACCCACTTACCCTCTGTGCTTCTCACCCCTCCTTCTCTTGCAAAAGATTGGGAGTAATAAAGGGAAAGCAGCGTCCCCTGTTACAAGATGTGGCTTTGTTTGACCAGCAGTCTTTCTGTAAATGTGACTCATGCTTGTATCAAACGTCTTAAAAAAACTAAAAAAAAAAGAAAACACAGCTATCTACAAATTTACCCTCTGTGCTGTCTTGGTGTACTTGAGCAGAAGTGCCCCAGTCAACTAAAAATATCTCTCCAAGCAGCAAAAGGAAAGTGTGATTCTGCACAAGGCTCTATTAAAGCCCACGGATTCAGAAGCACAGACCTCTGTCTGATTCCAGTGAGGATCATTTCTGCCTCTAGATTTGGAGTTTTTACTGATTGAAAACAGAAAAAAAAATCATGCACATTCTCTGTTAGGGCAGAGTCCAGTAAAAGCAATTTGTGCAAATTTGTATCCAGGGAAAATGGCTTCGAGGTGGGCGTCTTGAAAAATATGACTCTTTAGCTTCAAAAGAACGAAATGTGTTCCTGCTCTTACATGAACACATGGTCAAATTGTTGTAATATCTGAGTCATACATTCTCTCTATATGGTTCAGGAAAAAGTCATCATGCATCTTTCATATGTCAGTTTCCTTTTGCAACTTAGGCTCTCACACAAGGTTGGTCCAGTTAACCTTCCCCACAGAGTTCAGACACTTCAGGCATGGCTGGCATGAAGTACTCATCAACAAATTTGTCACAATCTATCTTTGGTGATAACAGAGCATAGACACTGTCTGTCTCCTGTTCCAGAATATGAGTCACCCAGCCATACTGTATGAATAAAAGCCTTGTGTTTTTCGGATAGCAGAACATTTCCAGTTGGCTTTTTAAAGTGTGAGGTGGCCAATTTTTCTGATAAAGATGAAGATAAAGATGTTTATTTGATGGAGTAGCTTATTAAGAAAAAAAAAATAAAGCCTTTCCTTTGAAACAAGTTCAGGGCTTGTTTGTTGTAGCTAGGTCAACAAAGAGGAGGAATGGTTTGGGGCTTAGAGGATGAAAGGAAGAAATAGGGCGGTAGCTGGCACATCTGTCATCCATTTGGGGTGGGAAGGAGAAGAAAGGCTTTCCGCTTACCTGTGCACCGTCAGCCCAGGAGGGGCGGCGAGGACATTTGTCATGGACCCGGGGAGTAAATAGTCAGGAAACAAACCACCATCTGTCTGGACCCATTGATTTTCACATGAAAAGCAAATACATCCATTCTGTTTGTGCTGCCTTCCAGCGCTGTGTCTGCCTGTTGGGCGGGCAAAGGGTTCAAGTTTACCTTTCGACATCATGTTCCTTTGATAATGCTTATATATGACTGAACCTCCGGCCTGGTGACTCCCTTCTGTTAGGTGCCACCGGCTTCAAATAGGAGCACACAAAAACAGTTTGAGCCATAGTGAGTCACCGTAGTGAGATTTGGCCTTGTCAAAATGGCGACATGTAGGCGAAGTAAGCAGTTAGCATGTCTGCTCTTTATAACAATGAACAATAGAAAGCGGTAGCTGCAGTTAGACAGTATGACACGAACAGGGGGACATAACAGCAATGGTCAAGGATCCAGCTGCTCACATCCTGCATTTTTTGCTGCCCCTTTTGAAAATGCAGGCTTCCTTTCATCTCAAAGCAACGTCCATTCACATCTGAAACATGCCTGCAAATTCATTTGGAGGAGAAAAGACAGAAAGAGCAAGATGCAGCAATTGATCCCGTGGCAGAGAGAGAGGGAGCTTTAATGTCTTGTGTCACCACCACCTGCCTCCTCTTATGAAATCTCTTCATGTTCCACCCACTGAGTTTCCAATCCTCCATTCTGCCCTTGAACAGACACTAATTCAACCACCGAATCTAATCCCTAATGTAAAGACCTGATAAATTCCTTTCACTGCTACCGTGTAAATGTTTATCATTAAATGTGGGGTATTCACCGAATTATCACTGAGGGGCGTAATGGCTTTTTATGAGGTCTGACTAAGGTTTGTGGGTAGATAACCTCACAAAGAGCACCTAGGTGCTCACTGTGTGTATTATACTCCCTATTTGGCTTTGATCGTTTTGGCATTTTGCTGCAGACACTTTAGATATACAGCTGCTGAAACCAAAATGTCATCCCTCTTTCTGTACAACCGCTGGAGAGAGGGCCTTTTCATTTAGGGGGTGAATTTGAAACAGCTCTAACCTTTCATCAACAATGCTGCCACTTTACGCTGTGGAATTCCTAATTCAATGAAAGGCGTACCAAGGCACCTGCTTTCATCAGAGCGAAGGTCCTTTGAGAAAGTCTCTGTGGAAAGAAAGAGAAGAGACAGAGACATTGCAACTTGTTGACAATACTGGGACGTCATCCAAAAAAAAAGGGAAACAAACACCTAAAGGCTTACAATGTCATGTGGCACAAACAGGTTTTTACTCAGAGTGATTACAAAACATATAACACAGACACAAAGATGAACACATGAACGTACAAAATATTATTCGGATCATGGTGTTCTGATGATCGGGACAATGACAAAACGCACCTTCCCATTAGATAATCATGTTCATGTTACACATGTGGGTGCATGTGTCCATGTGTGTCTACTCTTGTTTTGTTCCCATGCCCTTTCCTGATTCCATGTCAGACCCCACCTGTTCCAAGTAAAAGACAGTGAGAAAAACCCTCCACCGCACAGTCACCCCCCCCCCCCCCCCCCCCCCATCTCCCCACTCTTCAAATGGCCTCCTCTGCATCGTGGGCCAGCGTGATGTGTCATCTGTGCTGGCTTTTGTCGTTGTGTTCCTGTCCCTCCTCATGCCTTGTCTTATTGTTACACACACTGTCTGAGGACAAAACCGTCAAGGTCTATTTATTATTATCATCCCACTTAAAGAGTTTTTTTGGGGTTTTTTTTTTTTTTTCTTTTTTTGATTTAGTCTTTCCTCATCCTTTTTGGTTGTCTTCATTCGGTTCCCCACCCCTCCCTCTGTATACCCTATTTCTGCCTCTTACAGCCCCCTCCTTCTCCTCCCTCTCGCCGCATTCCTTGGTGAGTGGGTGGAAAGTTCAATGGGGATGTGGGATCCCAGAATGAAGGGGGGGCGGTTGCCGCTCACCAGAGCACTGCATGTGTGCAAACCAGGGGCTTCTTATCACCCAGTCCGATCTCTTTCCCTGCATAGCCAAAAGTCAGCAGGACCCCTTTCTCCCACATCGTGTCAGCAGTATAAGACTGCTTGGTGGTGTGGAGTCTGTTGAGAAGGTCCAAAATATCCATCAAGTAATCATATTTAACAGACTACGACTCTCAACATTTACAATAAACAGGAGAAACCTTGTACTCCCTGTTATATTGTTATAGCTCGAATACTAGAATTGTTATGGTTCCCCTTTATCACCTACTCACTGCTGATCCCCACATCAACACGGGCTTCAGACACAGTACTGACAACACTTAATGAGAGAAGGACCTCTGCTGGATTTGTCTCAATACTACAGTCTAGTATTTCTAGTTATTTCAAGGGGGGGGGTGAGTGTCAGTTTTGTTGAATGCACTCTCAGACTGACTATAGAACTAAAAAAAACATCCTTTTAATATTTGTATTGGACTTTGGCAGCGTAGGATAGGGTGAAGTAGACAGACAGCTCATCCTTTTAAATGCTGTTTATTTTGTCACTGTAACACTTGATTGCTTCACTTCAAGCACTTTGAAAGGAGAAACTGAAAGGGTTGGGCAGTGTTGACAAGTCAATCCCAGCGACTTGCATAACCTTTCAGTGGTGACAAACCCATAACTATTTTGTTTGTGGCCTTCTCTACCCTTTTGTCCCAATATTTACCTGACGTTCTGTCTTATCTTTGTTGTGCTGCAAGCAAACAAACTGGTTATAGAAGCGGCTCTGATCCGTGGGCTGCGAGTGTAGGAGACACACAGGAAGTGGTGGGCGACCAGCAAACTGTATTTCCCCTTCCTGTCTATGTCCTCCCTCCCTGCTTGCCTGGCCTTTGGCTATTAATGTAACTCTGAGCTACCCACCATACACCCACATAGCCACTGGGAGCTGTTGTGCACAAGAAACCACAAACATACATGGACACACACATGCACGAACCAATGATGTATCCAGGCCCAGCAGCAGATGCCCAGTGATATCAGTGTAAATAATTAGTAGTTAAACAGGCAAGCAGCATATTAGCCTGTACAGAAAGCCACACAAAGTGTATAGTACGTAGTATGCAACCTCATCACTGGCTCTGATGTAAAACCGTTCTCCCCCCACACCCTCCCGCCACCACCACCACCACCAGGCTGGTGCATAGACAACAGACAGCAGGGTGCAATTAGATACGTTTCCATCACTCAATCATGATGTCTGTTGCAGCCAAGGATGAGCTGATTTACAGTGGGAAAATATCAGCCGTGTGATAACAAGGTTGCCCATACAAACAGTCGGTCACATTACAGATGTACTGTCACAGTTCACTGCGAAGGAAAATATTGTTCATTCCCTTTGCTATTTTTCCCCCCTCTTCCTTCGAGTTGGTCTGATTTCTCTGAAAGTGGGTTCAAAAGTGGGCTGACAAATTTGGCACTTCATTTGTGCACTTTCAATCTCTCCATCTTTTCCTGCTTTTCTTCAATTTACCACTACCCACATGGCACAGCCTACACACAGACACACACACACACATACACATACACACATACCCATGATCCATGTTTCCATTACAGTCCTTATCTCCTCCCCCTGGTCATCCAACTCATCTGTGAGAACAGAAAGAACACACACTGGCATGAATCACAGTGAATCATGCAGCCCAAATAGCATCCAAAGAGAGGTGTTGCATTTAACCAGGACACAGGCTATTTATTATGGCTTGGGCGTGCACATTCTCATTATAGGCCATGGAGGATCCTGACAATGGTCAGGCAGATGAGGGGGTAGTGACTCTTTTTAAATGTCACCGGCAGTGTATCGTCTTATCTACAGTCAGTGTCAGACTGTTTGAATACAATATTTAGAGCAGGGTGAATAAACTGGAATAGAAGGTAAGAAAAGAGCTTTTATACAATACAATGATGTGCAGACGAGGGCACATAGATACTCACTGCATAACAGTATAGATTTTTTCCAGATTCAGTTCTGTAGTAAAGGGCTTCATGAGTCCACTAAAGTGATCAACAGCTACCACGCTGATTTAAAGTCGACTACAGAAGGTTTAGAATTTAGCATTTTGATTGAAAAAACAAACAAACAAAAAAAAAAACCCAACCTTTTAATAACATCAGCATGACGATAATGCGTCTTTCCAATGCAGACCTCTGCTAATAAGCTTGTTAAAGTCTAATTAGTAATAACAATTAGCCTGAAAATACATAAACATAATTATCAAATCAAATACATTAGCTGCTGGGGAATAATAGAGTCATTTGACAAACACTGTATTCTTCTGTTTTTGTTTTTTTGGCTTGTTTTCTCTCCCCACATGTCAATCCAGCTCAATCCATCCGTTCAGGACAGGGTTGGGTGCAGGCTCTTGAATTTGTGGAAAGCTAACATTCAGATAACACTATGCCTGCACTGAACACTGTGAGACTAGTAACACACTGAACCCTGCCCTCAACATTGCCAAGCAGCAAGGCATAATACATCTCAGCTGAAACAGCTTCGGGGAGCAATAAGCACCTCAACAGTTACATCAAGTGAATTGATTAGATATTGACTGAGGGTATAGCCAGGCAGCTGAACAGAATCTGAAGCTCCTCAAAACCTTGGCTGCAATGGTTACAAGCCACCAAGAAACACACGAAGTCTGAGTATAGGATGCAAAATAGTCTTTCTTCTATTGCAGTGGAAGAGGGAGAGGAAAAGAAAGGAGGGGCAATTTCATTATCAACCAACATGTAGGTTCATGCCACACGGCTTTACCCAATCAACCGTTGTCATGGTAGCGACTTGTCACGTCATCCGCGTCTCACCTTGAATGAATGGAGTCCTGTGTGTGTTACGAGCAGCTGGGGACACACCCACAGCAACCTGGGTTTCTGTTTTGCGACTGTGTGTTTGATGCAAATATGACTGCGTTCTTATGGTGATGACAAGCAAAGCTGGCCTTCTCTTATACGTTGTTGTCAACACAGGGATAGCAACGACAGCAGTCAACAGCTGCTCATTCATCTGAAAACTTCCGTGTTTACTCCTCCTTTTATCAAGGAGCACTTTCAGTGTTTAGTTAAATGTAGTCACACATTTTGGCCTGCAGGTTAGCACCATTTATTTGTGTGTAACTTAATGATTAGAATTTGCATTTACAAACTCTGAGCAATATGGTCAAAATGGCTGCTAAAAAAAGACTCTTGGTATCTGTGCTGCTTTTGTGTAATCATGTCATATTGGTAATGTCCAATAACCATTGACGTGAGCAAACAGGTAATTTATAGTACTTTCCTATGGGAAAAAACTCAGCTTACAGTCTTTATTTATTTTATACTTTCCCAACCAGAAGCCCTGGATAAACAGTCAGGTACATCATATGCTGCGTGCTCGGTCTCTTGCATTCAGATCAGGCAATGAGACTGAGTACAAAGTAGTACGGACTGAGGAAAGCCATCACAGCGGCCAAGAGGCCATACAGAGAGAGAGGCTAGACGGCCTCTACTGCTGAACCCGGGCGGATGTGGCAAGGCCTCCAGCACTTCACAGACTACAGGACCACCACCAGCACCATCAGCTCTACACACAGCCTACTGGATGACCTCAACACTTTTTACACACCATTTGAGACCTCCAGCCACAGCACAGACAGACACACATCTGGACCACCCGACCCCCCTCCCCTCCACCAACCATCTCATCAGACCAGGTACACAAAGTCCTGAGGAGGATCAACCCCCGCAAGCCAGCAGGACCAGACAACATTCCTGGACGGGCCCTCAGAGCCTGTGCCAACGAGCTGGCTGATGTTCTCACCTCCATCCTCAACCTTTCCCTCAGCCAGAGCATCGTCCCCACCTGCCTCGAGGGCACAACCATCATCCCCCTTCCCAAGAAGAGCCCACCCACCTGCCTGAATGACTACAGGCCTGTGGCACTCACTCCACACATTCAGAGCAGCATATCGGACACTCTGGACCCCCTGCAGTACGCCAATCGGACCAACAGGGCCACCTCTGACGCAGCTTTAAGTACCTGGGCGTTCACATCACTGAAAACCTCACCTGGACACTGAACACCACACAGTTGGTCAAGAAGGCCCAACAGCAGCTGTATTTCCTGAGGAGGTTGAGGACGTTTGGCATGTCACCTAAGATCCTTAGCAACTTCTACAGCTGAATGGTTGAGAGCATCTTGACCAGCTGCATCAGCGTGTGGCACAGCAGCACTGGACCACCATGGACCGCAAACACCTGCGGAGAGTAGTGAGGACTGCTGGAAGGATCAACAGGACTCCACTGCCTTCTCTGCAGAGCATCTACCACCGCAGAGTCCACAGGAGAGCTGCCTCCATCCTCAAGGACCCCACCCATCCCCAGCACGGACTGTTCACACTTCTGCCCTCAGGCTGGAGTTACAGAAGTGTGAAATGTAGAACTAGCAGACTAAAGAACTCTTTCTTTCCCACTGCCATCAGACTCCTAAACAAGAGTTAATTATTGCATCGACTACCTCACCTAACAGTCAGGCAACTATTTACACTACATTTCGCACACTTCATTTGCACATGCCATGATGTTGGATGTTTCATTTTGCACACTGACTGTTGCACACAGAGCTGATAGCTTATGTGTCAGCTTGTTCTATTTCATCTATTTCTATTGTATTATATTTCTATTGCTGTTTTTGAGATTGTCCTGTTTTTATTCTATTTTTTTTTAATCTGTTGATTTTAATTATTTATTCTATTTATCTATTTTCTACATATGCACGCATTCATTGTGGACAGCAAAAAAAAAAATAAATTATTGTATAGGAAAACGTGTTCTTTACTGTACATGTGACAATAAACACTTTGAATCTTGAATCTTTATTGCGGTGGTTCTCTGCCGTGGTTCAGTTAGACGTCTTTTTCATGCTTTGCCCCCTGAAGTGCCCTGTGTCTCTGAGTGTTTATAGGATATATTCAAAATAGTTTTGTGTGAATGTATGTGTGTGTATGTGTGTGCACATCTGTCTACACGTTTAAGTGTGCTGAGGTGATGATGAAGGGAGCGGAGGAAAGAAAGGCATGGCAGGTTTCCATGACAACAGCTTTTTATTTTCACTTCCTCAATGATTTTGAAGAATATAGACAGACAGACAGAAAGACAGACAGACAGACAGACAGACAGACAGACAGATAGACAGATAGATAGATAGATAGATAGATAGATAGATAGACAGATAGATAGATAGGTAGATAGATAGATAGATAGATAGATAGATAGATAGATACATTTTAAATTATTTGAAAAGACAGGCTTGCGGGCTGGGAAGCCTGGGCAGATGGAGGTGGAAGAAGGCACTAGAGTCTTATGCCTGCTTGCTTTGTCTAGAACAGAATGTCCTCTTTGTATACACCCCTCCCTTGTCGGATGACAAGTAACCAACAACTTGCTCGCAGTCATCCAGAAACACCTTATGAATAATAATAATTCATTTTATTTACACAGCATTTTCAGAGTACTCAGAGATTCTTCATAAATTAAAAATGATTACAGAAAACAACACGACAAAGCACATGGCACACAACATTAATCACAGATAGATATGTGCAGTCTTGGTTGTGTTTGGGGAGAGGGTGCAGGAGGGAGCGGGCGGCTATGGAAAGTGCTCTGTCACACTGAAGAGCAGGTTGGTAAAATAGGAGGGGGCCTGGCTATGGAGGACTTTGTGAGGGAAGGGGGGAACTTTGGAGCCATTGAAGCTTTTGGAAGACCAAATATACTGGCAGTGTTCAGACTATGGATACAAAGAATACAATGAATAATAGTGTCATGGTCATGATAGTTTATTCTCTGGAGGAGATGAAAAAGTACACCATAGTGTCAGCAGCAGAGAAAAAGAGTGATAGATAGTTTTATAGGTGGATAGATAGTTGTAGTGATTTGATTGGCATGACGTTTGATGGAGACAGGATGCAGATGTAATGTCGTGGTATGTGTGGTTTTGGTGATGCATTGGAGATAATGATCATGCATCACTTTTGACTGTTTAGTTTGAGATACTTTGCTTGCATCTGTGATTTAATGTAGTTGGTCTGGTCTTTTTTTATGCTGTTGCCTGTTTGTGAGACATGAAAAAGGATGGTTGGGGTTGATAAGATTAAAAGCCGCAGGTATACAGAGGATGAGGATGCTGAGATGACCAGTTTTTGAGGAGAAAGAAAACAGTATGTCTAAATTATCTGGTAAGACTCTCAAGTGCAAATGGAGCAACAGGAAACTCATGCATGCCTAAACAAGCACAGTGGGTTAGTGTTGGTGTGATGGCATGCTTCAGATGTAAATGATCTGCCGGTCTGTCCATGACTCTTGAAAAAAAAAAAGAAGATGCTGCTGAGGTGAAACATGAGTAAAAATATCACACACACACACACACACACACAGTAGTTACTGAAATTATCTGGTTTCCTGATCATGAGAACATCACAGGACCTGCGACTGAAACCTCTTGTTGCCCTTTTTTAGTTCGATACAGAGGCTACACGAATCTGACGCCCACCTGTGACAGCGGAGTAAGGTAACCTAAAAATACAGTTACAATGCATCTGCAACAAACTAAAATGTGACTGATGCGTGCATAGTTGCACATGATGAAAAGTGTCCCAGTTTCCTCAGTAAAGTCCCTATTTTCTTATTTATTTTAGAATAATTTTTCAAATAGTTGTTACATAGTTCTGAAACTCCATTTAAATCCCACATCCACTTTGAGAATTGGAGTAAAGAAAATCAGTAAAGTCACTATTCATCCTCAGGATACTCAGATTAATCAGATATCCAATGTAATCAGAACACAAAATGAAAACAAAAAACACAGAGATGCACAATAAATACAGTGACATGCATTCTTTATCACTTCGCTCACAGCACCGTTTTACTCCCTCAGCAATAATTTAGGCAACGTTCACATGCACACATACGTGCACACACACTGATAGACTGTCTATCTGTGTGGGGAATGACTCACCTCCTCCACCTGGAGTAGAGCCAAGTCGTTCTCGCCTCCTCCCCCTTCATCTGTGTGAGCCCTTCACTTCACTCACTCCAGCTCCACTATGGAAGCATTTCAATCATTCAAATTAGCTGTAATCACAGCCAAAGGCATAGAGTGGGAATGGCAGCACGTCACTCTGCATACTTGAGAACACTTAATACATCGATTTTATATTGAGCACGCTGTGTTTTGAAAAAGGGAGCTGGGGAGGAAATAAATAAGCTCTCAAGGCCAGGCCTTGTCTACCATGCATGCTTCTGAGGCAAAGGATGGAAGCAGGGATGAGAGGACTAGCTTTATAATGAGCAGTGCAAAGACTCCTTTCAGTCTTCAGCTCTGACATGTGAAGCAGTGCATCAGTGGCACCAGCTGCAGTCTTCACATAATGACACAAATTATTGGCCCGTTAATAGGCAGCTTAGCCTTGAGTGTTCAGCCTCCAACACCATCCTCTAAAAGAGGGGAGCACGGGATCAATCGCTGCCTCCTCGGACATGCTGTAAAACACGGGATGCATCCAAAGGACATCTCATCTTCATCGCAGCCTCTTACTCTCTCTCTCTCTCCCTCTTTTTTTTTTTTTTTATCCATACTGGTCCCTGGCAACTCATACTAGGAGACTCCTACACACGCTCCTCCCACACCTTCTCTCTCCCCCACACACCACCCTCAGAACCACTATCTGTCCACCTCCACAGTCGGCTTGTGGACAAACCCAGAATAACAATGTGATCTTGCCTCTTAAAGGCACACAGGCAGCATTTTGCATCATTATGTTTCAGTTCAGGGTGTGTAACTTTACGTGTGTGATATGTTTAACACTGATATTGGGGAGAATGAATGAAACCAGCCCCTCATAGACATCACCCGTGCACATACACATACTTGGAATATATTCCAATGAGCAATAACAGATATTATGCATAAAAATACATAGTTATAGATGAATAATCATCTGAGATTAAAAAAAAGCAGGCGTCACAGTCACATTCAACCAGGAAAGGATCGAAACGCTGAGCCTTTGCAAAGCTGTTGTTCCGAAATCGCAATCAACATTGAACAGAGAGTCAAGTGCAGGACACAGCACTTGCATGCTGCAAGTCAATGAACCTCTCAAAGGAGGTGCTGGTCCAGACTTGCATGAGGAAGCCTGCTGTAGGTTTGCTGAGAGCACCCCCCTCTGTCTTCTGTCCTGCTTTTATCAATTAAAATTATATTCCTCAAAGACAAGGCCAAAAGAAAAGGGAAAAGGAAAGAAACAAAGACATTAACTGTTTGGGAAATATAGAGAGGTAATTCTACACAGAAGTAACTACCAGACAAATTATTCCTGAATTGACTAATGAATAGTTTTTTTGCTTGTCAGGCTGACAGATATATACAAACACTTTGACATAGTAAATCAACAGGTCTGCAGCAGAAATACAACACAATAGACACAATGCATTTTTTCAACTTGACAAACAGCATTTGCACATTCTTCTATTTATGTTTATACTTTTCAAATCTCTCAGCAGGTTCTCACCTGACTGAAGCTTTCAGTGAAGCTTACCACAATGGAAAATGGTGGTGTTGCACAGGAAGCCACGGGGTGCATTTGTGTGTGGGAGGTGCTGAGGCAGAAAAAGGATAATTCAGAAGTTAAAATGCTTACTGCAGCAGTATATTCGTCTATTTTTAACCTGATAGTAGTATCTTTCCAGTCATAATTGCCCCCAGCATGCACATTTGTTTTGGAGATAGTCCAGGAACACAGTTTCAAAACAACATATTGAAAATATGTCATCAAACTTTTCTTCTGCAATAAACATAGATAATATGAAATCCTCATAATCTTCAGGGTCAATATCTTTAAATTCTCGACAATTTACCTTTCAGTAGATTCCTCCTATTTATCCACTAATATTCCTGCCTGGCCATCTTCAATACTGAATGTGAATATTATAAGCTTTGCTGCACCTGGTTTAGGCAAAACCTAATCAGTAACCAGTGTTGACTTGTGGAACACTACATTTGACCTAAACTACCCTGCAAACTGCATGCAAGAGCAAAGGGCGTAATGACCGATTATGTCAAGATTCAGTGCTGCCATCTAGTGAACCAGAGTGGCATAAATCATTTGGTGCAATTCACACATTCATTTTGATGGATCCCACAACTCTTCATCCAAGTCTCAGAAACCCTTCTCATAACCCTGATTAACTCCTGCAACAAGCCCTGACAATCAAAACGTGCTGTCAGTCATTTCAAAATGGTCACCAATGAATGAAAAGTATGTGAATAAAAACCTTACTGACCTTGGAAAATTGTGGAACATGAAACAAATCTGACAAGACAATGAAATGTGATTAATGTCCTTCTAAGTTTAAATAATAATTCAAATAATGCTATAAAGTAATCAGCACTAACTGAGGAAAACAAAATGATAAATGTGGAACGAGGCACTTGAAAACAGACACTTTATGGTGAAAGTATTATGAAGTATATGAAGATACAGGTGAGTGGCCGACGCCCTGCAGCTGCATTTTCATGCTAACACCAAACCTCAGGTAAATGTAATTGTTCAACGTTGTTCAGACATTAGGACAAAAAGGAACACCAAAGTAAAATAGACCTGCATGCTTCTTGCAGACAGTCAAGAGACAGATGAATTAAATGGTAAATAAATAATGAGCAGAAGTCACAGACGTCTCATGAACTTCACAGAAATTAAACCAGCAACAGCTCAGTGTAAAAACTATCCGAGCTGACATGTTTTTCATTCCGGGAATGTTTCATAAACATTTACGAAAGTGAGTTTCTAGAAAGTTACCTGTAGAAATGTTCAATTAAGGTCTAACCTTTTTGGTGGGAAAAAACTTTGGAACCAAACGCAGATGGCTGGGAATCAATACAACGGCCTTTTTATTGTGAGGCTACAGTGCTTACTGTTTTACCAGCGTGTCTTGCATTTAAATTGTGTCACCAGAACAGCGAGTCCTTCAATGTAACAGAAGTAAAAGCACTTTTTATGGCACAATCACCCAATAAAGAGGTTTATACTTCCCACAGACCAGTTTAGCTGACACATTACTGCAAGTGCTTAAATGATCTGCCATATAGTACTTGCTCAATAAATGCAGTAAGTGCAAAATTCCCCTCTGAAATGTGGTGCAGTTCAGGCGTACAAGATGGAACAGCTGATGATTGAATGTACTTTGTTATATCTGCAGTGCTTATGCCTCTGGGCCTTTTTCCGTGAACTCGAAACTTGTCGCAGCAGGATGAGTGCAGATGTAACAAATAACATTAATTATGGTTGTATTCCGTAGGTGGGGTACTTTCAGTGTGTGCGTGTGCGCGTGTGTGTGTGTGTAGGCCCAGAGGTGCAGCTTATCAGGACACCACACAATGAAGTGGAACAGAGCCATCTTTAGGATTACTACCTCCACCTGTGCCCATGACTGCCAACACAAGACAAAATGTCTGCTGGGAAAAACACGCTGGTGACATATAAATTCAATCTATTCCGTGTAAGAGAAGAAGCTGTGGATTTTATTTATGTTATCAAGGCTGCCAGGCAGCATAATGGCCGTATGGTTCAAATGGTGTGCAGCTGCTTGTTTGGTATTATTTAAAAATCTACATTTGGAGTTTTATGGGAAACATTCAGAGTTCCTTTATCTTTAGAAAACATAGCTTCCTTTTTCTCACCTTTCTGTGCCTCCTTTCATTTATATATGTGAAATCGTGAGGTGAGACTGTACAGAAATGAGGTACAAAAATGGAAGGAGCAGCGTACAGTAGAAGAGGATACAGGAGTTGTGGAGGAGGGGGGTGGAGGGAAAACCAAGTGTAATAGCAATAAGTAACATTTTCAGTGGAGGTGTGTTATATATAATGTATGTTGGGGTTTGTTTGTTTGTTTGTTTGTTGCCCAACAAGGTTTGTTCCCTCCCTTTCTCTTCACCATATCCACATTGGAAGGGATGAGCAGAAGCACAGGAAGTCATCATTGACTTTGTGGACTGCTGTGAGTGTAACCACCTCCAGCTTCCTTTACAATAAACAAAACAGAGTGCCACAGATTGTACTATTGAACATCCAGGGTTTGGATATTGAAATGGTAGAATCATACAAACACCTGAGTGTTCACCTCAGCAATAGACTGGGCTGGTCTCCAGCCAGTCACCAGTGTTGTTTAGCTTTACACTCTCTCTTATTTGTTTCTGTATGAATCCATATTAAATGCGTTAGCCTGCGCTTTTTAACTTTTGTTTCGGTAAAGCAAAATGACCTTATTTAATTCCAGCGTTTATTAAATGAACATGGAAAGGAAATATTTGAGTTTTGAACTTGCAGAAGTCCTGAGAAAAGAATCATTTTACGTATGAAAACAAGGCCTGAGAGGCAAGCGACGCCCTTTGATGGGCTGTTTTCACGGATTTCGTCACATTTGCTTTTGTAATACTTTTATCCACATGAGGCTAAAGTGCATCGGCACCTGAGAATTAAAAAGACTGAAAGCATTCATGAACTTTCTCATTCTTGAACACATTCTGAAATCAGGTGAGATATTAAAAAGATCAGAAACAGTGAAACTGGCAAAAAAATTATTTAAAAAAATGTAATCTTGCCAGAAATAATAAGTCTTTCAGGACTCATGTCGATTACTAATGGGAAGACATTTGAAGCAGCAAACCTCTTATTACATTAATACACTTTGGTAACAGGAAGGCATTGTTGTCTTTTCTGTAGGTTAGTAATTTTCAAATAGAGAAGTGTGAGAGAAGAAGATGAGAAAGCAACAGTTTATTGTTTCAAAAATAGTACAGGACAAAATTATTTGATTTAGTCTGAAAGAGGACATGCATGAAGCACTCATGCAGTAAAATATGTAATAATGTCTTTGTTTCCTCCTGACATCATCAAAGTAAAGCACGTTTTGATTAACCCTGTCTGAAGCATTTGGTAACTCAACCTTTCTGCAATGCAATGTTGTACAACAGCTTTGAAAAAAAAATGCACATCTTTAAATGTTGAAAGGTGATGCACTATTCATTCATTTTCTCAACTCCTCCAATGATCGAATTGATCCACTTTCCATATGGAGGTATTTTAGTGAAGCAGTAGATTTTTGATCCATCCAGGTTTAGTTCACCAGAGGCAGACACCACCCCGTAGGCCTTTCCATTTTCACACACCAACGGGCCACCAGAGTCTCCCTGGAAGCACAGACACAGTTCACAGTCCTCAAGATTAATTCAGTTATCAGTGTTGGCTAGTGTGTGTTTGTCCGTGTCATGTTTCATGAATACACATACCTCAGCCGGCCCCCTCTCTCCTTTAGAGCAGTACAATTTTTCCCTAACACACCACTCATTGTGAATGAGTGTTACATTGACTTCCATGAGTTGAGGAGTCATCAGCCTATTTTTTTTGCTACTTCTACCCCAGCCAGAAACTGAACATGCTTGTGGCAGAGATCCATTGTCTTGGTCTGCGAAGGTGATGGGTCTCACATTTTTGTTGAAATGGGCCTTGGACTTCAACTTGAGGGACAGAGAGAGATTAAAATATATGTAAAAAAAACAAAACATAGTATTTATGTATACACAGGAATGTACTGATCCTTTTGAATATATTCATGAGTTTTTATTCAAAAACTGAAACATGGGAAAAGATGAAAAAATTGACAAATTTCTACAACAAATCAACAATTTTATTCTGTGTTACCTTGATAAGCATTATGTCATTTTTTAATTCAGTTGGACTATAGTCTTCATGTGGAAATGATTGTTCCGCAGATATCTTTTGGATATCTTTTTCCACACGGACATTGTCAAGTCCTAGTAAGACTGTATAGGACCTGAGATGACAAAATTGAAAGTAAAGTTACATGGGAGCTAATTGAAAAAAAAAAGACATTCAATTTATGTCAAAGTTTATCAAGACATCAGGAAGTCTCTCTTTCAAAGCACGAGTCCAAGTCCAGATCAAGTTAAAAATTCTCGAAACTTCAATTTATACAGTGTTACTTACTCGGCTTGGCAGTGGGCTGCAGTCATGACAAAATTCTCATTCAGAAGGAATCCACCACAGTGTTTTGTTCTTACATCCTTCGAATGTTGCTCCAAAAGCACCATGTACGGCCTGCTGTGGGGCGTGACCTTATGGCCTCCAAAGATCTTCCCCGTATACACTTGGAAAAAAATCCTTACAGATCAATTATTATAGATATGTACTGTGATTTCAAATTTTAAACGAATGCCTTCATATGAACACGAGACTTACCTTGACAATCAAGAGTCAGTGCAAATATGAATATCACCATTTTACAGTGGAAGAGCATGGTGAGATCGAGGTCACGGTTCAGCTGAAGAATGGTGGCACATATCGCCGACAAGCTCGGGTTTTATATACTTCCTTGTATTCAGCGGAAAAGGAAGTGCTCTGTGACTTGCTTGGGGCCTGTGCATTTATTTCCTATCTCTATTGTGTACTACTGTAGTTATTCTGTTTTTATAAACCTACCTCACATTAGAAAAAAAATGTGGTCGGGGATCCAAATTACATTTTGACTTTGCTATGTTCATATGAGCAGAGCTTTAAGAAGAGCTTTGAGCACTGTACTTCACCTGAAATAAAAAATAATAATAATAATAATAATGACCAAAGAACTTTTGCTTGTAGGGTGATATTAACCAGAAATTGCTACAATTTTAGCCAAATAATGGAGTATTTTGTTAAGCTCTGTTTATGACAGGTGCTTTGCAGCCAGTAGAAATCTGTTCATCATACTGATGTGCATTGCCAGAAGAAAAAAAAAAAAAAAAACTTGACTGCAGCAAATCAGCATACTCACTGCATACGCAGCAATCATGATACCGCAACCGATTTAGTTTGAAATGAAAATAAATGCACATATATCAGCACTTTTGAACACACGCCCTGTCAGAAGATCTTCTCATGATAAAGTTTTGAGACAGTTATATGACGAATGTCAAAACCAGGGCAGGCCTGTTTTACCAACACATCTCATAATTGCTGGTTCTCAGCAAACCTTCTTTACTTCCTGCGTAACTGCTCCCACCCAACCCCATTACCTCTCTAGCCTACCTGCCCCTGCTTCAGCCACATCTTCTTTATTCACCTCCTCTACAACCCTTTCACATATATCTAACAGCTGTGCAAGTTTTTACAGTTTTTCAATATAATAACTCATTTTAATTCTTTGTCTTGGTCCTGCAATTCTGCCTTAGACCTTTAATTTCCATTCCAATGATTGTAATTTAATTCTTGATATTTCCTGAGACATCCTGAATTTCTGTTCACTTTGTGGTTCTTCACATCACTTTGAACTGATCTTGCACTGTTAATCTTGTTTTTAATGAACAGGAAGCACAGATTATATCACAAACCATTTCCTCTGTCTGAGTTGTGAAACGGCAGCATTTCAAGCCATGGCTATCTCTATGTGAGATCTAGTTTTCAGTGAAATGTATTCAGGGAACAAAATGAACCCCTTTTGCTTCATCACTAACAAGCAGTGCACCTTTTAAATGGGAAAATTGACTCACTTTAGGTTTCCATTGCTCACAGTAATTGCTTCATATAACGAGTTGAGAAGAACTTTTTCGACAGGGGTTCGTTGATTTTTATTTGCTATAGCAGCAGCATTGATATGGAAAGACCGGCCATATAATTATTAAATAATGAACCTATTACCTATTTGCATACTTTTCATTTGCCAGACGGTGCAAATGCACCATCTGTGACAGTAAAGAAACATCACATCTGGAAGTGTCGAGTTGTGGGTGTAGATTCAGCACAGAACACAGTGCAGTTTCTCATCAGGGATTATTCTCAGAAGAGACTGACATTGGCTTCAAGTGCAGACGCTTAAAAAACAGATTATATTCATTTCATAACGTATTTTCTTGTAGCGCAAGAGGAACTTGGAATTTGATGTGAAGTGAGCTGACATCATGCTGCAGTTTTGTATTATTTTATACAGTTTGTGCTGAAGCACATCTGTCACATCTGTGTACATTTGGGTTGTCTTGTCTTTATGAAATTGTGTACTTTAAATTAAATGAATAAATTAATTAAAACTTCTAATCCTTTTTATCATATAGTCTGAGGCAGACTGTGCTTGATTGTGTTCATGATCAGACTTCATTTTCTTTTTCTGGTTTCTAATTTACAAAAAAATAATATATATATATATATATATATATATATATATATATATATATATATATGTGTGTGTGTGTGTGTGTGTCATTATCCCCATCCTCTGCCCTAGCTAGTAACCAACAGAATTTTTGTTTTGTTTGGGGGTGGCAACCACTTGACCTTTGGCTGTCTTAATGTGGCAACGGTGGTAAGACCTCTAGAACCTGATGTAGTGGGACACTGAGTTTGATGCTCCTTGCTCAAAGGAAAAAAAAAAAATCAGGGTGACAAGAATCAAAGTGCCAAGTTATCATACATGGAAGACAAAAAGGTTTTTGAATTCCAGCTAGTTTTGTCAGACAAGTGTGGTAAAACAAACCAAAAAAAAAACTGCTTTTCATCGCCCCAATTTACCACCATTCTTGCCCCCCCTCATAAAGCAAACTAAACTACTTTTAAATTTGCCCAGAAGTGATAGGTTGACTACATAATTATTAATTTCATAAATGATAGTGAGGCACTAATACTTGAGGCCTTTTCCAATACCCACTACCTCTCCTGAGCACCATGAGAGGAAGAGAGGCACTTCCCACCCCAACCTTTTAGACCTTCTGCCCTCAGGGAGGCACTATTGGTCTTTACACACACACACACACACACACACACACACACACACACACACACACACACACACACCAATAAGCAACAGAGAGACTTGATTAGGTTTAGGTCTATAAACGAGACGAGGTGTATCACTTGTTGCATCAATACACTTTATTCACAAGGAGCCAGTGTGTTTTTCTTTTTTTTGGTTGTTGCTTCAATTCATATTCAAACTGACTGCAGAGACAGAAATTGGTTAGAGGCCAATAATTTATTGTTTCAAAAGATGACACAAAAAAAACAAAAACAAACGTGTTTGTATTTGATCTAATCTAAATAAAAGCTGTAAAAAGCAACAATTCCTTTAAAATATTTACTGTTTTATTTAGGAGCATATAGTTACATCCGTTACATTTCTGATTTCAAGTCAAACCTCATGAATGGCTTCTTTAAAAGGTTTAACACATAACATCATTTCTATCTTCCATGATACCATCCATCCACTCTCTGTACTCGGGAATCTTTGTGTAATAATAAACGTAATGGGCGGGGATATTGTCTGTGTGGTTGGATTCGTGGCCAGCAGCCACCACGCCGTACGCCTTTCCATCTTCACAGACCAACGGACCACCAGAATCTCCCTGGATGTGCACATGCAGCTTTTGGTTTCAACAACACTGGTTCAATCATCAATAATGGCCAAAGCGTTTTCATACAAACGGTGTTTAATACGTACCATGCCCGGTCCAGCCTCTCCCTCAGAGCAGTACAGCCTTCTCCCAGCACACTCTTTCTTGTCAATGAGTGTTACACCAACTTGCATGAGCATGACAGACATAAAATTACTGTTTCTATTACTTCTCCCCCAGCCGGAGACTGTACATGACTTTGGAAGAAAGCCATTATTTTGGCCTGCGAGACTAATGGGTCCCACTTTGTCATTAAAATGGGCCTTGGACTTCAACTTGAGGAATAGGGGGGAAGGGAAAAAAAAACAGACATTAATCCACAAATGTCCAGCGTTTACATTTGACTGTTTAAGACAATTCCTGCTCACTTGTTGACCAACATATATAAATCCAGTATTTCAGGCATCATTTTGAGCAATACATTCACATGTTAATGCAAATAATTTTTTTTTTTTTTTTTTTTTTTTTTTAAAAGGCACTTGGGTTTTCTTACCTTAAGGAGCATTATGTCATTTTCTAATTTGTCTGGCTGATAATTATAATGTGGAAATTGTTTTTCCACTTGTATTTGCTGCACTTCTTCACTTTGACGGATGTTGTGAAGTCCTAATAACACTGTGTAGGACCTGAAATGACAAAAAGGAATGTGAAAAAAAAAAAAAATAAGGGAGATAAACCACATCTTGGTCAAAGCGTTGCATCCACAAAAACAAGGAAATTATGAAAACATCTTGAGGTCCATCCACCATTGCCAATACATGAGTCTCATAGGAACTAGACAACATAAGGTGTGCTAAACTTACTCAGCTTGGCAGTGGGCCGCAGTCACCACATAATCCTCATTTAGAAGGAATCCACCACAGTGGTGTTTTTTACCACTCTTCATGTGCATCTTTAAAAGCACCATGTAGGGCCTGCTATGGGGATCAACCACACGGCCTCCAAAGATGTCTGCTGCATACACTGGTTACATTACATTAAAACAGGTTTAGAGACGTCTTAAATCAACAATATTATCATTTTGCACGATCACGTGTGTAAGATTACTTTTGTTCAAGTTGTTCTTGGTGCATTTACATCATTGAGTATTTACAAAATTCAGTCATTTCATTTTTTATTCACCTCTTCTTTGCCGTCAGGTGTTGCGAGTTATTTGATTTCGATAAATTTATATTGATACTCTTCATTGTTGTAATTATCAGCTGTGTCAACAGACAGCAACATGTCTGACTTGAATTTACTGGTTGATCCTCCCATAATTTAGTAGTTTTAGTATACATTACTAGTTTCACCGTTTTTACGTATCCAAAATCCCCTTTTAAAAACAGAATAGTCCCATTTTAAAAAACGGACACGTTTTCGAGTACTTGTATAAACATAGTAAAACTTACCTTGACTGTCAAGAATCAGTGCAAGCATTAAAATGGCCAGTTTACGTTGGGAAGACATGGTGAGTTGGAGATCACAGCCCAGCTGAATGACCAATGAGTAGTGGTTCTGATCGCTGGCAAGTTCTGCCTTTAAAGCATCTCGCAGTGAAAAGGAAGTGTTCGTACAGCATAAATATGCAAATTATGTGGCTTTGCAGCACTTTCATGAGGAGGAGCATAAATCATACATATATCCAGGAAATCTGAAATTTTACATATTCATAAGAGACTGAAATTCTTGGCAGTTGCTTATTTCTGTGGACATTCTTGTCCTTGGTGAGTCCTGCAAGGATGATGATGCACAGCAATACCTGCAATTACCCAGCTGGTGATAGCAACGTTTGCTGAACTAATTCATAATATTAGCATCAGCAAATCGCCTCACTTTTTGTCATGCTACTATAACTGATGAAAACAAGACATGCAACATTGTGTAGCATTAATGCGCTTAAACAGAGGGAGGGAAAAAAAAAATAAAAAATCAACTCAAATCTGAGTCAAGCAGTAACCGTTTAGCAGCTAGTAAGTCCTTCTTGGTGAAACTAGTATTTTCTCCACAGCCAGGCTGGGAATTCAGCTATCAAATTTATTCCTGTTATAATAAAATTTTATGGATGTTTTGACTCAACTGGCCAGCTGCAGTCCAGCAAATTAAATCCAGCATTGGATGGGATGTGTGCTGGCCAACCACAATTCGAGGCCGAGGCCCCCCCATCCCCCACCCCTCTCTCTCTTGGTCAGTTCGCCAGAGCTACACTGTTTTCAACCGCAGACTGAATATAAAAATGGACATTGACTGAAGGACTGAAAAATGAACTCTCAAAGAAAAACTTTAAACCTAAGTCACAGAAAAGAAAACTAAACAAACTCCACTGGTTGTGAAAAGAAGTATTGAATTCTATGGGAGAATAGGAGCATCACAATCAGCTCCACTTTCTAGTCCCAATTTAGTTTCTACAGGATCCTTCATTTGCAGCTGTTTATTCCTCTGCTTCACTGAATTCCTGGCTAATCTTCTGATGTGTATGATTTTTCATCAACTATAGTGCATGAGGTTTCACTACTGTAATGTCGGTGCAACAGCAGTGTGTGTATGGCTAACTATAAATCAGGGCCCAGGGTCCATCACACTTATGATTTTAAGTTATAATCTTTCATGTTTTCTTGTCTTTCTTGAAATTTTGCAAAAACAAATGTTTAATTAAAAAAAAAAATTGATTAATTTCTCACCATTACTTAGATGTAACCTGGTTACCTTCTCCCTGAAAATGATGACAGAGCCTGCAGGGAAATCCTAATAAATGGTCCTAATCTATTCTAATCATCTAGGCTGCTCTGTGTATGAGATAAACATGCGGGTGCATCCTGCAGAGGCAGGAGCAAACAGCTTACTGAAGATTATTAAAATATATTAAACAGTAGAACCCAAAAGACACAATAAAATGTAAAAAAAAACAACAACAAAAAAAAACAAACAAACAGTTGGTTCGATCGTAAACAGTTCAATGTCATCAAAGTTAAAGACACAAACTCAAGACAAAACAGAAGTTTGCCATGAAGGGGCATTAGGGCTAATCAAACATGAATCAAACAAGAATCAACCTCAGGCAACAGGACAACAGGCTCAGCCACAGACACCAGTATGACCAAGCAGACCAGCAAACAAGAGACAGGAGACCAAGGCCGACAAACTACAGCAAGTGAGCACCATGCAGTTGCAAAGTCCTTCAAAAGCATCAAAAAGAACCTTTTAAAAGCGTCACCTACCTCAGAGTCCGAGGGAGAGGGGACCGTGTGGCAGCCAGCAGGCAGAGAAAGCAACATGGAAGCCATCTTGCCACAGGTGCTTCAATTACCCTCCAACTAACCGGGGGGCGGGGCCAGGGAGGAGCTGACCTGGTTCTTTGGGGGTACGTTCACAGGCATTATGTTCCAGGCAACCTGAACAGTATTCCTACTACATGTGATTTGACCAAACACCTAATGAGGTTTCTTGTAATGTTTAGTTGTAGTGAAACTGATTCCTGATTGAACCTAACTGTGTGGTCTGGAACTCCATGTTGAAGAGGTAAGCCATGGATAAGTGACTTGGTTGTTCAACTGTGGCCTTTCCACCTCAACCTTAGTGTGGCATGAGCTGTCCACCATTTGTATTTTGTTGACAGCTGCTAGTATACTGTTTGAGTTGATTCAAAGAATGCCTTTTGCATTGCTGTGAATCTGTCTTGTTTCTCTTTTTTTCTGTTCTAGGCCTCAGGATAAGCTTCAGAGCGTAATTGTGCGGCTCCACTTCCCCCCATGCAGTGTGGTAGGCCGACTGGCAGTGGTCCCTGAGTGTTTGTGGATTTGTGTGTTCTTGCAGGGTAAGTTGCGGTGACGATTGTACTATCGGTTGCAAAGTTAATAATAACAGGCTGCTCATGTGGTGGTTGTTTACTGGGAGGGTTACGAGAGAATTTTCCTGCTGTGAGCACCCTGCTAATTTATTCTGCTCCGCTCTACTATAGTGTCATACTTTTATATAAACATTTATTGTTGCGAGCTGAATACACACTTCCTGCCCTCCTTCAACCTGTAAATTTGTGCTGTATCAACATGTATTATGTTTGGGTCGATGAGGATCCCTGTGTTTACACTGTTATTGGCCTCCCATACTGTGTCTGGTCATACTCATATGTCTTAGGGGGGTTTTTGTGTGTTTTTTTAAATATATTTTTTTTTATTATGCAACCTTGATATAGCTAAAACCCAATTTCCAAAATTTTGGCGCTCTTTAGTTCTATCTTTTATTTTAAATTAGTCATCACACAAGCTGCTGGTTAGGGACTCAATTATTTTGTAAGGTTTTTTTTGTTGCATCTAACCTGAGGGAGACATGAGCCGAGCCTTGTCTGTGTTTAATGCTTTCAATCACACACACTGCAGGTCCTCTCTTAACGGCTGATGATTAAGATCACAAATTCAGATCTGATGAGTATTCCTACAGTTTTCCGTGGTTGCAGAAGCATCAAAATGACACTGTCTTTATCTCTTCTTTTTGCTTTCACGTCTGCAGCACTCACTGACAAAAATGGAACGCTGTACATTAGACACTATGCTCACGTCTTAAATCTTGCAGTTGTGGGGAAAGCATTTCATTTTCATTTTCTAAAACGCACATTAAAATAACATCACCAAAAGTCTGCCTAAAAACACTCATGCAGAAGCATTTAAATCAGTAAGAATCCTAACATCCACAACTCAAGAGACATTGAAACACGTATAGAGATAACTTTGATCCAGTTGTTCCCTGACAGTAACTAAGATTATCATGCTGGCTGTGTTCATGAAGGGTTTTCATTGGTTTATTGGCTGAAAACTACATTTTATGATGAAATGTCAATATCTGGATCAATGTTATAATGGCTATGTGTTCCATCCACAAAGTCAGTATTTTCACCAGCGGATGATTGTTGTGGGTCTTGTCTGAGTGGATATCGCTTCTTCACATCTGTCTGAATTGCTCTTGTATCGTTTTACTTGTTTGTAATTAGCAGGAAGCACAGATGGCATCAAAAACCATTTCCTTTGCCTTAGTCCTGAAACAGCAATATATCACAGTGCGGTCTTCTCTTATTCTGTAAGATCACGTTTTCAGTTAAATATGTTCAGGGAGCAAAGTGTACAGAGATACTGAGGAAACACAGGGTGTACTGGTTTAGGTTGTACCAAACAAACTTAGAGGAGCTTTCATTCGAAATTGATAATTTATAAAAGAAAATACAAGATGGGAATGCATTAGTATATGACATGTTGTCATACATAAAAAAATTCTCAAACATAATTGGATAATATACCTCTTAAACAGCCCCAAGTCTACAATTCTAATTTCTATTTTGCACTTTAACTCACTTGTCCTAACAGGCTTATTCAATTCACTGTTTGGTTTAGCTTGCAGAGAAAGATTTACTGGATTTAAAAAAATGACTACATGGCAGCAGTTATAGAAACAAAAGTTAATCTAAAGAAAAAATATGTCGCAAACACAACATATAGACAAAAAGTGACAGATTGATAGGTACAGATTGATGTAACATAAATTGCTTCCTTTTTTACCTAGACATACAAACATAATCCAGTCAATCCAGTTTCTATGTTTTGGAATCTTAATATATGAATATAGAAGCCGTCCACCTTGAAACAGTCTCAAACTGGAAAACAGCACCCCGTACGCCTTTCCATCTTCCCAGACTAACGCACAACCAAAGTCTCCCTGGAGGAACATCCACAATTTGTAGTGATTGCTTGAGCAGCAGGGATTAAATTACAAATGTTTCTTTGAGTTACATACATCAGCTGGTATGGTCCCTCCCTCAGAGCAGTACAAATTTTTCTTTGCACACCGCTCATGGTCAGTGAGTGTTACATTGACATTCATAAGCACATGAGACATATAATTAATGTCTGAATGAATTCCTCCTCAGATAGAGATTGTTCATGATTTTGGCTTCATCATCTTGGCCTCCGAGAACAATGGGCCTCCCATTTTTGTCGAAGCGTGCCTTAGATTTCAGCTGGAGGAACAAGGAGAGAGATATGAAACTATAATATCAGATTACATTCATTTATTGTCAAGTGACATGTATGCATATATTTCAGGTCATATAGATATTCATATACTTTATATTCAGTGAGAACAAAAGCTTAACTTTTTAACTGTTAATTGCACGCCTTTTCTTACCTCAAGGATAATTAAGCTCTCTTCCAATATATCTGCATTACAGTCTTTTTGGGGGAGTTTTTCATCCTCCACTAGAAGCTGTTTGTTTTCACCCTCAAATACTTGATCAAGCCCTAGTAAGACTATGGACCTGAAATATGAGAGGAAAGAGAATAGTTTGTTGGTCAGAGAAGTGTTCGACAGAGCAGGAAATGTTTGTGTAATCTGTGTATACGCACCATGTGAACCTCATTTTTAGAATAGGAGAAATCCTAGATGATCATACCACAAGTTTCCATTCTTCAGATAATGTTTTGTTAGATATCCTAAAAGTTTTACATGCCTTAAAAGGCTGAGGCTAACAACCAAATGATGTGACAATGATGATGTGCAGGTTATCAGTCATCTAGGTCATTCGAGTCTTAGGATGAGTTTTTCCATCCTAGCAGAAGTTTTCAAGAAAACCTAAAACTTTTAAATCACAATAAGTTGTTTAAAAAAAAAAAAAAAGTCTAAGAGAATACATTTGGCCTGGTGTCATGGAAAAAGTCATGGAGAACGGTGGTTTCCTTCTTTTCATGTCACAGACCCACAAAAACACACCCATGTAGACACAAGTTGAGACTGAGATAAGAATTTTCCCCAAAGACACAGCGAATTTAATGTGGTTCATTTAATAGCTACATATAGAACTGTCGACATAATGAAATTATAGTGTGGGACTGATTATAGGAATTAGCTGTTCTTGTAAGTCTACCATTTTGAGATAATTCTGGTAATTATTAACTAGTGAGGTGTCATTCATTTTTGTATGACTCGGGAGTAACAAGTCATCTCAGTGGGTGATTCCTTCTTTTTTCCCTGGTCTGCATATGCGCGCCACAGACTCAGATTCGTTCACAAATGGGTCTTTCTGCCGCATATTCTCTGTAAAAGTCAGCGTTTGATATTATAAGGACAGACATACCCTGATCACAAAGTATTCATATCAGTGCATGTTTGTGTACAGGACACAGAGATATAGTAAATAAACATAGGTGATTATGTACCATAGTCCAGTACTTTACATTCAATGTGCTCATTGTGATGGTGATATGAGTAATCTCATTTGAATTAAAAAAAACTCAAAAGACACATTCTTCAGTATCGCAGTACCATCTGAACTGCTCTTATGTTGTTTATCTTGTTTTTAATTAACAGGAAGGACAAATGATATCAAAAACCATTTGGTCCCTCAGAGTTGTGAAACAGGAGTACGTCAGCCCTTATCTTACATTTTTTTTAATGTCATGCTGAGGTGAAGGCTTATTTCCAAACCAAAGGTACACCATATAAGAACAGCAATGTGCTTACTGAAAATCCAGGTAACATTAGGAGAAATGAAGTTGGAGGTCGAGAGCGGATTCGATGAAATGAACCTGGGTGGGAAGAGATGAGTTGTGTCCATTTGGGACCAAATATGTGCGTAAGATTCAGAGCGAGGGAACTGTCTCAGAGAAGCTTTTTTACTTCCTCAGGATGCTAAAACAACAGTTGGGCAGTGGGTTGGTACTATCACTGCACTAAAGGGTATGAAGCTGAAGCTTCTCTCTCTTCTCCCTTTCCCTGTTAATTCATTCATTCGTTCATCTTCTAACGCTTATCCGTTACGTGGGGGTAGTTGAAGGCCCGGATAGGTCGCCAGTCCATCGCAGGGGCCAACACGCAGAGACAGACAGACATGTCGTTGGACGGTGGGAGGAAACTGGAGTACCCAGCAGAAACCCACACAAGCAAGGGGAGAACATGCAAACTCTGCACATTGATACTCCTTTTGTGGAGGTTAAATTTGTCAGTTGATTCAAATTTAGACTTAACTGTGAATCCATTTTTTTTTCTCCAACCTGAGCTGCCTGGTCATGGAGAAGAAAGTCTACATCAGGAGTCTCAATGCCTTTTATAGCTATAGTTGATTTAATACCTAATCAATCTGGAAACTGGAACTGAACCGTGCTTTGATAAGTGGAAGGCGATGAGAGATGCAGAGTTGTAACATCCGATGTTTCTAATATTGCACTGACAGGGCCTGTTGAACAACAGGCTTGAGACTTTGAGCAGTGAACGGTGAACCTCTTGTTGTTGCATTAATACACTTTGTTCACAGGGAGGCGATGTTGTCCATTTTTGTTGGTTTGATTCATGTGAAAATTGACAACTGTTCATAGGCACTCAGAAAACATGATGAGAGAGCAACAGTTTGTTGTTTCAAATAGTAGAGAAAACACCTGGAACTTGGTTTGCCTACAAAAACTGGGATATTTTCAGCATCAGTACAGAAAATAATTACGTTTAGAGGTTATACTTGAAAGAGACTTTCATCAAGTGAAGTTACCATCTTGTTGTTGCATTAATAAACTTTGCTCACAAGGAGGCAGTGTTGTCTTTTTTGCTTCTTTTTATTCATTCTGAAGCAGAGCTATGCATTCATATGGTATACTTTCCATTTATTTGATTACAAACATATTTTAACTACAGCTGTCACTATCATCACAATTCTGCAGTCGTATGCAAATACAACTGAAATACATATACAGAGGTTGACGTTGGGTCATGTTTTTGTTTTCATCAAATACTGTATCCAGCTTTTGTTGGTAGGTATTTTAGCGTAGCAGTATAGAAGTGGTTGCGTTTTGTTGTAGGTGTGGGACACCACCCCGTACACCTTCCCATCTTCACAGACCAATGGACCGCCAGAGTCTCCCTGGAGGACACAAAGACAGTTTGCAGTGATGTTTCGATAGTGATTAAATTTGTTAGTATTTATCAAAGTGCATTCTTACAAATTATGTTTCAGAAATGTACGTACACGGCCGGGTCCAGTCTCTCCCTCAGAGCAGTACAACTTTCTCATGGCACACTCCTTATTTTCAATGAGTGTTACATTGACTTCCAGGAGAGTAGGAGACATATAGTTACTGCTTTTCTTACTTCTCCCCCAGCCAGAGATGATACATGACTTTGGCAGAGAGCCATCATCTTCGCCTGCGAGATCAATGGGTCTCACATGTTCATTGAATTGGGCCTTGGACTTTAACTTGAGGAAAAGGAAGAGACAAAAAAAAAAAAAAACAACAACACTGAAATGTTTCTCCAGTATTCAGCCCATCATTCAGTGATGTGAATGTGCAATTCAACTGAGCATTAACTGCATAATAAGAAAAAGAAATAATAATTTTTAAAAAATCTATAAATAAATTAACAAAAGCCAGTCTTGTTTATAACTTTGAAGATTTCTTACCCTAAGTAGCATCAAATCATTAATTAACTCTTCTTTATCAAAGTCTTTATGGGGGAACTTTTCTTCCACAGATATGCGCTGTATGTTGGTTTGTTTGTGGAAGTTGTGAAGTCCTAGTAAGACTGTATAGGACCTGAAACAGCAAAATTTAATGTAACAGAAAAAAAAAAAAAAGATGTACAGGTGTAAACTGTTTAATTTATTGGTCATAGCATTGCATTCATTAACATTAAAAATATTTTAATCACATAGTTCACAAAGCAACAAGAAAATGCATCTGCCAGTGACAATACATAAACTTATGTTTGAACGTAAATCACGTTAGGGAAACTACAGTTCTCAGTATTTTAAAAAATGTACTTAAGTAAAACTTAAATATTAAGTATTAAACTTACTCGGCCTGGCAGTGTGCTGCAGTCATCACAAAATTCTCATTCAGAAGGAATCCACCACAGTGTTGTTTTGTTCCATCCTTCATGTGCTCCTCCAAAAGCACCATGTACGGCCTGCTGTGGGGCACAGCCTCGTGGCCTCCAAAGATTTTTGCTGCATACACTGGAAAAAAACAAAACAAAGTGATGACCATTGATCTTATTGAGATTCTTTGATGTAAACGCCCAAACTGATGACAGTGTGCAAACTATTACCTGGTGTGTTGCAGTCAAATATTTGTTCTGTAGCAATGTGGATAAAAAGGTAACTTACCTTGACCCTCAAAAGTCAGCACAAGTATTAGTATGACCACTTGGAAAAACATGGTGAGATCAGAATGCAGCTGAGATGCTGAAGAGTAATGACATCTGTCACTGACAAATCAAGTCTTTGAATGCTTCCTTGGAGAGGGAAGGAGGGGTTTGTGTACTTTGCATATGCAAATAACTTTGAACCAGATTTAGAGGGGTGAGGGCTCTATCGCTTTCAGAGCAGTAGTGAAAGTTAGATTTTCATTCTCTAAGTCTACATAATATGCAATGTAATATTGTACTGTAGTTGAGCTCAGGATTGTGCACCAATGACACTAACTCATTGAGTAGATGAGTAGGAGTAGTTTTTTATCATACCTTTTAACATGCCTTTTTATCACAGATGTTTGGCTTTAATTGACATATCTGTAAATTTGGATGGAACTATTGGAAGCTTGAGCATTAACCAGTGCAGTTTAGCTACAATTAAAGAAAGGCGACACACAGGGCTGCCTCTGTGGTTAGCATTCACAGCTCTGAAGATCTCTTGGTGTTTCACGTTGTGACTTTCACAGAGCAGCCCCTGTGTCTGTCACACAGCCGCAGAGGTTACATTGTTAGGCTGTTATCACTTCATAAGACAAAGTGTTAAAACAGGACGTGTTTGAAAATGTGGCTCATGGAGCGCTGAAATGTGAACCTTCTGCTACTCAAGGAATGAAGAAGTCATCAGGATTTCGTTGAATGGAGTTAAGGGATCAGGCGGGCAGCACACTGCGATTTTATAAACCTGCATTATGGTGAAAATAATATTCTAGTCATGCTTCTTCTTTTAAGTCGGGAAGCCAAATACAAGAAATTTTTTTTATTAGAGAAATGTAAAATGCATCAAATGCAATGATAACATTAATACATGCCTTGTGATTTCTGCAGACCTATTTGTCCCAGTTTGGCAAAGAATTAAGGAAAATACACCTGTGAGGTACTGACCGCTGGATTATTTTACCTACCAATGGGGGATGAGGAGGGAATCTGGAGGTTCGCTCAGGACAGCAAAAAGGCAAATAGTCGTGGCTATAAGCTTTTCCCCATTTTATAGTCAAGGGTGAAAGTATGCAGCTTACAGACCACGAGCAGAGACATGTCTGTTACATCACTTCCTCAGTCTAGACTTAAGAATGTCCCCCTAACAGCTTAAGCACAAGTGTTATTGCGATTGTTTTGAATGATGCACAAACAGAGTTTTCATGCGTGAAAGAAAGGAAGAGCATGAGGTGTGGAAGGAATACAACAGAAAGACTGAACAGGTTTTTGGAGCGGGGAATGAGAAGAGGAACTGTTGGTTGAACACCTTTACCCTTAGTCTGTCATGAGGACTACCAGGCTGAAAGAAGCAATTCGTTTGGCCTTTAATGTGTATTAAAAAAAGACCCATTTGTGAATAAGAAATGAAAATAAACAACAATAAAGGCCAAAAGATCAATCGTCCAGATAAGAAGTTGAAGTTGCAAGATTCAAGATTCAAACCTTTATTGTCATTGTATTCGATACAACGAAATTGGAGATGCTTTTCCTGAGGTGCACACCAACATTACACACCCACAATATTCTAAAAATTGACATAACATGGGTCCATAGTGCAAACCTGCACAATCAGTAGTAAAGTGCAAATGACGTGGTGCAAAAATGAGCATGAATAGTAGTCACTGAGAGTTCAGTGCAGTGCAGTGATGGCCTGGAGGTTTCTGAATCTGGATGTGTCAGTCTTGATGGACCGATAGTTTCTGCCTGAGGGCAGCAGCAGAATCACATCATATATGACTTATGAGTTAATTTATATAACAATTGTGAGAAATCTGACATGCCATTTTATACAATCATTCATTGATAGTTTTTGCAGATGTGTATACATACACTGCTTATGGGCTCCTTCTGTTGGATTAAGGCCCAATGTGTGTGTGTTGTGGTTCAGCGTTCTGGATGTGGAAGCTGCCAAATAGGTGGACTTGCCCCCCACAGGAAGGGACAAGTCTAGATTCCATGAATGCTTCTCAGTTTCTGTGATGCTAAGACGTCAACACTGTCAGGAAATATAACTCTGTTTCCTGATAAAAGTACAACAGTAAGACGGCCTTCTCCCCATACATGATTTAGGGGAACCACTCAGACAGCAAAGTTCACTGGCTTCAAAGGAGTAATGTGAACTTCCCCAAAAACACACCATGTGTCTTCATTAGCACTCTTCCTCTTTGGTTTTTGTATATGAATTTGATAATGCATGATCTTATAAGTGCTTATATGAGTTCAGTGTTGTACAATAACTCAAGCTACTGCCCGCAGAGCTCAATTACATTGCATACATGTACTTGGAAGGCAGATTTTGCTGCATGAATTCTATTTCCTCTCTATCTTCACTTTGATTCAGAGGAAACGTAGAAATTTTTGGCTGCTACTTTGCTGCACCAAGTCAAAATACAACTTTGTTCCTTTTCTTAATGCACATTTCCTCAGTTTTTTACTTCATAGCTTTAACCAAGAGGTCTGAGGACTGTGGGTTTGTTCAACTAGTGCCATGACTCAATACTAACATTTAATCAAACAATTAACCACTATTAGTGTAGCTGAGAAATAGGCAAGAACATCCTCTCAAGGTTTGTAATCAGACCTCCTGCTGTATGCTCTAAGGCCTTATTATTTAAAAATTCATTCAAGATTTCAACCGTTATTTTCACAGTTGGAAATATTATACGACACAGATAGACAGAGCTGGAAGTTGGTGTCTGGAGAGATTTTACAAGAAGAAGTCTGAAAGTATTCTCAGACGCACCTGTGATTTCAATAAAAGATTTTTCTTCCAAAGCTGGCTGTGAGTGTTTCTGCTCATTTAAAGTTGGTTATGTGCTATTCAAATTAACTGTGACAGACATTGCATAATGAAAACATCCAACAAACTGGAGGAGGATGTAGAATTCAGGGGTCATGTTTAGTTTGCCAGGATCTCAAATGACTCGACATACAGTCTGTAAATGTATTTTGGGTTTAGTGCAGCTTTCATCATACTGACAAATCAGTGGTGAAGTACTTCATTACAAACAACCTCGTTTCATGCTTTCTTTTCATTTTGTCTAAATTAACCTGCACAAAGCTATGGTTTCTAATGTGTGCTACTTTCAGTAATAACCTGCAGTTTATTTGACTTTATTGGCACAAGCTAAGAGAAAAGTATTGTTAGCCAACCTGATAGTTTTCTTTTTATAATAATATATAACATGCATTAGTGCTGTTGGTAATCACAGGAAACTTTTCTTTCTTAATCTCTGCGGCAGATTTATATTTTTTTGATGCTTTATTGTGTCTCAGCTCATCTGACAGCCTGCTCCGTGGTGTCTGATATATATGTTCTTCTCAAGTAGCCTTTACCCAGCCATACACTTTTAGTTTGCTCCTCAGTTCTAAAGTCATTCATAGTTTGTTCCGTACTTCTTTCCCAGACTGCAATTTTGTTCATATATCAAAGCCGGCCAGTGTGGCTGCGTAGTCCAGTCACAATATTGACCTAAACAATGAAAATGGGAACAGGCAGACAGTTAATGACTATATGTAATTGCCACAGCAGGCCACGTGTTCTTCTTGTGAACATTGAGCTCCTGCTCAAGTAACGTGGACTGTAAAAAAATGAGAAAGAAAGGAGACCCATCATTTCACTGAGCCTCGAATGACATAAATTATGTCAGCTCTATGGGTGTTTTTCTGCTCCGCTTGACCCGTTCCAATCCAAAAAACATATGGTGACTCTTCCCATCAGCCATGGGATTCACATTTAGATGTATCAGATTTAAACTAAAATAATAAGAGGATGGGAATTTTCTCATTCACCAACTTTTTCTCTGTTGAAGAATGACGTTCTCCCAACAAAATAGTTAGGCTTCACTTTTACGCAAGGCAAACAATATCAGTGGCTAGCTAAATAGCCTCACAAAAAATATGAACTTGTGAGCAGGACATAGACAGGCCTGCCATGGGTGCCAAAGCTATGATTGGACAGTCTATATTGATGAGGAGTCTAATCAATGGTCAGTTATTACATGGTATTGGGTGACAATTGCCCTTCATACACCTACTGTACAAACACACAGCACACACTTTGTATGCATGCAAACAGAAAACATTTGTCTCGCCATCGGTTCATCCGTCTCAGATCCCATGTTCTGACCACAGAGCGTATCTGGAAGACAAACGTGTCGGCTGAATATGTGGAAATAAAAACAGACCTTTTAAAATGGTGCTGTATAGGTTTTCAATGCAGTGCAAAAGAGCTCTGTAAGCAGGCAACATAAGACTAATACATCAGCCCTTTTTACTGAGGGCACACTAGGGGTCAGATGCAATTAAAAGGAATACTAAACTGATATTAGACATCCCCTTTAGCATGGCATGGCTGCAGGAAATGATTGAAGTGCCAGATGTGGACATTAGAACTCGTCGGGTCTGAGGATGTCATATTGGGTCATGGTATTCACTATATTTCACTTCAGCATTTCTATTTTTATGTTGTTTCATGAGCAGATTTTTTCTTTTCTCTCACTCTCTTTGTTCCATATCTAACAGTGAAGCGAGAAAACACTTGGAAAAGTTGGCATTACGGTAAAGACTGCTGTGCGGACGAACTGGATGACAGCTTCCTCCTTTGATGTTAAGTGTCATCATGTTCTAAGCCATAAACCGCCGTACCTTCTCTGCTCTGGGGAACTTTAGTGAAATTACCAAGATGTCTTTTTGTTTGTTTTTACGTTGCTGCTTCTGATTTCATGTGCAAGAATGAATTCAAGCAGTGTGTTTCAAAAGTGAGATTAGATGTTCCCACCATACCAGATGTATTTTCCTTCTTATCTGTAGTTTAGATATGACTCAGTTGGTGCACTTGACATGTTGAGCAGTCCTCCCCTGCAATGTTTTTTATACAGACAATTCAGGAATTTTGCCCCATATCTACCATTATGTAGTTGTGTGAAGCCAGAATACCTGTGAGTGAAGCTCAGTAACCAAAATTTTCAGTGCCAAGGTTCCCTTTTATTACAGGAAACCCTAAAAGAGACTGGGCCCACCAAGATGGAAAAGGCCACTGGAATTCTGTGTATTTGGCAGTCAGTGTGGCTAAAAGAAAGGCAGGTATTTGCTGGAATCTAGATATATAGTGGACAGAAATGATGAGAGAGAGAACAATAGACTGCGTATCTTCAAAGTGGCCTGCCTTGGGGCAGAAGAAGAGTCAGACGGTCTGTGTTTGTCATTAAATTAGGTTGGGGTTTTTGTTTTGTTTTTTTGATGGAGAAAACAGATGAGCACTCCTTCTCTGGCGCTCTCTGACAGCTGTGAGGAGACAGGAGGGGGGATCAGTGTGCTTGTTGGTGCTCTGTTTTTTCTTGAATGTATTGTTTTGATACTAGCAATGTAACATTTAGCTCATTTTCTCCCATAGACCACCCTGGCTGCAAGAAATGTGCTCAAATGTTTTCTGCTTCGTTGGACTGTAGAACAATAATACAATAATGGGCCTCTGTATACATTGCGTACATTGCCAGGTCTGCATCCTTCTAACCTACTCCAGAAATTCAACCTGTTCTATAGCAGAGCCACGAATATTTTTTCTGTCTTCATGTCAGGATGACTTTTATTCTTGTTTTACTTCTGTACAGCAAAGCCAGGGTAATTGATTTCTTTATGATTTAAGAGCTGGTTGCCGTGACATGAACATTTCAGTCCCTCACTAATGGCTCCTATATGTCACGGTCACACCTGCTGTTTACTGACCGAGCTCTGACTCCATGTGGCTTGCTAAATCAAAGCCGTTTGGAGCAATTGTTAAAAAAAACAAAGAGGAATAATCAGGGGGGTGCACGGTGATGATGATGAAGAGCCTTCATCTGATGGAGAGACAGGTAATGGGTTGGGACACCTGAGGTGATGGAGATGACTGTTACAGCAGGTATCGCATTCCCATCATTCCCAAGACACGGGGGCCTGTTTGTCTTTTATCTCACATTTCAACGTATATTGACGATTGTGTAGTTTTTGATCACGTCTCACAGTTGTACTCTTTCCGGCCTCTTTGCAGTCAATGCGTTCCTCTCCTATCTGACTACTTCTAGCTAACATTTTACTGCGATGGCTGATTGTCAAGATTACTGATGGGGAAAGAGCGATAACCCCCAGGGTGTTTACGCATATCTTTGTTTTTTGGTTTGGTTTTTTTTTTTTGCAGAGCTAATATTCTGCAGGGATAAAGTGTCCTTGATGTTTGTTTTTGTTTAATGTGTGGTAAATGGGAAACAGGGCAGTATGCAAAAAAATCAATTTCTTATTGATCATTCGGCCATCGTGGCACCTGTTCTTTCTTTATATACATTAAAGTCACTTTTAAAAAAAGTAAGAAATTGCACCTGTATGATTTGTTGTGTGTGTGTGTTGAGATAAATTGTTACTATTCTAAATATTCAGCCAACACTCAGTATGTTCCAACTATTCACTATTTTGATGTGGAGAAGCCTGGTCCACAAGTTACGAGAACTACAACATCTGAAAAGATTTATTTTGTCCTCCTGTATTTTTTGGGTTTCACATGCTTAAAGGATGAACAACAACTTGTTTTGCCACAGTGATTCATGTCTCAAATGTTTGGCCTTCCTTTCAAGGTCTCTGAGATTTCATACTCCAGGCCACTCATGGTCTAGCAGGACCTGTTGTGAAATAAAGCAAGTTATGGCTGAGGGCAGATCCAACACTGGTGAGGGAAGAATCATGAATGCATTATTGTGAAACTCCTCAAAAGAACACAGAAAAGTCATGGTAATGTGTGAAAATGAAGGAAATGAAGGAAAACAATCTAATGATCTAACTTCACAGTTTTTTGAACACTGTAGGATTTTCTGACTCTTGCATGCTGCTCCATGGTGTTTTCTAAAAAAGTTCATCTTGTACCATTTTAGCTGCATAAGCAGTATAATCTGTGGAACAGAAGAGGAAGCAGTCAGGACTGAGCGATAGCATTTTGAGCAAAGCAGTCAAGCTTGAATACACCTCCTGAAAATTATGCATAGTTGCAAATTTCCAAAAATTAGAAGCGATTCAGCAAAACCATACAGGAATTGATTTTTAACCTGGATGAAATGGAAATCTCATATAACCCACATTTGCTGAAGTAATTTCAGTGTTTTTCATTTAGCTCAGGTCTTTTTCATCCACTCACATTTTACCCCTCTGAATCCTTCAGACAAATTGAACTAAGAGAGTTTCAGATGAGCGTGCATGAGGCCAACTATCAAGGTCAGATGCTGCAGTCAACTGAAATTGTGATCTAGGACTCCAGCAACACATAAAGGTAGTGTATAAAAAGCCTCATGTCACTTTGAATTGCTCTCGTATCTATGCACTATGTTCTTTAAAGGAAGTATTGATGAATATCATAAACCACTTCCTCTCCCGAGTTGTTGAGAAGCAGTATTTATCTCTCTATCGTTGAGACCTTGATATCAACTTTGTATGTTTAGGGACCAGAGTGGCTGTTCTTTTATTCTCTTCAGTTACTTTTAGAAGTTTTGAGCAGGCCAATCACTGGATCTCCAGCCCTCCAGATATCAGACTGGAAACACACTCAGCACCTCATCAAGTATTCCGCTGCGGCTTTAATGCTCCCAGCTCAAACTCAAAGGAAAGTCAGAAAGACATGGAGGATTCCCTGGGTAATACACAGGTTATTCCAGCCAGCTAGCTCCTGCCCTGACCTAGTTTTTTAGCGAGTGCAATTTATTGCGGTCGGTAGATCTGAAGTGAAACATAGGAACATGTGGATGACAAGAGGTGTCCAAGATTGGAGCAGATTATGAGGCTCCACATGTTGAGTAAATTCGGCAAAACAGTAAATCCTCGCTGTTTTACCAGCTGCTCCGTGCAATGAATAAGGGCTAATTGAAGAAGCCAGTCGTTTAATGTCTGAAAACTCGTTATATCCATGATACGTTTACACAGCAGTGCGTTAGGGATCTGATCAGGTTTGTTTCCAAGGAGATGTTTTTGCACCACAGTGACAACCATTGTCTTTTCTGGCCAGATGAAATATAGTTGAATGCTGGAGTGTTTATATAGAATGAAATATTCTATGTTCGTTGTAAAGTACATTGTCATACATCAAAATGCTCTCAGCTGCGTTTACAGAAAATTATACACATAAAAAGCAAGACCAATAACAGGAGGAGAGTGAAAGAAAAGTGGTAATGGCCCAACAAAGGTCACATCATCCAAAGATGTTGTTTTTTGTGTTTACAACAAAGAAATTTAATCTCATACGTCAGTGCATTCAGTCAGGGTCTAACAAATGCTGTGTGGATCAATAAAGTGATGTGTTGACATAAAAAAAAAATACTTTTGAAAAGTATTTTAAAAGCACTCAACAAAAGTAGCACAGAATAAGGATAATAGACAAAAAGTGCCTTTCAGTGCACATTTTCTATTCTATTCTGTAGAAATAACTTTGAAAGAATTGGAGTTGGATTAAAACGTCTGTATTCTTCAGTATGATGTAGTAGTATGGGGACTAGATATATATACACATGGTATTAGACATACTGAAGATTTGACTTAGTTCAGTGATTTCCAACCGGTGGGCCAGAGCCAGAGAAGAAAACATATTTATCATTTTTTTTTTAAAGTACCAAAAGGGAGTATTTGGCCTCTATATTATGGGCTGGATGTAGAGTTCCAACATCTTTGAAATGTTTAAATGAGTTAGAAATGGTTGGATACTTGACCGCAAAGTTATCTGATGCTAACCTCTATCGTAGGGTTGCTTGAGATGCATGGCTGTGATCTCGGCACACAACATTGCATTTCAACACTACCGCAAAGATGTGAGTGATAAGAATGCTTACATTTTGCAAAAACAGCATTGCTTGCAGATTTGGAGAGTTGCAGATGCATTTGTTGACTGGTTATTCAAGCTTGTAAATTAGAACACTGGTTTGATATTGAGCTGCTGATGTCATATACAATTACAACAGTAAACAATTTCTCACATAATACATCTATTTTCTATTATTATTAATGTGGAACATGCATGCTTATATAATATGACGAGTTTAAGAAGGTTTGACCTTAAAGATCATTATCCTTGGGTGGAGGGTTGCAGTCGTATGTGTGATTGCTCTGGTATAGGATATTGCTGTGATCAGCAACCTTTTAGTTCATAAAACCTAAAGTAGATGGATTCAGGATTCATTTAGCGGGGAAAAGAATGTATTTGTCAAACGTATTCCTCTTCGTGTGAAGACTAAGATGCAGCAAAAACCATTAACATGTGTAATTTCACTTCATGAGGCCTTTCTGGATGTTCACTTTACCAGATGGATGGGTTCCCCTTTACAAATCAATCCCTCCTCTCCCTGTACCATAAGTCCTATGTACTTTTATACCCACTGAGGCGGCCTGGCTGGAGAGGCCGTTAGCCTGAGTGCTGTGATGTGGTTTGGAGCTGTAGGCCAATGCAAATTTCATCTCTCCTTTCATGGTCTATCAAATGGCCTTTTTATAGAGCTGAACTTTCTTTTCTTAAATCCTTACATTCATCTTAAACATAGACGTGTCCAGTTTTGTGTTGTTTTCCTGACCTTTTTCATCTCCTCTGGCCATAACCACCCTCTTTGGTGGAAACTGGGGAACTCGTTAGATCTACTGATGCAGGCCTGTAATTATAGCATAATTTCTTTGCTCCTGTTGATCTCTGGAGCAAGGTCACAACGTGGGAGGTATCTTTCAACAAATACATTTTTTTTATAATCTGTCTCTAACATAACACAGGACAAGCACACGTGAATTAAATTTTTGTTTACTTTGCTAGAAAGCCATTGGCCTCCATCTGTCTTGTTCCAGACTGTAATACTCTTTCAAAAAAATGAGTGTCTGTTTCTGAGGGCCAGGGAGAACAGTGTGTCTCTTTAAGAGCACTGCCATGGATCATGCAGATCAGTGAGGCTTGAAGTAAAACTAAGACTTAGTTTGATTCAGAGATTGAATCTGCAGCAATTGTCAGTCCTGTCGATGGAAACAGACGGGAACAGACTTAATGGCTCCATGGGCCACTTTCAAAAGCAATGTTCCATGGGCCCTGGTTACCAATATTTTCTGGTCCAAACTTTGATCCAAATGTGTTTTTGAGCTTGAATCCATGCATCAGGCATCCAGTGACTGCGCCAGCTCTGCTTCTTTTGCAAACTGCCATCTCCAGGAAGATTGTGTTTTTGTGGGCTTATTTTTGAAGTGCCTTTTATTTGCCTCAAAACTACAAAAATATTTTTCTTTACATTTCATGTGGCTAATTGACCACCATGGTTCTCACATCGTTACAAATAGTGGGTTTTCGGCTTGGTGGAGTCCGAGTGTGTCTGTCGTTGGTCTTTGTGTGACTGAGGAGTGAATGTGTAGCAGTTGATGTTTTTCAGAGGGTTTGGTATGTACACATCTGCAGACTTCTTTTGTCAGTGTTGTAAGGCGGTCAGGTTTGCACACTTCTTCTTTCTTTCCACTATCGTCTTCTCTATGTGTGTGTGTGCACACTAAGTCTTTGTGGCTCAGTAATCACTCAAGACGCCGCTACACTAATGGAATCAGTCCACCACTTTGGTCCAGATGTCTATATCTCAGCAAGTATTGGCTGGATTGTCATGAAATTTGATTCCCAGAAGATCAGTCCAACAGACTTTGTTTCCTTCAGCACTCTCTTGAGATTTAGGTTTTTGCCTTGAAATAAAACATTTCCAGAATTATTGACGTTTGCTCCAGATTTCAAAAATACTCTGCAAGACTAGATATTTTGGTTAAAATTATTACCCATCTTAAAAAGTAATCAATTTAAAACCCAAACTCACATGAGTAGCTGTACAACGATAGTATCTGAGATCATTGAAACTCTGTCAAGTACTGTTTTTATGAGACTGCTTTTGGTTCACTGCACTTCTGAGATGCTTGTTTTAATGATCACTTGTTTTATACAGAATACATGTACATTGTCACGACATACTGAAATTACTATGAAACTGAAAGCACCACTTTGCCCCGTGGCAACCTGACAGCTGCTTTTAATTCCTCCAGTCAACACAATACTGTGTATCAACACGGGCCGGCATAAACCATGTGGCATACGGTAAAAACATCGTCTTAGGTACATCTTGATTGGTAGATCCTGGATTTTCAGATTGTGAACTCTTGCCTCCTCGGTCTTCGGATGCTGCCTGCCGTAACAGTCCGTCTGCTGAGCTGGGAACCTTGAGGACCAAGACGTATTGTGTCTGGATATAATCAGGACTGAAGACATGAGGGAAGGAATGTCTGATCTCTCCTGCAGACATGTATGCCGTGGAGGTGAAGAGAGGGGGGGTGGACTTTACAGAGAGTGACTCAGGGACTCAGTGCTATGCCTTTGTTCTCTCATGAGCGCAATTAAATGATGTATTTCCTCAACAAAGCAGCTAGAGGAAAACATTCTAAGGTTTAAATGTGTGCAGGTCAAATAAGGTGCACTTCAGTCACAGTCTCGCTCTGCTCTGCACCCCCCCCACAAAGTCAGACTGTCTCCCAATACCTCACCTCACCAGAAATTACAGTTGCTGTACAGAATCACTGCAGATCACATGTATTCCGTCAGATTACTTCTCCAGAACAGCTCCCCGCATCTAAATAGGAGTACTAACCTTTATCCATGAGAAATGACCTGAGCAAGAAACATTGAGAATGACAAAGTGGATTTGGAGAGAGATCTATGTTGTGAAACTGAAAAAGCAGAATTCAATAATCCATCCATTCATCTTCTACCACTTATTCATTTACGGTTAGCAAGGGGTGCTGGAGCCAATCCCAGCTTGAGGCGAGGACGGGATACACCCTGGACAGGTCCATCACAGGGGCCAACACACAGAGACAGACAGAGACAAACAACCACTCACACTCACACTCAGACCTACGGACAATTTAGAGTCACCAATAAACCTCCCACCTTTGGACGGTGGGAGGAAGGAAGGAAGGAGGGAACCCATAAACACTGTGAAATAAAGCAAAGAGTGGTCTCAACAACGCTTAACAAGATCCTGCCGCTGCCTCCCCTGTAAGCAAGTATAAAGATCATCAGATCTTTATGTGATTGTGGGCAGAGAGTACGGACTTGGCTCTGTGGTGTGAGGTTAAAGGGGGGGTTGATGGAAAAAGATGACCAACAACGCCAACCGGGGAATCTCACCCCAGGAAGTGAACAACAGCCCAACAACCAGAGTCACACAAAAGTTCTTACTGTTTCAGTTAAAGGAATAACTTCATTTACCAAAAAGGACACAAAAATACATGTCATATTTGTTTTTTTAACATACATTTTTTTTTATTTCAGATTTTTATATGAGATAAAATTTTTCATTTTCCGTATATAACGTGATATACAAAAATCATTATTAGGAATAATAGCGACATATAGCAAGAAGAGGCCACACTTGCTGCTATACATAATCTTACTCAACTTGTCATCTCCATTTTTTACATAAAAGGGATGTGAATTATGGGTTATTCCCAAAAGCAAAGTCAGCAGCATTGCAGACTTACATAAAATGTGCATAAAGAGCTAAAGAGGTTTATGAAAGCATTCTGGACCACTTATCGTTTTCACAGTGGGACAGCACTGAACCTTATGGGTTTATGGGGAATCCAGGTCTGTTAGTCTGTGAGGGCAGACATTGGGACTGGACTGAGGAGCCAATTGTGGCTTTAGTTTCCTGTCCACTAAACATCAAAGTTGGGTCTGGATTTGCATTTGAAGTGACATAACGACATCACGGCTATCCATGCTCCGCAGTTATCGAGCACATCAAGCCACAAGCAATCAATAGTGTTGTCTTCAGGTTTGGTGCTGCTATTAATTAGGCTATGTATATCAATGCAATAAAAAAGAAGCACCTGATAGACAAGAGTTGTCAGAACAAGGAGCAAAGCGAGCTGGTAGTGGTGTTTTGTGTTTGGCTGAAGTATTTGCTGAGCTAATATAAACCACACTGGCTGGAGAGCAGGTCCTCCATCCATCCTTGGCGGATGAGTTAAGAGACTTTTGAGGGTGGTTGTTGGGTTGTGGACAAGATGAGGCCTATGATGGATGGTTCCACTTTCAGCCCACAGTAAGACCTCATCTGAGCCAGACTTTCTCCACACCAAAATTTGCCCCATGCAAATAGTAACACTGTCCACTGTTTGGAGTACACACCAGGAAGTCAATGAAATTTATGGACAGCGCAATACTCCTGTGATCATTTTGGCCCCCTCATCACTGGCTACAGCTTTGTTTATTAATCCCATCCCGTCTGCTGATTCAAATGTTCCACAATACATCATTTCTGTAATGATTTGTTTTCCTCTAATAGCTAAAATCACCTGGAGCTCATTTCGTGAGATTCAAAGTATATACACAGCAGGTTTTCTCACCTTTCAGCGAGCCAAAGCTAAGCTGTTGCTGATGACTGTCATGTTTCTGGTGCTACCTCAAACTTGCGGGCTGTCCAATTTACTGTACGGCTTTTTGGCGGATCTATTTCACAACATCAGGACCCCACCCTGGAATAAAGTAATACTTGGCATCACTGTTGAAAATAAACAACTTTGGGGATTTTCCAGTCGAAGCAGGCTGTGTGAGCAGAAGCCGCATGACTCAAACCATACTGAAATATTCCCAGCTGTGTTTCACTACTAGTTGTTAGGGTTAGGTTATCCTGGTATTTCTATAGAAATGCTGTAATGGTTAAAGTCTGTTAAACTGTTGCTGACGGGAACTGAAAGTCATTGATTGTTTAATCTTTCATGTTCAATAGATGTTATTTGGTAGAGGTGAAAAAGTTATGCTTTGATTGAATACTATGTTTGAGAATTATTTTATGAGATTAGACAATACTAGTCTCATTTGGGGCAGTTTTCAGATACACTGAGATTGAGGTAGATTTCATTCTGTCAGATAAGCAGAATAGCATTTCAGAATTCGGTCACTTATCTCCAGTTTCTTTACACTGGCTTTCCTTATTTTTCAGTCATTTGACTTCACATTTAGTTTTGCTGGCATCCAACTTCAGACAAGGAGCAGTAGCATTCTTTCTCCCTACCCATGACACATTTTCACAGCACATCTGCACTCACGCTGCAGCCGTACATGAGTCAGTTTCTCAAAGTCAGGAATCAGAACAAGTGGCCTCTGTTATGCATCAGTCCAGTCTAGACAGCAACCCGCATTACTTGCAGGCTCAACTGCCAGCAGCATTATTAATGGCACAACATAGCGATGGAGACAAAGTGAATAAAGTTGAAAAAAATAAAGATCATCATATATGCATTTTTGTTTTTTGCAATTTGTTAAATTGACAAATTTGCAAATGCCGCACAACTCAACTTCAAAGCCACCAGAAAGATCTGCTTTATACCGTTGTGATAACATTTGATCGTTGATCATAGACAGAATGCATCAAGTATGAGAGCTCTCAGATGCATGAGATCTTATTTGATGATGCATATCTCTCAGACTTTAAGTTATATCTCTCTATCAACTTCTGTAATGATTAGGTGCTGCTGACTTAAAGGGAAATTTGAGTGAGACACAATATAACCCAGTTGTCCTGCAGGCTCAGTATCTAAAATGCTGGCAGAGATAGGGAGTTCACAATTTGTAATAATGCTAAGGAACTACACTGTGGAAAAAAAATAAAACCTCAGCCTGACAAAATGGAGCCAAATACCTGTCTGGAGCTCAGAGCGGTATGGACTCTGCCATGAAAGAACAATAAAGGGCTTTATAACTGATCATTGAGAAATGGTTTTGAACTATTTGCACTGTGCATAAAAAAAGCAATGTTCCACATTTACTCCTTGCTTCAGGAAGGCGGTCAGCACTCTGCAGTTTAAGTGCTGTCAATAAGTTCAGTAGTAGTAGCTCAGAGAAAGGGTAGAGTTCATGTCAGAGACTGACCCCTAATCACGGAAGAGGAAGTGTGTTTCTGGGTCTATTCATAATGAAGCAGATATTAATGATAGGCAGCAGCCACATTCAGCTTCCTGAGGTTTAACATGTGTGGGCTCAACAATCTGCAGCTGGCTGATCTCGGGGAGGTGCAAAAGGATAGACGTTTACTATCAATCATTGTGTTGTTTCTGGGAATAATATCCTCTCATTTATTTTCTGATGACAAACATTCATTAGGCTGTACGGGAGCCCGGAGGCAGAGCGAGGCGCTCGCCTTGACGACGTCCGCGTCCGGCTGCAGCTGTGACTCCGGGACCCGCCGGCCTCCCGGTTAATGTGGAATATATTCACAGATCGGAAAAAAATTGAAAAGCAATCCGAACAGCACTTCATCTCTCTCTCTCTCTCTTGCTCTCTTTTTTTTTATGGCTACTGGCTCCGAAGATGAAGAGGGAAAGGCGGGAGGCGCTTCATGGAGACTCATCGGTCTGGCCTCGGAGCTTTCCAAGAAGCGCTGCCGCCTCATGTACTCCTCCCTCGGCTACGACTCCGATGTCTGCCTCTTCTTTGTGAAGGGGGAGTTTTTCGCCATGGATGCCCGCTGCTCGCACTCCGGTAAAGCCACAACCTCTCAACAACCCTAAATGCAGTCTCTGCTGGATTAACCCTTTGGGTGAAATCACGCACAGTCCAATCCTGCTTGGCATGTATGATGAATAAGACTGCAAGACGCAGCAGCGGAAGGATGTTAAGGGAAAATAGATCCTATCGTAATTACATCTATCGGTGTAAACAAATCAAAGTGAGACGATCAGAGTGATGATGTTGATAAATAAATAAATAAATAAAAAGCATAATCCTGTTATGCTAAACGCAAGTTAAAAAAAAAAAAAAAAAAAACATTTTCCAAAAGGAAATACAAAACGCAGTCATTTATTTCGAGAAATAACAGTGGTCCCCCCCATCAGGCGGTCCACTGTGTGAAGGGGACATTGAGGAGGCTGACGGAGTCCTACAGGTCTTCTGTCCCTGGCATGACTATGACTTTGACCTCAGGACTGGAAAGTCGACCACCTCATTACAGGTTAGTCTGAATCAGTGTATGTTGTTTTTGTTTCATCACACCGTTCCTCTTTAGTGTTAAAATGTCTCCGTGTGTTCACTCAGGTGATACAAATCTTTACATGCGGTAGTGGATAAACATTGACACCTGTCCTCTGTATTTCTGCTGCAAAAATATCAATTTATGAATTTTTTTTCCCGATCCACCTGACTTTAAATGATGGCTTTATAACATGTGATACGAAAACTTAATGGTGCACCCCATCTGTGGACTACAGCTCGGTGTTGATGTGAACAATCGCCATATTGCAGTCAAATCATCTACGTTTACGGGGTCAGGCATGCTTCTTTCCTCTTCTGCTGTTTGAATGAACGCATCCATGAACAATCCAAAGAAGAGCTTCACTTTCCATCAACATAACACAACATCATCCTCTTCTCCGTTAATCCTTTTTCAGTCGCAGTTTGTGTTTTTCGAAGATCGCTACGGTGATATATAAAAACCTTTTAGCCATTTAAGTCTTTACAGGATGATTTAGTATCCTTTTTCAGCGTACACAACGTATGTTTAAAATTTGTACGTTGATTTCTCACTGTTTAGGCAGTAGCCTCTTCTCAGACCTCCACCTCTTATGTATTTGTTTGATTGTTCCAGCAACAAGTGTATGAAGTCAAACTGGAGGACGGCAATGTGTACGTGAAACACGCCAATCACCTCTCCTTATTGCCTTTTCCAGCAGATCAGAAACACTAAAGCAGTTAGTCCAGCTGCTTCATTCTTCGGCCCATGGTAAGACCTCAGATCGCTTGATTACGACACTTCCTCCATGTAGCGAGCTCACTTGGACAATTTTTTAGGCTTGGTCTACAAAGCCCAGGCTATCGAAGACATTCCTGAGCCGTCATTTTCTCAGAGTTGTTTCTGCTTTGATAGCTGTGAACTCAGGTTCATATCAAGACGACTGTCTGAAAAAGCCATGACATCATGAAATAGTTTTTACTTGTTGCCTTGCCAGGTAGAGACTCATCACATTGAGCTTAGAAGGCCATCGGTTCCACCAGACAGTGGTAAATATGCAAAGTCTCAGCAGATGTTATAAAACCCACCAGCATTTTTTATTATTGGCAGTTTAAAGTTATTGTCTACTCATAATTTTTTACATTTGTGAACTCCTAAAGATAATGTCATTAAATATGATGGAATTATTACAAAGTGAATGCATTTTTCTTCCCAACCCACGGTCGGTTTGCCGTATGTTCCATCCCACCGTCACATCTTTTGTTGAAAGTTAGTTTCTTAAGTTGATCTGAACATTTTTCATCTCGTACTTATGGGATGAATATGCTTGCAGGCAGATAAATAAATAAAGTCTGAGATGTCAGTCGACTCATGTAATATGCTCAGTCCCGTGCTGCTGAAGTGGTACAATTGAAATAGCATATAAATAAAAGAAATAGTAGAGTGCAGTTAGAGTTGAAGTTGGCCATCTTAATGTTTTAAAAAGACAGAAGAGAATTTTAGTTTGTGGTGTACTATCCACTTCCAAAAATGAAAACTACTGAATAAGCAATTCATGTCTCATATTAAAGTATAAAGCTCCTACTTTTTTCATGTGAGGACTCAGCATGTATCAATAAAGTGGTGAGGTTAAATGACTGTATTTTAACCACTACTAAATCAGAATCAGAATACTTTAAATGAAACTATCTTGTATTCATAAGTACTTAAGGTCATTTTGGTTGTCCTCAACAACCATTTCCTGCAGTCTGAAACTTTTTAACCCACAGACAAGAAATAACACTTGCTGAGTTGTGGTCTTTGGATAAATTTAGACACTTATTCCAGTGATGTCATGCAACAGAAACTCCTGTTGAGGATTTAAATTTCTGGATGGATTTTTAACCTAAATGGAATTCCAGCAAAAAGGAACACCCATGAATGGCACTGCAGTTAGGACCAGTGGCAGTCGCGGTGCTAGAATGTCTCCATCAGCATTTTTCTCAATTCCTGGCCTGTGCACAGACAGGTTTGTCCGCTACTGACGCAATGGGATTTAAAAGACATGGTTAGTAAGGCGCCGGAGGAAGCTTCGCAACATGAAATGCACCATTGACTGAAGAAAAATGTGTTTTTCTAACTTTATGTGTGTGCACTGATGCAAGCGTGTTTTCTTTATTCCTTAATGGTGAGAGTGGTCACTCGCTGTATTTTCTGCCAGCTCCACTTTTTGGCAAGCGCACAGAGCCCAGTCCAGAAGGTGTCGGTGACAGTGTGGCACAACAGTGCTGTGTCCCCTGTTGTGCAACTTTATTACAACAATCACTCCTCTGCCAAAAAGATCTGTTACGAGCTGCAGAGGTCTCACCGTGTGCATTATAACTCATCACCTGCAGGGAAATGCGGACACATAATGGCGACGCAGCTATTTTGTGTCAGTAGAAAAGTTAAAGTAAATATTGTTCAGGATTCCAAAGAAGCCAGGGATGGTCTGTACAATTTTAAATTATGGCATAACATCCTGAGCATGTCCCAAATCTGATTAAAAAAAACATCCACATCAGACTTTCTCTTTACCTTTTTTTTCCCTATGTTCAGCTAATTTTAATCCATTGTTTACCCATCTGGTCATTTACTCATTTTTTGAAGATCGCTATGGTGAAAAAATGTTGAAAATATCAGCAAACTGCAGACATTGTAGCTTGTGGTTGGGTTAGTTTCAGTTACCTATTAGATGTAAGTTGTATTAATGCTGTACACAGTACATTGTGATTGATTCAAAGCATGAAAAGTCTGTTTGTATAAATAATTTTGTAATTTATGAATCATAAAAAATTTATTTCTGCACTTTCGTAAATGTGTAACTGCAGTTTTTTTCAGTGTGTGTTGGGTACTTGTTACTACTCAGGGAAGAATATAAATCAAAAGTTAACACAAAATCATTTATTTACAGTTTCTTGTTCATCCAGTTATAGTAGATTTCACAAAATACACAATTTACACATGAAAACTTAATTCAGAGATCGGCATCACCATGCAATAGTTATGCTTTCACAAGGGAGTATCAAGAGTTTGTGTATGTAATTCTTTTACTGGAGCACAATGGCAAATATACAACTGTCTTCTTAAACTCCAAAAAGTGATGGAAAAACACAAGGAGGACCTCTTGAATAAATTATAATCTCCCAGAGACCAGCTGGACTGTGCAGAGGAGAAAATGTATGAATCTGTTAATGCTCGAATTATTATAAAATTCCTTGCGGTGCCTTTAGGATTGAGAGTTTTGTGCTCTTCTGCCCTGAAGTTAAACGGTGCCAGCTACTGAAACTCTGTTACAGAGATAAGCGTTTTCCACAAGAAATTTAATTCAGATTAGTTTTTCAATTTTCAGCCATTACGAAAGCATAGTTTTCCCTTGAGAGGTCCATTTGCCATGCAAGTCATCACAACATCCACTCATCCACTTTCTGACTAAGAATTAGTTAAGAAAATCGATAACACTCTCCTGTCTTCAAAATCAAAGTGAAGCCGCTGCTCCCAGTCCCATATGCCAAGCCAAGCTTGCAAGTGTTGATAGTAGCTTTATACTTATCACACTAGAATTAGAGTGGTGTTATTAACCCCATCTAACTACTGGCAAGAAAGCAAATAAGTGTTTCCAAAATGTTGAACTGTTCCTTTAAAGGTCTAATATAAACATTTCTAATGCTCCATTAATCTCTGTTTGTGATATAGTTCTTGGGATTACTATTTTTCCCTCAGAGCTTCGATAAGATAAATATTTTCTTTCCACTGAAAATGAATGACTGTGTTTTATCTCTTAGATTCAGTCTGAAACTACCCTTAGCTGATTCCTAAAAGTTTCTCAAGTCATTAAACCAAACATTGCACAGGTTCTTTAATCTTCTCTGGAGTTCCCCAGAAGACAAAGAAGCTGATTAGAGAGCCCAGCTTAGTCTCCCAAGCAAAGTCTTACATAATGAAATTTACTGAGCCTGTTATTGTTACCTTGTCCTTCAAGCCCACCTTAAACTTCTCCTCTTGAAACAGCCAACTCTCCAGTCAGAGCGTTCTCCTCTGAAATCCTGCATTCTTCCATGTGCAACCACTTTCGAATCCTGAGATTCTGTAAGTGATGGACTGTGAGGCCAAAAGCCACTATTTTCCCCTCCCTTTTTTTCCTCTTACCAAACAGTACCCCAAAATGATTAAACCCGTCAGATTATCTTGCTCCTCTCTCGTTTCATGTCTCAGGTCTAACATTTCCTCCAGTTGCTCTACAGCTGTTAGGCCTCCTCAGCTGACCTCACACACCATCGCATTTTTATAGCATCTTATCTCTTTTCGCACCTGGGTTCAATCATCATCCTTTTTTATGGGATGGATACTGCATCTGCTGCAGGGAGATATTTGTTTTCATCTGGAGATCTGGGCTGTTCAGCCTGTGCGTAGCCCACATGCCGATGATTAGAAAGGTCCCTGGTAATAGCGAAGGTATCAGAAGCTGTCACTACATTTGGAGAGCGCATTTTACAAAATAGAAAGGAATTGCTCTCTGAAGAAGGGCCAAGTCCAAGTGTAAAGTCAGTTTTAATTTTCACAGTTTCACACTAGCACATGAATAAACTGTGAGAAATAGAAACATAATCAGACTGAAATGGATCGGCGGGGCTGAGTGCAGTTTGGTAGTATATATCTTCGATAATAATCCTCTTGGGTTAGGTATGTTGTTGAGTGCTTGACTACTTTAAATTGTTTTGCTGTTTAGAAAATTCAGGGTCAACTGTTTAAATAGATCTCAAGAGAATGTGTACTTTATTTTCCAATTAGAAGTGAGCATATATTTACGTATCAGCCTCTTCTAGTTTCTTCCCAGTTGGGCCTGCCTTATTTGTTTTAAGATTAGTGTAGTTTGAAAGCTTGTCCCCTGGGTCCCCAGGAGCCTATTATGCAGATAAACAAGTTTGGAAATTTCACAGAGTGAGCTTTATTCCTACTTCTGAATTCACTCTAAATACCAGCATATTCTTATAGGGAAGTTTGATGACGTATCTGTCTCAATATCTCTCAAAATGATACTTGAAAATGCTTGCACATGTCAAATCGACATCATTCACAGAAACCTGCCAAGTTAATTCATTAGTGTGTCACTTCTTAATTATTGCTCTCTTGTGTAAGAATCCTGCATTGGGTTTCGATAATGAGGAGGAAGCTCCGCTGAGAGCTTTAACTCCCACTAACAAGACGGTTCTGTGAAGTCGAACAGATTGCTGTAATGTACAAATTGTAAAATCAACGGAATCATGCAGCAAAGCATGAAAAGATTAATAGATACAATATAAAGTTCAGAAAGCTGAAGGATGATTATAGTTAAATTGCTGAAAATCACTAACAGTCAGTTCTGTTTAAGATCTCTTATAACCACATTACCTCCTGAAGGAGTTGTTTCATTCACCAGCAGCATTTTCCATGCACTGTAATAGTTTGTTAAATGCTTTTAATAGTTATCAAGTTAAATTATATTGCATATTGTTATTGCACATCATAATATAAAGGCAGGCCACAAAACATTCCCCAACAACAAAATCAATGTAATTTAGAATTTGAATGAACCGCCTTAACAGTTTCTAAGAAAATGTTATATTGGCGAATGCTTCGATTTTAGTAACATTTTGCTCGGTGATGTACTAATTTGAAATGTGCAAATGACAAAAGGACAATATGTCAATATGTTATAGTTCCATCTACTACTGAGATCCATGCTCTTCTTGGCAAAGGCCTTGGTCTTGTACATATTTGAAAAGTGTGGAAGGACATATGGCTGAATCACAGTGTTAGTGAAAACCCTTGAAAAGCATGACAGAAAACATCTACTGTCCCCAGGGTGGCATGCCTCATCCCACTGTCTATTTCAAATGTGCCTCCCATTCATTGAGTTTCCTAATTCGTAGAAGTAGATGGCTTCTGTCTGCTGCACACACCATGGCCCCACATTTCTTGAAGAAAGATATGAGTTTAATGAAAAGCAATAGTCAGTTATGAAGTGTTTGAGGGATGGCTAAGTATTTACAGTTTTTAAAGGCTTAGTTTCAACCCAAGTATTGAGAGAATCAGCGAAAAAAAAAAAAAAAAAAAAAACCACTGTGGGGAAAGTGAAATGCCAGAAGTTGGATCCATAAAAGCTGCTTTCTTAAATGTCAATGAAGTGTATTCATTCCTAAAATTAGACCAAAGCCGATCAAATAAATGTCAGTCACATGTAGACAAACGATGCCAACGTGTTCAAGTATAAGGCTAATGAATATATTCAATAACACAATAATTTTGCTGAATTGCTGTCTGCCTTGCTTTGTGGATTTCATAGTCAAGAAGGAGTTCATACTCAGACAGACGGTCAACTCATGCTTCCTTGACTTGAAGCCGTCGTATCAGTCTCAATTGAATGCCTGTAAATGAAAAGGGAGGAACACATAAGTCATTGTGATATTACTGTCAGTGTAAATATGCATCAGACTATATTATCTAAACCTACCTCTTAGCACCTCTACTGGCGCTGCTGTGTGCGCGTGGACATCCTCCTCCTGCTTGTAGAGCTAACTCTGCGACTCTGGGTCCTGCCCTGCTGCTCTGAAGCGTAGGCCACCACCTGAGTGGATGATCTCCGCACCTGCAGTCCCTCCAGCTCCCTCATTTCTCTGGCCATCTGAGACAGTGTCTGACCTGGATTGGTCTGCAGGCGCTGGAAGAGGCTTTCTCTGTTAATTTTTCTCTCAGGACAACTGAAGGTCAGTGCTACTCCAGAGTCAGATTTCATCTCCCTGGAGAACCCGTCTGAGGTGCCATCGAAGCAGCGTCCGATGGCGATCTCCTTGGCGACCCTGGGATTCTGGTCCGTGACTGTGTAAATGCCATAGTTATGTCCCAAAGGATCAACGGGAGCTAGCATAGTAAAACCGTGGGACTCATTGTTTTGGGCAACCGGTGGATGTTTTATCAGGTACTCATGTAGGAGGTTGTTGGTGCCGACCTTGCGACAGTTCCCCTGCGGTAGGATTGATATGAGCGATCTGTCCACCTGTGCTTGATCGAACAGCATGCCGCTGCATTTGAACTCCACACAAGCTGCTGAGGTGTTGGCCTCTCGCATATCCCGAGTGCTGCGAATGTCTCTAATGCCGTAAAGTTTACCTTTAGTTACTCTGTGTGTCCCTCCCAGATTCCTCGACCTGACCATCACCTCCTTTTGTCCATGGATCTTAACTTTGATGTAGCATGCTCTGAACTCCTGGGGATTAGGCCACCAGGACAGGTAGTCTCTTGTCCAGGTCGTCAAATCATTTTCCTCAAAGGGAACAACGTTATATTCGTATTTGTCCTTTTCCACACGAAAGAATCTGAAATGATTTGCATCAACAGGCGCATTTTCACAACCTATTAAATTCTGATATGGATATATTGGCCCATTGGTCTCGTCAAAATTATTTTGGTTTGGTTTTGCCAAGTTGATTCTGAAGGCTGTCTTCTTCAAAGCTGGATCCTCGTGGTCTGAACGCTGGTAGTCTATTTTATCTAGATATGGCTGAGACACTCCAATGATATTTGGATTCAGTTTTGGGGAAGAAGGTGCTGCCTCAAGTTCTTCACCCCCCATCATTGCAGTGACATAAGCTGTGTAAGCATCAGGCCTCTGCATGTCACAGAAAGCTGGTAAACAGGCCCCGTTGGGTCCAGTTATGACACTGTCAAAGCGGCCCCATGCCCTAGGATTAGATGAATATCCAGGTTTGGGCTCCAAGTTTATCAAGCTGATCACAACACCTTCCAGCTGTTCAGTGGGAAGGAACTTGTCACTCATGTAGGCCCGGACTTTGACGTAACAGCGTCTGTTTTCAGGCACGTCTAAGTTAAAGAGTCTACGCTCTCGGATCTCCATGTTGCCGATGAGGAACGTGCGCTCCTCTCGTTTGCTCCGTCCGTGACCTCCGCTAGTTGTTGTGGTGTACGCAAAGTCGCTCTCCTCCTCCCAGACGCCGGTGTCCGGGTTCAAAGACCACAGTTTCATTTTAGGAATATGCTCTTGCATTTTTACGTGCTGTGTATCAAGAAGGACTTGAACTCCTCCAGCTCCAAGCACTTCCTTGTTGGTCTCGTCTCTGAAGTCTACAGAAAACATGCCATAGGTCCTCAAAGGGAGCATGTCACCCTCGTCGTCCACAAAGTTTAGATCGCCAGGTGTCGCAGCAGCTGTAGTGATGTTTCTAGGGTCGATGAACGTGACGCTGGCTTTTACAGTTCCTTCATAGACGTCTCCATTTTCCTTATGGAAGGAGTTGGGAGGAATAACCAGCTGCCCAATTGGGTCCTCTCCTTTAATCTCTCCCAGATTAATAGAGTTAGTCTCTCCTGCGTTGATGTCAATCGGTGCTTGCTTTCTCATCACCTTCACATCGTGATAGATGGAGCCACCTTTCTTATCAAAGATGAACACCTTAGGAGTGTCGAGAAACCTCTCAGTGGGGTCAACAAAATTGACCACTAATCTCTGTGTATCAGGAGTAATTTGTAATGTGAAGCCTCCCTGGTAGCCCGTGGTGCCCACCCTCTCTTTGCCAATATAGATGTGCCCAAAGCGCAGAGGCTCATCATTGTCAGCCGTGACCACTCTGCCACGAACAAGCACAGTCGGCTGCAGACACTTCTGGCAGCTGCACTGTTTCACAGCCCGGATGGGGAGACTGTAGCTACCGCAGTCGATGACTCGGCTTTCCATACTTCCAACCCCGCAGCAGAATCCAGCTCCATCTCTGCAGCGTGTATCAAAGTCTAAGGAACCAGCACATTTGTTGTGAGGGCAACGACCGGCATTGTACAAGTTGGAGTTAGTCCCAGGTTGAACACAGTCCACCGGCAGTCTGATGAGGTGCATTTCAGGTGTTGAATTGCATGCCGGTGTTCCTTTTGCTGTGAATTAGACAATAAAATACATAAATATAACCTGTAAAAAAAAAATAAATCTATCCATGAAATGTTGCCATGCAGAAAAAAACTGTGCAAATGGCTGCTGCAGAATGTCTTTTTTGCTGCTACTTTGGATTAGTAATGAAACAGAAATAAACCCTACCTACTCTTGGAAGCCACACAATACGTCAATTAAAAAATTGTTGGGTGTCGCACGGTAATTCCTGCGTGGAGTTGGAGCAAGAATGTAATAAAAACGTGTAATTGGAGAATTTAACAAGTACAACTTTTTCCTTTCCTTTTCCATACATGGACGCACACAAATACATATGTACACACACAATGTCTACATGGCCTGAAAAAACCAACAGGTCGCCAAGTTGGACGGTGAAATGTGCATGAAAGGGTAATTAGACATGGAGTTGAAGAGAATGTATTTACCAACCATCCAGATGGGAGCCAGAAAGAAAGAATGAATGTTCACCCAGACATTGGCAGAATAATTCATGTGCATGATATCATGGTTGAGCTTATACTCAAGTATCCTCGTTAAGCTCCCCATCTCCCAAGTAGGTCGATAATTGCAGACATATGGAGTATGATGCCTATGAAATATCATTACTGTATTGCTGATGGTTTTACCAAAAAACTTTGAGGTTCCTTTGGTAGTAAATTAGGAGACTTTTTATTCACCTAAATGAATTGTGGTTAACGCAATTAATGGGAAATCAAATGAAACTGGTGCTTAAAGTAAAATGAGAGCCTAAAGTATGTTGGCCTGAGAGAGTGAGGCATGTTTGTAATCCTACTCTAAGACACAGGTGTTGTCCTGAACACAGACAGTGTCTTCTGTCTGCCCTGTCTTGACTTATGGAGTGTCGGGATTTTTCAGCAGCCTGGGATAGATTGCTTTAGCACTCGTCCATGGAAGTCACGTTTTTTTGTTTTTTTTTAAATCACTGTCTTGGCTAATAAGCCCCTAGAGAATAAAAGCAAAAAGTGCATCTCTTCCACGTGGATGTGGAACTGCATACGTGTCTGACTCTGAGAGTGCAAAGAAGCAGTTTTTATTATAAACTTTGGATATCAGCTCAGCACAATGGGTGTTCTGGAGAAACTGAGTCTGAGGTTTTACAGTGTCCAGATCTATCTCGCACAATAAAGAATCTTTGTTAAGAAAGCTGTAGCTTATCCATAATTTTTTTTTTAAAAAAAGGAGGATTTGTGACCTCCTGTTTTTTGTTTTCCAATTTTCTTTGCATGTAATGTTTTTTTTTTCCCAGTGACAATTAATAGTGTTAACACGTCTCTCCCCCTCAGTTGTAGGACAATGTGGTTTTTTCTGAGTCCTTTTTATTCATGGACATGGTCTGTGGATGACTTAGTTGGATTTCAGCGCTGACATTTCCCTCTAAAGTGTGTATTCAATTTCCAAGGCAGCTGTTCTTCATACAGGGGAATGAGTTTGCGGTTTTTTTCTTTTTGTCAGCGGTTTTACTTGAATCTGTGTGTAGTTGTGACTAAATACGTCACTGTCAAATGCACCGGGGTAGCAGCCGCACTAAGCTATAATCCCTGTGTGCTGCTATCATCATTTTAAATTATTTTCACCATGACTGATGATGATGAATGAACAGTTCATATTACATCACTGTGACATTTAATAAAAGGGAGTTTTTGTAATTTTTGGACCATGAGAACTTTGTTGTGAGCAGGACTTTACGGTACAGCAGCCTCCAAACCAGCTGCCCAATGTGGAAGTCCTTTCTTACTGTATGACTGGGCTCACGTGAAGCCTCTAAGGAGCCGCACTTCTGTGTGCATGATTTATCAGTTAGAAGTGCTGGATTATACACACCAATCACAGTGAGGGAGGCTGGAGAAGACTTGATGCTGCCTGCAGGACTGCTGGTCTTGCAGTAATACTGTCCTGCCTGCTCCAGCTTCAGGTCCCGCAGTACAAGGTCCTCCTCATACTTGTACACCTTCCGGTCCAGCAGGGTCCCATTGTGGTACCTTGAAAGAAGTTGTTTATTTAATATATTTTTTTGACTTTTTCTAAACTCCTCATTAAGATTTCTGACAATATATTTAAATTTATAGCAGCTGTAAAATATATATATGTAAGTTTTAATAAGGCCTAGTTTAATAAGCTACTTGCTGGTGAACACAGTGAAATATTACGCTGCGAAGGAGACTTCTTTTTTCTTTTAAGAGCAGTTGGAGACCAAAGCAGAGTTTTCATTAATAATGAAAGAAATCTGTTGCCATAAGTATCAGAATAAGGGAGATTTGGGGGAGTTTCAACATATAAATCCCACCATATGGCAAAGTAGCTTGTCAGACTCTAATTACTTCTGGATATTTTTCTGTAAAAAATGTGCCAATACTACAACATGCGCCTCACCAGTAGTATTTGTCAGGTGTTGGTGATCCTGTTGCCTTGCAGCAGAACAGCACCCGTCCTCCCTCGTAACGCACTTTGTCCTCTGGGTGCTTCACAATGTATGGCTTTTCTGCAGAAAGCAGAAAGAAGTAAACAATCAGGATCCCCTTCTGACTGTTCTGCAGAGCATTCAGAGTCCTCATTTAAAATTATTTCTAATTTGATTTGGTTTCCATGCAACCAACTGAGCGAGTGATCCAATGCAATGGGCTATGGACTGTAATTTAGTCAGTATCCTGTTTTCTGTAGTCTGAGAGCATCTTTGTGAAATGATACGGCTCTGAGGAATGATAGTAATGGGAAATGAGAACAATAGGTCTTCTAAATATAAGTCAACTGTATCTAATAACTGCACTTTTACTAATCAGCACTCACCAGCTGATTTGAGGACAGCCTGTACCCAAGACAACCCCGTGATGTTACTGGAGGTGGAGACCGTGACCGGGGCAAACTTCTCCTTCATGATGGTGATCAAGGTTGGGCTGGAGGAACAGACTCCCAGAAGCCTGAACTGACCTTTGGCATCTGTACGGACACGGACTTTAGCCTGGCCGGCTAGTGCCACCCCCGCTCCCGCTACAGGGACCCCGGTCACACTGTGGACCTCTCCATGCAGCACATGACCATCGCACACACAGCGGCTGCAGTCCTCACTGGGACGCCCCTCGGTGCATACATGCTGACATTTGGCTGTTGGGATGGAGGCAAAGAGACGTGGGCATGGAAAGATACTTGCGCCAAAGAAAGGCATTTGCACCAAACACTTAATCATACCTGGGCATGCCATCTTCCCACATTTCTGTACTTCAACAGGGCGGCCGGTGCACTGCGCTCTCACTGAGGTCCTCACACAGGTCCTCCTCCTAATCCTGCGACCTCCACCACAGGTCACTGAACACGACCCCCACTGGCCCCACGGACTCCAGTTGGCTGATCACACAGGAGGAGTTTGAAATACATCATTTACATTTGATATTTCTGTAAAATTTGTGATCAACTTCTTCATTATTTAAATCATTCAAACTTTATAGAGTCTTTTAATGAGTTTTCTTAAGCCTCTGGTGTCGGGCGCCCCACGTCCAAAAGACAATAAATGAGTTATTAAATAACCAAATTATAGAAAAAAAGTTGACTGAATAACTGCAATTAAAAACTGTTTATTACAAGTAACTCAAGCAAAAACTCTACAACTAAGTCTCAAAGGTTTGTCTAGCTGATGTAGTTTTTCTCTGGATGTTGCTCCCTGAAAACTTCAGGGAATGATCCTGATAAAACAAGCTCATCTGACATCGATATAAACAATATTTTTTACAACCAAGGACACTGTAATAGATGTGTTGCATTACCCACTCTATTACCCCTGAGGTTCCTCTGATGTTTGGATTGTGAATCATCAATTATGGCATCATTTTGCTTCATTCAAAGATCCGCTCACCAGCAGCACTGTAGCTAGTGCCTCAGTAAGTCAACTCATCACCGGCTTCACATTTGGTGCTCATTCGCATGTCCTTTGGTTAAGTGGTTAATTAAATCCAAGCTACAGGAGCTTCAACTCTTCTCCTCTGTTTGAAAGAGAGCCACCCACCTTACTATGGCACCCAAATGCTTGTTGTTTCAAATGTGATCCCGTTGTATGCATAACTTCTTATACTTCCATAAATAATATATATGGTTACCCTTCTCACCTGTACATGGAGGGGTGGAGCACTCCCTCCTGTCTGTATGGTGTCCAGGGCACGCCGGCACCAACAGGAGAGGCATGGGCTGCATATTGATGCATTTCCTCTGACGAACCTGGATGCCTACATCATCACAAGCTGTGGCCGAACACGGACCCCACTCACTCCAATTAGTCCAATAGCTCTGCACTGAAAGTGTAAATTGAAAAACGGGATATAAACAAGTAAGTAGTCAAGCATGACAGACACTAATTGGCCATGAAGATTTATCGGTGTTGAGTCCTTGCAGCCTCTGCTTACAAGCTTTTGAAATGTGTATTCATGCATTTGTTTGTATATCTGTGAAGCGACAGCTTGCACGGCCCTGAGCTGCTCTCATCACAGCTACCTGGGGGACACTGAAATCGGACATGGTAGTTGGAGCAGACGCGTCCATGGGGCTGCTCCTTGTTAATGCACCAGAAACCCTTCTCCAGACTGGAGTGCACAACTTCCCCAGTGTCTGCCGCAGCGACCCAATCTGTAGTGCGAGCCTCCATGGCGAAGGGCCGCGCACAGACTCTCTCTCTGTAATAGAAACGGATGGCCTCCAGGCGCTCATAGTCTCCATTCCCCCCAGGATGGTCAATGTTGAACCAAGAAGTCCACTCCGTCATGCCTGGAGGCACATATGGAGGGTAGACATGGATGGAAATGCAAAAAAAAAAAAAAAAAAGTTAGAGAGAAAGAAAAAAAATGATCAGGATCCAGGGATAATAAAGGAGGGATTTTGGAACTGGTCTTACACGGAGAGGAGACATGGGTCACAACCAAGAAAACCGATCAGTAGGGAAAACAGCAGGGATGTGTTACAAACTTTGAGAGGAAGTCTGCTACTGCCATTTGACTGTGACTTCATACACCCCGGGGAGCTTCGCAGTGTCCAGGTTCTTTCCAAACCTCCTGGCTTGACTGATGAGGCATATCGTCTAGTTATTTAGTCTGCTACATGTTCTGAAACCTGAGAATTTCCTCAGGAGAAATATGAGTAATTAAAAATATAAGGCTTGTCTTTTACAACATACAGAGTATTATTATTATATTTTTTTTATGAATAAACGCGGGAGGTGATGCGAGGGACCGAATTCTGGAAAAAGACTAATGCTGGTGCTTTTATCTTTTTTTTTTTTTTTTCCAATAAAAAAATTGTTATCTGAACCATCCAAACCATAACGCTTTTCAACTGCACAATGGAAAGACAAACTACGGTGACACACAAAAGATCTCTTTCCAGCTAAATCGATGCTTTCTGCTCTCTATTTGGCCTTGCAGTACAGTAAAATATATCTGGGAACATGGTAGTCACACTAAATCTAAAAATGTGTGTATCATATCTGTGCGTTTTGATTTTTTGGAGCTAGGACCCCCCCCCCCCCAGGGTACCACAGTACCTGAACTGTTTCAGTGAGTTGTGTTTCACCTCCACTGCTGCTGCAGATGCTGATTGGGTTTTCAAACTACAATAACTGCCTCTTATATTTTTGTGGGCCACTGATAGACCTGTCCATTTCACCTCATACAATATATTTGCCTCAGGGCTCTCCCTCTCAGCTGCCACAGTCTGAAAACCCCCAGAATAAATTGTAAAGGATATTGTGGTGGGATTCGCAAAGGATTCATTCAAAAGAAGAAATCCTTCGTGTGAACAAAGTGAACTGAACTGATCCATGCAAGTTGTTTCAATCACAGGAATAATGGGGTGTGTTTTGGGGTACTTTACTGATCCTGGAGGGGGGGGGGGGGGTTGACTTTTCCACAGCAGGAAAGCACACAATCCAACACAAGACGCTTCAACCAGCGTATAATAGAACAAAATCAGAGTGAATGAGTAATGGCAGTACAAAAAAGTAATAATAATATATGAATGCCGACTAAACATCTATATTTTTAAGCTTTCATGACATATAATATGTGGCCTGCTTGATCAAGTAGCTGAGGGGAACTGAATATTATTTTATATCAGGCAGCTCTGGCTGAAGACTGTCCCAGATTCCTTCATTTTACATTGTCTTAGATGTACATGCTGGAGCTGAGGGAGTCACAGGAGCTACTGACTCTCTGATCGCTCACTGATCCTGAACATGAGCCTGCTGTAAAAATATTATTCAAGAAGTTATTCAAATTAAATCTTCAAACTTTTGAATACATCACTAACCAAACTTTCGGGTCAACTTTTCCAATTCCAGAATAAATCTTTTGAACAAGGACACAGGAAAGGACGTGGCTTTTGGACATGACCTCTGAATATCACAGTTTGGACTCGGTACCTGTTGTCTGTGAGTCGGCGAAAGAATTGAGGGCCAATCTCCTGCTCCTGTCTGACTGGCTCCTGGTCCTCACAGATCCTGCAAACAACAAGAAAAGCACTGGGAGGTGACACAAACAGCAAATAAAGGTATCACACACTGAGTTTACATGTTTCTCCCCTCATGCTCTCAGACGTACAGTTTCACTTCAGTTAATCAAACTTTATTGTGCACTCACTTAATTTGGTACATAATTTGCCAGTCAACGGAAGAGTCCTTGACGAAGTGACTCACAAAAAGTCAAACTAAGGTTTACTGATGTGCATTCAAGTGTGTGTGTGTGTGTGTTTTGATAGCAAATAAGCTGTTAAACACAGCATTTGTTCTCTCCACACAAACACACACGGATGCGGTTAGTTCTTTCTTCACAGCTAGAAGACTCTAATGACATGCCTTTCCTCTGCTCCTTGAATTCTTATTCTCTCCAGTTTTTCCATCTTTTTTTTTTTTTTTAATCACAGCCATTCTGTCCTTTTGTGCTGAAACAATAACTAGACTTCTGGGGCTACGAGAAAACAATAGTACCAGAAATCTTTTCTTCCTTTATTCCTTTATACATTTTCCCTGCTTAAATCTCCTCTCACTCTTCCTCTCCTGTCTTCTCCATTTCCATCTCCCACTGTTCTTACTGCTGCTCCTCCAGCTTCAGTAGTATCCAGCTCCTCTTCTTTAAAGCTTCCTCTCAATCATCTCATTCATTCATTCATCTTCCACTGCTTATCCATTTCCAGGATGTGGCGAGTGTTTCAGCAAATCCCAGCTCAGACTGGGCGAGGGCGGGGTACACCCTGGACAGGTCACCAGTCCATCGTAGGGCCAACACACAGAGACAGACAGAGACCACCAACCACTCACACTCACACTCAGACCTACGGACAATTTAGATTTACCAGTTAACCCAAACATGATGTGTTTGGAACGTGGGAGGAAACCGGAGTACCCGGAGGAAACCCACGCAGACACGGGGAGAACATGCAAACTCTGCACAGATAGGCCCCAGGCTGGGAACCGAACCATGACCTTTTGTTGTGGGGCGCTAACCACTATGCGGCTGTGCAGCCCTTCTCCATCATCTCCCCCATGCTATTCGTCATACGTCTTTTCATCCTTCAGCTTGTTGTCTCTCCCTCTCTTCTCCTCCTTCCCATCCTCCATTCTCCATCTTGATCCATTAACAAGTACCCACTGTTGAGGATGTTAATCAAGCAGCAGCTGAGACAAATCAGTGCCGCTAAGCCAGGAGACTTCACTTTAACATGCTCCATCACCTCTCAGACACAACACACACACACACACACGCACTGCACGCCAGTATGACTGAGTCATTCTTGAAGCCTAGTCATTTTTCATGCATGTGCTGCACACGCAGAACAACAGCGACTTTAAGATTCGAGCCAACGGTGCCTTATAAGAAAAAGAAAGCTATTAAGCCTGACATTCGCTCTCATATTTATGAAACATGCACAATGACGTGTTCTTCTTCGTGCTTTGAAGTGCACTGATTAATTTCCCCATGGTGCAAATTTTTTTGTTTCCAAAACTGTCTGTTTTTCTTCACTTGACATTTCATCTGAGCTTGACATGAGCTGTGTGAGGAAAAAGTCAAAGTCATGACCCATGGTAGAAATAAAAAGTAGCTTATGTCGCTCGAGTGTGTGTGTGTGTGTGTGTGTGTGTGATATATGTCCAAGCATTTAGCACTTTGAGAGAGACACTGCTGACTCTACGAACAGAGACTTCCTGCACCGTTCCCAGTCCCTGCTGGCTTTGGGTTGACGTCAAGTCTTTAATGTCATGCCAGCACATTTCTTTTTATCCTTTAACATTGGCTAGATTTAGCTAAGGAAGCATGGTGGCTTAATAGAGATGGAATCAACCGTATCCAAATGTATTTCTAATTTTTTGGGCTACAATGTAGACAGTCAGCTGATTTTTGTGGTTATTGCTTTTTTATAATCCTGGCTTTAAAAACCAGCGGTGGGTATCCAGATTGGCTGTATTTTTCTGGTACTATAAGACGGAGAAGCAAATGCTTTCTCATGATCTGCCAAGCAGATGTATCTCCAGTTGCAGGTTTCAGTAAATCAAACCTTCTTCTTTACTCTCCTGAAGTCTGCCTGTGTTGATTACTTACCAAATTTTTTCTGTTGATACGATTTCGTCACCGCAGTTTACAGTACTGTAACTTTGTGCAACAACACAGCAAGAGGAAACAAATAAGCTTTTTGCTTCACTTTATCAACTGAGTTCTAAACTTGTGGCAAATTAGTTACATTCCCAACTCTGAAGTGCAGCTCTGGATTTAGTGGAAGTAATCATGAAGGACTTTTTCTGGTCCCGTTACATAACATTTCTTCTGCACTCAGACCAAAACAAAGGGACTTCGCAGCAGAATGGCTTTGCTCCTGATAATCATTTCAAGATGCTTAATAGTTGGAGAAAAAAAAAAAAACATTTCTGAGAGTTTTACGGGATGACTAATGGTTTTCAAAAAAAGTTGAAAAGGCTAACCCAGATTAGCTATATCAGGGGGCGAAGGCTGAGGTGGTGACCTTGTTTGCAGCAGGTATGAAATGACTCTTGCAATACTCTTAAAGCTTATTATGCTTTGGAGTGGCATGTTAACACTTTGAGAATTTTAAAAGGTGGGTGCACTATTGGGCACTTTGTTATGCTGCTGGTATGTGAGGGAATTTAGCTAACTGAGAAAATCAAATACACATTTGTTGAGCCAAAAGAAACAGGATTTGATCATTTGATTTCCTGTTCAGTACTAAAAATCTATCTTTAAGTGCCCCACTGGAGCCATATGTCTTATTTGTCCTTGTTCATGTGCTCCTAATGGCGTGTTACTTATTTTTGCTTTTTGGCTTTTTCACAGCTAATGTAATAGAACAGAAGTCCTCCAACCAGAACACCAAAATATGTTGTTTGTCTAGCTTTAGAATAACGACGCTGTTATCCACAGGATGACAATATTTGTCTGTTCTTTCTTTAAAACAAAATTTAATCAAATCAAGCCTGTCTAAAGTGATGTTTTTTTTTAAGATATTTTACCATGTCTCAATGGTGTTTTCTTTCTTTCTTTTTCTTTTTTGTTTTTTTTTTTAAACAGCGAAAGATTCATATGTCACCAGTCGTGCCAACTAAGAATATACCATCTTACACAGAGCATGAGTTTCCTTTAATACAATCACTGTGTCAGCCATTTCCAGCCTAAACAAATCAGAGGGTCCTCACCTAATGGGTCCTCCAGTCACTGACTTTAGTACGACAAACTCTTGAATCTGGGGCTGACTGAGGTTCAAACATGTCTGAGTCTTCCTCCACTGACCACATTGATATGAACTGGTCTTTCACCTGTCAGCCTCACTCAACTGGAGCTAGTGGACACTACGCAAAAACTGAATTTCTCAGTGGGGCTGGAGGCACATCTTGGCAAGACGTGATTCCAGTTTTTATGTGGAGAAAACCATGTTAAATAAAAAAAACTCACTATAGCAGAGTGTTTTCATATTGTTTATAGCATGTATACATAGACAGAAATTTAATATGCCGACTCATGTGCCAAGGCCCTCTAGTGTCCTCAAAGATGATAGCCAGGAAGTCAGATGCTGTTAATGGGACTTTACGTCTGTTTATTTCCTATTTCCAAAGTGCCTATTTTAACCCCAACCATGATTTTTGCCAAAACCCAACAAGAAGAAAAGCAGCTCTGTTTTTCAGTTGAGGGATGAAATACTACTTTGGAGAGAACAGGCGAGTGAAAGCATCCTGTTGAAAAGGGTGTCAGATCAGAAAAAGACTCTTCCTTTTTGATGGCATGGACAAATTCTAGATGAAAAATTGCACTTTGCAAAAGTTTGGCGATCTTTGTCGTCACAGCAAGAAAAGGTAAAGGAATGTCTGCGGCCACACTGTTGAAAACTATGTCTGACTTTCAGTTTGAAATGGGAAACTCCAACCCCTTCATGGACTTTGTCGTTATATAATTGCTTGACTTGGCTTCCTACATCGCTCCGATGACAATCCCTAAAGCCAACGTGAGGATTTTGTTCCCTAAATGTAACCATGTGTTTTTTCAGTCACCTTTGACATGAACTATGCCACATGACTTATATAATAAACGTCAGCCTCACTGTGACCCTCATAAACCATAAACAAACAGGTGATATAATGGGGAACCATTACATTAGGGAAGACTTCCATCAAGTTTGTCAGTATCTAGTTCCACAGTGGGCCACATGGCGAGCACCTGAACTCCGGTCTATGCCAATTACATGCCTGGAGCATAGTTCTTGGATTACTCTTCATCCCCCCATTGCAGTCATTGTCCTTTTTACCCACTCTGAGCTTGTTGTGACAACTGCCAGTCTTATTTTAGAGGACTTTGGATTTAACAATGTACGTCACAGTGGTTCTTTCGAAAATATAGCCGTTGTACTTAGAGCCAGGATACACAAAGGCAAACTTTCTATTAATAATCAACAGTGCCTTTGCACAGGACCGCCTATCCTTCACTGTCTGAGTGGGTTTGCTGCCTTTGCCAGACTCTAATAAAAAAATCTGCCAAAGAGATGAAGAGGGAGGAAAGTGCAGAGCTTTATGAAGTTGCACCCAGAATGGCTTCAGTCATCTTAGAGGGATAAGGTTGTGCCAGATGTAAGTTGACGGAGAGACAGGGCTTAAATAGAATGCCTAGATCCTGTTTGTAATATTCCAGAGCAAGAAAGAGACAGCGTGAAACCTTCTACCCAATGTTATATAACTTTATAAGAGAGATACAAGAGAACACGGTTGGACAAAATTAACCAATGCATCTATTCAGGAGCAAGATCAGGTGTGTGTGTGTGTGTGTGTGTGTGTGTATGTGTGTGCAAGGACCTGTTCAGACTTAAGTGAGCCAGAAGTATCATGGATATGAGTGTGTGTATTGGTGTGTGTGGGCCCTTGTATGTGATGATTCATTTGCCATGTCATATGGAAGCTGTTTATGTGTTTGGCTAGCTTCTTAGTTGAGGTGTTTGTGCTTTCAGAGGAGTTTGCTCTTTCTCTCGACGTCCATCTCCATCATTGCACCAACGCTCCTTATTCCCAAAACTCAAGGTCTGATCCCCAACACATCTGCAGCTCATTAAAATCAGCAGCGTTGTCTCTGACATTAACTAATGATGCAAATCAACTGCATGAGACAGCGATTAATTGAGGTATAACAAAGACTTTGTGTTCTCGGGTATTTCTCAGTGATACTATTAAAACAATGCAATTGGGGAGTGGTGAATTTTTTCATTCGAAATATCTGAAAGTCTTCCTTTGAAACTCTGCACCTGTGCACAGGTACAGCGCCAGGTGCTGGAAATGGCTCAATTGAAAGCAGCTGATGTGTCCTGTGTCAACATAGGCATGTACATATAAATATACAGACAGCAGGGAAGAAAAGAAAAAGAATAGAAAAGAAAAGAAAAGCTTGGACGTTGTCATTAATGGAAATTTATGCCTTTCCCTTTGATCCATTGTAATCCCTGTCTCAGTCATTAAAGTCAGCTGGCCAGACAGCTCTGTGTTTGGAGCAGACAGTGGTCAGCATCTGGAGAACCAGCAACTCCGTCTCCTTCGCAATGGTCCCCCCAGCTGCTCCCAAACACCACGTAGCTTTCACCAAAAGATTATGCAACAAAGAGAAGAGAAGATTGAAAGTTTCAGACAATGTACTTCACCACTCGGGTTAAACAGGCCTGATTACCGTAGCTTAAAAAAGCCACAGAGCTGGACTCATATTAAGAGGTGGTGATGCAAAGTGTTCCCTTCTGTGAGCGGGCATCCGGCAACAGCTGCCACCTCCAAATAGGAAAACAGCTCATAAATCTTTATGCTCTAAGGTGTGTGGAGAGAGTGAGCAAGAACAAGGTGAAGATGAAGTGTTTGATGAAGAAGGGCAGAGAGTAAAAGGTGGAGAAAAGGAGGGCGTTTGATGGCGTGATGGGGAGACAGATGGGGAAATTATTTCTGTAGACATATCTGTGAAACGAAAAGGTCAAAGAGGGGGAGAAAGAGATCGAATGGAGCAAGGGGTGCTGAGTGAGGCATCAAATCAGAAAAACTGAAAGAGGGACGAGTTGGCCCCGTTTGACAGGTGGAAAACAAAATGTTAAAGTTATTTTACCTGTCCTCCTTACCCTGCTTCTTATTCCACTTTCTCACTTATTCCACCTCAAACCGAGCAGGTGGGAAAGTGGGTCAGTTGGTTTGTGATTTTTTTTTTTTTTTTTTTTTTTTGCTTACTGTTTCCAGGGTGACTGGGTTTCTAATTTTTAGGGACAGCTGACACATTTGAAGGTGAAATGAGGACAAAATACGCTACACTACTGCAAGATGTGAATGCAGCAAGGCACAGAACATAAAATTTTACAATCCATGGCGTTCATTCGTGGCTGTAACACAGTGTTCTCTGTGTCGGTCTAAATCATCTCTTATGCATTCAACTTCTCTCCTCGTGAAACGCTCATCTTATCTTAAAATATAATCATTCATAAACAGCACAAAGCCTGATCTTGACATTTACGACTCTGAGGCCTCTGAGTCCAGCAAGCTATGGAGAGCATTAAGGTGCATTCACACATGTTTTCTTTTATCACATGCCAGGTCCAATTCTTTAAAAAAAAAAAAAAAAAAAAAACTAATAGGGAGCAGCTGTAAGACAGAAAGTGACAGCTCTGGGAGAAAAAAAGCATCTTTTGGTGTCATTCAAACACCAGAAAAAGTTTTTAAAGAGACATTTAGGGGAAGATGTTGCAGCCTGGAAGAGATAGAGAAGTTCAGCTGCATTGATATTGTAAAAGCAGGCCTTCTGGTTGCTGATGACGGCGGCTGTACTGCAGCTCGTCATTATGAAAACAATTGGTCATCAACAGCAGTGTTCGCTACATATGACCTGCACCTGTTAACCTCCATCTTATAGCATCACACAGCTGATTAGCCCGGTGGTGAAACCTGCTGGTGACCTAACATCAGAGATTAGGAGCTATCAGGGAGGTCGATTAAATAAAGCACACATAAAACCTTATCACATGAGCTCAGCAGCAGACTGTTCTCCAGCCACCCCTGACACCCTGAAGGAAATGCTGTCAACTTTGAAAACTCTGCAGTTATTTCAGTCGTAGTGCACATGTGCGAGTCGCACACTGACTTCTGTTCATACATTTCATTCCAAATGATGAGAAAGACAAAAAAAAAAGGTTCAAATTGAAGTAATTTAGCTGTCTTTGTTTCATGCCTTGTTCTGGTGGGAACATTTTCATTCTGGTGTCCACGTATGAAAATAGAAATGATCCGTCTTCACTTACCTTGGCCCAGAGCCACTGAAGCCAGGAAAGATAGCAGGAGTGCCACCTTATTCAATCCCAACATGGTGCCACACTTTGTTACAGATTACTTTTGTTTTTCTACAACACTGACATGAACCTAAGAAAGTTAAAAAAAAACAAAAAACAAAAAAACAAACCACTTGATTCTTCAGCTTTTCAGACACAGCTCAGTATAACCAGGTGTGATGATGCTGCTGGTCGAGCAGAGCAGAGCCACTGCTCTTCCTCATGTAAGTTGAGTTGCTGAGTTGGAGACAGGAGCTCAGGGGTTTTTAAAAGAAGGGGCATCAGGCGTACACACCAATCCGGCCCCTCTCTCTTCACCATTGGCCAGTGAAGTGTAACATCTGGGTCCCCCATATCATCTTCCCCCCCCAAAAAAGGTGAGGGTTTGGTGGGGGCAGAAAGGGAGAGACACACACTCACAGAGGGAGGGAGAGTGTGTCTGTAGGTGCTGTAAAAATAACTCTTTCCTCTTTTTCCAGCCAAGTTCAGTCTCATTTTCATATATTTATATACTTTTTTGCTTTGTAGTCTTATTTTACTGCTTTATATCCACAGAGCAGGTGGGAGCGTGTGTCCTTCTGAAATTGTATCTATGCGTGTCACAAATCAAGTAGTATACAGTGGTTTGATCTTATTAACACATAAGAAAACGGTTTGAAACAAGACTTTCTTATAATTCACACGAAAGACTTAAGGCTTTGTTCACTGTTTATTCTATTAAATGGAGGAAGACATTTTTACACATCTTCTCTCTCTGTTCCAGATGCTCTTCTCCCTCTGGTTCAACTTCTGGTTCAGTTTTGTAACTTTCTAAGAGTCACTGATTGCCGGCCGATGCACTGCCAAGGAGTGGAAGTGGCGTCATATGGCATGCCATTCAGGAAAAACTCCTCAGACATGAGACATGCTTATGAAGTGCAAAGTACTTGTACTTGTTGCTGTTTAGTTTAGACGCTTGTAAAGTCCATGGAAATTAAAAAACATTGAGTGTACACTTTTATAAATCCCCCTAGATTGGGGAAAAATTTTGGTTTGGTTTGTTTTTTGTCTTTTGCCCTCCCTTCAAAACAGATGTAGGAACATTAAGGTAATTACACCAAGCCTTTTGTCTTCATCTTGATAAAGGTTGCTTTGACAATGATAGAAAAACTACAGAATTGTGTCTAAAATATTGTATTTACAAACACGAAATACTATATTTTATTGGTAATTTTTTTCGATAAGAAATCGGATTCTAAAAACATTAAGTTTGGTATGGCAACATACTCTTTTTTTTCATGAAGGTGAACAATGTATGTGGCCACAATTATGAAAAAACTCATATACTCTGAGGTGGCCAATGGAGCAACAAGGTGTAGTAGCTTTAATACATGTAATATTGCCATCTCCTGTAATGGTTCACGAAAAAAGGAAACCAAATTCTGGGTAAATGTTGCCGGACATACTGTGAATAAAAATTGCTCAGATCTCAGCTTTTCCATGTTGCGCAATATAAGAACCAGATTAATCTTCCTATCTCACTGCGGCTTTCAGGAAATCCTTTGGCCACACTTTTTCATGTAAGACCACCTTTTACTAGACGTTACATCTGCCTTAGTCTCTTATGATCGTTCAATTCAGCCAGCCAGTGGTGTCTCCAAAGCTCATTACTCAGCTGCTCAAGAGATGAATATGTGACAAAGTGGTGACAGGTCGCCTTTTCCTGACAGGGATTGGACAGGCATGAAAGACAGGACCTCTGAGCACTCTAACATACTTCGACAATCCTCATCAGTCTTCCCCTTAAAGATTAAATAATCCAGAGTGACATTCCTTTTCACTGACTTTACTACACCCACTTGCACATGTGCACACGAACTGGGCATTAACACATTAGCATTCACAAGAAGCTCCTGTGCATCATATAAATAAATATTACCTCATTTATAAACACCACAGCAGCCTTCCTTAGTCATTCTCTTTAGAGCCTGCAGGATTTAACTCAATAATGAGAGACCTGTCTCTACGGTCAATTATAGTCTGATCACATCTGTTTATTGCTTTCATTACCGAACCAAATCCAGTTGGGACCCAATAAACAGAAGGAACAGTGTGTGCTCATCGAAGAAGCACAACACTAATTGCATGTGATGTGCATATAACACAGCTTGGTGGCCTGTGATTAGTAACCTCCACCTAACTAAACAAGCTGTGCTAAAGTTAGATCCTTGAGTAAGTCATCCTGAGTAAATAAATTATAATAAAATAAATATTTTTGTTTGCCAGTACATTGCTATGTGTTGAAGTATGCAGTATTTTATTGTCTAAAAATCTAAATCTGTTTCTATGTGTTTATTGAATTTGAGGCTGCTAGCCATTTTCAGTGTCAATCGGAAAAGCTCCATTCTCAACACACTGTCACTGAAGTGGTTTGAGGGCAAACTACACGTCAACACACGTGTTTTCAGCCTGTAAGAGGAGATTTTGGCCAATCGCAGGTCTTTTCAGAGAGAGACATAGCATTCTTGTTGACTCTTCTATACACGTAGATGCCTGTAAACGTCCCATCAGATGGACAGATGGATTCGTGTCAATAACAATAACAGCGTGCTTTTGTATTTTTTTTGGACAGGTAACTTCACTTCCTGAAATCTTAGACGCGTTCTTCTGGTTGGTTCCGCAGGTGGATTTATTTCAAAGAAAAGGGAAAAACAGGTGACAAACACTGAATGTCGCTTAAAGTTTAGTTTTATGCTAAGCCGAAGCTTCACATCTGCATGTGTTTGCTCACGTTGAGGAGGATTTATAGCTGTGAGCCGATAAATGCAGGAAGGCAGCAGTACTTTCAGGATATAGTTATTTTAGACCGTTGATAGTCGCTGTCAAAGAAAACAGAAAAATATTTTTTAAATTGAAGTTGTTTTTTTATTATTGGACAAGAACTGTCTTAGCCTTTTATAAACAAATAAAAAAACAATACACATCTCATCTCAGCAGCACACTTGAGTAGAAAGTTAAATATAATAACATAAAATTATCAGAATATGAACATTTGAAAAAAAAAACAAAAAAAAAACCTGTTGAAATAAAATTCAAGTCTTGGGCAATTTAGAAAATTCATCTTTCTTTTCTTACTGTTGAAAGAGAAATTTCTGCCTTCCGCAAAATAATCAGTGAACAGTGTAATGCTACAGCTTTTACAAGTTGATTTACACAGAGTCATCATGCTATTCCCTAAAAAGACATGACCGAAACAACAATTTCTAAATATTATCTTCTACTGTAGCTCAACAAGACATTTGGCCAATCTGTAAAATGCAACAGAAATTGATTAACTGGATGTTTTTTCGAAATGAAGATTGGCTCTTGTGTTTCCCATGTGTTACAATTCTATGAGACAGTCTGTGCCGGGGTAGTCTGGGAGGTTAAGCTCGTATTTTTTCTGGATGTCATAGGGCAGGAAGCGTCCAGCCAAGAAATGCTTCCCTGAAAAACTCACAGCGCACTTCTTTGGTGCTGTAAGCGAGATGAGAACCTCGGGGTTTATTCCATCCTGGTTCGGTTTTTCTACATCCCAACCTGAAAAGGACAAGAAGAGCATTTTGGTGACTTCAGCCTGGTGTGTTCATGCCCAGCAGGTAGTGTATTTGAGGCTTGATGAGATCAGACTGTGCTGACTTGAGCGTAAGATTTATCTTTCGCGTACGCCTCCAAACTTAGAAAGCTCCTGCCTGAGAGCCAAAGCTCCTCTGGAGCTGCCTGGAGGCTCATTTATCATGGTGTGTTTCCATCTAATATTCACCGTCTGTACACGAACATTCACCTGAGGGGACATCCACGCTGACGATGGGAATCTTGACTTGCTTCAGACTGACCAGAATCCCAGAGTAAGGCTCCTTAATGTTGCCACAGTCCGCCTCTGGGCCCAGCATGGCGTCAATCACTACGTTGTAGGCATCATTTATGAGCTGCACCTGAATGCAACACATTGGTAATTTTTAAAAGAACTGTTCAACGAGGGGCGACAACTCCAGCGGGTCAGGATGATTAAAGGAAAGGTTCAACTTTTTTCAAGTCAATTTAAAAACTATATGTAAAATGTATTGTCTGCAGTAACTGCTCCAATAGAAGTGTCCCTTCAGAAAAACAGCTACACGGTAAAGGTCAGGCCCAAACTCTGAGTAGAGTAATAACTCTGTCCAAAAGCGCATCATGATGTTCAGCAAAATATCTGACAACACCCAAAAAAAAAATGTGTCTTCTTTTCTTCCTCTTTGTTCCTGGTGATTTTTTCCTTTCTTGGCAGCAGTGGAGGGTTACTTCCACAAAGACGCCATTACCTCAATTAGACTACCTCTGGAGCTAAACTGTTAAATCCTGTGGCCAATATTTTTTTGCAGTGATAGAGGACTTTAGGGTTTCGTCCAGGCTTTTTTCGTTGGAATCGCTTGGGGAAAAGATCCGTTTTCACAGCCAGTATAGAGAGAAGGACCGTTTACAGTGACTAATAACTCTTATAGCACAAATTTCTGTCTGAGTCTTGTTTTAAGACTTGAGAACGTGAACCTATCCTTTAGCAGCTCAAAAAAGATATCTTTTTCAGACTATTACTCTTTATTAGCTTAGACAAACTGCCCAAATCAAATTAGACATTTCTTCAATTTCACTTGCAACAGGCTCAAAAGGTTAGGAAGCAATGATCTATATATTAAGTGGGCTATTTTGTAAAAATGTAGCTGACCTCGGTGGGGAGGTAGGAGAGGAAAGGGATGTCCATCTTCTCACACTGGACTGTGAAATCCTGGTGTAGACTGTGAGAGGAGCGTTTAGGGTGGTAGATGGTTGGCTCGTATTCCTACAAAAGATTTGGTAGCAGGGAATATGAAGAAAAGGACACAAGGGGGGATAGAGGGTCAGTGATTTCAGCAAAGAGAGTTTGAGATGATTGAGTGAGGCTGATGTACGTACATAAAGTTGTCATCAACTTAAAGACAATTCAAAATGGTGTTATCCGGCGAAGAGGAGGTGTGGTTTTCTTCTGTCAGCTCCTGAAGGAATACTTCCTTTACATTGTGGAAGCTAAGAAGAGTAGAAGCTGGACTCCTACAGTTTGAAAGGGCCCTGATGCTCAGCAGGATGCAGCTTTGATCGATGACCTTCACACTCGCACAAAGATAAATCTTAAAACCTGGGACCTGCTGTCAGCAATGTGTGTCTGTGTGTGTCCATGTGCATATGTTTGTTAGTGTTGTTTTTTTTTTTGTTTTTTTTTTAAATAGTCACATAGATTACTTAACCTTTAAAAGCCAGAGTTAGGTTTCATCTTGTAGTCGGAGTTATTATAGGAGCAAAAAGAAAAGTTCAGTGATGTACAGTAGAGCAACACAGTCCACATCAGGAGCAGTTTGGGGTCAACAATACACAAGATGACTTTTGATTCCCATTGTAACGTAACTGTTTGTGCTGTTTTTACTATGTTGATGAAGCACAATCATTTCCTAAAGTGCTTTTTGTACCTAAGCCATGTCTGGTTTTATAGAAGCCATGGCAACAATGATTAGGTACACCCCTCTTGGTACATTTGGCATGTTTAAATGTTCATTATTGTAAACAGGAAAATAAAAAAATGAAAAAAAAAAAAAAAAAAAAAAAAAAGAAAGAAAAGAAAAAACATCTGTATGATTTTCCAGGTCCAGGTCTGAACGGTGGTGCTCACACAGTTGGGGGGGGAAAAAAAAAAATCATCAATGTGTGAAATATTCTTGATAATCCAGGCAACACACTGTTGACAGCAAGCAATTTAAAGTCAAGTCATTTAAAATGTTATTGCTCTGACTCAGTGAAAGAAACTAACCCAATACATTTACTCCACTAATTTTATGTGTTTGCTCCACTGCCGTTCGAATGAAAGTACAGTTTGAATATTTTCACTTAGCTACGAATACGACAGTTCTATTTATTTAACATATTAATGGGTTACAGGAGCAATACATGTGAATCTTGAAAAACAAATACTGTTAATAATCATACAGCAAGTCAACTACCTATCTTTATCAAAAGTAATCCAAGTAAACAACTACAACAGTAATATAAGAGAAATAAATAAAGAGCGCCTGTTCTTTTAAATGTGTGTGAGCTGATTTGATCAATCAGGTCGGGGAGAGTGCTGCCTCCTCAGGGATGCTGAACCAATCAAAGCACCACAGTGACTGACTAATTGAGACTCAAATAATATCTGCCGTGTGTGTGTGTGTGTGTAGTTGTGTGTCTTTGGGTTTGTCCTTGACCTCATCACCAGTTACACAATCAGATGGTGTGAAACTTAAGATGAGCTCACAATGACAGAACTGAAATCTACCATGAACTGCAAACAAGTGAGGTTGCTGACAGGGCTGTTTCCAAATCAGGGTTACACCTCCTCACCTTGTCGGCTGATACAGTTGTAGGATTTTAGACGCAAGTCCATTATGAGAGAAGGCATGAGGTCTGCACCAAACTCCAGTCTTTGACTGATGAAAAACAAACTTTTTGAAAGATGACAACACTGAAAACATCTGTCTAAACGTTCATTTTTACAGCCACTGTGGACTTCAGACAGCTTTTAATCATATTCATCCACAAAGCTGGGAAGGTAAATAATAAAGTAAAGCTGAATTTGGTACACGCCAGCTATAACATGACTAGCAACAGAACTATGACATTTCCATGCAGTGACTGTCAATAGAGCCTGTGTAATGCGCCAAACATGACATCATGTCCACTTGTTTTACAGTCATGTGTATAACACACCAAAACTAATGTTCAGAGCAGTTCTTTTTTTTCATGCTCAGCTTTGATCGAAAGATACCTGCGTCTTCTGCTACGCTGCATGATGTTTTTCCATAGCAGTCAAAATAATTTAAGATTGACAACAGATTTAGACACAACTTGATTCTGTGAACATGGACAACTAGGAGTGGCGTGAGAGGGAAGTTGGCCTGTTCTCCTGCAGCTGATCATTCATTTCTATGCTCTGTATGATCACATTCACAGCTTTGCATCATGGGCTCAAGGCTGTGCGTGCACATGTGTGGGTGTGCACATGCATGTCTGTGTGTGTGTGTGTGTGTTAATGTCTCACGTGTATGCCTGCATGGCTTCTTGCTGACAGGAATCACGTTGCACCGTAAAAAACATACACTCTTAGACCAGACTCGCAGTCCAAAGTAAGTACTCAAGTTTCTGGATGTAGAGTGAACACAGACAAGTGTCGCCCTGATCTGTGCTGTAGTGTGCAATCACTTCACAATAATAAAGTCTTATTTATAGTACATTTAAAAAATACACAAGAAATAACAGATGCAGAAGGTAAAAACATTAGAAACAGAGCAGCTGCAGACAAAATGCATAAACGATGCAATAAAAAAAAAAAAAAAAGAGGGGGAATTAATATCCAAGTGGTTTAAGATTTTTTTCAGGTTAAGTTTTTAAGTTGCTCTTTATTCATTTTTCAACTGTTACGGTTATGTATAACCCTCAGAGCTGACCTTTGACCCCAGGCTTGGCCTTAGGAGGGAAACGGACAGAGTGGGAAGTGAGAGGGGGCAGAGATAGACTCCACGGAGAATCTTCAACAAAGTCTGTCTAACATGGATTTAATCAGAACTGTAAATCTAACATGTCAGGCACATATGGTAAAGTGCATAGATGCATTCCTTTCTAAACTATAGACCACAACTATTGTTTGACTTCCAATACAGTCAGACTGGGGCATGACTATCGAACTGGGCAGTTAAATAAACTGCACTTGCACTGCAGTACAAAAGATTATGGACTGTCGCAGGCTGGGAGAGGATGAATCTTTCCTTGGGGGGAAAAAAAAAAAACAATACAAAAATAACTAAAAACTAAAATATTTGTCCTGATCGGTCAGTCAGCATGTGGTTTGAGAAGCAGACATCATGATTATGACATCATATGATGGCAGCTGAGCGTAAGACACAGACAGATTTAATGAGAGTTACAATAGCATGATATCATGGTTGTCTGAGTGCCCTTGCAGAGAAGGTAATTATAGGATAACTGCTCTGAGCCATTTACAGGAGCTGGAACACAATTCTTTCTCGCACAGAAGGGCTGTATAGGGGATCCCCTGTTAGTCCTGACCTGAGTTAAGGCTGTTTCTTTGATTGTGATATCATATAAATGACGCTAAATGACGAAATGACTGATATGTCACCGATGTGTTGTCAAATATAATAAGGACTCGCTGATGAAAATTAACTTTCATGCAGTTTATTATGCACTTCGTTCAGTAGTTTACTCACAAACATGCGCAGGTGTCGGGCACACACCAGGCCGATGGAGCCATTTTGATCTGGACCGCAGATTACCAGCACTGTTGGCTGCTTCTTTGCTAGAGAGCTGAGAGGGTAGGCCTGGTGGAGACACACATGGAGAGGCAGACAAAGTAGAAACTGAGCTCATGATTGAGTCAAAGGAAACATATAAGAGACAGGGATAGAAGATATGTACAGATGAGAAAATGGAAAGAGTTATTGAGAGAGAACAATAGTGAGAGAAAAACAAGAGGAAGATCAATAGTCATCAGGATTCAGCAGTATCCCTGGGACTTCTGGCTGCTTTTTTTAGAGCCGGACATCCGATCTGTGCCTCAGCCTCTCCATCATATTCAGAGTGCCTCACTGCAGCATACCAGGCATGCCAGACGAGAATGGCCAATGAACTACCTCCATTGTCTCTTCTGTCTATAAGAAAGGGGTCCAATCTCATTAAAATAACCCTGGCAGCAGTGGAAAAATACCAGTGTCTTCACCGCGGGATGCTTCCGTATATATATATAACATATTTTCCGTCACAACCCCTTTCCCTTGTAAATCACCCTGCACCTTCTTAAATGCAGCAGGTATTTGCCTGTGTAGCTAATCTTCCATCTCCATCTGTGACTATTTGTGTGTGATTATATGGGTGTACACACATTGCAGTTATGATTATGGAAAGCCCCAAAATATGCTTCAGTTTCCACAGATTTCCTTAAAGCACAAATAAAGTTTTTGCCACATTGACGATCGTCAGCAGATGCTTTCAGGAGGTTTTGTTCACATAGGACATTATTGCATGACAAAAGAATGATTGTTAATCATTTTAAAAGGTCACAGCATCATTTCCAAAGTGAGAAAAAGAACGTGAAATGAAGGAGACAGAGACTTGTGGAAATCATGTCTAATTAGGACCCAATAAATGTGTGTCAGACAGACAGGCTGTAAGAGGAATTAGCCTGGTTTTATCACATTCAGAAGTAATCTGGAGCTGCAGTTCACAGTAACATTTGAGTTTACAGCCTAAAAGTTGTAAGCATTTTGTAATTACACAGCACATATTATACATTTATTAGAAAATAATAATGAATACTTGCAGCTACTAGTGTATTTGTCAGTAATGTATAAATTAATCTTATATCTTAACTTTTTACATGGATGCTCCATTGTTAGGGTTGTTCTCAACAATGTCATGCATCATCTAGCCCATTTTTTCTTAACTTATCATCTATCCCAGCTCAACCTTTTGTTCTGTTTTCTTTGTTTTCTATACGTATGAATAGATTAGAAATCTGCTCAAAATAAAAATCAGGAAATTTACCGGCATTGTGTAATTCACGCAGTGGTTGCTGCCCTTTTATTAAATCACTATCCTTCCAAACCCTTTATTGCACTCTGTTGTTATTTCAATTGTTATAAGTTATTATTTATTATTACTGTTATAAGTGCGCAATAATTACAAATTACCGACGCTGTAATTAAGGCTGTAGCAGAACATGTTACATAATTAATGTTAATAAAAACTTTTTGTGCCAGTTCATCCGTTGATCCTTGACGAGCTGGAAATAGGCCACACATAAAACCCATTAACTTCCACTTTCACCACTTTCACAACGAGGGAAAGTTCATAAGGAGAAATAGGCCATTCCCTACGTTGTATAATTGGTTATAATAAGACTCACATAGCACATTAATTAGAGCAATGAATCTAGGAGAAGAGATGGTGGCCATTATCTCCATCATAACAGCTCAGATGAGAAATCATCGTCCGCAGTGAGATGGAGGAGTGTTACGGTCACGGATGGGTAATACTGGGAAAGAGAAGCAGGGAGTGAATGAATATATATTAAAAAAAGAGAGAGACACTGACATTGGCGTTGAAAGTAAAACTTAGTGTCTTTCATTTTAATATCTAATGAGTGAGTTTCACACTGGGTAACCTGATCTTTATGGCATTTAATGGAACATATCATCATCATTAGTGCAAAAGCCATTAAAAATGAACCTTATCTGATAGTGCTGACCCGTCACCTGCTGTGAACTCAACCATATACAGTAAGCATTGCTAAAGAAGCAGTGAGGTGTGTGACTTCAAGCTGCACCATTTAATGTATTTTTATGTTTAACAAGCGATCAAATAACTTTGTGAACGCTAATGGAGTCTATTGAAATTTTAGAGAATTATCACCTGACTCTGCAGATTTACAGAGCATGTTTTGGATCATTGGTTTTGGTTTTTCAGGCCCACAGCACCATACGTTCCACATGCAGCAGGAAGCAATTTTCAGCAAATTTCCCCCTGGCAAAGCCGCCTTGCCAAGTGTCAGGCAGCGACAGTTAAAGAGTGAAATAAAGGTTGTTTTCCTCAGCTAAAAGTGGAACGAATGCTGGACTCCAAGTCATCTGGTGGACCGAAAAAAGCAACATTTTATGTTTGAGCGTAAACAAGTTCACATGAGAAGGCTTAATGACCTCTAAGTGCTGAGGGCCAGTGAGGAGGAGTGAGGAGGAGCAGTGATATCAGTGCTGGAGCTATTTGATGCCGGAGAAACCATTAAAGCCACACAACGGTGAAGGTGAGCAGCTATAAAGGGAGCAGGCAGTGCTCTCATATGTTTTAAAGCATATGTCTCATCTCACAGAAGCTTAATACATGCCGAACACTTTAAAAACTGATTAGTACATGGGTGAAGGCAATTAGCAGAAAAGGACACAGAGACTATTTCTAAAGGGTTCTTGTTTATGGGGTCTGTTCTGTTGAATATGCTCCTTTGTTTGTTCTTGAATAGTAACAACGTGAACTGCCAGGGCAATCTTCAAGCAAATGTTGAGTTCCATGACAACTTTAATCACCATATTAAAATCAACTTGCAAGTATGATCTAATTCTTCGTGCTTTTAGACGTATTACACACTTGTTATGAACAAAAAGTAGATGGCACGGCCAAAACACACCAAAGTCGTCTTGATTTCTAGCCAATAGCGATAATGGCCTCGCTCCTTTCTATTAACTTATAAAAAATAAAAAAGTTAACTAATAAAATAGTTCAAATGTTTGATTTTTTTTTTTTTTTTTTATGATATTTTTGATGTGTATGAGATTTGTGCAAGTGCAGACAGATGTTTTGTTGGATCTATCGAGCACATTTACGATCTGGTCTTTTGCTCTCCTGAAAACTTTCAACATTTTCTTTTTAGTTTGCTGAAGGTGCAGTCCAAACAGCAATCTCAAAAATAAATCATTTATCCTAACTCAAAACTACATCATAAACGGGTCGTGCATATAATGTTCAGGAATAAGTGTGGGGTCAGGAGCAGAGCTTTGCTAGGACCCCACTCACACAGTCTCTCCCACACACACCTAAAAAAAGAAAAATGTCTGATTGCAATAAAGTCTCTATGGGAATACCTCTGAAATAAATGCTAAAGACACATGTGCCTTCACCTCCAATCAATCTGAAACACACATGGAGCCTGAGAAAACACGATCAGGGTCCTAAATACACAAATATAGTCACATGCAGCAAAATTCTGCCTTTAATATCACATGCAAAGGCTAAACTTGGGTCCCTGGCCTCCTCTTAACTATAGGCTAATTTATTGCAATGAAGTAACAGTAACGTCTCTTGTCTCCACTCAGGTGATGAAAAGCCTCAGACTGATACAGAAACACGCACACAGTCTGGAGCTGGTGGCTGTGGATGCTGGAACAGTAGAAGGATACCTTACAAAAAAAACCCCAAAACCGGAGGTGTGAGTGTATGTGTGTGTGTGTGTGTGTGTGACTGAGGACATGATTGTTTGTGTGGTATATGTGGAAGCCAGAAGCAGCAGCAGCAGCAGTGGGCCTGCAGTGAAATCAGTGAAATCAGACCGCCTGCATCTCTTTCTACTGTAATTTCCTTTAAATAGCAGTGATGTCATGTAAGCGGTAGCGCGCTGCTGGCGGTTGCGGGCAGCAGCCGTCCAGGCCATGTTTTTCTAGAAAGGCTATGCTGACGGGGGCTGAGGGTGGAGGGCCCGGGCATGAGTCCAGCAGCGGCTGATGATAATAGAGGGGAAGTAGATGTGGTGGGTTTAATCACTATGAGGGGAGAGCACTTTTGAGTGATGCTGCCACTTTGCCTGTCTCCAGTTTTATTCCTCTTCTTTTTTTTTTTTCTTTCCCCCAGTTCCTCATTTTTCATTTCACACCCTTTAAACTGCTGCTGCTATGTCTGTCCGTCACCCCCCAGGAATGTAATTGCTGTCTTCAGTTCAACATTAATGAACTTTAACATTTACAGCTATTCATGAGACGTCCTATAAAACCAACGCAATTAAAACACTCAAATCAGCTCCAAGCATGACAGTAGGAGTGATTGATATTTCACACTGTGAGACATATACTTGTATTTATTGTTTGTTTGTTTTGGCCTAGTAACAAGCCCTGATGACAGCAGTGGAATATTAACACTGACTGAAGGGTGTCTTATTTCACACATTTAACAGACAACATTTTAAACAGCAGTTTGGTCACTGCCAGACATGTAACTCCGTGGAAACTATCTGGCCTTTAAATTGCTAAATGTTCAATTAGCTAATTGACTTTGTCTCTTGATTGACGTTTTTCTTTTCTCTCTCTCTCTCTTTTGCTGAGAAGGAAGCTTATAATTCTAACTTGAAACAGTTTGCATATTTAGCCAGAGTGAAGTCAGTGACAACAGCAAGAGTGGAAGGCAACAGTGAAGCTCGTCAGGAAACCAAAGTAATGAGCAAAAATGCTAAAATGCTCCATCTAGATGAGAGAAACAGCATAATAGGGTGACAAGCCCGAGTGGGTTTGTCATTAAAAGTAGCACCTTTCACATCAACACCATTATTAAGGTGATGGTTTTAATGTCACAGATCAACTTGATTTTCCTTAAAAAAACTCTAACATCACGTCATCGAAAACATTCTCAATACAAAAAAACCAAAGAATTTTTGTATGGTAATGTGTCTCTTCCTGTCTTTGCACGTTCTGAAGCTATGTTCATCTCATTAAAACTGCTGTTTGTTGTTGGTGTATGTTTCACTATGTCTTTGTCCCATCTCTCTTTTCCTCATCATCCCTCTTCTTGACAGTAGCATGAGGTTTCATGTGTCTTGTAGCTCAGACTCTTATTCGTCACAGCCTGTTGAAGAGCCCACTAAGAAAACCAGCGTGGCACTAAATCAAGCCGGCGGTCTGGTCAAAGGGAACCACACGTGTTCCCATCAGCCCTTCACGCACGCACTCAGACACATAATGACACGGCAACCGCACCACAAAAGGAGGTGAGTTGTGCTTCTGGACCAGCGTGGACGAGGAGCACAAAGTGAGCTCAGGTGTTCTGCCCCAAGGTGAGCTGCCCAAGTGTTTGGAAGTAAATGTCACAGAAGGTTAAAACATTTCCTCCACATAATGATCAGGCATTTTGTATGGGATTCGATGCAAATTAGGAGAGTGTAAGTAACAGCAGCTGTGACTTATTGACTCTCTCCTAAGTCAGACAGTCACACCAGAACTTCTCCACATTTTGTGATAATTAGTGTAGGCAGACACGGACTGTGCAGCGGCTTTAATAAAAAAAATAAATTGAAATGGCTTGCTGAATGATACGCCATGTAGTCTATTAAATGGTTTCGCACAGGATTGGGTAGATTGAATCCATTTTTTTTGACAGATTTTATTTGACTTGAGCTTGGAATAGGGGTTTTGTATTGGAAGGTTTTACGCAGAAAAGGGACATAATTGGAAAAATATGCATGACCATCTTTGATTTGGCCTTTTTCTTTGTATTCAGAAACATTTTGTGGATGTGGGGGGAAACTGCAAGCTATCTCAAAGCAAAGGATTGACTGAATATGCGCAACTACACAAAATGTGTGAAAGGAACTAATTACTTAAAAAAAAAAAAAAAAAAAAACCTGTGACATTTTCAAACACTAACTAAACATTTGTTGTATTGAACTTTCCTGCAGCACTGGTGCCACCAGTTTAACAATCCAAAGAAGCTCTGAGCATAACACTGCAGTCCAACAGGGGTCCTTTTCACAATAAAACAGCTATACAATCACACTGGAATGACTTTATTGGTCTAAACCTTTCATTTATAGTGATAGTATACGACTGGTTCAGACAACACAAATATGGATAAGTAGAGATTTTTTTTTACTTTTTATGACTGAAAGAAGGAAAGTTTGCCTCATGCCACTATCTGCTTCATATGTTCATGTATATTCAAAATACTGCAGTTGGAGAACATTCATTCATTCATATTCAACCGCTTATGCTGGAGCCAATCCCAGCTCACACTGGGCGAGGGCAGGGTATACCCTGGACAGGTCGCCAGTCCATCGCAGGGCCACAGTTGGAGAACATATGCAACAAAATTTCATTCATGTGCACTCCAGTATATATTTGAATGGCAATAAAATATTGAATCTGATTACTTTAAAAAAGAAATGGAGGCAGACTAAAAACAAAAAGAGAGAGATGTGAAAAGCAGAAGTTGCACAGACCTTGGTGATGGCGAGGGCGCATGCTTGTCCCCAGATCTCTATCAGCTGCTGTTGTCCGAACCTGTAGTCCCTCATCAGCTCTGTCTCGATAGCAGCTGCCTCACCTTTACTGTCGGGCACAGAAGGACATATTGTTAGTAGGAGCAGTACTATGATTGTTTACCAGGGTCATCCATAAAACCATCAGCAGCATAGCTGTAGTGGTGTTGCTCCTCGAGGAGAAAGGTCGGACTGTGTTTAACATGTTATCTTCAGTCTATTCTGAGAAATACTTCCTGTGTAACTCATCATGTTATCCACCAGCAGAAATGTGCTTGATGCAAAGAACTGATCGTTTGAATCAAAGCAATTTCTGCCTGAATGTTAAGTGATGACATACCAAGAGCCAGACAAACATTTGGTCATAGAAATTCTGTTTGCTTTCATTCGTATTTAATATTTTTACTTATTTAAGTTTACATATAATCAATCAACCATCCCTGTTTTCATTTATGACATAAAGATGCATCCAAACATCTGAGCCACTTCAATGGGACATCATTTCTCCATGAACAGTTCAACTCTCAAGTTTTACAATTTAATTGCAATTGGATAATTATAATTTTTTCTTCTTTCTCAAGTCAAATCCACTGGTCTTCACACATCACTGACATTGTAGTTTGTAATTTGTTCTCATTTTGGAGGAGGATCTAAAACATGTCACAAACCTGTATCCTGTGTCTTGCTGCTTGGTCTCTAACAGTGCATTGTTCCTCCCAACACAACAGCAGTGATTGACAAGGTGACCATCAGATTTTACAGAACACAAATCTTTACACAATCTAATTTTGCTATGAAAAATACAGCAGCAACACAGCTAAATAGATCTGCTCACAGGCATGCCTAAGTGGTTGTCATATACTGTATGTCATATATGTGAATGAGTCAAGGTCTTCTCATGGCAAACTTTAACAGCGTCATTAAACTGGAAACAGAACAGGTGAGTGACAAACTGAACTGTTGCCTTTACAGCAGTGTACATATGTCCATGTGTTTACGTCCACTTGTTTTCTGCTGTTATATCAGTAATGGTCCGTTTACATATGTTTGATCTGCAGTGATTGCCACTTTGCTTCCTCCGGCTGCTCATAACATGATGGTAGTGTGACTAATGCTGCTGTATTAAAAGCCGCTGCTGCACTTTTAGCCACAGTTATGTGAGCGTGTGTGTGTATGTGTGTATGCATGCGTATGTGTAATATGTGTGACAAATGCAGTTAGGACAGCACACCCGCGGGCAGGTGACAAGGCCACAGTGCTGTCACCTTTTATTCTTTTATTCAGGGCATGTAGAGAAACAGGCCAAACCAATTCTATCTGCCTTCCTCATTTGAAACCTGCTTCTGTATAATCCATATTACTCTACAGACACCTGGTGGACGCAATCAGTACTGCAGCTCTAACTCTGGATGATTTAAAAAAAAATAATAATAATAAAAAGGCACTTTCAGTCCAATACTCCATGTTATTCACTTCACTTCAAAAATCCCTCCCATCCCAGAGATGCAAGACAACATTGCACTTGCTGAATTATAACACAAGGGTTATTCAAGTGAGGGTCGATATTTGTGTCTCAACTAAGTTCATTTATCAGACTATTGTTCGGCAGTAACTACAGATGAGCAAACAATCAATGCACAAAATCAATACTGTGCTCCGAATCAGCACAGACCTGACAGAGTCACTTCATTCTGCCTCAAAGCTCTGCCTATTATAGAAGATCAAGAGCTCTTTCTCACGCTCTATGATTGTGTGTGTGTGTTTCTCTGTAGGTTACATCATCACTACATGTGACATAACCAAAAAAAAAGAAAAATAAATCTATGGAGTCATAATATTTAAAACATAACATTTAAAAACTCAAATAAAAGATAAAAATGAACTTTCCAACAGATTTCTTTTAAATCGGGTTGGCAGTCGTTTGAGTAGTAATAATACTGTACGGATTAGACTGCTGCCTCACAACAGATTCGTCCATTGTTCACAAAGAAAAAGAAATACCACCAATACCACTAATACTAATCCAAATCTGTTAGTTTGTGTGTGTGTGTGTGTGTGTGACAGAGAGATAGAGAGAATCTATTTAGGAATCAGGAAAGTAGTCTGCACTTTTTCCTCTTCTTTGTGGCATCAGTATGACTGATACACAGCCAACTGCTGCTCCTTTTAGTTTCTTTTAAGACCGATGCATGTGTACGTGTGTGTGTCTGTGTCAGCAAGCCGGTGGTTCCAAATGGGGGCTTCTGGCATTTACCTGTGCCAGTGGAGCGACAGCAGCTGTCACCCACAGCTCACCTCAGGGATGTTTCCTGAGTCGCTGTGACAAATTGATCTTTGGAAAGTTCACCTCAGTCCACAGTTCTTGCCCTGAGTTTTGCTGCACCACAGCTTCTCACAGGTCTCCTTAAGCTGAACTGTTTCACAAGATTTGTATATAAATTTTAAAAATATGAAAAAAAAATAAAAAAAAATTACACAATTATGCATTGTTTTTGAATGAAGACCCACCAGAGATATTAATTATTAAGGCTTAATATTTTTTGACAAAACAAAATGTGAGTCTGCAGTTCAACAGCTGCTTGCTTTTGCCAAGAGGTCCTGCCACAAGGGAGCAGCACAGTGTTTGGACAGGCTACAGCCAGATAATGATTTCATGTGACAAATTTCCTGTCTTTGTACACTGCTCAAAAAAATAAAGGGAACACTTAAACAACACAATGTAACTCCAAGTGAGTCACACTTCTGTGAAATCAAACTGTCCACTTAGGAAGCAACACTGATTGACAATCGATTTCACATGCTGTTGTGCAAATGGAATAGACAACAGGTGGAAATTATAGGCAATTAGCAAGACACCCCCAATAAAGGAGTGGTTCTGCAGGTGGTGACCACAGACCACTTCTCAGTTCCTATGCTTTCTGGCTTATGTTTTGGTCACTTTTGAATGCTGGCAGTGCTTTCACTCTAGTGGTAGCATGAGACGGAGTCTACAACCCACACAAGAGGCTCAGGTAGTGCAGCTCATCCAGGATGGCACATCAATGCGAGCTGTGGCAAGAAGGTTTGCTGTGTCTGTCAGCGTAGTGTCCAGAGTATGGAGGCGCTACCAGGAGACAGGCCAGTACATCAGGAGACGTGGAGGAGGCCGTAGGAGGGCAACAACCCAGCAGCAGGACCTCTACCTCCGCCTTTGTGCAAGGAGGAACAGGAGGAGCACTGCCAGAGCCCTGCAAAATGACCTCCAGCAGGCCACAAATGTGCATGTGTCTGCTCAAACAGTCAGAAACAGACTCCATGAGGGTGGTATGAGGGCCCGACGTCCACAGGTGGGGGTTGTGCTTACAGCCCAACACCGTGCAGGAGGTTTGGCATTTGCCAGGGAACACCAAGATTGGCGAATTCGCCACTGGCACCCTGTGCTCTTCACAGATATAGGCAGGTTCACACTGAGCACATGTGACAGACGTGACAGAGTCTGGAGATGCCGTGGAGAACGTTCTGCTGCCTGCAACATCCTCCAGCATGACCGGTTTGGCAGTGGGTCAGTAATGGTGTGGGGTGGCATTTCTTTGGGGGGCCGCACAGCCCTCCATGTGCTCGGCAGAGGTAGCCTGACTGCCATTAGGTACCGAGATGAGATCCTCAGACCCATTGTGAGACCATATGCTGGTGCGGTTGGCCCTGGGTTCCTCCTAATGCAAGACAAAGCTAGACCTCATGTGGCTGGAGTGTGTCAGCAGTTCCTGCAAGACGAAGGCATTGATGCTATGGACTGGCCCGCCCGTTCCCCAGACCTGAATCCAATTGAGCACATCTGGGACATCATGTCTCGCTCCATCCACCAACGCCACGTTGCACCACAGACTGTCCAGGAGTTGGCGGATGCTTTAGTCCAGGTCTGGGAGGAGATCCCTCAGGAGACCATCCACCACCTCATCAGGAGCATGCCCAGGCGTTGTAGGGAGGTCATACGGGCACGTGGAGGCCACACACACTACTGAGCCTCATTTTGACTTGTTTTAAGGACATTACATCAAAGTTGGATCAGCCTGTAGTGTGTTTTTCCACTTTAATTTTGAGTGTGACTCCAAATCCAGACCTCCATGGGTTAATAAATTTGATTTCCATTGATAATTTGTGTGATTTTGTTGTCAGCATGTTCAACTATGTAAAGAACAAAGTATTTAATAAGAATATTTCATTCATTCCGATCTAGGATGTGTTATTTTAGTGTTCCCTTTATTTTTTTGAGCAGTGTATTTACTTGGCATCTTTGGTCATGAGGAATGTTAATTTTTAATTCAGCATTTTATTACCTGAAGCAATACTGAGGGACACTGGGAAACTCCATATAATCACTTACGTTTGCATTTAGAGGTGCTAGAAACCGACTTAAAGCGTCAATTAAGTAAAAGCAGATAAAACCCAGTCCTGTTGTTGTAGAGGTGTTGCATAAAACAACATGGAGTCTTATGAACAGCAGGTGGTGTTGCATCTGTAGCCAGCAGCTTCACCCACCGCTCCCCTGATCCCCTCCCCTCCCCTCCCCAGAGGTAGAGATGATTTCCCCATGCTGGGTGTGTGCTTCTGCAATGTATCACCTTTAGTGTAGCACTGCTCAACTGGGATCATAACTCACTCAGCAAGCCTGTTTACCTTACACGCGAGATACAGCGAAATGAAACTTTAATGGTCCCTTTGGGGACATCGGGACACTCCTGCAGTAAATGTCAGATGCAAACACAGCAAACGTGGAATAATAGAAGACTTAAAATAACGACAGAGAAGTTGGGGAGTCATAGAAATATAAAAAAATTTGTGGAAATAGGGTGTACAAAACATGATACTAATTATTTGTGCCTATTGTTTCTCTGCAACTTGGCCATATTTGTGGTTAAAATAACAATACAAAAATTGTTTTCAACTGTATACTGCACTTAGAGGAAAGGTAGCAACACAGTCTGAGCAGCACACAAAGACAAATGAAACACTCACACAAGTACAGTACAGCCATATGTTATAGAATATGTTACGCAGCTGTGAAGCCTCCAAGTATAATGACGAATGAAAACCCTGTTTTTCTAACACTGGAAGACTGAAATAGCCTCGTTTTGCCACCCCCTCCCTCTCAGTTTGCCTAATTTCCACCTTTCCAGTGTAATCTGCTGGTGGGATAAAGTGCATGACTAAAATAACTGGAATTGAAAGAAAGTGGACAACAAGCTTCCATTTTATATTTGCTAGAGGGATCTACATGTGAAAAAGCAAAATAAGACGGACACTGTTTTGTTTTATAGAGATATCAAAGACTCTTAACATTGGAAGTCAAGATTGTATGCACAACTCACATGGCTAATATTTATCTCAATTCACAAATTTCATAAGCTGCAACAAACAAGCTATATACTATATCAAGAGAGATTCTAAAAACTTTTCCTGATTTAAGCACCATTATCAAAGTAATTGGAATTTATTTAGCATTTTAGTTGATGTCACAAATGCTTGACATCCATATTTACTGTAAATATTCCTGGGTTAACTGACATTCTGCGGTTAAAGTATGTTAAAATAAGACATTATCATTTCAGTTTAGTAATGCTATTAAAGGTTTTTTTTTCCTGCAGCCCTGTTGCAACCTGCTCCAGATTTACTGTTGTGTAATCAACTAAACAGCACTCACAAGTAAAAGGCCACATGCATGATGGGAACCGCTCTGGTCTCTCAAGGAGCGGGTAATTATTAGTCAGACCTCTACAGCAGAGGTGACGGACAGATTAAAGACAGTCCTCTCCTCCGTCCTCCTCTCTGCCTGCCCTCTCTCCCATTATCCATGCACCTCTCACTCCATTTCACACAACATCCGTTGATGATACTTCAAGCCTTTTAAACACAAATAAAGGGCCGCATCAAATAACTCGATAAAGAATCCGTGACATTTCTGCATACATTAACATTTTGTAGCTGTCAGTCACGATGATTAAAAAAAATGGTGGTTAGTCAGCGTAAATACAGTACATAATACAAGTGAAAGGTTTTGTGTTTGTTTAAAGTTGTTGTTGTTTCAGTGAATAATAAGTCATTGTTGTGTGCTTGAAGCGGTGAGTGATGTGTTCCCAATGAGAAGACAAAGAGCAATAAGTCCATCTGCGGAAGAATAAACATCCTCAACATGAAATCTCTCAACACATCAAAATTTATCATCAAATATGTCACATCAATATACGCAATCTTTACCTTCTGTATTTTAAATTATTGTTGAGAAATTTTAGATAAAAGCAAAAGAATTATTTGAGCAGCATTGCCCTGATGCTAGTATTCTCACTAATGCAGTAGACATTTCATAGATATATTTAAATGAAAAGTGTCTGCAACACAACTTTGTCAGGACACTGAATCTGAAGGACAGACTGTGACTGCTGAGGTATTTATAACTCAAGTTACTGCAAAGATGCATGAAAAGTGGGCTGAACTGTGTGGGTGGATTAATTGTATGGAGTTTTTTTTGGGGGGGGGGTTGTCTGCCTTTTTCAGTTGCTTCCATATTTTTCCGTTCAACTATCTGTCAAACAGTTGTGTTCATATATAAAAAAAAAACAAAAACTGCAAACATTTTAAAAACATATTAATTAATAAATAAATAGCAGGATCTATCAGGATGTAATTTTGAAATACTTCAAGGAGCTTTTCCAACTGTGATTCAGAAATACCTTGAATGAACAGTTTGACCTGGATGTGCATCATATTTCTAGGTTCAAAAGTGCAGCAAAGGGACTGTCTGTCTGTATAACACAGAACCTGAGTGATGGCAGGTGGAGGGGCGACAGCGAGGAAACAGACACACTAAGAGAGAAAACGGAGCCTGACAGCGCACGACAGCACAAATAACTCTCCCTGGTTGATTAAATCAGCTGTTTTATCTTTTTTTAATACGCATTTTTGACCTGAGGAATTTCCTTCAGAGGAAAACTGCAGACAGCAAATGGAACGATACATCGCTGTATAAAGAGAGAAGTGAGGCTACAGACCAATCATTACTCAGTTCAGGCCTCACTTTCATCACTACCTTGGAGATAATTTTATTATACGCAGTCAGCCCTGTTTCAGCTAAAAGGTTTTGGTCATAATTTGGCATCGTCTATACTATGCATTAAAGTGTTTACTTTATTGCTGAAGGATGGATCCCCTGCTATCATAACCAGATTACCAGTGGGTTTTTATTTTTTTTTAAGATGTGTGTGGATCTAATTTAACATACGTCATCTCAGGACACCTTTCATCATCACTCAAGTATCATGGAGCGTGCCTCCCGCAGCATCCAGTTAGGAGGTGATGTAAAGGGGAAAGGTTGAGGAGGGAGGACAACAGGGAAATTCAGGCTGGTTCAGTGCGGAAAGGAAAAGATTCATCTGCTTTTAAAAGGCAACAATGGGAACAGCAGCAGCCAATTGACATGTCAGAGAAGGATTTTCCTAAAATGAACACTTCCAATGACACGAGCAGGCGCCATTTTTGTCCTCCACAGAAAAACAATAATAATCATAATAATAACTGGTGCAATACAAACATCAGCATATTTCAAATGGAAATCAATGCCCTACGGAGAATATGTCTGAATGTACTAGTGTGTAGGTGGATATGCATGCGTTTCTGCACAGTCCACGCATTCCAGTTTAGCTGATGGTTTTTCTTACGGCACCTTGCCAGATGTCCAGCATTGACATTTTCTGTTTGGACATACAACAATTTGTGTATTCAGCTCACAACGAGCCAAAAACACAAATGAGTCCAAGTCATTAGGAGTCATATTAGTGTTGGGGGAGTCTGACTGTATTCACCCATTTATTTGTAGACTGCCAGAGGCATGTTTTTGTCTGTATAATTTGAATATGGGCAGGAGAATCAGGTGCCACAGCAGTGGGGGCGTCTCATAAACTGCCTCAGCTGGCAGATAGGAGATGGCCCTGTGCTTCCATATGGTCCCGTTCAAGCTGTCCACCATGAGCCCTATCATGCTGCTAAATTCTTATTAAATCAGGATGACATGATCCACTTTGTTTCAAGTTTCCTTGGGCAATAATTTAGGAGTGGCTATATGTAGCATGTGCACGAGAGGCAGAGAGAGACACAACCACATCCATCCCACTGTCTGCACCAGCATCGTTCTTTCAGATCAGCCTTAATCACATTATTTGTCTGCTCGTGTTCCTCATATCCGGAACAAGAAGACAGACATTCTTTGGATAATCTCAATCACTGGCTCCTGCATTTCGCTCCCATAATTCATCTTATCTTCGAGTGGCTACACACACCTGAGACACATACAAGATGCTTATGGATCATCTTTAGCCGGAGCCACAGGTGTTGGCCGGACCATTTCATTATAATTTCATCTGTGTGCATTTTCTTGATGCTAAAGACCATCCGTGACGCGGAGCTACTTATTCCTCATTTTTAGATGTCATGTGACTACAAAAGGATCCAAATAGAGGAGCAAGCACCCACCCACGCACACTCACACACACATGTACAAACAGACATTGAGTGCGCAGGACATTCATGAGTGCAAGCACACCCACAGGTTACATCATCCTATGCCCCCTCAATGGTTTTCCACCTAGCATGGAGAGCAACCAATGAATAACCTCTGTCTCGGCTTTAAACCCAGCTCCCTCAGTTGGGGCCAGGGGCCACCAACATCAAATCACGAGGCCTATATTGTCACATCCTATTCGTTTACACTGTCATAGGGTCTCGTCCTGCAGGTTCTGCAGGCAACAAATAAAGGCTAACATGATTTCAAAGGCTGCTGGTCAGAAGAAAGAGCATGAAATGACCTGTGTGTCACTCAGTGACCTGAAGTTTTAATAACAAAAATATATCAGCTGCCATGTGCTGTAGGAGGAGCAGCTTGTCTTTGGAGAGCACTTCAGCTACAGATGATTCTCTGTTGGTCTTGGTCAGGCACTGTGTAATCCCATTAAATCAGAGACTGAGTGCACTCACACATCCCATCAACAACTTTCAAAATCTAGAGATCTCTTTTCTACTCTATACAAACTGTGCATTATTCCATCAAGGTTCTGTGAGAACAAATTACCTGATTTTGCACAGCACTGGTGCCATAGTAACAAAATTGCCAGAGTTCAGCATGCCTATTTATATCTAAAAAAATAATAAGTCATTCATATGGTATCCAAGTGATAGTTATTTCTGTGTCCCTCCGCCACTCACATGGCCAGTGAGTATGGCTAGTGTTAAACAGACTATTTCCTCCTCTTCACCTGATAATGACATGTTTCACAGGGAGTGTTCTTGCTGTAACGCATTTGGGCACAGTGGCAAGGATACAATCCCTCAGTGGCTTCCCACCCACAAAAACATTCAGATTGTGTTTGTCGCTAATAGAAATAGCTAATAGAAACACAACCAAAAAACACAAAATGGTGTGCATCATCTCTATTGAAGAAATTCTTCTCAGTACAACTGAATGATCCACGATTATTTCATTGCATTGCACAAATAAAAATGTCAGTTAACATTGCCAAATCAACTGAAAAGGGCCCCAAAATCTAAAAGATGTTAAAATGCTAGAATAGCAAAGAGTCATTATTGTTGTGCCAGCTTGTTGTGTGGTAGCATCAGACCTTGAACATGCAACAATCACTCTTAGCACTGACTGTTCTAGCCAAAACTGAACTTGTTGGCACACTTCACTGTTGGCAGACAAAACTGTAACTGTTGTATTCAGATGAATAGTGTAATTCTGCATCATGTATCGCCGAACACAAAGTGATGGAGCAAAGACTGATGTTAGAAAAAAATAAATAATCACTTTTATCGTGAGACTGCAATTACAAGGAAAAATGAAAGAAGCAGCTGTATGAGAAAAGTCAAAACTATCATGGCAACATTATGAAATTAAGTGAAGGATAGATGGGGAAGGTGGAGAGGCAACGGAAACAGAGGAGAATGTGACACAGCATAATTAGAACCGCTGCCAGCAGAGTGAGGTACAAAGGGACAAGCCACACTAATAAAACCCTGTCATGATGAGGACAGTCTTTCTACAGCTTTCTCTGCTGGATGTGCTTAATAAATACTTTTCTCCCAACCTGCAAACTAAGAGATCGATGCTTTAATGTGGCTGCATGAGACAGTGTTTAATCAGTGTCAGTGATCTGTGTTGCTTGGAAGTTACACATAATGCAAAAAAAAAGCTAATGTTATCTTGGAATTGATAAAACCCCAGAAGCAACCAGAAGTGAGTAGCAATCTGTTTACTGCTTTTCAGTCTGGTCTATCTGACAAGGCCCCTGTCTGCAGCTTTTACACCCATTTGGCTCCAGATGTCATGGCTGGTTAGCTACGGGACGTAGTGTAACAGAGAGAAATATATAGCAGGTGGACAAACATGGAGGAAAGGATATTTAAAAATGTGTCATATAGCTGAATGAATTCCAGCATATAAATACCCACTAATTAGGCTCAAGACCTGGCTTCTCCAGAGGAGGGCGTTTATATTATTATTATTTTTCCCCTATAGTGGAAGCACTAGCAGTTTATTAGTATTGCATATTTTGTGGGGTTTTTCATCCATTCATTCATTTTCTACTGTCTCTGGGTTGCAAGGGGTGCTGGAGCCAATCCCAGCTCCCATTGGGCAAGAGCAGGGTACACCCTGGACAGGTCACCAGTCCATTACAGGGCCAACACACAGAGACAGACAGAGACAAACAACCACTCAAACCTACGGACAATTTGGTGGGAGGAAACCCACGCAGGCATGGGGAGAACATGCAAACTCTGCACAGAAAGGCCCCAGGCCTGGGAACCAAACCCACAACCTGCTTGTTGTGAGGTAACCGCACTAACCACTCTGTCTGCATTGCAAGAATCAAGTATATCTTGTGAGGCTCAAATCTTCATGCTGATACGTCAAATTGAAATTTCATGTATAAAGTCTTTTATGGCTCCAGAGGGATTATTGTTTTGGAGATGAAGAATCCAAGCTTGAAAATGAAAGAAATTAGTTTGCCAGTCCATTCCCTATCATCACTTGAAGCTCTGATAATCTGAGGCTACGTTAACTGCTAATAGCTTATTTTACCCAGATATCAAATCAAAATGTTAGTGAATGGGTTGAATTGTGGGTAATGTAGACACTAGGTTTTGACAACACCTGGATCTAAAAATGGGTGTAGACTCCAAGTCTTGAGATTGAAGCCAATAAGGAAGTTAAACTTACAACTTTATTTAATGACCATCAACAGGCAACTCAAAAAGAAGTCTAACTTTATTGTAGTCTATTGGAAAATGTCCCATTTTCTTCACATTGCCTGAGAAAATGTTTCTCAAATAAGTTTCAATTCCCAAAAGTATTAACCTATTTATAGGAAGATAAATGAAAAAGTAGGGTAGGTATTAGGGCATGGCTCCTGTGTGAGAATAAGGATAGAAGACAGCAGATCAGATCCAACAGCCAAACTACAATATCACAAATCAATAGTCGATGTTTGTCATCAGGTGGAAACAAACATATGGATGCTAGTGTTGCTCTGAGACTGTCAGGAATGTAATGAAGTAGCAGTTTGCAAATGTATTCACAATATCTACTTTAGAGTTAATATTGTGATATTGTTGTCCACTCTCTGCAAGCAATAAAAACTGCAGGTTTTACTCCAAACTAAAATATATCAAATACATTCACCAGCTAATAAAGAAATACAAGTTTAGGTTGAAAAGAATTCCCAGTTTAAAGTGTGAATGCAAACCCAGAGTCAGATTTAGACTTATAAAGTCTGTTAGACGTATCTGAAGTTCAACATTTGAGAGCAATTCAGCCATCAGAACCAGCAGCACCGACAAGATCAGAAGTGTGACCGTCCTCAGACTAGTTTCAGCAGAATGTTAACGTGGAACAAGATAATTGTTTGTCGACGTTTTGGAGTGGAAGGTGACTTCGGTGTTTATGCCTAAAGATTCCTAACGAGGTGTTTACAACTTCTGCGCATGCAATGTTGTTTTGCATCACGGCAGAAATAGAAAAAGGTGGAGGTGTTATGAGCCTGCAGGGCATCTAAGCAGCAACCTCTTCATCTCTCTCTCCCTCTCTCCCTCCCTCTTATCCCCTGACAGTTCCTCTTTCGAGGACGGACAGCGGGGCAGGTTCAGCTGTCAAATAAAGGACTCACAGTGGGCCCACCAAAAAGCCTGCATGTCGTTCTATCAGCTCAGTGATTATTCTGTCTTATTTCACAAGAAAGCTACAAAAAACACACGCATCTGCAAAATGCCTCAAAATATGCTTTCCTGCTACATTAAAGGATAAAAATAATCATGACTACTCCTAAAAAAAAAACAAAAACTTGTCTATATAGATCATATACATATGCTATATGTGCTACATATGGATAGATAGATGAATTTTGTCCATCTCAAACTGGAAATATTTCAGAAGGCAATGACAGGTGGGTCAACACAGAGGACACACTTTGCACATAAATAGCAGATTGTACATTAATGAGCCCACAATGCCACTGTCTCAGTTACTCCCAGCCTCATGTTTGTAAGCAAGGCTTTGTTTTTGTGGCTGAACTAAAGCCTTACCCAAGTGTACTTGCACATGCACATGCACGTACACGCGCGCACGAACGCACACAAACAATGCACAGGATGTGTATAATTGATGAGCACAGCAGTAGGGGGAACGATGAGAGGGATCAGAGAGCCATCACATCGAAAGTGGCATTCGGCCGACCTTTTGTATCTATGCTGCCACGTATGTATGCATATGTGTGTGTGTGTGCATTTGTGGGCTCATGTGTGGGTGTGTTTACAATGCCTGGGTAGCAGGTTGCAGGGAGAAATGTTTCTATGAGTCGTGTCTTTGTTTAATAGTTTATTCTCTGGGCTATAATTCTGTTTTCAGAAATCTGTACCTATAGGTGTGATGAAATGTGACTGACTTAGGAAAATGAAAATGCTAACATGATATGAAAAGTCCTGTTGAGAAAAAAAAAAAAAAAACACTGAAAACGCACGACAGACTAAACAAAGGCAACATGAAACTGAGCGGAGAATCTGCACAGTAGACCATGCTACAATCTATAGTTTTTTTAAGACCATGGTTGTCCATTTGCCAAAAGAACATAGTGTTTACCAAATGGAAAGAATCCATGAACTGTCCACATGCTGGACAGTCACTGATGGACACAGGATGAACACAGCTCCAGTTACTGCTGTGAAGGAGAATAAACATCAAGCCACATCTGGATTTCATTGCATAATGTTTTCACTTTCTTCTTTTAACCATGTTTCATTAGCATTAATCTAGTTAGAGAGTCTACTCTGAAAGCACATAATTATGTGCATGATTCCTAGTAATTGTGCTTTCACACCTCTAATGGAAGCAAACCATCCAGGCCTGATAACAACAGCTGGGACAAAAGAGATACTACAACCTCAGAGAATATGAATGCAACGTAAGTCAGTCGCACAATCATGAAAACCCTGTCATAGTCAAGTGGTGTTTCACAAACAGTTAGCCAGCACTGGTGGCATTTTGTCATTGACACAAAACTCACGCAACACATTTTAGAAATGCATTACAAATTCCAGCTGCCACTCAAACATGTTCCTGGCTCCAGACTCGCCCTCGGGATCATCCCTTAGTGACAGACAGGTTTGTTAAAGGTCCACATGGGCCGCTGTGACCGGAGGCTACCAGCAGCTTTTGCACTGAAAGACCTAGCTATAATGTATGCACATGTGGCATTTCCCATACATTAGGAACTGGATCACACACAAGCTGTGCAGTCTGGACAGCCGATCAGGGGGGCAGTATATGAGAACTGGTGGTTTTCTGTGCGTGCCTGTGTCAGTCCTGGGACGTACACATGATGCTCATACGAGTGTTGTCGGTCAATGTGTTTAGTCAATCTTCCTCACTTCCCTTTAAGATGGTTAGGAGGTGAAAGAGCATCAGCAGCAGGGGGAGAAAGAAATATAGATGTCCTTTCCGCATACTGCAGAGGTATCACACAAAGCCTGCTGTCACTGCTGCCCACACAAACACCTTCACTGACTAAGTTTTATTCCACTGGTTTGTATCGATATAGCCAACAGACATGAATTAGACTAATGATCGACCATTAGCTATTACTTGCAGACTCTTATTTACACCGCAGCATTGAAAAATTGGTTAAACTTGCACCCATTAAGAGGTCCCCCACTCCTCAGTATAACCACTGATGCACTACTGCTTCACTGGTATCCACCTTATCACCTGGAAACATATCTATATAAGACAGCCTCAGAAACCCTCATCTCTGGGCACAACTGGTCAAGGCAATTATCCAGTCTAGAGTTACTGCCCAAAGAACCGTAGATCACAAATATTCTTATTCAGAAGTAATTGGATGGCCATTATTAAATCTCAGTGCTTGCTAATCTCATTACTTTGATCTTGACTGTGTGTTGTGGAAATGAAATTGACCAAGGAATTTAGTCAGTTTCATTGACTGGCACTGTTCAAGATCAATCTCTTTTCTAACTCTGCTCTGGGTCATATCTTTTCTTCCTAACTTTGGTGCAAATTGTTTTAATATTTTATAGATAACGCTTCTGACAAATAAATAAATAGACAGATGGGGTGAAAACGTCTTTGGCAGAGGTAATTACAGAAAGCTGATTTCATAATTTCATTTTTGGTTCTGGGAGCAAGACAAAGTTGACACAGATAGATGCGGATTCATAAAAACCATTATAGAAAAGCATATCTCCAAAAAACATAAAAGGCCAACCAACAGAGCCCCATTCATCTTCTCTGTGCTTTTCTCTTTTCAGTTTCCTTCATTTTCTCTCCCTGTCCTCGTCTTCTCTCAGGGGTGTTGATCCACTCTGGGTAAATATTTAAGTGATTGTTCTGCTCAGTCTTCCGTCTGCTTCGCTGCATTTCTCACTGCATGCCTCTCTGCATCACAATTAGTCCCTGGGCTTAAGGGCCAAAGGGGAGTCTAAACCTTAACGACTGTCCATCACATCTGGGAGCCATGAAACACCCTGCACCTCTACTCATTGTCCTGGAAATGGACCAAACAAATATGAAACCAAAACCATCAGTTTTATGACGACGACACACGCTTTCCTAGGAGTTTTCATGGATGTCATCGGCAAACCTGTAAAACGAGCATGAAGCTAATTAAATGCCATTTCCCGTTGGTCTATCTCTGATTTTCATAAGCCAACTTTCATTTCTAATTATATCATCCTTCAGTGAACAGGGAGGATACAGTAAAAAGCAACAGGGCTACAGTATATCCAGCCCCATGAAGACAACTCATTTACATAACCAGAATTCAGGGACAGAGTTAATCCGAAGAAAAACACAACCACAATCGGGACCCAGCAGAGCCAAACAGTGAACCCAATTACTGAAAATTGGGTGAGCCTTCTTGGCTGCAGGCAGGAGCATACATTTAGACACCGAAATGCTCAAATGCACACACGTTAAGGCCTACACAGTTGGAGATACGATATCTGAGGCCAAGCAAACTGTTCCTTCTGTAAACTCACATGGACATTTTCAGAGCGCTTAAAAATTTGCATTTACTCGATTCTGTTCATTGTTTCATTTTCAGAGAATATTGGAACTGCAGGAAACTGACAGCGCATCGAGATTTAACTTGCCATGGCGTTTCGCAAAAAGACCACTTTGTGCACCTCTCAGTGACAACATCTCTCATCAGGGTGTAGATGGGGTTGGTTTCTATGCCAACTGGTGCAAAGGTAAAGTGAGTGACAAGTGGTAATAGCTGGGAGAAAAGACGCCACCCCTCTGTTTGATCTTATTATTAGTTTAATTCTCTTCTCCCACTGTTTTGTCTTTCCCCTCTATTTCGATTCATCTCCCTCTCCTCCCCATTGGTCTATGTGCATCTCTCTCTCCATCTCCCCAGATTGATTTTCCAGTGGAGGCAACATAAAGCCGGCTGCTAGTGGGCATCGCTCCCATTCTGTCACCATGAGAACACTTCTCTTTCTGGTCACATTCCTCAGAACAGCTCTGACCCCTGTCAGCAAGTCGCCCACAGGGTCCAGGAGAAAAAACACTGCAGGGAAAAGAAATTAAAAGTGCGGACGAGAAGGAGTATCTATCATTTGAGGAAAGACAACAATGCCAATTCTGAGAAAGTAGATTGTATCACATTAAATTATTCTAAAGGAATGATAATTACACTCCAGCTGTGATTTTAATACTCTTCTCAGGTTGATACTTAAATGAGAGAAGAGGGATTGACAGAGTCCAAGAGTCTGGAGATGGTCCAAGCATAATCAACTGGAAGGACACCCCAAGGTCTGCCTTTATATGTCCTGAAAGAATCTGCCAGGAAGTTCTGTGGGAGGACAATAAGGGACCTTTAAACCACTGGTCCTCTGAATCACATAGCAGATGCCGAGATGTCTGAGTCATGTCCTCTATGGTGCAGTAAAACAGGATTTGGGCCCAAAGGTCAGACTCACAGAGTCACTGGCTGGAGTTTCATGAAACAAGAAAGTAGATTAAGGTCAGCAACAAGTAAGTAGTCAAAGTAAACCAAATAGTGGAGGCTGATTTTATCCTTGAATTCAAACTTACAACCTCGATAACTTCATCGACTATTGATAGACCATCTATATTTACAACATGAGAGTCACAGGAAGAGTTAACACCAGAGTCAAATCTAAGGTGGTTCTGGACCAGTACCAGTTTCTTTCCTGTCTTTATTTCAGAGTAGGGTCTTTCATTTTAAGAGCATTATTTTCTAATAGTTCCATTTTAGATTTTGTAATACTTTTCCTCCAAACCCTCACACAACTGCTGCTCTCAGGTTCAAAGGTTCAAAATTCCCAATCTTATTTATGCCATATTTTTGGAGTTTTTTAGTATGTTTGCTTTTTTTGTGATATCCCTGTCACAGGAAAGCTCACAGTCAAACTAGCACAGATGTCAAAAAGTAGCTCAGTGGCCATCATGAAAAACTCACCTGGCAAATTAGAGGTCCATTGAGAATCTGTGGCTGAGCAGCTAAATATTAGACAAGGCTAACTGGGAGGGAATGAGGATTGGTTGAGTGGAGTGAAAGAAACTGAACGACAGAAGCTGGAATGGCAGGTAAGTTAATGACTGGCAGGCAAAACGGACTGGAAGAAAAAAAACCTAGTCATGGCAGGAGGTGCTAAGCGATTTGTGCCAAGTGATGAAGTCTAAAATCCCTTGCAATGCTTCATGTAAAATCGACTCATGAGTCATTTCAAGGACTCATCTCAACAACGTTATCTGTGGAAATATCTGTTTTTTTAAACTGCCTCCCTCTGTCACTCCCCACCACCCCTGCAGGAATCTCAGAACAAAGCTTGTGTCACAATAATCTCTTGTGATCGAATGTTCTTTCAGCGTGCGCCAAGCAAGCCTTGATTGACTGTCCTTGCGTGCTAATGCCGCTTGAAACCAAATGCTTACATTCATCCATACGCACCTCAGCCCGGGTTTGTGAACAAAGCCAGGTGGCAACTAGAATAGTTAATTCCTCACACCGTCCTTCACTTGAATTTAATGATGCAAAACAACAGTGGATCTCATGTTGAATACAGGGCACTATTGACTACTTCAGAGGCGTGACAACAAAGATAGTTTTTCTCAACCAGCTCAATAAAGCACATATGTTTGCTTTTAATTACATAATTGATCTACCACTTATGTTTTTTTTCTCTTTTCTTTTTTTTTTTTTTAACTCAGGATTCACAGACGAGTCATTATTTAAGACTGTGATTGGATTTGAACCTTTGGAGAGTTTAGAGGAATTACAATGGAGCCAGCTCAGATGCCCTTCTTGGAATCTGAGCCCTATTATTTGTAATGAAAACATAAGTGTGAGGGCTACATCTTTTAAAATCCTCTACTACCCACCACCAACTCATCTACACACATCTACATAATGATACAAACTCCCACAACCCCTCGTTCTTTCTTTAGCCTTTTGTGTCATTCCTGTCAGCTTGGTAAACAAAGTATCCGACCACAAACCCAAATAGCACACAGTGGCAATGTTTCCTGTCTCCACATGTTAAAACCTCTTGGGTCTACAAATATCCTCAAAGTAAACATACAAACAAACATGCACATGTTCATTTTACACATGCACAAATGCTCTCACATGCCCAGACTTTATGATCTTCCCTGGTAGTCTCTCAGAGTAAAATGTCATTAAATTGAAACTGCGTAACCATGTACATGTCAAAATTGATAATGATGGATTCCTCCAAATTTTGAAAAAAGTCATTCATACTAAGAATACACTATGTTGATGGGAACACATACATGCAAAAGACTAATTCAAGAAAAAAAACTTTTTTCTTAGAACTTAGATATTTCCACTGTTGGTTACTTTTTGTATGAATTTCGCTGTCAATGTCTCGGGAGAAGACATCAAGAGCATCACAGCAATGTGGTTTTTTGCCAGAACTTCAGTGATTTTTGCATTTAGGACAGAAAGTAACTGTGGAACGTTAAATGGATCTTTCTAAGAAACATTTTAGATGTTGCTTTTACAGTTCTTTTTTTCTTTTTCATATGTAAGTCTGGTGAAAAAAAAAATTATAAAATGACTGAAATATCACATGAATAGATTAATTAACAGAAGTTAATTGAAGTAAGGTTTGGACCTGTCAAATTAAATAATGGCGTGTCTCTATTAATAGCTTGGTGTTCCGTCTCACTGAGTCAAATGAAAGCCCCTGTCATTACTGCAAGTTTGAAATGTTTTTATATCTTTGAAAAGAACAAGTGAGTGATTCTAAAGGTCTAAGTCACATCGCCTGTCACGTGCCGGACCAATGGACCAGTCACAGCGAGTTAGCAAAGTCAAATCTCTGCACTTAAAATTTCAAAATTAAAAACGTACTTGTCTTAACTCCAGTCTCTTTTAGAGTTAGTCACTTTTCTGATTCAATATGACACAGATAACTTTTTTTTTTTGGCGCATATTTAATCGATACTGACACTTTCTACATTTTTTTTTTAAATCAAAGTATTACACTTAAAGACAAAACACATGACGATTCTAATCACAAAAACTAACCTTTGCTTTTTTCCACAGGTGACGTGTAACGCCCATGCCACCCTCCTTTTTCTCGGTCATTGCTCCACTTCATCCATGCAGACTCTCGCTGAGTTGTTGCTAGCAGGCTACAGACACAGCTAACTGGAGTAGCCGCACTTCTGGTCACATGACATGGATGGACGAATTCAATTTTATATTAACGGGGGGGTTTCGGCACAAAAATCTGGAGTAAGCTACCCTAAAAAAATCGGAAGTGACACATGCGCTTTTGTTTCGCATTTAATAATCAGCGTCGATACTTTCTTGGCGTAATGGACACTCAAATGTGTGGTGTGCCAGTATCGATATAGCGATACAGCGGAATCGATCTCCCCATCGCTCGTAACTAACAGGAAATAAGACGCGTCTGAGCTGGCACGCATTTTGGCGGCCATGTTTGTTGATGGGTTACAGCCGCCATGCCTTAATTAGGTGGTGTGACCTATTTATTTATTTATTTGTTTGTTTGTTTTTTTACACACGGCTCATACTACACTACCCAGCAATATAAGACAGGGATAAGATATTGATATTGATACTGACATCTTAGCTGCTACATTACAAAAAAACTGACAGCTTCCATTTCAGTTTTAATGTCACTGCTGAATCTGAATTTTACATGAATAATGAATCTGTAAATATAAATGTGCCGTACATAAATAGTCAACAGATATACATTTTCTAAAAACCATTTTAACAGCTGCGTATTGAGAAAGTGACCTTCATGTGAAATTTCTGGGGGAAAAAATTAATCAGGAATACATTTGTAATGGAATGAAATCACTGTTGTTTTTTGTTTTTTGTTTTTTTTTTTAGAAGGGATTGTGTACATTAAAATATATGAAGGCATATAATTCATTGCAAAAGATTTTAGCTTATAAATAATTAGCAAAACTAGCCAGCAAAAGCTATGTAGAAAAATGAGTTTGCAGAAATAGAAGCGCCACAACAGAGACACAGCAGACATGTTCTCGTCAGGTTCATGTCTGCTTCTTCTGCCAAACACAGAAGAGGTGCAGCACCCGCCCGCATGTCGCACAACAAATCTGTGCCAGCATAATATTGGCATTGCTTTCCACCATTGGAGACAGAACAGTATGATGCTGAACTGATGTTCCTTCTAGACTGGTAAGTAAAAAAGCTGTTAATGTTAACAACTGTGTAGAAATGGCAAAAAAAAATAATTGAAGTGTCTGTTAATATTGCAGACCCAAACTATACATGAAATTTTTTGCCTCAATAAATTTGTTTTCATGTCATCCAAACAGCTGCTGTATGTCAGTGTGGGTATTTGATGAGAATTTAGCGGTGAGGGGTCTGAAGGAATTTAAATGAAACACTCTCTCCAGAAACTGAATATGAATGCATTTAGTTTCCACCAAAGAGACATTAGATTCTATTAAATCAACCGCACACATGAACATAAACACACACACAGACTCTCACTAGGCTGATTTACTATTACATTTCTCCACATGAATTATTGTGGTTTTATGTGGCTCCGGGCTTCTGTCTCAATAACTGTGCTTAATGGTGATAATAAAAGAAGAATAATGTATGAGCACTGTTTCTCTGTTGACACACCATAAGGAGGATCAATCCGCTGTAACCTCCATCATTTTTGTATGTGTTCTGGTGCTCTAGAGGGAAGAGATGAAGAGAGTAAAGAGGTGGCAATAATGTGATACCATTAAGATGAGGGATAAAAAAGACAGGGAATTTTTTTAAGGTAATTTTTTTCAAGGATGAGACGTACCGAGCTGCCCCTTATTGTTATTATTACGTAATGAGTGTGGGAGCAGGACAAACAGCCATTAAACTTTGCACAGACTGCTCTCTAGTTCTGTCATCATTATTTAGGCCAATGTAAAAGGAACACTTTTACACATTAAGCTGTGGGCGATGGAAGAAACACACATGCATCAAAGTGCCCTGCTGTGTCCCTCTACACATACTCAACGATATAACTCACACACAGAAGGTTGTGAACAAGTGACATGAAAGCACTTCAGTAACATTCTGCACCACAACATCTTACCAACCTAAGGCATGGATTATTTGCAACTAGCTCTGCAGAAAAGAAATTTTAGATAGTTTCTTTCTCTTTTTGCCTTTGCTCCCTGTCATGTTTATAAAAGCAAAAAACACACATGCCACCACAATCCATGTGCAAATGTTGCCGTAATAGGGCAAACTATTGCATATGACTTGTCAGAGCAAACACTAGAAGAAGGCACACAAACCAAACTCAAACTTTCATTTTTGTGGTCTGCAATAAATGGTAAACCCTTTTACTCTGCTCTCACCGCCCCTCAAAACAACCTTTGCAGAAACAGGATTAGAGTTTGTTTGTTTGTTTTTTTTCTAAGTCTATCATTGTGTTGTATGAAACAAACTGGAGCACCTTGGGGAAAATACTTTCTCTCATGTGTCCCCTACACTGAAATCACTTAAATGATTCACAAAAGACATAATGTGGAGGATGGAAGCTTGGCTCAGCTTTCCTAAAATGGCACTCTTGTGTTCTTCTCTAACAAAAGGCTGCTGCCTGGAGACCAATTTAAATCTTAATCAGCAGGGTTTTGTGCAGTGGGGTGGTCAGGAATGAGAAGAGCCGTCTTTCCAGACGTGACACAGAAAATTTGTGAATTCTTTAAGATGAAAAAGTTCCTGCTTTTGCAATCATCAATTCCCAAAAGCCTGCGGGTGTCCGTCCATACATGATCTGTTCTATTGAAAATCTTATCTAAATCCACTTCTTTGGAGCAGACTGAAATATGTAAAGAAACCAACCAAATGGCCAATAATTTAGTGATAATTAGTTTCTGGGAGTTAATGTGTTGCTATTAGCATTCTGTCTCAAACGATTGGTTTTAAAACATAAAAACAGCACAATATAGCCGAACAATCTCATAATCCAACTCATACTCTACCTCAAGAGGATTCACTCATCTTTGATTGTGTTATCTCGCAGTTTACTGTCATTCACTGCTTGTGAAGCAGAGCAGATTATAAAAAAGCAGAGCTGCAGTAGATCCATTTTCCATCCTAATCCAGTTTCCTCATCAACGACCCCCCCCCCCCCCCCCCCCCCCCCCCCCCCCCCGACCACCACCCTGTTACTCTCTCAAGCACAGTAAAAGAGAACTCTAATAGCTAATCTGACTTTAATAGAGTGGGGAAATTATGGCCAAACACTGCAATAGAATCAAATAACTACTCACCACTTAATCATTAAATTTGACCTATAAATACACGTCTAAGCTTCCACACAGACAAATGGAAGTACCAACACAGGAATTGGTGGCAAGGATCTAAAAGCAGGGAAGCAAGCAATAGAAATAAAAATACGCCCAATATGTATTGTTGCCAAGGCAAAAGAGACATGAAGGCAAAACAGGTATAAACAGACAGTTTTGCACACCGACAGCAGAGGTAACGAACAGCCAGGCCAGCAAATGTGAAAACAGAGGGAAATATCTGAGATCGGGGAGACACTGCTTTGTGTGACTGATCCCTGATCCCAGGTGAGATGGGCAAGAGGGGAAAGGTGGTCAAAGAGCCAAAACATTCATCACTGGCAGACTGAAGACAGGTGGAGGAAGGGAAAAGAGCATCAGAAAGATCCAGAGGGAGAAAAGCCTCCAATTGCCTTCAAAAGAGCATCACAAAAATACACAGTGCAATTTTTTGAATGTAGGGTACTGTGCTGGCAGATGTTTGTTGATTCACTCCTGAAAGAGAAAAACCACACTCTAAATTCAGAGCTTTTCAGAAAATATTCAGGCTTTTGCAGGAAGCTATTTTCAAGCCTTCCCCACTGCTAAAATATTACTGGCTATTTGTTGTTGCAGCTGTCATATGACGGGAAAGAAAAGATACCATCGCAACAGCTTGCGGTGGTGAGATGTAGACAAGAGGGAGTGTCGACCTTTTGGAAAAAGAGGCAGAGACACTTTATTTGTCTGAACAAATCACACAGCCGATCTAAGAGCAGGTCATCGGCAGCTCAGATCCACTGCCAACACTGACAGGTTATCTACCTCCTCAGGCATCTCTTCAAATGTTTCTACCTGCAATTTCCAGGGCACTCATACTTGCTGCCAATTTTTCTCCTTCTTTTTTGAACGTTCGTTACTCTATCATACGTTTGATCTTTCTTTTGCAGTCAGAGCAGTAATCGCACTCAAAGAGCAGGATCGTCAAGTATTTATATTTTTGTGTATAACTTAAAGGTTTCTCTTCTCAGGCAAATACATTGCTTTCAATTTCCACATAATTATATCAGATTCTTGAGCAACTTTAGCGTCTGGGCTTATATTATCTCAATTTTTGTTTTTGTTTTTTACATAAATCATAGAGCCAGACTAATTAGATCCTAAATTTACTGCTCAGAAATCATCACTAAGCTTTTGCTCTGACCAGTTTCTATGACAGCTGCTGTGGCAAAAATCATGGCTATATCTATATATCATTTTAGAATAAATTATCACCTGGACCACAGGACGAGCACATACGAATGCACCTGTACAGACATAGTCCCTGGAGATGATGGGAGCTGTATAATTAGTTAGCCCTGCAGTGTTACATTGAGGATTCAAATGACTTCCAGACAGCCCAAATAAAGCCCCAGAGATCAGCGAGTCTTCAGACTGGGATCAAGCCTCTCTGGTGATGCTTAATCTGCCAGCCTCAGCTGCTCTGACTGACAAAAACGAAGAAGAATTTAAATGAGGCCAAGAATATTGTATTTGCATACACTGTTGAACCGATTTAATATATAGGTACATGGACTGACTGACATTGGCAATTACTATGAAGTGAGTCAGACAGGCGTCAGGAGTTTCAAGACCACATCTGATGAAAGCCAAGTTTTGACCATGTTATTATGTCATTATGATGTTTTTCAAATATACATACAATTTTGATGAAATATTAACACCATAAGTGCATATTTCAGGTCTGCATGTTTGAAACTTTTGACAATGAGAATTTTATAAAAACAGAATCAGAGAGCCGGGGTTTCATCCATCATATAACCTAAAGAACCAATCCTGTCGACTTGGAGGATACACCACTGAAGTTGGCATTACAACCACTAACACTGTGTCAGCCTCCGCCGGTTACAAGTTAGCAAATAACTACACTGAAACGATCTAATACATCTTTTAGTTCTCAATTTAGTCACTGCAATGTTTTCTCCACTAACCATCTTGATATGCTACCGTCATACGAGCAAAAACAACCTCCAGAGGAAGCGTAGATGTGTTTCTAGCCGCAGTGCTCCTTCTTTTTTCACTTTTATGTGGCAAAACAGACAGACACCAACAAAATATTAATCAGAGGAATATTTTACATTGTTTAAAACATGTCTGGAGAGGAAATTTAGAGCTGTCAAACTGTGAGCATTATTTTGGATACATATGTCTAAGCAGAGCCAGTGCTCCATATGATGTTGTCTTTAGGCACCATATGTCCACACAGTCTGTAAAATCAGCCAGAGGCTCAGACAGTGATTTGTTTTCCAAATGATAAACAGAACAGGAAAGTTATCTGTCTTGGCCATGTTAAGAGCGTCATCCTATTTGAGATACCTGGAAGGCAAAAAGATAACAGGGATGTTTCTTCATACGTGACAAGGCGAGTGATTTACAGTGGACTGCAGGGATAAAAGCAGCCAAAAATCATTAAGCCATTCATAGTCTAATCATGTCATCACACAACAATGTAAACACATTTCATTGTGTTTAAAAAGGTTCGGTATCTGCCACTGTCTGTGGCTTTTTATTGCTTATCATACAACTAATGTTGCCTATAAGGAAGAAACACAGTTTGCAGACTGCTCCATGTATTTACCATCATGGATTTACACTCCTGTAACTGTGTTGGACTTATTTGCCTGCCAGGTTTTTGTTTAAGTGGATAAAACCTAATGTAGCAGAACCAGAGATATAATCTTTTCTATTCCTCTCCTTCCTTCTCTGGTGCCTGCTGACTACAATAATGACAAGATACTTTGAGTGCTAACATAAGGTGACCAGATTTCAGAAATGACAAATGCAGAAAAAGAGATGGCCCTTGGTGTTGGTGTATTTTGAGCCTGTTACTGGTTTACTGTAATAAACTATAATGAAAGCCGACACGTAAGATTAGACCAGAAACTCTCCTGCTTTCCTTCCGACTGATTGTCATTCATGCTTTATTCAACAACCCAAACATGTAGGAGGAGCTTCTCACTGCATCACTGCCAATATTTTTGTTGTTGGTCATGCTATTTTACATCAAGCTTAAAAAGATGGAACAAAACACATTTGAGGGAACTGACCCTGTTAAAACCATCAGACCACTGCTGACAATTTAAAACTCCATCAAAGCGGCACCAGCAATGTATAAAAATGGACATGAAAAAATATGGACATAGTGCACATCAGCATGGATAAATTCTACAGAATTCAACTGATTAGTTCATTTTATTAAAAGAAAAATTAAATTAAATTAAAAAAAAAAATACATGGTATAAACAAATGCCAGTAATTCTAGTTTACTGACATCATAAACCAGGAAGGCTGCAAATCTTTGGCAGCTCTTTACCTTCGAAGTCTAACTGTCTGTCTATCCCTTAAACATTTCTCTGCATGGTGAAAACCAAAAAAAAAAAAAAAAAATGAAGAAGAAAGGCACCCTATGCTAATAGTATGGCTAGAGATTCAATTCATTAACTACTTAAGCATCAAAGTGAAGAGCAGGCTGCGGAGGTCTGGTGAACTCTTGCATATGCTTAGATTTGTACATTTTTTTACTTTCTGTTTTGTTTTGTTTTTTCTTCCTGTCATTATTTTTGTGTGTGAAATTTTTGGATGGTTATGATGATCTATGTCCCTTAACACCAACAGTCTGCCATTTGGACTCTAAAGTGGAACCCAAGGGAGTGATCAGTATGTGCATGTGCAGTTTGGGGGGGTTTATGGTTCTGGATCCAATGTCGGAAAAACCACTTACCTGCTTCATTAGCTGTATGTCTGCAAACACCAGCTCATAGAGATGTAGTAGTGCATCAGCTCTGTTTTTGTCTCTTAAATCCAACATTTTGATTTCATTCTCTCCCTCTGAAAGTAAAACTGCTTCAGGGTGCACACATAACACACACTATTCTTCTATTGCATAACAAACTGCACATTTTGATCCACAATGACAGTGAACCATCGGATTGAATCGCATCGCATTGAATATGAACCTCTTAAAGGACGTTTTCCTTTGTCATTGTTGTTTGGTACATATTGTTTGGTCCCGACCTGCTCTATATGTAAAGCGCCATGAACTAATGCTGTAACTTGGTGCTATATAAATAAATGTTGATTTGATTTGATTTATTATGAGGCTCAATATTGCCAATTAAACATACATCTAACTCAATCTGAGGCACAGTGGAGTGGAAGGAGAGTAGTGAAATTAAAAATCAAGACATGCAGAGCAGAGTAAGAGTTTCAGAGACAGTAAAATTGCCCCCCCTAATCGGTGGCTCTTATTTGGCTCAGATCATCGTCAGCAACAGCAGCAGAATAGATGACTTAAATAATTGATCTTTAAATACTCCCTTGCATTTCATTATCTTATAACAGCTTGCTCTGATTCAAACAGCAACATTGAAGATTTTTTCCTGGGTCTTTTGAGAAGAGCAGGATATTATGTGCCTTTTATCATTTTACCCGGCACTATTTATCACTTTTTCCCACCGTGCATTGGTTTAAAAACAGTCATGTGAATCCACACGACTGTAAAAAATAGAGGTGAAGGATAAGCAGAAGAAACTGGGCAGAATAACGGGGACACTGTAAGAGAGAGACGCCGCAGAAATGAACAGGTGCCTACCTGATGTATCGCAGTGGCTCTATGGTTTCAGCATCTGCTTCCACTGAGCTGTGGTTCATCTTGTCCATCTGTTTTCACCCAGCACGTTTTGGGGAATCTAAGAAAAGAGGAGCTGTGCCGTTCCAGAGGAAACTCTTCTGTTCCTTCCCTCTCTCTCACTCTGATTCAACAAATAGCCCGTCTGCTTCTCTTCCTGAGTACAGAACAAGAAAATGAACAGTCTGTGGGCTCTTGATTAGCTCAGACAATGGAAGATAATTGCTGGCTGTTACACACACACTCTTTGAATCTTGCCTCTGTTTCTCTGGCTCTCTCCTCCCGCTGTGGCCCCGGCTCATTCTCTGATAAAACCAGCTGGCTCTGTGGATCAGCTGCGCTCACCAGGAGAGCCAGCCAATTAAGAGTCAGGAGGCATGGTGCTCGCCGGCTGATTGGCTCTGGATGCCGCAATCAGAGCAGTTCAGCCATCCAGGGTGCACCCCCACCTCCTGCTTTCCCTCCCTCAGATTTATACAGATATGCACACACACGTTCACACATATTCCTAAGTGGCTGAAGGTTCCCAGGATGTAGAATCTAGAGCAAGGATCAGAATGAGGAAACACCATGAGATGATATAAGGGGAGCAGGTGGGTGAATCCTATTACCTAAACTGAGAGAAATTATGCTTTAGTGGCTGCACTGATACATAGCAGCTCCAGCTAATGTGAAAGAGACCCCAGATGGATTGGCACATTAATAATCATATGAATTTAGGGCAGCAGAAGAAAACACTATCTATCATTAACATGTCAGTATCACAACACAAAATCAAGTGTGTCATCACATGCACAAATGAACACCATAGATCCAGCAGTATCACAGGGAGAACCTGCAGCTGCCAAGGCATGAAGCCCATAAGTGGGTCATGGTAGTAAGCAAGGCTGACATTTTTCTTTAAAGGTCTCTCTTTGTCTTTTTTCCACCAGTATAATCTCCTTCACTCCTTACTGCTCAACACTCTGCTTTTAGTTACAGGGAAGGGCGTAAATCTTTGTTTTTATACAAGGTTACACAAATATACCTGATCTAATGTGATAACAACTGAAGGTTGGTGTAGTCTGCCAGCTAGGGGTGAATAAAGGTACTGCTATTTGAGTGGAAAGCCATTCAAATAAAGTCTAGGGTCATCTCATAATTACCAAAAAAGCCATTCCCAACAGCAGAGGTGGTGAGGTGAAAGGTCAAAAGGATGTTTTTTTTGCCTTTGACAGTTAAGATCAAAAGGAACAGTTGTCTTTGGGTTTCCGTTCTGTGCTTGTGCCAGTGCCCAGTTGGAAAAAAAATGGAGCACGAAGCCACAGTGAACTGACACGAGAGCTTCAACCGTGCTGGGTAGGGTTTTTTGGTTGTTTTTTTTTTTTTTGTCTCCCCATTATTCCTTTTTTGTGATGAGCTCCTGCTTGTGATGTTAACTTGTCAAAAGGATTTTACTCTCTATGGTACACTGACTTATGTTGGACAGATGCTTAAGAGCACAAAAGAAACAAAAGCAACTCTCCTTAGAATGAAATCCTGCACAAAGGTCGTGCACTGATAGACCATCAGCATGCATACATGGTAGCAGACATCCTCCCTCTGCATTACATGCATGTTTTGCTGTGCCCAACTACACAACACCCGGCTTTGTCTGTTATGTGCACTTTTCAGTGTCTCAAATGCCAGTGAAATGTCACGATACTAAATCAGTCTCAACAAACAGGAATAGCAGTCATGAAAGAGGGGTTAAAATTAGTTTTATTATTATTTGATAGAGCAGGAGCAAAAAAATCCCAAAAAAAAAAAAAAAAATCATACATTGTTTTCTTTTCCATTAGGGCTACACTGCCTTTTAGCAGCAATTCAACCCCAAACAAATGGAATGGTGATAATGTTGTCAAACAGCAGCAGCAGCAGGCAGTAGTCAGGACAGCACAGGGTTACACTTAGCAGGGCACATAATGATGGACTCCTTCCAGGT